>BSBN01000422.1:4116302-5488403 GCA_027924645.1 Cunninghamia lanceolata | reverse complement strand
CCCAATTTACATGATGTCTCTTGTAGCTTGAATATTGAAGATCGAGTGACTAGGATAGTGCAAAATTAGACTACAAGACTAAGGTGTATGCCCAACCCTATTTAGTTGTTTGAATAAAGTATAAAATTTACAAGGAAGGATACCAAGGTCAAGTAGGTGCAAAATGCCCCTTGAGTCTATCCTAGAGGGTGAGTTAGATTCTTCCTTCTTGAACTCCAAGGTGCTTGAGGAATGACACATTGACCAAGGTACAAGGGTTAATCTTATGAGTCAACCATGGTAGTTGAGAGCACAATGTGGTAAGTATTCCATATGTGTCACCATGCTTTATGCATTGGTATGTGTGATTAGTGTGTTGAGGTTAGTTTTATGGCACCTTGTGCACAAAGAGGTGTTTAGTGTCTTGTGTGCAAATTTTGTATCATGAAAAAAATGTTCATCTTATTTTTTACTATTAATGTCTTGATCATAATCTTGGGGCATTACATTTGGTATCAAAGCCCATGTTGTAGCATTAGGAGCTCTAGGTCTTATTGTGATGTTGGTGTTGTGTGTTTGTGTGAGTTTGTTTTCCTTACATGGTTGATAGTTGTGTTTTGGTTTATCATGTTTTTTCTAACCCATGCAACTTGAATGTCAAGGGAAATGCCTCTAAAGAACTAGAACACCCATATGAGAGGCCCTTTTTAATATTGTCCTAAGATTGAAAGTGAGGATTCATCAGTTGTGAGGCTTACTCATCCGATTAGAGTGATGGTACACAACAAAACATATCTATAAGAGTTAATTTTGATGTTCCCTAAGTACGAGGAAGCATGGGCAGATGTTTCTATACCATCTCAAGAAATGGGAGAAAATTAATTCCATGAGAAGGAATGTTCTAGGTGTCAACTCTAGTCCAAAGAGGAGGAACAATTTAAGAAGGAAAGGCCTCATAAGGAGGCTAGGTAGGTTGGTGATGGGGGTGGTGCATTGGTAGGGCATATGAGATACCTTCTTGAATGCCTTCATCCACCAAATTTGAGGGTTACCCTAATGGAGTCAAGATAAAGGCTTGGTTTCTAGCTTTCAGATGGTGCTTTAACATGCATTGTTATGAGAGAAACACTAAGGATTCCTTTATGACTATGCTTCTATGTGGTGGGAAGAGGAAGAGTAGAACCAAAATATTAACATCTACATAATCTCTTAGGAAACCTTTAGGGAGAGGTTTTGTACTCATTACCTTTCCAAGAACTTCAAGCATCATCATTTAGATGAGTTTCATGATCTCCAATAGCTTAGTATGATGGTGGCTCATTTTCATGGATGCCACATAGGGCCAATTCTTGTACTTTCATATTAGGAGTAATGATCCTATCTTTAATTCTTCCTCTAGTCCATTCCTATGCTTCTCATGATGTAGTCTCCTAGCTATGATTTCTATATTTTAGTGCTTGGATGATTATATGTACTTACATGCTTATCATTTACTATTTATTTATCACATGACTATGATTATGATTATCTTAGGATGCATTTTAATAAATGGTGGGAGGGGGAAGGGTTCTCATGTTTGTATTTGATCTATCTTGTATGTCAAAATCTACTCATGGTTTAATGAAACAAATTGCACAATAGAAGAATATAATGGAAATATGATGCAAATACTTGATAATAATTAAGAATAACAAGCCACTTCGAGGGGGAAAACCTCCAAATATCTCTAATGAGAACACAATTTAAAATATGATCATAATAAGCTTACCACTATCTTCTATATATACCTAATTATGCCATGGTTTCCACCTAGGTCAACTTAGATACTTAATTAAGAGTTAAGGTACCCACAAGCCAACTACTCATAACCCTAAGCACACTATAGGATTAAGGGTGTAGCATTCTCCCCTCTTCAAAGAAGAATTACATCCTTAGTGTTGATCAACTATGGATGCTTTTGCACAAAATACTCATTTTCCCATGTAGCTCCTTCGACTAAAGAGTTCTTCTATTTTATCAAATGCTCTATGATTGCCCTTGTCCGTAACTTCTTGGTGCATGTTTGAAGAATTCCCTTAGGATCCAAAACTATTCTTCCCTCCTCATCAAGATCTGGTAACTTAGTTTATGCTACAACTTTTTTCCCAATAACCTTCTTCAAGAATGAAACATGGGAAATTGGATAATTTTTTGTCGACATAGATAGCTCTAATTTATATGGAACACTGCCAATCATTTGCAATACCTTATAAGGACCATAGTACTTGGGTGCAATATTGTTATCTTTCTATTGTTGTTTTAGAGACATTTTCTTATATAGTTGTAATTGCACAAAGACCCAATCTCCCACTTCAATAGTCCTTTAACTATTGTGTTGATTAGCTTGTTACTTCATTCTATTTTGTGTCATTGTCATGTTCTCTCAAAGATTGGCTAGTACCCTCTTGTTGATGTCGAATGTGTTCTTCAACTATTTGAACCTTTATTTGTGCCCTTAATGAAGAGGTCATTGATGGTGGTTGGTACCCATATAATGCCAAAAAAGGAGACATCTTGGAAGAAGTATGGAAGGAAGTGTTATACCACCATTTTACTAGGGGTATCCATTGCACCCATCTCTCTTGTTTATCAAAAGAAAAACATCGGAGGTGACCTTCCAAGAATTTGTTGACGACCTTAGTCTATCCATCAAATTGGGGATGATATGACGAGCTACGAGAAAGCTGGGTGCCCAAACATGAAAATAAGTGAGTCCAAAAATTACTTACAAATATAGGATCATGTTCACTAACTATAACTTTTGGAGTCACGTGTAGTTTTGAATAGTATTCATAGAGGTTATTTCTACAGTGCTTGCTACCAATGGGTGTTCCAAAGCACAAAAGTGTGCATATTCTGTGAGACAATCCACAACAACCATGATGACATTTTTTCCTTTAGATCTGGGCAAACTTATGATGAAATCCATAGATACCTCCTCCCATTGTTAACTTGGGATAGCTAAGGGTTGTAAAAGACCTGGAGTCTTAATTGTCTCCCCTTTATTTTTTTGGCATACCATGCATCCAGCTATAAATTTTTGAACATCCCCTTTTATCTCCCCCCAAAAGAAATCTTGCTTGATTCTATGATAAGTTTTCAAGAATTTAGAGTGCCCACCTACTAGAGAAGCATGTAGTTCTACCAACACCTTAAACTTAACGGTTAATACAACCTATTCTTGTACCAAAAAAATATTTCCTTTCCATGCAAATTTATCTGACACACTTGAATCCTATTGGAGTTTCTCAATGAGAGTTTGAGTATCTAAGTCTTCCCACTCTTCTCTTGTCTCATTTACCCAATCTACTTGTACTATGAAAATGACATACAATATTGACTCTGTGGGTTCATCCCTCATCGATAGATCATTCGCCATAACATTCTCCTTGCATTTCTTATATATGATCTCAAAATCATATCCCAACATATTTGTGACCCATTTTTGTTGTTCTTTAGTTTGTTCCTAGAAATGTTTGACTGCATGCAAGATAGCCAACATTTCCTTCTCATAAATTGTCTTCAATAAATTCTTACCTTTGAGTTGGCAACTCTCAAATTCTATGGATCTTCCTTCTTGCATGAGTATTTCTCCTATACCATGACCTAAAGGATCACATTCCATAATGAGTGTTTTAAAAAAATCTAGGGTAGCTAGGACTAGATTTGTGCACATGGCTTCCTTTAGCTACTCAAATGCCCTTGTAGCTACGTCATTCCACTAGAAGGAATCCTTCTTCAACAAGGCTATGAGAGGTGATGCTATGCTACCATAATTATTTATAGATTAGTGATAATAACCTGTAAGCCCTAAGAAACCATGCAGATTCTTGAGGGTCCTAGGCATTTTCCACTCTACAATAGCCTTGATCTTTTGAGGGTCCTCCTTGATTCCCTCATGTGACACAATATGATCTAGGTACTCCACTTTTTTGACTCCAAAAACACACCTAGATAGCTTAGCATAGAGCTAATGTTGCTCAAGAATGTCCAAAACTTGATTTACATGTTGTAAGTGTTCCTCCCAAGTTTTACTATATATTAAAATGTCATTCAAAAATACCCAAAAAAATTTCTGTAGAAATAACCTAAATATAGAGTTCATCAAACTTTGGAATGTCAATGGTGCATTTGTGAGACCAAAAGGCATTACCAAAAATTCATAGTGGCCCTCATGAGTTCAAAAATTTATCTGTACATCCTTATCTCTAATTCTAATTTGATGATAACCAAAACAAAGATCAAGTTTTGTAAAATAAACAACACCATTAAGATCATCTAATAGATCACTAAGTACTAGAATAGGAAACTTATCTTTTATGGTGTACTTGTTGAGCTCTATATAACCAGGACACATCCTCCAAGTTTCATCCTTCTTGCACACCATTACCATGGGAGAGGATTAAGCACTTTAACTGTGTCTAATGATACCTTAAAACTTAAAACCTTAAAACTTCAGCCTAATAAGCACTATGAGATTTGAATCCTTAAAACTTCACATTCATAATCCCTAATAGCCAACTCTTCCACCCATCATACTTACTTCAAATATCCACCATATTTGCACTCATCATTTCCAATATAATCAAAACTATTAAAAATCCAAATTTCAAAACACTAATACTCTTATTTTTGAAATTTAGTTAAAACTTTTACTTATCACGCCTCTGCCCTAAATATTTTCTACGTATTAAATAATGAATTTTGTTGTGTTGTAATACCTTCTCCATGCCTTGAAATGAAATTGCATCTTACATGGCAAGATCACTATGGCCCAAGTTCATTGGAATGAATCAACATTAGAAATTTCAATACCTCTCAGTCAATACTATTGACAACGGTTGAAAAATGCATTTTTGGAAAGTCTTCTCCAAAAAATACCTCAAAATTATTCAATACACTTAATCAAATCTTGAAAAAACCTCATAAAATTCATGAAAATCAATGTAATATCCACCATGTTAACTAAGACTAAACATATATATTTACCATGAGATAAAACATACAATGTGAAAAAGATTGAACTTTTTTTTAATTAATATAATCTCAACAAATCAAGTTACATCACAAAATCATAATTTCCTTTTTCTCAAATACATATCATGATATAATATACAAAGATGACATTTTGTCTTTTCAATTAAAAACATCTGCAATAGATAAAGTTTTACATAGTGTAAGTAACACAAGTCACATATCCAATGGATATGCTACTTTTGGAATTCTGACATCCTTATCGCAAGCCTTGGCATGTCTTCTACTAGAGAGAGAGAGCATATTCCCAATGCTTTTCCTCCAACCACAAACTGGTGGTCTATTGCAAATATGTGCCTAATCGATGTTGTCATTGATGTCAACATATCCTTGTTGCCATTGATGTCAACTGTATCCTATTTTGTTGCATGTTTAGAAGACTAGAATGTTGAAGATATTGAGAAAATTAATGAAGATCAATGTATGTAGACCATATGGTTGTGTATAGGATTGTCTAAAGTAGCTCTAGTTAAGTTTTGAAAGGTCCGCATGAAGATTTGAAAAAGTTATGGCCATCTGAGTAGAACCAGGTTTTGTTGTGTTTAGAAGAGATAGAGTGATAGTAAATTGGTCTGGATTGCTTTGCATTGAAATATTATGATCTGCAGTTCTAGAGGCCTATTTGGGAAGTTAGTGTGTATCATCAACTCAATTAGTTTGTGGTTTAGAAGTCTGCAAGCAATCTTTCTAGTGTGACAGTCATGGCAGACAATATTTTTGAGGTTCTAGAAGAAGATGCAAGTGATTTTGATAATTTAGAGGAGTGCAAATGTCTTTGTTAAATTCAATGTGCTTATGGAGGTATCTAGATCATGTTCTTGCTATGTTGGAGGTCTGCATTGAAGACTGAGCTTGTTGTTGAAGATTTTCTTCTTAGTGTTGTTGTTCTTCCCAGTCTTGGTTGACCAGATGATTCTAGCATGTTGCGGATGATCTAAGAACATTTATATGAAGCATGGCATGTTGATCAAGGAAGATTTGAGTCCTAGTTATGTTTGGCTGACAACTTATTATTTCACATTAAGTCAGACACTTGTAGTGCCGACCTTGATATTTATTCCAAGGTTGATGAAACATATAAAGGTATGTAGTTGAGTTGTTGAAAATCATCCTTGTGTGAAATAATCAAATCCAAAGAAAAGATCAGAGGTAGAGCAGAGGAGAGGAGCAGAGGAGTAAGAATAGTAAAGGATGAAGTGATAGTGAAGAAGTATTTGGGAGAAGAGTAGAAGTTTTATCAGCACTCAATGAGACTAAACCAGGCATGAAGAAGATGCTATTTCTCAGTTAATTTTTTCTGTATTAAACATAAATTATGTAGGTAGTGAGCCTCTCTTAAGCAGTGAGCCTGAAGGCAAGTGCCTTCCCATTTTTAAGTACTTTTAATAGGGTACAATCTTGTGGGTTAACCCCCACCTTGGTTTTTCCCTTAACTAGGTTTCCACATCAAAAATCTTGGTGTCAAGTGTGTTAATTGTGTTTCTGCTCATGTGTTATTATTCCATGCTTTAATGTTTGCATCATTAATCTATTTGTAAGTTGTGAAAGAAGATTAAAAGGAAGAAAAAGTTAATATTGTAGGACAACTGATTCACCCCCCCTCTCAGTTGTCTATCCTAATTCCAACAATTGGTATCAAAGCCAGATCCTCTGAAAGAAGCTTGACTGCTTGAGGAGATCTAAGATGTTGACTTATAAGAAGGAAATCCTGAGATTTGATGGAACAAATTACTCCCTTTGGAAGGTGCGCATGCAGTGTCATTTGGAATGTATAAGTGATACCTTTTGGTTGATAACTGAGAAAGAGTATAAAATTTTGAAGAATGGACCTACAACTCTAGATGGATTCAAGGAAGTTGAATGCAATATTTGAGCTAAAGAAGCATTATTGAGTGCTCTGACTGATATAGAATTGGTAAATGTCTTGGAATTGAAAACTACCCATGAAATCTGGAAAAAAATGAAAAATCTGTATGAGGGTGAAAAATATTTCAAATGTGCCAAGCTACAAAGCCTGAAGGGTAAATATGAAAGGTTGATGATGAGTGAAGATGAAAACATTACTTCCTACATGCAGAAAGTGAATGAACTTGTGACTAATATCAAGAATGCTGCTGGAGTATTGGATGAATCATAAATTGTTGTCAAAGTACTCAGATCCTTACCTACAACATACAAGCATAAAGTTGCTGCCATTGAAGAAATCAGGACTATGACAATTGTTACAAGGGATCAATTAGTTGGTAAGCTTTCAACATTTTAAATGAGTGAGTTTGGTGATTCTCTTCCCAAGTCTGAATCTGCATTTAAAGCTAGTGTGTATGGAAAACAAAGATATGATCTGAGTGAAAATTCTTCAGGAAGATCAAACAGATTTGTGAAGGCAAGAAAGGATCTTGAAGATGATGAAATTGAGATTACAGATCTTGAAGCTCTTATTTCCAAAAGAATGCCAAGAGGATCTGGTAAGTATGAAGAAAAGTTGCCATTCAAATGTTTTGCTTGTAATAAGATTGGTCATTTTGCCTCAAGATGTCTAAAGAGGGTTTCAAAGCCAAACCCTAATAGATATAAAGGTTAGAAGAAATTCTACTATGTCAAAGAAACTAGAGAAGAAGGAGTCACAAATGATGAATCTGATCATGGAGGTTCCACTGAAGGTGATTGGGTGTTCATTGCTATCAAAGAAGAAGATTCGTTGTCTACTAAATTTGCTAGCTGTGCATATGTAGAAAGTGCCTTGGCTGCTCAGGTTGTTGAAAAGGATGAATGGGTGATTGATAGTGGATGTTCTCATCATATGACTGGTGATAAAAGTAAGTTTGTAAGCTTTGAAAAATATGAAGGTGGAATTGTGAAATTTGGAGACAACTCAGCTGGTAGAATCCATGGTAGAGGATCCATCTCTTTTGATGGTAAGAATAACACTAATGATGTTTTGTATGTGGAAGGACTGAAGCATAATCTTCTCAGTGTTGGACAATTGGTTGACAAGGGTTATGATCTCCAATTCAAGGATGGAAAATGTAGAATCTTGGAAAACTCTGGAAGTGAAATTGCATCTGGTACTCAAACTAGAGGTAACATCTTTTATTTACGTGGTTCTCATAAAAGTTGTTTGATTTCTTAGACAGATCAAAGTTGGTTGTGGCATAGGAGAATGTGTTATGTGAATTTTGATAACATTGTCAAGATAAGTTCTCCTCAAGCTGTGAGAGATCTTCCAAAAGTTGTGAAACCTGATAGCATGTGTAGACAGTGTCAATTGGGTAAACAGAACAAAACTTCATTCAAAAGTAAAGAACAATTTTCAAGTGGACGGTTGGAACTTGTGCATACTGATCTATGTGGTTGTACTAGAATCAAGAGTGTGCAGGGAGACATATATTTCATGTTGTTGATTGATGATTACTCTTGGATGATGTGGGTAACATTCTTAAAAGAAAAATTAGAAGCTCTTGACAAATTCAAGCTATTCAAAGTTATGGTGGAAAATGAGATTGATGTGAAGATAAAGTGTCTAAGATCCGACAGAGGTGGAGAATTTACCTCTGGTGAGTTTGATACATTTTGTGAAAAGCATGGAATAAAAAGACAGTTTTCTAGTCCTAGGACTCCTCAACAAAATGGAGTTGTGGAAAGAAAGAACTAGACCATTCAAGAAGCTGCCAGGACCATGATGATGGAAACAAATGTTCCTCAAGTTTATTGGAGAGAAGCTGTGAGTATTGATGTCTACACTCTTAACCGGGTGCAGATCAAAGGAAATTCTGGTAAGACACCTTATGAACTATGGTTTGGTCATCCTCCTACTATGAGATATTTAAGAGTTTTTGGTAGTAAATGCTATATCAAAAGAGATGAGGACCTAGGCAAGTTTGATACAAGAAGTGATGAAGGAATATTTTTGGGTTACTCTACTCAAAGCAAGGCATACCGGTGCTTTAACAAGAGATTGAAAAAGATTGTTGAAAGTGCAAATGTTAGAGATGATGAAGGCAAATAAGGACATTCTAGGTCTTGCCGATATGAATTAGATGATCAAGATGAAAGTCAAAGTCAAGGAAGACAAGTTCAAACCTAGACCTAGATCTAAATTGATCTAAAAAATCTAGTAACTCAAGAGGATAGCACATAAGTTGAGGAACAAGCTCAAGATACAGAAGTTCAAGCAAATCCCAAAACTCCTAGGTATGTAAGGATGAATCATCCTCAAAATTAGATCATAGGAGATAGAAATAAAGGTGTTTGAACTAGGAGAAGAATTGCTGAAGATCAAGAAGAGATTTGTTTGATTTCAAATATTAAACCAAAATTAGTAAGTGAAGCCTGCAATGATGAAAACTGGATAAAAGAAATGGAAGAAGAATTAATGCAAATTGAAAAGAATCACACTTGGGATCTTGTTTCTAGACCAGAGGACAAAAATGTGATTGGAACTAGATGGGTCTTCCAAAATAAACTAAATGAAGATGGTGAAGTTGTAAGAAACAAAGTAGGGTTGGTATGCAAAGGATATTCTCAAGTGGAAGGAATTGATTTTGAAGAAACTTTTACTCCGATAGAAAGAATAGAAGCAATCAGATTATTTCTTCTATTTGTTGCTTTCAAAGATTTCAAGGTATACCAGATGGGTGTCAAGTCAACATTCTTGATGGAGAGCTAGAAGAAGAAGTCTACATTGAGCAACTGGAAGGATTCTAGTTGTCTGATCAAGAAGATATGGTCTGCAGATTGAGAAAAGCTTTGTATGGACTTAAATAATCCCCAAGAGCTTGGTATGCAAGATTAGATAAGTATCTACTAAAGCTAGGTTATAGCAAAGGCACTACTGACAGTAATCTTTACTTCAAGATTGATCATGAGAATATTCTGATTATTGAGATATTGTTGATGATATCATTTTTGGTGGAAACGAGAGTATGTGCAAGACATTCACTAATCAGATGCAGAGTGAATTTGAGATGTCCATGTTTGGTGAAATAAATTTCTTCCTAGGTCTACAAATCACTCAGTCAGATAAAGGTATCTTCATATGTCAGTCTAAGTATGTGAGAGAATTGTTGAAAAAGTTTAGAATGGAGGAGTCAAAACCAATAAGTACTCCTATGGTAATTGGATGCAAGTTAAGTAAAGATGATGATTCACCTAAGGTAGATCAGAAAAGGTATAGATCAATGATTGGAGGACTACTTTATCTAACTCAGACCAGACCTGATATCATGAATGCAGTTGGACTTGTTGCTAGATTTCAAGCCGATCCTAGAGAATCCCATGTTGTAGTAGTCAAGAGATTTTTTAGATATCTCAAAGGGACACTTGATTATGCCTTATGGTATCCAAAGGATAATGACTTCACTCTTCATGCATATAAAGATACTGATTGGGTAGGAAATGTGGATGACAAAAAAAGCACTAGTGGTGGTGCATTCTTCTTGGGAAGAAGATTGGTTTCTTGGCTGAACAAAAAGCAAGAGGCAATATCTCTATCTACAGTAGAGGCAAAGTATATAGCAGCAACAAACAATTGTACTCAAATTCTGTGGATGAAGCAAATACTAAAGGATATTAGAATTATGTTTGAGGAGCCTATCACAATCTTCTATGATAATTCAAGTGCAATAAACATCTCAAAGAATCCAGTGTTGCATTCAAAGACAAAGCACATATCAATCAAATTTCACTTTTTGAGAGAGAAGGTCAATGAGAATGAAGTTAGATTGGAGTTTGTTTCTTCAAAGGATTAGATTGTGGATATCTTCACTAAGCCTCTTCCTAAGGATACTATTGAGTATCTTAGAGAGAAGTTAGGGGTTATTATCCCTCCTGCTCAGAACTAAGATGCACTAGGGTGCATCAGTCTAGTGGAATTCACAGTCATATCTTGTGATCCGGATTGGTGTTAAGGAGTTACTACTCAGGAGGAGTAGTTAGTATGCAAATTTTGGAGATTAGTTTGAAACAAAAAGGGGGAGAAAAGATTGAAAATATGTGCCCTTTTCCATTGATGTCAAAGGTGGAGAGAAGTCATGTGAAAAACTAGTTGCTGATGAAAGGGGGAGCAGTGAAGAAAGTAGTTGCAGAAGTGATAAGAGAAAGGGGGAGAAGTTCTTGTCTTGATGGTTGAATCAGTTTTTCACATCATATGTTTCCATCAATGAAAAAAGGGGAGATTATTGAAAATATGTGCCTAATCAATGTTGTCATTAATGTCAACATATCCTTGTTGCCATTGATGTCAACTATATCCTATTTTGTTGCTTGTTTAGAAGACTAGAATGTTGAGGATATTGAGAAAATTAATGAAGATCAATGTATGCAGACCATATGGCTGTGTATAGGATTGTTTGAAGTAGCTCTAGTTAAGTTTTGAAAGGTCTGCATGAAGATTTGAAAAAGCTATGTCCATCTAAGTAGAACTAAGTTTTATTGTGTTCAGAAGAGACAGAGTGATAGTAAATTGGTCTGGATTGCTCTACATTGAAATATTATGATCTATGGTTCTAGAGGCATGTTTGGGAAGTTAGTGTGTATCATCAACTCAAGTGGTTCATGGTTTAGAGGTCCGCAAGCAATCTTTCTAGTGTGACAGTCATGGCAGACAATGTTCTTGAGGTGCTGGAAGAAGATGCAAGTGATTCTAATAATTTGGAGGAGTGTAGATGTCTTTGTTAAATTCAATGTGCTTGTGGAGGTCTCTAGATCATGTTCTTTCTGTGTTGGAGGTTTGCATTGAAGACCGAGCTTGTTGTTGAAGATTTTCTTATTGGTGTTGCTATTTTTCCCAGTCTTGACCGACCGGATGATTCTAGCGTGTTGCGGATGATCTAAGAACATTCATATGAAGCATGGCATGTTGATCAAGGAAGATTTGAGTCCTTGTTATGTTTGGCTGACAGTTTAGTGATTTGCATTAAGTCAGACACTTGTAGTGCCGACCTTGATGTTTATTCTAAGGTTGATGTAACATATAAAGGCATGTAGTTGAGTTGTTGAAAATCATCCTTGTGTGAAATAATCAAATCCAAAGAAAGGATCAGAGGTAGAGAAGAGAAGAGGAGGAGCAGAGGAGTAAGAATAGTAAAGGATGAAGTGATAGTGAATAAGTATTTGGGAGAAGAGCAAAAGTTTTATGAGCACTCAATGAGACTAAACTAGGCATGAAGAAGATGCTATTTCTCAGTTAATTCTTTCTATATTAAACATAAATTCTGTAGGTAGTGAGCCTCTCTTGAGCAGTGAGCTCTGGGCAGTAAGCCCAAAGGCAAGTGCCTTCCCCTTTTTAAGTACTTTTAACAAGGTACAAATCTTGTGGGTTAACCCCCACCATAGTTTTTCCATTAACCGGGTTTCCACGTCAAAAATCTTGGTGTCAATTGTGTTAATTATGTTTCTGCTCATGTGTTATTGTTCGATGCTTTAATGTTTGCATCATTAATCTATTTGTAAGTTGTGAAAGAAGATTAAAGGGAAGAAAAAGTTAATATTGTAGGACAACTAATTCACCCCCCTCTCAGTTGTTTGTCCTAATTCCAACACGGTCTCCCACACATCTTCCACATAGGAAGTGGTCCTACTCTTCACGAAGAGTATAGACCAAAGGTGGCCAACAGTGATTTGTCATTTGAGTACATAGTGTTGTCTCCTACATAACTCTATCGATCATACAACCCTAGATACCCTCTAGCTAAGTATGATCATTCTAATAGGTTATGCAATCCAAATACAGTGAACCAACAATACACGCAGACATATGCATTACTTTGGCCAAAGTTTCAATATAAATAGATGTTTGCAATGAATGTGGTCGTACCCCAACTTGACTTGGATACTATGACTTCCTACAGTTTGACTTGGTCAACTATGTTTGAATATATAGTTTTATCAATTCTAACTCAGTATTTCTAACTTCGACAGGTTTTCAACATTGTCTAGGTTTTATAAACCTTATAGATTAACTTTTTATACAAGGATACTCATTGCAACTTTGCAATACCCAAGATCCAGAACTTATCAACACTTAAAGTACTTTAAATCAATTTTATTAACAACTAAGATGGTTACCTTACCTAGGTTAAGCATCATAGTCTAGGAAATTATTTCCTTTCCTACAAGTAAGAATAAATAAACATAGTTAGGGTACTTACCCCTTCATTTAGTAACTCTAGACACAAACTTGTCTATACTATAATCCATTCTAGTCAATCTAACATAGAATAAGACCTTAATCTAGGTTATATATATATATATAATGTCATATCTGACATAAGAGTTGCAAGTTTTCTAAATCATCCTTGTTCCAATACTAGAGTTTAGCTTCTCTAACTTATACATGGAAATATTAAACATCCTTGTTTTTCCAAAGGTAATAGCATAAGTATAACGAAACATTAGAACAAATGCCTTTAGTCTTTCCTAGACCACTTGGCATAGCTTGAATTCATGTTTCAAGTAAAATGAATAAGCATAGTACTCAAGGTATTTCCTCACCAATATAATATCTAAAAGATTACGATCATGTCATATCGACTGTTTGATCTAAGTCAATCTTTCATCCCTAAGAGATTTGATTTATAAAAGATAATAATCTACTTTCAACCCCTTGGTCTACTTTGAGTCTACTGACTCTTAACATATGTTAGGTTATAAACTCATGTATAACATCCTTGTATATATATGTCACTTAAACCTTTATCAATCATAATAGTTTACCACAATCATGTGGAATTGAGTTACAAATCTCTCAACATGCCCACCCCTAGAATAAATCACTCCAGTGATGCCCAACCTAGGGTTAACTTTGTCTTCTGTGCACTTAGCACTAAAGTAAGTTCTAAAGTAACATTATAATACTTTCAATCTCTAGGTTAGTCAACTGACTTCTACCAGCTAGAGATAAGAAATAATGTTCAACATTATGTATTATCTTCCTCTAGTTTACCATTGTTGTTTGAATGAGTAAAACATAGGGTGTCTCCATACATAATTTATTCCTATGATAACAATATCATTGTTTAACATTCTTGAATAAGAAATAACTATTCTAAGACCTTTGACTTTAAGGCATAAAACTTATACCAATTTCTCCTTGGAATACATAATCCTATTTTGAACTTTCTACACATAAGAAGATATTTGGATTACTTTTAAATAATGAAAGGACACCTACTAATTTTGTAGACTACCTATATAATTGTTGTCGATGAGGATTGCACCCTTGTGTAAAGTTGTGACACTCTACAATCCTTCCAAACATGGGGACAAACTCAAGATGTGGGTAACCTATAGTGAGTTTGAACCTCCAAATTGTGGGCCGGTTCCCTTAAAATATTCTATTTGAATCTATTATTTTCTATTTTGGAAAAGGGTAAGAAGGAAACTATAATGAAATAAAACTGTAAAATTTGGTGATGCACCTAGTAAGGATAGAAAATTTGCAATCTGGTTCACAATAGAATTTGGAAATCTAACTCACACAATCCAATCTTGGCATAAATATCACAAAATTATTTCTAAGGAAGGCTAGAAAATAAACTCTTTATGAAGGAAAAGGTTTTTCAAAACAATGAAAGAATTATTTTCGGTAACACAACCTAAGACCTATGATATCACTATGCTTAATACTTCAAGTAAGAATGAGAGAATAGTTTTAAAGGTTTTGATAATTAAACACAGTAAAACTTCATTAAATCACCTCATACAATTAGCATTAAATGGAAAGGCAACTATTTGATTCCAAAAAATAAAGCAGATATTGTAAGAGAGACAAAAATAGAACTTGTAACCTGTTGTAATCTCTTTAAAACTGTCAAATAATGAGCTACAAAACCTTCTCTATCAAAGTGTAAAAGAACAAAAAGGCAAGAACTAGAAAAAACCAAGTTTTACTTTACAATATATAACTTGCTCTCACTAAGAGGCATGCAAAAAAGGAGTGCAACTAACTGCCTCTAAACATAAGTCCTCCAAAGTGATCCACGAGCAAACCAAGAAATCCATTAAAAAAAGGGCTCAAACTACCACAAATCAAGCAAAAATAGCTTCAATTTGGACCTCTCCATATGATTGACCAAGAAGTTTGACCAAGAACCCTAAATATGCTCCTCAAATCATGCAAGAATCCCCTAGATTGCCTAGTTAACTCAACTCATCAATTTGAATTTGCAAAATTGATTGTGAGTAAATAATAAAGTAATTAAAGTAATTACTCTATTATTAGTTACAACTTGTACTATTTATGATTTTACAGCTTGTGGAAAATAATAAAGTAATTTGAAGAATATTACTTTACTATTTATTTACATTTGATTTGTTTGTAAAATCATGCATGAAAAGAATAAATCTCCTTATCTCTCAATTTACACGTGCCTAATTTGTATGAAAATACCTAGGCATAACATCACAAACCCTTATGACTCCAATTTACACAAGGAGAAAATAAATACCCAACTCTGCCTTATCACTCCATTTACCATGCAAAAATGGCCTTACTACCATATATCTTCTTTATGCAAGAAAAAACCCTAAGTCACCTTACCACCTCACCATATGCATTATTATGCAAAAAAAAATCTTCTTCCTCTCCATATCTCCTTCATGCAAAAACAATAATACCTCTACCACCTTATCTACCACCTTGTAAACTTAATTTGTCTTCATGCATCTCCTTGGCTTTAACTTCAAATGATGACTCTTCAAGGTCAAAGGAATATCTCCCTTGACAGAAAGATATAAGGCATTGGGAATCTTCAACCATGTGATATAAACATCATTTCGACTATAATAGTCAACATAAGGTAATAAGTATTTGTTTTCTTTTGAATTTGTATTGCTCATAATGTATAATACTTACCATTCTTCTATCAACCACCAATTGACTTCAAACAAAATGAAAGAGATATATTTTGTCTGTCCTTCCTAACCATGATTGCTAGGAGACATATCATTGATGTTGTGACCCTGATCGACATTTTACATAAGGTAATAATGGATTATTTTGAGAAGTAAAAACACAATGAAGAAAAGGTATTTCCAACAAAAAGGGTAAGAAAACCCTAATCACTTTGTCATTTCATTTCCTCTTCTCACTCGACTGTTGCTCTACAACTTTCCATGGCATTAGGGTTTGATACTCCCTCGGCTTCTCTTTGTGTTCTCTAAGGTTAAAACTCTACAATTTTTCATTATTTTCTAAGTATAGAGAGTGACAGGAAATAGTGAGAATGGCATCTTTGTTTTTGACTGGTATTTCTTTCATTTTATGTAGTTTCCTATGGCAATGGTCGTGGCCATCTTTGCTTTTCTTGCTCCTTCTGTAGCATTTCTTTGACAATATTCTTGTGCTCTCTGTGTTTTCCTTCTGCAAATATGATAAAATCTGGAAAAACCTCTCCATGAGGTCACGACCATGGCATTCTTTCTCTTAATTTTGAAGGTAACTCTCTTGCTCTTCTTTACTATAAATGCATGACTATCTTTTAAAATGCAAAATTGAGATAAGGGTTTCTTCTTTTCCACTTGGGTATTTTCAATATTCTTCTCTTTTTGTATGGCCATGGTTATTGTCATTCTCTGTAGCATCTTTTACTGGTTTTCTTTGATATGAACTCAAGGTCTTCAAAATTTTACATGAGGGTTTGCTCAAAATTACACATAAATGCAATCTACACACGCAGCCATACTAGAAAACACATGTTCTGAACTTCTTCTTTGACTATCTTGTAAAAATGAAGAAGAGTTTCATTGAAATCTTTGACAAGGGTTTTCAAGAAATGCATATCTTTTGCCATTTCCAGGCATGGCTATGACAAAAATGAACTATAGCACCATTGCTTTCCTGTAATGTTAAAATATATTAGGGTTTCATAAAAAACCCATATGGGTATCAATAAAACATTCTCTTTCAGGCACGACCATGCTTGGAGACACACTATAACTGTTTCTTTTCTATGTGTGCATGAAATGGAATACAAGTGTTTCCTCAAAAATGAAGGTTTTCATTTTATCATATGGGTATCTTCTTTTAGGAAAGAACTTGCTCCTCTCTTCATGGCTATGGAAGAAATATACACTATATCAATCAGAAATAATGATATATGAATAATGAATACTTGTCGTGTATCTCTGTCAATAGTATCACTGTAGCATATGGCATATCATGAGTCTTCTATTGTTTCTCCTCCAACATTGTATCAGTTAGCAACCATGATGTATGAATAATAATACTTGACTGTCACCAGTTAGAGGTATTAATACCTTGTTGTTTTCATGTCTCTTATGTATCAGATATCTGTAGATATTTTTACCATTCTGTCAGAGATAATGATGCTTGTACTTGATATTTCTCTGAAACTATAGCATTCTTCACATTGTAGCCACATTTATCATTTGTTCATGATACTTAATCACTTTGAGATGAAATAAATACCTGTTGTACTTTAAGATGGCTCTTGTAGCCTGTTCTTTCTATCTGATATGCATTTGAGACTTGATTGGCATATATGTCTTTATTTGATGTGATCAATTGATCATACATGTACTTGACATTTGTACTTGGTTTATATGATTTTATCCTTTTAACCCCTAAACATTTAATGCATGATTTGTTCTCACTAATCTACACATGTTCATTATGTATATAACTCTCAATCTTTAATGGCTCTTGAATCAACAATGCATTTGAGAGTTCTGTTCCATTATGAACATCTACAGATAAGGATTAGTTTGATAATGTCTTATAAACTGATACTTTATCTGATCATAAGTCTACTCTACATCCTATTCTCATATTTCTATTATTTCTTAAGTCTGATTTTGTCAACTGTGACATGAAATATGACAACAATAATGCATCTTGATAAGGATATGAACAAGAAAAAATACCTTTCATGGCTGCATTTCTATTTTCTATGTTTTGTCAACCTGACTCGGGCATTCTGAACTTATGATTTGTTTCAATCAATGATAATTAATGTCATGATGACATACTTTTTCTGTAAGTTGATTAAATAATGCATAATGTACTTTGAATGATGCATCTTGTCTTTTTCTAATATTCCTTTCCAAATGAATAAAAAGGAAACATGTTACTCTTGTGGGAGCCACATTTTCTCCACATGTTTTTCTATCTTCAAATCAGCAACATTACTTTTTCTATACCTGCACAGTGAACAAATAAGTTAGAATAAAAATATACCTGATGATATTGATTGATCTTCTTCATGATATTCTGATTTATGGCATATGTCTAATTTGATCTTTCATATGAAATGCATGATGTGACAAGTTGATATGTCTGCATGATAAAGCATATGATAACATTAAATATCTAGAGCTCTTACAGGACTTTCCCCAATTTTTTGCAGGCACAACTGATACAATTCGAGCTGAAGATGAGGACTGAAGATCAACTGTCCACTAGCTCAACTGTCAACTAGCTCAACAACCTCCTTGCTCAGGAAATGATGGATATTTAGTTCTATCATGTGTTCCTCATTTCTTTTATCATTAGATGTATATCTTGCATATGTCTGCATTGCTTAGTTTAGTTATTCCCACGCTTGTGTGGGACACATTTGAACACTTCTTTTAAACATAATCAATTAATCTATCTTATGCACTTGATGTATGTATATTTCTTTTGCAATCAATGCATAGGATAAAGTAACAAATACTAAATTGTATGTTCCAAATATGACATGAAATAATAGTTCAAATAAATTTCTTTCTTTCTTTCTTGCAAATATGATCAATTTGACTTATAACTCTTGAAAGATAACACTATGTTAGATCAACTGTATTTCCTAAATGATTGATTCCTTGACATCTTGATTCACTTGTTATGATGATTCATCAATCCTAATTGGATTGATGGGTTGTCTTGACAACTGAATATCTATCTCTACTTTGTCAAGAAATCAATTGTTCGTTAAATGCAATAACTTCAAGGTTTTCTTTTATTCTTCTTGAAACAACTACACTTAGGTCTATCTAAATTTAGTGTGAAAAAAATTTAGTAACATTTTTGGCGACCTCTCAGGAGTGATTGCTTTCTAAACAAATTAGAACCAGTAGCCTTACAATTCCGTTGGGCATAGAGTCTTCTTCTACCCTAAACTTTGAAATTTTTTCTGCAACTCAAAACTGACTGACACACTACAGCAAAAACAAAACTGAAACTGAAACTAAACTGGCTTGCTTAAGATGAAGCTAGTAACATGTGCAAAAGTACTTCTTGGAAAATGAAATACTGAACTGAAATTCTACCTACCCTACTCTAACCAGCCATTGAAGTTGGTCAAAGAAATCCATTAACTATTTGGTTGAAATAACTTCCATTTCTCAATAGGGGACACTGATTCACATGCTTATGAGTGTCTAAAATTAGGTGAAGTACAAGAAATTACTCAACAAATTTCTTCAATACTTCATAGAAAATATAGATAAACTCATTCACCAGCTGAACCTGATCATGTAAACCTCTGTCACGGGCTAAAAAGGTGATCTGATTTTGCTGCTGTGATGCTGAAAACTACTCTGTGGGTACATTAGCAATTTGTACATCTTTATTAATCTCTTTCTCAGCTAGGTCCCTAATGGGACACCCTCTTTTAAAGACAAACTTTCTGCTCATACTCCTGGTTTCCTTATCGAGATCTGCTGTCATGTTTTCACTTGCAATTTCAATCTGATTTGAAATAGTTAGATCATATGGATGAAAAGAATGAATAGTTGCCTCTTTGATTTGATCTTGTTGATCACATATTACTAATTCACATGATATCAGATCATTATCTATGTTAGAACAAAAATCCTCTATAATGCTTGAAAACATGCTTTCATCCAACTGATAATCTTGCACTGAAACTAGATGAGTTTCATCACTGTGCTGCTCAAAATTTTCATCCTGCATGATGTCCTACCATATCAATTCCTCCTCCATGGTTAATGAGTCACTTGCTTATGTTAGGAAAGCTAATAACTCATCAAAACTATTAGATATTTGAAGGCTTTTATGAACAGGTGATAGAATATCTGATTCAGGCTCCAAACATTTAGTGTTCTCATGACTGTCCTCATTCTATTCTTCGTAAACCAACAAACCATCACAATTACTTGCATCTTCCTGCTGTTCTATTATTTATGCCTATGGTATGAGCTCTTCTGAATCTAGTTCAATGAAACTAGGTAGCTAATCAAATAAAGAAATCATCTCTTCTTCCTTATCAAGTTTATTCTCCATTAGGAAATGGGCATCATGTCTTTGCATTTGAAGATTCTGTCCTTCCAATATCTGCATCTTGCTTTCATTTATCTTGTAAACAACATTAGAAAAATTTTCAAATGAATCAAAATGTAAAGGATTGAGTACCAAATTTGAACCAACATCCTCTTCATAGGCATTATGCTCATTTTCAGCTAGGGACACAAAAAAATAGCAGCAACTTCTTGCTCCACATATGATTTTTTTGATTTGGTGGGATAAGAAGGACTGCAAGAAACTTTAGTTGCTAAGTTGAAACTTGGAATCTTGATTTGCTCTTGTTCACCATACCAACTTGGAATCTTGATTGGTTAAGAAACTACTACTTCTTCCTCTTCCTGATTTAGGATTGGTATGGAAGGGATAGGCTTAATAAGATTTGGCATTTGGTAATTAGGATGCTTGGTCCAAGAAGACTGCCATGGTTGTTCAAAAGCTTGATGATTTGATTTAGGCACTTGATGTGACTGATACTGAGGGCTAATAGACTGATTTTGAATGTAAATAGGTTCTTGATCAAAATCGCACCTTCTAAAACTTAAAAGTTGATAGTTACTAACATCATTTTGAATAGGCTGCTCTAGGATGAATGCAGCTATTTGGATTGCTTGCCTTTGTATTTTTACAAGCAAATACTTCATCTATGCCTCTTTTGCTGCAATCTATCTTTCAAGATCTTGTTCAAATTGTATCCTTTGTGCCTCTAATTCTTGCTCATGAAAATAGGCCTAATAATCCATCTCTTCTTGCTACTGCTCATATTCTTGTTGCCTCTTGAACTCCTCTATCTGCTTTGCAATTTCTAGCAATGTGTTTTTTGTTTCATTCATGTTGTTTTTTGTTTTATTCATGTTGTTTTGAGATCAAGTGATGTACTCTTTATGCATGCAATCTCTTCTTTTGCATACTCTTGAAGCTGATTTAGTTCATGCATAGGCTGCCAATAAGGCTGAACTGGGGTGGGTGGGAGACAAGAGTATTGTGCATGCTGGTTTCCTTGAAAAACCATGGAATTTGGGCTAAAACCAATAGCATGGTTGATCTGATATGGTTGATAAGATGGATGATTAGCAGTATTTTCATGATATGATGGATGATATGACATGTTTCCATGAAAGTTAGACATGCTTACTCATTCAAAGAGCTAGAAAAAATTGCACTTGATCTTGTGAATCCTTCTTATAGGTAGTAAAATCTAATCAATTCAAAAACCAGAAAGTTAGAGTTGCAAGGTACTTGAAAAATAAACCTCTAAAAGACTGTAAAATCTACTCATCATACCAAAATAGTAGCAGTAGTAAATTCTTTTTGAACTAAAAATTAGTTCAAAGTCCCATCGGGTGTGCCAAAAACTATTGTCGATGATGATTGCACCCTTATACAAAGTTGTGACACTCTGCAATCCTTCGAAACATGGGGACAAACTCAGGCTATGGGTGACCTATAGTGAGTTTGAACCTCTAGATTGTGGGCTGGTTCCCCTAAAATATTCTATTTGAATCTATGTTTTTCTATTTTGGAAAAGGGTAAGAAGGAAACTATAATGAAGTAAAACTGTAAAATTTGGTGATGCACCTAATAAGGATGGAAATTTTGCAATTTGGTTCACAATAGAATTTGGAAATCTAACTCACACAGTCCAATCTTGGCATAAATATCACAAAAGTATTTCTAAGGAAGGCTGGAAAATAAACTCTTTATGAAGGAAAAGGTTTTTCACAACAATGAAAGAACTATTTTTGGTAACACAACCTAAGACCTATGATATTACTACGCTTAATACTTCAAGTAAGAATAAGACAATAGTTTTAAAGGTTTTGATAATTAAACATAGTAAAACTTCATCAAATCACCTCATACAATAAGCATTAAATGGAAAGGCAAGTACTTGATTCCAAAAAATAACAAAGATATTGCAAGAAAGACAAAAATGGACCCTGTAACTTGTAATCTATATAAAACTATCAAATAATGAGCTACAAAACCTTCTTCTCTCTCAAAATGTAAAAGAGAAAAAAGACAAGAACTAGCAAAAACCAACTTTTGCTTTACAATATATAGCTTGCTCTCACTAAGAGGCATGCAAAAAAGGACTGCAGCTAACTGCCTCTAAAAATAAGTACTCCAAAGTGATCCATGAGCAAACTAAGAAATCCCTAAACAAAGGCTCAAATTACCACAAATCAAGGGAAAATAGCTTCAATTTGGACCTCTCCATATGCTTGACCAAGAACCCTAAATATGCTCCTCAAATCATGCACGAATCCCCTAGATGGCCTAGTTAACTCAACTCATCAATTTGCATGATTTTGCATTTGCAAAATTGATTGTGAGTAAATAATAAAGTAATTAAAGTAATAAAGTAATAAAGTAACTTGTACTATTTCTGATTTTACAACTTGTGGAAAATAATAAAGTAATTTGAAGAATATTACTTTACTATTTATTTACATTTGATTTGTTTGTAAAATCATACATGAAAAGAATAAATCTCCTTATCTCTCAATTTACACACGCCTAATTTGCATGAAAATACCTAGGCATAACATCACAAACCCTTATGACTCTAATTTACACAAGGAGAAAATAAATACCCAACTATACCTTATCACTCCATTTACCATGCAAAAATGTCCTTACTACCATATATCTTCTTTATGCAAGATAAAACCCTAAGTCACCTTACCACCTCACCATATGCATTATTATGCAAAAAAAAATCTTGTTCCTCTCCATATCTCCTTCATGCAAAAATAATAATACCTCTGCCACCTTATCTACCACCTTGTAAACTTAATTTGTCTTCATGTATCTCCTTGGCTTTGACTTCAAATGATGACTCTTCAACGTCAAAGGAATATCTCCCTTGACAAAAAGATATAAGGCATTGGGAATCTTCAATTATGTGATATGAACATCATTTCGACTATAATAGTTGACACAAGGTAATAAGTATTTGTTTTTTTGAATTTGCATTACTCATAATGTATAATACTTACCATTCTTCTATCGACCACCAATTGACTTGAAACAAAATGAAAGAGACACATTATGTCGGTCCTTCCTAACCATGATTACTAGGAGACATATCATTGATTTTGTGACCCCGATCGACATTTTAGATAAGGTAATAATGGATTATTTTGAGAAGTCAAAACACAATGAAGAAAAGGGATTTTGAAATAAAAGGGTAAGAAAACCCTAATCACTTTGTCATTTCATTTCCTCTTCTCACCCGACCGCCGCTCTACAACTTTCCATGGCATTAGGGTTTGATACTCCCTCAGCTTCTCTTTGTGTTCTCTGAGGTCAAAACTCTACAATTTTTCATTATTTCCTGAGTATAGAGAGTGACAAGAAACAGTGAGAATGGCATCTTTATTTTTTACTAGTATTTCTTTCATTTTCTGTAGTTTCCTATGGCAATGGCCGTGACCATTTTTGCTTTTCTTGCTCCTTCTATAGCATTTCTTTGACAATATTCTTTTTCTCTCTGTGTTTTCCTTCTGCAAATATTATAAAATCTAGAAAAACCTCTCCATGAGGTCACAGCCATGGCATTCTTTCTCTTCATTTTGAAGGTAAGTCTCTTGCTCTTCTTTACTATAAATGCATGACTATCTTTTAAAATGCAAAAAGGAGATAAGGGTTTATTCTTTTCAACTTGGGTATTTTCAATATTCTTCTCTTTTTGTACGGCCAAGGTTATTGTCATTCTCTATAGCATCTTTTACTGGTTTTCTTTGATATGAACTCGAAGTCTTCAAAATTTTTACATGAGGGTTTGCGCAAAATTACACATAAATACAATCTACACATGCGGCCATACAAGAAAACACATGTTCTGAACTTCTTCTTTGACTGTCTTGTAAAAATGAAGAAGAGTTTCATTGAAATCTTTGACAAGGGTTTTCAAGAAATGCGTATCTTTTGCCATTTCCAGGCATGGCTATGACAAAAATGAATTGTAGCACCATTGCTTTCCTGTAATGTTAAAATATATTAGGGTTTCATAAAAAACCCATATGGGTATCAATAAAAAGTTCTCTTTTAGGCACGGCCATGCTTGGAGACACACTATAACTGTTTCTTTTCTCTATGTCCATGAAATGGAATACAAGTTTTTCCTCAAAAATGAAGGTTTTCATTTTATCATATGGGTATCTTCTTTTAGGCAAGAACTTGTTCCTCTCTTCATGGCTATGGCAGAAATATACACTGTATCAATCATAAATAATGATATATGAATAATGAATACTTGTCTTGTATCTCTGTCAATAGTATCACTGTAGCATATGGCATATCATGAGTCTTCTACTGTTTCTCCTCCAACATTGTATCAGTTAGCAACCATGATGTATGAATAATAATACTTGACTGTCACCAATCAGAGGTATTAATACCTTGTTGTTTTCATCTCTCTTATGTATCAGATATCTGTAGATATTTTTACCATTCTGTTAGAGATAATGATGCATGTACTTGATATTTCTTTGAAACTATAGCATTCTTCACATTGTAGCCGCATTTATCATTTGTTCATGATACTTAATCACTTTGAGATGAAATAAATACCTGTTGTACTTTAAGATGGCTCTTGTAGCCTATTCTTTCTATCTGATATGCATGTGAGACTTGATTGGCATATATATCTTTATCTGATGTGATCAACTGATCATACCTGTACTTGACATCTATACTTGGTTTATCTGATTTTAGCCTTTTAATCCCTAAACATTTAATGCATGATTTGTTCCCACTAATCTACACATGTTCATTATGTATATAACTCTCAATCTTTAATGGCTCTTGAATTAACAATGCATTTGAGAGTTATGTTCTATTATGAACATCTACAGATAAGGATTAGTTTGATAATGTCTTGTAAACTGATACTTTATCTGATCATAAGTCTGCTCTTCATCCTATTCTCATATTTATATTATTTCTTAAGTCTGATTTTGTGAACTGTGACATGAAATATGACAGCAATAAAGCATCCTGATAAGGATATGAACAAGAAAAAATACCTTTCATGCCTGCATTTCTATTTTCTACACTTTGTCAACCTAACTCAGACATTTTGAACTTATGATTTTTTTCAATCAACTATAATTAATGTCATGATGACATGCTTTTTCTGTAATTTGATTAAATGATGTGTAATGTACTTTTCTGATATTCCTTTCCAAATGAATAAAAAGGAAACATACTGGGCTCAACCCTTATGGGAGCCACATTTTTTCCACATGTTTATTTATCTTCAAATCAGCAACATTACTTTTCCTATACATGCACAGTGAACAAACAAGTTAGCATAAAAATATACCTGATGATATTGATTGATCTTCTTTATGATATTTTGATTTATGGCATATGTCTGATTTGATCTTTCATATGAAATGCATGATGTGACAAGTTGATATGTCTGCATGATAAAGTATATGATAACATTAAATATCCGAAGCTCTTACAGGACTTTCCCCAATTTTTTGTAGGCACAACTGATACAATTGGAGTTGAAGATGAGGACTGAAGATCAACTGTCCACTAGCTCAGCTATCAACTAGCTCAACAACATCCTTGCTCAGGAAATGATGGATATTTAGTTCTATCATGTGTTCCTCCTTATTTCTTTTATCATTAGATGTATAGCTTGCATATATCTACATTGCTTAGTTTAGTTATTCCCATATTTTGTGTGGGACACATTTGAACACTTCTTTTAAACATAATCAGTTAATCTATCTTATGCACTTGATGTATGTATATTTATTTTGCAATCAATGCATAGGATAAAGTAACAGATACTGAATTGTATGTTCCAAATATGACATGAAATAATAGTTCAAATAAATCTTTCTTTCTTTCTTTCAAATATGATCAATTTGTCTTATAACTCTTGAAAGATAAAACTATGTTAGATCAATTGTATTTCTTGAATGATTGATTCATTGACATCCTAATTCACTTGTTATGATGATTCATCAGTCCTGATTGGACTGATGGGTTGTCTTGACAACTGAATATCTATCTCTAATTTGTCAAGACATCAATTGTTCATTAAATGCAATAACTTCAAGGTTTTCTTTTATTCTTCCTGAAACAACTGCAATTAGGTCTAACTAAATTTAGTGTGAACAAAATTTAGTAACATTTATGGTGACCTCTTAGGAGTGTTTGCTTGCTAAACAACTTAGAACCAGTAGTCTTGCAATTCCATTGGGCATAGAGTCTTCTTCTGCCCTAAACTTTGAAATTTTTTCTGCAACTCAAAACTGACTGAAACACTACAGCAACAATAAAATTGAAACTAAAACTAAACTAGCTTGCTTAAGAGGAAGCCAATAACATGTGCAAAAGTACTTTTTGGAAAATGAAATACTGAACTGAAATTCTACCTACCCTACTCTAACCAGCCATTAAAGTTGGTCAAAGAAATACATTAACTGTTTGGTTGAAATAACTTCCCTTTCTCAATAGGGGACACTGATTCACATGCTTATGAGTTTCTAAAATTAGGTGAAGTACAAGAAAGTACTCAACAAATTTATGCAATACTTCATAAAAAATATAGATAAACTCACTCACCAGCTGAACCTGATCATGTGAACCTCTGTCATGGGTTAAAAAGGTGATCTAATTTTGCTGCTGTGACGCTGAAAATTGCTTTGTGGGTACATTAGCAATCTGTACATCTTCATTAAGCTCTTTTTCAGCTAGGTCCCTGATGGGACACCCTCTTGCAATGATGAACTTTTTGCTCATACTCCTAGTTTCTTTATCATGATCTACTGTCATGTTTTCACTTTCAATTTCAATCTGATTTGAAATAGTTAGCTCATATGGATGAAAAGAATGAATACTTGCCTCTTTGATTTGGTCTTTTTGATCACATACTGCAGATTCACATGATATCAGATCATTATCTCTGTTAGAACAAAAATCCTCTATAATACCTGAAAACATGCTTTCATCCAACTGATAATCTTGCACTAAAACTAGATGAGTTTCATCACTATGTTGCTCAGAATTTTCATCCTACATGATGTCCTACCATATCAATTCCTCCTCCATGGTTAATGAGTCACCTGCTAGTGTTAGGATAGCTAATAACTCATCAAAACTATTAGATATTTGAAGGATTTTAGGAACTGGTGATAGAATATCTAATTGATGCTCCAAACATTTAGTGTTCTCATGACTATCCTCATTCTATCCTTGGTAAACCAACAAACCATCACAATTACTTGCATCTTCCTGCTATTTTGTTATTTCTGCCTATGGTATGGCCTATTCTGAATCTAGTTCAATGAAACCAGGTAGCTGATCAAATAAAGAAATCATCTCTTTTTCCTTATCAGGTTTATTCTCCATTAGGAAATAGGCATCCTGTCTTTGCATTTGAAGATTCTGTCCTTCCAATATCTGCATCCTACTTTCATTTATCTTGTAAACAACATTAGAAAACTTTTCAAATGAATCAAAATGTAAAGGATTGAGTACCAAATTTGAACCAACATCCTCTTCATAGGCATTATGCTCATTTTCAGCTAGGGACACAGAAAAAATAGTAACAACCTCTTGCTCCACATATGATTTTTCTGATTTGGTGGGACAAGAAAGATTGCAAGAAACATTAGCTACTGAGTTGAAACTTGGAATCCTGATTTGCTCTTGTTCACCATACCAACTTGGAATCTTGATTGGTTAAGAAACTACTACTTCTTCCTCTTCCTAATTTTGGATTGGTATGGAAGGGATAGGCTTAATAAGATTTGGCATTTGGTAATCAGGATGCTTGGTCCAAGAAGACTGCCATGGTTGTTTAAAAGCTTGATGATTTGATTCAGGCACCTGATGTGACTGATACTGAGGGCTAATAGACTGATTTTGAATGAAAACAGATTCTTGATCAAAATCACACCTTCTGAAACTTAAAAGTTGATAGCTACTAACATCATTTTGAATAGGCTACTTTGGGATGAATGCAACTATTTGGATTGCTAGCCTTTGTATTTGTGAAAGCAAATACTTCATTTGTGCCTCTTTTGTTGTAATCTGTCTTGCAAGATCTTGTTCAAATTGTATCCTTTGTGTCTCCAATTCTTGCTCATGAAGATAGGCCTGACAATCCATCTCTTCTTGCTACTACTCATATTCTTGCTGCCTCTTGAACTCCTCTATCTGCTTTGCAATTTCTAGCAATGTGTTTTTTTGTTTCATTCATGTTGTTTTTTGTTTTATTCATGCTATTGTTGAGATCAAGTGACATACTCTTTATGCTTGCAATCTCTTCTTTCGCATACTCCTGAAGCTGATTTGGTTCATGCATAGGCTGCCAACAAGGCTAAACTAGGGTGGGTGGGAGGTAAAAGTACTATGCATGCTAGTTTCCTTGAAAAACCATGGAATTTGGGCTAAAACCAACAGCATGGCTAATCTGATATGGCTGATAAGATGGATGATTAGCAGTATTTTCATGATATTATTGATGATATGACATGTTTCCCTGAAAGTTAGACATGCTTACTCATTCAAAGAGCTCGAAAAAATTGCACTTGATCTTTTGAATCCTTCTTATAGGTAGTAAAATCTAATCTATTCAAAAACTAGAAAGTTAGAGTCACAAGGTACTTGAAAAATAAACCTCTAAAAGGCTATAAAATCTGCTAATCATACCAAAACAACAGCAGTAATAAATTCTTTTTGAACTAAAAATTAGTTCAAAGTCCCACCGGGTGTGCCAAAAACTATTGTTGATGAGGATTGCACCCTTATGCAAAGTTGTGACACTCTACAAAGCATAAGGTTGTGACACTCTACAATCCTTTGAAACATGGGGAAGAACTCAGGCTGTGGGTGACCTATAGTGAGTTTGAACCTCCAGATTATGGGCTGGTTCCCTTAAAATATTCTATTTGAATCTATCTTTTTCTGTCTTGAAAAAGGGTAAGAATGAAACTATAATGAAATAAAACTATAAAATTTGTTGATGCACCTAATAAGGATGGAAAATTTGCAATCTGGTTCACAATAGAATTTGGAAATCTAACTCACACAATCCAATCTTGGCATAAATATCATAAAAGTATTTCTAAGGAAGGATGGAAAATAAACTCTTTATGAAGGAAAAGGTTTTCACAACAATGAAAGAACTGTTTTCGATAACACAACCAAAGACCTATGATATCACTATGCTTAATACTTCAAGTAAGAATGAGACAATAGTTTTAAAGGTTTTGATAATTAAACACAGTAAAACTTCATCAAATCACCTCATACAATTAGTATTAAATTGAAAGGCTACTATTTGATTCTAAAAAATAAAGGAGATATTGCAAGAGAGACAAAACTGGAACCTGTAACCTGCTGTAATCTCTATAAAACTATCAAATAATGAGCTAGAAAACCTTCTTCTCTCTCAAAGTGTAAAAGAGCAAAAAGACAAGAACTAGCAAAAACTAAGTTTTGCTTTACAATATATAGCTTGCTCTCACTAAGAGGCATGCAAAAAAGGACTGCAACTAACTACCTCTAAAAATAAGTCTTCCAAAGTTATCCATGAGTAAACTAAGACATCCCTTTAAAAAGGGCTCAAACTACCACAAATCAAGAAAAAATAGCTTCAATTTGGACCTCTCCATATGCCTGACCAAGAAGTTTGACCAAGAACCCTAAAAATGCTCCTCAAATCATGCAAGAATCCCCTAGATGGCCTAGTTAACTCAACTCATCAATTTGCATGATTTTGCATTTGCAAAATTGATTGTGAGTAAATAATAAAGTTATTAAAGTAATTACTCTATTATTACTTACAACTTGTACTATTTCTAATTTTACAACTTGTGGAAAATAATAAAGTAATTTGAAGAATATTACTTTACTATTTATTTACATTTGATTTGTTTGTAAAATCATGCATGAAAAGAATAAATCTCCTTATCTCTCAACTTACACATGCCTAATTTGCATGAAAATACCTAGGCATAACATCACAAACCCTTATGACTCCAATTTACATAAGGAAAAAATAAATACCCAACTCTACCTTATCACTCCATTTACCATGCAAAAATGGCCTTACTACCATATATCTTCTTTATGCTAGATAAAACCCTAAGTCACCTTACCACCTCACCATATGCATTATTATGCAATAAAAATATCTTCTTCCTCTCCATATCTCCTTCATTTAAAAACAATAATACCTCTGCAACCTTGTAAACTTAATTTATCTTCATGCATCTCCTTGGCTTTGACTTAAAATGATGACTCTTCAATGTCAAAGGAATATCTCCCTTGACAAAGAGATATAAGGCATTGGGAATCTTCAACTATGTGATATGAACATCATTTTGACTATAATAGTCAATACAAGGTAATAAGTATTTGTTTTTTTTTTAATTTGATTGCTCATAATGTATAATACTTACCATTCTTCTATCGACCACCAATTGACTTCAAACAAAATGAAAGAGATACATTCTATAGGTCCTTCCTAACCATGATTGCTAGGAGACATATCATTGATGTTGTGACCCCGATCAGCATTTTAGATAAGGTAATAATGGATTATTTTGAGAAGTCAAAACACAATGAAGAAAAGAGATTTCGAACAAAAAGGGAAAGAAAATCCTAATCACTTTGTCATTTCATTTCCTCTTCTCACCCGACCGTTGCTCTACAACTTTCCATGGTATTAGGGTTTGATATTTCCTCAGCTTCTCTTTGTGTTCTTTGAGGTCAAAACTTTGCAATTTTTCATTATTTCCTAAGTATAGAGAGTGACAGGAAACAATGAGAATGGCATCTTTGTTTTTGACTTGTATTTCTTTCATTTTCTGTAGTTTCCTATGGCAATGGCCATGACCATCTTTTCTTTTCTTGATCCTTCTATAGTATTTCTTTGACAATATTCTTTTGCTCTATGTGTTTTCCTTCTGCAAATATGATAAAATCTTGGAAAAACCTCTCCATGAGATCATGGCCATGGTATTCTTTCTCTTCATTTTGAAGGTAACTCTCTTGCTCTTCTTTACTGTAAATGCATGACTATCTTTTAAAATGCAAAAAGGAGATAAGGGTTTCTTCTTTTCCACTTGGGTATTTTCAATATTCTTCTCTTTTTGTATGGCCATGGTTATTGTCATTCTCTATAGCATCTTTTACTGGTTTTCTCTTATATGAACTCGAAGTCTTCAAAAATTTTACATGAGGGTTTACTCAAAATTGCACATAAATGCAATCTACACACGTGTCCATACTAGAAAACACATGTTCTGAACTTCTTCTTTGACTATCTTGTAAAAATGGAAGAGTTTCATTGAAATCTTTGACAAGGGTTTTCAAGAAATGCATATGTTTTTCCATTTCCAAGCACGGCTATGACAAAAATGAACTGTAGAACCATTACTTTCTTGTAATGTTAAAATATATTAGGGTTTCATAAAAAAACCCATATGGGTATCAATAAAAAGTTCTCTTTTAGGCATGGCCATGCTTGGAGACACATTATAACTATTTCTTTTCTCTGTGTGCATGAAATGGAATACAAGTGTTTCATCAAAAATGAAGCTTTTCATTTTATCATATGGGTATCTTATTTCAGGCAAGAACTTGTTCCTCTCTTCACGGCTATGGTATAAATATACAATGTATCAATCAGAAATAATGATATATGAATAATGAATACTTGTCTTGTATCTCTGTCAACAATATCACTATACCATATAGCATATCATGAGTCTTCTACTATTTCTCCTCCAACATTGTATCAGTTAGCAACCATGATGTATGAATAATAATACTTGACTGTCACCAGTCAGAGGTATTAATACCTTGCTATTTTGATTTCTCTTGTGTATCAGATATTTGTAGATATTTTTACAATTCTGTTAGAGATAATGATGCATGTTCTTGATATTTCTTTGAAACTGTAGCATTCTTCACATTGTAGCCACATTTATCATTTGTTCATGATACTTAATTACTTTGAGATGAAATAAATACCTATTGTACTTTAAGATGGCTCCTGTAGCCTATTCTTTCTATCTGATATGCATTTGAGACTTGATTGGCATATATGTCTTTATCTAATGTGATCAACTGATCATACCTGTACTTGACATCTGTACTTGGTTTATCTGATTTTATCCTTTTAATCCCTTAACATTTAATGGATGATTTGTTCTCACTAATTTGCACATGTTCATTATGTATATAACTCTCAATCTTTAATGGCTCTTGAATCAACAATGCATTTGAGAGTTATGTTCCATTATGAACATTTACAGATAAGGATTAGTTAGATAATGTCTTGTAAACTGATACTTTATCTGATCATAAGTCTGCTCTTCATCCTACTCTCATATTTCTATTATTTCTTAAGTCTGATTTTGTGAACTATGACATGAAATATGACAGCAATAAAGCATCCTGATAAGGATATGAACAAGAAAAAATACCTTTCATGGCTGCATTTCTATTTTCCACACTTTGTCAACCTAACTCAGGCATTCTGAACTTATCTGATTTGTTTCAATCAACCATAATTAATGTCATGATGACATACTTTTTCTGTAAGTTGTTTAAATGATGCATAATGTACTTTGAATGATGCATCCTGTCTTTTTCTGATATTCCTTTCCAAATGAATAAAAAGGAAACATGCTGGGCTCAACCCTTGTGGGAGCCACATTTTCTCCACGTGTTTATTTGTCTTCAAATCAGCAACATTACTTTTCTTATATCTGCACAGTGAACAAACAAGTTAGCATAAAAGTATACCTGATGATATTGATTGATCTTCTTCATGATATTCTGATTTATGGCATATGTTTGATTTGATCTTTCATATGAAATGCATGATGTGACAAGTTGATATGTCTACATGATAAAGCATATGATAGCATTAAATATTCAGAGATCTTATGGGACTTTCCCCATTTTTTTGCAGGCACAACTGATACAATTGGAGCTAAAGATGAGGACTGAAGATCAACCATCCACTAGCTCAACTATCAACTAGCTCAACAACCTCCTTGCTCATGGAATGATGGATATTTAGTTTTATCATTTGTTCCTCCTTATTTCTTTTATCATCATATGTATATCTTGGATATGTCTGCATTGCTTAGTTTAGTTATTCCCATGGCTTGTGTGGGACACATTTGAACACTTCTTTTAAACATAATCAGTTAATCTATCTTATGCACTTGATGTATGTATATTTATTTTTCAATCAATGCATAGGATAAAGTAATAGATACTGAATTGTATGTTCCAAATATGACATGAAATAACAGTTCAAATAAATATCTTTCTTTCTTTCTTTCAAATATGATCAATTTGTCTTATAACTCCTGAAAGATAACACTATGTTAGATCAACTGTATTTCTTGAATGATTGATTCCTTGACATCCTAATTCAGTTGTTATGATGATTCATCAGTCCTGATTGGACTGATGGGTTGTCTTGATAATGGAATATCTATCTCTATTTTGTCAAGACATCAACTGTTCATTAAATGCAATAACTTCAAGGTTTTATTTTATTCTTCCTGAAACAATTGCACTTGGGTCTAACTAAATTTAGTGTGAACAAAATTTAGTAACAATAATATCATATATCACTTAACTAAGTGTTCTCAAGAAGGCTTTTATCAATTCTAAGATTTAGCAAGTTATTGACTAACCTACCTCATATGATAATAAAATAAAGTATCTTGGTTTTTCAGCCTCTTAAACCTCCACAGAGACCACAAGGTCTATGCATATAAAGATTTATCAAGTCTCTCAGCCATAGAATCTATCTTGAATTCTAAGTCTAACGACTTAATGTTCACATAGAGACTAATATCGATTCTAAGATATCTTGAATTCATGAGTGCTACATTTTGTATACATAGCTACGATATCACCCTCAGAAATAAGTTCATTTAAAGACTATTTACTCACCTTGATATATCATACTCTCTTAAAGATATTTATACTTTCTTAAAAGAAATAGAATTACTAATAAAGAAGTATTTCTTTGAGCTTGATATTAAAACCAATCATAAAACTAAAAAGCACAATTGACTCATACTGAGGTTGTTACTCCAAAGTAATCATTTACTATGCTCCATCCATATTCTCTCTAGTTGTGTTCAAAACATCTTCTAGCTAAACTACGTTCACTATCTACCTTAGTTGAGAGTAGGCACTTGCTACATACAAGAATCTTTTCTCCTTTTCACCATTTGTTGTCCCCTTGATTTGTGCTCTTTTCCTCAAGAGTGTGTGTCACAGAGAGGTTTAGGGAATATGATGAAAGTAGTAATCAACAAATTTAAAAACTCTTCTAACATGCTCTCCCCTCTCTTGAGCATTCTATACTCACATAACAGAGCATGTTGCCTCTCGCTATCCTTAAGCACAAATTTTTTTTCTTTTCTAATTAAAGCCTCTTGATCTCCCTATTATGCCCAAAGGAAATTCTTGACTCCCAACTCTAAGATGACACAGACATCTCAAGGTTCATCCACTCCTTTACCGTAGAGCTAGTTCTCAAAAAAAGTATTATGAAAATACCCCCTGGAAAAACAATTGGTGAGCTCTTTTTATTTTTAGCCCCTCACTCTCCCCGAACACTTCGGTCTTCCATATAAGCCTAGCAGCTCTCTCTCTTATGCTAAAAAAAAAAATAGACCTATCTCTCTCACCATGAGAAACAAGTTCTCAACCCTTCTATATCTCCAACCATTATTCAACCACTCACAAGTTTGTTAAAACAAACTACACACAAGCCGTGGATTTCTGCACTAGTTTAGCATGCGAAGGCTCTTATTCCTAACATTAACTATGTTGATGTGAATCTTTATAACAAAGTTATTCCCTTCGAAAATCAAATTCATTTCTCTCAATAACTATGATGTTCTATTAAATAAGCAAACCATGCTACGATTCTATTGAGAGTTGATAGGAATTCTCCTCGAGCCATGATTATCTCCACATAATAAGCCTCCAAAAGCTCTCCACGGAGGCATAAAATGATGAAGGTGGTGAAGAAGATCCAGTAAAGAGTCTTGATAATAAAGATATAATGCTTTCTATATGGTTGATAAAAGATTCCCATATGGCAGTTATCTCAACTAAACGTGCCTATCAATGCTCTTATCTTGAGCATGCATTGAGGGGAAATGTGGGTGTTAAAGCACGATTTCCTCATTATACAACAACTTTTAAATGGCATTCAAAGTTATCATAAATGGAAGAATGAATGCTTGCATTAATAAGGAAGGTAGTTATCATTAATCCCATTAACAAATTCAAACTAATCACTCATAGTTGGTTAAAACAAATACCCTCAAATCATTTAAAAACAAAAGACTCGACCACTATCTTAACCGCGTAACCTAAGGCAAATTTAGTGCCTTCAAAACATGCTTCAAAAACATGCAAGAAGTGGAGTATGACCACTCTCTCACGACATGGTAAGTAGAGTTAAGTGCTCCATAAATATATGGATAGGTATTAATTGCACAAAAACTATCATTCCATTGCAAAAGAAACTTGTTGATAACTAAGAGGGGGGGTGAATCAGTTGTCCAAATTATTTATTTTTTTTTAACTTTCTTATTAATTAATGCAGCATTAATTCAAACAAGCAAACATAAACATGAAATGGAGATACACATGACACAATATTTTTGACGTGGAAACCCTATTAAGGGAGAAAACCACGGGGTGGTGAACCCAAAGATTATTCTCTGTTAGAAGAATAAGGAATTACAAAATGGCACTTGCCAATTAGGGCTCACTACCCGAGCACACTGCTCACAAGGAGGCACACTACCTACAAGAGACACACTGTCTACAAAAGAGTGTTATACAATACTTGAACTGATTGGTAGCATCCACATATGCTGGAGTTCAGTTCCGGTTAGGCTCAGTACACTGATCTGCTGCACTTCATCTTTCCTCTTGTCTTATGTTGCTTTCCTTTCACATACTGGACCTTCCTTACTATTTCTGTTCTACTCTGCTTTTATTTGCATATCACATATCACCACACAACTTCTCACAACTAAATCCATCCTATATATATATATATATCCGCACTAGTGATTTCATTATCTTTCTAGTCGGCACCCGAAACAGTCAATCTTCTCACAAACTCTATTCTATCGGCTGAATCCTTGCACATCAAGTAATGCGAATCAAGCATATACTTGTAGAAATCATTAATTGTGTCAGCCAAACATAATTCATGTCTTCATAACCTTTACCACCATCAGAAACGCATCCGAAAAATAGTCTGATGTTCTATCAGTCAGCTCTTCCTCTGTTCACACTGTCACTCAGGAACCCGGTACTCAAGTATTCATATCTTTTACCTCATCTATCACCAGAGGCTAAAACCTTGGAATCTATCACTCAAGGTAGTACTCTTTACTTCCCCAAATTCGTACTTCACCAAGATACTTCCTCTGAGAGATCCAGACCTATCTGTGAGACCTTGCCATATGCTCTGTTCTTGTTTACCAGACCACCACATTCTTCATTCTGACTTCCAGTAGAGACACTCCATGTCCTGCGGATGTGTGGGATGAACTTTGTTGCCATCAATGACAACAATCATGAATCCATATAGTGTCTCTTGCCAACAATCTCCCCCTTTGGCATTGATGGCAACACTTAGTGAAAAATGACTAAGTGTTTACACTATGCTCCCCCTTGGCTGATGCTCTATCTTTATGTACATTTTCTGGAGCTCCTCCTTGGTTGAATTCCTCATTTTTCACTACTCCTCACTCCCCTTTTGACATCAATGGAAAAGGGTAGGGTCTGCATACCAAAATTTTCAAGAATTTAACTATATTTAGCCACATAAGTATATATATAGAAGTTGTACTTACATATACTTAAGTATGTCTGCAAAAGTGTTCTTCAACTGTACAACTTCTGTTGCCCAACTCTGCTTCATCCTATCCAAAATTGAGATATGCCCACTCAACAGGAATGCAAACACATCTGCCCTTTTTAGATCTGTTAGATCATTTGTCTAGGCGGTGATTTGAGCTTCACTTATGGCCTCATGCATGGCCTCTAACTTAGGGATAATAATCCTTCTAAGTTCACCCATCTGGTTAATTATGTTCTTTCTTTCCTTCTCACAATTCTTTATTGCATTTGTGATTGCAATAGTCTGACATTCTTGATTTATTATGGAGGATGAAAGAGGATCAAAACTTTGAGACAAGTTTAGTAGTTTGTCCTCTTGCTCTTTTATTTTCTTCTCAATCTCCACTGTTACCTTGGACCAGGAGATACAAAATTTGTATATTTCACCGCCATCCTTAAGAGCATTTTCTAAGATCTTTATCCTAATGTTCATGTTTCTCCTATCATTAATGATCAAACCTTGTACCTCGGAGAACCTTTTATCCAAAAACTCCTTCCGGACCTTTTCTTCAGCTGATTTTTCTAGAGAATCAAAATGTGTACTAACACTGCTGACTAAGGTTTTGAGATTACTGGAAGAGGAGGCTGTGGGATCCTTCTAAAAAGATGGCATGATCTTTTCCAGTACTCTGGATGCTACCTCCATAAGCTCACAGTCTTCCATGTGAGATTTCAATAGTTTCTCTTTGACTTTCTCATTTGCAAATGAGGCTATTTTCATTGTTTGCACTGGTGACAAAGAGTCAAAATCTAATGGTCCTTTTAGTAGGTCCGGTTCATCAATTTCTATAGTGGCTTTTGTCAAGAATTCTTGAATAGTTTGTGCAGTGTCTCTTGCCAGAGACATATGTTTCTTCTCTTCTGCAACCTTGGAGCTGTCCTTTGGAGTTTTCTTTCCTCCTACATTCTCACCACTAGCAGTTGTGGTCTTTTCTGTTGAGGTCTTCGTACTATCATCTTCTTTTTCTTTTACCTCTGCTTCTTTCTCCTATGATTTTTCTTCTCCTTTAGATCCGGAGACTGTAGGGGAAACCGGAGGAGAAATGTTAGTCTATTTGGGGCCCACCTCTTCTGATATTTTCTCAAGAGTTTCTTCTGCAACATTTGTGGTGGAGGGGTCAGTACCCAAGTCCTCTATGATAGGAAGATTAAATCTTTTGAAGGTTTTCCAGAGAATCTCTTCAGTGTCCTTGGCTACCTTGTCGGTCTCACCAAGCATAAGCTGATTCATCTTTACTTTGCTCTTGAATTCATCCTTGCAGTCTTTGAATACCATGTTCATTGTCTTGGGATCAATTGAAGGATATAGCTAAATAGCTATTTGTTCGTGGATCTCAATGTCTTTTGCCATGGCATTGTTCTTTCTTATTTCTAACTCCTTTTCTAGGCTCTTAGGAATTAGAGATATAATCTCAATGAAAGCCTTATTGTATATGTTCAGATACTTGATTGTAGCTTCCTATAGGATCTTTTGGTCAACCTCATTGTAATCATCATAGAATTCGGCCATTGGTTGAAGGTTTCCATCCACAGTGACTGATTTGATTACACTTTCTAGAGACAGGGTGGGCTTTTCAACAAATTCCTCTGTCATTTCTTCCTTGTCTTGGCCTATGGAGGGTTTATCGGATCCTTTCTTCTTCTGCTTCTTTATTTCTTTTACCCCTTCATCTGATTCGGTTTCCTCTTCATCTCTTTGACTTGCATAAGCCCTTGTGGATTTTGTCTTGGATCTTTTCTCTCTTTTGCCGGATGCCTGGACTTTCAGTTTTGAGCTTTTGGCTGTGACAGGTGCAGATCTTTTTGATGATCTGGTCTGGGTTGAGGTTTCTACCAGAGCACTTTCCTTACTTTTCTTTTTTGCCTCTTTCTTCTCTTCCTCAACCCTTTCCATCCTTTTCTTGTGAGCATCAAGTGCCTCCTTTGAGATGCCAAGGCCTTGGGCAATATTTTCTACTTCTTTTCTCACCTTCCTTTTGATCTTAAGTTCTCTGAGTTCCACATGGATCTTTACACTCAGTTCTTCAAAGGTTCCAAACCTTTCTGCCTTTGGATCCTTTTCCTGACTTAGCATGTGTTGAACATGCAGCTCCACAATTTGTTCATTGACTTCATATCCCATGGGCATGATCCACATAGTTCTTGGTTCTACTGCCTCCATTAGGCACTGATCTGTCTCTACCATAAAGCATACTGTGTCTTTGTATTTTTCAACAAGAGACTGAGGAATTCTTTCTCTTGCATGCATCATGCTCTGAGAGTTCTTGAAGTATCCCCACAGATCTGTATTTTGTGCTTTGTTGTCACCAAGTCCATGCAAATAATCTCTGATTTGGATAGCTACTAGCCTATCACTCTCCCACACCCAGCCACTCAATCCGGGAAGCTCATTCATAAAGTAGAAGAATAAGCACAATATTAATCCACCATACTTGAATGAATTCTTTTTGTCTTTCTTGATTTTCTGCAGATTCTCCAAGAGTTGGTTCAAGAGAAGCTGACAAAGATCATAGTCTACATCCTTTCTTAACATTTCATAAGCTATGTAGATGGCAGTTCCAGGTACATAATTCTCTCTACTAGAATGATATATCTTATATCTAATGATCATAGAAGCAAACTTGACATCCAGATCAGTGATGTCATCTACTGTCATTGCTCTTTTGTCAAACTTAGATCCGGTAGCCTCACTCACAGTTTGGTTCTTTACAGATTTAAGAACAGGAATCCCACCAGATGAGTGTAGTCCAGTAACTTCCCTAATGGCATCTTTAGTGATCTTGAATGGTCCATTTAACCACATGAAATTGTCATGTATTCTGCTCAAAATGTACCTAACCCATTCATCCTCTGTAAAATAGGGGAAGTGTATGTATTGTGCAAAGTGCTTGTTTCGAAGGCCTATGTATTGGGGTTTGAGCTCAAATGAATCATCTAACAGTTGTTTGTGATAGATATCTCTTAGTTTGAATTCCCCAAACTCTTCAACATTTGCATGTATATAAACCCTAATATCTTCGGTGTGCAAAACACCATGTGGAATACTGGAAAATGCACCTAGGGGGTCTACCTCCAAGGATTTGTATGGATGTTTCTTAAATGTAGGGCGAGGTCTATCAAAAATCTTTACAATATTTGGAGTACCCATTATCAAGAGATTTTGCAGTGAGATATTTGAAAATAGAAAATACCTTTTGCGCCTATCAGTTTCACGGAGTTGGTTGGATTAATCTCTGGAAGTAATGACTTCTGCAAGTGATCTTTGATGAACTTGAGGAATTTCATTGCAGAGCTCTGCTTTTCATTTCTTCTTGAGTGCAGAATGAATGAGTGATTAGTGAAAAACCCTTATATTGCTCCGCAAGCCCTAATATCATATTGCAATAAATGCTCGACCTACATTATTCTAGTTTGCCTTATTCAAGTGATTTGAAGAACCAGATCAACCCTAATCTTTAAACATCTTGCGGATCTCCCAAATCTTAACCATAGTTTGTTTGAATATATCCCTTATGACTCCTTCAATCCACAACTCTTCTTGTGCTAGTTCCAGCACCAATTGACTGGCTGGGGGAACAAGGTTTTCTTTGTGTCTCCCCCTGAGCCAGAGCTCACTTTTCAATTTCTGGAAGGAATATCAGCACCAGAGTCTGGTGCGGATCTAACCTCTACATTCTCAGTACTTTTCTTCACCCAAATCTTGCTCATCTCATTTTTAACTTTATCCGCATTCATCTTTTGTTTACCCTTATCTTGATTCTGATTATGATATACCGGACCTCTTTTGTCCTGATTCTTGCTTCTACAGACTTTTGCATTATGACCGGACCTATTACAGATTTGGCAAACAACATTTCTTTGCATATTTGACTGATATCCTCTTGATCTGCATTGATTAGCCATATGACCTAGTCTATTGCATGCAAAGCATCTACCATTGAATGATTTGTTCATTTGCATATTTCTGCATTCATGAGACTTGTGACCATACCTTTTGCAGTTAAAACACTGTCCGGAGAAGGATGAATTAATCTAATTCATTTTGTTTCTGCACTGATTAGCTTTGTGACCAAAGTGATTGCAACTGTGGCAGTATCCATTGAAGGATGGATATCTTTGAGCATTGGGCTATCTTATTGGAGGTCTTCTAGGCCTGTTCCTTGGATTTTCTGATCCAAAATTCTTCTAACCGGATCTGGAGCTTTCTCCTTTCTCATATCCCAAACCACACTTGTCATCTACCTTCTTTTGACTTCCAAGAAGAACTTCAAGTTGAGCAAAACTTATCTTGAATTTCTCTTTATACTCATTCGCTGTTTGAAGATCCCTTTTTAGAGAGACAATTTGATCCTCAAGTTTTTCTTCATTATCTTTAGCATCTTCAAGATCATATTCAAGATGTCTGATAATTCTATCCATCTGGTGGGAATCTTCTGATTTCTCCTTAAGAGATTGTCTTAGATTATCTTCAGTTTTTCTTTTCTCTTCAACTTCTTGGGTAAACTTTATAACTCCTGATTCCATTTCATGTCTTACCATAATGATTTCTTTTGATAACTTTTCACATAACTTGGTTTTCTCAGTCAGCTTTTCATTTGCATTATTTTCTTCACCTTGTCTTGCCAATTGCTGAAGAAGCTCCTTTCTCTTTTTCATAGAGAGACTTAATTTGTCTTTTAGTTCTCTCATGAAATCATCAGCCTGTTTGAGTCTTTCCTTTAATTCATTAACTTCAGAGTTTGACTGTTCAAGATCATCAAGGGCAGTCTTGAGTTGCTCTCTTAAACCATATGCATCCATTTGAACTCCCAGATCTTCCTCAAGCTATTAGGCTTTGTTAGGAGGAACTTAGCTCTGATACCAATTGTTGATAACTGAGAGGGGGGGTGAATCAGTTATCCAAATTATTTCTTCTTTCTAAACTTTCTTATTAATTAATGCAACATTAATTCAAACAAGCAAACATAACCATGAAATGGAGATACACATGACATGATATTTTTGACGTGGAAACCCTATTAAGGGAGAAAACCACAGGGTGATTAAACCAAAGATTATTCTCTGTTAGAAGAATAAGGAATTACAAAATGGCACTTGCCAATTAGGGCTCACTGCCTGAGCACACTGCTCACAAGGAGGCACACTGCCTACAAGAGACACACTGTCTACAAAAGAGTGTTATACAATACTTGAACTGATTGGTAGCATCCACATATGCTAGAGTTCAATTTCAATTAGGCTCAGTACACTGATCTGCTGCACTTCATCTTTTCTCTTCTCTTATGCTGCTTTCCTTTCACATACCAGACCTTCCTTACTATTTCTATTCTGCTCTACTTTTATTCGCATATCACATATCACCACACAACTTCTCACAACTAAATCCATCCTATATATATATCCGCACTAGTGATTTCACTATCTTTCTAGTCAGCACCTGGAATAGTCAATCTTCTCACAAACTCTGTTCTGTTAGCTGAATCCTTGCATATCAAGTAATGTGGATCAAGCATATACTTGTAGAAATCATTGATTGTGTCAGCCAAACATAATTCATGTCTTCATAACCTTTACCACCATCAGAAACGCATCTGAAAAATAGTCTAATGTTCAATCAGTCAGCTCTTCCTCTGTTCACACTATCACTCAGGAACCCGGTACTCAAGTATTCATATCTTTTACCTCATCTATCACCGGAGGCTAAAACCTTGGAATCTATCACTCAAGGTAGTACTCTTTACTTCCTGAAATCTGTACTTCTCCAAGATACTTCCTCTGAGAGATCCGGACCTATCTGTCGGACCTTGCCATATGCTCTGTTCTTGTTTACCGGACCACCACATTCTTCATTCTGACTTCTGGTAGAGACACACCATGTCCTGCGGATGTGTGGGATGAACTTTGTTGCCATCAATGACAACAATCATGAATCCATATAGTGTCTCTTGCCAACAAAACTCTTCTACATGGTATAATAAATATAACCTATAAATGATAATTAAATAAATAATAAAACATCATTATAGTGTAGGAATAAATACATTGTATTCTCTAGATGTTCTAAACACTTGACCACATAGCCTCCTTAAAGGCTTATCTCTTAATTTGATATTAGACTTCTCTTAAGCTGTGAGAAACTCCAAATAAATTATAGTTATCGATATCAATAAGAATTATAATAATGTGACGTAATAATTACGCACAAAGCATGATTGGTTCAAGTTCATCTCCCCTTCATGTACACAAGTAAAACACGTCGATTTCATTTTTGACAACGAACAAGATTTTTGACGTTAAAACAATAAACAAGAAACACATTAACAATTCTTAGTCATTGAAGATGTAATCAAAACTTAATTACGACATCATGAATGATGTGTTCAACATAAAGTTGTCTTAGTCAGAGAATGACTATTGTTCGACCTTGATGACGTCAATTTCACAAAACGACTAGACTAGCATAAGATTAACTCAAAAGGGTTCTATAAGACATCAACAATCTGTCGAGTCAATCAACAAATTAACCACTAAATGTGACTCACCTCATTTGTCAAGAGTTAACTAACTATGGTACTATACTCAGTTGGCAAATGACCATTTATAACCCAAGGTCTATTCTCCTCTCCTCGGAAGATATACTCTCTCTGTGTCTCAGAGAGAAATCAAAAGCATATTTTCTTGTATAGATCTTGCCATCACCAGATCATGATCAATGCATTATGTAATCTATGAATCAAAATGAAGTGAAAACACAAATTAATTGCATAAAAACAAAGTTATACCTCACATGAAGACCCAATCTCATCAAGGGAGGAGGAAGCTTGCACCCAAGAGCTCCTAGATTAGATAACCCTATTTGATTCAAATGTGGATTGCTCTTGCTTTCAACACAAATATAGATGAAGGATTAGAGTATAGATAGATTAGAGATTTGAGAGAAATTTGAGCATGGTTTTGATGCAAGAAGAAGTTGTTTTGAATGGCTTGGGTGAGGGTTTCATTTATAGATTTTTGAAAAAGGAATGGAGGGTGAGGATCAAAAGATGAGATCAATGGCTCTCATTTTTTGTGAATCTTTAATTCATAATGGATGAATTAAAAATTATTTTTTGAGAAGAGTGGGTTATGACAATTGAATTAAGAATTCAGTAGTGGAGGATAGTGGGTTATGACAATTGAATTAAGAATTCAATAGTGGAGGATAGTGGGGGACAATTGAATTAAGAATTCAATAGTGGATGATAGTGGGGAATAATTGAATTAAGAATTCAATAGTGGATGATAGTGGGGAACAATTGAATTAATAATTCAATTAGTGGAGGATAGTGGGGAACAACTGAATTAAGAATTCAATTAGTGGATGACAATTTAATTAAAGATTCATTTTTTGATAATGGAGGAGATTAGCTAATTAAATATTAAGAATATTTAATTATATGTGCAACATGGTGAGGTGGAAGAGATGAGGTGGAAAGATGAGGTGGATTGATGAGGTGGATTTTGTGAGGTCGATTTAGGACATAGGATAGAGGGAAATTGAAATAATAAATATTGCATATTTGTTAAATCAATTGGCTAAGGTTTTAGACTATTGAATTAATGAAATTAATTCAATTTTGAGGATAATATGATGGAAAATAGGGTAATGAAGGGATAATTGGCTAAAGTTTTAGACTATTGAATTAATGAAATTAATTCAATTTTGGGGATAATATGATGGAAAATAGGGTAATGAAGGGATAATTAATTAAATAAAAATTTAATTAATTGGTTAGGAGGGAAATTGACATGTTTAGGGATGTTGGGAGTCGGTTCGATGGTAGAAGACATTTTTAGGTGTCTACATTTGCCCCTCTTTGAGATGGTGTTGCGACTAAGTAACATCATTTCAAAGAAGTTAAAACATAGAGTTGGATTAGATAGAAAAATGATTTTGGCTTAGAAGAATAGGGTAAGGTTTGGGGATAATTGGTAAGGATGATGCCCCCTAAAGAGGATAGGCGGGTTGTGAGAACATGTGTGTGCTCTTGAAATGGATGAAATAGATTGGTAGATGTTGTCAGAGGATAAGTGGTGGGATGAAAGGAGGATGATGTTCGGAGATGATTGGTGGATGATCATTGTACTGAAATTGATTTAGAGCAATCCTAGGTTTGATATAGCAAAGTGGATATGTTCACCAAGGTATAGAAGACCAGGGTGATGATGTTTATCCAACGTTTGCATGGACTAGACACGCAGACAAAGGGATGATCCCATGCATGCCCAAGATAGTACAACCTTGTCTAGATGAGGGAAGGGGACTCATAGCATAAGCCCTTAGTACACAAAAGGTATGATGAACCTTAGATGCATAAAGAGATCAATATGCTAGAACTGACCCTATGATCAATCAAGATATGAATACTAGCCTGGAGTAATGAGACCAACCCAAAAGCACAGCATACAAAAGCAAGACTATGCCCCATTCTAGATGTTTTTGCCACATACCATGATATAATAAGATCAAAGTAGATTTGATGTGATCTTTGAATAGGACAAAAGATAAAAGTCAAAAACCAAAAGACCAACGAACCAAACAAGTAACCATTGTATCTTTTGCCAAAATGGATAATGATTGGATAGATTTTGCCTATCGTAGGAAAGATATATCCTAAGGCAGGAATCAATTGATGATTGGATCATGATGAGTTGATGTTGTGATGATTGGATAGATTTTGCCTATCGTAGGAATGACATATCCTAAGGCAAGAATTGATTGATGATTGGATCATGATTAGTTGAATCAAAATGAAATAGAAATACAAATCAAATGCAAATACAAGTGATTATACCTTCATAATGACCCACACATCCAAGATCGCGGGAAGGGAGGAGGAAGCTTGCACCCAAGAGCTCCTAGATTAGATAACACTATTTGATTCAAATGTGGATTGCTCTTGCTTTTAACACAAATATAGATGAAGGATTAGAGGATAGATAGATTAGAGATTGGAGAGAAATTTGAGCATGGTTTTGATGCAAGAAGAAGTTATTATGAATGGCTTGGGTGAGGGTTTCATTTATAGATTTTTGAAAAAGGAATGGAGGGTGAGGATCAAAAGATGAGATCAATGGCTCTCATATTTTGTGAATCTTTAATTCATAATGGATGAATTAAATTTTTTTTTTTTGAGAAGAGTGGGTTATGACAATTGAATTAAGAATTCAATAGTGGAGGATAGTGGGTTATGACAATTGAATTAAGAATTCAATAGTGGAGGATAGTGGGGGACAATTGAATTAAGAATTCAATAGTGGATGATAGTGGGGAATAATTGAATTAAGAATTCAATAGTGGATGATAGTGGGGAATAATTGAATTAAGACTTCAATAGTGGATGATAATTTAATTAAAGATTCATTTTTGGATAATGGAGGAGATTAGCTAATTAAATATTAAGAATATTTAATTATATGTGCAACATGGTGAGGTGGAAGAGATGAGGTGGAAAGATGAGGTGGATTGATGAGGTGGATTTTGTGAGGTGGATTTAGGACTTAGGATAGAGGGAAATTGAAATAATAAATATTGCATATTTGTTAAATCAATTGGATAAGGTTTTAGACTATTGAATTAATGAAATTAATTCAATTTTGAGGATAATATGATGGAAAATAGGGTAATGAAGGGATAATTGGCTAAGGTTTTAGACTATTGAATTAATGAAATTAATTCAATTTTGGGGATAATATGATGCAAAATAGGGTAATGAAGGGATAATTAATTAAATAAAAATTTAATTAATTGGTTAGGAGGGAAATTGACATGTTTAGGGATGTCAGGAGTTGGTTCGATGGTAGAAGACATTTTTAGATGTCTACACATTATTAGCCCATTCATAAACCTTATGAATTAACAAATCAAATTCTCATAATATAATTTGCTGAATCATTCAATTATATGCATTAACAATGATCACATATATTGATATACAATAAAATCAATGTTTTTCAATGATATTAAATCATAATGTCAAATCATTTTCCCATGAATTCACTTCTATTCACATGAAAATAAATAGTAAAAACAAATCCAAAGTTAGGGATGTAACAATCAATCAAAACTATTCAAAATGCCCTCATTATTGAGTATTTCTATGCCCAAAATGAACTTAATAATGCACCAACAAAGAGGTCAACCCATGCAAAGAAATTTTCATTAGATCTAATACACCCAATGTATTACTTTAATGCCTTCTTGCACTCCTAATTGAATGCCTCACAATGAGAACTATATTTTAATGCACGCAAGAAATATTGTTCTTCCAGGTAGATTTTAAATAGAAATTTCCATGCTCTTCTTCACCATTGGGATGATTATGTGCATTGCTCCTTTGCTTCACCTCCATAATGCCTCACAATGGTGGAATGTGATGGCTTACAAGTCATAGCTTGATGACTCAAAGATATGCACAACTTGATTTTTAATAGTCTTCAAAGATTGCAAGGTCACTTTCCTTCCATGATAATGTAGTGTTGAAAAAGTAGGGAAAGGATAGTTTGTATAAACCAAAATCAAGCCCCTATTTCACTCACATTAAATTAGGAAATAGGAACCGAGATTGCTCACTATGAAGGATCAAGCTACTAATTCCTATGACCTTATTATGCTTGTTGTGACTGAATAAATGCTCCAATTAGGTTTTTACAAGATTTAAGCAACCAACTAGCATAAAACCCTAATTGCAAGAGATGTGATATCAAACTAATTTTTGACACAAATACTGACAAATAGATTATATAAATGCAGAGTAGAGATCATAGAGAGTATGTACCAGGAAATTGAGGGCCTATTAGACTACGGCACCTGCCCTAGTGTCCCAAAAGTTTTCGACAGCTGAAATCCTTTGTACCTAGTGTCAGAGTGTCCGTAGAGGGTCCCAGATCCATAATATAAAGCCTAGTTAGGCTAGGACACCGGCCCTAGTGTCTTGATTATTTTGTGATACCAAAACTCAAAGTTTTGTGATGACCATATCTATAATACCTATTCTCCTTTTGCTTCTTTTCCCTAGATCTTTTCGAATATGACATACACATACAAAAAGAGGAGAAATATGGTTGTGGCTATATAGGAGTTTGCCTTAATCAAACCCTGTCTTTGGTATTTCTACCTCAACAATAGCTAATGATAAAGATCTGTAGATGTGTGTGCTCATAGATCATAAGTGTATGCAAAAATGTAAAACCCTAGATGACTCAAGCATCAAGGATAGATCAACACAATGCTTCACTCAAGGAAACAATAGCAACATCACCTCAAGGAGATGATAGCAATGAAGACTTGTAGAACAAGAAGGCAAGGTAGCCATATCTATGGAGGATTCCCAAGCTCAAGTTGGAGGCTTCAACCCTTCTCTTAATCATCCAAAGGGCTTGACAAAACCATAGGAAGAGCAAGATAGACTCAAGATCTTGATTCCTAATCTCCATTGAATATCTCCATGATAACAAATATCAATAAATTCAAAGAGCTTCAACAAAGTGCTAATCTTCAATAGCAATAGTGGAATAATTTTGGCATAGTAATCTTGCATATAGATTGTGTGTGATAATATGATTTTCAATTCTCTTTAAATACCTATCCTTAAAAATTCAAATATTTGAAATAATATGATGACATCACGCAAAAACCAAAATTTGAAATCGGAATCCCAAGGTGCACGGGGCAAGCCGACACCACCTCGAGATTCAGGGATTGAAAAAATAGGGCAAGAGTAGGGCATTGGTGCCCTAGTCTAGACCCTAGATTTCACATCAGGTTTTGTCTCTAGGGGGTCTAGAATGTCTAGAATCCAAAGTTTGTTTTTGTGTTTTATCAGTTATTGCTTCAAAATACAACATTTCTTCAATATGATACAGGTTAATCAGGGTTTAGGTGGGCCAAAAATAAAAAGGGAAATAGGGCACAAAAGGAGAGGAGCTAAACTATGCGAAATTGTGTTAATCCATACAGGAGGACAATTTCTGACATAACATTTAGCCCCTAGTTTAGTGACCATATGACACTACGTGTATATGCAACTAAAGGAAAGTAAATACTTCAATCATGAAAAGGATACCCAAAAGGATAGTATAGAGGAAGCCAAAGTGTTGTCATGCAAGAGGAAGAAGCCCCGCATCTATAATCCTGCAAGACCACAAAGTTAGGAACCGCATCCTACAAAGGAACACTTGTCAAATAATCAAAAATCAAATCATCCTACAACCAATGCATAAATAGGTCAGTCAAAAACACTAAAGGGTTTGAGTGATGAGACATGATGAGGGAGGAAATTGAGGGAGATATGCCCCCCTTGTTTTTTCTTTCTTAGTCTGAAAAGGAGAAATAAGGTGGTAATCTTCGACTACAAATTTCAAGGAAAGGTGATGAAGAAATGCATTTTGAGGGTCATTTTTACCAACAAAACTAAAGCACAAAGCATTGGGTTAGATGGAGAGTGGAACCAAGATTCCAACTCAATAAACGATGTGAAAATCTGAGTCTGATAGCCCAAGATAGATGTGTATGAATAAAGTTGTATAATTTTGCACCTAGATAGTGATAGGAATTGTCATCCATTTACTATATGTAAAGGGAGTTTTCACTTTTCACTATTCATTCTTGTTTTTATTGTGTAGAGGAGAGAAGGAGAAGGAGAAAGAGACCAACCATGTCGATGCAACATCCATACCAGCTTTTGAGACTAGAGGTGCTCCTATTTTGAGGCGTAGACAGACGTATTGAGCTAGAGGTAAGATCTTAAACTTCACTTCTGTTGACTTTATTTCTTTCTTTCATTACTTCTATCATTTTGCATGCCTTGTAGACTAATCTAGAATAGGGTACCCAACTAGGATGCCCAAGTCTAGCTAGGGCGCCCAAGTCTAGAAAGGATAAGGGGCCCAGGGATAGGGTACAAAATGATAATTTAGATGTCGATTGATGATTTGATGATGTAAACTGATTCAAATTTGAATGTTTGATACGCAGGATGTCTCTGAAATGTGAGAGCACACAGGTGGCCACATTGTAACACTACTATGGGACCATGTCAGTACTATCACTGATGAGGAGTAGGGTTTCCTATAGGTAGTGGACCTATGGTGGGTGTTTAGGATGCACACCATGAGATTCCACTGTAGTATGCTGATGGCACTCATGGAGAGGTGGGATGTAGATACATCTACATTCCATCTACCCATAGGCAAGATGATGGTTACTCTAGAGGATGTGTAATGCATCATGTGACTGTCGATTTGAGGAGAGATAGTGAGGATCATAGAGCATCACTCAGAGTACACTTGAGAGAGTCACATTTACTATTTAGGTTGTGTCATCACTCAAGTAGGATGAGGACACATTACACTCTGATGGTTAGAGAAGGGATGTATTGACATACCCTTAGTATGGCATATCATGATCGCTACCATCACCCTGGCAGTCACACGGGATGGACAGGGCACTCACCTTCATGGGGGCCTCATTCACACTATCAGATCGATGGAGCATCATAGGACAGTGTACACGTGGGGGCACAGTATGCTTGTACACCTCTACTGTGATTTGGGATGATACATCCATTATGAAGCATAGAGCTTGATGGTGTGCACCTTGTTATAGGTATGGATGTTTGAGCATATTAGGTGCACACAGCCTATAGGTTTCCCCATAGAGCTGACGTGGACATATCTACATGCACATGTGTATCCACTTGTTAGATGTTGGAGACATGGTGACTTATATTGGAGAGTGGTATTTTATAGGCTACATCGTGATGACATTGTCTGGAGACTATATCGCGGCTAGAGACCATGGATGGAGTAGCGCAGACAACTAGTGAGGATGTAGAGGGATTGGATGATGGCAAGTCATCTTGATCACATAGTTGTCTAGTTCTATTTTGATAGAGTAGAATGATAGTTTGGATGCAAACAAGATGTTCCTAGGATGCATTTGAGCTACGCATACTCAACACACAATGTAGTCAGGGTGAATGCCACCCTAGACCGATGATGGCTGAGGTAGTGGTGAGTGATGATGACTATGTAGAGGATGTAGAGCCACTATTTGATGCAGACAACGTCGGTGTTACTTGAGCATATTAGACCTAGTGGTAGACAGGATGAACTAAGTTCCTATCTTCCCTACCAGTCACCCCACAAGTGATCCACAAACATGAACAGGTCACGGGAGTGACACAAGAGTAGAGGACAATGTCAGTGATTTCACTGGATACTATGATCTTGATGAGGATGATGATGATGTTGATGATGATGAGGAGGAGGAGATCCCAGCACAATACATCTTTAGAGCAAGACCATGGTGAGATTAGTAGGAGGTAGACAATGATGAGGAGATCGAGTCGAGGCCACGGTCCAGAGCTCATGGTCCAGATTCTACCAGTGTTAGAAGATTGAGCCATCTCTAGTGAGGGAAGATGAGTAGTCGTATGCCCTGAGATACAAAGCCGGTTGTAGAGTTCATTATACCAATACCAGTTTGAGATCCATCCTAGCAGGATGGCAATCCAAGTGAGACATTATTATGTTGATGTATTGCTTTGATGATTACTTATGATTTTATATGATGAGATATTGATATGAACTTTGTTTTCCTTTTTGTAGTTGGTACTGATTCATGGTATGATTTTGTGAGTCACGTTATAGCAGAGATAGTTCCTACTGATGTGGCTGAGCAGTGAGTACGGACATGGTATTTGCCACACCACTCCACAAGGTGACATGCAAAGATATTTATGCCATTTATGAGATATAGAGTGGCTATGAAGACTGTTGATGATTATTTTTACACATTCATAACAAAAGTTAAAATTCACAAAATGAACCTAACTGTCTTGAAAGATATGAAGAAATCAATTAAGATTTGCTTAATCCCAAGTTTCTGTATGGTCAGGTCTTGATCTATTGAGACAATTCAACAGGTTGATGTGAAGCTATAATATGCAAGGGGCCTTACGTGATTTAGGGTTTCTTGATGGTTTACTAGACTCAAACTATGTAAAACACTACAAATATCATCATTTTATTCATTCCTTTTTGCATAAACTTGTTACTGTATTACAAATCTCTATATGATTTATATTATTACAAGCTTTTCCTTTTCAAATATTATGAAAACTGTCTACTATCAACTCTGCTGTTCGTGTTTCTTTTTTTTAATATGAGACAATTTCCTTTAAATTTCTACGTTTTAAGCTAAGTATTTTAGATGGGTTGGGAAAAGTTAGAGAAATCTAAACTAACTTCATTCTTACTATAGGATCTAAATGTTCTATTATGCACTTTGCAAGTAATGCAGCAAATTGATCAAATCCATAGATTAAACCTTAAATGTAAGCCCTGAGTATTTTCACAGACATACAGTCAAGATTGCAAGCTTTAAGAGATATTGTTTCAAAATCAAAGAAGAGCCAGAAGACACTCAGGAAATAGATGTAGAATCCTAGATTCATTTGTATTCAAAACACACAGTCATATATGATTTACAATGTATGAATGACTCTTAGCTTCATTAATAAAATCACAGAAAACTTACAAAGCTTTATAGATACAGTAAGGAAGCAGGATGTTCCACACGTTCCTTATTGCAGACATAGGTGACCTCCTTCTACTTCTAAACTAAAAGGTCCCTCTATTCTAAATGCTGAGATAAATTACAACTACTAGCTATTTTCTAAAAATCCTTGTGTAAAGTATTACAGAGTAAAGGGGCTCAATATATAGCTCTGATTGTCCCCTATACAGCTCCAAAACCCTAGTCAATCAACGGTTTACACCTCAAGTGTAGCATCAAACGGTGGAAAATAAAACCCTCCAAAAAATCCCCAAGCAGCATACCCATACTGAGTGTAAGGATGCCCTTTGAAACCCTAACAGCTCAAAATATATTTTGTTACTCATATAATAGTGTTTCCTTCCACCTACATTTCTCTTCGCATTGAAAGCTTTTACTTCTCCTTCTTCATTTGCAATCCCTCGTGATCTGATCCACTGCCTGGGATGTCCTCACCATTAAAGGTCCATCTTTATATCCACCTGCATGCCGCCACTATGCCAGCAACTCTGCGACTTTCAGCTACCTCGAAATAGCTCCAACATCCTATAGCAAACAAACAAGATTCAAGCACCATCATTTAATAAACCAGCAGGCAAATAATCATTAAATCAGGTCGAAAATACAAACACAGATAATCGGGCTATGAATCCATGAAAATCTGCATGCCCAAATCCATATACAACACGAAGAATGGCTGAGTCAACCATCGTTGACGAAAGACATGCTATCAGGCTCCAAAATAACTTCAAAATCTTATCGCTTTGCTTTCTCACCCTTTTCGCACACTGAATTCCCCATGTATATGTTCCTTGTATATATTGGGTTGTATATCGTTCACATACAAGCGATAAAATATACAAAGAGTTCTCTATTTTTAACTTCTCTTCGAATCCGCGCTTTATACATTTCCCCTTGAATATCGGGTTATACATTATAGACATACAAGCACAAAAACATACAAGAACCTTATCATTTTTAACTTTCACTTGGCATCCGGTCTTTGTATATTAGCTTGTATATCGGATATACATTGTAAACATACAAGCTAATATGCAACTGGTGGGGTCCACCTTACCCTTTAACTTTGCATCTCCGCAATTCATATAACCTTTGTATCTCACCTTTAGATACAAGCGAGGATGCATACAACATCCTATTGTGTGGTTACACAACACGCCCCATTTTGCATTATCAAAATAGGGACCCAACTTTTGGCTTGGCTTGTGTTGTCTGCTTTCTGGCGGTTTGGTAAAATAGGTCAGGTGCATCATCATCATGATATTCAATGAGGTTGGTCATCATCATGAGGTTAGTTTGTCAAAGTTCATATTTTGTTTCTATGACCTCATATTTAGAAAGAGATTGAAATTCCATGCAGGTTTGCCTTTTACATCACTTGAAAATTTGTCCATATGAGGGAGTTATGCACAGTCAAAGTTTTGGTCAAACCTGATATTCGCAAGAAGAGGGTCATATTTTATAAACTCAGTTTTGATGTATGAAGAACATCATCATCATATTTGAAACGCCCCCCCCCCCCGATAATATCCTGAGGTTGAAATATCCGGACGTCAACTTTAAGTCATAGTAAATTTTCCCCGTCGAGCGGTCTTTTGTATCGCGAAAGGTCATCATCATGATCTTGGTCTATCACCCGATAAAAATCATGCAGTCCCAATATCCGGACGTCAATCTTAAGTGATAGTGTGTTTTACCCGTCAAATGACCTTAGGCACATCGCGAGCATCATGATTTTTAACATCACCCGATATTATAATATCATGCTGATATTATAATATCACCCTACTTAGAAAATCCACCATCTGCATAATTTGCATGCGCACGTCAAAGTCCTGGTGATCATCATCATCCTGATCTTTCAAGGCAGGATCATATTTCATATCCTCCTGATCTCCTTTTGCATGATCATGATGATCACTCTATCTTTTATAGGAGGGTGATATTCCATTCCTCAGTCATGTTGTCAAGATCATCATGATCTTGTTTGTCTACCCGATATTTCGTAATGTCCTCCTGCCGAGAAATATAACCTTTTGCAAATATCCTAATGACATCATCCCGACCTGATAAATGAAGAAGCAAATATCAGGATGACATCACCATCACATTTCTCCTTCGGCAGGATATCTTCCAAAACATGATCCGGTTCGCGAATATGACGATGACGTCATGTTCTAAGTTCAACAAAGGCCCCGGATATCCTGATGATCATCATCATCCTGATCTTTCAAGAGGGTTACCTTGGCCGCAAAGGGGTCATATTACATGCACCACCCGATCATCTTCCTTAGGTGACCCGATATTACATTTATCCCCTTATCTTAACTAAACATGACGGTGACGTCATCTTTTGCATTTTAATGAAGCCCGAATATGACGATGACGTCACCATCATATTCCTTTCCTCAGCAGCAGGATCATATTCCAAATCCTCCTATTTTCCTTCGACATGATGATGATGATGATGTCTTTCTTTCCCCAATATGCAGAAGCGAAACATCCTGATGTGCTTTTCATCAGAGCATTCAGAAATGAGGAGCATCATATTTCATGATATCCTGCAGCTAGATAGAAGACATAGAGTTGGTCATCATCATGATTTTTGGCGTCGGTATAACTGTTGCCATCGGCCAAGTCTAATTTTGTCACCCCGATCATATGTGGTCACACCGATGCGAATATGATGATGACCCGAAACATACAAACAGAGCATGCAAAGCCGGATTTGAAATAATTTGTTAAAAGCGGTTATTTCCTTGTATATTTTGAGATACATGATCATATTTGGAGCCCGATATATAAGAAAATGGGCGGGAAAATGAAGCGATGGAAATTTGAAGACCCGATTGCTGATTTCCAGTCAACGATGGTTGACCCGAGTGTTTTGATGCTGTTTATGCATTTAGTGCATAATTTTCCACTGATTTGAAGCTCGATTGCCTATAGCTGCACATTTTGGAGGCTTGTTTAATAAAATGTTTAAATTCCTGTTGTTTATCCACATGATGATGAACTTAATGTTTGTCTATTTACTTGCAAGAAGTCATGATGCTGTTAGAGCTGCTGCTGAAGCTAAGCATTGTATGGTTGCACATGGAGGCAACATGAACCAGAAATGAGGAGGATATTGTCAAATATGCTATTCGCCAGCTGGAGACCGAATCAAATCAAAGATGCTGGAATATTCTATGCCAGCTGTACATTTGCCAACTGGCGAAGCATGTGCTTGTCATCTGGACTGTTGATTATTATGAGAGGATCCTGATCCTTGGATGATTGTAACTGTTTTCTGGCATTTGTTCTATATAAAGGCCAGAACCTGAGGCATAGGATATACATTGATCAATACACAGACGCATCTGGCGCATTAAGGCCAATTACTGTAGAATCAATTAGGAGATCGAATTACTGAGACTAATGAAGACTGAATTGTTGAAATGTCAAGGTTCTTTCTTCAGATCACTGTAAATGTACCTGTTCTTGAGCATACTGAATGGATATGAAGTTTCAGATTACATCCTGATTGTAAATTTTACGTAATCTTCCTGTTGGTTTCTGGATATGTACTGGTGAATGCTGTGTTCAACTAGAAGCGCTTTCATTTCATTACATGTTGTTATCAACTTTTCCTTTGAAGATTTGCACTAGATCATGCAGATTTGTGGAATGTCCTGGTGAAGTATGATTTCTAGTTTCCTTCTTTTCATTGCATGTATGGGAGCTTGTATGTGGATCAGTGATCTAAGTCAAGTAGTTTTGGGAATCTCATTCTTTAACCCTTGTCCTTTTTTTTAATTTCATAAATTCATCACCATAACTGCAAATCATGATAAATAATAAGCAGAAACAGAGAAATATGATGAAATCCCGTAGGTAACTGAAAATCATTAGCATATTTGAGTTAAATGCATGCAGTATTGAAAATATCATGCAAAGAATTGCAAATAATGGTAGAAATCATGCAAATATCAGCTTGTAGGCACATTATTTGACTAAATTCACAGTACAGAAGTAGAATTGTTGGAGATTTATGCAGAGCAGACATATAGAGCAGGATATTTGAAGAAATAATGATGAACTTTGCAGAAACACGTAAGGCCCCTGAATGGAAAACAGCAACACACATCAACCACTGAGTAACGTCAGTAGATTAAGACCTAATCAACGGAGACTTGGGATCATGAATTCCCTGAATTCATCGTATCTTTCAAGATGAGTAAAGATTGTTGTGTAACTTTTATTCTATGTTTGTGAATGACTAACATCATGACCAACATAAATTGGCGCTAGAAGGAGGGCCTGAGCTGTGAATTTTTGGATTTCTGCAAATATTACATAAATATTTCATTATTTGAGTTAAATGTCTGCAAATATCTCTTATCTGAGATGTTTTGGTTGCACCTTTGCCAAGATCTAGCCCAAAGCATCAAAGATTAGTTTGATTTTCTGAGCTTTCAAGTTTTATTCTGAGATATGATGGATCTCCTTAAAATTTCAAAATACTAAAAAATTGAAAAATATAGTCTCATTTTGATGGATGTATATGAAGGCAATTGTCAAATTAACATTCCTTTATTTCAGGAAACTTTGAATAGGCAGCTTTACCCTCACAGTTTGTCTAACTTTGGTTTATCTACCTATTGCAGGATACACCAGACTGCGGAACACAGTGAAATAAATTGTTTAACTTTCCTTAAAAGGTTGGATTTATACTTGAAAGGATTAATATTCTTTCTGGATGTGTTCAGGGCCGAAATCTGGCAGGAAAATGAAGAAATTTGCCAGGAAAATGAGGAAATTCTGGAGCAACAAGCAGATGCAGCACCAGAAGTTATTAATTGTCCAGACACTGAAGTGGACCGATCTGAGGATTTTGAATTATACTTGTCTAGAAATATACAGTGTAGTCAATTATTAGGTTTACCCACTGATGATGTCTTGATTGAAAGCTAGTGCAGATTACATGATGAAGAGCATTCAGAGAGAGATTGCTACCCTTGCTTGGCCATGTTGAAAAAGATTCTAGAAAATATAATAGCTGAGTCGGTTCCAGAAGGTAAAGAAGAGGAAACATCTTTCCTGGATTCATTTTATGGTGAGATTGATAGGAGTTCTCTACTTCCTAATACAAGTAAGGATCAGTCAGTATGCAGGTATGAATCTTGTGAAAATTTTAGAGAAGAAACCACTCATCAGGATAATATTTTTGATTCTGATCCTAATACTTTTGATAAAGAAGATGAAACATCTTTCCTGGAGTCATTCTATGGTAAAGAGAAGTGTAAACAGATAGTAGAGCAATTTAAATGCACTCCTGATGATGAAGTTCCTATGATAGTAACTCAGGGAGTCATAGAGAAGAAAATAAATGCTGATTTACTACCTAACTAGGTTGAATTAAATAACCAAATGCAAGAATGTTGCAGGTTAATGGAACCAGATCCTTTACTAGATAGAAAATGTGAATTATTTAATGAACAATTCCTGAAAGATGAAGATGTAGAAGACTTTGGAGTTGTTGTGCATAATCAGATGTCACTCCAGAAATATTTTGAAAATGAAACAGGGGAGTGTCCTTATCAAGTGAAAGTTGTTTCTCTTTTACAGTCACATGATTTAGAAATGATAAATTTCTGTATATTAGGTTATGATGATAAAGATACTTATTTAGATGCTGATGTGCAGGAAACTGAAGAAAATACTGAGAAGTTTCCTGAACTGGAGGATAAATTGAACATCCAGAATGAAGGGATAAAGTTGGATAAAGATGAAGAATTAATACATCAAGAGTCATACATCCTTCAATTTGAAGAGAGACCAGGCACTGAGCCAAGCAGTGAAAATATAATGACAAATGGAAGACCAACTGCCAATGAAGAAGCATGTCCAATAGAATCAGAAATACACCAGGTTGTATTTCTCCTTTCCACAGTAAATGATGTTGAATACTATTTTAATTATGGAAATTCAGGAGATAAGACATGCATATGGATTAATCATGAACATGATGAGCTTCCCCAGTTGCTGATCATCAAGAGTTATTCTGTTGAATACAGTGAATTTAGAATATTAGAATATTTTTCAGAATATAAAGATAAATTTGCTAGGTTGAGAACCATAACTGATACCCTAAGGCTCCTGCACAATCAAAAGAAGTATGCAAATACAGGTGTACTTAGGTCATTTTCTGGTTTTTGTTTGCCTAGTAGTGGTTTGTATATAATTTTGTAGGTTAGTTGTTTGTACAGTTTGCTTGTTTTGCTTTCTTGTTCTGTCTCTGTTGTTTCCTTTTTGTAGGTTAGTTGTTTGTATAGTGTTTCTTCTGTTTTGTGTTGTTTTGGTTGAGTTTTTGTTTTGGTAAGTCAAGATGATGCACTTCATCACCTAAGAAAATAACTAAATTGTTAGGATTCAAGTGATGAGATCAGATTTAGATATAGATTGTAATTCATTCTGATAAATATTCATGATCAGGTTTTATAATATCTTTTCATCAGGTGCCTTTTCTTGTCCAAAGTGAATCAAACACAATGAAACACCTAACAGCCTTGGGCTTGTTGAAGATATGAGTATAGGTGTTAAGTGAAAAATCTAAAGGGACTCCCTTGCTACCAATACAATCTCCAACCTAAAGCTGCAAGTGACCATACCTTGTACAAATGAGCTGACATGATGATATCAGATATATAAATAAAAAATATATAAACAATAAACTTAGGCCATCTAAGTAACTCTACTGGAGCTATAGACGCTTGCTGGCAGTGGGGCTCTACTTAGGGAGATTGTATAGATAACCTTGCCGGGGCTATGGACACCTGCTGGCAGCAAGGCTCTATCCAGGTTGGCTATGAGGGATGATCTCCAACTATGTAGTTTAACACCAGTTACTTATATTTTCAACTTGCTTTCAAGATGAGGATAATTAATCATATGCACACACATGATCCTTTGTTAGCACTGTTACCTTGATGAAACTTTATCATTCAAAGATCATGATGATTTTACTTAGAAAGAATTAGAATACTATAGATGAATATGATCATATCACTTGAATCATTTGAATTTTGTTGTTTTCTTTGGTGGCAAGTTGTTGTGTGGTTACACAACACACCCCATTTTGCATTATCAAAATAGGGACCCAACTTTTGGCTTGGCTTGTGTTGTCTGCTTTCTGGTGGTTTGGTAAAATAGGTCAGGTGCATCATCATCATGATATTCGATGAGGTTGGTCATCATCATGAGGTTAGTTTGTCAAAGTTCATATTTTGTTTCTATGACCTCATATTTAGAAAGAGCTTGAAATTCCATGCAGGTTTACCTTTTACATCACTTGAAAATTCGTCCATATGAGGGAGTTATGCACAGTCAAAGTTTTGGTCAAACCTGATATTCGCAAGAAGAGGGTCATATTTTATAAACTCAGTTTTGCTGTATGAAGAACATCATCATCATATTTGAAACACCCCCCCCCCCCCCCCCGATAATATCCTGAGGTCAAAATATCCGGATGTCAACTTTAAGTCATAGTAAGTTTTCCCCGTCGAGCGGTCTTTTGTATCGCGAAAGTCATCATCATGATCTTGGTCTATCACCCGATAAAAATCATGCAGTCCCAATATCCGGACGTCAATCTTAAGTGATAGTGTGTTTTACCCGTCAAATGACCTTAGGCACATCGCGAGCATCATGATATTTTAACATCACCCAATATTATAATATCATGCTGATATTATAATATCACCCTACTTAGAAAATCCACCATCTGCATAATTTGCATGCGCACGTCAAAGTCCTAGTGATCATCATCATCCTGATCTTTCAAGGCAGGATCATATTTCATATCCTCCTGATCTCCTTTTGCATGATCATGATGATCACTCTATCTTTTATAGGAGGGTGATATTCCATTCCTCAGTCATGTTGTCAAGATCATCATGATCTTGTTTGTCTACCCGATATTTCGTAATGTCCTCCTGCCGAGAAATATAACCTTTTGCAAATATCCTAATGACGTCATCCCGACCTGATAAACGAAGAAGCAAATATCAGGATGACATCACCATCACATTTCTCCTTCGGCAGGATATCTTCCAAAACATGATCCGGTTCATGAATATGACGATGATGTCATGTTCTAAGTTCAACAAAGGCCCCGGATATCCTGATGATCATCATCATCCTGATCTTTCGAGAGGGTTACCTTGGCCGCAAAGGGGTCATATTACATGCACCACCCGATCATCTTCCTTAGGTGACCCGATATTACATTTATCCCCTGATCTTAACTAAACATGACGGTGACGTCATCTTTTGCATTTTAATGAAGCCTGAATATGACGATGACATCACCATCATATTCCTTTCCTCAGCAGCAAGATCATATTCCAAATCCTCCTATTTTCCTTCGACATGATGATGACGATGATGTCTTTCTTTCCCCAATATGCAGAAGCGAAACATCCTAATGTGCTTTTCATCAGAGCATTCAGAAATGAGGAGCATCATATTTCATGATATCCTGCAGCTAGATAGAAGACATAGAGTTGGTCATCATCATGATTTTTGGCGTCGGTATAACTGTTGCCATCGGCCAAGTCTAATTTTGTCACCCCGATCATATGTGGTCACCCCGATGCGAATATGATGATGACCTGAAACATACAAACAGAGCATGCGAAGCCGGATTTGAAATAATTTGTTAAAAGCGGTTATTTCCTTGTATATTTTGAGATACATGATCATATTTGGAGCCCGATATACAAGAAAATGGGCGGGAAAATGAAGCGATGGAAATTTGAAGACCCGATTGCTGATTTCCAGTCAACGATGGTTGACCCCAGTGTTTTGATGCTGTTTATGCATTTAGTGCATAATTTTCCACTGATTTGAAGCTCGATTGCCTGTAGCTGCACATTTTGGAGGCTTGTTTAATAAAATGTTTAAATTCCTGTTGTTTATCCACATGATGATGAACTTAATGTTTGTCTGTTTACTTGCAGGAAGTCATGATGCTGTTAGAGCTGCTGCTGAAGCTGAGCATTGTATGGTTGCACATGGAGGCAACATGAACCAGAAATGAGGAGGATATTGTCAAATATGTTGTTCGCCAGCTGGAGACCGAATCAAATCAAAGATGCTGGAATATTCTATGCCAGCTGTACATTTGCCAACTGGCGAAGCATGTGCTTGTCATCTGGACTGTTGATTATTATGAGAGGATCCTGATCCTTGGATGATTGTAACTGTTTTCTGGCATTTGTTCTATATAAAGGCCAGAACCTGAGGCATAGGATATACATTGATCAATACACAGACGCATCTGGCGCATTAAGGCCAATTACTGTAGAATCAATTAGGAGATCGGATTACTGAGACTAATGAAGACTGAATTGTTGAAATGTCAAGGTTCTTTCTTCAGATCACTGTAAATGTACCTGTTCTTGAGCATACTGAATGGATATGAAGTTTCAGATTACATCCTGATTGTAAATTTTACGTAATCTTCCTGTTGGTTTCTGGATATGTACTGGTGAATGATGTGTTCAACTAGAAGTGCTTTCATTTCATTACATGTTGTTATCAACTTTTCCTTTGAAGATTTGCACTAGATCATGCGGATTTGTGGAATGTCCTGGTGAAGTATGATTTCTAGTTTCCTTCTTTTCATTGCATGTATGGGAGCTTGTATGTGGATCAGTGATCTAAGTCAAGTAGTTTTGGGAATCTCATTCTTTAACCCTTGTCCTTTTTTTTAATTTCATAAATTCATCACCATAACTGCAAATCATGATAAATAATAAGCAGAAACAGAGAAATATGCTGAAATCCCGTAGGTAACTGAAAATCATTAGCATATTTGAGTTAAATGCATGCAGTATTGAAAATATCATGCAAAGAATTGCAAATAATGGTAGAAATCATGCAAATATCAGCTTGTAGGCACATTATTTGACTAAATTCACAGTACAGAAGTAGAATTGTTGGAGATTTATGCAGAGCAGACATATAGAGCAGGATATTTGAAGAAATAATGATGAACTTTGCAGAAACACGTAAGGCCCCTGAATGGAAAAAAGCAACACACATCAACCACTGAGTAACGTCAGTAGATTAAGACCTAATCAACGGAGACTTGGGATCATGAATTCCCTGAATTCATCATATCTTTCAAGATGAGTAAAGGTTGTTGTGTAACTTTTATTCTATGTTTGTGAATGACTAACATCATGACCAACACATCCTTTGTATCTCTCCTTTGGACTTCAACCCTTTAAAAAAATCACATTCAACTTACTTTGGGATCCGCTATGTATACAACGCAATGTATCTCTTGATATACATTCAAGTGTAATACATTGCATTAATCGGATTCTAAACTTCTTTGAATTCCGACTTTGTATGTATCGAAAGTAATGTATGTTTCGTAACATACATACAAAGCACAGAATATACAATCGTTTAACTTCATTTCATAAACATTTTGGGTCCGTCCAATGTATAAAGCAATGTATCTTTTGCTTTGTATGTCCCAAAACATACAATCATTCAAACATTCAAAGACTTTTCCAAATTTAATTCCTTTTCGCATCCGGCGTTTGTATGTTTATTGCAATGTATATCTCGATATACATTTAGTAATGATGCATCGGTTTAACCCGATTTTACTCTTTTTTGAATTCTGGCACTTGTATGTTTATCGTAATGTATATCTCGATATACATTTAGTAATGATGCATCGGTTTAACCTGATTTTAATCTTTTTTGAATTCCGGCACTTGTGTGTTTATCGCAATGTATATTTTGAAACCTATATATGCAAAGCACCGAATATACAATGATTATATCCCATTTAATAACCTTTCAATCCTGTAGTATGCATAAAGCATTGTATCTCACCGAAACATACAAGCCCATGAAACATACAAGGACTTAACCTTGTTTCATAACTTTTTCGGGTCCGCGGATTGCATGTTGACAATGTATATCAGCAATGTATGTATTAATATACAAGCCCATAGCATACAACAATTTAATCATGTTTAATGATCTTTTGGGTTCTACACAATGTATAAAGCCTTTGTATACTTGTCATGTATGTTTCGCCCTGCCAAACATACAAACATAAGGTACATGCAATGGACCTAATCCATTTCAACTTTTAACTGTTTCGGGTCCACCTTGTATGTATACATAGAACTCTATCAAAATGCATATGACTAACAGGATATACAAAGAACTTTGCACAATGAGACCCGATATAAAAAAGACATTGTATGCAACATGTAAACGACTCGACATACAAATAGCCTTCTATATGAGACCCGATATACAAACAACTTTGTATATGAGTGACATGCAAACCCGATGACCCATGCGACTATGTATAAAAATGATTTTTCATATAGAAATGACTTTGTATATGGAAAGCAATATGCAAAGGGCCTTGTATATGCAATCTGATATACAAAAGACATTGTATATGCAACAACAAACCCTTCCCTTGTACATTTTACCAAAATATGAATAACTTGCAAAATACTTGGAATTTTAACATGGTTTAAAAAGCAACCCTAGCTCATTTTTCACAAGGAATTCACCCATATTCTGCCCTAGTACTGAAATGTATTTTTCCTCTAATTTTAACAAAGTTTGCAATTTTCACCCTCTTTTTCCCTTTACCACCAAACAGACCCACACAAACAAAAACAAAAGCAAAGCCATAGCAGGGGTCCTCATTTTGCTAAGGAGTAAAATGGGGCGTGTTGTGAACATCACAACAGAGACCACTTTAGATCATTCTATAGGGGATAGAGATCAGACAACCCAGAGAGCTGAGTGCATAGAGGTTGAACTCCAGGTGCTGGGAGATCAAGTTGTAGTAGTACCTTCATCCAGGAGAGATCCTATTGTGACTTAGGTCTTACTTCCTGAGTTACATCAAGTGAGAGCTAATAGAGATAGGGCTCAGTCATAGAGAGAACAGTACCACCAGATGTACATGGAGTTGCATGGTGAGGTGTTGGGTCTGAGAGGTGAGCTCAGGGGTCAATAGTTGCGAAGTGTCTCTAGGAGTCATTCACAGTCCGTAGCCACACATGGCTAGCCCTCCATCACATGCACACCACTAGGTCCTAAGGGAACCGGTGACCGAGGTTTAGCTATGTGATGTATCTTATATGCTACGGCATCACATTTTTTATGTATGAGATAGTCGATTGTGATGTATATTCAAACTGATGCACACACACACACATATATAATGTTTTTCTATTAATGCTTATGATGTTATTGATTTATCACATGTGATTTATAGAAAATGCAACTAGTGATAAATGTTAATGATTATGTATGCTAATGTGATATATACTAAACAACTCTTTGTAGAATATGTAGTAAAAACCCACAATGATTAATGAATTTCACACATAAGTAAAGTACTATGCTATATTTAGTTAATACAAAGGTGATCTTAATAAAGCATGTTTAAGAAAGATACAACAATGATTAACTAAACAAGATTCTATGCTAAATGAATTAAGACAAAATAATCTATCTTGTCAAATTTGAAGTTAAACTAACAATTTTTCTTTATAAAATAGCATCTAACATACAATCTTAAGCATAGAATTTTCTGAAATGCGCAACATTAATAGGTTCTTTAAGTAGTGTACCTTGTTCATTAGCTAATTTATACACTCTTGATCCAAAGGCTTTAATAATAACATACGGTCCAAGCCAATTAGGGCTGAACTTTCCTTTTTCTCTAGGAGGTGTATTCACATTGCGTTGATTCTCATATAGTACCAAATCTCCAATGTCAAATGAAAAGTGTATAACACGCTCATTGTACAATCGCTAGATGCTCTTTTGAGGTACCTTAAGGTGCTCGAGAGCATTGATACGTTGTTCATCTAGCATCTCAAGTTCTTGTAATCTCTTCTCTCATTCTGTATCATCATCAAGAATGTCTGGTGCAGTCATGGTAGGAGGGTTCACAAAATGAACTGTCTAGGCCATGCAACAAGAGTAAACACAATGGAAACAACTCAAAGAAATAGAACAAACACAGATTTAGTCATTTAGTATATCATAGAATTCAAATAGAGATCAGTCAACAACATGCAGACTTATAATTAGGGCTCACAGGTTTGATTACATACATGCGCAAGATGAGGCTTTGAATCTCCCTTCGCACAAATTCTAACTATCAACTATCACTATGTTATCAACTACTTTCCTAAGGATCTATTATATCAATATATATTAAATCTGGATCAATAGATTCCTCCGCATCAACCAACGAAGATCACAAATTCCAAAGAAGAGATGTAACGTGTGTGCATAGATAGGTCAGACCTAAATGCATAAAACACTTCCGGTAAATGAATGGAATGATGTGCATATCTCTTGGGAGGGTCGGCCATGAACCAAAGATCATTGAATGATGTGTCATTGGGCTCCAAAGATCGAGAAATGCTTCTGCAAGTTTCTCCTTTAGCTGGTTGCCAGTGAATATCAGGATGCTCTACTCTGAGAAATAACCAAACTTCTGATAGCGATATCTTTCTTGTATTAACATGTGAATCTCTGAATTCTATATATGATGTAAATGAATGAATGTAGATGCTAAGTCTAGTTCCACAAGATCTAAAAATGCTAATAGACCAAAATACAGAATCTACTTTTGACTGAACTACCTGGACTAAACTGGAAAATGAAAAGAAACAAACTGAACTACAAACAAACTGAAATACAAATGTTTTTGGTTGATGCAAGATTACTCTTGAACCAGGGATGCTCTTGCATTAGACATCTGGGGTTATTGAAAAAGTGAGTCCCTTACTTTGTTGGGGCTAGAGGAGAACCAAGATGGTCCACCTCGGCCTAAGAAATCCAAGATAAATCCTCTTCTGGTCGACCTTTCCACTTCGCAAGATATTCTTTGTATTGTCTTCCTCGAGTGCTGCATCCAACTCTGCTGTCCAAAATGTCTTCAATCTACTCTAGTGCTTGTTGTGGTAACTTCTTCTTCAAGTCTTCTTCCATGTTGTCACTGAACTCTGCTTCATGATACTGATAAAGGTCTACAATGTTGAAAATAGGTGAAATACCCAATGTCTCCAGTAATTCCACTTCATATGCATTTTCTAAATCAAATTTCCTCAGTACCTTACAAGGTCCAAACTTCTTCATCTTCAACTTGTTATATGTCCCAACTAGAAATCTTTCTTTACTCAAGTATACCATCACATCATCTCCAACTTCAAACTCCTTATGTCATTGCTTCTCATCAACCTTCTCTTTGTACTTACTATTCATATTCTCCAAATGCTTCTTAACCTGATCATGCACTGTCTTCATATGATCTACAAATTCTTCTGCTTCTGTACTCCTCTTTTCTTCCATGCTAATATCTCTTAATTCTGCCACTCCTCTAGGGTTTACTCTGATAACAATCTCAAAAGGTGTTCTTCTGGTACTCATGTTTACTAAATTATTGTATGCAAACTCTGCTTGTGAAAGAATCAAATCGCAATTTCCTGTCTTCTCTCCAACCAAACATCTCAACAAGTTTTCCAAACTCCTATTCACTACCTCTGTCTGTCCATCTATCTGTGGATGAAAAGCTAAACTAAACTTCAAATATGTCTTCATCTTCTTCCAAAGTGTCCTCCAAAAGTATCCAACAAACTTTGTGTCTTTGTCTGAAACTATACCCTTAGGTAATCCATGCAATCTCACAATTTCCTTGAAAAATAGGGCAGCTACATGCATTGCATCGATTGTCTTCTTGCAAGGTATGAAATGAGCCATCTTTGAAAATCTATCCACCACTACAAATATTGAATCATGTCCTCTCTGTGTCTTAGGCAATCCCATCACAAAATCCATGCTTATGTCTTCCCAAGGTCTCTTCGGTACTGTCAAAGGTTTATACAATCCAGTGTTCTGACTACTCCCTTTTGCAACTTGACAAACTCTACAACTCTATACAAATCTCTAAACATTCTTATGTATCTAAGGCCAAAAGTAGTTTTCACTCACCAAAGCCACTGTCTTATCAATGCCAAAATGTCCTGCTAATCCACTACTATGCTTCTCCTTGATCAAATTATCTCTCATTGAACTTCTAGGTATGCACAACTGACTTCTTCTAAACAACATATCTTCTTGAATGAAATAGTCCAACCACTTACTCCTATCTATCACAACAAGTTCCTTACATGCTTTCCAAGGTTCTACAAAATTAGTGTCTCCCTCATACATGTTCTTCAATTCATCAAAACCCAACACTTCAACTCTCATTTCTGTCAACAAGTTTCTTCTTCTACTTAATGCATCTACAACTTTGTTTGATTTACCACTCCTATGCTTCAACACAAAAGTATAACTCTGCATGAACTCTACCCATCTCATATGTCTCTAATTCAACTTACCTTGACTATTCAAATATTGCAAGGCTTGATGATCTGTATACAACACAAACTCTTTATGCAACAAGTAATGTCTCCACTTCTTCAAGGCTTGAATTATGGCATAGAACTCTTGATAATAAAATGAATATCATCTCCTTGCATCATTCAACTTCTCACTGAAATATGCTACAGGTCTACTTTCTTGACTTAACACTGCTCCAATTGTACTTCCACTTGCATCACAATCAACTTGAAATACCTTATTGAAATCCAGTAATGCCAAAACAAGTTGCTCTGTCACTTTTTGCTTCAACAACTCAAAACTTTTATCTGCTCTAGATGTCCACTTAAAATATTTTCTGTCACCTCTCATTGTCTCTATCATAGGGTTGCAAACTGAACTAAAATTTCTGATGAACTTTTGGTAGAAACTCAACAATTGCTCTCACTTTCTCAAGGTCCATCTTCAATCCTTCCGTAGAAATCACAAATCCCAAATATACCAACTCTTCCTTCATGAAACTACACTTCTTGATGTTTGTCAGCAATTTCTCTTCTCTTAGTCTCTGCAAAACTTGTCTAATATGCCACAAATGTTCCTCTTTTGTCTTACTAAAAATTAGAATGTCATCCAAGTACAAAATCACAAACTTACCCAAGAATTTCTTCAGAACTTCGTTCATCAATCTCATGAAAGTACTTGGTGCATTTGTCACTCCAAAAGACATCACTAATGTCCACTCATACAATCCTTCATTTGTCTTTAAAGCAGTCTTCCATTCATCACCTTCTCTAATTTTGATCTAATGGTATCCACTCTTCAAGTCTATCTTTGTGAAATATTTTGCTCCACTCAAACAATCCATGATATCATCCATCCTAGGTAAAGGAAATCTATACTTAACTGTGATCTTATTTATTTCTCTGGAATCAGTACACAGTCTTCATTCTCTATCCTTCTTCGGTGCAAGCACTGCAGGTACTGCACAAGGACTCAAGATTTCTCTAATCAAACCTTTCCTCAACAACTCTTGTATCTATCTATTCAATTCTTCATTCTCTGTCAGTGTCATCCTATGTGCTACTTTGTTAGGCAAACTTTCTCTGGGTATTAGATCCATATGATGACTGATACTCCTTATAGGTGGCAATCCTTCAGGTACATTATATGATATGATGTCTTCATACTCTGTCAGCAACTCCTTTATCTCCTCTGGTTGTGATTCTTCATATTCTTTCTTTAATGCTTCAGGCTTCTTAGGAATCAAGGCATAACACATATTCTCATGTCTCAAACCATCTAGAAATTTTCTTCCATCTACCAAATAGATTCTAGCATTTCCACATACCACATCTTTAGGATCATCTTCCAAAGGAATCAAAGTAATTCTCTTTCCGTTTGTTGTTATAGTGTATGTATTATTTCTCCCATCATGTATAGCTTTTCTATCATACTGCTAAGGTCTACCCAACAAGATATGACATACATCCACAGGCATAATATCACACAAGACTTCATCATGATAAGATCCAATATGAAATTTCACCAAACATTGTTCACTCATCAATACTTTATGATCATCCCAAATCCATGCTATCTGATAGGGCTTAGGGTATTTCAATCTTTCCAACTTCAACTTAGTCACCATCTCCTCTGAAACTAGGTTATCTAAACTACCACTATCAATTACAACTTTACAACACTTACCTCCTGATTTACATCTGGTTCTGAACAAGCTTTTCCTTTGTGGTGGTTCCTCATTTGTCTCTATTTGAAATAGTGCTCTCCTCATCACCAATGATTCTCCTTTCTTTGGTTTACCAATAGAATAGGGATCATCTAGTTCAATAGGTTCTTCTTCAACATAGGCTACTCTTCCACTATTTTCTATCCTCTTACTTGTACTACCCTGATTACATTCAAATGCTCTATGTCCTTCACCCCCACACTTGAAACAAGTACCTCTAAATATTCTCTTATCAAATCCTCTTCCTTCTCTTCTATATCCTTCATTCTGGTATGCACTATAGTTGCCTCTCTAGTAAAAATTTATGTCATCTCTCCAGTAAGCATTGTTATCTCTGTCATCCTTCTTAAATGGGCTATCAAACTTGTTCTATTCTGGAAATGATTTGTCTCCTCTGGAATAAGTCCTACCTTTGAAATTTACCTCCTCTTCCTCTCTATCTCTGATTATGTCTCTTATTCAGCTTCTCTTCAACCTTCAAGGCAAACTTATATGCTTCTTCCAAAGATGTCGTCCTTACCAAGCTTAGCTCTTCTTGAATGTTCAATCTCAGTCCATTGATGTATCTAGCCACTTTCTCCTTGCTTGCTTCACTATGTCATGTCCTTATGATCATTTATGAAATTCTTCAATGTACTCCTTCACAAATTTCTCATGTTGTCTCAGGTTTTGCAATCTTTTCAATAGTTCCAACTCATAGTCAGCAAGTATAAACTGATTCTTCAACTTTATCACCATTTGGTCCCACTTTGTAATCTTTTATTTTCCTCTTCTGTTTATTTCCAATTGGACTTCTTTCCACCATATAGAGGCATGTCCGTTCAACTTTGTCTTTACAAATTTCACCTTCTCTAGATCTTCAATTTCTTCATATTCAAAGTATTCTTCCATGTCATTTATCCAATCAATCAATTCTTTAGGGTTCAAATTACCAGTATAGTTTAGCACATCAACTCTAGTTCTCTTTCCAATCTTTCAAATAGCTCGCAACATATTTACTTGATCTAATTCTTCTTCTTCATCACCTTCTAGGCTTTCTCTAGTTTGTTCAATAGATTGAAATTCTTCTTCCTCAGCGCTTTCAACATTAGGTCTTGGTGTCAATCCTCTTCGCCTATCCTCTTCAACATCATCCAGTCAAATTCACATTGTTTTCATTATCTCCATCATCTCATCTATTCTACTAGCCATTGTTCCAACAGTAGCAGCTCTCCTCGGCGACATTCTTCCTAGGATCAAGTGTAAATTACCTCAGGTTTGGAGATTGGGCTACAAGGTAACAATTGCCTCAGAATCGACGATTGGTTGCAACACAAGTAACTTGCCTCAATTCAGTGATCTATCTTGAACAAGATTTTACAGAATTCCCTCACCAACTTCACTCAATTCTCTCCCAAAGATTCAAACTTTCGCTCTAATACCCCTTGGTGCAGTCACGGTAGGAGGGTTCACAGAATAAACTTTCTAGACCATGTAGCAAGAGTAAACACAACGGAAATAGCTCAAAGAAATAGAACAAATGTAGATTCAGTCATTTAATATATCATAGAATTCAAATAGAGATCGGTCAGCAACATGCGGGCTTACAATTAGGGCTCATAGGCCTGATTACATACATGCACAAGATAAGGCTTTGAAGCTCCCTTTGCACAAATTCTAACTATCAGCTATCACTATGTTATAAACTACTTTCCTAAGGATCTGTTACATCAATATATATCAAATCTGGATCAATAGATTCCTCCGCATCAGCCAAGGAAGATCACAAATTCCAAAGAAGAGATGTAACATGTGTACACGGATAGGTCAGACCTAAATGTATAAAACACTTTTGGTAAATGAATGGAATGATGTGTGGATCTCCTGGGTGGGTCAGCCACAAACCAAAGATCATTGAATGATGTGTCATTGGGTTCCAAAGATCGGGAAATGCTTTTGTAAGTTTCTCCTTCAGCTGGTTACCAGTGAATATCAGGATGCTCTGCTCTGAGAAACAACCAAACTTCTGATAGCGATATCTTTCTAGTATTAAAATGTGGATCCTTGAATTCTAGATATGATGTAAATGAATGAATGTAGATGCTAAGTCCAGCTCCACAAGATCTAAAATACTATTGGACCAAAATATAGAATCTACTTCTGACTGAACTACCTAGACTGAACTGGAAAATGAAAAGAAACAAACTAAACTGCAAATAAACTGAAATGCAAATGTTTTTGGTTGATGCAAGATTACCCTTGAACCAGGGGTTCTCTTGTATCAATGTCCTTTAGGGAAACTCACAAGGAAAAAATTTCTACCTTTAAAGGCATTATCACGTTAGCGCCATAGACAAGATTATACGGTGTAGTTTCAGTAGCTATACGAATACTTGTTCTATAAGCCCATAACACATAGGAGAGTTGAGTATGCTAATCTTTTTGATGTTTGTTAACAATTTTTCATAAAATTTGTCCAATAACCTTATTTAAAGCTTCTGCTTGGTCATTTGATTAAGGATAGTAAGGCGTAGAGAAGTGATGTTGGATATGATATTTTTCAAGAAATTTCTTCACGTCCTTGTTCTTAAATGGTGTACCATTGTCAGAAACTAAGGAGGAAGGTATACCAAATTGAGAGATGATGTTATCCTATATAAAATGACAAATTACTTTAGCAGTTGTGGATCATAGTGGAACAACTTCAACCCACTTCGTAAAGTAATTAGTAGCGGTGATGATAAAAGTATGTCCTTGAGAAGAAGGTGGAGAAATTTTACCATTTAAATCCAAGCCCCAAATAGAAAATGGCCAAGGTAAAACTTGGGCTCTAAGTTCTTGGGTAGGTGTTCAGATTAAATGTTTATGTTGTTGACATTGTGGGCATTTTCTGACATATGCAAAGGAATCGTGTTCCATGCGTTGTCAATAATACCCCATACGTAATAATTTTTGTACCAATGATTTTCCTCCAAAGTGCCCTCCACAAGAACCAGAGTGAGCTTCTTCTAAAGCTATTGGGATGTTTGAATTACTAAGACATCGGAGAAGAACACCATTATAGCTTTGTCTATATAAGACATTAGATAGAATAATATAACGCACTGTGAGTTTGCGTAAGTGAACTCGTGCATTTTTAGATTTTGAGTTAGGAACAGTTCTGTCATGCAAATAATAAAATATATGGGAGAACCATTCATCAAAATTTGTGTTACAACAGAGGTTAGTATTTGAGGGTCCAGCCTCATCTACTGTAAGTGTTTTAAGATTATGGATGATAAAGAGATATTCGTCAAGCGAATCGATATGGGATATAAGGGAAGCTGTGCTTTCCATTGCATCCACGTGTTGATTATCTTTACTTGGAATGGTATCAATTGAAAATGATGTAAACTATTTTAATAAAGATAAGGTAAGCTCTCAATATTGAGATAACTTATCTTGTTCAGCTTGATATGATCATGTTATTTGTTGCACAATTAATTATGAATCACCATATATAGTGATATTTTTGATGTTGAGAGCTAGAGCAACATGAAGTCCTATAATGAGAGCTTCGTACTCAACAATGTTGTTTGTACATAAGAAGTTTAGATGATAAGACATAGGAATCAACTTACCAAAAGGAGGTACTAGTATGATACCAACACTGGAGCCAATTCAACATCATGAACCATTGAAATACAATTCTCATTTATCATCTGTATTTATATTTAGAATTTGATCATTAGGACAATGTCTCCTAATTTTGTATAGAAAAAGGTGAAGGTGCCTCAACTAAATGGTCGATTAACACTTGTCCTTTAATCACTTTTTGAGAGATAAATTTGAGATCAAATTTAGTTAATAACATAACCCATTTAGCAAGGTGACCTGAGAGGTCCATTTTAGTGAAAAGATGTTTCAGAGGATCAAATTTCACCATGACATGAAGTTCAACATTTAAGAGATAATACCTAAGCTCCTTCTCGATGACAGTGTATCGTACTTCATAATCAAGCAAAGTTTGACTGATGTAATATACGGCATGTTCTTTGCCTTCACTACCATGTTGTGCTAATAAGCTATGAGAGCATTATTATATGCTGAGGTGTACAGAAGAAAAGGTTTATCAGCAATAGCAGGCTGTAAAGTAGGAGGATTAGCGAGATAACTTTTAAGTCTTCAAAAGCTTTCTGACAATCAGAATTTTATTGAAATTTTGAATCCTTCTTCAGTATTTGAGTAAAAGGGTGAGTCCTATCCAAGAGTTATGAAACAAATCAGCAAATGGCTTGTATCTTCCCTTGTAAGCTACAAAGTTGAGATATGTTCTTAGGTGTTGGCATATTAACAATCGCATCAATTTTATTTGTGTCTACTTCAATACCGTGATGTGAAACTATAATCCCAACAAATTTCCACTATCTACACCAAAGATGCATTTATTGGGATTCAAGTGCATGTTGTACTTCTTTATTCACTCAAAGATTTGATGGAGCATGGTGATGTGATCCTAGCAATGAATAGACTTCACAAGAATGTCATCAACATAATCCTCTAAGATGGTTTTCATGTAATCATGAGAAATAAGAGTCATAGCACGTTGGTAAGTTGCTCCAACATTCTTTAATCCAAATGGCATGACTACCTAATAGAATTTTCCCCAAGGAGTTATAAAGCTATCATATATTTATCTTGAGGGTTGATGAAAATTTTATTATAACCTAAAAAACCATCCATGAAGGAAAGTAATGCATGGCCAACTATTGAATCAACAATCATATCAATGTTTGGAAGAGGGAAATCATCTTTCAAAGAGGTGAGATTTAAATCCTTAAAATTGATACACATCTAAATATGGTTATCAGGTTTAGTAACAACCACAATATTCAAAATCCAAGGTGAGTAATCAATAGGGTGGATAAAACCAACTTGTAAAAGCTTTTCTATCTCAACCTTAACTAAGAATGTAACCTTAGGATTCATCTTATAGATCTTTTTCTTAAATGACTTAGCATTAGGTTGTAATACAATATTATGTATTACAATCTTAGGATCAATGCCATGCATATTTGAATAATTCCAAGCAAACAATTCAGAAAATTCATGTAAAAGCTTGGTCATATCTTCTTTGTCTTTAGTACTTAAACAATCACCTATAGGAATAACCTTTTTAGTATTATCTTTGTCCATAGAAACTTCAACAGTCTTTCCATTAAGTAAAGTATTGGGGTCTATTAGATTCCAGGTGATTGTGATGATTCTTCAGATTCTTCATTAGTAATGTTTATCAAATCGGTAGATTTTCCAAAGTATGCATCAACATTTAAATGGTAAGTTAATCCCTGCTTATGGTGATAATGAGGAACATTGTCATAAGAGCCCAATAATTCAATTATTGCTTCATCCATTGAAAAGGTATCTAAAGGGATATCTCCTGGAGGACAATTTGTGTCTATCATCTCAGGAAATATCAGATTGAGTGTTGATGTTGTGTTCACATTAACATTGGGACATCTTTGGGCTTTGGTTTCCTTGAAACGATTATATCCAATGCTACTTGAGTAGTGTCACGAAGTAGACTCTACAGGTACTTGAATTCCTTGTTGATTAATACCACAACCATTACCTACATAGTCACAATTCTTATAAAGAATCTAAAATCCCTGACCATAAAGAGAGGCCATCTCTCTAGAAGAAGGTGGAGCCTCATAGGTATCATAATCTGTAGTATAAGTAAGAGTGTTATTTGTGTTTGTTACCAAAGAAACTTTAGGTTTCTGAGTAGAATTCTTAGATGAAATCGATGCAACATTTGGAGTTTCAGAATTAGGGTTGTTAAGCTTGTATTCTCCCATAGAGTCAGGAGTAAAGTCTAATGAACCCCAATCATTACCAAGGAATGCATTCAATTGTTGAGAACCTTGCACAACATTATCTATGGCAAGAGGAGTTGATGGATCAACCTTCAAGTTATTTAGAATCTTATGATGAAGAACTTGCTTTTGCATTTCAATATGTAGACAACTATTTGGTTCAGGATTAGCTTCAACAGTATAAAGTTTATTTGCATAGATAAACTTAATTGACGATGAAGGGTAGATGGAACTGCCCCCAATGCATGAATCCAAGGTCTACCAAGAGTCCTGTTGTATGATAAGGAACCAGGCATGACATGAATCAAGTTAGATAAAGTCACATGCCCAACTTGTATAGGTAAAGCTATAGTGCCTATAGATTGTCTTCCAACATTATCAAAGCCATGAATGCTAATTCTATCCGATTTAATCAAAGAAGTATCAATCTTGATCTTATGTAACAAATTAATACCACAAACATTAAGAGCCGATCCATATCATAACTCACTTGATCAATTTCTTATTTATCGTGATCAAGATAATTAAAGGATCATATTAATTTTGAACTTTAATAGAAGGCAACTCATGCTTTTGAAACATAATGTCTATTTTTGTCGCATGCATACAGTCTAAAAGAGCTGCTACATCATTTGTCTTGACAACAAGTGGTACAACCACCTTTTGTAAAGCTTCTTGGAGCATTCCATGGTATGTAGGCGAGGTTTTTATAAGTTTCCAAAGAGAAATCTTAGCAGAAGTAGCATGAAGTTGCTCAACAAGATCATAATCTTGACCAACTTTATGTGTTAATGAGGTGCTTGAGGAAGCATCGGTTGAGAAGCTGGTAAAGATATCAAAATGCTCAATTATTGTTTACTTTGTTTGTTATTCCATGTATTATATGTATGAGCAACCATAGTATGACTAGGTTGTTGTGATCTTTCTTGTTGACTTTGATGTGTTATTTGTTTAACATAGTTATAGATGTAATCAGGAGGTTGAGAAGAAGGTGGAAGACCTCTAATAGTGAGCAATAGTTTAGATTGTTGTTTAACCACATCTGAACATAGGTTTACCACTATTTTCAATTTCACAGGTTCTTGTTGTTGTTTAGGAACATAGATTGCATTTACTATTCTTTGAAGCAATGATGGTTTAAGAGTCGTAGTGGAATATTCAATCAAGATAAAGTCCTCAAGGGCTTCATCTAACATATTGAAGTCATTACATCTAAATGACTTATCATACACACTAAAGTCTTGTAAAAAGTAATCCAACATTATAACATGTTCTAATTAACCCAAGACTTAAATGTAAAGCAAGATAGCATAAACTTTGCTAAAATGAAACAAGATATCACTATGCAAGTCACAAAGTTGTAATTTCAAACTCTTTCAATGAAAAGCTAAAGCTATCAATCGAGATTCAATGCATACATTTTTCATAAAAGAGGGTTTTCAATCTAAATGTTATTTAAGACAACAAACTATTTTATATCTGATGTAAAAAGGATGCAAATTCTTTAAAACACAGGTTCACCAAAATGTAGTGTTGAAAAAGTAGGGAAATGATAGTTTGTATAAACCAAAATCAAGCCCCTATTTCACTCACATTACATTAGGAAATAGGATCCGAGCTTGCTCACTATGAAGGATCAAGATGCTGATTCTTATGCTTGTTGTGACTGAATAAATGCTTCAAATAGGTTTTTACAAGCTTTAAGCAACTAACTAGCATAAAACCCTAATTGCAAGAGATGTGATAACAAGCTTATTTATGGCACAGATACTAACAAACAGATTACAAAAATGTAGAGTAGAGATCATAGAGTATGTACTCAGAAATTGAGGGCATGTTAGACTAGGGCGCCCACCCCAATGTCCTGAAAGTTTCTGATAGCTAAAATCTTTTGTACCTGGTGTTAAGAGTGTCCATAGAGGGTCCCAATTCCAGAATATAAAGCCTAATTAGACTAGGGTGCCTGCCCTAGTATCTTGATTATTTCATGATGCCAAAACTAAAAGTTCTGAGATGACTATATCTATAATACCCATTCTCCTTCTGCTCCTTTTCATCAGATCTTTTTGAATATGACCTACACATATAAAAGGAGGAGAAAGATGGTTGTGGCTATATAGGATTTTGCCTTAGTCAAACCCCATCTTTGGTAATTCTACCTCAACAATAGCCAATGATAAAGATCTGCAGATGTGTGTGCTCATAGATCATAAGTGTATGCAGAAATGTAAAACCCTAGATGACTCAAGCATCAAGGATAGATCAACACAATGCTTCACTCAAGGAAACAATAACAACATCCCCTCAAGGAGATGATAGCAATGAAGACTTGTAGAGCAAGAAGGTGAGGCAACCATATCCATGGAGGATTCCCAAGCTTAAGTTGGAGGCTTCAACCCTTCTCCCAATCATACAAAGGGATTGACAAAACTCTAGGAAGAGCAAGATGGACTCAAGATCTTGATTCCTAATCTCCATCAAATATCTCCATGATAGAAAATATCAATAACTTTGTAGAGCTTCAACAAAGTGTTGATCTTCAATAGCAATAGTGGCAGAATTTTGGCATAGTAAGCTTGCATATAGATTGTGTGTGATAAAATGATTTTCAATTCTCTTTAAATACCTAACCTTAGAAATTCAAATATTTAAAATAATATGCCAACATCGTGCAAAAACTAAAATTTAAAATTAGAATCTCGAGGTGGATGTGGCAAGCTGACACGACCCTAAGATTCAGGGCTCAGAAAAATAGGGCAAGGCTAGGGCACGGGCGTCCTAGTCCAGACCCTAGATTTCACATCAGGTCTATCTCTAAGGGGTCTAGAATGTCTAGACTTCAAAGTTTGTTTTTTGTGTTTTGTCAGATATTTCTTTAGAATACGCCATTTCTTCAGTATAGTACAGTTCAATCAGGGTTTAGGTAGGCCAAAAACAAAAAGGACAAGAGGACACCAAAGGAGAGGAGTTAAACTATGTGAAATTATGTTGATCCATATAGGAGGACAATTTCTGATATAACAGATAATAACTGCTCTGATTAAACTCACTGCCTGGCTACAGGTAATATGAAATATTATATTGATTTCACATTTCATTCATAAAAAATGGTGGTACTTCATTTTTTGGTGACCAAGTCCACTTGACAAACAAATCTCTTCACATCACACTTCTTCAATCATAGGCACATAGAAATCATTAACAGTCTGATACCATATTGAAATGGTGAGCAAATGAAATTTGTAGATTGCACCATAGTTGCAGATAAAGAACAATACATAATAATATATTATTGAATTTAGGATATTGAATACATACAACTTCAATTGGATTTTAAATTGATTTGCAATGGCCTATAAAGCCAATGTATTCTTGTGTTAACTCCCTTAACTTATTTACATGAATGTAACTTCCCAACAACCAACTAACCTACCAAACATTTATTTATAAACTAATATTTGTTTAATTTATTTAATCTAACCTATACTAACTATATACTAAACTACATAAAAAGATGTAATAAATCCAACAAACACAACCCTTCTTTTTCTTTTCTTCACATAGCCAACAATACCAAATGAATTGGTTAGGTTCCAAGTACAAGGAAGCCATTGCCACCTTTTGTTGATAAGGAACATGGTGAATATCAAAGAATTGCTTTGTTGGTAGAGCCAATTGGTAAGATCTTGATCATCAAACTTCTGCATATCCATCTTTGGTATGAAGTGCCACATAAAATGATTTGTGTGTTAATCCATCTTGAGATCTAATTAAAATCCCCAAGAATCATGTCCCTTAGAAGCATCTTCTTCCTTCCAGTTCTTATTATGTGAATCCACTTACTTATAGTTCAGACCACTTATTAGGGAATCCATTTTCCTAAATAATTCATTCATCCCCATCTTCATTGATGAAATATCTTCCTTAACATTGAAGATTTTCTCTTTCATATCATCATTAGGAATATCCCCACTTTCTATATCCTCCTTGTGGTGCAGGAGCACCTACCTGACAGCTGGCCTTCATGAGGCAGTTAGTTAGTTTTGAGTCTTGTTAATGTTTTCAAGAAGGTCTGATAAGACCAATGCATGTAATAAGGTCATGCTGACCATGTTTTACTATTTTTAGATAGTTTGTTAGGACAGCTGTTATGCTGTAGGTCCGGTTGGATCTCCCAGCCGCCTGGAGAGATTTCCCAGCCGCTTGGAGTCGGGTCAGTAGTACTCGCAGGAAAACCTATATATGCATGAGGATCGGTTGGTATTGCATATCATCGATCAGACTTTGCGAGAGAGAGACAGAGTATTGTAATAGCATCTTTTGAAATCAATAGAGATCCTATTATGTTCATTTTCTGTTTGAATTCCACTGTGTGATCGATTTACTGTTTTGGTGGTTACATGGATTCACTGATCCATTCCACCGGTTGATTTGTCGAATTGGTGGAATGGTTATGTACAGTAGGTTAGGTTTTAGTTTGCTTTCTGTTTGCATGCAGGTGTGCAGGATCGCCGTCGAGAGATGTTGAGAACCCTAGCATGGGTATGTGCTAGGTCGAGCTGATAGATTAGAGTTTGGAAGATCACCCTGAAGGTGGATCGGGTCATCCCAGGAGGATCAGCGAGTTGAAAATTCGCTAAGTCTGGAAGTTCATTAAAACGGCATCATCAGGATATTTCGGTTTATATCCTGCAGTCGCTTCGGGCATCGTCATCCGGGTCGATGGAGATGAGTATGATGCGGTTGGTTGCATAAAGTGAATGTGCGTCGGGGTGATCATCATCAGGAGTTGCCGAGGGGGAGCGTATCGGCATAAGGTAGAAGATCGGGTTGGTCGCGGGCCGAAAAAGTTTAAGTTTGGCCGACAGCAGGATATTGAAGGAGTTGCATATGACATCATCATCATCAGGATATACGTCATCAGGATATTGCGGAGCAGCAGGATATTAAGGGAGCGGCATATGACGTCATCGTCATCAGGATAATCGTCATCAGGATATCGGGGTGACGTAAGCATCAAAGGAAAGGTGCGTGAAGTAGAGTGTCATCATCAGGATATATGGGAGGAACTGGATGTTCCATATCCTGCTGATTAACATGATGTTGAACATCATGATGCTGAAGATAGTGAAGGTAGAGGTTGTCGGTAAGGTGAACAGTGAACGTCAGGAGGATGTTCACGCTTGCCGAACATGATGATGCTGCCGATAGTCAGATATGATGATGTTGCTGACATGCGAAAGGGCGAAGGCTTGTCTGCAGGAGGATATCGGTCGGCGAGAGTAAATATGATGATGCTGACAGTGTAAAGGAAAATATGATGATGATGATGAAGGGTTGCGGACATCCATGCTGCAGATCAAGGTTTTAGTGTGGATGACTCTGCATCATAGTGGTATCAGAGCTCAGCAAAAGGTCTGGGCTGTTGTGTGTTGATTCTATCACCAAAAGGGCAGAGGTAGAGCTGATCTTGTCACCAAAAGGACAGAGGTAGAGAAGTGAGAGGTTGACAAAATGCCTCCGAAAGGTAGTGGTACTGCAAGGGAATTGCAGGAGATGAAGGAAAAACATGCCAGAGAGATGAGGAAGATGAAGGAGCTTGCTAAAGCACTTCAAGCCAGGCTTGTAGCCCTGGAAAAGAACAAGAAGAGGGAAGTGGAAGACAGTGAATCTGAAGAAGATGAAGATGCTGTTGAAGAATATGAAGAGGTAGCTGAAGATCTAGATGCTGAAGACCAGAGACTTGCAAAACTGTTGAAGGCAGTGCAGAGTGATAAACCTAAGGTAAAGGTTGATGTTTCCAAGTATAATGGAAGTTTGAATGAAGATGAGTTGCTGGATTGGATTGCTGCACTTGATAATCACTTTGAATGTGAAGATGTTGCTGAGGATCAGAAGGTAAAGATTGCAAAGACCAAGTTAGGAGGTCATGCTTTGGTATGGTGGGATTATGTACAATCTGAGAGAAGGAAACAAGGGAAGTCAAAGATCACTTCATGGGATAAGATGGTAGCAAGGATCAAAGGTAAATTCTTGCCTAGGGATTATGAAATTCAGATGTTTAAGAAGCTGCAATTTTTAAGGCAGAAGGAAATGGATGTGAAGGCATATACTGAGGAGTTTTATAAATTGAGTATGAGATCTGGTCATCATGAGAATGAGGTAGAAAAGGTGGCTAGGTACTTGGCTGGTTTGAGACTGAACATACAGGATGAGTTAGTTTTAGCTAACCCTAAGAATGTGGAGGATTGTTACCAAATGGCAATCAGAATTGAAGAAAAGATGAATAGAGGACAAGATAAGTCCATGAGAGGAAGAGGAAACAATATGAGGGGAAGAGGAGCAGCCCCTACACAAAAGCAAACCAATGAGGGTCAAGAAGACACTGGTAAAGGACAGGGACAGTCTGATTTCAGAGGTGGATGGAAAGGTAATAGAGGAAGATTTGGAGGTGGTAGAGGTTCTACTACATTTTCAGGAAAGTGTTACACCTGTGGTGAGTTTGGTCATCCATCTTTCAAATGTCCAGAAAACAAGGGTTCATCATCCAGAAATGATAGAACAAATGACAAGAGAGTACAATTGGTACAAGAAGAGAAAGTAGAGCAAAGTGTGCAAAGTACAAACACTTATCAAAGAGATAGGGAGCCTGACAATTATGCATATCCTAAGGAGGGAGAAGCATTGATGCTCAGGAGAATTAGTTTGCAGGCATCAAAGGATATGATGCAAAGAAGAGCTCTTTTCAAGACCACATGCAAGAGTAAAGGTAAAATATGTAAGGTTGTCATTGATACTGGTTCAACAGACAACATGGTATCTCAGGAAATGGTGGATAAACTGCATTTGGAAAGGATTCCACATCATCACCCTTACAAGGCATCTTGGGTGAGTGATAGTCAATCACTTTTTGTCTATGAACAGGCATATGTGGATTTTCAGATTGGAGCATATCATGATAAAGTTTTGTGTGACATTTTTCCCATGGAATGTTGTCACCTACTGTTGGGTAGACCATGGCAATTTGATAGGAGGGTACTGTATGATGGGTATGCTAATACCTACACCATCAAGAACGATGGGAAGACTATTATGTTGATGCCATTGCAGGCAGATGCTGTAGCACAGGGGGCAGCCAAAATCATTTTAATGGGAAAGAAGGAATTTGTGCAGATGCCTATAAGAGCAGGCATAAAGGCAGTTAAGAACACTGCAGGGAAAGGAGTTGTTAAGGACAACAGGTTGAAGAAAGTTTTAGTTTTGACTGACAGAGGTCAGTAGCAGGTGCAGAAACAGGTTTGCAAACAGCAACCAGTTGAGAGGAATGACAAGGATGTTGTCATAGTTGGGACTATTGTTTGTCCTATAAAGGTTGAAAGGAAGACAGAGTTGAACATTGCAGAAGTTCAAGAGGCAGTTTAGACAGAGGTTCTGGTCAGACAACCTGGCAAACACAAGATATGTGAGAGAAAGGCCTACATTGACAGGCATGAGGATTTACTTGCCAGAAAGCAAGTTACAGTTCAGAAGTCTTGGAGCAGCCAAGAGCCAACAGGGGACAAAGCTGGAACAGGTCAGCACACTGACATGACAAAGTGTAAAGGTGGAGGACTTCCACATACTAAACTCATGGGACATGAGTTCTTTTCTGTTGGGGAGTATGGTGCAGGAGCACCTACCTGACAGCTGGCCTTCATGAGGCAGTTAGTTAGTTTTGAGTCTTGTTAATGTTTTCAAGAAGGTCTGATAAGACCAATGCATGTAATAAGGTCATGCTGACCATGTTTTACTATTTTTAGATAGTTTGTTAGGATAGCTGTTATGCTGTAGGTCCGGTTGGATCTCCCAGCCGCCTGGAGAGATTTCCCAGCCGCTTGGAGTCGGGTCAGTAGTACTCGCAGGAAAACCTATATATGCATGAGGATCGGTTGGTATTGCATATCATCGATCAGACTTTGCGAGAGAGAGACAGAGTATTGTAATAGCATCTTTTGAAATCAATAGAGATCCTGTTGTGTTCATTTTCTGTTTGAATTCCACTGTGTGATCGATTTACTGTTTTGGTGGTTACATGGATTCACTGATCCATTCCACCGGTTGATTCGTCGAATCGGTGGAATGGTTATGTACAGTAGGTTAGGTTTTAGTTTGCTTTCTGTTTGCATGCAGGTGTGCAGGATCGCCGTCGAGAGATGTTGAGAACCCTAGCATGGGTATGTGCTAGGTCGAGCTGATAGATTAGAGTTTGGAAGATCACCCTGAAGGTGGATCGGGTCATCCCAGGAGGATCGGCGAGTTGAAAATTCGCTAAGGCTGGAAGTTCGTTAAAACGGCATCATCAGGATATTTCGGTTTATATCTTGCAGTCGCTTCGGGCATCGTCATCTGGGTCGATGGAGATGAGTATGATGCAGTTGGTTGCATAAAGTGAATGTGCGTCGGGGTGATCATCATTAGGAGTTGCCGAGGGGGAGCGTATCGGCATAAGGTAGAAGATCAGGTTGGTCGCGGGCTGAAAAAGTTTAAGTTTGGCCGACAGCAGGATATTGAAGGAGTTGCATATGACGTCATCATCATCAGGATATACGTCATCAGGATATTGCGGAGCAGCAGGATATTGAGGGAGCGGCATATGACGTCATCGTCATCAGGATAATCGTCATCAGGATATCGGGGTGACGTAAGCATCAAAGGAAAGGTGCGTGAAGTAGAGTGTCATCATCAGGATATATGGGAGGAACCGGATGTTCCATATCCTGCTGATTAACATGATGTTGAACATCATGATGCTGAAGATAGTGAAGGTAGAGGTTGTCGGTAAGGTGAACAGTGAACGTCAGGAGGATGTTCGCGCTTGCCGAACATGATGATGCTGCCGATAGTCGGATATGATGATGCTGCTAACATGCGAAAGGGCGAAGGCTTGTCTGTAGGAGGATATCGGTCGGCGAGAGTAAATATGATGATGCTGACAGTGTAAAGGAAAATATGATGATGATGATGAAGGGTTGCGGACATCCATGCTGCAGATCAAGGTTTTAGTGTGGATGACTCTGCATCACCTTGTCTAGAGATTTCCTAGTGTGATGGGATTATTTTTGCCTCTTGTAGCCAGCCTTGCCATGATGGGAAAACTAATTTTGGAATAAATCACACAAAAGAAATCTAGTTAATCTAAGCTTTTTATTGTAACTCACCAAGGTATAGATCTCACTTCCTAGACAAAATCTCCTAGAAATTTGTTAATTTGCAATCCTAAGGGTGAAATTGGTGGAAACCCTAATTTCACAATAAATTCCTCAAATATGATCCAAATTCCACCAAATTAATATTGTAGGTTTCTCCATGTGCCCTTTTTAACCCTCTATAAATCAAGAAAAAATAATTGAATTGTAGCCCTAGGAGTGAAAATGGTAGAAACCCTAATTTTGTAATAACTCTCTTAATTTTACTTCAATTGACCTCAAATCTAGACTATAATAGATTCAAAATGTCCTTCAAAACCCTCTAAAATATTGAAAAGATTCACCAAAATGAGAGAGATATGCACTTCCCAAAATGACCTCAAAATTGAAAAAATTTGCCTTTTTTTTTGCCTTCACGATGCAAAGATCATGCTTTGATACCACTTTTAATGAAACAAATTACATAATAGAATAACATAATAGGAAATATGATGCAAATACTTGATAATAATTAAGAATAACAAGACACTTCAAGGGGGCAAACCTTCAAATATATCCAATGAGAACACAATTCACAATATGATCATAATAAACTTACCACTAGCTCATATATACCTAATTATGCCATGGCTACCACCCAGACCAACTTTGATACTTAATTATAACCCCTAGGATAACCTAACTACCTATATATGACTATAATAATGATTATATAACTTAAATAAGAGTTAATGTAGCCACAAGCCAACTACTCATAACTGTAAGCACACTATAGGATTAAGGGCATAACACATGGAATCTTTTATCCATTGTCTTATAGGAATTCATGGGAGAACATATGTGAAACAAAGGAACATGGAAGGAGAATCTTCATCCTTTATTGACTATAATTTTTTTTGTCTATTGCATTTACTTTATACATGTTTGAGAATGTTACATACTTAGAAATGTATGATTCATACTTAGAGATTCACATGCACCTCAAAGTGGGGGCAAAATGTAATGGTGAAAAATACATCTTTGGTGCATTTTTCCATTTAGTTTTGTGTGAGTTTGAGGCAATATATTTATGCGTTTCTATAGCTATAATAGTGCATTTTTGTGCATAGTTGGGCCCACGTACCTAGCTTTGCTTGTACCTATCCTTTTGCTTATCACTTATCCCTATGCTTATGTGCATGGAATCCTAATCCAATTGGCTTATTTATTTGATTATGGGCATTAATCAAATCCTTATTCATAATCCAATCCTATTGGATATAGATTCAACTTGACCATCTAGCCTAGGTCATGTCCATAAGTGTGAGGTCATCCTCATAGTTGTGATTTTGATCCTTTTAATTTTATAATCAAAATCAAACATTAGCTGACTGGCCCCATCTTACACTTTGGTCCTAGGCCGAGTTTGCACAAATCTTTGCACTTTGGTGTTATGTTTATGTATAAAAAGACATTCATTTCATTCATTATAATCCATCCATCTATGCATGAGATCATTGTATTATCCTAAGGAACAGTCATTCACATGCCATATTTGATCACATGTGAATAACCTCACAATCATTATAGAATTCATGTGCATGTTTGAAGTTTGTTGTATATCAAGGTATTTTTAGATATCAACAACTTGACATAATAACCCTAAGATTGTGACAAAGATCATTATTTTCTAGTAGTCTATTTTTTGAAAGTTCATAGGATAGAATTTTTAGATCATTAGAGATTGAGTCTGGGGATATAGAGTGAGTTCATATGCATGAACTAGATTTAGAATGACTAAGTCAACTAAGTATAGAGAAAAAAAGAGTACCTAATTCTGATCCACATACACAACTATCTAGGACATCTCCAAATTTTGACTTGCAAATAGATTTCATCATTTTCATCAACCAACACACGTTCTTCAGTCACAAAACTAAGCAATCTCTATCTTTATTAATTACTATTTATAATATAACTATACTTACTATCCATATTACTTAATCTAATCCATTCAACTCCAATTATTTAAATTAATTAGTGCATAATTATTACACTAAACGAAATTACTATAATGAAACCATTATTAACCTTTAAAAAAAAAACAATCATATATACCAAAATAATTTCCTAAACCAATCTATATATTGGAGAGAGAGAGAAGGGGGGGACAAGCATGCTTAACCCCTAGATTCTAGCTTTAAAGAGGAATTCAAATAGGGTAGATTCCAATAGGCACTAGCTCCATAAAAAATATATAATTTCAATTGGAAAAAGAAAAGTAGCAAGATCCAAATTATGTAAATGCATTATTAGGACCACCAAGTGTTTAGTTCTATATGTAGAGAGAAAAACTAATTCCTAATTCTTGTGGTGGCAACATGTGGAAAGTTTCTTCCTTGGCATTTATGGAACACATTTAGTGGTAGAGAAACACCGACCTTTGCATTTAAGAAATGGAGAGGATGACATGGAACATGTGGTTTCACTTATATTATATTAGGAAGGTGAATGGGAATGGGAATGTCCTTCCTTGCTCGTGACGTGGAACTTGTGGCCTCGTTTCATTTTCTTTTTCTTTATGCATGCCGAATTTCTAGTCTATCTTGAGTTAATGCAGGGCGAATCTCTAGTCTCTCACTATTTCATGGGAAAAGGAAAACATTTTGAATATTAAGGTTGCTGTCCCCCCCATGTAAACGACAATTCATTTATTGTCGATAACATAGAACTTTGACAAAAGCCTTGTGATGTCGTTTCAATGCTTTGTAGATTTGTTTGTTTCATGGAGTTCGAAATGAAGGATTATTTTGTTTTTGGGTATTTTTATTTAAATTATGAGGTTAATGTGATTAAAAAAAAAGATTTATATGATTTTTTTAGTCTATAAGGATTAGAGTTGTTTGACATTATTTTTAAAGAGATATTTGATTTTCACTCATGTTTGTTTAAAGGTTATGTTTGTATAATGATTTGTATTTGAAGAATTGCTTCTTTTATTTGTATTGTTTCTTCTTTAGGATTGAGTAGGAAGTGACTTAATGATAGACTTTTAGATATAATGGGAATTGGAAGATATTAAAGGATATGATTTGTTTTCATATACTTTCTTTTTAGTGTTTATTTTTATTCACTTTTGGGTTTGCTAGAGTCGGCACTCCTTATTCTTTATTTTACATTTCCACTTTTTCAATTTTATAGACTAATTTTGGCTTTTCGTGGACATTAATATCATTATTTTATTATAATAGAGAATTGTTTAATGTTTCTCATCAAACATTGAAAGAAGGTGCTTTTCTCTTCTACAAAAGAAAATGAGCATTTTGTACCATGTGATAGAGATGCTTAGATATATAAAAATGAACTTACTTTAATTTAGTAAACCTAATTTAATGATAAAGCAATTAATTGAGCTTGGACCCTAAATTAATCAGTTAGTTGAGAATGCTAATGAGCAATATTTGATATAAGTAAATTGAATTGATTGAGATGGATTACAGTTCGCATGGAATTGATGCAATATTGACTTTAAATGATTTGACTGTTGAATATAGGGAATACTGAGAGGAGGGGTGAATCAATATTCTATGAAACCATTCTTTCACATGTTCTTTAATCCATTTACCAAAAACATGAAAGCAAAATAAACATAAGAAGAGCAGCCACAAAGTCATAACACAGACACCCAAATTTTTATGTGGAAAACACAAAAAGGGAAAACCCACTGTGAGTGTTAGCTCACAATATATTATGATATCAAAACTGGATTACAAAAAGGCTCACTTCCTTAGGGCTCACTACCCAAGGACTCATTGTCCAAAGAAGTGCTCACTACAAAAAGACTCACTACCATGAAAGAAAAGAAGACAGAGAAGGGTGGCCCACTGCCAAGAAAGAACTGTTATAGATACATCTATAGAATGTTGGAGTACAATTTTAGTGATAGCTCAATATACAGATCCAAAGGTCTTCATTATTTCTGCTCTGTTTCTCTGCCCTGTTTACATATACTCTATTCTTCAATCTTATGCACCTTTACTGTACTTTTCGGATCACAAGAATCGCATACACAACAAGTTCGCAACACATTCGCAACACACACACTCCCAACATCGAAATCTATCAAATATCTATATCCACAACAAGATTTAACTCAAAATTTGGTTAGCTTGCCAATGATGAAATGTGTACACAAAAATTATACCTTGTTGGCTTGATCCTTTGCACAATCGGCAATGTGAATCCATACAATCATTCAAGAACCTTCACATAGGTCTCAACCTATTATAGAACCACTTATGATGATAATCTAAAGAATATATCTTTACCACACATCGATCCAACTGTGTGTCGGCCTTATACTTGAGTATACACTTAACCATGTTGTCTGTCATATCACAACTTCTTATGCAGACCACACTAGACTCCAAAATCCATACCAAACATTCATTGGGCATTACCAATCATACCTTCATAACCACAGATCATAATATTCTTGTATGGCGAGATGCGGATCTCTGAACTGATGACTATGTCTTTGTGAGACACTGTCAAGCTGAATGCCATACTTAGAAGCTTGTAGATGATCTTCTGGTGAACTTCAGAATCTGTAAATCTGGAATTAGATACTTCTCATATTTGTTTACAACATCTCCAAACCACACATCGAGACACTCAACACCAGAGGAATGTAGACCGAAATACTCAAGTGATCATGACAGTTTATAACTGGACTCTACTTATCCAAACTTAGGCAATTCACATTATGACTTCTGAAGATTGTCAGGATATGAAACTTGGAATATAATATCATCAAACAATTATATATGCAACATACCAGAACCGCAAACCAAAGTCTTCATCTGCAGAGGAGTATCAATCAATTCTCTATCATTGACTCAATGAGCTGCCAACACTTAGTCAATTTGACTAAGTTATTCTTACTGGACCAAAAATACTATACATAACCTATATCAAGAACTGTCTCCAATCATATCTGGTTGTTGCCATCAATGACAACATCAAATCTCAACATATCAGTAGTGTATCTTGACCATATTGCCAACTGATGCAGAGGAAACGCAACAGAAGCTTACAAATAGGATGGAAAAGCCATTAATCCACTATGATGCAGAGGCATCCACACTAAAACCTTGACATACAGCATGTATGTCTACAACCCATCATCATCATCATATTTTCTCTTAACATTGTCAGCATCATCATATTTTCTCTTGCCGACCGATATCCTCCTGCAGACAAACCTTCGACCTTTCGCCTATCGGCAGCATCATCATATTCGGCTAGCGCAATCATCCTCCTGACGATCACTGTTCATCTTACCGCCAACCTCTATCTACAGCATCATGATGTTCGACATCATCTTCATCAGCAGGATATAAAATATCCGGTTCCCTCCATATATCCTGATGATGACACTTCACGCACCTTTCCTTCGATGCTTACGTCACCCCGATATCCGACTACTTAAACAACAGCATCAGGATATGACTTATCCGATCATATTGAAACATCCTGATGATGATACTCAACTTTATACTGATGACGAATATTCTGCCGAATATCCTCTCACGATCCACTTATCTTCTCAATGCCTTTTGCCGATACCAAAACACTTATGGTCAGCAGGATAAACCTTTATCGGGTGATATTTCAAAATGTCCTGATGACGATTATCCTGATGACGATGACGTCATATGCAGCTCCTCCAATATCCTGCTGTCGGCCAAACTTAACATTATCGGCCCGCGATGGAATTGTCAACCCGATCTTCTACCTTATGCCGATATGCTCTTCCTCGGCAACACCTTGCGATCATCACCCCAATGCACATTCACCTTATGCAAACTACTGCATCATGCTCACCTCCATCTACTCGGATGACGCCCGAAGTAACTGCAGGATATACACAGAAATATCCTGATGATGCCGTTGCGATGGATTTTCCAACTTTAGCAAATTTTGATCCGCCGAACCTCCTGAGGTGACCCGATCTGCTTCCTGGACAACTTTCCAGACTCTAACAACTAGCACGACCTAGCACATGCCCATGCTAGGGTTCTCAACACCTCTCGACTGCGATCCTGCAAACATACATGTGAACAAACAGAAAATGCAAACTAAATCCTAAACTATTGTACATAGCCATTCCACCTATTTGATGAATCAGCCAGTGGAATGGATCAGTGAATCCATGTAACCACTAGAACAGCAACTCGATTACACAATGGAATCCAAACAGAAAATTGACACAAACAGGATCTCTTTATTGATTTCAAAAGATGCAAATACAGTACTCTGTCTCACTCTGAAATCTAACTCCTCAATCTATATCTATCTCTCTATCTCAATCTGTCCTAAGACCAACCGATCCTACTACATAAATAGGAATTGCTTGCGAGTACTACCACTCGATTCCCAGCGGCTGGGAGCTTCCAAGCGGCTGGGAGGATCCAACTGAACTAACAAACTATACAGCTGTCATAACAAACTACCTAAAAATAGAAAAGCACGGTCAACTTGGACCTTATTACATGCATTGGTCTTATAAGACCTTCTTGGAAACATTAACAAGACCTATAACAAACTAACTGCCTCATGGAGGCCAGCTGTCAGGTAAGTGCTCCTGCACCATACTCCCCAACAGAAAAAGAACTCATGTCCCATGAGTTAGGTTGTGGAAGAATTCCACCTTTGCACTTTGCCATCTCAGTGTTCTGACCTGTTCCAACTTTATCCTCTGCTGTCTCTTGGCTGCTCCAAAATTTCTGAACTGTAACCTGCTGTCTTGCAAGTAAACCCTCAGGCCTGGCAATGTAGGCCCTTCTCACACATACCTTGTGTTTGTCAGGTTGTCTTACCAGAACCTCTGTCTGAATACCTACCTCTTGAACTTCTGAAATGTTCAATCCTATCTTCCTTTCAACTCTTATAGGACAAACAATAGTCCCAACTATGACAACATCCTTGTCACCCCTCTCAACTAGTTGTTGTTTGCAAACCTGTTGCTGAACCTGCTGCTGACCTCTGTCAGTCAAAACTGAAACTGTCTTCAAACTGTTGTCCTTAACAACTTATTTCCCTGCAATGTCCTCAACTGCCTGTATGCCTGCTCCTATAGGCTTCTGCACAAATTCCTTCTTTCCCACTAAAATGATTTTGGCTGCCCCCTGTGCTGCAGCATCTTCCTACAATGGCATCAACATAATAGTTTTCCCATCTTTCTTGATGGTGTAGGTATTAGCATACCCATCATACAGTACCCTCCTATCAAATTGCCATGGTCTACCCAATAGTAGGTGACAACATTCCATGGGCAAAATGTCACACAAAACTCTATCCTGATATGCTCCAATCTGAAAATCCACATATGCCTGTTCATATACAAAAAGTGATTGACTATCACTCACCCAAGATGCCTTGTAAGGGTGTTGGTGTGGAATCCTTTCCAAATTCAGTTTATCCACCATTTCCTGAGAGATCATGTTGTCTGTTGAACCAGTATCAATGACAACCTTACATACCTTACCTTTGCTCTTGCATGTGGTCTTGAAAAGAGCTCTACTTTGCATCATATCCTTTGATGCCTGCAAACTAATTCTCCTAAGCATCAATGCTTCTCCCTCCTCAGGATACCCATAATTGTCAGGAATGCTATCTTGATAAGTGTTTAAACCTTGCACACTTTGCTCTACTTTCTCTTCTTGCACAAGTTGTACTCTCTTGTCATTCGTTCTGTCATTTCTGGATGATGAACCTTTGCTTTCTGGACATTTGAAAAATGGATGACCAAACTCACCACAGGTGTAACACTTTCCTGAAAATGTAGTAGAACCTCTACCACTTCCAAATCTGCCTCTATTACCTTTCCATCCACCTCTGAAATCAGACTGTCCCTGTCCTTTACCAGTGTCTTCTTGACCCTCATTGGTTTGCCTTGTTGTAGGGGCTGATCCTCTTCCCCTCATATTGTTTCCTCTTCCTCTATTATGTTGTTCTTGTTTTCTCTTTAACTTCTCTTCCACTTTCAATGCCAACTGAAAGCATTTCTAAACTGTATCTGGATTATGCAGACTTAAATCTTCCTGAATGTTGAACCTCAATCCATTAAGGTATCTGGCTACCTTCTCTTCTTCACTTTCCTTTACCTTTGTTTTCACACAAAGTTTCATGAATTTTTTTGTATATGAGCTGACATCTAGCTCCTTCTGCTTCAGGTTTTGCTTCCTCTTGTGTAATTGGATACTGTAATCCAATGGGACATAAGCTTCCTTTACTAATGCCATCATTTTCTTCCATGTAGTGACTCTACGCTTTCCTTCCTGTACTCTATCATCTTGGACGAAATTCCACCATGTCAAGGCAGCTTCTTTCATTTTTGACTGGGCTATTTTCACCCTCTGTTGTTCTGGTATCTCCTCTGTTTCAAAGAAATTGTTCAAGGAGTCTATCCACTCCATCACTGAATCAGGTTCCATCTTTCCTATAAACACTGGCAAATCTAATTTCACATCCATGGTTCTCCTCTCCATGGCTTTGAGGGCGTTCAACAATGGTCTCTGGTCTGCAGGAACGACCTCCTCGTTCCAACTAGGGATCTCTTCTTCTTCCCTATCTTCTTCTCTACCAGAACCTACTCTGTTCCTCAACTTCTCTAACTCATCCTTCAATTCCTGATTCTGAGCCTTCACGGCCTTGCTCTCTGCAATCTGTTTCTTTACTAGAACTGCCAACTCAACGTTGGTCATCCTTGCCGGAATCTCAGATGTTCCTTCTTCATCTGACATCCTACTATATCCTGATCTTTTCCAGAAGATCCTTCCTTTGCTCTGATACCACTATGATGCAGAGGAAACGCAATAGAAGCTTACAAATAGGATGGAAAAGCCATTAATCCACTATGATGCAGAGGCATCCACACTAAAACCTTGACATACAGCATGTATGTCTACAACCCATCATCATCATCATATTTTCTCTTAACATTGTTAGCATCATCATATTTTCTCTTGCCGACCGATATCCTCCTGCAGACAAACCTTCGACCTTTCGCCTATCGGCAGCATCATCATATTCGGCTAGCGCAATCATCCTCCTGACGATCACTGTTCATCTTACCGCCAACCTCTATCTGCAGCATCATGATGTTCGACATCATCTTCATCAGCAGGATATAATATATCCGGTTCCCTCCATATATCCTGATGACGACACTTCACGCACCTTTCCTTCGATGCTTACGTCACCCCGATATCTGACTACTTAAACAACAGCATCAGGATATGACTTATCCGGTCATATTGAAACATCCTGATGATGATACTCAACTTTATACTGATGACGAATATTCTGCCAAATATCCTCTCATGATCCACTTATCTTCTCAATGCCTTTTACCGATACCAAAACACTTATGGTCAGCAGGATAAACCTTTATCGAGTGATATTTCAGAATGTCCTGATGACGATTATCCTGATGACGATGACGTCATATGCAGCTCCTCCAATATCCTGTTGTCGGCCAAACTTAACATTATCGGCCCGCGATGGAATTGTCAACCCGATCTTCTACCTTATGCTGATATGCTCTTCCTCGGCAACACCTTGCGATCATCACCCCAATGCACATTCACCTTATGCAAACTACTGGATCATGCTCACCTCCATCTACTCGGATGACGCCCGAAGTAACTGCAGGATATACACAGAAATATCCTGATGATGCTGTTACGATCGATTTTCCAACTTTAGCAAATTTCGATCCGCCGAACCTCCTGAGGTGACCCGATCTGCTTCCTGGACAACTTTCCAAACTCTAACAACCAGCACGACCTAGCACATGCCCATGCTAGGGTTCTCAACACCTCTCGACTGTGATCCTACAAACATACATGTGAACAAACAGAAAATGCAAACTAAATCCTAAACTATTGTACATAGCCATTCCACCGATTTGATGAATCAACCGGTGGAATGGATCAGTGAATCCATGTAACCACTAGAACAACAACTCGATTACACAATGGAATCCAAACAGAAAATTGACACAAACAGGATCTCTTTATTGATTTCAAAAGATGCAAATACAGTACTCTGTCTCACTCTGAAATCTAACTCCTCAATCTGTATCTATCTCTCTATCTCAATCTGTCCTAAGACCAGCCGATCCTACTACATAAATAGGAATTGCTTGCGAGTACTACCACTCGATTCCCAGCAGCTGGGAGCTTCCAAGCAGTTGGGAGGATCCAACTGAACTAACAAACTATACAGCTGTCATAACAAACTACCTAAAAATAGAAAAGCACGGTCAACTTGGACCTTATTACATGCATTGGTCTTATAAGACCTTCTTGGAAACATTAACAAGACCTATAACAAACTAACTGCCTCATGGAGGCCAGCTGTCAGGTAAGTGCTCCTGCACCATACTCCCCAACAGAAAAAGAACTCATGTCCCATGAGTTAGGTTGTGGAAGAATTCCACCTTTGCACTTTGCCATCTCAGTGTTCTGACCTGTTCCAACTTTATCCTCTACTGTCTCTTGGCTGCTCCAAAATTTCTGAACTGTAACCTGCTGTCTTGCAAGTAAACCCTCAGGCCTGGCAATGTAGGCCCTTCTCACACATACCTTGTGTTTGTCAGGTTGTCTTACCAGAACCTCTGTCTGAATACCTACCTCTTGAACTTCTGAAATGTTCAATCCTATCTTCCTTTCAACTCTTATAGGACAAACAATAGTCCCAACTATGACAACATCCTTGTCACCCCTCTCAACTAGTTGTTGTTTGCAAACCTGTTGCTGAACCTGCTGCTGACCTCTGTTAGTCAAAACTGAAACTATCTTCAAACTGTTGTCCTTAACAACTTCTTTCCCTGCAATGTCCTCAACTGCCTGTATGCCTGCTCCTATAGGCTTCTGCACAAATTCCTTCTTTCCCACTAAAATGATTTTGGCTGCCCCCTGTGCTACAGCATCTTCCTGCAATGGCATCAACATAATAGTTTTCCCATCTTTCTTGATGGTGTAGGTATTAGCATACCCATCATACAGTACCCTCCTATCAAATTGCCATGGTCTACCCAACAGTAGGTGACAACATTCCATGGGCAAAATGTCAAACAAAACTCTATTCTGATATGCTCCAATCTGAAAATCCACATATGCCTATTTATATACAAAAAGTGATTGACTATCACTCACCCAAGATGCCTTGTAAGGATGTTGGTGTGGAATCCTTTCCAAATTCAGTTTATCCACCATTTCCTGAGAGACCATGTTGTCTGTTGAACCAGTATCAATGACAACCTTACATACCTTACCTTTGCTCTTGCATGTGGTCTTGAAAAGAGCTCTTCTTTGCATCATATCCTTTGATGCCTGCAAACTAATTCTCCTAAGCATCAATGCTTCTCCCTCCTCAGGATACCCATAATTGTCAGGAACGCTATCTTGATAAGTGTTTAAACCTTGCACACTTTGCTCTACTTTCTCTTCTTGCACAAGTTGTACTCTCTTGTCATTCGTTCTGTCATTTCTGGATGATGAACCTTTGCTTTCTGGACATTTGAAAAATGGATGACCAAACTCACCACAGGTGTAACACTTTCCTGAAAATGTAGTAGAACCTCTACCACTTCCAAATCTGCCTCTATTACCTTTCCATCCACCTCTGAAATCAGACTGTCCCTGTCCTTTACCAGTGTCTTCTTGACCCTCATTGGTTTGCCTTGTTGTAGGGGCTGATCCTCTTCCCCTCATATTGTTTCCTCTTCCTCTATTATGTTGTTCTTGTTTTCTCTTTAACTTCTCTTCCACTTTCAATGCCAACTGAAAGCATTTCTGAACTGTATCTGGATTATGCAGACTTAAATCTTCCTGAATGTTGAACCTCAATCCATTAAGGTATTTGGCTACCTTCTCTTCTTCACTTTCCTTTACCTTTGTTTTCACACAAAGTTTCATGAATTCTTCTGTATATGAGCTGACATCTAGCTCGTTCTGCTTCAGGTTTTGCTTCCTCTTGTGTAATTGGATACTGTAATCCAATGGGACATAAGCTTCCTTTACTAATGCCATCATTTTCTTCCATGTAGTGACTGTACGCTTTCCTTCATGTACTCTATCATCTTGGATGAAATTCCACCATGTCAAGGCAGCTTCTTTCATTTTTGACTGGGCTATTTTCACCCTCTGTTGTTCTGGTATCTCCTCTATTTCAAAGAAATTGTTCAAGGAGTCTATCCACTCCATCACTGAATCAGGTTCCATCTTTCCTGTAAACACTGGCAAATCTAATTTCACATCCATGGTTCTCCTCTCCATGGCTTTGAGGGCGTTCAACAGTGGTCTCTGGTCTGCAGGAATGACCTCCTCGTTCCAACTAGGGATCTCTTCTTCTTCCCTATCTTCTTCTCTACCAGAACCTACTCTGTTCCTCAACTTCTCTAACTCATCCTTCAATTCCTGATTCTGAGCCTTCACGGCCTTGCTCTCTGCAATCTGTTTCTTTACCAGAACTGCCAACTCAATGTTGGTCATCCTTGCCGGAATCTCAGATGTTCCTTCTTCATCTGACATCCTGCTATATCCTGATCTTTTCCAGAAGATCCTTCCTTTTCTCTGATACCACTATGATGCAGAGGAAACGCAACAGAAGCTTACAAATAGGATGGAAAAGCCATTAATCCACTATGATGCAGAGGCATCCACACTAAAACCTTGACATACAGCATGTATGTCTACAACCCATCATCATCATCATATTTTCTCTTAACATTGTCAGCATCATCATATTTTCTCTTGCCGACTGATATCCTCCTGCAGACAAACCTTCGACCTTTCGCCTATCGGTAGCATCATCATATTCGGCTAGCGCAATCATCCTCCTGACGATCACTGTTCATCTTACTGCCAACCTCTATCTGCAGCATCATGATGTTCGACATCATCTTCATCAGCAGGATATAAAATATCCGGTTCCCTCCATATATCCTGATGACGACACTTCACGCACCTTTCCTTCGATGCTTACGTCACCCCGATATCTGACTACTTAAACAACAGCATCAGGATATGACTTATCCGGTCATATTGAAACATCCTGATGATGATACTCAACTTTATACTGATGACGAATATTCTGCCGAATATCCTCTCACGATCCACTTATCTTCTCAATGCCTTTTGCCGATACCAAAACACTTATGGTCAGCAGGATAAACCTTTATCGGGTGATATTTCAAAATGTCCTGATGACGATTATCCTGATGATGATGATGTCATATGCAGCTCCTCCAATATCCTGCTGTCGGCCAAACTTAACATTATCGGCCCGCGATGGAATTGTCAACCTGATCTTCTACCTTATGCCGATATGCTCTTCCTCGGCAACACCTTGCGATCATCACCCCAATGCACATTCACCTTATGGAAACTACTGCATCATGCTCACCTCCATCTACTCGGATGACGCCCGAAGTAACTGCAGGATATACACAGAAATATCTTGATGATGCCGTTGCGATGGATTTTCCAACTTTAGAAAATTTCGATCCGCTGAACCTCCTGAGGTGACCCGATCTGCTTCCTGGACAACTTTCCAGACTCTAACAACTAGCACGACCTAGCACATGCCCATGCTAGGGTTCTCAACACCTCTCGACTGCGATCCTGCAAACATACATGTGAACAAACAGAAAATGCAAACTAAATCCTAAACTATTGTACATAGCCATTCCACTGATTTGATGAATCAACCAGTGGAATGGATCAGTGAATCCATGTAACCACCAGAACAGCAACTCGATTACACAATGGAATCCAAACAGAAAATTGATACAAACAGGATCTCTTTATTGATTTCAAAAGATGCAAATACAGTACTCTGTCTCACTCTGAAATCTAACTCCTCAATCTGTATCTATCTCTCTATCTCAATCTGTCCTAAGACCAGCCGATCCTACTACATAAATAGGAACTGCTTGCGAGTACTACCACTCGATTCCCAGCGGCTGGGAGCTTCCAAGAGGCTGGGAGGATCCAACTGAACTAACAAACTATACAGCTGTCATCAGCTGTCATAACAAACTACCTAAAAATAGAAAAGCACGGTCAACTTGGACCTTATTACATGCATTGGTCTTATAAGACCTTCTTGGAAACATTAACAAGACCTATAACAAACTAACTGCCTCATGGAGGCCAGCTGTTAGGTAAGTGCTCCTGCACCACCAACAATCTCCCCCTTTGGCATTGATGGCAACACTTAGTAAAAAATGCTCACACTGCTCCCCCTTACTATGTACACTCTATTTTTCTTCTTTTCTTAAGATTTTTGGCCATTTTTCACTAGTTCTTCTTCTCCCCCTTTGACATCAATGGCAAAGGTGTATGTATAAGTAACAAAATTATGTCAAAATTGCAAAATTATTATACTTGTCTGCATATGTATAAATACAATCATATAGCTTTCTTACTAAAAGGTGGAGAGGATGTTTAAGTATATGACTTTCAATTGAGCTATCTCTCCATCCCATTTGGCCTTGGCACTACTCAAAATTTGAATGTTTCCATTCACTTGAAACACTAATTCCTCTGCTCTATCTACTGTGGTAGGCACATCAGTTATTGCCTTTACCTTTGTTGCCTCTGCTAGAAGACCAGTCATAGACTCAATCTTGGATTCTATTATTTCTCTAATTTGGCACATTTTGGTCTTAGTGGCCTCTTTCTTGTTCTGTAGAATGCTTATTTTTGCATGAATGCCTTCAATTTCTGCCTTTTTATTGTAGATGGAATTAGATGCATTATCAAATGTTTCTGAGATTTTTATCAATTGAAGTTCCAAGTCATCTATTTTCTAACTCATTTCCTTTGTTGTCTCATGCCATTTTAGACAAAATTTGTATATGTCACTAGATTCCTTAACAACAGTATCTATGTTCTTGATGCTATTGTCTAACAAAATTGTATCTTTAGCTAGCTTATCCTTCAACTCAACTAACCTCTTATCACTTATCTCTGTCCTGACTTTAATATTTGTAGTTTTTTCAAAAGATTCAAAATGTGAACTTACAGAATTTAATAGCATTTTGAACTGTTCAGTTGGGGCAAGAGATGTGTCCTTCTGCAACCCAGGCATCAATTTTTCTTAAACACTGGATGCCTCACCAATAAGATCACTGTCCTAAATATGAGACCTTAGGATTTCTTCGTGAGATTTGGCTTGAACAATTGATACTAGTTTGAATTTCTACAAAGGTGACATTGAGGCTAGGTTTATTGGTCCTTGCAACAACTCAAGTGAATCAAAAATCTGTGCTTCTTGTTACTTCTCCAAAAATTCTCTAACAAAGTCAACTGGATCATGAATGGAAGCAGTGTCTCTTCCCACTTCTTATCCATAGCTTCTTTCTCATCAATTTTTTGTTCCAAAGAAGGACTCTTCTTAGCTTGCTCATCCTCTTGATTCTCTTGAACAACATTTTCAGTTTGCTCCGAGGGGACTTCAGTATACTTAGGAGTCTTATCTCCTTCTTGCTCTTCCTGATTACCAATTACATTTTTCTCTAGAGGGATTTCAACATTCTCAGAAGTGTTATCCTCTTATTGATCCTTCATCTCTTCATCCTTCCTTGGCCTTACCAAAGGAGTCTTTGTTTGGTTAAGGTCTTTCTCAAAGCTGATTTCTAGAAGAGAGCTATCATCACCAACATTTTGTTCTTCATTGTCATGACTAGTTGGGATGTTAAGTTCTTTTAGGACACCAAGAGTTATTTGTTCTCTGTCCTTTACCACCTTCTCTATGTCTCCAGACATCAAGATATTTGTCCTTGTTTTTATGTCAAACTTTCTTCCAAGTATCTTGGTGACTTTTGGTTTCTCCTCTGTAGTTATCTCCAGATGCAATTCTATCAGTGCATGCTCTCTTAGCTCTAAGTCTTTTGCCATAGCTGCTTCCTTTTTGGCAGCCATAATAATACCCAAGCTATCAGGTAGATCAATGATTACCTCAAGAAAGGCTTTGTTAAACATTTCAAAAAATCTGATTACTACAGTTTCAATGATGCCTTTGTCTACATCATTATACTCATCATATAGTTGTGCTATTGGCTTTAGATTACCATGTGCTGCCATATAATTTAAAACATCTTCCAAATTAATTGTATCCTCTACTTTCTCGGGCTTTGTTTGTCTAGGCTTTTTCTTGCTTTTGTCCTTAGTGGAGGGCTTCTTATTTTTACTCTCAGAGACTTTACTGGCCTTTGTCTTCATTTTCTTAACCTCTTCATCTATCTCAGTCTCCTCATCATCAACTCCTACACTAACATACATTCTTTTTCCTTTGGTTTTCATTCTTTTGTGCTCTTTTGTAGTGGTTTTCTTTATAGGTGCTTCTACACTCACAGAAGGAGTGGGACCAAAAGACTTGGATGCTACTTTAGCAGAGGTTGAACCTCTTGTTCTTCTTTTTGGTACTGCAGGTTCTTTTGTTTTCTTCCCAGGCTCTTCTGGAGCCTTCTCTGATTCATCTTGCTTCTTTTCTCTAGCTGCCCTTTCTGCTTTAGACTTTGCTCTTGCTTCTGCAATTTGTTCTTTGGTAAACCCCTTTCTTTGGGCATATTCATCTGCCATTTTTCTATCCTTCTTTACACTTTCAGGCTTTCTTAATTCAACATGAACTTTGATAGAGATTTCTTCATAGGTGCCAAATCTTTCTTCTGTAGGATCTCTCGGCTTACTCAACATGAGTTCAACATAACCATTCAATGCATTTTTGGCTACCTCATAGCCCATTGGTAAGATCCAAACTATCCTTAGCTCCACAGCCACCATCATGCATTGATCCTTATTTACAATAAAGCATATGTCATCTTTGTACTTTTCCACAATTGACTTGGGTATTCTCTCCCTAGATTGCATGGTCTTTTGAAAATTTTTGAAATAGCCCCATAGGGCTTCATTCTATGCATCATGACTACCTATGCTATTCAAATGATTTCTAATTTGTGTGGCAATAGGTTCATTACCAAACCAGAACAAATTCTTCATTCCTGGTAATTCTTTCGTGAAATAGAAAAATAGGCAGATGATCAACGTACCATACTTGAAGGGATATTTAGACTCCTTTGTCTTCTTCATATTTTCTATCAACTGTTGCCAGAGCAGCTCACAGAGGCCATAATCAACATCTTCTTAACCATCTCATAAGTAGTGTAGATGGTTATACCAGAGACAAAGTTCTCTCAATCTGTGAAGTATATCTTATAACCAATTACCATTGATGCGAACCTTACTACATGGTCTTCAATATTGTTAATTATCAATGCCCTTTTGTTGAATTGGGTTCCGGTGGCCTCTGTCACAGTGCTATTCTTCACATCCTTTAGCACAAGCACCTTTCTGGTAGAGTTCAATCCTGTCACAGCCCTAATAGCCTCCTTTGTAATCATGAAGGGTGTGTCAAGCCAAATGAATTCATCGTGGATTCTACTCAATACATATCAAACCCATTCGTCCTCTGCAAATGTTGGGAAGTCTAGATATATTGTATGAATTTCTTTTCCTCCAATGCCTTATATTCTTCCTTCAAATTAAAATCATCACCAGTTAGTGAAGGTGCACATCTATAAGGTGGCTACCACCAAGTTCTTCTAGGGCAACATGGATGTATGCCCTAATATCTTCATCATGCATTATGCCATACGATACTCCTAAAAATGCACCAATAGGGTTGACTTTCACAGATTTGAATGGATGTTTCTTGAATTTCGGTCAAGGTCTCTTAGTGATATTGATTACTTGAGGTGTTGCGATTTCCATAATGATTCAAACAATTTCATAGTAGGGTTTTAACTATAAATACCCTTTTTGCCGAAATTAGGGTTTTCTCTGCTTTGAATCACTGGAAATTACTGAAGTCGCTTAGGGTTCTGCTTTTGATTTCTTTGGATGCTTGAAAACTTGAATTCAAAGTGATTAATCCTTCCCATGCAACTCTATTAAACCTTTGTTTACCAAAACCTCATCGCCATAAATGTTGTTTTCCAAAAAGCTGTCAAACACTTCACTATTAAGCACAATCGATCAAGATTGCTCTGTAATGTGTCACATTGGATCTTTTTCTGCTAGTTTCTTCTTCAAATGATTCATCCAATACTTCTTTAACTCATACCTTAGTGTTGGATCTCAGCATCCACTATTTGGCTAGGGGATCAAGATATTCAATGAAAGCTCCCCTTGAGCCAGAGCTCTCAATTTACTTCCCGGAGGAAGTATCTGCACTAGAAGCTGGTGCAGATCCATCCTTGACCTCTTTTACATCCTTCTTAATCTAGATCTTGCTTATTTCCTTCTTGGTTTCTACTGGATCAACCTTGTTCTTTCCCTTTATCTTCTCTATGCTCTATTTTCTTCTCTTCTGCAGAATAGTTTATTTTCACATTCATGCTTCTGCAGAATTTTGCAACATGTCTAGGACTATTGCAGTTGTAGAAAACAATATTCCTATGTCTTTGATTCCTTCCATTGATTGGATTCATTCTTGATCTGTATCAATTAGATATATGCCCAAATCTATTGCATGCAAAGCATTTTCCATTGAAATATTGAGTATTCCTTACATTGTTAACACCATTTCTTATCAGACTCCTACATTCATTTGCTTTATGACCAATTTTCTTGCAATTGAAACACTGACCAGAAAATGATGGGACATTTTGATTTATTCCGATCCTACACTGAGTAGCCTTATGACCAAAATTATTGCAATTAAAACAATAGCCATTGAAATATGGGTACCTTTGAACATTTGGTTGCCTGACTAGAGATCTTCTAGGTTTGTTTCTCTAATTCCAGACTTGGTTGCCTCTGACTCTCTTCATCTCAATGTTAACTTGTCCTAATTTAGAGCTTTCTCCATTTTCAAAACCCAAGCCTTGCTTGTCATCTGGGCTTTTCTAGTTGTTAATCAACTCATCAAGCTTTGTAGAACTTACTTTGAACTTTTCTTTATAGCTATTAGCTACTTCTAGATCAAACTTCAGAAGCACAACATCTTTAGCCAATTTTTCACATTCTTCAGACTTGTCTTTCAAATCTTGATTCAAATGCTCCTCAGCCTTATCTTTTTCTTTAATTAGCATTGATAAACTATTCAGAGTTTCATTTGTTGCTTTCAACTATTCACTTAGCTCTCTGCTCCTATCCTTTGATCTCATAACTTGCTCTCTTAGCTTCAAGATGCATTAATTAGCTTCTTTGACATTTTCCTTTAAATCTCAGATATTTGCTTCATACTTATCAAGATCTTCAAGAGAAATTTTTAGTTCTTGATTACTGACATATGTGCAATCATCAATTGTGACAATGTCTAGAGCAGGATACCTTCTGGTTACCATGTGTACACTTTCCTAGATCTTCCTTAAGCTATTGGGCTTCTTCCAAGGAACCTTCCTCTGATACCAATTATTGAATACAGGGAATACTGAGATTGGGGGTGAATTAGTATTCTATGAAACCATTCTTTCACATGTTCTTTAATCCATTTACCAAAAACATGAAAGCAAAATAAACATAAGAAGAGCAGCCACAAAGTCATAACACATAGACACTAGGATTTTTATGTGGAAAACCCAGAAAGGGAAAAACCATGGCGAATGTTAGCTCACAAAATATTATGATATCAAAACTAGATTACAAAAAGGCTCACTGCCCAAGGACTCACTGTCTAAAGAAGTGCTCACTGTAAAAAGGCTCACTACCATGAAAGAAAAGAAGATAGAGAAGGGTGGCTCACTGCCAAGAAAGAACTATTACAGATGGATCTATAGAATGTTGGAGTACAGTTCCAGTGATAGCTCAATATAGAGATCCAAAGGTCTTCATTATTTTTGCTCTATTTCTCTGCCCTATTTACATATACTTTATTCTTCAATCTTTTGCACCTTTACTATACTTTTTGGATCACAAGAATCACATACACAACAACTTCTCAACAAATTTACAACACACACACTCCCAACACAGAAATCTATCAAATATATATATCCACAACAAGATTTAACTCAAAATTTGGTTAGCTTGCCAATGATGAAACATGTACACAAAAATTATACCTTGTCGGCTAGATCCTTTGCACAATCGGCAATGTGAATCCATACAATCATTCAAGAACCTTCACATAGGTCTCAACCTATTATAGAACCACTTATGATGATGATCTAAACAATATATCTTTACCGCACATCAATCCAACTGTGTGTCGGCCTTATACTTGAGTATACACTTAACCATGTTGTCTGTCATATCACAACCTCTTATGCAGACCACACTGGACTCTAAAATCCATACCAAACATTCATTAGGCATTACCAATCATACCTTCATAACTGTAGATCATAATATTCTTGTATGGCAAGATGTAGATCTCTGAACTGATGACTCTGTCTTTGTGAGACACTGTCAAGCTGAATGTCGATACTTAGAAGCTTGTAGATGATCTTCTGGTGAACTTCAAAATCTACAAATCTAGAATTAGATACTTCTCATATGTGTTTACAACACCTCCAAACTACACATCAAATTAGTCAATACCGGAAGAATGCAGACCAAAATACTCAAGTGATCTTAACTATTTATAACTGGACTCTACTTATCCGAACTTAGGCAATTCACATTATGACTTTCAGAGATTGTCAGGATATGAAACTTGGAATATAATATCATCAAACAATTATATGCAACATACCAAAACTACAAACCAAAGTCTTCATTTGTGGAGGAGTATCAATCAATTCTCTGTCACTAACTCAATGAGCTGCCAACACTTAGTCAATTTGATTAAGTTATTCTTACCGGACCAAAAATACTATGCATAATCTATCTCAAGAACTCTCTCCAATCATATCTGGTTGTTGCCATCAATGACAACATCAAATCTCAATATATTAGTAGTGTCTCTTGACCATGTTTCCAACATTGACATTGTGATAGGGACATATTAGTCAAAATATAGAAAAAATACAGAGTTAAAGACTTGGGGCAAATAAACCTTGAAATAATTCCTAGAAGCTAGGACATGATTGAATTGTGATTTGATCTAGGGGATAGATTATGTCCTAGGTGGCATGATTTCATCCTTAATAGAATTTCACCTTTGGTACCTATTGTAGCGTGGAAAAATTACTTCTCAATCTACTAGCTTCGATTGAGCAAACTCTCCACTACGACTACACTTGGGTTCTGCTATTCGAGGTGTCAAATGTGAAGTTAATATATCCTAGATTCACTACAAAGCCACTATGAGTCCCACACAAAGTAATGCAACCTGAATAGGTGATTAACAATGAGGGGAAAACTAGAAAAATGCAGAAAGCAACTATTCTAAATAGAATCCTAGACTGACATTTTTTTGAAGAGGTATTTGATTTTCACTGTTGTTTGGTTGAAGGTTATGTCTTTATAATGATTTATATTTGAAGAATTGCTTCTTTTATTCATATTGTTTCTTCTTTAGGATTGAGTAAGAAGTGATTTAATGATAGACTTTTAGATATAATTAGAATTGGAAGATATTAAAGGATATGTTTTGTTTTCATATGCTTTCTCTTTAGTGTTTATTTTTATTAATTTTTGGGTTTGCTAGTGTCATGCTTGCACTCTTTATTCCTTATTTTACATTTCCACTTTTTCATTTTTATAGACCAATTTTGGCTTTTCGTGGGCATTAATATCATTATTTTATTATAATAGAGAAGTGTTTAATGTTTCTCATCAAACATTGAAACAATGTGCTTTTCTTTTCTACAAAAGAAAATGAGCATTTTGTACCATGTGATAGAGATGCTTGGATATATAAAAATGACCTTACTTTAATTTAGTAAATCTAATTTAATGATAAATCAATTAATTGAACTTGGACCCTAAATTAATCAATTAGTTGAGAATGATAATGAGTAATATTTGATATAAGTAAATTGAATTGATTGAGATGGATTAGAGTTCACATGAAATTGATGAAATATTCACTTTAAATGCTTTGATATTGTGATAGGGACACATTAGTCAAAATATAGAAATAATATGGATTTAATGACTTGGGGCAAACAAACCTTGAGATAATTCCTAGAAGCTAGGACATGATTGCCTTGTGATTTGATCTAGGGGATAGATTATGTCCTAGGTGGCATGATTTCATCCTTAATGGAATTTGACCTTTGGTACCTATAGAGAACATTTTTTGTGTGATATTTGTTTTAGGAAAATTGGGTAGTGCTATGAAGTGCCATTGAGATGTGTTATGATAGAGGGAAATTGCTCAACTTTGTTGCCACTAGTCAAGCCCCTAGATTGATTCAACAATAGTGAAAATACAGAAACTAAGAATCTTGGATGTTGAAGTTCAAATGTAATAGAGCCTAATGCAAGATAGACTATGTGATCAAACATGTATATGTGAAATCAATATTCCACATGATGAGTGTTTTCTAGGATGATGCCTTTAAATACAAAAACCTAGATGTATAATCTAAACTTTTTGGTTTGCATTCCAATGAGTAATGCTCATGTCTAGGATTGTTGAACTTGGAATGCAAACATTTTAATTTTTTGAAATAGGGGTTGAGATCACACCTACAATACAGTTTGAGGGACAAAATCACAAATGCAACCTAATCCAAAGAAGACAATATTCTAAGAAAAGAATCAATATTGTTATGAATAAATGAAATGCAATAATAGAATGTTAGATTTAGGTTTTGTCTTAATGAGTGTACTAGAATAACCAAAAGGTGTGCCAGAATCATGCATCAAGGAAATCCACAAAAAGTGGTGTAAAATATAGGGGTAATAGAGTGAAGTACACACTTTTCTCTACATTTTCTCTTAACTTTAATGTGTGCACAAAACTGAATGAGAAAGTATGTCAAAGTAAAAATAGTTAAAAATAAATGTTATAAAAAGGATATAATTTTTCTAGATAAAAAAATCTAACAAACTAGAACAAGTGTGTGCCCCTTTGTCCTTGGTATGTATTAGGAGTCTATTAGTCCTATCATACCCTCAAAGGAAAATAACAAACCAATGAAGGTACACAAACTAGAAATATAATTAGTTGATAATATCTTCCCCTCAAATTGTTTGCACAATGAAATAGTACCCATAAATCAATGAGATAAATAATGAAATAAAAATTATAATTACATATTATGATAATTGAGCATGATATGTATGTGAAATTTGGATTGAAAACTTAGTAGAGAATCCATACTTGAGATATAAATACATGTGCATTATATCAATGTACATGGAAGATACTACTAGTTTAATCCCCAATGAGAGAAAGCATGAGCATATGATACCTACCGTTGGTACTCAAAGTTGAGATCCCAAAATCCCTTAAGTTAGGAAACTTCTTGAGTTCTAGGGGTGTCAAACTCAAGAAAAGACCATCAACTTATGTTTAGGATGAGGAAACTAAGGAAAACATTGATAAGGTGGGTAAGACCTTCTTCTTTTGGCTCTACTAGGCCAAGGGGGTATTTCCTAAGGTATAAAATATAGAACAAGTAATATTGTGAAATTAGACCTTGCTACAAACCATACACAATGCACAAGATACCTGAAAATATGTCACTAACTACTTGTATGCTGGTTTGAATAACACAAGGAAATTACCCCTTCATTAAGTAGGAACACAACCATGTAGATGGTTTCAAATGATGCTTTGATTTCCCCTAATGCAGCTGCATATATCTAGATATAGATGTGGGTAATACAAACAACACAAATAAATAAAAAATTGAGATTTTTCTATATTTTGAGTGTGTTGGGGGAAAAGAGGTCAAATAGAATGTAGATCAATGCCTTTATCCAATGGACAAGAGAGTCTTGATTTTGAATCAAAAGGGACACTAATGTAATCAAATTTTATATCTTAACTATGATACCAACAAAGAACATAATTTAATATTTCATGCATAAGTTATGCTCTACACATACAAACAAGCAGATGGAAGGAATTACAGAACATCAATTCAAGCATTATTTAATAATCCATAAAGAACTTATAAACTACACGTATTTTCATGAAAAGAGACCTTGCAAAAGCATTCCAAGATGTTTTATAATTTCTAGTTATCAACTAATCAAGAACAATACTCAAATCAACAAATGTGACTAGGGTAAATTTCCAAAATACTAGAAATTTATAGAGTGTTCATGGAGACAGTCGAAAAAGATATTGAATCTATAAATTAAATTTGTTCTTTGAGGATTACAATGCCCTCTCATAAAATTTGAGAGAAAACTAAGAATAAATTACAATAAAATAAAAATTCTCTTTTATAACCATTGAATGAAACCCTAGATATTCAAGCTTGTCTTCTATTTCTACTTTGCAATTGAAATTCTATCCCTTGAAAATGAATTCAAAATGCATTATATACCTTGTTAAATCCATAAAGCAGCTTTGGAAGGAAGGATTTGACATCTAAAAATGAAAATGGGTGACCATACTTGCCTGCATCATAACCACATAGGTTGTACTAGAAAACCATGCATATTGGAAGTGTTTGCCCATGCTTTCATACAAAGATTTCACCTTTGAAGGTTCTATAGGAGTCTTGAGGAATATACAATCCAACCATCATCCTATCTAGCCTCAAAAAGATCTTTAATGGTGGTCTTGAGAGTTGTTGGAGTGTCTCATCATGTCTTTGAAAATTTGCAAAAAAAAGGGTTTTTTTGAAAATTTGCAAAAAAAGGGTTTTTTTTGAAAATTTGCAAAAAAAAGGGTTTTTTTGCATTGTTGGGGTTTAGGCTTCCGATGGAACCTAAAACCTAGAACCTAGGGGGCAAGTAAACTCATGGAACCCAAAACATCCCTACATCCACAAAAATCTTGAAATCCCCAAAATGTAAAATACACTTGGGGTTTAGAAATTCTGAAGGAAATAAGGAAAGAAGAATATAGGGATATGAGGGGATGAATTTAGGGGAACATGGATTTTGGGTGAAAGGGGGTTCTAGAGGAACATGGAACCTTGGAACTTGGTGTCCAATACTAGGGGAATGGGGATCCTAGAGGAATCAAGAAAATTGGAATAGTAAGGAAATACACTGGGGGAATGGGGGTTCTAGAGGAACTTGGAACCTTGGAACTTGGTAGCCAACATTAGTAGAATGTGGAACCTAGAAGAATCAAGAACATTGGAACATTGAGTAAATACACTAGGGGAATGGGGGTTCTAGAGGAAATTGAAACATTGGAACTTGGCACCCAACACTTAGGGAATGGGGATCCAGAGGAATTAGAAACATTAGAACATTGAGGAAATACATTGCGGGAATGGACATTCCGGAGGAACTTGGAACCTTGGAACTTCGTGAAATGGTTCCAATGTCCATGAAAAACTTGAAAACCTCAAAGTGACCAAAACACTCAAGTGAAAGTCCTACATAATTCAAAGTGACAAACATAACCTCAATCAACATTTGGACCCCAAAAAATCCAAACTCAAGTCCTCAAATTACACCATGGGGAATGGGGGTTGGGAAGGAACTTGGAATCAGGAATATTCTAAGGTCCATGGAAAACTTGAAATCCCCAAATGATCAAAACACCCAAATGAATGGCCCATTTGATGCAAGATGACACACATAAACACAAAGTCCCATATGATCCCAAAGTTCCCAACCTAATCTTCAAACTACTTCATGGGGTTTTAGGGGTTCCAGAGGAACTTGGAACCATGTCCACCAATACACTAGGGGTGGGGAAACTCATGGAACCTAGAACACCCCTATGTCCATGAAAAATGTGAAAACCCCAAAATGACCAAAACACCCAAACAAAAGTCCCAGTTGTTTCTAAGTGACAAACATAACCACAATTGTCAATTGGACCCAAACATTTCAAACCAATAGACATCAAACTACTTCATGGGGTTTTGGGGATTCTAGAGGAACTTGGAACTAGGGACCAATACATTAGGGACAGGGAAACTCATGAAACCCAGAAAATCCCTAAAATGACAAAAAAATACAAGGAAAGTGTCAAACTTAGATTTTTTTTGGATTTTCGGCAACAAAAACACATGGCCAAGGAATGACAAAGGTAAATGACCATTTTGACCAAGGTAAACCAATTGAAGTTTTCTCATATTGGCTATCAATAATGGGTGAAAAAATTTCAAGACAACAATGAGGCACAAAATAGGATATTTTACAAATTTTAGGCATTTTCCAACATTGGATCTAATTGGTGATGTGTATCTCTTGTAGGCACAACAAGGATATAGTTATCTCTGGATTGCAGACCAAAAAGGAATGAATGAAGACCATGCCAAGAAAAAGGGGAAGGACAAGGGAAACAAAAAAACCCAAACACGAAACACCCAAAAGGAAAAGATATACACATTGGCACAGAGAACCCCATACCATCAAGAGAGAAGGTTCTTGATGTGTTAGCCATGGACCAATAGCTCCATGAATTATCCATCTAAACTATTGAAGTAAAAGGTTCCTTGACTACACTTGTTCACAATCTGATAAGGGCCAACCCACAAGGCTTCAAATTTTCCATTCTTGCCCTTATCTTTAGCCCTATAATTCCACATGACAATTAGATCACCAAATTAGAAGCTTCTTTAATGTACTCCCTTGCCAAACAAATTCTTGACCTTCTCCTTCTATAACAAGTTTCTTTCATGTGAAGTCCTCCTAGCTTCATCAAGTTTAGACAAAATGTATTCTTGAGGAAATGGCATCATCATCATTTCCTTCAATCTACTATAATAGTTTGTACACAGGTAGTTCAAGACTGATTGGAATCTTAACTTCTACTCCATAAACCAACTCAAAGGGGCTCCTACCAATATCCTTTCTGAAAGTTATCCTATTTTCCCAAACAACAAGATTGAGCTTATCATCTCACCTCTTCTTGTTTGATTCAAGTGTCTTATTGATGATATCCATGATACCCTTGTTGCTAGATTCAACCTGATCATTTCCATGTGGATGGTATGGGGAAGAGTGTGTTAAATCTATCCCATACTTAGTAAATATGTCAAGATCATGGGATCTAAAACACATTGCATTGTTAGCAATAATCCTTGTAGGCACACCAAACCTTGTGATGATATTGTTCATTAGGAAGTAAATCACTACTTTAGATGTATTTCTAGTAGGTATTACTTCCACCCATTTTGTGAAGTAGTCAATGGTTACAAGGATCCATTTGTATCCATTTCTAGATTTTTCCACAATCTCTCCAATAAAATCAAGACCTCATTGCTAGAATGGAGCCTCATCTGATATGGATGTGAGGGGGAGTGCACTTGCAAACTTCATCTTGACTACAAACCTCTAGCAAAGATTACACTTTCTAAAAAAAATGGCCACATCTTTAAACATTGTAGGCCACCAATATCTTTCTCTTATTACTTTGTGGCCAGTGGTCTTTGACATGAAATTTCCTCCAAAAAGTCATTGATGACATTCATTCATGATCTAAACATTTGAGAAGCAATCCATCAAGGTATATCTTTCTACCAAGGATCATGTTTCAAAGATTAAGGAGGAAGTGTCAGACTGAGGTTAGTTGATGTACTTCAACTGCATCCAAGTTTGTATATGCCATTAGATTGGCAAGACCTTGACCTCTAACTAGCCTTGTAGTTTATACTTCCATATCATATTCCTAGATCTTATTAATCCATATGTACCCCTTTCTAGAAGCTTCTTGCTAAGAAAATATATCCCTCATAGCTCTATGAGGAACGTATGCAGTGATTTTGGCTCCTACAAGATAAGGCCTAGTTGGTTCTTGACATCCTTAACAAGAGCATATGCATGTTTTTCCATGATGGAGTAATTTAACTTAGCATTTTGCAATGATTTTTAAAGAAGGCAATAGGCTTTTCATATCCATTAGTATTCTTCTGAAGTATCAATGGTGTAGAAAGAAGCAAAAGAAAACATTTGAAAATGCTTTGAATAATCAGGACTAGCCAATACTAGTGCTTTATTAAGTTCATCTTTGATATCCATGAAGGATTCAGTTGATTCCTTATCCTAGTCAGTTGATTGCCCCTTCTTAAGTAACTTGGAGATTGCCTTTGTCTTTTCAGCAAAGTTAGGAACAAACCTCCTAACAAAATTAATTTGTCAAAAGAAGGACTACACTGCCTTAACTATTTTGGTTTGAGGAATGAGGTCTATTTCTTTTACTCTCTCTAGATCAATCCTCACACCTTCCTTGTACACAATATGTCCAAAAATCTTACCTTCTTCAACACCAAATGTGCATTTCTTAGGATTCATGGAGATCCCCTATTCTAAGCATCACTAGAAAATCAACTCCAAGTGTTTGCAATAGTCAACTCTATCCTTAGAATAGGTTGTCAAATCATCTTGATAGACAACCATGATTTCATTTATCAATATCATAAAAGCAATATCCATTGCCCTCTAAAAGGTGGCTCCTACATTCTTGACTCTAAAAGTCATCCTAACATAAACAAATGTTCCCCAAGGGGTGGTGAAGGTTGTCTTGTGTTGCTCAAACTATTTTTATCATTACCTGATTATATCTTAAGAAGTCATCCATCATTGACATTAATTTAGACCCTATTACATTTTATAGCAGTCCATACTAAGCAATGGGCAGTTATCATTGAGGGAATTAATGTTCAAATTCTTGAAGTCTACACAAGGCCTCCTTTTTTCTCACCATAACAAGGTTAGATACCCATTTTGAATGCTTGATTTGCTTTATTTATACCACCCTCCTTCAAATTAATTAATTACTTTTGCATCTAAGGAGCCAAATGTAGGATTAATAGGCCTTCTATTTTTCCTAAATGGTTTCATACTAAGTTCTAAAGGAATGGTATGTTGGAACAAATCTTCACTATATACTTTCAACTTGTAATATGACCATGTAAAGCACTTCTTGAACTTCCTCAATAAACTAGTCATCAATTTCTCCTCTGTTAGCTTCAACATCTTCCCAATGTAGATCATCTTTAGAGATAATTTAGTTTCTACATTTACACCTACATCATCTACATTGATTGGTTTGCTCCTTGTCTTGTAGAAATTATTACTATCAAACATTATTTCAAGAGCTACAAGACCTCTTTGAATGGTATAGTTCTTGAGTTAAATGACCTCATTTCCAAACAATGTCTCCTTCCAATTGTCTATCTCGATCATTTGTTGCCAATCAATCTATTGGATTTAAAATTCACTTATTCTATTCAAGAAATCATAGATCTACTTGTCATCATTGAATACTTACCAATTGTATATGTTATAAAAAATACTAGGCCTAGTGAGGATTTCCATACTATAAGTGCAATGAGGTGATGATAAAAAGCCATAAAATTTTGAGGCCATGACAACAAGGGCATCATCTGCAACATTTTCATTTCTAATAAACCACTTTATATCAAAAACATCAAACATTTCAGTAGCATCCAATGTAGCATTCCTATACATTTTCAATCTTTTCTCCTTGGCTATATGTGAGCTTCTAACTTGAGACACTACTAACTCAGAACACCATACACACTTAGACATTTAATTCCATACCTGGAAGAAGCATTCAAACTAAGCAGTAGAGTCTCATATTCTTCTACATTATTTGTGCATCCAAAATTCAACCTAAAAGTGAATCTATAGGACATGTCATCTGGGGAGTTTAAAATAATACCCACACTGTTTCCTTCTTTTATTTAGGCACCATCAAAATACATTTTCCATATATCATTCCCTCCAAGGAAAGAAGGTTTTTGGTAGGAGGAAATATCGACATGGCCATTGACATCATCATCAAAAGTTTTAATTATATTATAGTTAGGCTCACTCTTTGGATAGTTCACCTCATATTTCACTTTCTCTGGGTATTCCACAATATGTAAGATTTTCTTTTCCCTATGTAGCTAAACCTCTTTTCCATTGACTAGTATGGTGGCATAAGATAGGTCTATTTGTATGCTACCACATATTGAAGCTACCATTTTCTTGACAATAGCATACCCTACTTGGATGGACAATTGATAATGATTATGTCCATCATAAGATATTTACCAGGATATGCAACAAGCTGCACCTCTACACCATTGACAACATGTTGGCTAATAGATTTGTCCTGATCTAAAAATGTTTTATTCTGACTCTATACCCTTTTTTTTCAAGAACAAATGAGTTAAACAACAAATGGGTGAACTATCAAGAATAGTTCCCCTTTGAATTAAGGTACAACTCCCTCTAGGATCTTCAATGAATTCAAATTATCCTAATTCTTTAGATACACTTTTAACTAGAAAGTGCTTAAAGGCAAACTAACATCCATACATCATCATGCTATGAATGCGATATCTTTTTGTACAACATCATTTAGTAATAGAATACATAGATTCTATTTTCAATAATAATCAGATATATGAACAAGTGTATTGCTGAACCAATAAAAGATAAAACACATATAATGAGTTATCCAATGAAAGAATAATTACCATATGAAAGAAGATTTCACACAGAAAATCCAATTTCAAATGCTCAAACACATAGATCTAAGCATGTAGTAATTATTTCTCCTTTTCATTCACAGATGAAAAATGTTTCAGATAAACATCACATTTATTGAAAAACAGCAAAGGTCCAGCTCTAAAAGAATTTTCTATCTCCTCTCTTCACTATTCCCTATATCTCAGTTTTAACAACTAAAAACATATATATAGTTGCCCTAATTATCTGATCTTTCAAACCAAACCCAGAGTTAAGGTAACTTTGACCCATATGGGATTTATTTTTTTTACAAATTTATTTAAAAACCAAATTTTTGAAAATAATCTTAACTAAATAAATGAATAAAGAAATTGAGTAAGTAAAATCATGGTTGAGGTGACAGATTAGAATCTCTAGATTTGTTGTGTTTGGTTGGGGAGGCACCTTGAGTCTTCCACTCCTAAAATGCTGTAACAAACTCCTGGATCCTCAGGAAATTGGGAATATCGATGTGTTTTACCCTTGCCTTCCAAACCTCTTTTTCCCTCCGAATTTTCCCTAGCTTCTCTGTGTGCTCCGAAAGTGCATCGACGCAGAGATAAAGAAGTGACTCCACCTTTGAAATATGAGAGAAATCCTCGGTTAATAAGTTGTCACTTTCTTTAACGAAGCTGATCTTTTCCCTAAAGGCTTGAATCACAGTATCAATGTCTTTTTCTAGTTCTTCATCATCTTTTATATATTTTACATCAATACATTGTAGATCATGCTATAATGATTGAGTGAATTCAATTACTTCTTTGATCATTTTTGTAAGTTCAATTCGCCCTTGTCGGGAAACTAAATTCCTCCATTCGATGTTTTTCTTACTTACAGTATATCCTCATCTAGACCTGTCAAATTCTTTGCTGACAAAAAATTTACTATTCCATACTTCTGTACTTCATCAATTTGATTCATTACATTCATCCATCTGCCTTCATCTTTTGTCCACGAAGCATTCTGTGTCTTCAAGTCATTAATAGTGGCTGTGGTTTGATCATATATATTTATCAGTTCATGAATATATTCTGTACCTTTCTATATAATACAGTCCAACCAATCATCAAATACCTTGGTTACCATTCTGTTCCTGTTTACCTGATCCAACATCTTTTGATTGGCCAGAGATTTAGGATCAAAAGACAGGGGAAGTTGTGAAACTGGTTGTGGATTTGGGTTGTGAATGGCATCGATGTATTCTGCCATTGAGTGCAAGGTGTATTTTAACTCCCTTTTGTCTTTCTCATCTTTTCAGGCTCAGCTGACTATTTTTTGGTGGATGTCTCAAGATGATGCACATCTACGGCTCGTGAAGTAGTTCCAAGATCTATTTTTTCAATTGTGAAATCTTGAACTGTAGGGTCTTGAACCTCCTCATTAGTTGTCAGCCGAGCTATTTTAGTGCTCTAGTTCCTAGTATTAGGGTCAATATCTACCCTAGATGTTGTTTTTAGTTTCTTGGATTTGGGAGCTTTTCCCAAACACTTACTCACCATGTCCTCCAATGGCAAAGAAAATGGGACTGTTTTTCTTTTGTTGTTGATCGAGCTTTCCAGCCATTTGGGTGCAGAGGCCAAGACTTCTTTACCAGGATTTGATTGATCAATGGACACATTTTAAATCATCATCAGGTCAACAGAGTCAGAAGCAACCTCTATCTATTGTTTTGCACTAACTTCCTCTGCCATCGATGAATCAGGCTCTTTATCACCTATCGCTTCTCCTGAATCCTCTTCAGAATTTAAATCCACAACTATTCTTTCAGAAGTTTGTCTCTTTCTCTTGCTTTTAGTCCTTGATCGGGTAGCACAGGGAGGCAGAATAGTTGTAAGGGCCTTCTTGGATTCTTTGATGATAGGACCCCTTCTAGTTTTTGACTTGGAAGTACATGTACCACAGATAGCAATAAGCTGGTTAGAGGAGCTTATTGGGGATGGTGATTCAACCATTGATGTACATTGCTGGGAAACTTCATTTTGAACTTTCTCCAGTTTTGTTCCCTCAACCATTTCTTGGTTCTCCTTATCACCGGGAGGGTCTTAACCTCAATCCTATCTTCTTCATCTTTATCCCAGTCAACTTTTGAAATAGGTGATTGTTTTATCTGTTCAAATTGTGGATCAATCACCTATTCTTCATTATCAAAAATTCTAGAAATGTCCATATTTAAAATAAGGGTAATTATTTGTCCTAGAGAGAACCTGCACCATAGTCTTCTTCTGACCTTGAATTCATCTAAACAATCTTCCCAATAATCCTCCAATTGAGGAATATGTGAAAACCTTGTTCCAAAATCCAAGTTATCCTTGGCAAAGCCTTTGCTGTCAAATTGGGATCTAGCGGTATTGTGCTAAAAATTGAATTTTTTAAGATCCACTTCCAGGTTCAAAGCATTAGAAATTGTCTAACAAGAATAATGTCCAAGTTCAATGGGAAAAGAGATACTAGATTCTTTCTTCATGGAGAAATTTTTTCTCACATGGGCTAGCTGTCTAGAGACCTCTATCAATACAAAATGATCAAAAACATACCGGGGTAACTTCAAAGGTTCACCGTCAAAACTCCCAACTCTGATATAAGTGAACTTGGGAAACTGAATAAAGAAGCTACCATAAATGCTAATCGACTGCATAGCCTCATCAGATGTCCTCTTATTGATGTTGTTTGCTAATTCATAAGTCATTCTCCTGGTAAAAACATCATTAACCCTCCTGTAATTCTCATAGCAATTATGCATCTGTAATTGTGAATAATAGTCATAAATTTTGCTGTCCTCAACCAAAGGCGCATGAGGTAGCCCTACCCATTGTCTTGTAGATGCCAGGAAATAGAAGAGGTACGAAGACATTTAGAAATCTTTATTCCCTAAACAATTACTTAAACCCAGATGGAAACATTTGGCTATAATTTCAGCCCAGTCCAAATACTGTTCCCCTTGGAGGATCACCTGGATGAAGAAATACATCCAATCTTTCCAATGATATGGCAGGGAACTACCCTTCAGTCTATGCAGCAACACCACAATATCCTTTACCTCTTGAATCATGTGGTCTCTTGTCAGTGGTCTAGGCAGTCTTGAATCCCCCTTTTGGAATTTTAGTAACCAATTTCTAGCAATCACGCTCTTATAATTCACTTTCTTTAATGTAAAATGCCCATAAGAAGAAGTGATATTGAGATCAGAGTATGGTTCTTTGGGTGGAATTCTCATCACAAACATTAGGGTTTGTCTGTTGATATGAAGTAACACATTACCATTTGCAGCTCTGATGCACCTATTTTAGGGGTCATATCTATTTATGCACTCCAGAACTAGTTCAGGGCACTATATGGCCATGGGAAAGGCTGCAGCTTCAACCAAACCACTTTTCACAATTTTCTCTATCATAGGAGTTGGCACTAGATTTCTAGTCCTCTCCCTAAAATCTTCTAAGTCATATTAAACCAGAAAGGTGTCCCCAAATTCAGGAAGAGAACAGATGAGACCAGAACCATGCTCATAACCAAGACATGCAGATTTCATAGCTACAGGTTGGAGGATATAATGAAATTTTTTTGAACTTCTTAAACAATGCCGGAAACTCAAAGGATTCTTCTTTCCAACCAAGTAATGGAAACAACTTATGGTAAGAGTAGAACTCAACTTAAATTCTTCTAAAATCACTCTGAATTTGGGAAACAAAAATATTATACCACCTACGCTATTCTCCTTTGCATCACCAGTATGTTTGTTTACTAAATTTAGCTTGTTCTCTCTAATACAGACATTAACCAGGTCGAATAATTACTAACCGAAACAATACATGCTAAAAATGCTTGATAAGACATGAACTTTAACATATGCATTAATGGAAAGAACTCTTCACGTGCGGCCTTGATGAATAATAATTATCCATAATCTTCCGGAAGTTAGAACCTTTCCGCTTCATAATGAGTTTCGGATATATTTTCCTCTAAATCTCCCGCTAAATTTTGACTTGGAGAAGGCTTTGGGAAGAAAGAGGCTATAGTCATGAAAGGTTAAACCTTTGAACCATTGAACCCATGAACTATGAAATAAGGTTTAACGTGAAGGTTCAAAGATACGAGATGACTTACACAGATTGACCAATAGTCACACGACTTTTGAAGAAACTTTAAACTTTGAAATAGTGAACCATTGAACCATTGAACTATTGGACCCTGCTATGAGGTTCAAGCAGAAGGTTCAACGATATATTAAATTACACAAGGGAACTGAGTGAACATGACTCTTTATGAAGCATTGAGTATTGAACTCTTGAACCGTTGAACCTTTGAACCATTGAAAAAGGGTTTGGTGCAGGAGCTTCAATTTACATTTCTTTTTCAAATATAATATTTGATGACCTTGTTAATTATGGTTTTTCCTAAGGCTTTGAAAGCCATTTATTGTTTTGTAATAAAGACTTAGTCATTTGTTTGACTAGTCTAATTTGGAGTTATCTTAGACCTATTTTCTAGGAGGTTTTCACTTTAGAAACTTGTTTTTTCAAGAAAACTGCCTTTTCCACCATTTCACTACCTTTCCTAAGCAGTTGTACGGATTTTTTGGAAGAGGAAAGGTTTGTGAAACTTCCTATAAACTTTGCTTTGTATAAACATGCCAAGGATATAAGAAAATATAGTTTTTTTGGAGTGCAAAATATACTTTTTTCTGTTTTGTTGCTGAAGACAGTCTTTTGGTATAGCATTGTACGGTCAGCACAGGGGTTGAAAGTTGGGAAATTCATTAATACTATGAATAACCTTTCTTTGGAGTCTAGTTTGTCCTCTTAACACATCCTGTAGAGAGAGCATCAAATCATTTTCTGAAAACTGTTATAAAACCCTCCAAAGCTAGGTTTTGTAGAAAATGTGCATCTTCTCCTCTGTCCTCTGAAAGATACCTTGATGCTTCAGTAGGATGGAAGGAGAGGACTTTCATTTCATGTTTTTATTGTGGTTTAGGCCTGCACTCCAGTCTCTAGGTGTTTTGGTATGTATTTAGCTAGTCTTACTAGAGACTAGTTAAGGGAATCAATGGTGGACTGTGTTAGGACAGTCAAAATAACTAAGTTTGTTTTAACAAGATAGGATAGAGTTCATGTTTGCAGGTGGGAATGAATTAGTACAGGACATTGGTGGACATCAGACATGCACATTGTATGCACTCTCTTTCACATTGCTATCAATTTAGGCTTTACTTCAAGAAAATTAGACAAGTTGCTGTCTTTGTTCTCTAATAGCCGTACGGTTCTGCATGTGGGGGGTTTTGTTTGCATTTTCGTGTTGAGTTTTTGATCATACACTCAGTAGTGGTGATCCTATGGAGTCATAAGCAGTGGTGGGTTGTTAAACATTCATCCAAACCCAAGGATTAGTCCTCATTAATTGATGTCACCACAACACTGTCATAGGACAGCAAACTGTACTCATTGTCCTCTATCCTGCAAAACAAAGTATGTTTGGTGTTTGTGAGTAAATGAAGGTTTGATCTCATTGCATGTCTATTGTGCATTTAAAGATAAAGGTCTTTCAGAGTTAAGAAGGATTGTATTGGTTTGTCAAGGTCCACACATCCTTGAAGTGTTGTTTTTCCTGTGACAGTCACAAAATAGTCTTTCTACCATTTGTTGAACTGATACATGTGGGTAAATGATTGTTTTTTCACATTTAGTGTTTAATATGCTTGGAGTATTATTGGTCTTTTGAGGCTTTGAGATGTTGTTGTTGTTTGAACCAATTCTAAGGTTTAAGCCTTACTCCAAACTCTATCCTAGAACAGTCTTACTGTGATTGTTGTCCATTGCCATATAGAAGGCAGAAATCAGTCTTTTGGTCAGAGATTCATGACAGACATGACAAGTATGTATGTGAGTACTGTTGGTAGAGGTGTGGGTAGGAATTTGTGAGTCAAACCAAGGTGGATTGTGCAGATAGGTGGGATTTAGTAGTAACTCTCCAAGTTGAGAGTTGGACAGCCTGAGAGGAGGACACTAGATAGTGGTCCTAGGCTAAATAAATCTTAGAAATAGCCTTGTTAGGCTTGGTAAACACAAACATTCTTGTAAACCTAGGAGAAGGAAGTTGAGTGACTTAAGTTCATTTGAGTGAATTTCAAACTACTCTTACCTTACCTCTGCATCATATTGGTATCAGAGCCAATATTCTGATTGGAAGCAAGTGTATGTCAGAAGAGGAAATTGAAACAGAGGCTAATACAATGCCTCCCAAGACAATGAGTCAAGATGCCATCAAGAAGTTGGTGGAAGAGATGGTTGAAGCAAGACTGCAAGAAGCAAAATTATAGGAAGAGAAGAAGTCTAAAGGCAAGACCAAAGAAGAGGGAAGTTCTTCAGACATAAATGAAGAAACAGAGGCAGAAGAGGATCCTCAGGAGCAGGATATGTCTGCAGATCAGAAAGCCTTCTTGAATGCACTTAAGGGTGCTCATGGAGATAGTGGTGATCCCAAGATGGAGGTTCCTACCTTCCATGGCAAGTTGGATGGAGATGTTCTCACCGACTGGATAGAAGCTATGTGTAACTTGTTTTATTACAAAGAGTTTAATGACAACAAAAAGGTCAAGTTTGCCAAGACAAGGCTAAGAGGTTCTGCACTTGTATGGTGGAACTATATGCAAAGTGAGAGGGAGAAGGTTGGAAAGAGTCCCATCACTAAATGGAGCAGAATGGTGGCTATGCTCAGAAGCAAGTTCATGCCACTTGACTATGAGATTCAAATCATAAGGAGATTTCAGAATTTGAGACAAAAAGACATGGATGTGGCTGCCTACACAGAAGAATTTCATAGACTCAGTATGAGGGCCAATCATAATGAAGATGAAAAAGGGATGGTGGCTAGGTACCTGAATGAACTGAAATATAATCTACAAGATGAGATAAGTTTGGTGTTACCAAAGACAGTGGATGAATGTTTCCTGTTGGCCTCCAGAGTTGAGGAAAAGTTGAGAAGGAAGGGTGATCAAAGTGCCAGAGGTAGAGGTGTTGCAAGTATGAGGTGAACCAGTGTTGTCATTGATGTCAACATACTCATATTGCATTGACAAGAAGGATTGGATGAGCTGTGTGTTGAGGATATTGAGAAAATTAGCCTCAGTCAGGAACAGTGAAGAACAATGAAGAACAGTGATGAGAAGAAGGCAAATGTACTGTATAGGTTGAGAACCAAAGGATACAGATCAAAGGGTTTGTAGATATGAGTCTTGAGATGCTTCAACTAAGATTTCAAAGGTCCGCATGCAGATCTGAAGAAGTTGTGGCTGTCTGTGTGGAACCGGTTCCGGCAAGTGTTCAGAAGTGACAGAGGATCACAGAAAGGTTCGGTGAGGGCCGGAATTGTATTATTATAATCTGTGGATTGGAAGGAGTGTTTGGGATGTCCTTGTGATGTGGCATCTCGAGTTGTGTATGATCTAGAGGTCTAGAAGTACCTTTTGCATTATGACAGTGGCGACAGACTGTGTTCTTGAAGTACTAGATGATGAAGAGAAGAATTTTGGTAATTTGATGAAGTGCAGATGTTTTTGATGATTCAGGGAAGGTTATGATGATCATTGGATCGTATCTAGTTCATGTTGGCAGTCCGCATTGAAGTTAGAATCGGATTTGATGTTATGACTACCAGTTGTTGGTGTTCTTCCTATAACAGGTCGACCGGATGTTGACCAGATGTTCTACATGCCTTGCGAATGTTATTGTGATGTTTGCCAACTTAGATGATTGTTCCTAAGTCGATGTATTGTATAAATAAGTGTTTAAGAATTCATTTTATTGTGTGGATTGTGTGTATGAGTGTGGCATAGCGAAGAGAAGCACGAAAGGTAGAGCAGGGGTTTTTGGGCTTAAATGGAACTGATCCAGACATGGTAGAGATGTCATTTCTCCAGTTCAAGATTTTGATTCTTATCACTTTGTAGACAGTGTGTCTCCTTGTAGGCAGTGGGCCTCTTTGTGAGCAGTGTGCTCAGGTAGTGAGCCCTAATTGGCAAGTGCCATTCTTTTCTTATTCTTCTAACAGAGAATAATCCTTGGGTTAATCACCCCGTGGTTTTTCCCTTAACCGGGTTTTCCACGTCAAAATCTTGGTGTTTAATGTGTTGATGTTTATCTGCTCTTGTGTTTATGTATTATGCTTTCATGGATGAATAATTGATATGCTATTAACTAACAACGAAGAATCAAGTGTTTGAAGTGACAAGAAGTTTTTATACAACTGATTCACCCCCCCTCTCAGTTGTATGTGCTAAATCCAACAATTGGTATCAGAACCAAGTTCCTTTGAAAGGAGCTTAACTGCTTGAGGAGATCCAGGATGTCATCATACAAGAAGGATAGTCCGAATTTTGATGGAACCAACTTCACTCTCTGGAAAGGTCGCATGAAATGTCACTTGGAATGCATGGGAAAAGCATACTTGGCCATGGTCTCAAAACCATATGTACCTCCACAAGGTGGTTCGACAACTTTGAATGAAATCACAGATGTTGAAAACAATTTACGGACCAAGGAAGCCCTGCTAAGCGCATTAAATGACTCAGATCTCTCAAATGTTATTGACCTACCAATTGCATATGAGATCCTGACTAAACTGGAACTTCTATATGAAGGAGATGAATTTGTCAAGAGTGCAAGGTTGCAAAGTCTGAAAGGGAAATTTGAAAGATTGAAGATGAGAGATGATGAAAACATCACTACCTTTATGCCAAGAGTGAATGAGCTAGTATGTGGAATTAGAAATGCCGGTGGAACTCTGGATGAAAATGAGATTGTTTGCAAAATCCTCAAATCCCTTCCTGCTGCCTACAAAATCAAGGTTGCTGCCATTGATGAATTCAGAGCCCCAACAACTGTCACAAGAGAACAATTGGCTGGCAAACTAGATGCATTTGAAATGACTGAGTTTGGAGATGATCCTCCCAAGACTAAATCTACTTTCAAAGCCAGTGCCTATGTGAAAGGCAAATAGAGATTTGATCCAGGAGAAAACTCTTCAAAGAAGATGTCATGGTATGATCAAGCAAGAAGAGACATGGAAGAAGAAGAAGCAGAAATAGCTCAACTTGAAGCCCTCATTGCAAAGAGACTGTCAAGAGGATCTGGTAAGTATGAAGGAAAACTACCCTTTAAGTGCTTCAACTGCAATAAGATTGGTCATTTTGCTTCAAGATGTCCGGAAAGATCTGCAAGGTCTAATACTAACAGACAAAGGTTTCAAAAGAACTTCTATTATGTTCATGAAGAAGATGACAATGAAGGAGTAACAGATGATGAATCAGAACTAGGAAGCAAAGCCGGAAATGAATGGGTGTTTATTGCCATCAAGGAAGAAGATTCAATATCCTCTGAATCTGTCAATCACAAGGTTGTGGAAAGAGCTTTGGCTGCTCAAGTGGAAGAAAAGGATGATTGGGTTATTGACAGTGGATGTTCTCACCATATGACTGGTGACAAGAACAAGTTCTTGGATTTGGAAAGGTATGAAGGAGGAATGGTAAAGTTTGGTGACAATTCTGCTGGCAGAATCAGAGGTAGGGGAACTATTTCCTTTGATGGAAAGAGCAAAACAGGTAATGTACTATATGTTGAAGGATTGAAGCACAACCTTCTCAGTGTTGGTCAGTTAGTGGACAAAGGCTATGATCTCCAGTTCAAGAATGGAAAATGCAGAATCTTTACAAGCTCTGGAACTGAAATTGCATCCGGTACTCAAACAAAAGGTAATATCTTTCATCTGGTTGGTTCAAATAAAAGTTGTCTATTTGTTTAAGTTGATCAGAGTTGGTTATGGCATAGAAGAATGTGTCATGTAAATTTTGATAACATCATCAAGATAAGCAATATTCAGGCTGTAAGAGATCTTCCAAAATTAATGAAACATATAAATAGTTTGTGCAAAGAATGTCAGCTAGGTAAATAGAGCAGAGTCTCCTTCAAAAGCAAAGATCAGTCCTCTACCGGATTGTTGGAATTAGTACATACTGATCTCTGTGGTCCGACAAGAATCAAGAGTTTGCAAGCTGATAGATATTTCATGTTGCTAATTGATGACCATTCCCAGATGATGTGGGTTACCTTCCTAAAGGAGAAATCAGAAGCCCTTGAGAAGTTCAAAATCTTCAAAGCTATGGTAGAGAATCAAACTGGATTGAAACTGAAGTGTCTAAGGTCTGATAGAGGTGGTGAATTTACATCTGGTGAGTTCATTGACTTTTGTGAGAAGCAGGGTATAAGAAGATAGTTGTCTGCTCCTAGGACTCCATAGCAGAATGGAGTAGTTGAGAGAAAAAACCAGACCATCCAGGAAGCTGCCAGGACAATGATGTTGGAAGCAAATGTTCCTCAAATGTTTTGGAAAGAAGCTATCAGCACTGCAGTCTACACTCTCAATCGAGTTCAAATCAGAAACAACACCGGTAAGACCCCCTATGAACTCTGGTTTGGCATCACTCCTACTGTGAAATATTTCAGAGTATTTGGTAGCAAGTGTTATATTAAAAGAGATGAAGATCTAGGAAAGTTTGATGCTAGAAGTGATGAAGGAATTTTCTTGGGTTACTCCACTCAAAGCAAAGCATACCGATGTTACAATAAGAGACTAAGGAAGATGATAGAAAGCACTAATGTGAAAGTTGATGAAGGAATTGAGAAGCCCTCAAGATTTTATGAGTTTGATGAAGATGACCAAGATGGTGTTTAGGTTCAAGGAACTCGATCCTCTCCGGTAAGTCAGAATCAGCCTGATCCGGTAAATCAGGAAGAAGAGATAGGTCTGAATGAGCCTGATCAAGAAGCAGCAATGCAGGATACTCCCAAAATTCCAAGGTATGTTAGACAGAACCACTCTGAAGATCAGATCATAGGTGATAGAAATAAAGGTGTGCAAACTAGAAGGAATATTGCTCAAAATTAGGATGAATGTTGTCTGATTTCAAAGATCGAACCTAAAACAATAAATGAAGCTTGCAATGATGAAAACTGGACCAAAGCAATGGAAGATGAATTGATGCAAATTAAGAAAAATCATACTTGGGATCTTGTTCCCAGACCAAGAGACAGGAATGTGATTGGAACCAAATGGGTCTTCCGGAACAAACTGAATGAAGCCGGTGAAGTAATTAGAAACAAAGCTAGATTGGTCTGCAAAGGCTACTCTCAAATAGAAGGAATTAATTTTGAAGAAACCTTTGCTCCGGTGGCAAGAATTGAAGCAGTCAGATTATTCCTTGCATTTGCTGCCTTTAAAGACTTCAAGGTATATCAGATGGATGTCAAGTCTGCCTTCCTAAATGGTGATCTGGAAGAAGAAGTTTACATTGAACAACCGGATGGATTTCAATTGTCTGATAATGATGATATGGTCTGCAAGTTGAAGAAAGCATTGTATGGATTAAAGCAAGCCCCAAGAGCATGATATGAAAGGTTGGATAAGCATCTTGTGCAGATTGGATTCAACAAAGGTACTGCTGGCAGTAACTTATATTTCAAAATTGATCATGAAAACATTTTGATTGTTGAAGTATTTGTGGATGATATCATTTTTGGAGGAAGAGATAGTATGTGTAAAACTTTTGCAAATCAGATGAAAAGTGAGTTTGAAATGTCTATGCTTGGTGAAATGAATTTCTTCTTGGGTCTGCAAATTACTCAAACAAAGAAAGGGATCTTCATTTCTCAGACCAAATATGTGAAAGAATTGTTGAGGAAATTTGGTATGGAAGATTCAAAGCCAATGAACACTCCCATGGCAACCAGATGTAAGTTGAGAAAAGATGATGACTCCCCAAAGGCAGATCAGACAAAGTATAGATCAATGATTGGTGGATTGTTGTATCTCACTCAGACTAGACTAGATATAATGCAGGCTGTTGGTCTTGTAGCAAGATTCCAGGCTGATCCTAAAGAATCTCATGTTATGGCAATCAAAAGAATTTTTAGGTACTTAAAAGGGACAACTGAGTATGGTCTATGGTACCCTAGAGATCTGGATTTCTCTCTTCATGCTTACACAGATGCAAATTGGGCAGGAGATGTGGATGACCAGAAGAGCACTAGTGGTGGAGCATTCTTTTTGGAAAAGAGATTGGTTTCTTGGCTAAGCAAGAAACAAGATGCAATATCTCTGTCTACAACTGAAGCAGAATACATTGCAGCAGCAGGCAGTTGCACTCAAATCTTATGGATGAAGCAGATGCTAAGATACATTAAAGTTGAATATGAGAAGCCTATCACAATTTTCTGTGATAATTCAAGTGCAATTAATATTTCTAAGAATCCGATATTGCATTCTAAGACTAAGCACATATCTATCAAGTTTCACTTTTTGAGAGAACAAGTGAACAAGGAAGAAGTCAGATTGGAGTATGTTCCCTCCAAGGATCAAATTGCAGATATCTTTACCAAACCTTTTCCCAAGGACTCTTTTGAATATCTCCAGGAGAAGTTAGAGGTCATGGCCCCTCCAGTGATGAACTAGGATGCACTGATGTGCATCAGTCCGGTGGATATCACAGTCATATCTTGTGATCTGGATTGATGATAGGGAGCTGCTACTAAGGGGGAGCAGCTGGTATGATTCTGATGTGTTAGAATTGCAAGTATGAGCCCTTTGCCATTGATGTCAAAGGGGGAGAGAAGATATGTGAAAAACAAGTGGCTGATGATCAAAGGGGGAGCAGTAAATGAGAAGAAAACATGTTGCTGATAGGGGGAGCTGTGACAGAAAGGAGAAGTTCTTGTCTTGATGGTTTTTCACATCATATGTTGCCATCAATGATAAAGGGGGAGATTGTTGCAAGTATGAGGTGAACTAGTGTTGTCATTGATGTCAACATACTCATATGGCATTGACAAGAAGGATTGGATAAAATGTGTGCTAAGGATATTGAGAAAATTAGCCTTAGTCAGGAACAGTGAAGAACAGTGATGAGAAGAAGGCAAATGTACTGTATAGGTTGAGAACCAGAGGATACGGATCAAAGGGTTTGTAGATATGAGTCTTGAGATGCTTCAACTAAGATTTCAGAGGTCCGCATGAAGATCTGAAGAAGTTGTGGCTGTCTATGTGGAACCGGTTCCGGCAAGTGTTCAGAAGTGACAGAGGATCACAGAAAGGTCCGGTGAGGTCCAGAATTGTATTATTATAATTTGTGGATTGGAAGGAGTGTTTGGGATGTCCTTGTGATGTGGCATCTCGAGTTGTGTATGATTTGGAGGTCCGGAAGTACCTTTTGCATTATGACAGTGGCGACAGACTGTGTTCTTGAAGTACCGGATGATGAAGAGAAGAATTCTAGTAATTTGATGGAGTGCGGATGTTTTTGATGATTCAAGGAAGGTTATGATGATCATTGGATCGTACCTAGTTCATGTTGGCGGTCTACATTGAAGTTAGAATTGGATTTGATGTTATGACTACCAGTTGTTGGTGTTCTTCCTGTAACAGGCCGACCGGATGTCGACCGGATGTTCTACACACCTTGCGAATGTTATTGTGATGTTTGCTGACTTAGATGATTGTTCCTAAGTCAATGCATTATATAAATAAGTGTTTAAGAATTCATTTTATTGTGTGGATTGTGTGTATGAGTGTGGCATAGCGAAGATAAGCGCGAAAGGCAGAGCAGGGGTTTTTGGGCTTAAATGGAACTAATCCAGACATGGTAGAGATGTCATTTCTCCAGTTCAAGATTGTGATTCTTATCACTTTGTAGACAGTGTGTCTCCTTGTAGGTAGTGGGCCTCTTTATGAGCAGTGTGCTCGGGCAGTGAGCCCTAATTGGCAAGTGCCATTCTTTCCTTATTCTTCTAACAGAGAATAATCCTTGGGTTAATCACCTCGTGGTTTTTCCCTTAACTAGGTTTTCCACGTCAAAATCTTGGTGTTCAATGTGTTGATGTTTATCTGCTCTTGTGTTTATGTCTTATGCTTTCATGGATGAATAATTGATATGCTGTTAACTAACAATGAAGAATCAAGTGTTTGAAGTGACAAGAAGTTTTTATACAACTGATTCACCCCCCTCCTCAGTTGTATGCCCTAAATCCAACAGAGGTGGCAAAAATCAAAGAGGTAGAGGTAATTTTGGCTGTGGACAGTTCAACAAAACTGAAAATAATAGCCAGCAAGAAACACAATCAGTAACAGAGCATAGAGGAGGTTTCAGAGGTGGTAGAAATCATAATGGTAGAGGCAGAAATGGTGGAGGTGGTAGAGGACCAGGAGTCTTCACTGGAAGATGTTATGGCTAAAACCAAGTTGGCCATACAATGAACAAATGTCCAAGGAAAGCCAGTAGCTCTCATGACAGTGGGAAGAGAAATTAGTTAGTGAAAGATGATGACTGTGAAAGTGTGAATTCACCAATGGGAAGTGCTGCACCTATTCTAGATGGAGAGAGTATGATGATAAAAAGGTCTATGTTGAAGATACCATTGAAGCAAGAACCCCCTCAGAGAAAGAATCTTTTCAGAACCCAAGGCCTAGCCTATGGGAAACTCTGCAAAATCATAGTAGACTCAGGGTCTACTGAGAATGTGGTATCCATTGAGATGGTTGAGAAGTGCAAGTTGAAGAGGCTACCTCATATCAGTCCTCACAAGATCTCTTGGTTGAACAAGAACCAAAGTTTCATGGTGGAAGAACAAGCTTGGGTTGAATTTGCAATTGGTGACTACAAGGACAAAGTACTATGTGAAATCATCCCTATGGATGCATGTCACCTGCTTCTTGGCCGTCCATGCCAGTATGATGTTAAAGCTCAGCATGATGATGAGAAGAACACTTATGTCATCACTAAGAATGGAAGGCCATTCAAAATGGATCCTTTGTTGGAGCAGCCCAGGGGAAAGGAAAATAATAGCAGTGTCATGTTGGTGAATGGAAATGAATTCCTAAATATCTTGAAGGAGAATGACAACTAGGGGTATGCCTTGGTCATGAAGCCCAAGAGTGGTTCAGATCAGCAAGATCAAAAATAAAAGGAGATTCCATTGGAAGTACAACAACTTCTAGATAAGTATCAAGACCTTGTGGTAGAGAAAGTTCCCAACTCCTTGCCACCCATGAGGGATATTAGTCATCAAATTGACTTAATACCTGGTGCTACATTGCCTAACAAGGATGCATACAAGCTGACTCCACATCAAAATGAAGAGGTGGCAAGGTAAATTCAAGATCTCCTGGAGAAAGGGCTGATTAGGAAGAGTCTAAGTCCCTGTGTAGTTCTAAGTGTACTGGCTCCTAAGAAGGATGGAAAGTGGAGGCTATGCACAGATTCCAGGGCCATAAACAAGATCACCATAAGATACAGATTTCCAATGCCAAGGATTGAAGATCTCTTGCATTACCTGGGAGGATCTTGCTATTACTCAAAGATTGATTTGAAATTTGGATATCATCAAATCCAAATTAGACAGGGAGATGAATGGAAGACTGCTTTCAAGACCAATGAAGGTCTTTATGAATGGCTTGTTATGCCATTTGGTCTTAGCAATGCGCCAAGTACATTTATATGCCTGATGAATGAGATATTAGTTGAATTCATTGGTAAATTTGTTATTGTTTATCTTGATGACATACTAATCTTCAGCAGGACAAGGGAAGACCATGTGAAGCATGTTGGTCAGGTGTTGGAGAAGCTGCATGAGCACAAGTTGATGATCAACTTAGACAAATGTGAGTTCATGAAAACTGAACTTGTATACCTGGGATTTGTCATTTCTAATGGTTGTTTGAAGATGGATCCCTCTAAGGTTGAGGCTATTCTCAGTTGGCCTACCCCCAAAACAGTGGGAGATGTGAGAAGTTTCCATGGATTGGCGACTTTCTATAGGAAGTTTATCAGAAGTTTTAGTCACATTAGTGCTCCCATCCTCAACACTATCAAGGGTGGAGTCAAATGTAGATTCCAGTGGACAAAGGAAGCTGATGATAGTTTTGAGTTGTTGAAAACAAAGGTGGCTGAGTTACCTACCTTAGTAATCCCTGATTTTGATAAGGTATTTGTTGTTGAGGGTGATGCAAGTCAGCAAGCTATTGGTGCTATTCTTAGCTAGGAAGGACATCCAGTGGCATTCTTTTCAGAAAAGTTGAATGAAGCCAAGCATAGGTATTCTACCTATGACTTAGAACTCTATGCAATGGTGCAAGCTCTTAAGAAGTGGAGACATTATTTTCTGCCCAAGGAATTTATTGTGCTTACTGACAATCATGCTTTAATCTTTCTTAACAGTCAAGAAAAATTGAACCATAGACATGTTAAATGGATGGAACAGCTACAAGTGTATACTTTCACAATTAAGCACAAAAGAGGTGTCTCTAATAAGGTGGCTGATGCATTGAGTAGGAGGTTGCTTCTTGTTCAAGAAATTTAGTTAGAAAGTATGGGTATTGACTATTTAAAGGATCTGTATAAAGAATATTCTGATTTTAAAGAGGCTTATGATGTTTGTGTGAACTTGGCTAACACATTCCATGGAGAGTATGCAGATTTTGTTTTGCAGGAAGGCCTCTTGTTTAAGGGCAATTTGCTGTGTGTCCCTAAGTGCTCTATGTGGGACAACATCATCAAGGAAAAGCATAATGGTTCTTTAGGAGGATATTTTGGCTTGGATAAGACACTAGAACAAGTCACAAGGTTCTATTTTTGGCCAAAGGTGCAATCAGATGTGAGAAAATATGTAGCTAGTTGTGCAATCTGTCAAAGAGCCAAAGGTGTGTCTTCAAATGTAGGTCTATACCAGCCCCTTCCCATTCCCAACAGACCTTGGGAAAGTATCAGCATGGATTTTGTACTTGGGTTACCCAGGATAGCCAAAGGAGTGGATAGTGTGTTTGTCATTGTTGATAGGTTCAACAAGATGGCTCATTTTGTGCCATGTAAATGTACAAATGATGCATCTCATGTTGCAGGTCTATTTTTCAGAGAGGTAGTAAGGATACATGGTTTACCATTGTCCATTGTAACTGACAGAGATTCTAAGTTTGTAGGTCACTTCTGGAGGACCTTGTGGAAGAAGCTGGGCACACAGTTGTCTTTTTCATCAGCTTACCATCCACAAAATGATGGTCAGACTAAGGTGGTTAACAGGTCTCTTGGAAACCTTCTAAGGTGCCTTACAAAGTAGCATGGTTTGGCATGGGACTTGGTTATCAGTCAGGCTGAATATGCCTACAATGATTCAAGGAATAGGAGCACTGGTAAAAGTCCTTTTGAGATAGTTTATGGCTTTCATCCAAGAGGGCCACTTGAGCTGAAAGATCTCCAAGGTTGGGATAGAAGGAGTGCACTTGGTGAAGAGTTTGCTGCCTCCATGAAAATAGTTCATGATCAAGTCAAGTTGCAACTAGAAAAATTAGTCACAAAGTACAAAGAAAAGGCAGATTTGAAGAAAAGAGAAGTATAGTTCAAAGTTGGTGACTTAGTCATGGCATATCTGAGGAAAGAAAGGTTGCCAAAGGGTCAGCCAACTAAACTCTTGATGAAGAAGATTGGACCATGCAGGATAGTGCACAAATTTGGTCCAAATGCATACGAGATTGAGCTACCAGATGGCCTAGGTATCTCTCCAATTTTCAATGTTTGTGATCTTTTTCCTTCAAGACCTCCATTGCCTGATGAAAGTGGATTAGAAGTGGTGGCTGAAGATACTGATTGGATCAAGGATTTGCCTCCAAGCAAACCTTTATAGTTGGAGTGCATTCTAGATTCCAAAGTTATCAAGAAGACTCGGAGAGCTGTCTATAAGGACTACTTGGTGAAATGGAAGGATCTCCCTGAGTCAGAGGCCACCTAGATGACTGAAGCAGATATTCTGAAGCATGGCATGACACTTCAACAATTGGCAACTCAAGGGACTTGAGTTTTTCCCATAGGGGGAGTATGGTGCAAGAGCTTCAATTTACATTTCTTTTTCAAATATAATATTTGATGACCTTGTTAATTATGGTTTTTCCTAAGGCTTTGAAAGCCATTTATTGTTTTGTGATAAAGACTTAGTCATTTGTTTGACTAGTCTAATTTGGAGCTATCTTAGACCTATTTTCTAGGAGGTTTTCACTTTAGAAACTTGTTTTTTCAAGAAAACTGCCTTTTCCACCATTTCACTGCCTTTCCTGGGTAGTTGTACAGACTGTTTGGAAGAGGAAAGGTCTATGAAACTTCCTATAAACTCTGCTTTGTATAAACATGCCAAGGATATAAGAAAATATATTTTTTTGGAGTGCAAAATATACTTTTTTCTATTTTGTTGCTAAAGATAGTCTTCTGGTACGGCATTGTACGATCAGCACAGGGGTTGAAATTTGGGATATTCATTAATGCTGTGAATAAACTTTCTTTGGAGTCTGGTTTGTCTTCTTGACACATCCTGTAGAGAGAGCATCAAATCATTTTCTAAAAATTGTTATAAAACCGTCCAAAGCTAGGTTTTGTAAAAAATGTGCATCTTCTCCTCTGTCCTCTGAAAGATACCTTGATGCTTTAGTAGGATGGAAGGAGAGGACTTTCATTTCATGTTTTTATTGTGGTTTAGGCCTGCACTCCAGTCTCTAGGTGTTTTGGTATGTATTTAGCTAGTCTTACTAGAGACTAGTTAAGGGAATCAATGGTGGACTGTGCTAGGACAGTCAAAACAACCAAGTTTGTTTTAACAAGATAGGATGGAGTTCATGTTTGCAGGTGGGAATGAATTAGTATAGGACATTGCTGGACATCAGACATGCACATTGTATGCAATCTCTTTCACATTGCTATCAATTTAGGCTTTACTTCAAGAAAAAAGACAAGTTGCTGTCTTTGTTCTCCAACAGCCGTACGGTTTTGCATGTGGGGGGTTTTGTTTGCATTTTCGTGTTGAGTTTTTGATCATACACTTAGTAGTGGTGATCCTATGGAGTCATAAGCAGTGGTGGGTTGTTAAAAATTCATCCAAACCCAAGGATTAGTCCTCTTTAATTGCTGTCACCACAACACTGTCATAGGACAACAAACTGTACTCATTGTCCTCTGTCCTGCAAAACAAAGTATGTTTGGTGTTTGTAAGTAAATGAAGGATTGATCTCATTGCATGTCTATTGTGCATTTAAAGATAAAGGTCTTTCGGAGTTAAGAAGGATTGTATTAGTTTGTCAAGGTCCACACATCCTTGAAGTGTTGTTTTTCCTTGTACAGTCACAGAACAGTCTTTCTACCATTTGCTGAACTGATACATGTGGGTAAATGATTGTTTTTTCACATTTAGTGTTTAATACGCTTGGAGTATTATTGGTCTTTTGAGGCTTTGAGATGTTGTTGTTGTTTGAACCAATTCTATGAGGTTTAAGCCTTACTCCAAACTCTATCCTAGAACAGTCTTACTGTGATTGCTGTCCATTGCCATATAGAAGGCAGAAATCAATCTTTTGGTCAGAGATTCATGACAGACATGACAAGTATGTATGTGAGTACTATTGGTAAAGGTGTGGGTAGGAAGTTGTGAGTCAAACCAGGGTGGATTGTGCAGATAGGTGGGATTTAGTAGTAACTCTCCAAGTTGAGAGTTGGACAACCTGAGAGGAGGACACTAGATAGTGGTCCTAGGCTAAATAAATCTTAGAAATAGCCTTATTAGGCTTGGTAAACACAAACATTCTTGTAAACCTAGGAGAAGGAAGTTGAGTGACTTAAGCTCATTTGAGTGAATTTCAAACTACTCTTACCTTACCTCTGCATCAGGGTTCAAGTTCAATCGGGAGGTTCAAAGACATATTTGAGTTACACAAAAAGGGCCGACAATTCACTTTGAGAAACATTGAAGTATTGAACCCGTTGAACCATTGAACTCTTGAACTTTAAGAATGGTTCAAGTTCAAAGGTTCAATCCTTTAGTAATTTCACATACAAAAGACAATAGGTGGGTGAACTTTAAGAATAAAGAGCCGACTTAAGAAACAAAGATATGACCAATAAGGGGAAATGGTAAGTCGACCCTTGCTTAGGTAAATTTCACGAAAATTAAATAAGGGCAACTCAAAAGGTAACATTGGCTCTGACTGGGGACTGCATTTTATGACAAAATGTAGAGAACTCAGAACTTTGGTTACGCAAAAATTGAAACACGGTTGCTGATGGAAAAGAAACAAGGCAAACCAAAACTAGGAAAGGAAAACAACAACACATGACAACAAAGGAAAGACTATGTACAAAATAGGGGATACCTGCTTTACAGGTGATACAATTTAAGATCCTGTCCATTATAGGATAGGGGTAAAATAGCTCCATCTAGATATTCCAACTTGAAAGAATTAGGACCCAGTACCTAATGAATTTTGAAAGGTCCTTTCCAGAGTGAGTCAAATTTGCTATGTGCTCCTTTAGGTTCTCTTCTTCTATCCCACAACAACACTTCATCTCCCTTCATGAATTTTCTGGGCCTTATTTTTTGATCAAAAATCTTCTTGACCCTGGCTTGATGAGTAGTAATCCGATCAACCAATTCATTCCTTTCCTCTTCAATCTTGGTCAAGTACATAACTCTTTTCTCCAAGGAATCTTGAAAGTATTGATCTTCAATTACACTTTGTAATTTAGTTGCAGATAACTCCAGAGGTAATGATAATTGAGCTCCTATTCCATAAACTAGCTCAAAAGCTGCCATTCCTATTGCCCTTTTAGGAGTTACCCTGTCAGCCTAGAGTGCTTCATATAATCTCTTATGCCAATCTTTGGAATTCTCGCTCACTAATTTTCTCATGATGGTTACCAGATTTTTATTACTGGGCTCAGCTTGTCCATTCCCTTGAGGGTAGTAATCTGATGAGTGAGAGAGAGATATACTATGCTCATAGCAAAAAGAAGTAAGTTTAGTTGAGGAAAAACTGGTGGCGTTACTTGCTGCAAGTTTTTGAGGGACACCAAAACGCACCAGTATATTTTCTTTGAGAAAATTACATACCACTTCTGAAGTGGTTCTCTTCACAGGGACTGCTTCAACCCATTTTGTAAAATAGTCTATTGTTGTTAAAATGTGAGTATGTCCGACACTTGAAGGAGGTGAAAGAGGCCCAATAAAGTCCAAACCCCATTGCTTGAAAGGTTCTTCTATAACAACAGGCTTGAGAGGCAATGCTGCAATTTGTGGCCTTCCTAAAAATATTTTGCATTTTTCACAGTTATCTACCCATCTATATGTATCCTTAAACATACCCGACCAATAATAACAATTTCTCAGGATTTTGAAGGCTATGACTGAAGAAGAGAAGTGTCCACCGCAGACTTCATTATGAAAAGCTTCCAAAAGCTTGTGCTGCTGTTCCTTATCTACACATCTTAGAAAGGTTCCATCTAGTCCCTTTTTGTATAAGACATGACCCCAAATGACATATTTTTCTACTTTTAACTTCAAATTTCTTTTCTCCTTCGGGGACAAGTGATTGGGACAGTCTCCATAAGTAAGATAGTGTTCTACATCTAGGAACCATGGGTCCTGTAAACTCACCAACAGGGCTATGGGAAGTTCTTCTTCTTCCTCTTCCTTACTCTCAGCAATCAATTTTCACAAACCTTGACCTCTGACCAATTTGGTTGGCCTAACTTCCAAGTCATATTCTTGAATTTTAGCAACCCATGTTGCTCTTTTATTAATCCCAACATCCTATTGAGTAAGAATGCTTTTCATAGTCAAACTAGGCACAAACACAACTAAATGCGAGTGAAGTATGTAATATCTGAACTATTTAATAGCCTTTACTATAGCAAAAGCTTGTTTATCAGCTAAAGAATATTTAAGTTCATGCTTCTTGAGAGGAACACTCATAAGGCTATTGGGGCTTCTTTATTCAATTCATTTTTTTGCAGTAAGATACCAGACATGGTATGTTCTGAAGCATAAGAATAAATAATAAAATCTTTTTGGAAATCAGGGTTTACCAAAGTAGGTGTTTGTACAATCGCCTCTTTAATATCTGCAAATGCTTTCTTAGCAGCCTCGTTCCATCTGAATACTTGTTTTTCACTCATCATTCCCACAATATGTTTCATAATTTCAGCAAAATCAGGAATGAATCTTCTGAGAAAATTGATCTGGCCAAAGAAAGACTTAGCTCCAGTCCTATTAGAAGGAAGACTTAGCGGTTGTATTGCCCTAACCCTCTCTAGATCAATCTTGATTCCATCCTTTGAAACTAAATGTCCCAACAACTTACCCTCTATCACACAGAAGATTGACTTCTTAGGATTAAGAGATATGCCATGACTCCGACACCTTTGTAAAATAGTCTCTAGATCCTTTAGATGATCCTCCCTTTTTCTTGAGAAAATAGTCAAATCATCAAAATAAATGACAATAATTCTATCTTTCAAATCTCTAAAGGATGAATCCATCGCCCATTGGAAAGTTGCACCAACATTAATCAAACCAAAGGGCATATGGTTATAAGCAAACATTCCCCGGGGTGTAGTGAAAGCAGTTTTATGTTGATCAGATGCAGCCACACTTATTTGATTATAACCTGAGAATCCATCTAACATGGACATCATCTCAGATCTAGCAACTATTTGTAAAATGTGATCCATCACAGGTAAGGGATAGTTATCTTTCAAACTGGCTTGGTTTAGATTCCTAAAATCAACACAAATCCTTATTTCTCCATTCTTTTTGTGTACTGGGACAATATTTGCTGCCCAGGTGGAGTGATCAATCAGATAAATAATCCTAGCCTTCAACATTTTATCAATCTCCTTAAAAATGGCCTTAGCAACCTTTGGGTTATAGTTCCTCAACTTCTGCCTGAATGGAGTTGCATTTTCTTTCAAAGGAATATAATGCTGAAACTGCCCACACCTAAAATCCTTAAGGTCATCATAGAACAAAGAAAAGACATCTTTATATCTAATCAATAGCTTAATCAATTTGTTTTTCTACTCAGGTGAACAACACCTACCAATAGAAATCCATTTTGGATTAGTTTCACTCCCAATGTTTATTTTCTCATAATCCTCCAGCTTATCAGGATTCTGAACAAATTTGCCTTTGGTATATTCATCTTGTCTGGTGAACAAATGCTCTAGAGAGACCAATCCTTTGGGGATTTTGTTTCCCTTCAACTGGATTACATCATCCTTTGAATTAATCAATGGATCAGGACTGAATTCTTTACATTTTGCTTCAGAACCTTCAAAATAAGTTCCCAAGAACATCTTAGCATTCTCCAAGAATCTTCTGATCTACCTATCATTCTCAAAAACTTGCCAATTTTTGGCATTATCTGGGACATTAGGACGATAGACCAGTTTAATTCTATATGAATCTTTTTTGAAATTAGGGTGTCGCAGAAGAAGAGAAGCTGACACTGCCAGAGAATCTACCTGAGTGTTCAGATCCCTAGGAATTGCCTCAATAGAAAAGGCATCAAAGTATTCTATCTCATCCCAAACCCTATTTCTGTAATGTCTCAATTTTCATTTTTTATTAAGAAAATGCCCCTAACCTGCTTGACAATTAGTTCAGCATCACCCTTTGCTCTAAGTATATTTACACCTTTTCCTTTGGTTTCATTTAACCCAAGCAATAGAGCCTCATACTCTGCAATGTTATTAGTATTTTTAAACTCTAACTTGAAAGAGTAAGGAAAAAATTTACCTTCAGGTGAGATCAAAACCACTCCTGCTCCTGAACCAACGGTAGCACAGCTACCATCAAATTCCAAAGTCCATAGATCATCTGAATGAACAGAGTTTGGGACAGATTCTTCCTTCGTATCTTCAGAAGAGAGAAAATAGTTACCAAATTCACATTCTTCAAATAAAATCTGGGACTTAGGGTCATTAGAAGGGTATACAGTGAACTTGCATTTAGGTTCAGGTTCCAGCTTAACTTTATGTTTCCCCACTAGAATTGTAGCTTCTAACCAATCCAATTTTAATATGCCCACCCAAATCTTTGCAAAAAGTCTTGCTTAATAACATCCCATAACTAGCAGGAATAGCCACTACAAAATATTCAACTTCACTCTTTTATTAGGATAAGCTGCAAGAGCAACTCGAGCATCTTTGATTTGTCCGAGAAAAGAAATCTATTTTCCATCCATGGAGTAACACCTACCGAATGTTTTTGTAAGGGATAGGCCTAGGGATTTGGCTATAGAAGAAGGCATAATATTGTCATAAGCACCTGAATCTATGATACAATTACTAAGTTTATGGCCATTTATGATCAAAGAAACATAAAAAGGGTTGGGCTTCATATTAGTAATATAAGAGGTATCATTAGATGAATTGAGAGTCATTTTAGGAGTATGCGTGGGTGACTCAGGTGGAGAAGCAAATAATTGGGCAATGGGAGACTCAGCATTAACATTTAGTTGACTTTCGGGTTTAGTTTGTATAGGACCACCTTTGACATATTTAACCAATCTATCAAGTTCTTTGGGTTTTAACTTGAGGTATTTAGCAGGGAATATTTGAATCTTTGCAGATTTACAAAATTCCAAAATATCAAAAGAAGTTTCACGATCATTTCTATGTAACAATTTAATTTCTTAGTCTTTCAAATTAGCATCAGAGGCTCTAATTAGAGGTTCCTTACCTTTAATAGGCACTTCTTGAGTATTAGGAAATCTCTGATTCTTCTGACTTCTAGTAAGTACAGCACATGAAGGATCTTTGAGAGTAACCAATATTTCACCTCCTCTTTTTGAATCTGATTCATATTCTAGGAAGTGTATTTCAGAGTCGCCAGGTTCCTCAAAGTTCCTTTCTTCCACGGTAATCTCCCCCAATACATCTTGAGTAGCATCCATTTGAGCATATCTAAGCATCTTAGGGCAAGAATTTCTGTCATGATCAGTAGTCAAATGAAAAGCACACATATTCCCTCTTTCAGGAGCAACTTCAATAGTTAACCTTGGTTGTGCTGATATAAGTGGCACTATCCTACCAGTGTTTGCCTATTGATTAAAATTCCTCCTACCAATATCTTGATATGGTTGTTGGAATGAGGTACCAGCCTTAGGTATTTGTCTTTTTAAGGCAATCATATCATTGACTAGTCTTTGAACTATAGGATCTGTAGAGGATGAAGGATGAGCATTAGGAACTTAGACTTCTTTCTTCCATTTTCCAGCCATAATAAGATCATCTTCTAACCCAATTGCCAAGGTTTGTGTAGCTACTAAATCAACAATTGCACCTCTTCTAAGATGGAAACTAATATCAGGAGGCATAGAATTAATAAAGAAACATTTCTGATTCTCAACAATTGGCCTTTTTGTAGTAGGGATTTTGTGCGCTATTCTATTGAATTTGGCTATGAATTCCCTCATAGGCTCATGTATCTCTTTCTTAAGCTGTGTCAATTGAGCAAGAAGAGAATGTTCATCTTCTGCACTCTTAAACCTATTTTCAAATGTAGTTTTCATATCATTCCAATTTGTGATTGAAGAGTCAGCTAGATGATAGAACCATTGTGTTGCAGTATTAGTTAAAGTTTGCACAAAAAGCCTTATAGCTACATCTTGATGTTGCACGCCTAGCACGCCACATGCTACTGCAAAGGCACTTAGAGGTTCCTCTGGTGATTATCTTCCATCTCCATTAAATTTGGGCAAGTTTTCCCTTGCATTTTTAGGTAGAGGATTCAAGTTGGCCCCTAAATTTAGAGGCCCTATGGATGCTCCCCGAGGTTGGGCCATTGGTAGAAAGCTTACAGTAGAGGGAATGACAATACCAGAAAGGGTTAAGGCTTGATAGATAGAGGATGCAGAGGGTTTAGGAGGACTAGGAGGTCTACTTCTAGCTCTTCTAATATGGGTAGGAATATATGGAAAATTTAAACTTTGCAGTGTTTGAAAAGTAGGATCCTCAATTCCCTCTCTTCTTAAAGACCTTGTATATCTTCTGGAATCCAATTTATGATATTGTAACTGAATAGGTAGCTATTGATTTCTATGTTGTTCTTGATCTCTTCACACTTCAGGGGCTTGATTTCTTGCTGCATTTTCTGTTTGCCTGCTTCTTTGCCTGAGCAACAACAGTCTCAAATTATCGGCCAATTCTTCTTCTTTCTCTAATACTCTATTTTCTCTCCTATAATCATCAATATTCTGATGAGTATGCCAAGCAAGGGTATTCAACTAACCAATTATATCTTCCTGCTCGTCTTGAAAACCAAGATTAGGTTGCAGAATAGGAATTATGTTTTCATGTGGAAGCACCATTATTGCTTCATATTAAGGTGACTAATCTTTCAACAAATGACTTCAAATCCCCAGTAGAGTCACCAAAAAACTATTGGCTAACAGATTTGTCCTGATCTAAAAATGTTTTATTCTGACTTTATACCCTTTTTTTTTCAAGAACAAATGAGTTAAACAACAAATGGGTGAACTATCAAGAATAGTTCCCCTCTGAATTAAGGTACAACTCCCTCTAGGATCTTCAATGAATTCAAATTATCCTAATTCTTCAGATACATTTTTAACCAGAAAGTGCTTAAAGGCAAACTAACATCCATACATCATCATGCTATGAATGCAATATCTTTTTGTACAACATCATTTAGTAATAGAATACACAGATTCTATTTCCAATAATAATCAGCTATATGAACAAGTGTATTGCTGAACCAAAAAGATAAAACACATATAATGAGTTAGCCAATGAAAGAATAATTACCATATGAAAGAAGATTTCGCACAGAAAATCTGATTTCAAATACTCAAACACACAGATCTAAGCATGCAGTAATTATTTCTCCTTTTCATTCACAGATGAAAAATGTTTCAGATAAACATCACATATATTGAAAAACAGCAAAGGTTCAGCTCTAAAAGAATTTTCTATCTCCTCTCTTCACTATTCCCTGTATCTCAGTTTTAACAACTAAAAACATATATATAGTTGCCCTAATTATCTGATCTTTCAAACCAAACCCAGAGTTAAGGTAACTCTGACCCATATGGGATTTAGTTTTTTTACAAATTCGTTTAAAAACCAAGTTTTTGAAAATAATCTTAACTGAATAACTGAATAAAGAAACTGAGTAAGTAAAATCATGGCTGAGGTGATGGATTAGAATCTCCAGATTTGTTGTGTTTGGTTGGGGAGGCACATTGAGTCTTCCACTCCTGAAATGCTATAAAAAACTCCTGGATCCTTGGGAAATTGGGAATACCAATGTGTATTACCCTTGCCTTCCAGACATCTTTTTCCCTACGAATTTTCCCCAGCTTCGCTGTGTGCTCCGAAAGTGTGTCGACGCAGAGATAAAGAAGTGACTCCACCTTTGAAATCTAAGAGAACTCCTCGGTTAATAAGTTGTCACTTTCTTTAACAAACTTGACCTTTTCCCTAAAGGCTTGAATCACAATATCAATGTCTTTTTCTGGTTCTCTATCATCTTTTATATATTTTACATCAATACATTGTAGATCATGCTGTAATGATTGAGTGAATTTAGTTACTTCTTTGATCATTTTTGTAAGTTCAATTCACCCTTGTCGGGACACTGAATTCCTCCATTCGATGTTTTTCTTACTTACATACAGTATATCCTCATCTAGACCTGTCAAATTCTTTTCTAAAAAAACTTTGCTATTCCATACTTCTGTACTTTGTCAATTTGATTCATTACATTCATCCATCTGCCTTCATCTTTTGTCCACGAAGCATTCTGTGTCTTCAAGTCATCAATAGTGGCTGTGGTTTGATCATATATATTTTTTAGTTCATGAATATATTCTGTACCTTTCTGTATAATACAGTCCAACCAATCATCGAATACCTTGGTTACCATTCTGTTCCTGTTTACCTGATACAACATCTTTTGATTGGCCAGAGATTTAGGATCGAAAGACAAGGGAAGTTATGAAACTGGTTGTGGATCTGGGTTGTGAATGGCATCGATGTATTTTGCCATTGAGCGCAAGGTTTGTTTTAACTCCCTTTTGTCTTTCTCATCTTTCCAGGCTTGACTGACTATCTTTTTGGTGGATGTCTCAAGATAATGCACATCTACTGCTCGTGAAGCAGTTCCAAGATCTATTTTTTCAATTGTGAAATCTTGAACTGTAGGGTCTTGAACCTCCTCATTAGTTGTTAGCTGAGCTATTTCAACACTCTAGTTCCCAGTATTAAGGTCAATATCTACCCGAGATGTTGTTTTTAGTTTCTTGGATTTGGGAGTTTTTCCCAAACACTTACTCACCATGTCCTCCAACGGCAAAGAAAATGGGACTGTTTTTCTTTTGTCGCTGATCGAGCTTTCCGGCCATTTGGGTGCAGAGGCCAATACTTCTTTACCAGGATTTGATTGATCAGAGAGCACATTTGAAATCATCATCAAGTCAATAGAGTCAGAAACAACATCTATGACTTGTTTTGCACTAACTTCCTCTGCCATTGGTGAATCGGGCTCTTTATCACCTATTGCTTCTCCTGAATCCTCTTCAGAATTTAAATCCACAACTATTCTTTTAGAAGTCTGTCTCTTTCTCTTGCTTTTAGTCCTTGATCTGGTAGCATGGGGAGGTAGAATTGTTGTAAGGGCCTTCTTGGATTCTTTGATGATAGGACCCCTTCCAATTTTTTACTTGGAAGTACCTACACCACAGATGGCAATAAGCTGGTTAGAGGAGCTTATTGGGGATGGTGATTTAACCATTGATGTAAATTGCTGGGAAACTTCATTTTGAACTTTCTCTAGTTTTTGTTCCCTCAACCATTTCTTGGTTCTCCTTATCACCGGGAGGGTCTTAACCTCAATCCTATTTTCTTCATCTTTATCCCAGTCAACTTCTGGAATAGATGATTGTTTTATCTGTTCAAATTGCGGATCAATCACATGTTCTTCATTATAAAAAATTCTAGAAATGTCCATATTTAAATTAAGGGTAATTATTTGTCCCAGGGAGAACCTGCACCATAGTCTTCTTCTGACCTCGAATTCATCTAAACAATCCTCCCAATAATCCTCCAATTGAGGAATATGTGAAAACCCTGTTCCAAAATCCAAGTTATCCTTGGCAAAGCCTTTGCTGTCAAATTGGGATCTGGTGGTATCGTGCTGAAAATTAAATTTTTTAAGATCCACTTCCAGGTTCAAAGCATCAGAAATTGTCTGACAAGAATAATGTCCAAGTTCAATGGGAAAAGAGATACTAGATTCTTTCTTCATGGGGAACTTTTTGCTCACATGGGCTAGCTGTCTATAGACCTCTATCAATACAAAATGATCAAAAACATACCGGGGTAACTTCAAAGGTTCACCGTCAAAACCCCCAACTCTGATATAAGTGAACTTGGGAAACTGAATAAAGAAGCTACCATAAATGCTAATCAACTACATAGCCTCATTAGACATAGTCTTATTGATGTTGTTTTCTAATTCATAAGTCATTTTCCTGATAAAAACATTATTAACCCTCCTGTAATTTCATAGCAATTATGCATCTGTAATTGTGAATAATAGTCATAAATTTTGCTGTCCTCAACCAAGGGCGCATGAGGTAGCCCTACCCATTGTCTTGTAGACTCCAGGCAATAGAAGAGGTACGAAGACATATAGAAATCTTTATTCCCTAAACAATTACTTAAACCCAGATGCAAACATTCGGCTATAATTTCAGCCCAGTCCAAATACTCTTCCCCTTGGAGGATCACCTAGATGAAGAAATACATCCAATCTTCCCAATGATATGCTAGGGAACTACCCTTTAGTCTATGCAGCAACACCACAATATCCTTTACCTCTTGAATCATGTGGTCTCTTGTCAGTGGTCTAGGCAGTCTTGAACCCCCCTTTTGGAATTTTAGTAACCAATTTCTAGCAATCACGCTCTTATAATTTGCTTTCTTTAATGTAAAATGCCCATAAGAAGTGATATTGAGATCAGAGTATGGTTTTTTGGGTGGAATTCTCATCACAGAAATTAGGGTTTGTCTGTTGATATGAAGTAACACATTGCCATCTACAGCTCTGATGTACCTATTTTGGGGGTCATATCTATTTATGCACTCCAGAACTAGTTCAGGGCACTGTATGGCCATGGGAAAGGCCACAGCTTCAACCAAACCACTTTTCACAATTTTCTCTATCATAGGAGTCGACACTGGATTTCTAGCCCTCTCCCTAAAATATTCTAAGTCATTTTGAACCAAAGAGGTGTCCCCAAATTTAGTAAGAGAACAGATGAGACCAGAACTATGCTCATAACCAAGACATGCAGATTTCATAGCTACAGGTTGGAGGATATAATGAAAAAAGTTTTGAACTACTTAAACAATACCAGAAACTCAAAGGATTCTTCTTTCCAACCAAGTAATGGAAACAACTTATAGTAAGAGTAGAACTCACCTTAAATGCTTCTAAAATCACTGCAAATTTGGGCAACAAGAATCTTATACCACCTGCGTTGTTCTCCTTTGCATCACCAGTATGTTTGTTTGCTAAATTTAGCTTGTTCTCTCTTGATACAGACATTAACCAGGTCGAATAATTACTAACTGAAACAATACATGCTAAAAATGCTTGATAAGACATGAACTCTGACGTATGCATTAATGGCAAGCATTCTTCACGTGCGGCCTTGATGAATAATAATTATCCATAATCTTCCGGAAGTTAGAACCTTTCCGCTTCATAATGAGTTTCGGATATATTTTCCTCTAAATCTCCCGCTAAATTTTGACTTGGAGAAGGCTTCGAGAAGAAAGAGGCTATAGTCATGGAAGGTTGAACCTTTGAACCGTTGAACCCATGAACTGCAAAATAAGGTTCAACATGAAGGTTCAAAGATATGAGATGACTTACACAGACCGACCAATAGTCAAACGACTTTTCAAGAAACTTTGAACTTTGAAACAGTGAACCGTTGAACCGTTGAACTATTGGACCCTGCTACGAGGTTTAAGTGGAAGGTTCAATGATATATTAAATTACACAAGGGAACTGAGTGAACACGACTCTTTATGAAGCATTGAGCATTGAACTCTCAAACCGTTGAACCTTTGAACCATTGAAAAAGGGTTCAAGTTCAACCAGAAGGTTCAAAGACATATTTGAGTTACACAAAAAGCGCTGACAATTCACTTTGAGAAACATTTAAGTATTGAACCCATTGAACCATTGAACTCTTGAACTTTAAGAATGGTTCAAGTTCAAAGGTTCAATCCTTTAGTAATTTCACATACAAAAGACAATAGGCGGGTGAACTTTAAGAATAAAGAGCCAACTTAAGAAACAAAGATATGACCAATAAGGGGAAATGGTAAGTTGACTCTTGCTTAGGGAAATTTCACGAAAATTAAATAAGGGCGACTCAAAAGATAACACAACACTAATAACATTTACCTCCTTGTAATCCTTTGCATAGCACTTTCCATAAGACCTAAAAAAATTTCAAACCTATCAAGTTCATGACTTCTAATGGAATTACATTACTTGATGGACTAGAGTCCAACATGTATTTATGCACCAATAGTCCCTTTATTAGCAATGAAGTATAAAAGGGATCAACCATGGTTTGATTACTTACAAAGATTGTACCAAGGTATACCTTAAATATTTCTTGAGCATTTGTTTCAACAATTATATCTTCTGTAGAATCATCTAGAGGATTTGTTTGGTTTTGAAATATGGTTGGAGCATTGATATATTGTAGGACCCTATATTTATGTTCTGGGATTCTAAGCATCTCCTAAATTGGTATTAGGACTTTCACTTGGCCTAAAGTAAGAGTCATATCATTGGGGACATAATCAGGTAGAGGGGTGGACAAGCACACAATTTTTCATGAGTGTTAGGAATAAAAGGAATTACTTGACCACCCTTATTACTTCCAATTTCCTTGGCTGTAGGTTGTCCTTCTTGAGAACTTTTCTTTGCTTGATTCGATTGGTTGCCAGCTTTTGTCACCTTTGGATTTTAAACCTTGTCTACTAGTACACTTACATTTTTTATTTTTTGGAACTGAAGGATGAGAAAACCAAAAAGAGGTCAAAACACAGTAAGATAAATCAACACAATTCATTACTTCACCTCAATCAATATCTTCTCCTTGATATGATAGATGTGAAAATGGATGTGATGAAGATAAATTGATAGCATGTACTTGCATAGAATGTGGATGTAGATCGTGAATTGTGTATCTTTTCAGAGGATCTCTAATGGCTTGGATGAAGATCAATTTATAGATTTTCAAAAATGACGATCGACGGTGAAGAATGACATGAAAGATCAATGACCATAAATGATTGAGAGGATTTGATGAGGGAGTTAACTAATTTGATTGATGAGTTAGTCATATTGATTGAATAGTTAACCAAATTTGATTGAAATTGATTGCATAGTTAACTAATTTGATTGATTTTGATTGCATAATCATTTTGAGTATTTAGTGGAGGAAATTATGATTTAATTTCATGGATAATAGATAACTTGGAAAGTAAATAAAATATTATTTTTATTTACTTGTGATGAGAAAATGGAAATGAATTTGATTAATTAAATAATTTGTATAGATTTATTTAATTAATACATGGATGAAATGTTAGTTTGGTTAAAATTAAATAATTACAAATTATTTAATTATTATGGATAGAAGAAATAAAATAGTTAATGGATTAGGAAAATAATATAGATGAAGTGTGATGATACGAAAATGTGTTAATAAATTTTAGGTGTCTACATTTTGCCCCTCTTTGAGATGTTGTTGCAGAGTAACAACATTTCAAAGAAGTTTAAAACATAGTTCTTGATTGGATTAGAAGAATATTTTGATTTGGAAGAAAATGGTTGGAAGAAAATAGTTGGATTAGAGATAATGATGCCCTACTTAGGTAGAAGAATTAATGGTAGATTAATTAGTGGGATGAATGATGCCCCCTCAAGAGGTTATCTGTGCAAAAAATTGCACAAGTGAGATCTCAAAAGAAGAGACATGACAAAAAAGTTAGATGGAACAAAAATAGAGAAAAAATGGAAAAATTAAAAAGATGGATGCAAGAAAGATTATTATGGATGAAACAAGAATGATGGATCTATTATGATGATTAGTTATGCTAATTTGAGTAGAGAAATCCTTTATTTAACATAGCGATGTATGTTATGCACCAAGGTATATAATACCAAGGTGACAATGTATCCAATGCGTAGGATTGAGACATGCAAAAATGGTCACAAACAACCCTATACTATGTAGCACCATGATATGGAAGACCGTGATACCATTGTGATAGGTAGGCTACACAGACCAATGAAAGTGCAAGTAAAATGATAACACACAAAAGCAAGAAAGTAAGCATGCACAAATGATTAAAACATAAACAAGGTTATTGCCCCTGTCAAGCTAAAAATTGATGATTGATTGGTTGGTTGATTTTATTGATTAGATTGATGAGGATAGTGTTGTGGATGTGAGAATGATATATCCAAAAAACAACATAAGGATTGGGAAAGATATATCTCGGTGACAATGATTGGATAAGGATTGATTGATAGGGTTGACAACAAGGTTGGAACAAAACCAAGTTATGCTTGTTGAATAGTTGGCTAAATTTTTGACTAGATCATCATGGATTAAGGATGACTTGCTTTTGGATTTATTACTTGGATTTTTGTATATTTTGATTTTTTTAGATTTTTTGGGATGTTTTGTTTTTTTTTGGATTTTTGAGATATGTTAATTTTTTTAGATTTTTGAGATGTTTTAATTTTGTTGGATTTTTGGGATGTTTTGATTTTTTTAGATTTTTGGGACGTTTTCATTTTTTTTGGATTTTTGGGATGTTTTAATTTTTTTGGATTTTGGGTTTAGTATGGGATGACAGAAAGGGATTGGGTGGATGAAGGAATGGTGATAGTGAAAGGAATGGAAGGTAAAGTTTGGGGATGTCATAGGTGTAAGATATGATATGTAATAGCATCATACATGTAAGGAGATGAAGCATGCAAGTGTATGAAACTCAACAAGAAGAATGACAATGAAATGTACCTGGCATATGTAATAGTTACCAAGGAAACTAAGTCCAAAGAAAGATACAATCCACTACCCCTAATATAGAATAAGGATGGATATAGAAGATGGATGTGACGAAAGACTATAAAGCTTTATTGGATAAAGGATTAATCTCAATTCATGGAATGAAATTATGGAGAAATCAAATGGATGTGACCTAAAGGATAACAAGATATGGCAACTACACATGGTTCCTGCAAGCAAGTTTTCTAATGAAGGGGGTAAATCATAAAACACACAACAAAAGGAATTGCGCATAGAAAATAGAGATGTTCTTTTATTGATTTGGACAACTCATTACATTACAGAAGCTCAAATACAATCAGAGGAATCAATCCTCCATAGGCTGTAACACATTACAGCTACCTATCACTAGGCTCTGGAATCTTCTGTGTTTTGTAACCCCAAATCAGCTAAGGTTTCTATTTTCCCACCTTTTCTTGACTCTACACTTTCTGTCTTATCTCTACTACTACCAAGGGTTCCCAAAAATGGTCATATATAGCCCTTTTTGGTGGCCACCAGCCAAATTTTAAAATTTACATCTCCTCCAAAAATAGGTCAACTTCTGGGAGCCATAACTTTTGATCCGGGTATCTGATTGATGCATTGTTTGAAGCATTGGAAAGATTGTGGAGTGCTCTATGCACTAAGAATGTACTTTTCTAGTACAGCCCATTTTCAGGTCCATACAAGGTCATTAGTGCTTCAAACCTGAATTTAAATAATTTTCAAGGGTTTTTCAGGAAACGAAAACTTTAATATCTTTCATCTCAAAAATGATCTTTGCTCGATTCCTTCACTAAAGGTCTTATATTTCATTTATGAAGCTTCTTATAAATTTTTTCTTCCATTCATGCCCAAATGCAAACTTTCCAAAAATAGCACTTTGTTATTTTTAGCAGTTTGCTATTTTTAGTAGTTTGCTATTTTTAGCAGTTTGGAAAAACTAAAAGTTCTACATCATTATTCAAGTGATTATGGAACTAGAAATACTAATTATGGAAATAAATGAAAACAACTTCAATGATTTTGAATCAACATCTTTTGGGGTGATGCAAGATTTCCCTTACACCACTGGATGCTTCTGCATCAGACACCCAAGGTAATTTGAGAAGTGACCCTATCACGTCTCAAGTGTTTGTTTGAGGAAAATCCAAATAGTCAACCTTTGCCTTAGACAACCAAGAAGAATCTTCAACAAATCTTCCTTTCCATTTCACCAGATATTCTTCATATTGCATGTTCCGAGTACTTCTTCCCACACAACTATCCAAGATCTCTTCTATCTCCTCCATTGAAGTAGATGCCGTAATACTCCACTATTCTTCTGTTGGTCCATCCTCTGTGCCACCTTCATGATATTCTGTTAAATCAGCAATGTTGAACATAGGGGAAATATTGATCCCACTCGACAACTCTACCTCATATGCATTTCTTGAATCATATTTCTTTAGAATCTTGCATGGTCCAAATTTTTTCATTTTTAACTTATTATATGTTCCAATTGGGAACCTTTCTTTTCTCAAGTGAACCATGACTTCCTCTCCTACTTGGAATTCCTTATATCTCCTCTTTTTTTACGCCTTAGCCTTGTACTAAAAATTCATCTTATTAATGTGCTTTCTCACCTCTTCATGAAAATTCTTCAGGTGTTCTGTAAAGTCTTCAGCCTCAACGCTTGTCTTTTATCCTTTGTCCAGCTTCCTTAACTCTGAAGAATTTCTTGGACTATTGACATATACAATCTGGAATGATGATTTACTAGTACTCCTATCGACAAAATTATTGTAAGCAAATTCTGCCTGCGGTAAAATCAAATCCCATCCCTTGGGCTTATCTCCTACTAAGCATCATAGTAGGTTACCCAAACTTCTATTCACCACTTCCATCTATCCATCAATTTATGGATGGTGTGCAGAACTAAACTTCAAATTTATCTTCAACTTCTTCCACAATGTCCTCCAGAAATAACCAACAAACTTGGTATCTCGATCTGAAACTATGCTTTTAGGTAGACCATGTAGTCTCACCACCTCTGAAAAATAACTCTACAATATGAACATCATCATTAGTCTTCTTACAAGGAATAAAATGTGTCATCTTTGAGAATCTGTCCATCACCACAAAAATGGAATCATGTCCTCTCTGTGTCCTTGGTAAACCAAGAACAAAATCCATACTAATATCATCCCATGGCTTCTTAGGTACTGGTAATGGATGATATAGCCATGTATTCTAAATTGTTCCTTTTGCCATCTGACACACTCTGCAACTCTGCACAAACTTCCTCACATCCTACTAAAATTATGGCCAATAGTAATGCTCATGAACAATAGCAATGGTCTTATCTCGACCAAAGTGTCCAGCTAATCCCCCACTATGCTTCTCCTTAATTAGGTTCTCTGTCATGGAACTCCTTGGAATGCACAACTGGCTTCCTCTAAACAATATGCCATCTTGTATTATGAAATCCAAACATTTTTTCCTGTCCAAAGTAATAGGTTCCAAACAAGCCTTCCAAGCCTCTGCAAAATCTAGATCTTTAGGATACAAACTTTTGAGCTCATTGAACCCAACAACCTCTATCTTCATTTCTATCAACAAATTTTTCCTTTTGCTCAAGGCATCTACCACTCTATTAGACTTCCCACTCCTATGCTTCAAAACAAAAGTATAACTCTGCAAAAACTCAACCCATTTTAAGTGCCTTTGGTTTAACTTTTAAGATATTGCAAAAGCTTGATGATCACTATATAAAACAAACTCTTTTGACAACAAATAATGTCTCCATTTCTTCAAAGATTGAACGATAGCATAAAACTCCTAATCATAAATAGAATACTTTTTTTGGCATCATTAGGCTTCTCACTAAAATAGGCAATGGGCTTACCGTATTGACTCAAAATAGCTCCTACAGTACTTCCACTAGCAGCACAATCTATCTGAAATACCTTATTTAAATTTGGAAGTGCCAAAACATGTTTCTTTGTAACTTTTTGCTTTAATGTATCAAAACTATTGGTTGCTCCTGTAGTCCATCTGAACTCTTTTCTATCCCCTCTCATTGTCTTAGTTAGGGGTGCACAAATGCTATTAAAATTCTTGAGAAACTTTCTATAAAAACTTGCCAAACCATGAAAAGATCATGCCTTTGTAGCACTCCTTGGCACAGGACATTCAATGATATCCCTTACTTTTTCTCGGTCTTATCTTAAGACCTTCCTTTGAGACAACAAATCCCAGGTATACCAACTCCTTCTTTGCAAAACTACATTTCTTCAAATTAATCAACTTCTCCTCCCTCAGCTTCTCTAAAACTCTTCTGATATGCATTAGATGCTCATCCCAAGTCTTACTAAAAATCAAAATGTCATCTAAATAAAAAATAACAAAACTTCGCAAAAACTCTTTCAATACCTCATTCATGAGCCGCATGAATGTGCTTGGTGCATTGGTTAGCCCAAATGGCATGACTAACCATTCATACAAACCTTCCTTTGTCTTGAAGGCTATCTTCCATTCATCTCCTTCTCTGATTCGGATCTGGTGATACCCACTCTTCAGGTCAATCTTTGTGAAGTACTTGGCTCCACTCAAACAATCCATTATGTCATCTATTCTGGGCAATGGAAATCTATACTTGATCGTGATCTTATTGATGGCTCAAGAATCTATACACATTCTCCACTCTCCATCCTTCTTTGGTGCTAGTACTGTAGGTACCACACATGGACTTAGGCTCTCCCTTATCAGTCCCTTAACAACTCATGAACTTGTCTGTTCAACTCTTCATTCTCTGCTCGAGTCATTCTATGGGTTGCCTTATTCAGAAAACTGGCTCTTGGTATCAAATCCATTTGATGACTTATCTTACTCACTGGTGGTAAACCTTCTAGTACATTATCAAAGACAATATCTTGAAATTCTTCTAACAGATCTGAGACTTCTTCTGGTACATCTTCATATTTTTCTTGACTAATCTTAGGAATTAATGCAAAGCAATGATGCTCATGCTTCATACCCTCCAAAAATTTTCTACCATCTACCAAGCAAATCCTAGCAGTACTACATACCTTTTCTTCCACCTCCTTCAATAGCTTCAACTTATGATGAACTCTATCCTTTGTTAGGGAATATGTGTTTGCATGGCCATCATGGATAGCACACCTATCATATTGCCATGGCATCCCCAATAGAATATGACATGCATCCATCATTATGATATCACACAACACCTCATCATGGTAGTCTCCAATCTTTAACCTGACTAAACACTGTTCATTGACCAAATTTCTAAGGTCCTTTTGCAACCATGCAATCTGATATGGATGTGGATGCTTACTTTATGTCAACTTCAACTTGTTAACCATCTCCTCTGAAACAAGATTGTCAGTGCTTCCACTATCAATAATGATATGACAACACTTACCTTCACATTTGCACCTTGTCCAGAATAAACTCTTCCTCTGATCTGGTTCTTTCTCCTCATTCAACAGGGTTCTTTTGACAAATAGGGTTTCTCCCCTTTCAACATCTTCAGAATGCTCAGACTGTGCATCTTCATCTACATGTGCAACTCGTGCATTACCTTCAAGTCTTCTATTCATCCTTTCTTGATGTTGTGGACACTCATATGCTCGATGCCCTTCTTCTCCACATTAGAAATAGGTTCCTTTGAAACCTCCTGTTCTAGGTCCTTGCCTAGGTCTGCCTCTTCCTTTTCCTCTTTGGTCACCATTGTTTTGGTCATGAGGGCGGCAAGCATTATCTCCTCTTTGATTTTGACTAGTGCCAGCTTCTTCACTCTTCTTTGGATCTTCATTTCAGCCTCCATAGGAACTTCCACTAGTCCTTCTACCTTGACCTCTTCCCCTTTGCTTGCTTTCAAATCTTTTATTCAGCTTCTCTTCCACCTTTAGGGAAAACTAGTACGCATCTTCTATGGTGGTCATTTTGACCAAGCTCAGATTCTCTTGAATACTTGGCCTCAACCCATTAATGTAATGGGCTACCTTCTCCTTGTTGGCCTCTGCATGGCCTATCCTGATAGTAATCTTATAAAACTCTTCTCTATACTCCTTGAAAGACTTGTTACTTTGCTTCAATCCTTGCAGCTTCTTCAACAACTCCATCTCATAGTCCATAGGAATGAACTACTTCTTTAGTTTGTCCACCATCCAATACCATCTGGTAATCTTTCCTTTTCCTCTTTTATTTCTCTCTAACTAGACCTCCTTCCACCAAATACTAGTATGGTCCTTCAACTTTGTTTTTGCAAACTTGACTCGATCTGGGTCCTCCACATCTTCATACTCGAAATATTCCTCCATGTCATTGATCCAATCAATAAGTTGTTCTAGATTCAAATCTCCATTATAGGTAGAAACTTTGATCCTGGGCCTCTTTCTGATCTTTGAAATGGCCCTCAACAACCTAACTTTTGCAGGATCTCCTACAACTTCTTGTTCTTCTTCAAATAGCTCTTCTTCAGCTTCATTTTCGCTTTCTTCTGTTGTTCTCAACTCAAACCCTCTTCGCAACTCCTATTGCAATGCATCAATTTGCCTTTGTAGGGCTCTAAAACCCTCTTCCATCAAAGAATTTCTCCCAACATAGTTTCTTCATGGAGGCATCTTGATCTCTACAGCAAACCCACAACCTCAAGTCCTGGTGCAAACTACCTCACAGTCAGCGATCTGTCTACACACTTAGGAACCCTTGCTCTAATACCACTTGATGAAGGGGGTGAATCATAAAACACACAACAACAACAATTGTGCATAGAAAATAGATATGTTCTTTTATTGATTTGGACAACTCATTACATTACAGAAGCTCAAATACAATTAGAGGAATCAATCCTCCATAGGCTGCAACACATTATAGCTACCTATCACCAGGCTCTAGAATCTTCTACCTTATGTAACCCCAAATCGGCTACGGTTTCTGTTTTCCCACCTTTTCTTAACTCTACACTTTCCCCCTTATCTCTACGACTGCCAAGGGTTCCCAAAAATGGTCATATATAGCCCTTTTTAGCAGCCACCAGCCAAATTTCTAAATTTGCATCTCCCTCCAAAAATAGGTCAACTTTCGGGAGCCATAACTTTTGATTCGGGTGTCCAATTCGCTTGCTGTTTGAAGCATTGGAAAGATTATGGAGTGCTCTATATAGTAAAAAACTACTCTTCTGGTTCCACCCATTTTTAGGGCCGTACAAGGCCATTTAATGCCTCAAACTTGAATTTGAATAATTTTCAGGGCTTTTTTGGGAAACAAAAACTTTAATATATTTTAGCTCACAAATGATCTTTGCCTAATTTCTTCGCCAAAGGTCTTATATTTTATTTACAAAGCTTCTTGTAAATTTTCACTTTCATCTGTGCCCAAATGCAAACTTTCTAAAAATAGCAGTTTGTTATTTTTAGCAATTTGGAAAAATTGAAAGTCCCATCATTATTCAATTGATTATGGAACCAGAAATACTAATTATGAAAGAAATGAAAACAACTTCAATGAATTTGAATCAACATCTTTTTGGGTGATGCAAGATTGCCCTTACACCACTAGATGCTCCTGCATCATTTTCACCATGGTACTTATTTGGAAGGTGCCAAAAAAGTGGTTTTCACATAGAATGAATTATTTCTCTTTACTATTTTTTAAAAAGAATTGGGATATTATAGCGAGCTAAGCATGAAATAGTTGGATATGGAGGATGTCAGGAGGTTTAGCTTGTTCTTGATCATCTGGAATAAGGAAGCGATAAGCACCCGAACATGGAAGAATATCTATTCCAAGGATTATACCACTAGTAGGGGCACCATAGGTACCATTATGTACCTCCTTGAGTGTATGATTAGCATTTCCTATGTTTAGGAAATGTAAATGGGAACCATCATAGTCTTGTCAATTATGGATGAAGTAGGGTGTATATGGGATAGAGGAATTATGGTGATGATGGGTGATGTGTAGCGGGAGGATTGGATCATGTGAGATGGTAGTAATGTCGTGAAATGAAGATGATGGGGAAACACCATCTCACTTTTAGGAAGCTGCTTTTGATTTTATTTTATACTTATATTGATTTTCTTTGTCTCGAGTAAATACTTTTGTGATGCTATGGGTAAGATGACTTCTTCTTTGACTTTTGTTACCCTAAAGATAGACATAGCATGATTTTTTCATGTAAGGCCAATCCTTTATTATTTTTTGGATTTGTTTCTTTTAAGGTCACTACCTTATTATTTGTATGCTTTTTTGCTTTTGTTTTCATAAGATGAAGGATCTTAATATACAGTCCCTCATGTTGACAAGTATCTTGAGAGATTGAATTTTGTTTCTCCCAAGAAATGGAAGCAAGAGATGGCAACGAGGTTTCAATGGTGAAGATGGCATTATCATGAAATAACAATGAAATGTTGAGATCTTTAGAAGAGGCATTGATGGTCCCATTGACGGTACTTTCAATGATATTAGAGGGTTCATCTTGACTTGTAGAAGAAGCATGAGGATCTTTGGTTTATGAACTAGGAGGCATATATCCTAATAGACAATGAGGATTGTGGCCCTTTTCTTGTATCAGCCCAAGAACACCTTTTTCATGAAGGCCAAGGATTTTACCTTTATATTTCATATTCTCACACATATGGGAAGAAACATGATACTTCTACTTGAGCTGGACAAATGGAGATTCTTCACTACTTGGTTCAACTTGTTCATCTTTGTAGAGCTAAAAGTCAAAAGAGTCTTCAATTTATTCTTTAGCTAATGTTCTTGGAGATGAAAAAGTAGTAGATCCAAAATGTTTAATGCTTGATGTTCTTGGAGGAGGCTGATGTTGAGGATGTCCATAAGACTATGGAGATAAGTGTAGTTGTCCCACACCAAAGGCATTATGTAGTTCATATTCTCCACAAACCTTACCAATAATCTTGACTTTTGTAACTTTACGATCTTGGGAGGATGATGAAGGTGGGAGTGAGGGCATCAGCATGGACATAAGATGATAGGTAGAAGGAATAACTTGAATAGAATTGATCCATGGGCAACCAAGTAAGATGTTGTATGGATAATCAAGATCAAGAACATGGCATGTTGTTTGATGTAGAATAGGTCACACTTATATGGGAAAACATATAGTTCCTTCAAATTCTCTCTCAGCATCATCATACCCTTTAATAGTAAAAACACATGGCTCCAAGTCAGCTATTGAATATCCTAATTATTTTATTAACCATATGTACATAAATTCAAACCAGATCTGTTATCCTAAAGGACATGTTGAACTTTACACTTAGAAATTAGGACCTTGATGTGAAGGAATTTATTATGAAATGGATCAATGGGAGGCATTTCATGTTGGCTAAAGGGAAGTTGGTAAGTGGAGGATAGGTGACCCACAATGGCTTGGAATTGGTCAAGGTCAATATTATGTGGGACTTGGGACTTGTAGGGATTGATCCAATATAGCTTTGTGGATAGGGGAAGCTTTTATGAGGTTTAAGATCAATATTTGTGTAGGAATCTTCCCAAGGTGGTCTAGGATATTATAACATGATGGTTGGGAAGATGAGGAAGAGGATGGAGGTCCTGGGAGGATAACTATTCCACGTCTTGTTGTAAAAATAGAATTATGAGATGGGGCTTTTATGATAATGGTGGCAACTTGTGAAGGATCATAGTCAATACGCCATACAATAGAGTCATATGTGTAATGGGTCTTATTATAGTGGACATTGTTGGCATGATTATGTTGCAAATATGTGCCTATGATGTGTTGTCATTGATGTCAACATCTCTTTGAAGACAATGTAGTTCAGTAAAGTAGATTGATCAGTATTCCTAGTGAGATGAAGATTAGAGTCTGTGGACTTAAGGGTTTTGTAGAGGATTGTCTAAGTTGCTCCAGTTAAAATTTGAGAGGTCCGCATGGAGGATTGGTGAAGTTATGGCCATCTAAGTAGAACTGGATTTTGCAGTTGTTTAGAGGTAACAAAGTGATAGGAATTTGGTTTGGATTGCTCCGTATTTGAATATTATGGTCTGTGGATCTAGAGGTATGTTTGGGATGTTGGCGTGTATCCTCAACTCAAATGGTTCATGGTTTGGAGGTCCACAAGTAATCTTTCTAATGTGACAGTCATGACAGTTAGTGTTCTTAAGTTCTCGTATGAAGATGCAAGTGATTCTGGTGATTTGAGGTAGTGCAGTTGTTCTTGTTGATTTCATTGTGCTTGTAGAGGTCTTTGGATCATGTGCCTATTGTGTTGGTGGTTCACATTGAGGATTGATCTCATAGTTCAAGATTTCTCCTTGGGTGTTGTTCTTTCTAGTCTTGGCTAACTGGATGCTTGGTGTGTGTTGCGAATGATCTAAGAAGACTTTTATGGAGTGTGGCATGTTGTTCGAGGAAGATTTGAGTCCCATCTTTGTTTGGTCAACAGTGTAATGGTTCGTATGTAACATTTTAAGTCTTGTGATTGTAATTACTTGTAATGCCTATCTTGGAGAATGTTCCAGATAGATGATTGTTAGGCTGACTTTGATGTTCATTCCAAAGTTGATGTCATGTATAAATAAGTGTTATGAAGTCATGGAAATGTTTGGATGTGAGTGAAGATATAGAGGTAGGGAGGAAGTGTTCGGGGGTAGAGCAAAGGTGTTGTGAGCTTCAATGGAATTAAACTTTGACATGGAGAAGATGTTGTTTCTTAGTTCAACCTTTTGGTGTTAACCAAGTGAATATTCTTGTAGGAAGTGAGCCTCCTTTAAGTAGTGAGCTCTAGGTAGTGCACCCAAAAGCAAGTGCCTTCCCATTTTTATATTCTTTTAATAGAGAATAAATCTTGTGGGTTAACCCCCACCATGGTTTTTCCCTTAACTAGGTTTCCACGTAAAAATCCTAGTGTTATGTGTGTTGATTGTGTTTTTGCTCTTATGTTGTTGATTCATCCTTTCATGGTTACATCATTAATCTATTTATAAGTGGTAAAGAAGATTAAATGTAGCAAAAGATAAAGTTTTGTGACAACTGATTCACCCCCCTTCTTAGTTATCTGCCCTAATTTCAACAATTGGTATCAGAGCCGGTTCCTCTAAAAGAAGCTTGACCACTTGAGGAGATCCAGGATGTTGACATACAAGAAGGATAGTCTGAGATTTGATGGAACAAATTACTCTCTTTGGAAGAATCGCATGGAATGCCATTTGTAATGCATGGGTGATCCTTATTGGTTGATAACCAAGATTAAGTATACTCCTCTGCAGAATGGTCCTACAACTCTAGATCAAATCAAAGATGCTGAAAACAACATTAAGGCTAAAGAAGCATTGTAAGTGCCCTGACTGATACATAAATGACAAATGTCTTGGAATTGCAAACTGCTCATGAAATCTGGAAGAAGTTGGAAACTCTGTATGAAGGTGATGCATATGTCAAATGTGCTAAGTTACAAAGCCTGAAGGGTAGATATGAAAGTTTGAGGATGAGTGAAGATGAAAACATTACTTCCTACATGTAGAAGGTGAATGAACTTGTGTGCAATATCAGGTGTGCTGGTGGAAAACTGGAAGAATCATAGATTGTTGGCAAGGTGCTTAGATCCTTACCTACTTCATACAAGCACAGAGTTGCTGCTATTGAGGAGATCAAGACTGTGATAAATGTTACAAGGGATCAATTGGTTGGAAAGCTTTTAGCATTTGAAATGAGTGAGTTTGGTGACTCTCTTCCTAAATCAAAATTTGTATTTAATGCCAGTGTTTTCAGAAAGCAAAGATTTGATCCAGATGAAAGATCCTCAAGAAGACTAACTAGATATGAGAAGGCAAGGAAGGAAATTGAAGAAGATGAATTTGAGCTTGAAGAACTTGAAGCCCTTATTGCCAAAAGATTACCAAGAGGATCTAATATGTATGAAGGAAAGTTGCCTTTCAAATGTTTTGCTTGCAATAAGATTGGTCATTTTGCTTCAAGATGTCTGGAGAGGGTTTCAAAGCCAAACACTAACAGACCTAGGGTTTAGAAGAAATGCTACTATGTCCAAGAAGCTACTGATCGAGTCACAGATGATGAATCTAATATGGGAAGTACCTCTAGAAATGAATGGGTGTTCGTTGCTATCAAAGAAGAAGATCCGGTGCCTATTGAATCTACTATCTATGTGAATGTGGAAAGTGCCTTGGCTGCTTAGGTTGAAGAAAAGGATTAATGGGTGATTGACAGTGGATGTTCTCATCATATGACTGGTGATAAAAGTAAGTTTGTAAGTTTCAAAAGATATGAAGGTGGAATTGTGAAGTTTGGAGACAATTTAGCTGGTATAATCTGTGGCAGAGGATCCATCTCTTTTGATGGTAAGAATAACACTAATGATGTTTTGTATGTAGAAGGGTTAAAGCATAATCTTCTCAGTGTTGGACAGTTGGTTGACAAAGGGTATGATCTCTGATTCAAGGATGGAAAATGTAGAATTTTGGGAAGCTCTAGAGCTAAGATTACATCTGGTACACATACTAGAGGTAATATCTTTCATTTAAGTGGTACTGGTAAAAGTTGTTTGATTGCTCAAATTGATCAGAGTTGGTTATGGCATAGGAGAATGTGTCATGTGAACTTTGATAACATTGTCAAGATAAGTACTATTCAAGCTGTGAGAGATCTTCTAAAGCTTGTGAAACCTACTAATAGCATGTGTAAGGAATGTCAATTGGGCAAATAGAATAGAGCTACATTCAAAAGTAAAGAACAATTTTCAAATGGATTGTTGGAACGTATGCACATTGATTTGTGTGGTCTTGCTAGAGTTAGGAATTTGCAAGGAGACATATACTTTATGTTGCTGATTGATGATTACTCCCAGATGATGTGGGTCACTTTCTTTAGAGAGAAATCAGAGGCTCTTGATAGATTCGAGGTGTTCAAGGCTAGGGTGGAAAATGACATTGGTGTGAAGATAAAGTGTCTGAGATCTGATAGAGGTGGAGAGTTTACCTCCAGTGAGTTTAATGCATCTTGTGAAAAGCATGGAATAAGAAGATAGTTATCTACTCCTAGGACTCCTCAGTAGAATGGAGTTGTGGAAAGGAAGAACTGGACCATTCAAGAGGCTGCTAGAACCATGATGATGGAAGCAAATGTTCCACATGTCTATTGGAGAGAGGCTATGAGTACTTCTATCTACACTCTTAACCAGGTGTAGACTAAAGGTAATACTAGTAAAACACCTTATGAACTATGGTTTGGTCATACTCCTACTGTGAAATACTACAAAATTTTTGGGAGTAAATGCTATATCAAGAGAGATGAAGATCTAGGCAAGTTTGATGCAAGATGCGATGAAGGAATACTTCTGGGTTATTCTAACCAAAGCAAGGCATACTAGTGCTTTAACAAGAGATTGAAAAGGATTGTTGAAAGTGCTAATGTCAAGGTTGATGAAAGCAAGGAGAGACCTTCCAAGTCTTGTGGATATGAATTAGATGATCAAAATGAAAGTCCAAATGAAGGAAAGAAAGTTCAAACTCAAACTCAAAATTAGATTCAGATTGCTCTGGAGAATCCAGTGAATCAAGAAGCTAGTGCAAATGTTGAGGAACAAGTTCAAGAAACAGAAGTTCAAGAAAATCCCAAAACTCCTAGGTATGTAAGATTGAATCATTCTGAAGATCAGATCATAGGAGATAAAAATAAAGGTGTTCAAACTAGAAGAAGAATTGCTGAAGAACAAGTGGAGTATTGTTTGATTTCAAAGATTGAACCAAAATTAGTGAATGAATCTTGTAATGATGAAAGTTGGGTAAAAGAAATGGAAGAAGAATTAATGCAAATTGAAAAGAATCATACTTGGGATCTTATTTCTAGACCTGAAAACAAAAATGTAATTGGAACTAAATGGGTCTTCTAGAATAAATTGAATCAAGATGGTGAAGTTGTGAGAAACAAAGCAAGATTGGTGTGCAAAGGATATTCTTAGGTAGAGGGGATTTATTTTGAAGAAACTTTTGCTCTGGTGGCAAGAATCGAAGCAGTCAGATTATTTCTTGCCTTTACTACTTACAAAGATTTCAAAGTTTACCAGATGGATGTCAATTCAACATTCCTGAATGGAGAGTTGGAAGAAGAAGTCTACATTGAGCAACCGAAAGGATTCTAGTTGTCTGATCAAGGAGATATGGTCTACAGATTGAGGAAAGCATTGTATGGACTTAAACAAGCCCCAAGAGCCTAGTATGCAAGATTAGATAAGTATCTGCTAAAGCTAGGTTTTAGCAAAGGCATAGCTGACAGCAATCTTTATTTCAAAATTGATCATGAACACATCTTTATTGTTGAGGTATTTGTTGATGATATCATCTTTGGTGGAAATGAGAGCATGTGTAAAAAATTTGCTGATCAGATGCAAAGTGAATTTTAGATGTCCATGCTTGGTGAAATGAATTTCTTCTTAGGTCTACAAATCATTTAGTCAGATAAGGGCATCTTCATATCTCAGTCTAAGTATGTGAAAGAGTTGTTGAAATTTTTTGGTATGGAGGATTCAAAACTAGTGAGCACTCCTATGATAATTGGATACAAGTTGAGTAAAGATAATGATTCCCCTAAGGCAGATCAGAAAAGTTATAGATCAATGATTGGAGGACTATTTTATCTGACTCATACCAGACCTGATATTATGAATGCAGTTGGCCTTGTTGCTAGATTTCAAGCTGATCCTAGAGAATCTCATGTTGTAGCAGTCAAAAGAATTTTTAGATATCTGAAGGGAACATCTGATTATGGCTTATGGTATCCTAAGGATGATGATTTCACTCTTCATGCATATACAAATGCTGATTGGGTAGGAGATGTGGATGGCAAGAAGAGTACTAGTGGTGGTGCATTTTTCTTGGGAGAGAGATTGGTTTCTTGGTTGAGAAAAAAATAAGAGGCAATATCTTTGTCTACTGCAGAGGTAAAGTATATAGCATCAACAAGTAATTGTACTCAAGTTTTGTGGATGAAGCAAATGTTGAAGGATATTAGAATTGTGTTTGAAGAACCTGTCACAATCTTCTGTGATAATTCAAGTGCAATAAACATCTCAAATAATTTGGTGTTGCATTCAAAGACAAAGCACATATCCATCAAGTTTCACTTTTTGAGAGAGAAGGTAAATGAGAATGAAGTCGGATTGGAGTTTGTTCCTTCAAAGGATTAGATTGCGGATATCTTCACTAAACCTCTACCTAAGGACACTTTTGAGTATCTCAGAGTGAAGATAGGGGTTATTACCCATCATGTTTAGAACTAAGGTGCACTAGTGTGCATCAGTCCAATGGAACTCACAATCACATCTTGCGATCTAGATTGGTGTTAAAGGGATGCTACTCAGGGGGAGTAGTCAGTATGCTAATTCTGGAATTTAGTTTGGTTTTATCTAAGAAACAAAAAGGGGGAGAGATGATTGCAAATATGTGCCCTCTGCCACTGATGTCAAAGGGGGAGAGAAGTCAAGTGAAAAATTCACAAGTAGTTGCTTGTGAAAGGGGGAGCAATGGAGAAAGTGGTTGTAGGTGTGATAAGAGAAAGGGGAAGAAGTCCTTGTCTTGATGGTTGAATAATTTTTTCACATCACATGTTTCCATCAATGACAAAGGGGGAGATTGTTGCAAATATGTGCCTATGATGTGTTGTCATTGATGTCAACATATCTCTTTGAAGATAGTACAGTTCAATAAAGTAGATTGATCAGCATTCCTAATGACATGAAGATTGGAGTCTATGGACTTAAGAGTTTTGTAGAGGATTGTCTAAAGTTGCTTTAGTTAAGATTTGAGAGGTCCACATGGAGGATTGGTGAAGTTATAGCCATCTGAGTAGAAAAGGATTTTGTAGTTGTTCAGAGGTAATAGAGTGACAATAATTTGGTCTGGATTGCTTCGCATTGGAATATTATGGTCTACGGATCTAGAGGTATGTTTGGGATGTTGGTGTGTATCCTCAACTCAAGTGGTTCGTGGTTTGGAGGTCTGCAAGAAATCTTTCTAATGTGACAGTCATGACAGTTGGTGTTCTTAAGTTCCCATATGAAGATGCAAGTGATTCTAGTGATTTGAGATGGTGTGGTTATTCTTGTTGATTTCATTGTGCTTGTAGAGGTCTTTGGATCATTTGTCTATTGTGTTGGTGGTCCACATTGAATATTGAGATCGTAGTTGAAGATTTCTCCGTGGGTGTTCCTGTTCTTTCTAGTCTTGGCCAACCGAATGCTTGGTGTGTGTTGTGGATGATCTAAGAAGAGTTCTATGGAGCGTGGCATGTTGTTCAAGGAAGATTTGAGTCCCAACTTTTTTTGGCCAATAGTGTAATGGTTCACATGTAACATTTTAAGTCTTGTGATTGTTATTGCTTGTGATGCCTATCTTGGAGAATGTTCCAGATAGATGATTGTAAGGCTAACTTTGATGTTCATTCCAAAGTCAATGTCATGTATAAATAAGTGTTATGAAGTCATGGAAATGTATGGATGTCAGCAAAGATGCGGAGGTAGTGAGGAAGTGTTTGGGGGTAGAGCACAGGTGTTGTGACCTTCAATAGAACTGAACTTTGGCATGGAGAAGATGTTGTTTCTCAGTTCAACCTTTTGGTGTTAACCAAGTGAATATTCTTGTAGGCAGTGACCCTCCTTTGAGTAATGAGCCCTGGGTAGTGTGCCCGAAGGCAAGTGCCTTCCCATTTTTCTATTCTTTTAACAGAGAATAAATCTTGTGGGTTAACCCCCACTGTGGTTTTTCCCTTAATCGGGTTTCCACGTAAAAATCCTAGTGTTATGTGTTGATTATGTTTTTGCTCTTGTGTTGTTGATTCATGCTTTCATGGTTACATCATTAATCCATTTATAAGGGGTAAAGAAGATTAAATGCAGCAAAAGATAAAGCTTTGTGACAACTGATTCACCCCCCCTCTTAGTTGTCTGCCCTAATTTCAACAGATTATTGTGGGATTGGCTTGAAGTGGAAGGAGAGGACAAAGTGGACTATTCATGCTTTGGAAAAGGATCCTAGTAAACTCCCCATTGCACATTAGGTGAAGGATTTTTGGTTACATCTAATTTTTCTTCACCAGTAAGATCTTTGATATAATTCTTAAGCCTCATACACTTGTTTGTAGGATGTCCATGGGCATATGATAACTACAATAATCTTTTTCATTATACCATGCAAGCTTAAGCTGATTATCATCAAATGGCTTAGTGATGGGAAATATGATCATATTATCTTGCACCAATTTAGAAGGACTTGCTCAATAGGTTCCTCTAAATTAGTAAAGTTACGTCTTAGATTAGAGGGGGATCTAAATTGTCTCTCAAGAAGGGAGATGATGTTAGTTTTAAGGACAATTTTCACATTGTTTTGGGAAGATTGCATTGTTTGAACATGTTTAGTATCATTAACATCATCACTAACCACATGTTTATTCTTAGTGCAAGGTTTATATTTATCATTCATTTGATTATTATCTTTGATATAGGTCTTGATTGAACCTTCAGTGATAAGGGATTTTTCAATAAGGACACCTTTTTCAATGACCTCATCAAAAGTAGATAGATAATGGACTTGAAGATGAAAGGTCATTTTTGGATGAAGATTTTGAATGAAAACATTAACCAATTGTTTTTTAGGGATTGGCCATGGGATTCAACTTGTAATCTCTCTCTATTGTTGTAGGTAAGTGGCAAAGCTTTCTCCATTATTTTTCTTAAAGATCTAGCATTGTAGTCTCATGTTCAACATTGTAGGAGAAATGAGTGACAAATGTTTCAGCTAGTTGAGGGAATGTTTTGATAGAACCAGGAGTAAGATATTGAAACCAATCTAAGTCTCAACCCACCAAACTTTGGGGAAAGAGTTTCATTAGATAGGCATCTCTATAGGAAACTTCTTGATAAAGATTTGTAAAATAAATTGACATGGTCTTGAGGATCTCCTTTTCCTTTATATTTGTCAAACTTAGGGACTTCATAGTTCAGACAAAAAGTGTTGGTAGGTGGCGACTGATCAAGAAAGTACTGTACACTAGCCATGTATCCTTGCTAGGGTTCGGGGGCGGTAGCCCCCGAGAAATTTTTTTTTTAAGGGCCGACTTAAAAAATCCTAGGGCCGACTTAAAAAAATCCTATTTTTTATGACCGACATAAGAAAACCCTAATTTTTTGTAACCGACAAAAAAGGCTTGATAAAAAGTGGCCAAGGGTTAGGGTTTGAGTATTGTGTTGTAGCATTTGCAGTGGTATTGAGTTGCAGGGATTGCTGATTGTAATCGGTTTGATTTACTGGATAATAATATTGGACTCTCTGTTTGGTGGATGTAGCCCGAGTTTGGGTGAACCACGTTAAATCTTGTCTCTCACTGTTATTAATTCTATGTATTTCCATTTCTCTATTTAATCTTTATTTGCATTTAATTGATATCTTCTGTCGGCTAACCCTAACAAGTGGTATCAGAGCGGGTTGTGTTCGATTATCGTCTGCAGGAAAGTCTCACGGTTGAGTGGGAGCAATGGCAGACGAGGGTAAAATGAAGGTTGATAAATTCAATGGGCAGAACTATCAGTTATGGAAGATGTAGATGGAGGATTACCTCTAGCAAAAGGATTTATGGAGGCCGTTGGAAGGAGTAGCCAAGAAACTGGCAATAATGTCTGATGAGGATTGGAATCTTCTTGACAGAAAGGCATTGGGAACCATTCGATTGTGCCTAGCACCATCGGTGGCATTCAATATAATGGAAGTGAAGACAACAGATGGTCTGATGAAAGCTTTGGCTAAGTTGTATGAAAAACCCTTAGCCTCAAATAAGGTATTTCTCATGAAGCAGTTGTTTAATTTGAAAATGGTTGAAGGTGGATCTGTGACAGGTCATTTAAATGAATTTAATATGATTGTCAGTCAATTGACTTTTGTAAATGTAAAATTTGATGAAGAAGTTAGAGCTCTCTTGATATTATGTTCATTGCCTGAAAGCTGGGATAGTTTGGTAATGGCGGTTAGTAACTCTGTTTCTGGTTCAAATACCCTAAAATTTGATGATGTTGTTGGTGTTATTCTGAGTGAGGAAATTCGTAAGAAAAGCTCAGGTGGATCCAAATCAGGCAGTGTTTTGAATGCAGAAAGCAGGGGCAGATCAAAGGAGAGAGGTCTGAAATGTATTAATATGGATTTCTGTGAAAGTTGTGTGTATGGAAAACAAAAGAGAGTCAGTTTTCTCAAAGATGGGAAGCAAAAGAAAAATGAAAAGTTGGAGCTTGTGCATACAGATGTATGGGGACCAGCTCAGGTATCTTCTTTCGGTGGCTCTCGGTATTATGTTACATTCTAGATGATGCAACTAGGAAGGTCTGGATTTATTTCCTTAGACAGAAATCTGATGTATTTGAAACATTTAAGAAATGGAGAAGCTTGGTTGAAAATGAGATAGGTAAAAGATTAAAATGTCTCAGATCTGATAATGGCGGTGAGTATTGCAGCAAAGAATTTGAAGATTATTGTTCCTTTAATGGAATTCGTAGGCAGAAAATAGTTCCAGGGACTCCACAGGAAAATGGAGTGGCTGAACGCATGAATAGGACAATAATGGAGCATGCAAGGACCATGAGATTGCATGTTGGACTGCCTTTAAACATGTGGGCAGAGGCTGTCAACACTGCTGTATATTTAATTAACAGAGGTCCTTCAGTTCCTTTGGACTGTGGTATTCCAGAGGAAGCATGGACTGGCAATAAGGTGAGTTATTCTTTTCTGAAAACCTTCGGCTGTGAAGCATTTGCACATATAGATTCTGAAAATAGAACCAAGCTGGATGCAAAATCAAAAAAATGTACCTTCGTTGGATATGGCATTGATGAATTTGGTTATAGGCTTTGGGATTTTGAAAATCAGAAAATTGTGAGAAGCAGGGATGTTATATTCAATGAGAAGGTGTTGTACAAAGATCAGTTGCAGTAGCATGAGAAGAAAGAAAAGGATTATGTGGTGCTGGATGATACTCCAAATAGTGATGTTCCAGTGGCTCCTCATGCTCCACAACAGCAACCAGAAATACCACAAACTCCAGTGAATGTTAGACGGTCAACAAGGATAAGTAGACCTCCTGAAAGGTTTTCTCCCTCTTTGTATTCTATTTTGTTAACAGATGCTGGTGAACCAGAAGGGTATGATGAAGCTATGCAGGTGAATACACAAGTTCAGTGGGAGCTTGCCATGCAAGAAGAAATGGATTCCTTGCTGAAAAATCAGGCTTGGGAATTATGTAAGTTACCTGTAGGTAAAAAGGCTTTACCAAACAAATGGGTTTACAGGATGAAAGAGGAAGATGGAGGTAAGAAACGATTTAAGGCCAGGTTAGTTGTCAAAGGATTTGCACAGAAACAGGGCATTGATTTTGATGAGATATTTTGTCCAGTTGTCAAGATGACTTCTATTCGTACTATTTTAAGTATTGTGGCTGCTGAAGATTTGCATTTGGAACAACTAGATGTGAAAACTGCCTTTCTCCATGGTGATTTGGAGGAGGAGATATACATGGCACAACCACAGGGATTTGAAGTCAAAGGTAAGGAGAAACAAGTGTGCAGATTGAAGAAGAGCTTGTATGGCCTGAAACAAGCACATCGACAATGGTATTTGAAATTTGATAGTTTTATGGCTGAGCAAGGCTACAGTAGGTGTAATTCTGACCATTGTGTTTATTTTAAGAGGTTGGATAATGACAGCTACATTATTTTATGTTTATATGTTGATGACATGTTTGTAGCTGGGTCTAACATGGATCACATCAGAGAGTTAAAACATCAGTTATCATAGTCATTTGATATGAAGGATTTGGGGGCAGAAAAACAAATCCTTGGTATGAAAATTTGCAGAGATAGGATGAATAGAAAATTGACTCTATCTCAGGCCGCTTATGTTGAAAAGGTGTTGCAGCGATTCCATATGGAGAATGCAAAAGCTGTCAGCACACCTTTGCCTAGTCATTTGAAATTGACTAAGGAGATGTGTCCAAAGACACAAGAGGAGGAAGAAAAAATGTCTAAGGTACCCTATGCTTCAGCTGTAGGAAGTTTAATGTATGCCATGGTATGCACGAGACCGGATATTGCACATGCTGTCGGAGTCGTTAGCAGGTATATGAGTCATCCTGGATTTGAGCATTGGAATGCGGTCAAATGGATTCTCTGATATTTGAGAGGTACATCTAATAAACACTTATGTTTTGGGGGCTCTAATACTGATTTAGCAGGTTATGTAGACTCAGATTTGGCAGGGGATATTGATACCAGGCGGAGTACTACAGGTTATGTCTTTACTGTAGGTGGAACATCGGTGAGTTGGATTTCTAGGTTGCAAAAGGTGGTTGCTTTATCCACCACAGAGGCAGAATATGTCGCTACAACAGAGGCAAGCAAGGAGATGATATGGCTGCAATCTTTCATGGAAGAATTGGGTAAACAACATGCTAACAGTTCTTTGTATACAGACAATCAGAGTGCCATACATCTTGCAAAGAATTCTGCCTTGCATTCAAAGACCAAACACATACAGTTGAGGTATCACTTTATTCGGTCGGTGTTGGATAATGGACAGTTAAGGCTGGAAAAGATACATACAGATGAAAATCCAGTGGATATGTTTACAAAGGCAGTGACAAGGGAGAAGCTGAGCTCCTCTTCAGCTTCGATTGGTCTTCTAGACTGAAAACAATAAAAATTGAACAGTAGAGTCTAGGGTGCTTATTTCCAGTGGGAGCTGCATGCGCAGCAGTGTCGTCCAGGATCAGTCTCCAAGTGGGAGATTGTTGGTAGGTGGTGACTGATCAGGATAGTACTGTACACTAGCCATGTATCTTCGCTGGGGTTTGGGGGTGGTAGCCCTCGAGAAATTTTTTTTTAAGGGCTGACTTAAAAAATCCTAGGGCCGACTTAAAAAAATCCTATTTTTTATGACCGACATAAGAAAACCCTAATTTTTTGTAACCGACAAAAAATGCTTGATAAAAAGCGGCCAAGGGTTAGGGTTTGAGTATTGTGTTGTAGCATTTGCAGCGGTATTGAGTTGTAGGGATTGCTGATTGTAATCAGTTTGATTTACTAGATAATAATATTGGACTCTCTGTTTGGTGGATGTAGCCCAAGTTTGGGTGAACCACGTTAAATCTTGTCTCTCGCTGTTATTAATTCTGTGTATTTCTATTTCTCTGTTTAATCTTTATTTGCATTTAATTGATATCTTCTGCTGGCTAACCCTAACAAAAAGGAGTCATCATGATTGATTGATCAAGAGGGTAACAACAAAACTCCTCAAATTTGTAATGTTTGCATTGAGTCCCAATCTCTAACCCTTTGAGGGAATCCTTTACTTGGTCTTGTATCATTTGAAAGGAATGTCCAGGAAGAGTGGAAGATGACCAAGGTTGTAATATCATAGGATTGGATATGGTTTGTTAATAAGTGTTTTGTGATGGATTGGATGAAGTCATAGGATGAATGATCAAAGGATTGGGTTGGTAGGTAATATGCGATGAAATGAGTGGAGAGGGGTTTGAATAAATATGATGGGAATGACTTTGTGATATGTGATAAGAGATTGGTTGAGATGAAATATGATGTGGCCATGTAGATGGGATTGCAAGTATTTGTTTAGGAATAGAAAGAGATAGAAGTGAGGTTTGTAATGGAGTGGAAAGTGTAGGAATGTATTAATGAGATGTCTTAGATGGCTTGGAGATTTGTGGCATGAGTGATGAGGCTTGACCTAGTTGATAAGCATAAGTTGAATTAGGGTCATAAGAAGGTGGAGGTAAGAAGGTCATGTCACTCCTTTGTTGATTGTCATGAAGGTTTGATATGATGGGATATGATGAAGAACTGGGATGATTGGGGTCTTTTATTTTTGACTCCTCAAGGTGAGGAGGAATCTTCACTCCCTCCTCTTAGAGAAGTTACATGACCAAATCCTTATGTTGGATGTTTTTGATGAAATCTATGAGTTTGGGTGAAAGCTTGGCTTGATCAATATCATGTTCATGCTCACTTACATTTTTGGAACCATGTATCAAGGATGGGTTCATCTTAGGGTGAGTTCCTTCATTTATAAGAGATGCCAAGAAACCAAGTGAGTACCTAACTTGATCATCAATACTTCCATGCACATTTGTGTTATGAGGTAAAGTAGGTTGAACATTTATGTGAGGATCCATCTTCTTGGCTTGAGATTGAGTTATGGGAGACATATAATGAGAGATCTTTATGATGTGGCTAAAGGTTGATTTGTTGAGGATCTTGATTATGGATGATTGGGTATAGGGTGGATGAGAATGATTAGGATAGAAATATGATGATACTTGGACTAGATTTGGGATTAAGATCAAGATGCAAGACCCAATTAGATTTAATTTGATGGATTAGGATGGTGTTGTGGGAATGATATATCCAAAGAACAACACAAGGATTGATTATGATTGAAGGATTGAAATATGATTGGAAGATAATGGTCTTGATCAAGCCCTAAATCTCAATTCAAAGTCTATGGATGATGGGACTTGATTTGGGGATAAGGTAGATGATGTGGATGGAAAAGAGGGAAAGTGAATGTAGCTTGAACTATAGATTTGGATCTCAAATGAATCAACCTTTGACAAAATGAGCAACGTGACAAGGATTATATCAAAATGTGAGTGCTAGCTGAGTTGTAGGCAAATGCAACTTGTTTTCAAGAAAATGCAACTTGTTTTTAGACAAATATGACTTATTTTTAGGAGAATATGACAAGAAGCAGTCAAAAGTGGTGATTTATAGATTTGACAGTTTTAGATGATTTTTTGACAAGAAATAAACAAACACAAAGACATAATGGCTGCTTTGAAATTTAGTGTGATTAGGCTAAATGGCATTTACTAGTTTCACACATAGAAAACACAACAATCACTTGAGCACATCCCTAAAATTATTTAGGTGGGTTTGACTTCTAATGTAGGCCCACCAAAATACCATTCCTAGGAGTGAATAGCTAGGGAGTGTTGCATTGCATGGGGTCCCTTTCCTTTGAGGCCTTGATGCCTTCCCAAAGGAGCCTCTATATCAAATCAAGGGTGTAGGGGTGAGTAACTTCAGGATTGATGCTAACCCTTGCACTACACTAAAAGATCAACCAAGAAGTCTTAGCTATGTTCACACAATCTCTCCAAAAGTGTCCCCAATATACATGAGGTACAAGGGCTCAAGTCCATGAACACCAGTCCATCAAAGGCATGAGACTAGAGAAAGAGCTTGAATGATCCCTTCATCTTGTGTCCTAAATCACTAGGGGCCTAAGGTTATGCCAATGATGATGTAACTAGATTGAGCTGAAAATTTCATTCTCCCCCTTTTGTTTAACACACAGGTATACTGAGAGGGGGTGAATCAGTATGTATCACTTTTTAATTCAATCGTACTTCAAAATCTTTACCAGGTCAATCAGATTATGCAACCATAAACATGTTCACACATTCACACAAGAAACCATTGTTACGGGAAAATGTGGAGATAATATCAATGATTAATAATAACCCAATAACTCAATAGAAATTGTGATAATCAAGATTCAAACACAAAGAAAGATACCTTGCAAACCTTATTACTTCGTGGCTTCCATTAGTCACCTAATCTCAATTGATCTCGTTGTATGTGAATGAAGCCCTCAGAAAGCACACTTCCTTGCTTTGTTCTTCAAGATGACAATAGAGAAATGGCTATTATAGTTCTTGTAATGAAGAGGATCTTCAATACAATAAAAATGGTGATTGCAAGCTATGGAATGGTCTTGGGTGCCAAAGGCACTCTGTGAATTCTACAGAGTAAGTTTACTAAAAGCTTGGATGATTGAGGATTAGCGTTGTATTTATAGACTTGAGAGAGAGAAGATCAACAGCATAGAATGAATTAGAAGATCAACAGTTGAGGAAACTTGAGAAGATGTGCACGAATCAGAAGAGGACAAGTGTCCTGCTCTTTCATGCAACATAGGAGTTAATAGAAATAGATTGAAGAGTTAACTGAATAGATTGTCCAGTTAACAAAATAGACTAACTAGTTAACTGATTTGATTTATAAGTTAACTAATTGGAACTAGAGGATAAAAAGGACATGTGGGTGAGAAAACAAATAATTAAATATTAAAATATTTAATTAAGCATGCACGTGGATTTGCATGAATTAATTTTGGTGTTAATCCATTTTTAAGAAGAAAAAGAATAATTTAAATAAATGTTTTGATTTATTTAAATATAGAGGATGTTAAGTCTAGAAGAACTAATTAAATAATTAGACATTATTTAATTTAGAATGACTTTTAGAATTTAGAAGAGGTAATTAAATAATTTGATATTATTTAATTTAGAGGAATTTTGGAAGAATTAATTAAATAATTTGGTATTATTTAATTTAGAAGAACTTAGAGGATTTTAATTAAATAAATGAATTTATTTAATTTGGAGGAATATGAAGGTTTTAATTAAATAAATGATTTTATTTAATTTTGTGGAGAAATGTGAATCAGATAAATAAATTGATTTGTTTATTTATTGATAGAGGAATTAAACTAAAATAAGTATGAAGAATATTTATTTAGATAGAGTCATGTCACTTTTAGGTGTATCCATTTTGCCTCTCTTTGATGCAATGTGTTCTATCACGTTGTTTCAAAGAATAAGATTTTTTGATAATGATACATGCCCCAGTTTGCCCCTGGTACAAGTTTAAATATCACTAGGATGCCCCCTCGAGAGATTGGACGAGAAGAAAAGGCAAAAGGACATGAGACGGACAATCTCATGATGAAGAAGGGTGAACAGTTAGGTTAGGTAGAAGAAAATAGGTTGAATAAAGAGCCGAATGACATGTGATGCAAGATAAAATGATAACACACACAAGAAAGTAAGCAAGTATGCACAAACGATACAAGAACAAACAAGGTATTGCCCCTGTTAAGCGGTAAACCAATGATTAATTAACTGATTGATGATAGTGCTTTTCATTGCGGGGAATGATATATCCCTAGATCAACACGAAGACATGGGAAAGATACATCCCAAAGCTAGTATTGTCATTGTAGGGAAAGATATGTTCCTAGACCAACACAAAGATATGGGAAAGATATATCCCAAAGCTAGTATTACCATTACGGGGAAAGATATATCCCTAGACCAACACCAAGATACAAGAAAGACATACCCCACAGATGATGATGATTGATTGATCTGGTTTACGACGAGATTAGGATCAAGACCACTGATTGAAATTGGATAATTTGACAAGATTGACTTTACTTGATTGGTATGGATTAAGGATGACTTGCATTTGGATCATTGCTCAAATTGACTGGATTGGGATGAGATGAACCACATGGATAAGTGGAAGATACAATTGGATAAAATTCTAGAAAGGATATAGATCTTTTGACACTTGGAAAAGGTTTACTCAATCGATGCAGAAGAGACTTGATGAAAGATACAGATGATAGAAAATTGACTTTGACAGAAGAATGACTCGACTGAAGGACTCATGAGCTTTTGTAAACTCTGACACTATGAATAGAATATTTATTGATGGATGGTATATGGAATGCAATTGATATGGATGGATGTGGATATTTGTCATCTTGATATTGCAAGTATTTTGAAGTGCTTGTTTCATCATTGGGCACTTTTTTTGTTTCTTTTCTCTTTTTAAAATGTTGTAAGAAAATACAAGCATCTAGGTATAATTGAACCAAGATGACCTAAGTATTACTTACATGAATTTTGATATAGCAAGTTGATATAAGCATCTAGTCAAAATTGAATCTAGATGACCTGAGTATTTCTTACGTTTCAACAGACAAGGATTGCCCCTTTTCATGTTTAGACCTCTAGAGTCCTCGATGATCTTTTGCTGATCATGTCATTAGACAAAAGTTGTCACATTACTAAAATTAATCTACAAATAGTAGACAAAGAAAATGATTATGCCCCCATCATAGTTTCTCTAGTTTTTGACATCCTCGAGTAGCATAGAAAGACATAATAACAAAAATCAAGACTCTGTAACTTAACCTACTCACAAAACATTCTTGTATTAGATGTGTCTTCTTGCCATAATTTAGATAAAATTGTTTTGAGTGTTTAGGCACTTATTTTCTTTTCTTTGGATAGGTTGATGTTTTGGGTCAAAATTTCTTCTTTGGAAGCGGGCTTTGTTGCACTTACATGTCTTAGTGAAAGGTATCACAATCCTTATTGGTGTCCTCTGAGAACATGTGGCATTCAATAATCCAATTCAGTAACCAGGTCAAGGACATGCTCCTAGTCAAATAAAGGATCGACTTATTATAGATGAACTAACAAACAGATACGAAGAAACAAGCCCTAAGGGACTGACCTAGTGTCCTGGGGGCTCATTTGATAGATGGCCTTGCCTACGTGATGTCGCAGAGGCAATGTAGTTTGGGGTGACGGACTTCACGGACCTAGGACCTAGGCGATGGGAAAATGGTGTGGATGCAAATGGACAAAGGGATGGGATGGATGGAAAAGGAGCAGATGGGTAACCTCAAGGGTGCATCGATATAAGATGACCTTTCCTATGTGATAGCTCAGAGGAAACGTCGTTTGACAAGACAAGATACTGACGATAGACCCTACGACAGGATGACATGACAGATAGGATACTAGATAAACCTTAGGTTGTAAGGTGACAAAGTCGATAGAGTATCAAGCCATGATAAGTTATCATGAGGTGGTTTGCTAAAACAGAGATGACCAGATGATGGATGACGGTAGGCAATGTGTACTCCTACAAAATGCCATGAGATGAGACATTGAACTTTATTGTTTTGAGACACTTTACAATTTTGGCATGAATGCAATGTGGAACAAACAAAATGACCGCTCTTAAATATGATTTTTGATTTAGGGGATGACGGGGTGTCTTGATATAGGAGATCTATTCAAGGCTGTGAGATAGGATTTAGGGAAAACTCAAGTGGGGAGTGAAATGAATTACGGATTGTTTTTGATTTCTAGGCTTTGCTAAAGGCTAAACACTGATCCTTATCTAGATAAGACAATCTAACAAGCTTTCAACTTAGACAAGTAACAAATTTTATTGATGCTCACTAGACTTAGATCATAGATTGCAAGCAAGATAGACCTGGGGTAAAGGATATTCAGGAAAGAACAAGGGTCCCTAGATAGAAGATGATCCTAGAGACTACTAGACTTGTTAGTTTAGCTTAGCTAGGGCGTGTGTGTGCTTTGTACCTTTCTTTCTCTGTTAGAATGTCACTCTTGATGCTTCGAGCTTAAACTGATCTCCACCCAAGAGTATGGACATTCAACAATCTTCTCTCTTTCACTCTTTTTTTGTATCTCTCCTTTTTTCCTTTTCACTTTTTAATTTTATTTTCCTCACTTGGCTTTTCTCATATTATGGATTTTTGATTTTTTCGAGAAATGAATGCTTTCAGGAACTTTGATATGCAAGACTTTGATCTCTCAATTGTCACTTTTTTATCACTCATTTTATTTATTCACTTGTATCTTAGATTGCTTCCTTCAGAGTTTTGATCTTCCTAAGATTTTTGGCCAAGAAAGATAAGGGGTTGAGTGCCACCTAAAGTTTTTGTAATCTAGTTGGACTTCTCTACTACTAGGGAAGAAATGGGAAGGTCTACTTGCAAGCTTCCTTTGAACACTGTAGTTTTGAATACTGACTCCGTTTAGACTTGAAATCTTGACTCATTAAGACTGGGATTAGTGTAAAGCTAAGAGCTAGGCTTTGATTAGAATCATTGGGAATGAAGGGGGATAATGGCAATTGTGGAAAATGAGGGATCTCTAGGTCTTGAAAGGATGATGTATATCTAGGCAACCCAAGGCACCTTACTGCAAGGAAAATAACACAAGAATAGATCACTAACAATAATACAAGATGAACAGAATTAAATTAAAATGCAAGAAACAAGTTGTTTTTGACATTTTTGAGTTTTATAATTTTTTTTTTGTGTTTTTCATGTTTTATGATTTTTTTTTTTTGGTTTTTTTTAGACATAATACTTCCTGAGGTGAAAGGCATTGACTACTTCACTAAATTCCTCTCTCGTCATTGTGCACAAGAGATAAGCACCGTTTTCAATATTTTCTATAACCATGTAGGGGCCTTTCCAGTCTTCTGAAAAGACTCTTTTTCATCTATTTTTCTTGTTTTTCGTGCTACCTCTTCTCAAGACTAATTCTCCTATTCTGTAGGGTTCATCACTTGAATCCATCAGTGCCAACTCAATGGTTTCCCTTGGCATTGTGAGATACAGTAAATCCTAAAAGACATGTTGATGGGAGGGGGTCCAATACAGGATTCCTTTGCCTTTAAGTAATTCTATCAATAGATCGAATTGTGTTTGCATGTAGATTTTTATTTCAAATCTCTCTTGGATTCTTTGTAAGAATTTGAATAGTTCAAGAGGAGTTTGTGGCGCCCTTTGTTCATCAGGAGGGAGAAAGCTTATGGTCATCCTCCCTTTGGGCTCTGGTCTTAAGTCCATGGCATATCCTATGTAACTATGTGGGAGTTCAAAGATGACAGGGTCACCAACACTGACTGTCACTCGCATCTTCCATTCTGTGTGAAAGAGGCCTTCGCTTTCTTTGTCCTCATCAGGAAGTCTTTCGACCATTTCAATTTGTACCTGAGGTGCTTCCCATTCACTGAGTTCATTTGATTCAACCGAGGTAGGGGTGGTTGGTTCTTCTCACGGTTTGGATACGATGAACATCCTTGGTAGCATTCCTATGACATTGGTTGATTCATTATCAATAGAATGCACCTCTTCCATGGGTATTACTAGGTCAGATGATCCTGTTTCTTCTATTATTTTAGGGATGCATGACTTATTTAATTGTGACAATGGTGTGTAACCTTTTGACATGTCCTCCTTAGCATCTGAGAAAGCATGTGGGTCTATATTTCTCAGATCTAACATGGTGGTTTCAAACATTGGGCCTTCAGTTCTATGTGGAACCTCTCCTATGCAAGGGAAGAGTTTGTAAGCTTCTTAGTTGTCAATCATGAGTACCTCTAAGAGGGATCAGAGTGGTCCATCCTATTCAATCAATTCCATGATTTCAATAGTCTTATTCTTGGGAATCATTTCCCTCTGTTTTGGTAATGGCTTGTCTTCTAGAGTTTTAATTTTTGCGGCGTTTGTGGTCTTTATTATGTTGAAAGGTTCTGGATCCCCCTTGGAAACATATATTTTCCCTAAATAGAGGAATTGAGCTTCTTGAAATAATGTGGAGGGTACCACTTTTATCCTATGTATCCACGGTCTACCTAGGAGAATGTTATATCCTGTGTCTTTCTTGATGACATAGAATGTGGTAGGAATGGTCTTAGGTCCCAAGGTTATTGGGAGGGTAATCTTGCCAATGGTGGTAGTCTTCAGATTATTATACCCGCTTAGAGTATCTCAGGAAGCAGTGATGTTAGTGTGCCCATAGTCCATCCTCTCAAATAGGGAGAAAGGAACTATGTTAATTGTTGCTTCATCATCGATTAAGGTCTATTTGATACATGTGTCGTAGATCCACACTTGCAGGTGTAACGCAGGGTTTCCTTGTTCTGTTAATTCTACCTCAGAAGGCATCTATCGTAAGTCAAAAAAGAACCCTGGATCTTGAAGTTCTGAGTTTGATGGGTTGATGACATAGGCTGTATGCTTTAGATTGTACTCTTGACATAGATCTTGATTTTCTTGAATAGAAGTTGAAGTGGGAGAGTCTTGGATAAGCTCTATATCTTCCAGATGATCAACAACATGAGGATAGAGTGGAATGTGGCTCAGACCCACGGTAGAAGATTCTTCAATAGGCTTGATTGGTAACAGATTAGATGATGGGGTTGGGACAATGGACATGTTCAGAGGCTCTTCGATAGGCTCTTGATGGATAGGCTCTTGACGTATAGGCTCTTCATTAGGTGTTTGATGATATGGGCATGGTTTATTCCTTTCTAAAATCCATTGGATCACATCCTTCATGAGTATATGGGTAGATGGATCATACAACAAATGGGGAATAATGGTAGATGGTGAAGGTGATGGCCTTGGAGGGAATGTGTACAAGGTGATTTTTTTTATAGTAGGTGGTGATAGGGCAATCAGAGTTAGTGTTGGAATCCAATTGTGTGTCAGACGTGGGCTCATTTATTTGTAGGATATGTGATTAACGGTGTATTCGAATGGCACATTTGTGTAATTTGCATCATTGTTCCCGTTATAGCAATTTTGTTGGTTGTTACTGTTGTTGTTCTGATTAGAAGACCCTCCCTACTCGTAGTTGGGGAGAGGATTCTTGAATGCTAAGTGATCATCATTAGAGGCATGCCCATCAAGTGATACCTTTTTCTAGTCCAACAAGTCTTTAATGGTGTGTTTGAGTGCAATACAGTCATTGGTTTTGTGTCCCTTATTTTGGTGATGTTCATAGAAGTCACTGTCATTCCACCAAGGAGGTTTGACCTTTGGTTCATACTCCAGCACCATTGGAAGCATTATGAGTTTATTGGATATTAGCTTTTGTAGGGTGGTTTCCAATGTTTTTCCTAGAGGTGTGAATTTTCTCTTAGGCCAATAGTTTGTAAACCATGATTCAATGTTTCATGGTTTGTTTTGTGGAGGGTTGTTTTATGGGCTTGATAAGTTAAAAATTGGTTGTTTTGGCACCACATTTTTGGAATCAACCACCCCATCATTCATGATGTTCTTATTCTGAGTCCAAAATCATGGTTTATCTGTATTGACATTTACACTAGGAGTGTCCTTGTAAAGGTTGGTTTGACCTTTTGCTATTAAAGCCTTTTCAATGAGTAAACCCATCTCAATGACCTTGCTAAAAGAAGCAGGGCATTGTATTTGAATTTGGTAGTTGAGGTCAGTGTGGAGGTTGTAGACAAACATTTCCAGCATTTATTTTTCTGGTATTTGATACAGACATTTACTTGCCAATTGTCTCCATCTTTGTAAGAAAGAGGCGAAAGATTCTCCACCCTTTTGTTTAGCGTTACAAAGATCTAAAAGTGAGATGTCATGCTCAATGTTGTAGAAGTGTATGACAAGCTTATCCACTAGTTCGTTGAACAGGAGGTAATTGAGAGAACCACTCCATAGCTTGTCCTCCAAATCTCCTTGGGAATAGTCACATGAGATAGGTGTCATTGTGGGCAACTTCAAGGAATGCTGCACTAAATTCTCTGATGTGGTATCTTGGATCACCCTTTCTACGATATTTGTCAAATTTTGGGACCTCAAACTTTGAGGGGAAAGGTATGATGATCAAGGTCTTGTCAAAAGGATGTGGTGAGATATCCTCTAGAGAATAGTGTTTTGTAGATGCTCTAGTTTGAATGTCTATGAGTTGTTTCTACCAGGCTTGGAGTTGTTGAGTCAATACGCCTAGAGGGTTTGTAGAGTCAATGGTCAACTTGTCTTTGTCTATGGTTCTTTCTTCTCGTGTGCTTTCCTCGGGGATTCTTTATTCTTCGGTTTCCTTTAACGCATTGACGTCAAAGTCTTTGGGGAGTTTGGATCCTTATATCGCTAGGTAAAGAAAGAATTTGATAGGGTTTTGTTTGAGTAATTTGTCCATCATACGTTGGAACTTTCAGTCTTGTTGAGCTTCTAGAATGTCCTCATTAGAAAACTCCTCATCACTGTCATGAGGGGATGGGACAATCTTGTTGGATGTGCCCACCATTTCAAGTTGTTTTTGTTTTTGGGATCTAGTTAAGACCATGTAATTTGACTTGAGATGGGGTGGAGTGAGATTGGAAGCTTTGTCAAGGTGCGATAGGAGGTTGTGGTGAAGGGGATACTTGTGGTGACGAGGTTTGAACAAGGGTTTTCTTAGACCAATGATGTCAAACAAGTTGGTTGATGCAAAATGGTAGCCAAAAGTAAGGATGTTTGGAATCTAATTACTTGATATAGACTAGTTTTGCATAAACCCCTAGTTAAGTTCCGAGAGAGAAGGATGATAGATCCTTGATAGTGGGTACTTACTAGGTTTGTTTAAGGCTGATATGATCTAGAATTCCTTTGTTGCTAACCTAGTTTTGATACTTGGTTTGACTTTGGGAAGTTTTGGTGAAGTGTTTTGGTGAGATGTCCAATGGAAAAGAGGGTATGACATGAAAAATGGACGGGAGAAGTGACTGCATGGTAAATATAATCTTGGAGACTAGAACAAGGCTGAAATGGGAACCCAGAAAGGTTGATATTTTTCTCACAAAAGGTCTGGAAGTGCTCAATGTGATGGATGCACAAGAATAGAAGCATTGTAACAGAGGGTAAATGCGTAGCAGAAGATAACAAAAGCGCAAGACTGGTAAATGATAAATGTGCAATAGGATTTAACAAAACCATAGAAAGTTGAAATATATGCATAGTAGAAATAGATGCACTACAGAAAGTGACAAATGTGCAGTAGGAAGGTATATATGCGCAGCTCTGTATTTTTTTGGCAGTTTTGACTGATTTTTCATTATTTTTTGATGTTTTTGGTTTTTTCTTTGGCTGAAAGTTAGTCTTTTGATTTGATTTTTTTCAACTATGGCAAGAAGACACTGTAAACACAGAATATTTTCATGATTTTTGATTTTTTTTAGATTTTTGACTTTTTGTGACAAAAAAACAAGTACAAATCCTAGGATGGCAAGGGCAATATAAACCAAATTCTCACTTGGTTTTTACACCAGCTACACTATTCAGTGCGGATAAATTAGGAACTTGGGACACGGGCTCCCCATTACAAGTGCACAAACTTCTCAGGTACACCAAGTTCTAGGTTCCCAAGGCTCGCAAACCTTAGGATTTCCCTGTTATCTCTACTATTGAATCGTAAGAACGTGAGTCATCTTAGGAAGATGATAATCACTCTTTTTGGCACCAATTTATAGGGGATTTTGGCCTCTAAAACAATGGATAAGTAGTAAGGGCAACCGTTCAAGTGGTTATATGTGCAGCAACACTACTCTCCATTATAGAGTCTCCCAGCCTTCAAGAGTTGCGCCTTGGAGGGTTTTAGGGGAGGTTGGCTATCGGTATAACTAATCAGCACTTGTTACATGAAGCTTTCGCCTCAAGCACAATTTATTTATAGTGGCTAGGTAGAGCTTGGCTTTAGCTTGTTACCACTTAAGGTCATTCCCACTTGGATGGAAGGATATCCAAGGGAAGGCCTCTCTAAAGGTTAAACATGCAAAATGATAGGTTTGGCATTCTGGTCACCCAAGAAAGGGGAGAGCATAGGCCTACTATCATTCTGAAAACATGGAAGACAATGGTTCTTTTCCCCTAGTTAAAATGAAAAAGACTAAATGAGTTAAGCTACTTGGGCACACACATGATTTGTTAACTTTGAAGGAAACAAGATAGCAATGGTTCAATTTTATATCTTTCTAGTAGGGACTATGTTTGAGTTGTTAATGCAACAAGATCAAATTACAATCTTCTTAGTTAGAGGTAAATGAGATTTACATGAACAATCCAATTACTTTCCTTTGGCTAATTAGATCTAAAGATGAGTTAACAAATGCAACTATATGACTAACCAACCCCTAACCTGCAAGTAGATTTGAGAATATTCCTGCGAGAAATGTTAGTGTTAGCGAAAAATCACAAGAAATAACTCTAGGACCCTGTCAGAACAAATGCATAGTTACAGAACATATATGTGCAGATATAGAGCACAGATGCATAGTTACCAAGAGTAAATGCACTAAAAGAAAGAATATATGCGCAGTTTGGATAAATGCGTTGTTACAGAGCATAGAAGCATAGTTTCAGTGAGTAGATGCACTGAATCTCTAGATGCATGTTAGAAAGCAATAGATGCGTAGAATCTTCCTGTGTATAGAACCTAATGCACAAAAACTCAATTTTGAGGTTAAATTGTGGCAGGGCCCCACGGTGGGTGCCAAAAATGTAATGGGAAAATGTGGAGATAATATCAATGATTAATAATAACCCAATAACTCAATAGAAATTGCGATAATCAAGATTCAAACACAAAGAAAGATACCTTGCAAACCTTATTACTTCGCGGCTTCCATTGGTCACCTAATCTCAATTGATCTTGTTGTATGTGAATGAAGCCCTCCAAAAGCACACTTCCTTGCTTTGTTCTTCAAGATGACAATAGAGAAATGACTATGATAGTTCTTGTAATGAAGAGGATCTTCAATACAATAAAAATGGTGATCACAAGCTATGGAATGGTGTTGGGTGCCAAATGCGTGCTATGAGTTTTGCAGAGTAAGTTTACTAAAAGCTTGGATGATTGAAATGGAGGAATAGGGTTGTATTTATAGACTTGAGAGAGAGAAGATCAACGGTGTAGAATGAATTAGAAGATCAATGGTTGAGGAAACTTGAGAAGATGTGTGCAAATCAGAAGAGGACAAGTGTCCTTCTCCTTCATGTAATAGAGGAGTTAACAGAAATAGATTGAAGAGTTAACTGAATAGATTGTCCAGTTAACAGAAAAGACTAACTAGTTAACTAATTTGATTTATGAGTTAACTAATTGGAACTAGAGGATAAAAAGGACATGTGGGTGAGAAAACAAATAATTAAATATTAAAATATTTAATTAAGTGTGCACATGGATTTGCATGAATTAATTTTGGTGTTAATCCATTTTTAATAAGAAAAAAAAATAATTTCAATAAATGTTTTGATTTATTTAAATATAGAGGATGTTAAGTTTAGAAGAGCTAATTAAATAATTGGACATTATTTAATTTAGAATGACTTTTAGAATTTATAAGAGGTAATTAAATAATTTGATATTATTTAATTTAGAGGAATTTTGGAAGAATTAATTAAATAATTTGGTATTATTTAATTTAGAAGAACTTAGAGGATTTTAATTAAATAAATGAATTTATTTAATTTGGAGGAATATGAAGGTTTTAATTAAATAAATGATTTTATTTAATTTTGTGGAGAAATGTGAATCAGATAAATAAATTGATTTGTTTATTTATTGATAGAGGAATTAAACTGAAATAGATATGAAGAATATTTATTTAGACAGAGCCGTGTCACTTTTAGGTGTATACAACCATAACACTAGATTTTATGTGGAAACCCAAGAAAAAACCATGGTGAGCTAGCTTCTTGTTGTGACCACATGGAAAATGTGGGCATGACATTTGGTATCAGAGCCCAAGTTTAAACAATGGGCTTGTTTTGGGCACATTATATATTCTGCATTTTTTTATTAATTGGTAAATACATTGTTCTTGTAGGCCTCCCAGAATGAGGTGGGTACATTCACGCACCACTACGTCCATGGAGATACATAGCAAGTCATCAGCTGAGGGTCAAGGACCACTAGCACCATAGGGACCACAAGTACCACTCACACTTGATTTAGGGCCATAGATCCTTCAGGTTTTACATGCAGTCTTAGAGAGGTTACCACCAACCGTAGCAGAGCCAAGTGTTAAGCCACGTGTCGAGCCCTGCGTTGAGCCGTGAGAGGTACCACATGATGACCTACGTGTTGAGTCACGTGTAGAGCCACATGTCGAGCCCTGTGTAGAGCCATGAGTGGAGCCACATGTTGAGCCACACATGGAGCCTCATATTGACTCGCATATAGAGTTACTTGACACCATAGCAGAGGAGGTTAGTTCAACATATAGAGCTCGTAGCAAGAGTCCTCTATACCATGCATGGCGAGTAAAGGCTATGAGGATAGAGCAGGTATACCATAGACCTTATGATTATAGATAGTGAGAGGAGGTGGATGAGCCTTTTAGAGGACACAGAGACTGAGGGGACCCCATTAGGGATTTACTTAGGCTAAATCCACCCACCTTCACAGGGACCATAGAGGGAGCCAAGGCTGAGGCTTGGCTCATTAGCTTAGATAAGTACTTTGTGTTGTGACCCTATGGGAGCAACACAAAGGCATGCATGGAAATTCATCTTTTGAGAGACACAATAGCGACATGGTGGCACACTAAGGAGTGTAAGCACCACCTATCACTAGATACTCTTACATGGGACACCTTCATTGAGTGCTTTAATGCACGTTATCTTTTAGATCACTATAGACTGCGTCAAATTGATGAGTTCCATGACTTGCAGCAATGAGGTTCTACTATAGCACAGTATGAGAGTAGGTTCATTGAGCTATCATGATATGCAAAGTATCTCCACGATGAGAAAATTTTGGTTCAATAATTTATCAGGGGTTTGAATCATGGGATATCAGGACCAGTGTGCATGGTAGACCCCTAGACCATGAGTGAGGTTGCTGAGAAGGTATACATTGCAGAGGAGATTCAGGGTTGAGGGTAGAGTTCATAGCCCTAGTTTTAGGATCGTAGCTAGTAGTAGCATTAGGGCTTCCGCCAACCACGACCACCACCTTAGAGGGGAGGATTTGGTTCTACACCATTACCTCCTAGACCTCCACAACAGCAGTAGTAGTAGCATCAATAGAGGGCTCATGGGGGTCATAATCATGGTTAGAAGTAGTAGGGCCCGCGTAGGGATCAGTGACAGTAGGGACCATATGTGGGCCCACTAGATCACAGCAGTCATTTAGAGGTTCATAGGGGTCCATGAGTCAACCTATCTAGTAGCAGTCGAGTAGGACACAATCAGTACAGGTGTAGGTTCAGGGACCATGTTATGTTTGTGGTGGAGTAGGTCATTTAGCTAGAGAGTGCCCACAAGGCTATATGCCAGGGGGACAGCCTCATGCAGGTGGATCTGAGCAGATAGTTGGGGATGTTGGTAGGTCCCACCATATGTTTGCAGCAGTTGATAACTACCAAGCTAACTTCTAGGCCTCAGTAATCGAGACCAAAGGCATGATTGGGGATGTCCCCATTGCTATTTTATTTGATTCTGGTGCTACTGATTCCTTTATATCTCCATCGTTAGTGGAGCATTGTAGGCTAGTCGCCCCTAGGTAGGGTGATAGGTGGGAGGTTGAGTTGGTCACAGGGGCCAAGATGGTAGTGGATGCTTTGGTTCACGACTGTGAGATATCTTTGGGAGCCTTCACTACATTATGCGATCTTAGGGTTATGCCCTTAGGATCTTATGGTGTGGTTTTAGGCATGGATTAGCTTGTGGCTCATAGAGCCAAGCTAGATTTTTGCCAAAAGGTGATTAGCTACTTAGACAATCATGGCACGTTAATCGAGATAGTGGACATTCAGAAGCCCATGATAGTTCACATGATATCCACTTAGTAGCTTAAGCGCTGCATGCAAAAGGGATGTCAGATGTTCACCATCACTGTTAGTGACAGGTCAGAGGATGAGCCAGAGGCATCATTAGATGACCATCCCATCTTGAGAGAGTTTGCTAATGTTTTCCCACCAGAGTTACCAAGGATACCACCTCGCAGAGAGGTAGACTTTCACATTGATCTAGTGTTGGGTGCTGAGCTAGTGTCTCATGCACCCTATAGGATGACTACCCATGAGCTCATAGAGCTCAAATTGTAGTTAGAAGAGTTGCTTGAGAAGGGGCACATTCAACCTAGCATTTCACCTTGGGGCACATCGGTCATCTTCATGAAGAAGAAGGATGGGTCTCTTCATCTGTGCATGGATTATAGGCAGCTTAATAAGGTGACAGTGAAGAACCATTATCCTCTGCCTAGGATTGATGACCTTTTCAACCAGATACAGGGAGACAAAGTGTTCTCTAAGATAGACTTGAAGTTTGGTTATCACTAGTTGTGCATCACAGAGGTAGATATACATAAGACCACCTTTCGGACTCGATACGGCCACTATGAGTTCAGTGTGGTACCCTTCGGCCTAACGAACGCCCCTACAGTGTTCATGAGTCTCATGAACAGGTGTTCCGTACTTACTTGGATCAGTTCGTGATTATATTCCTCAATGACATATTGATCTATTCGTGAATAGAGGAGCATGAGGAGAACTTACATTAGGTTTTGCAGTGCTTGAGAGAACATCTATATGGCAACTTGGTGAAGTGTGCCTTTTTCAGATCAGAGGTGTAGTATTTGGGGCACATCCTATCTGGCGATGGTATGTTGGTAGATCCACTAAAGATCAAGGCTATTAGGGATTGGCTAGCACCCACAGCATGACAGAGGTTAGGAGTTTCATGGGGTTAGTTGGCTATTACCACAAATTCGTTGAGGGCTTCTCTAGGATAGCACACCCCATCACTTCCCTTCAGTGGAAAGGGAAGAGTTTTACATGGACTAAGTAGTGCGAGAGGGCCTTTGGGGTACACAAAGAGCATCTCACTAGTGCTCCCATCTTAGTGGTTCCTGATCCAACAATAGATTTCATGGTTTGTACTAATGCATCACTAGAGGGATTAGGAGCTGTACTTATGAGGGTGGTAGAGCGATTGTGTATGAGTCACAAAAGCTCAAGACCCATGAGCTAAACTACCCCACGCATGATTTGGAGATCGCAGCGGTGGTTCATGCTCTTGTTCATTGGAGACACTCTCTATTGGGTCGTCATTTTGAGATACACTCAGATCATCACAGTCTTCAATACATATTTATGCAACTAAATCTAAACACCTACCAATGGCATTGGATGGAGTTCCTTTGTGAGTATGACTTTGATGTCCACTACATCAAAGGGAAGGAGAACGTGGTTGCCGATGCATTAAGTCAGAGGCACCATGAGATCTTGACCTTGACACTGAGTGTGGACTTGAGAGGATGCACCATGCATCATCTGCCTGAGGATGAGTTGTTTCTTGAGGTGCAGCAGGAGATCCAGTCACATAAGGCCCTTGTGGGCAAGTTTACAGGATATTCCCTAGAGGTAGATGGGCTACTTAGACATCGATAGTACATCTATGTACCCCATACAGGTGACCTATGTGCAATAATTCTTTCAGAGGCTCACAGAGCATCTTATGCAGTACACCTGGGTGTGAAGAAGATGTATGCCGACTTGCGACAACTATACCATTGGGCAGGTATGAGACATGATATTACAGAGTTTGTTGTTCGATGCCTTGAGTGCCAGAGGGTCAAGGCCGAGCATCAGCATCTAGCAGGTCTTTTATACCCTCACAAGATACCTGAGAGGAAATGGGACACCATTTCCATGGATTTCATTGTTTGTTTTCCTATGTCATCTCATCACCATGATGCCATCATGGTGATGGTAGACAAGTTGACCAAGGTGATGCATTTCTCACCTGTATGCACGATGTACAATGCATCGGCAGTGGCAAGAGTATTCTTAGATGATGTTGTGAGATTACATGGGGTACCTCACCGCATTATTTCTGACAGGGACTCAGTGTTCACATTAGCCTTTTGGAGGGCTTTACAGCAGGCGTTGGGCACACATCTCAACTTTAGTCCTGCTTATCACCTCGAGACAAATGGAGAGGGTGAATCAGGTGTTAGAGGATATGCTCTGTATGTACATTATGGACCACCAGTCTAGATGGGGGGAGTATCTGTATCTAGTTGAGTTTGCCTACAATAATAGGCATCATAGCTCCTTGGGTATGCCTCCTTATCAGGCCTTGTATGACAGACCTTGTAGGACATCATTGAGTTGGCACCGTATAGAGGACAGGGTTGCTATTGAGCTAGAGCTAGTGCAAGATATGGAGTAGTAGGTGACCTTGATTAGACAGAGACTTCAGGAGGCACATGATCAATAGAAGAAGTATGATGATGCTAAGAGACTTGATCAGAGCTTTTCAATTGGTGATAGAGTTTTCTTGAGAGTGTGGCCACATAAGAGTCCAATCCATTATGGAAAAGGCTCTAAGCTCACACCATGATTCATTGGACCTTTTGAGATCTTGGAGTGGATAGGAGCCATAGCTTACTATCTAGCCTTGCTACCTAGCCTATCGTGCATCCACAATGTTTTTCATGTGTCTATTTTATGATAATATAAATCTGATTCATCTCATGTATTGGACTGGAGTACTCTACAGGTAGATGTAGATGGGCAGTTGGCTTTGGAGTTAATTCACATATTGGCTCATCAAATGCTGGGCCTTTGAGGTCAAGAGCTGGACCAGGTTAGGGTTCAGTGGGACAGGTATGATGAGGTCACAATGACATGGGAGGATGTAGCGAGATTGAAGATACTTTATCCTCACCTCTTTGATGACTTCCAGGAGGAAGTTTAGTCTTAGGGGGAGGATGTGAGGCCTAATTATTTCACTCCCTTATTTTGCTTATTTCACACTTATAGTTGATAGAATTTAGACATTTGGGGACTGTTGATCCCAATATGTAGATTCTCTAGACTATATTCCTTTACTTTGGTTAGATATGTTTAGTGTGTTGTGATTTGACTATATCCTGATTTTGATTCAATGATGATGTTTAGACATGTGATATACACTTTAAGGATATTAGAAATGCTAGTTGTGAAATCATTATATGGATTTGCTGTGTGATTTTGATTCTGAGATAGTATATAGAAATGTAATTATGAATCTTATTTATGATGTGATTTGTATAATGTTTTAAATGAATTATGTGATGACATGAGTGTTTGCATTTCCTTGCTTTACCTATGATATATATATGTTGGATTAATCTATTTGTTCAAGTGCGCAGGTGATTTTCCAGACCACAGAAAATTGGAGATCGATCTCACACCTGTGTTCCCGTGTTAGACTAATCTATTCCCAAGAGGGACAAGGATCATGTGTGATTGTATGATGTTTTCGTAAATGTCTACATTTTATTATTTGGCCTAGATTTCACCCTTTTATTTTATTTAATTGATGTGTTATAAAATATGTATTTTAATTTACACCACTTGGTGTCTTTTATTTTATGTGGCCATTTTATGTGAATTTTTACCTCCTTAAGTGTTTAGTAGGGGCTAAAATTAACCCTAGGTGGCACCCCTAGGGTCTAGGGCCCATTTGGGCATGCCAAACCCTAGGGTTACCCCTGTCTAGTCACCTTAACCTTGGGTTAAATAAAAGTGGCGAAAATTCAAATTGGATAAGTGTGGGAGATGAGCCATGCCTTGAAAGAAGTCCCATCTCCCTTTCCAAGGCATGGGATTCCACCACCTTGAAGACTTGGGAGTCTTCAAGACCCCCAAGTGTGTGGAACCTTCCTCCAATGATCTCACATTTGTGAGAGCATCTTGGAGTGAAGGGGCTCCCTTTGGAGAATAAGGTGATGACATGTGTCATCCCTTATCCTCTTGGAACCTATGTGGTGAGATGCCACCTCTCCACCTCTGCTCTCACACGTGTGAGAGCACATGTGGAGAGGGTGAGGTTTGAATGGATGAGAAGGTGACACATGTCACCTTCACATTCTTTTTCCCTTGCAAGCGGGATGGGAAGAGGAAGGAGAAGGTGACATGTGTCACCTTCTCATTCCTCATGGCCATGGAATGAGGCCTATTTTAATTCCTCTTTGAGAGGGGAATGGGGTTCTTTTCTTTGCTCAAATTTTCTATCTTTGGAAGAATCTTTGGAGAGTTGGAGAGATTTTTGGAGGATTGGAGGCTTGGACAAAGATTGTGGGCTCTTCTTCAACTTTCATCCATTGTTGGGCTCTTAAGGTAAGCTTCATGGCATTTTTGTCTTCCTTATGCTTGTTACATTTTTGGTTGTGTGCTTGAAATGTTTTGGGTGTTTATTTCCTTCTTGTTGTGGGGTTTTTGAGTGTTTTGGGATGAGACTACCAACTTTGTGTGTGTCCATCCATGTGTGGGGTGGGGGAGGAGTGAACCTCCTTGAGGTCACTCTCCTGGTATTGGTATTTTATGGCCTTGAGGGCAAGATATTGGAGTATGGGGTATTTTTTTGTTGGCATAAGTGCCATGGTGAAATCTATATATTCATGGAATTATCATGTGGGGCTTGAGGCCTTATTTTTGTGTTGAGACCTTGAGATTTTTGTGGAGTGATCCTCTTGAGTCGAGTGATGTCCACTCCCCTACCCCTTGAAACCCATTTCAATGGGTTTTGTGTTGTGTTAAATCTTATGGGTGTTCTTCATGATTTGTGTGGTTGCTTACTATTGTGTTGTGGTGTGATAAACCCATGTGAAGATCGACCTATAAGCTCGGGGATGACCCACTTGCAGGTCTATGGTAGGGAGGAGAGCATTTTTAGTGGCTTGGTTGTCCCTCCATGGTTTAGTTTCTTATAGGTTATTCTTGGTGATCCTTGGAGCTTGGGAGATGTCATTTTTTTTATTGGTGTTGTTATTGATGTTTTGGCTATTTGAGAGCCATGGCCAAAAATGACCTATTTGTAGTTGGACAAAATGAATAGAGAGAAAATACTCTCTAATATGTATGGTTTAAATGGTTTTAATGATACACTTCATCTTGTTGTGATTTCAAAAATGTAATATATATTTGCTGGTTTTTTTATGTTGCTATGAGAAAACCTTGTGTTGAATGTGTTTAGAATTCCTTAGAATAGAATAAAGGAGATGCTGATTTATTGCAATATATATATATATATATATATATATATATATATATATATATATATATATGTTGTTGCCTTTCAAACTATTGGTAGAACAAAGGAAATAGTTGCTGGTTATTATTTAAAAGAAATTAGATGCATACTTTCTTACTTATTTCAAAAGAAAAATTTAGTTAAAAGTTCTCTTTATTTGTAAAGGAAGGGCCTAATTTCTTTATTCTGTCATTTAATATTCTCATGATAGCAATAGAAAAGATTATAGATAAAGTTGTTTAATTGTTTTAAGAACAGAAACATATTTGTGGGATGTTGTATCTATGCATACATTTAGAAAGACTTTCATAATAATCTTTGATATATATATATATATATATATATATATATATATATACATTTATATATATACATACATATGTATATATACATATGTATGTATATGTACATATGTATATATACATATATATAACTATATATATTCCTCCTAGTCACACAACTAGATTAGTTTGCAAACTATATTTTATATTTGTTTTGCAAACTAATCTACCTATGTGACTAGGAGGAATATATATATGTGTGTGTGTGTGTGTGTGTGTGTGTGTGTGTGTGTGTGTACATATATACATATATATGTATATGTTAATGGTAGTTGGAAATGTATAAAAAAGAGATAAAATATGGTATATCGACAGACCGCTAAGCAATACCCGACGATGTATTTTTTGTTATGACTATGTTAAACCCCGTGAGGGGAGCGTTCATGGTGGGTAGGGTGGCGGCATTGCTGCCATTGATCATTGTTAGAGACTTTTTTTTTTTTTAAAGAAAAAAAATGTAAGTGTGGGGTGGGGGGAATGAAACCCCCCACACCCCCGTTTTCTTATTCTGTACCGATGCTGCTGTGGCAGCGCTTAAAAACAACAAACCCCTCCTTGCCATTCTGTCGATACGATGCCTTCACTCCTCAAATGTGCATTTGTTTATATATATATGTATATATATAATGTGTATACTTCAGTCTGCAACATAAATTTATCAAATATCCGCATACTGGGTATATATTATATTGCTCTTTAACACAGGGATATATATATATATATATATATATATATATATATATATATATATATATATATATATTCAACCAAAAAAAAAGGAGGCCTGCTAATCTTGTATATATACATAGTGAATATATACCTTTGTGTAGCATTTTCATGGCTACCCTAGAAAGAAACCTACAACACAAGAGAGAAGAGAATGAGTGAGATAGAAAAAAGGAAATTAGGGTAGAATGAGAATAGGATAGAGATAAAGAGGGTTAGGGTTTCTTTAGGAAAGTAATACTTTATTTGGGCTTGCTTTTAGGGCCTGGATAATATTATATCATATTCTTTTTAAGTGGGATTTTAAACTTGTATTTTAATTTTGTGGGGAATGGGTGTACGTGGACCCATGACTCCCCCTTGGCTCTTCTTTTTATTATTGGAATTAACTTTTGGAATTTAAACCTTGGGTAGAATATTTATTTGGGAGGGAACTTTTATCTTTATTTTATTTTGTTTACCTTATGGGAATTAATTTAACTTACCTTGCCCCATTAATTGACCTAGGGAGAACAATGTTAATGTGGGAATTTAAAGGGACATAATTAAATAATTATGGGAAACTTGTCGTAATTAAATAATAGCAAGGGGTTATTCTTTCTAATTCTAAACCTTAGCATTAATAATTTTCAAGGTGAGCCTATTGGGAATGTTGTTATTTAATTAATTTAATTTAACCTAGGTAGTAAAATTTAGAAAACCTTAGCACGGGTAATTGATCCTCCTAGTGTAATTTTTAATTTAATCTATTTTAATTAGATTTTGGTAAACGCTTAGTAGGTGTTTTTTTTAATTAGAATAATTCCTATATACGCTCTAGAGGTGTTATGCTAGGCCAGATTTTTTTAGGGATCAGGGTTAATTTCTTAGGTGATTTAACCCTTGCGTTGTTTATTACTATAATGTTTTCATAAATTAATGTTGTGTTGATAAGTTGTTATTTAATCCTTTTATGCTCTAGGATTTAGGGTTTTGATGTCGACTCATGTCAAAGGCAACACTCATCGTGTCACATAACCCCCTAGTTGGCTATCATCACATAGGAGAATGCACATGTAATCGTACTACCTCGAGATTTGAATGACATGTTTATGCCTTATGCATATTGCCATTGAGCACGCTGACACATGAGAGGGGGTTTCTAGGGATACGTAGAAAAGTTTTTGATATTTCGTGTCATGACCACATGACAAATGTGGACATGACACATGTGGACATGACACATGTGTTGTGTGTCGTGACTGCATGGCAAATGTGGGCATGACACTTCTTGGATCTATTGTCTAAATCTAGCTTCACAAACAAAAATAGATTTACAATGAATTTTATGGGCACCAACTCTCTGATACAAATTTTTATGGGCTTCAACCCAAAGGAAGCACCAACTCCCTAATAGAAAGTTTTATGGGCTCTAACCCAAAGGCAACACCAACTCCCTAAAGTGCTACAACACTTACAAGATGAGGCACCAACCTCTATACTAAAAGACTTGACTGATTCTGATGGTTCAATCACCTCTGCAACATCATCTCCTTTAACTCTTTGATATTTACTTATTTAGATAACCTCAACATCTCTGCTCTATCATCTCTACTATCTTCTAAACTCAAAACACTTCCATAATACACTACTAACTCTGTTATGAATCATACATCACAGCCTCCAAAGTTACTTCTCAATTTCTGGATCATTCACCATTTTTACTCATGCTCACTCAATTTGAAACAATCTTCCATCCTTCATATATATCCTTTGTAAGCCTTCTAAACATCATCTTTGTTGGCCTAAATGTAATGTGCAACATGAAATGTGTAACTAGACTTGCTTGTTGGCTCCCAAATCATCTACGGTAATGTATGAGTGAAATCTCATAATGTGGTTCATACCAAGTGATCTAGTGGACTCATTTTATTTCCTCACAAGATTTCCTGTTGGTGCATACTCCCAAACACTACATTCACTCAAATATATCATGTCAACACCACAAACACTTATCCTTTCATAAATTGGCTCCAGACCCTATGTACTATCAGAGAAGAGATATATCATCATGTGGTTCATGCCACAAACATTTTATGACTTGCAAAACCTTCTCATGCATTCCTCTTACTTGTTCATGCTTCTTCTTGTTGGCGCAAGCAATCAAACACTGATGTCGATCTCCCTTACACAGTATGGTTACACTATCTTAACATAGAACATTAAAAAGCACACTTGCGGTGATACAAAATTCTTGAGACCTAAACTGAGCATATATACTAACCTTAAAAACTTGTCTTTCAAATAGCAAAGCCAAACATCAAATTGTGGTGAAATGCGGTGGCTTTTTGTTCTATCTCTGATAACCTTACACAACAACATGATTGGTTCTCACTCTACTAACTCTAGAAAACTTTGTGGTACTTTATATCCTTTGAAAACTAAATATGTCATTATTGTATCTTTGCTTTAAATTAATCTCCAAACTGCCAAGTCATACATGCATATGCGGTGAAATGTGACAACTTTCAATTCTATCTCTGATGACCTTTCACAGGAACATGACTTGTTCTCACTCTACTAACTCTAAAAAACTCGGTGGTAACTTTTATGCTCTAAATCTTGGATCATGCATACCTCATAGTTGTCTCTCGCTAACCTCCAATCCATGAGGCCATTTCTTCATCTGCGATAGAATACGGTACAATCTCCTGAGCTTCTGCAGTACAATTCCCTGTGTCATTGATAGTTTGATAACTTATACACTTTCATTCATATCTCATGTAATGCTTTTCAACAAGTGACAATATATGTAACAATGAAATAGACATGACTTCATATTATCAATGCATGATATTAATCAAAACATTTTGACAATCCTTCACCTATTCATGAACTTTAGAAGACAAGGTACAACTATGTACATATGATACTAATCCAACAACATGCTCATGTCTTTCATCACCATATCTTTCACATCACACATCCTTTGATAACCTCTTCTTTGACATCCACTCCTTTGACATCAAATACAACATATGCAACAATATCCTCCTTTGTCATTGATGTCAACATTAATCTGATATACAAATTTTTCTCCCCCTTTGACATCAAGGGAAAAGAGCCAGTGGTCTTCCTCTGTACTAGAAAAACATACAATCTCCCCCTATCTGTACAATCCTTGTCATCTTTCAAAGTCTCTTATCTATCTATTCACTTTGAGAGGTAGCCACCATCAATCTATAGGTTTTAGGATAGACAACTGAGAGGGGGGGTGAATCAGTTGTCACCAAAATTTCTATTCTTTAAATTCTTGAAGCCTTCTTATATTTCAACAGCATAATAATGATTCAATCATGGAAGTGTAATGCAATAACTTAAGAGAAGAAACACATTCAACACATAAGACACCAAGATTTTAACATGGAAAACCTGGTTAATGGAAAACCCACGGGGTGACTAACCCAAGATTGTATTCTTTGTTAAAAGAATAAGAAGAACAAGATTTGACACTTGCCAATTAGGGCTCACTACCTGAGCACACTTCTCACAAGAGACCCACTACCTACAAGAAACACAATGTCTACAAAATAATTAAATATTACATGATTGAAATAGAGATTAGCATCTTCACCATGCTTGAGATAGTTCCATTTAAGCTCAACACTTCTGTTCTACTTTTTGCTCCTCTCGTCTCTATCACTTTCTCATCACGACCAAAGATACTTTTGAAATAATTTCACAAATCTTATTTATACAAGACATCAACTTTGGGATGATCATCAAAGTCGGCACAACACATACTTTATTTTATTATAGAGTGATTACAGAAATACAACTTGACTTATTACAAAAAATTCATGCGCATCACTACCATGTTGGCCACGCACATCTGGGACTTCAATCTTCTTTGAGGAACATGCCTTGCTTTATAAAACATCTTCAAGATCATCTGCAACATGTGTAAAACATCCGGTCGGCCAAGACTGGGAAGAACATCATCACCCAAAGGTAAATCTTCAACTATGAGCTCAAACTTCAATGCGGACCAACAACACGAACTAGATAGAATCTGGAGACCTCCACAAGATTGCTTGAATCACCAAGAACATCCACACCACTTCTGCTAACTGCAATTATTTGCATCTTCATCTGGAACCTCAAGAACATAGCCAGTCATCATTGTCACACTGGAAGGATTACTGTAGACCTCCAAACTACGAGCCAATCGAATTGTCAATTCACATTAGCTTCCAAAAGAAGCCACTAGATCTGTAAAATAAGATATTGCATTTCTAGATCTCACTGGACCTACTTGTGCCACTCTGTCACCATTGAATAGCTACCAGAACTAGTTTTACTCATGTGGCCATAAATTCTTCAAATCTTCGTGCGAACCTCTGAAATCTTGACTAGAGAACCTTCAGACACATGTCTACAAACCCTTTGATGCGCATACTTAGATCTTCAAATGACTAGAATTTTTACTTCATAGAATCTCATTGTCTTTATTGTTCTTCTTTGTTTCTGATAGGGCTAATTTTCTCAATATCCTCAGCACACAACTCATCCAATCCTTGACATCAATGCAACAGGAGTATGTTGACATTAATGACAACACTAGTTAGGCCCATACTTGCAACAATCTCCCCCTTTGTCATTGATGGCAACATATGATGTGAAAAACTATTTTGATCATCAAGACAAGAACTTCTCCTCACTAGTTCCCCCTGACAACATTAATCATTCACATATCTTTTCTTTCTTCATTTATCCCCATTTGATCAACAATCTCTTTTATTTTTCATGTCTTCTCTCCCCCTTTGACATCAATAGAAAAGGGCACATACTTGCATCATACTTCAGAATCATATAGATTGCTCCCCCCTGAGTAGCATGTTTCTATCATCAATCCAGACCACAAGATATGACTGTGAGATCCACCGGACTGATGCACATTAGTGCATCTTAATTCAGAACCGGAGGGGTAATAACCCCTCGCTTCTACCTGAGATACTCAAAAGAGTTCTTAGGTAGAGGTTTAGTAAAAATGTCTATAATCTGATCCTTTGAGGGCACAAACTCTAATTAGACTTCATTCTTGTTTAGTTGCTCTCTCAAAAAGTGAAACTTGATGCATATATGTTTTGTCTTTGAATGCAACACTAGATTTTTTGAAATATTTATTGCACTTGAGTTATCATAGAAGATTGTGATGGGTTCTTCATACTCCACTCTGATGTCTCTTGGCATTTGCTTCATCCACAATACTTGAGTACAACTACCTGCTGCTGCAATATACTCTTCTTCTATAGTGGATAGAGATATTGCATCGTGTTTCTTTCTTAGCCAAGAAACCAATCTTTTCCCCAAAAAGAATGCACCACCACTGGTACTCTTTCAGTCATCCACATCTCCTGGCCAATCAGCATCTGTATATACATGTAGAGAGAAATCATGATCCCTAGGATACTATAAACCATACTCAACTGTTCCCTTCAGATATCTAAGAATTCTCTTGATTGCCATGACATGAGACTCTCGAGGATCAGCTTGGAATCTGGCAACAAGACCAACAACATTCATAATGTCAAGTCTAGTTTGAGTAAGGTACAGTAGTCCTCCAATCATTGATCTGTACTTTTTCTAATTAGCCTTAGGAGATTCATCATCTTTGCTCAATTTACACCTGGTTGCCATGGGAGTATTCATTGGCTTTGAATCTTCCATCCCAAATTTCTTCAACAATTCTTTCACATATTTGGTCTGTGATATGAAGATTCCTTTCTTTGTTTGAGTGATTTGTAGACCCAAGAAGAAATTTATTTCCCCAAACATAGACATATCAAATTCACTTTTCATTTGATTTGCAAAAGTCTTGCACATACTATCTTTTCCTCCAAAAATAATATCATCAACAAATACTTCAACAATCAAGATATTTTCATGATCAATCTTGAAGTACAAGTTACTGTCAGTAGCACCTTTGTTGAACCAATCTTTAAAATATATTTATCCAATCTTTCATTCCAGGCTCTTGGGGTTTGTTTGAGTCCATACAATGCTTTCTTCAACTTGCAGACTATATCACCATGATCAGACAATTGGAATCCATCTGGTTGCTCAATGTATACCTCTTCTTCCAAATCACCATTTAGGAAGGTAGAATTAACACCCATCTGATATACTTTGAAATCCTTGAAGGTAGCAAAAGCAAGAAATAATTTGGATGCTTCAATTCTTGCCATCGGAGAAAAAGTTTCTTCAAAGTCAACTCCTTCTACTTGAGAATAACCCTTATAGATCTGGCTTTGTTTCTTACTACTTCACCATCTTCATTCAGTTTATTCTAGAAGACCCACTTAGTCCCAATCACATTTTTGTCTTTAGGTCTAGGAACAAGATCCCAAGTGTGATTTTTTTCAATCCGCATCAACTCTTCCTCCATTGCTTTACTCCAGCTTTCATCATTGCATGCTTCACTTACTATTTTTGGTTCAACCTTTGAAATTAGACAATACTTCACTAAATCTTGAGCAATCTTTCTTCTTGTTTGAACACCTTTGCTTCTATCTCCTATGATCTGGTCTTCAGAATGATTTAGTCTTACATACTTGGGAGTTTTGGGAATTTCTTGCACTTCTATTTCTTGGATAGGTTCATTCAAACTTATCTCTTATTCCTATATTTTAGGATTCTCCAGATCAGTTTGAATCTGAACATCAGTTGGGGCTTATTTTTCTTGGGCCGAAACATCATTCTGATCATCTACTTCATACTTATTAAACTTTGAGGGATTTTCAATGCCTTCATCAATCTTCACATTTATGCTTTCTTCAATCTTTCTCAATCTCTTGTTATAACACTGGTATGCTTTGCTTTGAGTAGAATAACCCAAGTATATTCCTTCATCACTTCTAGCATCAATTTTGCAAAGGTCTTCATCTCTTTTGATATAACATTTACTACCAAAGACTCTAAAATACTTCACAGTAGGGCTAATGCCAAACCAAAGTTCATAAGGAGTCTTACCAATATTACTTCTGATTTGTACTCAATTAAGAGTATAGACAACAATGCTTATAGCTTCTCTCTAGTAGATCTGAGGGACATTTGCTTCCATCATCATGGTTCTAGATGCTTCCTAGATGGTCTGGTTCTTTCTCTCCACTACTCCATTCTGCTATGGAGTCCTTGGAGTAGATAACTGTCTCTTTATCCCATGTTTCTCATATAATTCTATGACCTCTCCGGTTGTGAATTCACCACCTCTATCAGACCTGAGACATTTATGTTTAACCCAATTTTATTTTCTACCATAGCCTTGAATATTTTGAACTTCTCAAGTGCTTTAGATTTCTCTTTCAGGAAAGTCACCCACATCATTTAGGACTGGTCATCAATCAGTAACATGAAATATCTATCACCTTGCAAATTCCTGATTCTTGCCGGTCCACATAGATCAGTGTGTACCAAGTCTAACAATCTGGTAGAAGATTGTTCCTTACCTTTAAATGTGACTCTAATCTGCTTACCCAACTAACATTCTTTGCACAAACTATTAGTAGGTTTCACCAGTTTTGGAAGATGTCTTACAGCCTGAGTGTTTCTTATCTTGATGATATTATCAAAATTTACATGACACATTCTCCTATGCCACAACCAACTTTGATCAATTTGGACAAATAAGCAACTTTTTCTAGTACAAACCAAGTGGAAGATGTTACCTTTTGTTTGAGTACCGAATGCAATCTCAGTTCTAGAGCTTTCAAAGATCTTGCATTTTCCATTTTTGAATCAAAGATCATAGCCTTTGTCCACCAACTATCCAACATTGAGAAGATTATGCTTCAGACCTTCAACATACAGAACATCACTGGTTTTGTTCTTTCCATCAAAATAAATAGTTCCTCTGCCTCTGATTCTGCTTGCAGAATTATCTCCAAATTTTATAACTCCAACTTCATATATTTCTAGGTTTATGCACTTATTATTATCACCAGCCATATGGTGAGAGCATCCACTGTCAATGACCCATTCATCCTTTTCTTCAACCTGAGCAGCTAGAGCCCTTTCTATCTTAAGATTGGCAGTTTCAATAGGCATTGGATCTTCTTCCTTGATGGAAATAAACACCTAGTCACTTATGGATTTGGTTCCTATCTCAAATTCATCATCTGTTACTCCTTCATCATTTTCTTGAACATAGCAACACTTCTTTTGAAATCTTGATCTATTAGGGTTAGGCCTTGAAAATCTTTCCGGACATCTTGAGGCAAAATGACCAATCTTGTTGCAATTGAAACATTTGAAAGGCAATTTTCCTTCATACTTATTAGATCTTCTTGGTAGTCTTTTTGCAATAAGGGCTTCAAGTTGAGTAGCTTCTGCCTCATCTTCTTCTAGATCTTTTCTTTCTTTTTCATACCATGACAATTTCTTTGAGCAACTCTCTCCTGGATCATATCTTTGTTTACCTTTTGTAGAGGCATTAGCTTTGAATACAGTTTTAGCCTTGGGAAGAGCATCTCTGAACTTAGCCAATTCAAATGCAGCTAACTTCCCAACCAATTGATCCCTTGTAATATTTGATAAAGATCTAAATTCCTCAATAGCAACAACCTTGTGTTTGTAAGTAAGAGGTAAGGATCTGAGAACTTTGGCAACAATCTCATCTTCATCCAAAGTTCCACCAGCACATCTAATGCCACAATCAAGATCATTTACTTTTGGCATAAATGTAGTGATATTCTCATCTTCCTTCATCTTCAAGTTTTTGAATTTTCCTTTCAGACTTTGTAGCTTGGCACATTTAACATATTTGTCTCATTCATGCAGAATTTCCATCTTTGACCAAATTTCATATGTAGTTTTTAAATCCATAACATTTGTTAGCTCTATATCAGATAAGGCACTTAATAAGGCTTCGTTAGCTCGAAGATTGTCTTCATCATCTCTGATTTCATCTAGAGTTGTCGGACCATTCTTTGGAGGAATATACTCTTTTATAGTCATGTTCCAATATTGAAATCCCATACATTGCAAGTGACATTCCATGTGGCTTTTCCAAAGAGTGTAGTTCATTCCATCAAACCTCAGACTATCCTTCCTATAGGAAGATATCCTAGATCTCCTCAAGTGGTTAATCTCTTTTAGAGGAACTTATCTCTGATACCAATTGTTGGTTTTAGGATAGACAACTGAGAGGGGGGGTGAATCAATTGTCACCAAAATTTTTGTTCTTTAAATTCTTGAAGCCTTCTTATATTCCAACAGCATACTAATGATTCAATCATGGAAGCATAATGTAATAACTTAAGAGAAGAAACACATTCAACACATAAGACACCAAGATTTTAACGTGGAAAACTCGGTTAAGAGAAAAACCATGGGGTGACTTATTGCAAGTATGGGCCTAACCGATGTTGTCATTAATGTCAACATACTCCTGTTACATTGATGACAAGGATTGGATAAGTTGTATGCTGAAGATATTGAGAAAATTAGTCCTATCAGGAACAGAGAAGAGTAGTGAAGATAGTGAAGTAAAGATCCCAGCTAAGATGAAGATTAGAGGATGCACATCAAAGGGTTTGTAGATATTTCTCTAAAGGTGATCCAGTAAAGATTTGAGAGGTTTGCATGAAGACTTGAAGAAATTATGGCCATATGAGTAAAACTAGTTCTGGCAGATGTTCAGAGGTGACAGAGCGACACAAATAGGTCTGGTGAGATTTGGAAATGCAATATCTTGTTCTACGGATTTGGTGGAGTGTTTAGGAAGTCAATGTGAATTAACAACTCAATTGGTTCGTGGTCTAGAGGTCTACAATCATCTATTCCAATATGACAATGATGACAGACTGTGTTCTTGAAGTTCTAGATGAAGGAGAGAATGATTTCAGTAAGCAAAAGTAGTGTGGATGTTCTTGGTGATTTAGGCAAGCTTGTGGAGGTCTTTGGATTGTGTCTAGTTCATGTTGGTGGTCCGCATTGAAGATTGAGCTCGTAATTGAAGAATTACTTCCAATTGAATATGTTCTTCCTAAACTTGGCTGATCGGATGAGTTACACATCTTGTGGATGATCTTGAAGATGTTCTGTGAAGTATGGCGTGTTCCTCAAAGAAGATTGAAGTCTCAGATCTATGTAGCCGACAGTGTGGTGATCCGCATGAAGTCTTTTGTAATTAGTCAAGTTGTATTTGTGTATTTACTCTGTAAAGTATTTTGACTTGGATGATTATCCCAAAGTGAATGTCTTGTATAAATAAGAGTTGTGAAGTCATTTCAAAGGTATCTTGGCAGAGATGAGAGTGTGGTAGAGAGGAGTAGAGAAAAAGGTCAAGTAGAAGTATTAGGCTTAAATGGAACTGACTCAAGCATGGTGAAGATGATATTCTTTAGTTTAAGTATGTAATATTTATTATTCTATAGACAGTGTGTCTCCTGTAGGTAGTGGGCCTCTTGTGAGCAATGTGCTCAGGTAGTGAGCTCTAATTGGCATGTGCCATTTTGTTCTTCTTATTCCTTTAATAGAGAATACAATATTGGGTTAGTCACCCCATGGTTTTTCCCTTAACTAGGTTTTCCATGTTAAAATCTTGGTGTCATATGTGCTAATATGTTTCTGCTCTTGAATTGTTTCCATGATTGATTTATTATTATGTTGTTGAATTACAAGAAGGATTTAAGTAATTAATAAGAGAAAGGTTTGGGACAACTGATTCACCCCCCTCTTAGTTGTCTATCTTGAATCTAACAATTGGTATCAGAGCTAAGTTCGTCTAAAAGAGCTTAACCGCTTGAGGAGATCCAGAATGTCTTCTTACAAGAAGGATAGTCCAAGGTTTGATGGAACCAATTACACTCTTTGGAAAAGCCGCATGGATTGTCACTTGCAATGTATGTGAATGCAATATTGGATCATGGCTTCAAAGAAGTATGTTCCTCCATAGAATGGTGCGAGAACTGTAGATGAAATTAGAGATGCTAAAAACAATCTTTGGGCTAAAGAAGATCTTCTAAGTGCCTTATCTAATTCAGAGATGACAAATGTCATAGATCTAACAACTGCATATGAGATTTGGAAATAAATGGAACTTCTGCATGAAGGAGACAAATATGTTAAATGTGCCAAGCTACAAAGTCTAAAAGGAAAATTCAAAAACCTGAAGATGAATGAAGATGAGAATATCACTACATTTATGCCAAGAATAAATAAGCTTGTTTGTGGCATTAGATGTGCTGGTGGAATCTTGGATGAAGATGAGATTGTTGCCAAATTTCTCAGATCCCTACCTCCTTCTTACAAATACAAGGTTGCTGCTATTGAAGAATTTAGATCTTTTTCAAATATCACAAGAGATCAATTGGTTGGAAAATTAGCTGCATTTTAATTGGTCAAGTTTGGAGATGCACCCCCAAGACTGAATCTGCATTCAAAGCTAGTGCCTCTATAAAAGGCAAACAAAAGTTTGATCTGGGAGAGAACTCTTCAACTATCATGGTATGAAAAAGCAAGAAAAGATATGGAAGAAGATGAAGAAGAAGCTGCTCAACTTGAAGCCCTTATTGCAAAAAGATTACCAAGAGGATTTGGTAAGTATGAAGGAAAATTGCCCTTTAAATGTTTCAACTGCAATAAGATTGGTCATTTTGCCTCAAGGTGTCTAGAAAGTTTTTCAAGAGTAAATCCAATCAGATCAAGATTCCAAAAGAAATGTTACTATGTTCATGAAGATGATGAATCAGAGACATGAAACAAATCTAGAAGTGACTGGGTGTTTATTGCCATCAAGGAAGAAGATCCAATGCCCTCTAAATCTGTCAATCACAAAATGGTAGAAAGAGCTCTGGCTGCTCAAGTTGAAGAAAAGGATGATTGGGTCATTGACAATGGATGCTCCCACCATATGACAGGTGACAAAAATAAGCTCATAGATTTGGAAAGATATGAAGGAGGAGTTGTAAAATTTGGTGATAATTCTGCTGGCAGAATCAGAGGTAGAGGAACTATTTCCTTTAATGGAAAGAACAAAACCAACAATGTACTATATGTTGAAGGTCTAAAGCACAATCTTCTCAGTGTTGGATAGTTGGTGGACAAAATCTATGATCTCCAATTCAAAAATGGAAAATGTAAGATCTTTGAAAGTTCTAGAACAGAGATTACATCTGGTACTCAAACAAAAGGTAATATCTTCCATTTGATTGGTACTGGCAAAAGTTGTTTATTTGTTCAAATTGATCAGAGTTGGTTGTGGCATAGGAGAATGTGTCATGTGAATTTTGATAATATCATCAAGATAAGAAACACTCAGGCTGTAAGAGATCTTCCAAGAATGGTGAAACCTACTAATAGTTTGTGCAAAGAATGTCAGTTGGGTAAGGAGAGCAGAGTCACATTCAAAAGTAAGGAATAGTCTTCTACTAGATTGTTATACTTAGTACATACTGATCTATATGGTCTGACAAGAATTAGGAGTTTGCAAGGTGATAGATACTTCATGTTATTAATTGATGACCACTCCTGGATGATGTGGGTGACTTTTCTGAAAGAGAAATCTGAGGCTCTTGAGAAATTCAAAATATTCAAGGCTGTGGTAGAGAATGAAACTAAATTAAACATAAAATGTCTTAGGTCTAATAGAGGTGGAGAATTTACATCCAGGGAGTTCATAGAATTCTATCAGAAACATGGGATAAAAAGATAGTTGTCTGCTCCAAGGACTCCACAGAAGAATGGAGTATTGGAGAGAAAGAACCAGACCATCCAAGAAGCATCTAGAACCATGATGATGGAAGCAAATATTCCTTAGATCTACTGGAGAGAAGCTGTAAGCACTGCTGTCTATACTCTTAACCGAGTACAAATCAAAAGCAATACTAGTAAGACCCCTTATGAACTCTGGTTTGGTATCACTCCCACTGTGAAGTATTTCAGAGTCTTTGGTAGCAAATGTTATATTAAAAGAGATGAAGAATTTAGCAAATTCGATGCTAGAAGTGATGAAGGAATATTCTTGGGTTATTCTACTCAAAGCAAAGCATACTAGTGTTATAACAAGAGACTGAGAAAGATTATAGAAAGTACAAACGTGAAGGTTGATGAACGTATTGAAAAACCCTCAAGGTTTTGAGAATATGATGAAGATGATCAGAATGATGTTTTGGTCCAAGAAGTTCAAGGCCCTTCTAAAATTTAGATCCAGACTAATTCAGAGAATCGGGAAGATGAGATAAGTTTTGATGAACCTGTTCAAGAAATAGAAGTGCAAGAAGTTTCCAAAACTCCTAGGTATGTAAAACTGAATCACTCTGAAGATCAGATCATAGGTGATAAAAGCAAAGGTGTTCAAACAAGAGGAAATATTGCTCAAGACTTAGAAAAGTATTGTCTGATTTCTAAGATTGAACCAAAGACAGTGAGTGAAGCATGTAATGATGAAAGCTGGACTAAAGTAATGAAGGAAGAGCTGATGCAAATTGAGAAAAATCACAATTGGGATCTTATTCCCAGACCTAGAAACAAAAATGTGATTGGAACCAAATGGGTCTTCCAGAATAAACTAAATGAAGATGGTGAAGTAGTCAAAAACAAAGCCAGATTGGTCTGCAAGGGTTATTCCCAAGTAGAAGGAGTTGATTTTGAAGAGACTTTTCTCTGGTGGCAAGAATTGAAGCAATCAGATTATTTCTTGCCTTTGTTGCCTTCAAGGATTTCAAGGTATATCAGATGGATGTCAAGTCTGCCTTCCTGAATGGTGACTTGGAAGAAGAAGTTTACATTGAGCAACCAGATGGATTCCAATTGTCTAATCATGGTGATATGGTTTACAAGTTGAAGAAAGCACTGTATGGACTCAAACAAGCCCCAAGAGCCTAGTATGAAAGACTGGATAAGCATCTTTTGAAGATTGGTTTCAACAAAGGTATTGCTGACAGTAACTTGTACTTCAAAATTGATCATGAAAATATCTTGATTGTTGAAGTATTTGTTGATGATATCATTTTTGGAGGAAGATATAGTATGTGCAAAACTTTTGTAAATCAAATGAAAAGTGAATTTGAGATGTCCATGATTAGGGAAATGAATTTCTTCTTAGGTCTACAAATCATTCAAACAAAGAAAAGTATCTTCATTTCATAGACCAAATATGTGAAAAAATTGTTGAAGAAATTTGGGATGGAAGACTCAAAACCAATGAGTACTCCCATGGTAACCGGATGTAAATTAAGCAAAGATTATGACTCTCCTAAGGCTAATTAGAAAAAGTTTAGGTCAATGATTGGAGGACTATTGTATATACAGATGCGGATTGGGTAAGAAATGTGGATGACTAGAAGAGTACTAGTGGTGGAGCATTCTTTTTGGGGAAAAGATTGGTTTCTTAGCTAAGCAAGAAACAAGAGGCAATATCTTTGTCCACTGTAGAAGTAGAATATATTGTAGCAGTAGGTAGTTGCACTCAAGTATTGTAGATGAAGCAAATGCTAAGAGACATTGGAGTGGAGTATGAGGAACCTATCACAATCTTCTGTGATAATTCAAGTGCAATAAATATATCAAAAAATCCAGTGTTGCATTCAAAGAAAAAACATATATCCATCAAGTTTCATTTTTTAAGAGAGTAGGTTAACAAGAATGAAGTTAAATTGGAGTTTGTGCCCTCTAAGGAGTAGATTGCAGATATTTTTACTAAACCTCTATCTAAGGACTCTTTTGAGTATCTCAGGGAGAAGTTAGGGGTTATTACCCCTCTGGTTCTAAATTAAGGTGCACTGATGTACATCAGTCTAGTGGATCTCACAGTCATATCTTGTGGTCTGGATTGATGATGGGAAGCTACTGCTCAGGGGGAGCAGTTTGTATGATTTTGAGTAATGTAAGTATGTACCCTTTTCCATTGATGTCAAAGGGGGAGAGAAGACATGTGAAATACAAAAAGTGGTTGCTGATCAAAGGGGGGTAGTAAAGGAAGAGAAGACATATGAATGGTTGTTGTTGATAGGGAAAGTTATGTCAGTTAGTGAGGAGAAGTTCTTGTCTTGATGGTTAAAACAATTTTTCACATCATATGTTGCAATCAATGACAAGGGGGAGATTGTTGCAAGTATGGGCCTAATCGATGTTGTCATTGATGTCAACATACTCCTGTTGCATTGGTGACAAGGATTGGATAAGTTGTATGCTGAGGATATTGAGAAAATTAGTCCTATCAGGAACAAAGAAGAACAATGAAGACAGTGAAGTAAAGATCCCAGCTAAGATGAAGATCAGAGGATGCACATCAAAGGGTTTGTAGATATGTTTCTAAAGGTTATCCAGTAAAGATTTGAGAGGTCCGCATGAAGATTTGAAGAAGTTATGGCCATATGAGTAAAACTGGTTCTGGCAGATGTTCAAAGGTGACAGAGTGACACAAATAGGTCCAGTGAGATCCAGAAATGCAATATCTTGTTCTGCGGATTTGGTGGAGTGTTTAGGAAGTCAATGTGAATTGACAACTCAATTGGTTTGTGGTCTGGAGGTCCGCAAGCATCTATTCCAATATGATAGTGATGACAGACTGTGTTCTTGAGGTTCCAGATGAAGGAGAGAATGATTTTAGTAAGCAGAAGTAGTGTGGATGTTCTTGGTGATTTAGACAAGCTTGTGGAGGTCTCTGGATTGTGTCCAGTTTGTGTTGGTGGTCCACATTGAAGATTGAGCTCGTAATTGAAGAATTACTTCTGGATGATGATGTTCTTCCTAAACTTGGCTGACTGGATGAGTTACACATCCTGTGGATGATCTTGAAGATGTTGGTCGAAGCATGGCATGTTCCTCAAAGAAGATTGAAGTCTTAGATCTATGTAGCCGACAATGTGGTGATCCACATGAAGTCTTTTGTGATTAGTCAAGTTGTATTTGTGTATTTTTTCTGTAAAGTATGTCGACTTGGATGATTATCCCAAAGTCAATGTCTTGTATAAATAAGAGTTGTGAAGTCATTTCCAAGGTATCTTGGCAGACATGAGAATGTGGTAGAGAGGAGTAGAGTGAAAGGTAGAGAAGAAGTATTGAGATTAAATGGAACTGACTCAAGCATGGTGAAGATGCTATTCTTCAGTTCAAGTATGTAATATTTATTATTCTGTAGACAGTGTGTCTCTTGTAGGCAGTGGGCCTCTTGTGAGCAGTGTGCTCGGGAAGTGAGCCCTAATTGGCATGTGCCATTTTGTTCTTCTTATTCTTTTAATAGAGAATACAATCTTGGGTTAGTCACCCCATGTTTTTTCCCTTAACCAGGTTTTTCACATTAAAATCTTGGTGTCATATGTGTTAATATGTTTCTGCTCTTGAATTGTTTCCATGATTAATTTATTATTATGCTGTTGAATTACAAGAAAGATTTAAGTAATTAATTAGAGAAAGTTTTGGGATAATTGATTCATCCCCCCTCTTAGTTGTCTATCTTGAATCTAACATGACTAACCCAAGATTGTATTCTTTGTTAAAAGAATAAGAAGAACAAGATTTGGCACTTGCCAATTAGGGCTCACTGCTCGAGCACACTTCTCATAAGAGGCCCACTACCTACAAGAGACACACTATCTACAAAATAATATAAATATTACATACTTGAACTAGAGATTAACATCTTCACCATGCTTGAGATAGTTCCATTTAAGCTCAACACTTCTGCTCTATTTTTTGTTCCTCTCCTCTATCACTTTCTCATCACGACCAAGGATACTTTTGAAATGACTTCACAAATCTTATTTATACAAGACATCAACTTTGGGATGATCATCAAAGTCAACACAACACATACTTTATTTTATTACAGAGCAATTACAAAAATACAACTTGACTTATTACAAAAACTTCATGCGCGTCACTACCTTGTCAGCCATGCATATTTGGGACTTCAATCTTCTTCTAGGAACACGCCTTTCTTCATAAAATATCTTCAAGATCATCCACAACATGTGTAAAACATCCAGTCAACCAAGACTGGGAAGAACATCATCACCCAAAGGTAAATCTTCAATTACGAGCTCAAACTTCAATGTGGACCAACAACATGAACTGGACACAATCTGGAGACCTCCACAAGCTTGCTTGAATCACCAAGAACATCTGTACCACTTTTGTTGACTGCAATTATTTACATCTTCATCTAGAACTTCAAGAACACAGTCGATCATCACTGTCACACTAGAAGGATCACTTGCGGACCTCCAAACTATGAGCCAATCAAGTTATCAATTCACATTAGCTTCCAAAACATGCCACCAAATCCATAGAACAAGATATTGCATTTTTGGATCTCACCAAACCTATTTGTGCCATTCTATCACCACTGAACAACTACTAGAACTATTTTTATTCATGTGGCCATAACTTCTTCAAATCTTCATGCGGACGTCTGAAATCTTGACTGGAGAACCTTCGGACAATATCTACAAACCCTTTGATGTGCATACTCAAATCTTCAACTGATTGGAATCTTTACTTCATGGAACCTCATTATCTTTACCGTTCTTCTCTATTTCTGATAGGGCTAATTTTCTCAATATCCTCAGCACACAACTCATCCAATCCTTGACATCAATGCAACAGGAGTATGTTGACATCAATGACAACACCGATTAGGCTCATACTTGCAACACAATCTGAGGATAAAAAGTGTACCTTGAACTGCTCCCCCTAGATAGATGCATCATCTATGCATCTAGTTAGAAGGAGAGGTAACAACCTCTAGCTACTACCAGATATATTCAAAAGTGTCCTTATGAAGAGGTTTTACAAATATGTCTACAGTCTGATCCTTTGTAGGTACATACTCCAATTTTACCTCTTGGCTTGCAACCTTTTCTCTTAAGAAGTGATACTTGATGGATATATGCTTGGTTCTAGAGTGCATCACTCAATTCTTTGAAATATTGATGGCACATGTATTGTCACATAGGATAGGAATGTGCTCGTCATACATTACCTTGATATCCTTTAATGTTTTCTTCATGCACAACACTTGAGTGCAGCAAGATACTACATCTATGTACTCTACTTCCACTATTGATAAAGAAATTGAATCCTATTTTTTACTAAACCATGAGACCAATCTGTCTCCCAAAAAGAAAGCACCTCCACTGGTACTTCACCTATCATCAATTTTGCCAGTCCAATATGCATCAGTATATGCACTTAGAGAGAAGTCATTACCTTTTTGATACCATAGTCCAAAATCTGGAGTGCTCTTCAAATATCTAAAAATTCTTTTGACTTCCTTCATGTGTGTTTCTTTTGGATCATCTTGATACCTTGCAACCATACAAAAAACTTGCATAATGGCAGGCCTTGATGTTGTTAGGTATAGTAGGCCCCAATCATAGACCTATATAGAGTCTAATTAGCCTGAGGTGACTCGTCATTTTTACTTAGATGACAACCAGTTACCATGGGTGTACTCACTGGTTTGTATTTTTCCATACCAAATTTTTTCAACATCTCCTTGACATACTTTGATTGTGAAATAAAGATACCTTTATCTAATTGAGTGATTTGAAGTCCAAGAAAGAATGAAAGTTCACCTACCATAGAAATTTCAAAATCCTTATCTATCTCTTCTATAAACTTCTTATGTACATTTCATCATCGCAACCAAAGATAATATCATCAACATATACTACTACTATTAGTATGTGCTCATTCTCTATTTTGATATATAGATGACTATCTATTGTACCTTTCTTGAAGCCTTGCCAGAGTAAGTACTTATCCAACCTTGCATACCAAGCCCTAGGGGTTTTCTTAAGACCATATAGTGCCTTCCTTAGTCTACACACCAAATTTCAATCTTCAGATAGCTGAAATTCCTCAGGTTGCTCAATATATACTTCTTCTTCTAAATCACCATTCAAGAAGGCTAATTTGACATCCATTTGATAAACCTTTAAGTCTTTTTGGACTACAAATGCAAGAAATATTCTAATTGCTTCTAACCTTTCTATAGGGGAAAAGGTTTCCTTAAAATCTATCCCTTCTACTTGTGTATAACCCTTGTAGACTAGTCTTGCCTTGTTTCTAACAAATTGTCCCTCTTCATTTAGTTTATTTTTGAACACCCATTTTATTCCTATCACAATTTTGTCTGCAGGTCTTGGCACCAATTCCTAAGTCTGATTTTTCTCTATCTAATTAAGTTCTTCCATTACCTTGATCCATCCTTCATCCTTGCTGACATTAGAAAAAGTTTTAGGTTCTATCTTAGACAATAGAGAGAAGTTTACCTATTCATTTTCCCTTGCAAATATTCTTCTAGTCTACATTCCTTCATTCTTGTCTTTGATTATCTGATCTTTTGAAAGGTTCTTGTAAACATAATTAGGAGTCTTGGTAGCCTTTTCTTGTGTTTCTTCCTTTTCTTCAAATTCTTCCTCTTCTTTTGTGCAAGCAGATCCTTCTTAACAACAATCTTCTCAATCATATTTAGGTGGATGTAGATCTTCATCAACCTTCACATTTACACTTTCAACAACCTTTTGTAGTCTATTGTTGAAGCACCTGTATGCCTTACTTCTAGATGAGTAGCCAAGGAAGATACCTTCATCATATCTTGAGTCAAATTTTCCTAGGTTATCATCATCTCTCCTGATATAGAACTTACCCTAAGATATTTGATTGAAGCATGTCTGCCTTCCCACAGCTCATAAGGAGTCTTGGTGTTGTTTACCCTCAACTGTCCTCTATTGAGAATTTAGACTGTGGTGTGGACTACCTCTTTCCAGTACTTGTCAGGAAGCTTTGCAACATTGAGCATAGTTCTTGCCATATTTTAAACTATCCTATTTTTCCTTTCAACAACTCCTTTTCATTGAGGAGTTCTTGCAATAGATAGGTGCTTCCTTATTCCATGTTCTTCACAATATTCCTCAAACTCATTTGATGTGAATTCACCACCTCTATCAGACCTTAAGCACTTGATTCTAGAATTCATTTAATTTTCAACCATAGACTTGGAAATCTTATACCTACTAAAAGCTTCTAATTTGTCTTTCAAAAATGTAACCCATGTCATCCTAGAGTAATCATCAATAAGAAACATGAAATACCTCTCACCTTGGAGACTCCTTGTTTTGGTAGGACCATACAAATTGATATGAATCAGTTCCAATGGATTTGTAGAAGAATACTCCTTGGTCTTGAACCTTGTCCTTGTTTGTTTCCCAATTTGACATTCCTTACAAAGGGTACTTATAGGCTTGGCAATCTTTTGCATGCTTCTTATTGCTTGTATGGAGTTGATTTTTGCAAGATTGTCAAAATTGATGTGTCCCATCCTTTTGTGCCACAACCAACATTCACTTGTCTCTCCTAGAAGACAGTTCCTTCCATTGACAACACTTAGGTTGTATAGGTTACTCTCTATCTTTCTTGCTTCTGCCACTAGTTTACTAGTATTTGCTTTTCTGATTTCACATCCTTGTGCATGAAATATGAGGTTGTATCCTTTACTACACATCTGACTTACACTAAGAAGATTGTGCGTAAGACCTTCTACATATAGAACATCTTCTATTTGAGATCTTCCATCAATACTTATGGTGCCTTACAAATTTTTGTAATTGTATTATCTCCAAACTTGACTGATCCACCATTCCACTTTACAACACTAATGAATTTACTTTTATCACTATTCATGTGGCTTGAACATCCACTATCTATCACCCAGGGATTTGTTTTCCCTTGGACATGAAATGTTGTTTGGACAATCATTGAATTTTCCACCTCTTCATTTATTTGTTGTCTCTTGGATGTATCAATCTCCTTGTCTTGCTCAATAATATCTTCCATTTGAGTTTCTAACTTTTCTAATCCACTTCATGCATATCTTGCTATGTGTCCAAAGTTGTTGTAGGTATGACATATCACATTGAGATCTACTATAGAAGAAAGAGGGTTCCTACTCAAAAAATTTCTTGTTTTCTTCTTAGACATGCACTCCATAGCCTTATGACCATATTTATTGCAAACAAAACAATAACTAAAAAATGCATGACTGAACCTTTTTATGAAGGTCTTCCTTGCATGGAAAGGTCTTCCATATCTTCGTCTTTGAGACATAATAGGAATGAGCTCTGCTTCTTCAATGTCATCTAGATTTCTAGGGCTTTTTCCAAAGTTGATATTTTTGTCCAACTAATCATATACTTTCTCCAATTCTCTTCTAAGTGAAAAGATTTCTTCCTCAAATTTTGAGCATTCATTTGTCTTGGCTTCAATTTGGGATTTTTTTTCTTTGTTCTCTTTCCTTACACATTTCAAGTCTTCAAGAGTAGAAATAAGTTCACATTCAAGATCAACTTCACATTCTTCTTCCACAATATCTTGTCAAAAATGTTAGAGACTTCCATAGCCATGAATATGGATTCTTCTCCTTCATCATCTGATGAGTAGTGATCTGCTTCTTCCAAAGAGTTGTGGTCTTCCTTGGAAAGGAGGTTCCTTTTGAAGTTGTTCCTTTTGAACCCTTGCTATTATTTTCATTTCCTCCAATAGGACATTTAGATGTATAATGACCAATCTTTCCACATTTAAAAAATTTGAAAGGTAGCTTACCTTTATACTTGCTTGAACCTTTCTTTAGATTTCTCACAAAGTTTGCTTCTTCTTCCTCAAACTCATTGTGTGGACTAGATGTTCCTTCTTTCTTTGAAACTTTGAAAGTAGCTTCTATTTTGGATGTATCTTTGACTTCATTTCTCATCTCATAGGCAGTGAGGAACCCAAATAGATAATCTATGGTAAATGTGTTCAAATCTCTAGCTTCTTCAATAGCAAAGACTTTTGAATCAAATCTATGAGGGATAGATCTCATAACCTTCTTCACAACCACCGATTCTTTCACTTCTTCCCCTAGCCCTTAGATTCCATTGAGATTTTCATCCATTCAGAGCAAGTAGTTAGAAATGCTTTCCTCTTGTTTCATTTTTAGAGTCTCAAACATACCTCTGTAAGTTTGTAGTTTATCTTTCTTTACTTTGTCATCTCCTTCATAGAGATTTTTGAGTTTATCCAATATTTCCTTGGCCATCTTATACTTCATTACCTTGATTAACTCTAATTTGGTTAGACTACTTAAGATAACATTCTTGGATTTAGCATTATTTTCACAGGCCTTCTTCTGGGCCGGATCTATGAGAGGTTGTGTAGGAACAGTATGAGCATCGATTATAGATCTCCAAACATCATACCCTAGAGAGGTAAGATAGGCTTCCATCCTTACACTCTAGAAGATGTAGTTAGTTCCATCAAATAGAGGTGCTTTGTTAGAAGCAGATCTTTCTTAAGACACATGTTCTAATCCAAGATCTACCTTTAGCTGTTAGGCTACAACAAGGAACCTTTCTCTGATACCAATTGTTGAAAACATAGATATACTAAGAGGGGGCTAAATCGGTATGTATCACTTTTTAATTCAATCCTACTTCAAAATCCTTACCACATCAATCAAATTATGTAACCATAAGCATGTTCACACATTCACACAAGAAACCATAACACCATATTTTACGTGGAAACCCAAGAAGGGAAAAACCATGGTGAGCCAGCTGCTTGGATCTACTGTCCATATCCAACATCACAAATTAAAAAAAAATTACAATGAATTTTATGGGCACCAACCCAAAGGAAGCACCAACTCTCTGATACAAAGTTTTATGGGCTCCAACCCAAAGGAAGCACCAACTCCCTAAAACAAAGTTTTATGGGCTCCAATCCAAAGGAAGCACCAACTCCCTAAAGTGCTACAACACTTACAACACTTATAAGATGAGGCACCAACCTCTGTACTAAAACACTTGATTGATTCTGATAATTTAATCACCTCCGTAGCATCATCTCCTTTAACTCTTTGATATTAACTTATTCAAATCACCTCAACACCTCTACTCTATCATCTTTGCTATCTTCCAAACTCAAAACACTTCCACAATAAAGTACTGACTCAGTTATGAATCATACAACATAGCCTTCAGAGTTACTTCTCAATTTCTAGATCATTCACCTTTTTTAATCATGCTCACTCAACTTGAAAGAATCTTCTATTCTTCATATATGTCCTTCGCAAGCCTTCTAAACATCATCTTTGTCAGCCTAAATGTAACGTGCAACATGAAATGTGTAACCAGCCTTGCTTGTCAGCTCCCAAATCATCTACGGTAATGTAGAAGTGAAATCCCATAATGTATTTCATACCAAGTGATCTAATGGACCCATTTTACTTCCTCCTAAGCTTTCTTATTGGCACACACTCCCAAACACATGACACATTCACTCAAATATATCATGTCAGCACTGCAAACACTTATGATTTCATACATTGGCTCTAGACCCTATGCAATATCAAAGAAGAGAGATACCATCATGTAGTTCATGCCGCGAACACTATATGACTTGAAAAACCTTCTCATGCATTCCTCTTACTAGTTCATGCTTCTTCTTACTAGCGCAAGAAATCAAACACTGATGTTGGTATCCCTTACATAGTTTGGTTACACTATCTTAACAAAGAACATTGAAAAACACAATTGCGGTGATCCTAAACACTTGAGACCTAAAATGAGCATATATACTAACCTTCTAAACTTGTCTTTCAAATAGAAAAGCCAAACATCAAATTGTGGTGAAATACAGTGACTTTCTATTCTATCTCTGATAACCTTACACAACAACATGATTGGTTCTCACTCTGCAAACTCTAGAAAACTTTGTGGTACTTTATATTCTTTGAAAACTAAATATGTCATTATTGTATGTTTGCTTTACAGAATCTCCAAACTTCCAAGTCATACATGCATATGCAATGAAATGTGACAACTTTTAGTTCTATCTCTAATGACCTTTCACAAGAACATGATTTGTTCTCACTCTGTTAACTTTGAAAAACTCTGTGATAACTTTTATGCTCTAAAACTTGGATCATACATACCTCATAGTTGTCTCTAGCTAACCTCCAAGCCATGAGGCCATATCTTCATCTACAGTAGAATGTGGTACAATCTCTTGAGCATTTGCAATACAATTCCTTGTGCCTTTAATAGTTTGATAACTTATACACTTTCCTTCATATCTCATGTAATGCTTTTCAACAAGTGACAATACATGTAACAATGCAACATACATGATTTCATTTTATCAATGCATGACATTAATCAAAATATGTTTTTTGATGAAAATGCCATATTATCTATTAATTATAAGATAAGGAAAACACTTTCACAAAAAATAGTTTGGGTGGTAAAAAGGCACACCCCAAAATGATGGTCATATGGGCATAGCCTATAAAGTTCCTAAAAGTCTATGGGTACACAGCTGCAATAAGATAATAGTAATTATAAAAACAAAATACTAAGCAGAATTATGCTGCCAAAGTGACACTAGCAAATGGGGGATCCCTGCCATCCGAGTTACCCCAAATTGCTGTAGGGTCCAAGATGACATCTGGTGGTGCCCACCCATCATTATTCTCTTGGTTTTCATTCTATACAATAGCCTCCTAGTGTTTTGGTACTTCACCTATTCATGAACTTCAGAAGATAAGGTACAACTATATATAGATGATACTAGTCCAACATCATGCTTATGTCTTTCATCACCATATCTTTCACATCACACCTCCTCTGATTAGCACTTTGACATCCACTCCTTTGACATCAATGACAACATATGCAACACCTTTGATTGACCATTTCATAACATGTGGTTGAGGTCATCCCTTAGGGTGATGAAATCCCCAAGTAGGCCTCCTAAAGGGCAAGATTGATATTAGGTGTTTTTGATCCCCAGGCTCACACAAGGCACAAGGGGAGAGCATACACATGCTAATACAATCTTAGGATTTAATCTAGGACACAAAGGAAATGTGAGATTTTTGATTTCCAAGATCACACTAGATGCATGGAGAAAGCATAAATCTACACATTTCTACAAGCATAGCATACAATGTTCATTAACCTCTAAATTAACTTAATGTGACTAGATTAGTGGAAAAAAAGAATATTTGGACAAATAGATCTGCAATCCAATACATTAGTAGTTTCAAATCTTTTTTTGTTCTTTGACTGGTGAATAACAAGTTGTACCACTTGATTAGTCTAGAAATAAAAAGATGTTAGCTATAAAACCCAAAATAAAAGACTTTGCAATGTTCAAAACAAAAGTGACATGAAGTAGTCAAAAGCGTCTAGATTTTGCAAATGCGTCTCAATTTTCATCAAAAGCGACATAGTAGATTGTGAAAGATAGACTTGATAAAAAGTTGTATTTTTTGTTTGTTTTGTGATTTTTTTGCTATTTTTGTTCTTTTTATATAAATTGTTCTTACAAAACAAAATATTAGCTAATTGGAAAAGTACGACAAATCTAAAAAACTAGAAAACTAATGCTAATAATAAAGTGTCCTATTTTAGGCAAAAACATCCTAATTCAGGAAAAGCACCCTGATTCAAGAAAAAGCATAGTGTTTTAGTCAAAAGTGCCCCTATGTAACTTGTCTTTAGAAAACATCAAACTTCAACAAAAAAATGTTAGATTCAGAGATGTCGGTCCCATTAGGTGTGCCAAAATGAAGGATGAGGAAATAAAAAAGAGGTCAAAACATAGAAAGATAAATCAACACAATTTATTAAATTCACCTCAATCAATCTCTTCTCCTTAATATGATAAATACAACTATGTTTTTCAATGAAATGATAGTTAAGATTATATGTGGATTGCTCAACAATTCAACATAACCTTGGTATGATAATGGATGTGATGAAGATAAATTAATAGCATGTACTTGAAGAGAATGTGGATGTAGATCATAAATCGTGTGTCTTTTCAGAGGATCCCTAATGGCTTGGATGAAGATCAATTTATAGTTTTTGAAAATGATGATTGACAGTGAAGAATGAAATGAAAGATCAACGGCCAAAAATGATTGAGAGGATTTGATGGAGTTAACTAATTTGATTGATTTTGATTACATAGTTATTTTGAGTAATTACTAGAGGAAATTATGGGAGTTAGTTTCATGGATAATGGATAATTTTAAAAGTAAATAAAGTATTATTTTTATTGACTTGTGATTAGACAATGGAAATGAATTTGATTAATTAAATAAATTGTATGAATTTATTTAATTAATACATGGAGGAAATGTTAGTTTGATTAATTAAATAATTAAAAAATATTTAATTAATATGGATAGAAGAAATAAAATAGTTAATGGATTAGGAAAATAATATAGATGAAGTGTGATGACATGGAAATCAGTTAGTCAGTTTTAGGTGTCTATAGGAACATACTTCTTCTGCATAGGAATATCAAGTATAGATGATATTTTCTTTTGTGTTGACCTTTCTATAGTTGTACTCCCATTCTTATCTATAGTGTCACCTCTTCTAGCATCAATGTCAACTTTTTTTCCTTTATCAATATATGTATTTTACATTTTTAGTGCTATTGCATTTTGATTGTTACCTCAAGAATTTACTTTCCTAACTCTAAGTTGGTATTCACTTTGAACTTTCATGGAAACCAAATCAATAAGGCCCTTAATGTCTTCATTCAAGGACCTTGATCTTTTGAATCTTTATTGCATAAGTTCTTTGAGATGATGGAAGTCATGGGATGGCAGTTCATACTGAACTTGATGGTCATTAAAGTCACAATGGAAAAATTCATCTTCTTCATACTCATTAAATTGATCTACATCAACATAATAATAATCAAGGGTTCCCTCCTTATTAGGAAATTATTTATCCTTTAATATCCCAGCTATAATAACATAGTTTACTAGGTCATGAGGTAGAAAGCATGCTTCACACCATAATGCTTCATCCTACATATTCACATGATCCTTCCTTAAAGCATTAAGTGTATCCCTATCTTGGGGCTTTGGATTTCCTTACCTTGGAACTTGTTTATCATTCTACCCTAGTCTCTTTAACCAATCAATATGTCAAGGCTTATTATGTGACCTCGGTCCCTCATTGAAGTGAGTAGCAACATTGTTAGAAGCCAAACCCTTCTCATTTCATGCAACCTGATATGACAAATCTTTCATTGCCCCCATCAAATTATCTAGCTTTTCTTAAGTAATAATAGGCTTTTTTGAAGTTGTTGAATCTAGCTTTAAAATCTTTACATCAACTCTTTTGACATGCTTTCCATATGCCCTCATGTTACTTTCTGTGTTGATTTCCATGGTATAATCTTCTCTTAAAGTTTAAGGGTTTTATCATGAAGGCAATATCCTAATTTTACATCAAATGATCCAAAATAAAGAACCAAGCACATGGATTCATTTGGTCTTAGATTAGGGGGTGCCTTTCTCACCATCATGAAAAATCTACTATTGAATTCTACAATAGTCTTGCATTCAAAATAGAATTGCATTTCTTCTTCAAAAACAAAGTTGTTTTAGTATAGGGAAAGAATGTCTTTTATTGCATTGTTCTTCATTTTCAACTACTATGATATTCAAAGTGAAAACTAAGAAAAACATAGTAAAATTGAATTTAGAAAAAGAAACATTTAACATGCATAAAAATTTCCTTTTCATAGTAATTAAATAACATCAAAAATTAGAAAAAGAATAAGAAGATTCACATGCATGCATATAAGTTGAATTGCACTTAGAAATTTCATAAAAAACTACATGTAACTTTCATCTCTAGATAGTCAATCCCTCATTTCCATCAAAAGAAAAACAACTTAAAGAAAAAAAAACATAGGCATTCAAACCCTCACTCTTGTCATGGGGCATAGAAAAATACATAAAAATAAATAAACATTCTAATATATATTCTCTCTACCAAGCATTCGATGTGCCCAAGTGTGAGGGACAATTGGACACAACAAGAATTAGAGAAGACTATGGTATAATTATGGCTCCTGTAAAATGCATAATAATAAAAAATACATTAATATGGTCCAAAGCAATAGAATATGCATTTTTCCTTCTCAAACATGCCATGTGTATCACACCAATACTCTTCATGCAAGAGTTTTCAAAACCTTTTGTCATTGAAAGTGATACTTTGGGGCTTGGGATTGGGGTTGTATTAAAGATAGAAAAAAGACCTTTTTCTTTAACTACTAAGGCATTTGTAGCTATAAATTTGGTCAAATCCACCTATGAAAAGGAATTGTTAGTCATTCTTTATGGTAAGACTCGTTGGTAGTGATATCAATTGGGAAAACATTTCTACATCAAGATAGATCATCACAACCTTAAGTATTTCCTAGAATGGTGTCTCTTTGCCAAAACAAAAAAAATGGGTCACCAAATTATCATATTATGATTATGAAATTGCTTACAAAAAAGGGGAAGGAGAATGTGGTCAAAGAAGTCTTATCTTAGAAATTTGAAGACAATGGTACCTTATGTACTTTATCCTTACCTACTCTAAATTGGTAGGAAAAGGTCCAACAATAATGGTCATAGGATGTGTAGGTTCAAAAAGTTATTCATCAGCTAGCATCCAATCCCACATCTAAGCCTAGATATGGATTAGATGTCTACTAGCATTTTTAAGGGAAAATTGTTCTTTCTAAAATTCTACTCTTCTAGGAAAATTTTTATAGGAGATCCATGCATTCCCTTTTATGGGAAATTCAAGCTTCTTAAAGACATATGAAAGAAAAAATACACTTTCTTCTAGGGTGGCATGAAAATTATATAAAAAAAATTGTTTCAAAATGTGATACTTACCAACACCATAGAGGGGAAATTGTTAAGACTTTGGGTACTCTACAACCATTGTTAGTTTTAACTTCAATATGTGTTGACCAAATATACCCTTCTCTACACTAAAACCCTACAAATAATACATCAAACACTTGTGTGCTAGCTTGCCAATGGAAACAAACTTGAAGGGTAGTCTGACTAGAGGTGCTTGTGGATCTGACACCTAATAATAATGATTGAACACATGAAAACACACAATACTAAAGCTTCTATTAAGATTACAATTAAATGATTCCATACAAATGGCCTCCCTTGCCCAAAGTTTATGGGTAGCTAAACTATCTTCTTTCTTCTTCTATGAATATGGATTCAAGTCTCAATCGGTAATTTCAACTATGCCCTCTCTATCCATAGGAGACATGCATATAAATATGTAGTTCCTTGTATTTTACAATAATCAATATTATAATTATCTACACATGCACATTACTTTATGGGCAAGTAAATCCATGCAAACACTTTACTAAACTTTACATTTCTTTGTTTTTCATTCATAATCACTTGCATATAATCCTCCTCAATTAAGGACATAAATTAATTATATAATAATGGTTATTATCAAGTCCTAATAATAGATGATTTTTTCTTAAGTGGGTTATTTTAGGTGCCAACATTCTCTCGACACAAATAGTGTATTTTATCCTTAGAATACCTAAAGAATAAGCTACATATATTGCAACAACTCAAAGATTGTGGCCTAATTCTTAGTATTTTGTGTTTTCTACCAATCTTGATTAAACCTCTCACTATACTCTGTTGGACCTAGGTAGGAGTCTTCATACTATACTAACCCTAGGTAGGAGCCCGCAACTCATAAGACAAGAAAATCTCAATTTGTCTCTTATGTGGCATCTCCTCTCATCTTGCATCCGACTCAGGCTTCACAACAACAAAGATCGTATCTAGCAATCATCATGCTCCAATGAATCTCACCAAAACAAAAGAAGAAGAAAAAGAAAAAATAAGAATCAATAACCTTTTATCATTGTCAAACCTCTATCAAATCTAAAAATTAGTGAAAGCAAAGTCCTTTCAAACTAGTCTATGAATGCATGTGTGGTATTTGCACCATCTCACTAGTCCACATGGATAACCAACTACCATGACTAGTGAGTATGTAGGTGCAAACACCATATACATAGCACATCCAACCTATCATGTAGTTTCTCGGTCATATCTCAACACACATGTACCTCTATCTGCATAACTTCCCAATTACATACTATGAAAGCAAGTTGATAAAAAACAAACTCATCGATAAGAAATATGAACCATCGGCACCATTATAACTATCTGCACTCACATGCATACCATAAAATCAACTATCGCAATGTGTGAAGGAAGATAATTATATCAATTGTCCATATATTGTTGTTGATGATGATTGTTAGTCATAACAACATGCATAAAAAATTGCACAACAAACCTTTATTATCTTGTAAAGTACGATCAGCTTAGGATAAGTTGATAACTCCAAGTCTCCGTTGATTAGGTCATGATCATCTGACATTACTCAGAGGTTGATGTGACATACTGTTTTCCATTTGAAGGGGTCTTACATTTGTCTAGGTGATTAGTATTGTACTGTATCCTGTAAATTCACTCCACAGAGAGGTTAATTCTACTCTATTTTCAATGATTGCTGAGATATTTGTAAGTTTGATCAATTTTTCTGATCATTGATCATTGCAAACTTGGTCTTTCTTCTACACTGCAAATCTATTCAAATGATGTGTCTATAAGTGGATATTTATATGTATTTCATGGATATTTATCTAAATTTGCATGATATTTACCAATTTGACATGCTTTTACTTCAAATATGCTCTATATTTTTCAATTGTCTACGAGATATTTGCATATTTCATGTTTTATTTTCTTTTGATTGTCTATTATTTGCAATTATGGATATGATCTATTATGAAATTGAAAGAAATTTAAAAGAATACTTCTACTTTTAGTGAATCTTTAGTCATTGAAGCACATGCATACAAGATACATTCATGAAGAGAAGAAATCAAAGCATAGGTCACCAGGATGTTCCACAACTAGATATGGTTGATGCTAACTTCAAAGGAATTAGGAGTGAAAACAATACATGCAGGATGAAAAGCACTCCAAGGGATGTAGCTAATCAATGCATATATCTAGATTTCAATCACAGATTACTCAGGATTTATGATGATTTGTAATCAAAATAGCTTCTCTTTCAATAAGTATGCATAACATGTACATTTACAACAACTTTGAAATGAGTCCTGAATTTTTCAGCAATCAAATTTTAATTAAGTTTAGAATGTTTAAAAGATTGCACCCCTACACCTTTTATAGAATAAGGTGAGGAGGCAGTTACAATTGACCAACGGTCAGGATTTATCAATTAAGATCAACGGATGACAATTCCTCTATGACTTAGTCAACTTTTCCACGTGGCACAGGTTGCCAGCTGGCAACCATCTGTATGACTCATTATTGATGAGTACCTTATGCATATGCTCATTTAGTGATGCATCTTCATTCATTCCTTAGAATCCTCTTGTATGTGGACCTTTACTGCTATCCTGATATGTTCATATGCTTGTACTATTTTATCAACCTCTCCCCCATCTTGGATTCTGGATTTTGTTATGGCATGTTTATGAGACTGGAACTTAGCCTTGAGAGCTTCCAGCTTACCTCTTCTGCTATTCAAAGTCTCATTGTATGTTTCCACTTTAACTTTTATCCTCATAATCTTATTCATTACTTCTTCTGTCAGGTGGGTGAGAGGGTCATCTGCTACTAACTTCAAATTATCATGCAGAGCCTTAATAGCAAAGTCTGCATCCTGATTCTCAATTTTGCCTTCTATTTTACCCTCCAAGGCCTCAAGGATCTTTGCTTCATATGCCATCATGCTGTGCAATTTTATACTAATATCCCTGAGCTTGCCGCTGCACTTCTTCAAGATATCACATTCAAACATGATATCTTCATACCATATGCTTATCAGTAGGGCAATATTATTATCCAATACTTGATTATTTATCAAGATTTGTGGATCAATTCTCTTCATTTCACTTAAAGTAGTTAGGTCCTTTTCCAATTGGAATGGCCTCTTTCTTGTATCATTTTGCATTTTATCTACCTTTCTCTTTAGATTGCTTAAAGAATTCCATCTTTGTAATGAGGTTCTCAATATATCTTCAGCCCCAGTGAGAGATGACAACATCCATTTTTCCATGACCATTGCCTCATGTTTCATTAGGTCTGTTGCAAGTATGGGCCTAACCGGTGTTGTCATTGATGTCAACATACTCATGTTGCATTAATGAGAAGGATTAGATGAGTTGTGTGCTAAGGATATTGAGAAAATTAGTCTCAATCAGGAATAGTGAAGAACAGTGATGACAAGAAGGTAAAAGTCCTCAATAGGTTGAGGATCAGAGGATGCAGTTTAAAGGGCTTGTAGATATAAGTCTTGAGATGTTGTAGTCAAGTTTTCAGAGGTCCGCATGAAGATCTGAAGAAGTTATGGTCGCTCAAGTAGAACCAGTTCCGGCAGGTGTTCAGAGGTGACAGAGTGTCACAGATAGGTCCGATGAGATCCAGAATTTCATTATCCTGTTCTGTGGATTTGACGGAGTGTTGAGGACGTCCCTGTGAAGTATCAACTAGATTGGTTCTTGGTTTGAAGGTCTGGAAGAGCCTATTCATTTGTGACAGTGATGACAAACTATGTTCTTGAAGCTCCGGATGAAGGAGAGAAGAATTATAGTAGGATGATGAAGTGCAGATGTTCTTGGTGATTCAGGGAAGGTTATGATGATCGCTGAATCATGTCCAGTTCACGTTGGTGGTCTGCATTGAAGTTAGAGTTTGCATTTGAAGAATAACCACCAGATATTGGTGTTCTTCTTGAGACTAGCCGACCGGATGTATTACATGTCTTGTGGATGTTCTTGTAGGTGTTTGCCGACTTAGATGATTGTTCCTAAGTCAATGCCTTGTATAAATAAGGGATAGTGAAGTCATTTTGAAGTGTATCTAGCGGTGATGAGTGTGTGGTAGTGAGGAGAAGTGTGAAAGGCAAAGCAGAAGTATTAAGCTTAAATGTAATTGATTCAAGCATGGTGAAGATGCTATTCTCCAGTTCATGAAGGTGATACTTATTTCTTTGTAGACAGTGTGTCTCCTGGAGGTAGTGAGCCTCTTATGAGCAGTGTGCTTGGGTAGTGAGCCCTAATTGGCATGTGCCATTTTGTTCTTTCTATTCTTCTAACAGAGAATACATTCTTGGGTTAATCACCCCGTGGTTTTTCCACATCAAAATCTTGGTGTCTTATGTGTTGATATGTTTCTGCTTTTGATTTGAATGCATTATGGTTCATGATTAATATTCTGCTAATCACTAAATAAGATTTAAGTGTTTAATTTGAGAAAGTTTCACACAACTGATTCACCCCCCCTCTCAGTTGTGTGCCCTAAGTCTAACAATTGGTATCAGAGCTAAGTTCCTCTAAAAGGAGCTTAACCGCTTGAGGAGATCCAGGATGTCGTCATACAAGAAGGATAGTCCAAAGTTTGATGGAACCAACTTTGCTCTTTGGAAAGGTCACATGAAATGTCACTTGCAGTGTATGGGAATGGCATACTGGTCCATGGTCACAAAAGTGTATGTACCTCCACAGGGTGGTCCAACAACCCTAAATGAAATCACAGATGCTGAAAACAATCTGCGAACCAAAGAGGCTCTTCTAAGCGCATTAACTGACTCAAAGCTCTCAAATGTGATTGACCTACCAACTACCTATGAGATCTAGATTAAACTAGAACTTTTGCATGAAGGAGATGAGTATGTTAAATGTGCAAGGTTACAGAGTCTAAAAGGGAAATTTGAAAAACTGAAGATTAGATATGATGAAAATATTACCACTTTTATGCCAAGAGTGAATGAGCTGGTTTGTGGAATTAGAAATTCTGGTGGAGTCTTGGATGAAAATGAGATTATTGGTAAAATTCTTAGATCCCTTCCTGCCTCTTACAAAATCAAGGTTGCTGCCATTGATGAATTCAGAGCCCATACAACTGTCACAAGAGACCAATTGGCTAGCAAACTGGCTGCTTTTGAAATGACCGAGTTTGGAGATGATCCCTCCAAAACTGAATCTGCATTCAAAGCCAGTGCCTCTGTGAAAGGTAAACAAGGATTTGATCTAGGAGAGAACTCATCAAGGAAACTGTCATGGTATGAAAAAGCAAGAAAAGACCTGGAAGAAGAGGAAGTAGAAATTGCTCAACTTGAAGCCCTCATTGCAAAGAGACTACTAAGAGGATCCTTTAAGTATGAAGGAAAATTACCTTTTAAGTGTTTTAACTACAATAAGATTGGTCATTTTGCCTCAAGATGTCTGGAAAGATTTTCAAAACCAAATCCTAATAGATCAAGGTTCCAAAAGAATTGTTACTATGTTCATGAAAAAGATGATAATAAAGGAGTGAGAGATGATGAATCAAAGACAGGAAACAAATCCAGAAGTGAATGGGTGTTTATTGCCATCAAGGAAGAAGAACCAATATCCTCTATATCTATCAATCATAAAGTTGTAGAAAGAGTTCTGGCTGCCCAAGTTGAAGAAAAGAATGATTGGGTCATTGATAGTGGTTGCTCTCACTACATGACATGTGACAAAAATAAGTTCATAGACTTGGAAAGGTATGAAGGAGGAGTGGTGAAGTTTGGTGATAATTCTGCTAGTAGAATCAGAGGAAGATGAACTATTTCTTTTGATGGAAGAAACAAAACTGGTAATGTACTCTATGTTGAAGGTTTAAAGCACAATCTTCTCAATGTTGGACAGTTGGTGGACAAAGGCTATGATCTCCGATTCAAGGATGGAAAATGCAAAATCTTTGAAAGATCCAGAATATAGATTGCATCCGGTGCTCAAACTATGGGTAATATCTTCCACTTGGTTGGTACTGGTAAAAGCTGCTTATTTGTTCAAGTTAATCAGAGTTGGTTATGGCATAGAAGGATGTGTCATGTGAATTTTGATAATATCATCAAGATAAGCAATACTCAGGCTATAAGAGATCTTCCAAAATTGGTGAAAGCTACTAACAGCTTGTGCAAGGAATGTCAGTTGGGTAAGTTGAGCAAAGTCACATTCAAAAGCAAGGAACTATCTTCTACTAGATTATTGGACTTAGTTCACACTGATCTTTGTGGTCTAGAAAGAACCAGAAGTATTCAAGGTGATAGATACTTCATGCTGCTAATAGATGACTATTCCCGGATGATGTGGGTAACCTTTCTAAAGGAGAATATTCAAAATATTCAAGGCTATGGTAGAGAATGAAATAGGAATAAAGTTGAAATGTCTGAGGTCTGATAGAGGTGGGGAATTCACATCTGGTGAGTTCATAGAATTATGTGAGAAACATGGAATTAAGAGACAGTTGTCTGCTTCGAGGACTCCACAATAGAATGGAGTAGTGGAGAGAAAGAACTGGACCATCTAGGAAGCATCTAGGACCATGATGATGGAAGCAAATGTTCCTCAGATCTATTCGAGAGAAGCTATCAGTACTGTAGTCTATACTCTTAATCGAGTTCAAATCAGAAGCAATACTAGTAAGATCCCTTATGAAATCTGGTTTGGCATTACTCCTACTGTAAGATATTTCAGTGTCTTTGGTAGCAAATGTTACATCAAAAGAGATGAAGATTTAGGCAAGTTTGATGCTAGAAGTGATGAAGAATATTCTTGCTTTACTCTACTCAAAGCAAAGCATACCGATGTTATAACAAGAGACTAAAAAAGATGATAGAAAGTACAAATGTGAAGGTTGATGAGGGAATAGAGAAACCCTCAAGGTTTTATGAATATGATGAAGATGATCAGAATGGTGTTCTGGTTCAAGGAGCTCAATCCTCTTCTGAAAGTCAGATTTAGACTGATCCAATAAATCAGGAAGAAGAGATAGGTCTGAATGAGCCTGATCAAGAAGCAAAAGTGCAAGAAATTCCCAAAGTTCCAAGCTATGTAAGACTAAACCACTCTGAAGATCAGATCATAGGTGACAAAAGCAAAGGTGTGCAAACTAGAAGGAAAATTGCTCAAAATTTAGATGAATATTGTCTGATTTCAAAGATTGAACCTAAGACAATAAATGAAGCCTGTAATGATGAAAACTGGACCAAAGCAATGGAGGAAGAGTTGATGCAAATTGAGAAAAATCACACTTGGGATCTTGTTCCCAGACCTAGAAACAAGAATGTGATTGGAACCAAATGGGTCTTCCAGAAAAAACTAAATGAAGTTGGTGAAGTAATCAGAAATAAAGCCAGATTGGTCTGCAAAGGCTACTCTCAAATAGAAGGGATTGATTTTGCAGAAACCTTTGCTTAGGTGGCAAGAATTGAAGTAGTGAGATTATTTCTTGCATTTGCTGCCTTCAAGGATTTCAAGGTGTATCAGATGGATGTCAAGTCTGCCTTCTTGAATGGTGACATAGAAGAAGAAGTGTACATTGAAAAACCAGATGGTTTTCAATTATCTGAGCATGGTGATATGGTCTGCAAATTGAAGAAGGCACTGTATGGACTAAAGCAAGCCCCAAGAGCCTGGTATGAAAGACTAGACAAACATCTTTTGAAGATTGGTTTCAACAAAGGTACTGCTGACAGTAACCTATATTTCAAAATTGATCATGAAAACATCTTGATTGTTGAAGTATTTGTTGATGATATCATCTTTGGAGGAAGAGACAGTATGTGTAAAACCTTTGCAAATCAAATGAAAAGTGAGTTTGAGATGTCAATGCTTAGTGAAATGAATTTCTTCTTGGGTTTGCAAATTACTCAGACAAAGAAAGGAATCTTTATTTCTCAGACCAAATATGTGAAAGAATTGTTGAGGAAATTTGGAATGGAAGATTCAAAGCCAATGAACACTCCCATGGCAACCAGATGTAAGTTGAGCAAAGATGATGACTCCCCTAAGGTAGATCAGACAAAGTACAGATCAATGATTGGAGGATTACTATATCTCACTCAAACTAGACCAGATATAATGCAGGCTGTTGGTCTTGTTGCGAGATTCCAGGCTGATCCTAGAGAATCTCATGTCATGGCAATCAAAAGGATTTTTAGGTACCTAAAAGGAACAGTTGAGTATGGTCTGTGGTATCCTAGAGATCATAATTTCTCTCTTCATGCATATACAGATGCAGATTGGGCAGGAGATGTGGATGATAGGAAGAGTACCAGTGGTGGAGCATTCTTTTTGGGAAAAAGATTGGTTTCAGGGCTAAGCAAGAAACAAGAGGTAATATCCCTGTCTATAACTGAAGCAGAATACATTGCAGCAACAGGTAGTTGCACTCAAGTTTTGTGGATGAAGTAGATGCTAAGAGATATTAAAGTAGAATATGAGGAGCCTATCACAATTTTCTATGATAATTCAAGTGCGATAAATATTTCTAAGAATCCAGTGTTGCATTATACGACTAAGCATATATCTATCAAGTTTCACTTTCTAAGAGAGCAAGTGAACAAGGATGAAGTCAGATTGGAGTATGTGCCCTCCAAGGATCAGATTGCAGATATCTTTACTAAACCTCTTCCCAAGGACTCTTTTGAGTATCTCAGGGAGAAGTTAGGGGTTATTGCCCCTCCAGTGATTAACTAGGATGCATTGATGTGCATCAATCTGGTGGATATCACAGTCATATCTTGTGATCTGGATTGATGATAGGGAGCTGCTACTCAGGGGGAGCAGTTGGTATGTTATGAAGTAATGGAGTTGTAAGTATGAGCCCTTTGCCATTGATGTCAAAGGGGGAGAGAAGACATGTGAAAAACAAGTGGTTTCTGATCAAAGGGGGAGCAATAAAAGAAGAGAAGACATGTGAATAGTTGTTGCTGTTAGGGGGAGTTGTGATAGTAAGGAGAAGTTCTTGTCTTGATGGTTTTTCACATCATATGTTGCCATCAATGACAAAGGGGGAGATTGTTGGAAGTATGGGCTTAACTAGTGTTGTCATTAATGTCAACATACTCATGTTGCATTAATGAGAAGGATTAGATGAGCTATGTGCTAAGGATATTGAGAAAATTAGTCTCAATCAGGAATAGTGAAGAACAGTGATGACAAGAAGGTAAAAGTCCTCAATAGGTTGAGGATCAGAGGATGTGGTTTAAAGGGTTTGTAGATATAAGTCTTGAGATACTCCAGTCAAGTTTTCAAAGGTCCGCATGAAGATCTGAAGAAGTTATGGTCGCTCAAGTAGAACTAGTTCTGGTAGGTGTTCAGAGATGACAGAGTGTCACAGATAGGTCCAGTGAGATCCAAAATTTCATTATCCCGTTCTATGGATTTGAGGGAGTGTTGAGGACGTCCCTATGAAGTATCAAATAGATTGGTTCATGGTTTGACGGTCTAGAAGTTCTTATTCATTTGTGACAGTGATGACAGACTATGTTCTTGAAGCTCCAGATGAAGGAGAGAAGAATTCCAATAGGATGATGAAGTGCAGATGTTCTTGGTGATTCAGGGAAGGTTATGATGATCGTTGAATCATGTCCAGTTCATGTTGGTGGTCCACATTGAAATTGGATTTTGCATTTGAAGAATAACCACTAGATATTGGTGTTCTTCTTGAGACTGGCCAACCGGATGTATTACACATCTTGGGGATGTTCTTGTAGGTGTTTGTCGAATTAGATGATTGTTCCTAAGTCAATGCCTTCTATAAATAAGGGATTGTGAAGTCATTTTGAAGTGTGTCTAGCGGTGATGAGTGTGTAGTAGTGAGGAGAAGTGTGAAAGGCAGAGTAGAAGTATTGGGCTTAAATGGAATTGATTCAAGCATGGTGAAGATGCTATTCTCCAGTTCATGAAGGTGATACTTATTTCTTTGTAGATAGTGTGTCTCCTGTAGGCAGTGAGCCTCTTGTGAGCAGTGCGCTCAGGCAGTGAGCCCTAATTGACATGTGCCATTTTTTTCTTTCTATTCTTCTAAGAGAGAATACATTCTTGGGTTAATCACCCCATGGTTTTTCCCTTAACTGGGTTTTCCACATGAAAATCTTGGTGTCTTATGTGTTGATATGTTTCTACTTTTGATTTGAATGCATTATGGTTCATGATTAATATTATGCCAATCACTAAAGAAGATTTAAGTGTTTAATTTGAGAAAGTTTTGCACAACTGATTCACCCCCCCTCTCAGTTGTGTGCCCTAAGTCTAACAAGGTCTAACTTGGTGACTTCTTCCTGTGATATGACACTTAATGGGACTACTGGATCAACTAATGTATTATCAGGGTTAATTAATCCTTTTATGAAAGAATGTAGCTAAGAAATGTGCTCCTTATTCATTTTATTTTTCTCTTTCTCCTTCTTCACCCTTTGGGTTAAAGAATCAATAATGTCCTTCCCTTCTTGACCTTCCTGGTCCTCATTGGAAAAACCCAAATCAAGAGTTGTGATTTGGAATTCCTCTAGGCTAATTTTGTCCTTTTCTTTCTCAACTGTGGGAAGTGCTACCTATGCAATTCTTCTACCTATAGCAGGATCTCTCTTTATGGCTGATGTTAATCTAGCCTTCCTCCTTGGCTTCATCATTATCTCAGTGAACAAGGTAGAAACATCAAACTCTTGAATCTCTGACCCTTGTTCCATACCTATTTCCTTTTCCAGCCACTGAGGAACATCATCTCCAGACCCTTGATGACCTCTATCAATATCATGTCTACCTTGTTCTCCAGTATCTACTTCTATTCTTGGTGGAGAAGGCACCTTAATTTCTTCCTCATGTAGTTCTTCATGAGGGGGATCTTGCTGAATTTCTTCCTGATGAGGGGTTGCTTTTTGCAAAGGAGGATCCTGTGGAATTTCCACATTCTGATCTTGTGCTTGATCCCGTACTCCCTCCTTCTGATTTTCATCCTCTTTATTATTTTCTCACCTAGTGGCATATTGACATCTTCAAATGTCTGTGTATTTTGCCCTTTTGGATCACCTTGATCAAGGGGCATCTCTTGTTCTCCTCCTTATGCACCATTATCTTGTGGCTTAGGGTCCTTCTAACCTAATTTATCTTTTATTCTTGAGACTTCTCCCAGATCCCCTTGAGTTTGAGTAGTAGCAGCACCTGATATATCTTGATCACCCCCACTCTTCTATTGAACTTCTGCTATTTTTGGTTTAGTAGGCGTCTTATGCTGTTGCTGACTGTTGGTCATGATGTTAGTCACAAACAAGCATAGAATAAAAGTACACATTAACCTTTATTAATCTTGAAAGATATGATGAATTCAAAGAATTCATGATCCTAAGTCTCTGGTGATTAGGTTTTAATCGTCTGACGTTACTTAGAGGTTGATGTGTGTTGTTGTTTCGATTTTGGGGCCTTACGTTGAGTTCATCATCATGACACTATTTCTGCAAAGATTCTTTACAAAGAGGTCATTTTATACAGTTGTTTGATCAAATGATACAGTTATACTCAAATATTTGCATGATGTTCATCAATTATACATGCTTTGTGTCTAAATATGCTAAGGATATACTATTATCTACGAGGTATCTGCATATTTTGTGTTGTTTGCTTAAGATTATCAGTTATTTGCAATTATGATAGTGAAATGTTCTCAAATTTAAAAGAAATTGAAAGAAATGCTTCAAATCAATGTTGAACCTTTAGCTATTGAACCACATGTACATCAAATACAGTCATGAAGAGAAGAAAACCAAACCATATGTTCACAGGACATTCCACAGCTAGATACAGTTGATGCTAACTTCAAAGGGATTTGTATGAAGACAACATATGCAAGTAGACATGCACTCCAAGGGATGCAGCAAATCACATCATATATCCAGAATTCACACATTGATTACTCAAGATTTACTATGAATTGTAATCAAACAAGTCTTCTCATTCATTAAGTATGCAAGGATATAAATGTATACAAAAAGCTTTGAAATGAGCCTTGAATATTTCACCAGATGGATTTCAATAAAGTTTCAAATATTTGAAATGAGGCATTCTTGCACCTTTTATAGAACAAGGTGAGGAATCCATTACAAAAAGATCTTAGATCTTGATTTGTCTATGAATATCTATGGTCAGTGTTTCTCTTTGACTTTGTCAACTTTATCAAAATGGCACAAGTTGCCAGCTGGCAACTATCTCGAATACTTATTTTCACTAAGTATCTGATGCTGATATTTACTTTATGATGCATCATCATCTACTTTATCTAACTCATGTGCTCCATCATTAGGTGCATCACTTTCTGTATCTTCATCATCCTGATGATGATGACCCTGTATATGAGGCTGCATGCTGATCCTGATCTGTTCATACAACTGCATGATTTTATCTATTTCTCTGCCATCTTGTGTCTTCACTTTGGTGATGGCATGATTATGTGCCTGATATTTATTTCTGATGCTGTCCAACTTACTTTTCTTGTTGTGTAGCGTCTCATTATAATGTTCCATTTTCATCTTGGTCCTCACCAGTCTATCCATGATTTCCTCTGTCAATTGGCCTAGTGGATCATCTGCAACAAATTGGAAGTTATTATGTAGAGCTTGGATTGCAAACTCTTCATCTTGATCATCTATCTTCCCTTCCACTTTTCCTTCCAAGGTCTCCAAAATTTCTACCTCAAAAGACATCATGGCATGTAATTTTATGCTGATCTCCCTCAGCTTATTGTTACACCTTTTGAGGACATCACATTCAAATTGAATGTCCTTATGCCATATATCAACCAATAATGCAGTGTTATTATTTAGTACATGCTTGTTGATCAGCAGTTGAGGATTTATCCTCCTTATATCTCACAAGATATCTAATATCTTCTCCAATTGGAAGGATCTTTTACCCGCTTGCATTTTCAACTTGTCTACTTTTTTCTAAGATTCACTGAGAGTTCCCCACCTCTTCAAAGAGGCCTTTACCAACTCTTCTGCAATATCAAATGTGGAACACATCCACTTTCTTAGTATGGATGACTCGTGTTTCATGAGATCCAACTTATACACCTCATCTTGGGAAATAGCAGTCAATGGGACTGCATGTGGAGTGGAACTATCCTCAGGATTAGCTAACCTTCCTATATATGCATGCAACTGAGCAATGTGCTCTTTGTGTTGCTTATTTTTCTCCTTTCCCTTCTTCACTTTCTGAATCAAAGAATCAATGATGTCTTTACCTTCCTGACCCTCCTGGTCTTCATTTGCAAACCCCAGATCAACTGTATTAATCTGGAATTATTCCAGAGTAATTTTACCTTTCTCTTTCTCTACAGTAGGGATTGCAATTTGTGTAGTCCTCCTTCCAATTGTGGGATCCCTTTTAATGGCCGAAGTCATTCTAGCCTTCCTCTTTGGTTTCATTATATTTTTAGAAAACAAAGTAGATACATCAAATTCTTGAATCACAAAATCTACTTTTGCGCTTACCTCTTTTTCCAACCATGGAGGCACCTGATCATGTTTCTCCGCATCATCATGATGTTCACCTTGATCTCCTGTATCCATCAGCATATGTGATGGAGAAGGTGATTTCCTCATTTCTTCTTCATGATGCTCACTTTGAGGGCGATCCTGTGGTACATCCTCCTACTGAGGAACTTCTTTTTCTAGAGGAGCATCATCCTAAGGTGGAGGATCTTGTGATGTGTCCATATGATGATCATGATGATCATGATCCTTCTCTGCTATCACCTCATCCACTTTTGACTTTTCCTCCTATTGAGGCATATTTATAGTGGTGGATATTGTGGAATCCTCCTTAGGTGCTGGTGTTTGTTCTGAAACCACTATTTGTTCTGCACTTGTGCTACTTACTTCCTGAACATTGGAAGCAGGATCTTTTACTACATCCTTCTCATTAGCCTTCTTTTCCTAAACCTCTAATATAGAAGGCTCCGCTGATGCATCTTGTTGGCTTTGTTGACTTATTTCTGAAGCATGGCCTTCTAGTTCTGCCATCTTCACTTCTTCTGTATGTTGTCCTTTGTTAGGTGTACCTGTTGGATGTTCAGGACTTGCATCCTGTTTACTTGTCAAATCTACCACTACAGGACTTGTCACCTGTGCAATTAGTGTATCCAGCCCCATTCCTTGGGCTATCTTTTTTGGGCTCTTTTCTTTTTCTGTTTCCACTTGCTTCATCTCCTCTAGTATTGTTTGAACTGTTGGAGTCTTGTGAGGGGTCATGTGTGTACCTGCAGCAAGGGTCTCCATCTTTTGTGAAGCTACTTCCTTCACAACCTCATCTTCGGATAGATTAATTATGTCCTCCAGTGAGATATGACCTCCTTGAGAGGTTTCTTTCATCAATTCTTTTGCTTGTTCGATCTTGAACTTTACAATGGTAGGAAGTGGAACATTGTGCTGAAATTCCTTGTGCACAACTTCGCTACCTACCCCTTTCACTAGTGTAGGGGATTGCTTTATTTCACCCCTCATGGAGGTTCTTGGTCTCTTAGGTGGGGTAGCTACCACCACCTGTGGGGCTCTTCTCTTCCTTTTGAATAGCAAGGGAGCCTCCTCTTCTTCAGGCTCTTCCTTGATAAGGATATCTTCTTCCTCTGTTGGTTTCTGTGAGGATTCACCCTCATCTTAGGTCTCAGTAATTACTGCCCTTGCTAGCTGATCTTTCTTGGACTTCTATTTCCCTGTCCGTGGAGGTGATGCTGATCCTGATGTTGCTACCTCCTCAGCTGGAAATACTACCCTTTCAATAATCACCCCCTTGGGTTCACTATCAATTTTCTTACCCTTACGGAGTCTTTTGCTTTGTTGTTTTTGTGGAGGCAGTTTGTCTCCTTTAGATTTTCTCTTTTCACTTATAAAATCATCATATTCCTCATTAGGAATATCCTACCCTTTCTTCTTGTTGTCCACAGTAATGACAACACCTTTCTTTTTCAATGCCTCAATCTGTTCATCAACCCAGGCTTGGGTTAGCTGTAAGGTCCTGGCAATGGAAGGATCCAAGGATATGTCCTCCTGTATAGTCAGGTTAGGTGCAGATATGGTATCATTATATATTTTCTTTTGCTCATATTCATCTGCCATTATCCTGCCATCATCTTGTTTCAACTGTTGAGGAATGGGGATGCAATCAATGGTTTGATTTGGTTCAATGTCAACCTTTGGTATCTTCTTCTTCTGGCTTCTGCTTCATCCTCACAATCCACCCAGAAGTCTTCTAGGTGCCTTTGATGAATAGTTTTCCCTATTATTTTCTATATCCTTCCATAACGATCATATGGCCTTATCAGTGGAAATGGTTGCAACTGCATTTTCTTCAAACTGACCATCACCTTCTTGATACTATCTGAGCACATGTACCATCCAATGGTTATTGGGAATAGGATTGGCGGTATTTTCTGAACATCCTTGTATGTCTTCAGCATTGTGGAGTTCTACCTTATGAATTCCATTAATATTACTACATCAGTGGGGTATCTTGGCAGCATGAGGGGATGCCCTTCAAAACCCTCAATCCTCATATAGGAAAATGTTGCAAATTGAATATACTAGGCTCCATGCCTGTAGATTATTTCTTGAGCTTCCATGCTCAATCTTTTTGTCTTGTCCTCCTCCATGGTCCTTACTAGATGCATAGAGAATGCATCATTGACCAGTTTGTAATCTTGGAGGTAGTTAACTCTTTGTAATTGGGGATGATGATCCCAAATATGCACAGCATTGATGGTGCCTGTGACTTTTCCATCTGTAACTAGTGCATCAAATGTGCCTTTGTAAGCATAGAAGTAAACAATGTAAGATGTCATGTAAAAAGAACAATTTGAACCTCCTAGGTTCATCAGTTGCTCATGTAGAGCATCACTTATCAACTGGCCCCATAATGGCTTGATGTCTGCATATATGCACATCATGATTACACCATACATCCAATCCTTGAAACTACCAACATCAGGTTGGCCTGTTACTCTGCTAAGTAATGCAATCATGTATTAATATTCTTCATCAAAATCATATTTAAACAAGTGCATAGGAAGTTTGGCAGCTGCTGGATATGTGCTATTCTGGGCCCTCCATTGATACATGTTCCTCCTAGCCTGTTTCTTGCTATTTTCATACTCAACTTCAGACTTCTTTAAGTCTACATTATTAACCTTCCTGCCCAATGGTAGTCCAAATGTCTTGGAAAGACCTTTAATGGATAGGTGTGCATATATTCTTCCATGTTTCACCACCTATCTAGTCTCTGGATTATAGTTCCATGCACACTCAATCACCAGCTCAGGAGACTCCATGGAGTATAGAAAACTAGCCGCATTCCACAATCTAGACATGAACACTACATCTAGCAAGGGGCTTCTATTCTTTTCATCATTAATCTTAGCAAACCAGGCCTCCAAATCAGTATTTCCTTGATGGGTATCCGTGATTGCACCATACTTAAATAGGATTCCTCTTGGAGATGAAAACATGGGCTTGCTAAATTCAGCCTCACACTTAGCTAACCTCTTGTCAGCCATGGATTATCTGCAATTAACACAATTTGTCTTACAATGGGTATTCACATGCATTCATATAGCAATTTATCTCTATTAACATCATGCATATTGTACTTATTTAGCATTAACTTATCACAGGATGCATAAACCAGAACCAGCAGCATCATACCTGACTATGCAGAATCAATAGGATGAGGGTTTCAATTACTTACCTGGTTATGCAGATCCTTTATACCAGTGGTTTTTTAGAAATACTCTTAATTTTGTTGATAGTCACGTGCTTTGTCCTGCTTGTGAGCTCTGTTCATACAAATGTCACCTGTATGAGGGTTTGGAAGCTAGTGCTCTGTAAAAATAATTTTATCACAAGGTAAGTTTGAAATGACGGTGAATTTACCTTTTAACCTTGCAATTAGGGTAAAATTATGGCCAATCTTGATAGATTAGATTTTATTCGTTGATTTTCCGCATGGAAACTCAGGATTTCACCAGGTGTTTCATCGGGTTTAATGGTAGGCGGGAACTACCTACCACCTATGCACGAATTAAATGTCAATGGCGGCAACGGGAGCGGGGTGACATTCGCATGATAGGATGATATTCGAATATCGGGGTGATATATAGACATCAGGGTGATATTTAGACATCGGGAGGATATTCAAAAATTGGGGTGATATTCACAAATATCATCCCGAGTGCAATGTGGTCATCCTCCTTGAGATGAAAAACTATCTTCGACAAGATCGGTTGATAAACGCACCCTCAGGTCATACTTAATACATCAGGAGGATATTTCAATATATCAGGTGATGTTATGAGATGATGATGATGACCGGATAAACTATATGTCTCTCCTTCAGAATATTAGGATGACATCATCCAGATATTCGCTTAGTGTATCACTAAGGCATCATGACGTCATCGTCATGTTATATGAGAAGGATCATGTTCAGGAAATATGCCCCCGAGAGGTAAATGTGATGATTACATCATCGTCATATTTGTTTCTTTGTTTACCGGACTCAAATGATGTCATCAGGATAAAGGCTTAGGGGGATATTTCGCGTCAGGAGGATATTGAGAAATATCATGTTACATTGAGAAATATGATCCTCACAGGAAACATTAGGCTATTGACAGGTAAAGGTCACTATCACCTAAAATTGACGTCTGGACATTTGGACTGCATGATTTATCAGGTGATAAATTAGATCGGGATGACCTTCTATAATATGACTGATGTTACGAAATATGATCCTCCGCCTGTGACTATGAGGTTTGACTCAAACTTTGACCATTCATAACTTTCACACCTTAATGAATAACAGGGTGATGTAAAAGGCAAACCTGCACGAAATTTAACGCTCTATCTAAATATGAGGTCATTGGAATGAAATATGAACTTTGATAAATTGACATCATGATGATGACTTACCTAGCCTCTCCATGCATGATGATCTGCATGACTTACTTTTACCAAAACCGCCAGGAAACACAAAACAAGCCAAGCCAAAAGTTGGGTCCCTATTTTGTCAAGTCAAAATGGGGCATGTTGTGTAACCACACAACTTGCCACCAAAGAAAAAAAACAAATTCCAATGATTCAAGTGAGGTGATCACATTCATCCATGGTATTTTAATTCTTTCTAAGCATAAGCATCATGATCCTCTGAATGATAAAAGTTCATTATGGTAACAATACTAACAAAGGATCATGTGTGTGCAAATGATTAATTATCCTTATCTTGAAAGCAAGTTGAAAACATAAATAACTGGTGTTAAACTACATAGTTGGAGATCATCCCTCATAGCTAACATGGATAGAGCCTTACTGCCAGTAGGCATCTATAGCCCTAGCAAGGTTATCTATACAATCTCCCTAAGTAGAGCCCCACTGCCAGTAGGCGTTCATGCCCCAGTAGAGTTACTTAGATGGCCTAATTTTATTTTTTATTTTTTCCTTAAAATTTGTATCTAATATCATCATGTCAGCTCATTGAACAAGGTATGGTCACTTGTAGCTTTAGGTTGGAGATTGTATTGGTAGCAAGGGAGTCCCTTTAGATTTTTCACTCAACACCTATACTTATGTGTTCAACAAACCCAAGGCGTTTAAGTGTTTCATTGTGATTGATTCACTTTGATCAGGAAAAGGCACCCTGATGAAAAGATATCACAGACCTGATCATGAATACTTCTTAGAATGAATTATAACCTATGTCTAAATCTGATCTCATCACTTGAATCCTAACAATTTAGTTATTTTCTATGGTGATGAAGTGCATCATCTTGACTAACCAAAACAAGGTCTCAACAAACAACAAAACAAGACAAACAAAACACAACTGTACAAACAACTATACAAATGTACAATATGATACACATGACTATCATGAAGTCACTTAGGCCTGGAAATAATGTTTGAGGAATTGTCCATTGACTGGCAATGGGACATCCTCACCTATCAGGTTCTTAAGCCTATAAGTGTTGTCTCCTAATATCTCAGAAATTTGAAAGGGACCTATCCATAATCTGTCAAATTTGCCATGGTCACCTTTCCTCTCATGGGCTTTATCCCACATCAGGACTAAATTGGATATCCTAAAGGCTTTAACTTTAGCTCTCTTGTCAAACCAGCATTTGACAACAGCCTGATGTTTTGCAAACTGGTCAATTGCTTGACTCCTTTTCTCTTCCAGGTGCATCAGCTGAAGCAACCTGACTTCTTGTCTATTATCTATGCCAAGGTACTCTTGGGCAAACTATAAGGTAGGAATTTTCAAGTTTATAGGGAGGATAGGATCCACCCATTATAATAATTGGAAGGGTGAATTTCCTAATGCAGTTTTCATTCTAGTTCTGTCTACCCATAAGGCATATTTCAAAAATGAGTTCCATTCCCTAGGGTTCTTCTCTATTAATTTTCTTATGATATTCAACAAATTTTTGTTGGTGGATTCTGCTAATCCATTCCCTTAGGGATAGTAGTTGGATGAAAACTTGAGTATGATCCCATGATCAAAAGCCCAACTTGACAATTTGGTTGAAGTGAAGGCAGAACCATTATCACTTACTAGAGCATAAGGAGTTCCATACCTAGTAACAATGTTTCTTTCCAGAAATTTAATGACATCATCTGTAGTACAATTCTTGATGCTGACAGCCTCAGTCCACCTGGTACAATAATCAGTAATTGTTAAGACATACCTATGGCCTGAGGATGATGGAGGATTGATTGGTCCTATGAAGTCCATGCCCCATTGTGCAAATGGGCGCTCTTCCATCACTGGCTGCAATGGTTGTGCAACATATTTCTCTCTGTTGGCAGCAACCTGGCATACATGGCAACATTTAATATGATTAGTTGTATCTTTGAAAATAGTGGGCCAATAATATCCTACTCTGAGGATTGCATGTGTTGTGGCCAGGGCTGATCCATGTGTTGTTCTAAACTTATCATGTAGTTCTGACAAAACCTTATTTGCTTCTAGTTTTTCTAAGCATCTCAGGTATATCCCTTCATAATTTTTCTTGAACAGGGTTCCTCCCTTCATCATATATTTTTGTGACCTTATCTTCAAGGCTCTTCTCTGTGAAGTTTGCAGCCTTGGAGGACATCTTCTAGTAACCAGGATTGCCTGATATCTAAATACCACTCTTTATTGTCCCTCTCATTGATCACATATTGCTGACTTGTGATGTTTGGATCAATTTTAGATATCATTTGGCTTAGAGCCTGTCCTCTTACCAGCTTCATGGGTGTAATTTCCATGTCATACTCTTGTAAGACAATAATCCACTTGGCTCTTTTCTCACCAGGTTCACTCTGCATTAGCAGCATCTTCACTACTGCATCATGCACTAATGCTATCACTTTGCTTCTTAGTATATAGTGCCTGAATTTCTTTACTACTCTAACCAACACAAGTGCTCGTCTTTCAACATCTACATATCTTAATTCAGCATCCTTGAAGGGACAGCTCATGAAAGCAATTGGTTTCTCTTCTTTCTCTACATTCCTTTGGGTCAGTACTGCTTCAGAGGTATGTTCTGAGGCAAATGAATAAATGTAGAAGTCCTTTATGTAATCTAGACTGATAAGGATAGGAGCATCTGATATGGCTTTCTTTATGTCCTCAAAAGCAGCTTTAGCTTCTGCTGTCCACTCAATCTTGGCATCCTTCTTCAGCATAGCATTTAATGGTCTGACTATTTCTGCAAAACTAGTGATGAATTTTCTTACAAAGTTAATGTTACCAAAGTAAGACTTAAGTTCTTTCTTGCTTCTAGGAAGTTGTAATTTCATGATGGACTCCACCCTGTCAGGATCAATGATAATTCCATTTTCAGTTATTAGGTGGCCCAACAACTTTCCTGTTGTCACCCCAAATATGCATTTCTTGGGGTTCAAGGATATCCCATACTCCTCACATTTCTTCAGCACATTTCTGAGATCTGCTACATGGTTCCCCCTTTCTTTGGAAAACACTGTGAGGTCATCCATGTAGATGACTATACATTTTCCTATTAAGCCTCTGAAGGCTATGTCCATTGCTCACTGGAATGTAGCTCCAGCATTTATCAGCCCAAATGGCATGCGTCTATAAGCAAAGATCCCCCACTTGGTGGTGAAGGCAGTCTTCAGCCTGTCAATCTTGTCAACCATGACCTGATTGTATCCTGAGAAACCATCCAGGAAGGACATCATTTTGGCTCCATTTACAATCTGCAGAACTTCATCTAATGAGGGTAAAGGATAATTATCCTTCTCTGATGTCTCCATTCTTCTTTCTAACTGGCACTAGATTTGCCACCCAAGTGGAGTGCCTCATAGGAAAGATTATCCTGGCATTTAACAGCTTCTTGACTTCTTAAAAAAATATTGGTTCAAGCAAGGCATTGACTGGCCTTTGCTTCTATCTGAAAGGTTTAGCATCTGGCTTGAGAAGTATAGTGTGAGTTATGATTGATGTGTCATATGTCTTCAGCTCATCATAAGTCCATGCAATTACATGGATGTAATCTTTAAGGGCCTGAGTTATTCCTTCTAACTCTTCTGGTGTGCAAACCTTACCAATCAGGACATTTCTCTTGTCATCATCCTGTCCAATATTCACTTGTGAATACTGACCTCCATCATCTTTGGGAAGATCCTTCTGCTTCAGCATATTATCCAGGTCAAAAGCTCTTTCTAATTCAATCATACCTTTGGGAATCCTGTTGCGAGGCAACTCTAGTATTTCATCTTCCTCCCAAACATGATCTTCCACACTATTCTCATCTATGATCTGAGCATCAAATATATCCTTGTTAGAGATGAAATCAAGGATATGCTGATCATCATCAAAGACCTGAAGATTAGTAACATTATCAGGCACTGATGGTACAGCGATCAGTTCTACTAAAAATCTCTTTAGACCTGATATTGATAATGGCACCAGTGTACTAGTAGCCTGGGCAAGTGCATCTGCCCTATGGTTCTGTTCTCTAGGAACGTGGGTGATATTAAATGCGTCAAAGTCCTCAATCAAATCCCACACTCTGTGTCTATAATTTGACAATCTTTTATAGTTGCAAGAGTAGATTCCTCTTACCTGTCTGACAACTAATTCTGAGTCTCTAAAGACATGCAGAATTTTTACCTTCTTCTTCAGAGCAAACAATATCCCATGGATCAGAGCTTCATACTCTGTCACATTATTAGTGTAGGGGAACTGTAATCTATATGCAGCTAGGTAGGATTTTCCTGATGGATCAATAAGATAAATCCCTACTCCAACTCCCTGTTTGGACTTAGATCCATCAAATCTAAGGATCCAGGATTTATCTTCAGCATGAGGTTTAGCTGAACCTTTATTTTTCTTTGCAGCTCTAGCAACTACTCCACCAGATATCCATTTTAGCTTAGGAATTTCAGCTTTCTCAGACTTCATCTTTTCTTTTTCCTGGGAAGCTAAATTTTCTTCTTATTTTTCATCATCAGGAGGATGATCTTTTGGATCAGGTTTTGTATGTCTCTTTAAAATATGTAGGCACAATGAACAGGTAGTTTTCGAGTGAGGTGCCTCATGCAACCTACCCCATCTTTCAGTTAGTGCATCTCGTGGATGTTTCTTTTGTTTTATCATCTTCTTAATTTCTCCTGATAAGAACTCTTTGAATCTGGTTAGGTTACTACCACTATCTTCATCAGACAATTCATAATCTGACTCCATTAGACAATCACTTCCAGGGGTGATCTTTCCTTTTTTCTTAACATTTATCTAGTCATATACCAGAATTTCTTCTTTTCTCTGTATATGATCATCAGCATGATCTGTCACCTTTTCTGTGGTTCCTGCAAAAGACAAACATAAATCAGTATCATCATCATCACTTGAAGTAGAACTTACCTCGGAACATGATGATGATGACGCCTCACTACATGTCTGCTCCAGCATCATCATATCTAGGCATGTTTCACAAGTTTTCTCTGAATGTGCTTCATCATGTAATCTGCACCAACCATCAATTAGAATGTCATGAATAGGAATATTTAACAACTAACAGTGCTTTACCTATTTGGACAGATGCATCTCAAAGTTTTTGAAGTGATCTATTTCATTCTCATTCTCAAAATTACTATCGGGTTCTACAACTGGTTTGTCTTCCTGATGATCATCATGATGATGATGATGAAAGTCAAGCATCAGGATTTCTTCTATCCTGATAGTCTGTGGTCTAATGGCATAAACTCCAGGTTCAACATTTACATACATTATCTCATTCGTTTTATTATACTCAGTTATCATATGCTTCATCTTGGGTTCAGCATCTATTCTTATCTGGTTTGGTATACCTTTCCAAGGCAACCACATATGACTGAAGTTAGTAGACATATATCCATTCAGAGTCTTTAACCAGTCTCTACTAAGTAACATCCCATATGTGTCAGGTATGTCAACTACCTGAATATCAATGTAATACTGAATCCTGGGATCATATGCTAATTGCATGTGTATATGAGTCAATTCTCCTATTACACTCACTTCTGTCTTATATAATTGTGTCACCTTCTTTAGAGATTTAGTAGGATGCAGTCCTCGAGCATTGCATATAGACAAGGGCATCACATTGGTAGATGCACCTGAATCCACTAAACAGTTGTGTAAATTCTTGCTAAACATCCTTATGGTGAGGAGGAAAGGTGGTGACTCACTCTTATCTCTGTATAATGTCATATGTGAGGTTTCTGCAGCTTAGACAGTAGCTGGCACTTTAGACTTGATATTATTATCCCTAGCAGCATGGTCTTTACTACTAGACTGACCTGGGGAATGATTATCCTCTTTAGGAGCAGGATCATCCAGTGATTTCATAAAAGCTTTCTTAATTGCAGGAGTTTTCAACAATTCTAACAGAGACAGGCTGATCTTTTTCTTTTTCATCTCATCTACCAGGTATGTTACAAGTTTATCAGACTCATGAGGTAGGCCAACAGTCTTTGACACTATATTTTGTGGTGACAGATATTGTGCATTTACCTTTGGAAATCCTAGATTGTTACTTGCTTTGGGATCAAGAGGTGTGTTAAAATTATTCAGAGGTAAAGAAGATGTCAATGGACCAGTAGGTCTGTTGGAGTTGCTTTTTAGATTGTAATTATGTTTACCAAGATATTGCTGCTGGTACACATGCACCTCTTCATATTCAGTGGAAGGCTCATTCTCATCCTCAAAGGGGAAGACATAATTTGACTCAAAAGCCATGGCAGATTCTTCAAAAACCTAGGTATAATGCTGGTGGGATGACACAACTTGCTGATGATGCTGATCAGTGTAACTCTCCAATACAAATGCAGAGTCATATCCACAAGGAACAAGTTCATTTCCCTCCACCTGATGTGGATTTCTAGAAGTATTAGATACTTCAATCTGGAAAATGCTAGCAACAATTTTAAATTGTGGACAATCCAGCTCTGTATGAGCATTTGTATTGTGTATCCTACACCAATTGGTGAGGGCTGCCTCAGCAAGATTGACTCTAGTAGTCTGTTTGGCTTCAGCAGGTGGCTGATTATCTAAGGGGGATGGCAGTGAGCCATTATTTGGCCTGGAGTTCCATACTCTATGCTATCTCTGGGGGTTATTATTATTTCCACCACTATTACTGAAATTATTATTGTTATATCCTCTGTCAGGATAATTTGGTTTGTCATTAGAATAACCTCTGTTTTGGTTAGGCTAAGAGTAGAAGTTTTAGTTTCTCAAATGTGTCACTTCTGTAGTGAGTTTTCTTAGCTGAGCTGAGATTTCTTTGATTTCTTCCTTCTCTTCTTGAGCTTTGGCCACTACATTTTCAGTTTGAGGCTTAAAGAAAGAGGATCTAGTGTTATTGTTGGATAGATCAGCACCCTGAGGTGTCTGAGTTTGTGCAGGATATTGTGGCGTCTGGCCATTCCCATTAAGAGGTGACATGATACTTAATGGAGGTACTTGCAAAGGTGCAGGCATGACTGCTGGAGGCACCATTGCTCCATTAGGATATTGGTGAGCCAGATATTGGTGTGCCGGATATGCAGGATATTGTGGAGGATAAGTGGGACACATGCCAGGCAATGTAGGGAATGCAACATTTGGTGTTGGAGCAGGGACTAACTACTGATTCACCTAGATAGATTCTTGAAAAGCTCCTGTCAAGGTAGTGATCTCAGGATGTGTTCTCCTGATGAACATGGAAGTCAATGGATCCAGAGCTGAGTAATAGATACTCCTAGCAGCAACATCTACTACTACATATGGGGCAACTAGCTTGAATAGCATTTTTTGGAACCTAGCATTGAAGTTGGCAATAGGTTCTCCCTCAAACTGCTTGATTGTGGCAAATAAGTGATAGTTCATCGAAGGATCAATTGTTACCTTGAACCTATCAGTAAAAGCTTTCTCTAGGATAGCCCATGAACAAACAGAACCCTAACCAAGACTAATAAACCAATTATAAGCCTCTTCCCCTAAGGAAAAAGGAAATAATCTACATACAACATCTTGATGTTCTATTCTAGCTCTACAACACGCTTCTTTAAAGGTTATGATGTGATCATCAGCATCTTGATAAGGATGATATTTTGGACAAAGCTTGTCTGGATTCTTTAGAAACTCATGATATGCATTGAAAGTCAGAGGTGACTCTACTGCAAAGAAAGACATTGCAACCGGAGGAGGTTGAGCCTGTGGTATAGTTGGTTGAGGTTGAACTTGGGGTTGAGGTTGAATAAGAGGTGTCACAGATATCCCAGAAGGTATTTGCAAACCAACAAGAGTTACAGGAGGAGGTTCTAGGGAAGCTCCTGATGCACTAGACCCTGGAGTATGATGGATGTCCACAGTTCTAGGTCTGAAACCTCTAACAGGTAGTTCTTCAAAGATTCCACTAGATCTAGACCTGGTATTTATCCTATGACCCAGGATTTCTCAATTTTGAGGCAAATTGGCTGGAACTTTGCAAATATTAGCTAAAATTCACCGGCTGAGGTGATATTTGTGATCGGATGACTGATCTGACTGGATATTTACAAAATATTTGCAAAGGTAGTGCAAATATAAGGTGATAACAGGGTATGATGACTCTTACCACGGGATATCAGGTTTCTAAGGCAAAACTCTTCAAAGCTTGAATGGATTTACTTAACATCGGCTGATATTTGTGAATTCATGATGATCTACTGTAAAGCTTGCAATATTTATGACTGATCTGGAAATCTTTACATAGAATGAGCATATACAAGCCTGCTAGAGTAAATATTTGAGCAATATTTGAAATTCATAGGTATATTCGGGGTTACCTTACTCTTTGTATCATCAAACCTGAAAATAATGATGATGAGCATCTTCTTTCAGATAAAGGCCCTCCTTCTAGCGCCAATTTATGTTGGTCATGATGTTAGTCACAAACAAGCATAAAATAAAAGTACACATTAACCTTTATTCATCTTGAAACATACGATGAATTCAAAGAATTCATGATCCAAAGTCTCCGGTGATTAGGTCTTAATCATCTAACATTACTCAGAGGTTGATGTGTGTTGCTATTTCCATTTTGGGGCCTTACATTGAGTTCATCATCATGACACTATTTCTGCAAAGATTCTTTACAGAGAGGTCATTTTATACAGTTGTTTGATCAAATGATACAGTTATACTCAAATATTTGCATGATGTTCATCAATTATACATGCTTTGTCTCTAAATATGCTAAGGATATACTATTATCTATGAGATATCTGCATATTTTGTGTTATTTGCTTAAGATTATCAGTTATTTGCAATTACGATAGTGAAATGTTCTGAAATTTAAAAAAAATTGAAAGAAATGCTTCAAATCAATGTTGAACCTTCAGCTATTGAACCACATGTACATCAGATATAGTCATGAAGAGAAGAAAACCAAACCATATGTTCACCAGGACATTCCATAGCTAGATACAGTTGATGCTAACTTCAAAGGGATTTGTATGAAAACAACATATGCAAGTAGACATGCACTCCAAGGGATGCAACAAATCACATCATATATCCAGAATTCACACACTGATTACTCAAGATTTACTATGAATTGTAATCAAACAAGTCTTCTCATTCATTAAGTATGCAAGGATATAAATGTATACAAAAAGCTTTGAAATGAGCCTTGAATATTTCAGCAGACGGATTTCAATTAAGTTTCGAATATTTGAAATGAGGCATTCCTGCACCTTTTATAGAACAAGGTGAGGAATTCGTTACAAAAAGATCTCAGATCTTGATTTGTCTAGAATATCTACAGTTAGTGTTTCTCTTTGACTTTGTCAACTTTATCAAAATGGCACAAGTTGCCAGCTGGCAACTATTTGGAATACTTATTTTCACTAAGTATCTGATGCTGATATTTACTTTATGATGCATCATCATCTACTTTATCTGACTCATGTGCTCCATCATCAGGTGCATCACTTTCTGTATCTTCATCATCATGATGATGATGACCTTGTATATGAGGCTGCAAGCTGATCCTGATCTGTTCATACAACTGCATGATTTTATCTATTTCTCTATCATCTTGTGTCTTCGCTTTGGTGATGGTGTGATTATGTGCCTGATATTTATTTCTGATGCTATCCAGCTTACTTTTCCTGTTGTGCAGCGTCTCATTATAATGTTCCATTTTCATCTTGGTCCTCACCAGTCTATCCATGATTTCCTCTGTCAATTGGCCTAGTGGATCATCTGCAACAAATTGGAAGTTATTATGTAGAGCTTGGATTGCAAACTCTTCATCTTGATTATCTATCTTCCCTTCCACTTTTCCTTCCAAGGTCTCCAAAATTTCTACCTCAAAAGACAACATGTCATGTAATTTTATGCTGATCTCCCTCAGCTTATTGTTACACCTTTTGAGGACATCACATTCAAATTGAATGTCCTTATACCATATATCAACCAATAATGTAGTGTTATTATTCAGTACTTGCTTGTTGATAAGCAGTTGAGGATTTATCCTCCTTATTTCTCCTAGGATATCTAATATCTTCTCCAATTGGAAGGATCTTTTACCCGCTTGCATTTTCAACTTGTCTACTTTTTGCCGGGATTCACTGAGAGTAACCCACCTCTTCAAAGAGGCCTTTACCAGCTCTTCTATAGTATCAAATGTGGAACACATCCACTTTCTCAGTATGGATGACTTATTGGTGCAGGAGCACCTACCTGACAGCTGGTCTTGATAAGGCAGTTAGTAGTTTAGGTGTTGTTTGTGTTTCCAAGAAGGTCTGTTAGACCAAATGCATGTAATAAGGTCATGCTGATCATGATAAGATCATGCTGACCAGGCTTTTGCTATTTTTAGCTAGTTAGTTATAACAGCTGTCATGATGCGTGTTCGGTGGGATCTCCCAGCCGCCTGGAGAGTTCCCAGCCGCTTGGAGTCGGGTCAGTAGTACTCGTAGGAAAGTCTTTATAAGCATGAGATCGTTTGATATTAGAGAGACAGATATCATCGATCGAGCTAGGTTGCAGAGAGTGAGACTGAGAGAGAGATTGATCATATTGTATTGCATCTTTGAAATCAATAAAGTGATCCTGTTTGTGTTCTTGCTCTGGTTGCATTCCATTACTTGGTTGATTTGCTGGTTTGAGAGACTTCATGGATTCACTGATCCATTCCACCGGTTGACTCATCTGATCGGTGGAATGGCACTGTACAGTAGGTTAGATGGTAGGTTGTTTTCTGTTTGCATGCAGGTGTGCAGGATCGCGGTTAAGAGATGTTGAAGACCCTAGCATGGGTATGTGCTAGGTCAAACTGATAAGACAGAGTGTCGAAGATCACCCTGAGAGTGGATCGGATCATCCCTGGAGGATCGGCGAAGTGAAACTTCGCAAAAGCTGAAAGTTCGTGAAGACGGCATCATCAGGATATTTCTACAAATATCCTGCAGTCGGGTTAGACATCGTCATCCGGATAAGTGGAGGAGATCGGCCTGATGTTGTCGATTGCATGAAGTGTGAGTTCGTCGGGGTGATCATCATCATCTGAGAGGAGCCGAGGAGGAGTGCATCGGCATCAGGTAGAAGATCGGGTCATGAAACTGTTGGAGTTTTCATGTTGCGAGTGCATCAGGATGTTTTAGGCCGGACATAGACTAAGTGTATGTATCGGCATCAGGATCATCATATCGGAAGTGCCAAACATCCGCATATCGCGAGTAGATGCGGGAGAGGAAGTTCGTGTTTTTTTGACTAAGTGTTGAAAAGGTCATCAGGATATTGGGTGACGTCATCGTCATCAGGATATGACGTCATCGTCATCAGGATATTGAGATATCCCCCCTGTGCGAGTTTATCCTGCCGTCGTTAAGTGCTAAGGTGTCGGCGGAAGTCTGTGGCAGGAAGTTGTATTAGCATCATCAGGAGGTTTCGAAGACAACCGGATAAAGTAGATCATGATGCTGTTGCTTGTATCGTCGGGTAGCGGCGCATCGAAGGTAAGCTGCTGAAGGTGAACGTCATCAGGATATTTGAGCAACCGGATATTTGGATATCCTGCTGACGAAGGTAGTGTCGGGGATCATGATGACGCCGATGGAGTTCGGAGCCCGATGAACAGTGCAACCGGAGGATGTATGCGCCCGCTGAACATCATGATGATGATGTTAGAAGGAAGGCGGAGGAGGTGAACAGTAGTCGGCAGGCGGATGTTTGCGATCGTCCGAAATATGATGATGCTGAATGTGTAATGCAAAACATGATGATGCTGTTGGTTTTGGGAAATATGATGATGAGGGCGCAGATGATGATGATGAGGTTGGTCTGCAGACATTCATGCTATATGCGAAGGTTATAGTGTGGATGTCTCTGCATCATAGTGGTATCAGAGCTCAGCAAAAGGTCTGGGCTGTTGTGTGTTGATTCTGTCACCGAAAGGGCAGAGGTAGAGGTAGAGTTGATTGTGTGTAGATTGAGAGGTTGACAAAATGCCTCCTAAAGGTAGTGGTACTGCAAGGGAATTGCAGGAAATGAAGGAGAAACATGCTAGAGAAATGAGGAAGATGAAGGAGCTTGCTGAAGCACTTCAAGCCAGGCTGACAGCCCTGGAAAAGAACAAAAAGAGGGAAGTGGAAGACAGTGAGTCTGAAGAAGATGCAGATACTGTTGAAGAGTATGAAGAGGTAGCTGAAGATCTGGATGCTGAAGACCAGAGATTGGCAAAACTGTTAAAGGCAGTACAGAGTGAAAAACCTAAGGTAAAGGTTGATGTTACCAAGTATACTGGAAGCTTGAATGAAGATGAGTTGTTAGATTGGATTGCTGCACTTGATAATCACTTTGAATGTGAAGATGTTGCTGAGGATCAGAAGGTAAAGATTGCAAAGACCAAGTTAGGAGGTCATGCTTTGGTATGGTGGGATTATGTACAATCTAAGAGAAGGAAACAAGGGAAGTCTAAGATCACTTCTTGGGATAAGATGGTAGCAAGGATAAAAGGGAAATTCTTGCCAAGGGATTATGAAATCCAGATGTTTAAGAAGCTGCAATTTTTAAAGCAGAAAGACAGGGATGTGAAAGCATATACTGAGGAATTTTATCTGTTAAGTATGAGATCTGGTCATCATGAGAATGAGGTAGAAAAGGTGGCTAGGTACTTGGCTGGTTTGAGGTTTAACATACAGGATGAGTTAGTGTTAGCTAACCCTAAGAATGTGGAGGATTGTTATCAAATGGCAATCAGGATTGAAGAAAAGTTGAATAGAGGACATGATAAGTCCATGAGAGGTAGAGGAAACAATAGGGGAAGAGGAGCAGCCCCTGCATAAAAGCAAACCAGTGAAGGTCAAGAAGACACTGGTAAAGGACAAGGACAGTCTGATTACAGAGGTGGATGGAAAGGTAATAGAGGAAGATTTGGAGGTGGTAGAGGTTCTACTACATTTTCAGGAAAATGTTACACCTGTGGAGAGTTTGGTCATCCATCTTTCAAATGTCCAGAAAACAAAGGTTCATCATCCAGAAATGATAGAACTAGTGACAAGAGAGTACAACTGGTACAGGAAGAGAAAGTAGAAGAAAGTGCACAGAGTTCAAACAAAGGTCCTGATAACTATGGATATCCAGAGAGTGGAGAATCACTGATGTTAAGGAGAATTAGTTTGCAGGCATCACAGGATATGATGCAAAGAAGAGCTCTTTTCAAAACTACATGCAAGAGTAAAGGTAAAGTATGTAAGGTTGTCATTGACACTGGTTCAACAGACAACATGGTATCTCAGGAAATGGTGGATAAACTGAAGCTGGAAAGGATTCCACATCCACACCCTTACAAGGCATCTTGGGTGAGTGATAGTCAATCACTTTTTGTCTCTGAACAGGCATATGTGGATTTCCAGATTGGACCATATCATGATAGAATTTTGTGTGATATTTTGCCTATGGAATGTTGTCACCTACTGCTAGGTAGACCATGGCAATTTGACAGAAGGGTACTGTATGATGGGTATGCTAATACCTACACCATCACGAAGGATGGGAAGACTATTAAGTTGATGCCATTGCAGGCAACAGCTGCAGTACTTCTTGTTCCAAGTACTATGATGCAGAGTGGAACGCAACGGAGGTTTACTGACAGGAAGGAGTAGCCAACAATACAAACAGCATGATAAAATTCCCTATCGGCTGAACAGCATCATCATATTTCCTAACAACACCAACAGCATCATCACATTCCAACAGCATCATCATATTTCAGGTGATCGCAAATATCCTCCTGTCGACTACTATTTACCTCCTCCACTTGTCGCCTATCATCATCATCATGATAATCAACGGGCGCAAACATCCTCCGGTTGCACTGTTCATCAGGTGCCAAATACAAGCGGCATCATCATGATATTCAATATCACCTTCGTCAGCAGGATATCCAAATATCCGGTTGCTCCCAATATCCTGATGACGTTGCACTTCAACAACTTGCCTTCGACGCTCCACTGCCCGACGATACAAGCAACAGCATCATGATATTATTTATCCGGTTCTTCGAAACCTCCTGATGATGCTAATACAACTTCCTACCTACGCCGATACTTAACCACTTAGCGAAAACAGGATAAACTCGCATTGAGGGATTACTTAATATCCTGATGACGATGACGTCATATCCTGATGACGATGACGTCACACATCATCCTGATGAACTCTTCAACACTTAGCCAAAAAACTTAACTTTCACACCCGCATCCGTTAGCGATATGCGGATGATGAACTTCCCCGAGAGATGATCCTGACTGCGATATATACACTGAGTATATATCCAACTCAAAACACCATGATGCACCTGCAACATGCAAATTTCAACAACTTCATGACCCGATCCTGATGGCGATGGATTCGCAAATGACGATGCGGCTTGCTTCGACTGGAAACGCACATGCAGACTCCTGTGTATCCTTCCACTGCATGTAAGCACCCCGAACTGCTCTATTTCACAAAGATCATGTGACGACCGGGCCGGATCACCTTCAAACCAAAATCTAACAACTTATCTTTTAGACCTAGCACATGAGGATGCTAGGCTGATTTACAGCATGCTCCTAACAGATCTCCTGAACAATGCAATGCATAAACAGAAAACACAAATGCAACCTAAGCTATGATACAGGACCATTCCACCGATTTGCAGGATCAACCGGTGGAAGGGTTGAAAGTGCCCATTAACTTACAAAACGGAAATGAAATCAAAACAGATACAACTGATACAACCAGATAATGTAAAAGATGAGATCTTATTCAATTGAAATTCAAAAGTCCTGAATACAGCTTCACAATGACTGAACTGCCTTCCTGAATCTCAGCTCAACACAACACATCTAACAACATCAATATGAACTATCAATATCAACTGCTTCTAAACCCTAACAGATCGAAGGTATATATAACAAATCCTTCGAGTACTACCAACTTCACTTCCCAGCGGCTGGGAGCTTCCAAGCGGCTGGGAGAGAGGACAACTCAGACAATCTTATCTCGATCTCTAACTGCCTACACATACTCCTATGCTGAGCTAATACATAGCATCGGTCCAATGGACCTTATTACATGACAAAGTCAAACATACTAAAAATAGACTATCCTGTCATCATGCTGATAACTATCCTATATCCTGATCATGTATGTCATCATGCGGACCTATATCCTGATCATGTGCGGGTGCTCCTGCACCATACTCCCCAAAAGAAGAAATCTCAAGTCCACTTGAGATGAGAGTATCAAGGTCGGCACCATGCTTCTGTATCTGTTCTGCAGTCATCCAGGCTGCTTCAGAGTTCGGTTGTCCCTTCCAAGAGACGAGGTACTCCAAGTACTTCTTGTTCCTGGTCTGTTTGACCACTCGAGTGTCCAAAATCTGCTGTATCTGTGGAGGATCATGTTGAGGAATGTCTTCAGCAACTGTATCCTGTAGGATATCCTGATCTGCATCTGGATTAGCCTTGTATGGAGTTAAGTCACATACATTGAAGATAGGAGATAAACCAAGATCAGGTGGGAGTTGGATTTTATAAGCATTCGGTCCATGCTTTTGCAAAATCTGACATGGTCCAACTTTCTTTTGCATGAGCTTAGTATACTTCCCTTTAGGAAACCTGTCTTTCTTCAAGTGAACCCAAACCAAATCTCCAACAGCAAATTGAACATCCTTCTTCTTCTTGTCAGCATACTCCTTATACTTTAAGGTGGTTTGTTGGAGTTGGGTCTTAACCTGATCATGAACTTCTTTGATTGCTTCAGCAAAAGCTTCTCCATCTGCACTAACAGGATCTGCTGTAGGTAGCTCTCGCAACTCCAAAATACCTCTGGGATGCATTCCATACACTACCTGAAAAGGCGATTTTCCTGTGCTCCTATTGACAGTATCATTGTATGAAAACTCAGCTTGAGACAGAATATTGTCCCACTTCTCTCCATGCTGTTTTGTCAAGCATCTAAGTAGATTCCCCAAGGAACGGTTCACTACCTCAGTTTGTCCATCCGTTTGAGGATGATATGCAGAGGAAAAAGATAAATTGGTTCCCAATTTCCTCCAAAGGGTTCTCCAGAAGTGACCCACAAACTTCACATCCCTGTCTGAAACTATGCTCAAAGGCAACCCATGAATTCTGACAATTTCCCTGAAGAATAAATCTGCAATATATGAGGCATCAACAGTGGTTTTGCATGGCAAGAAATGTGCCATCTTACTGAATCTATCCACTACAACAAAGACACTGTCAAAGCCTCTCCTGGTCCTTGGTAAACCTAAAACAAAATCCATACTGATACTTTCCCATGGTCTGGAGGGAATGGGTAAGGGCTGATATAACCCTGCATTAGTTGACCTGCCTTTAGCCTTTTGACAAATTACACAGGTTTCTACAAATTTCCTGACATCTGACTGCAACTTAGGCCAGAAATAATGCCTCCTGACCAGATCAAGGGTCTTGTCTAGACCAAAATGACCTGCCATTGCTCCACAATGTTTCTCCTTGATTATATTTAATCTCATGGAACACCTTGGGATACACAACTGTCCACCCTTGAACAACAATCCATCTTGGATCAGAAAGTCGGAGAACTCAGCATGGTATTTCTCCCCAAAAGAAGTACAGACCTGATATATTTCTCCAAAATCAGCATCAGACTCATACATAGTCTGGAGTGAATCAATACCAACACTCTCTAACTGAATCTGATTTACTGTGAGAACTCTTCTGCTCAAAGCATCTGCAACTTTGTTCTTAACCCCTTTCTTATGCTTCAAGGTAAAAGTGAAAGCCTGTAAGGTCTCTACCCACTTCATATGTCTGTGGTTCAGCTTCTCCTGGCTGTTGATGAAACTCAAAGCCTGGTTGTCTGTGAAAACTATGAACTCCTTTGGCAGCAGGTAATGCCTCCATTTCTTTAGGGACTGAACTAAAGCATACATTTCCAGATCATATGATGAATACTTTTTCTTAGCATCATTGAGCTTTTCACTGAAAAATGCAATTGGTCTACCCTCTTGACTGAGTACTGCTCCAATGGCCATGTGACTGGCATCACACTCTACCTGAAAGATCTTATTGAAATCTGGAAGTGCAAGGACTGGCTGCTGTGCCACCTTCCTCTTCAATGCCTCAAAGGAATCATCCGCTCCTTGAGTCCAAACAAACCTGCATTTCTGTCCTCCTTTGATAGTATCCAGCATGGGTGCACAAATATGACTGAACCCTCTGATGAACTTTCTGTAGAAGGTTGCTAACCCATGGAAACTTCTGACTTCATTCATGGTCTGTGGAGTTGGCCAATTCAATATGGCACTCACCTTCTCCTTATCCATCTGTAGCTTTCCTTGTGAAATGACAAAACCTAAATAGGTGATCTCCTGTTTCATGAACAGACACTTGTCCAAGTTTATCATCAGCTTCTCTTCATGTAGCCTCTTGAGAACTAGCTCTATATGCCTGAGGTGTTCTTCTCTGGTGTTACTAAAAATCAGAATGTCATCTAAATAAACTATGACAAACTTACCAATGAATTCCTTCAGAACCTCATTCATCAGCCTCATGAAAGTACTAGGGGCATTAGACAAACCAAATGGCATAACCTTCCATTCATACAAACCTTCATTTGTTTTGAATGCTGTCTTCCACTCATCACCTGGTCTAATCCTGATCTGATGGTATCCACTCTTTAAGTCTATTTTTGTAAAGTACTTAGCATTTCCCAAACAATCAAGCAAATCCTCAATTCTGGGGATTGGAAACCTATACCTGATTGTGATCTTGTTGATGGCTCTGGAATCAGTGCAAAGCCTCCAAGTGCCTTCCTTCTTTGGTGCTAGTACAGCTGGTACTGCACATGGGCTCAAACTCTTTCCAATCAGACCTGAATTCATCAATTCTTCAATCTGCCTGGCTACTTCTGCATTCTGTTCTGGGGTAAGCTTATAAGCTACTTTATTTGGAAGTGTAGACCCTGGAATCAAGTCTATGCAATGACTGATATCTCTGACAGGTGGTAGGGATCTTGGCATTCCCTCTGAGATAACACCTTTGTATTTATCCAATAACTCTTGGACAGTTGGGTCTATCAACCTTGGCTTCTTCTCTTTCTTGGCTTCTTGCTGTTGTTTCTTATTCACACTCAGACATGGGATTAGGGCATATGCAACTGCACCTTCTGCTGCTACTTCTTTCATGAACTGTTTGCCTTCCATCAGCATGACCTTCACTTCTGTGCCTTTAGACTTCTCCTCTTTCTCCTTCAATGGGAATAACGTTACTTCTTTACCATCTTTAGTGATTTTATAGGTGTTTTTAACACCATCATGCTGTGCCTTCAGATCATATTGCCATGGTCTACCAAACAAAAGGTTGCAAGCATCCATCTTGGTGATATCAAACAACAACTTATCCTTATATCCACCAATCTGAAACTCGACCCAAGCCTGCTCTTCTACAGTTGTCTGCTGACCTTGAGTAAGCCATGAGACTTTATATGGAGATGGGTGAGGCAATCTCTTAAGCTTCAGCTTTATCACCATTTCTTCAGACACAAAGTTCTCAGTAGAACCAGAATCAATCAAAACTTTACAAGCCTTACCTCCTGCTTTGCAAGTGGTTCTGAAAAGGGACTTTCTCTGGGGGGCTTCTTTATCAGGTACCTTCATGGTAGTCACTGTTCTTCTCATCATCAGGGACTCTCCACTTTCTGGATATCCAAAATTCTCAGGACCATTCACACTTTGAAATTCATTAGAGCTTGTCCTGCTTTGATTATCAGGTTCATTGACCAGATTTGTCCTCCTTTCTCCTGCTGAGCTTGTGGCCTTGTCTGGACATCTGCTGGCTATATGGCCTTCCTTGTTACAGTTGTAGCATCTGATGGATCCTCTGCCCTGGGATCTTCCTCTGTAAGGTCTTCTACCCCTGAAGTTTCCTTGCTGACTGTAATTCTCTCTCTGATTCTGACTATTGTTGCCCTTGCTATTGTCCTGACTGGATTCTCCTTGATATCCCTGTCCATGTCCTCTGCCTCTGAAAGGACTTCTTCCACCTCTTTGTTGTCTTCCTCTTCCTCTATTGTTTTGATCTTGTTTTCTCTTCAGCTTTTCTTCCACTTTTAGTGCCAACTGAAAACTTTTCTGCACTGTATCTGGGTTATGCAGACTGAGATCTTCCTAAATATTAAACCTCAGTCCATTCAGGTATCTGGCTACCTTCTCTTCTTCACTTTCTTTCACCTTTGTCTTCATACAGAGTTTCATGAACTCTTCTGTATATGAGCTGACATCTAGCTCCTTCTGCTTTAGGTTCTGCTTCCTCTTGTGTAACTGGATACTGTAATCCAAAGGAATATAAGCCTCCTTTACCAATTCCATCATCTTCTTCCATGTGGCAACTCTACGTTTTCCCTCCTGCACTCTATCATCCTGAACAAAGTTCCACCATGTCAAGGCAGCTTCTTTCATCTTTGACTGTGCTATCTTCACTCTCTGCTGTTCTGGTATCTCCTCTGTCACAAAGAAATTGTTCAGACAATCTATCCATTCCATTACTGAATCAGGGTCCATCTTACCTGTAAATACTGGCAAATCCAGCTTCACATCCATGGTTCTCCTCTCCATGGCCTTGAGGGCGTTCAACAGAGGCCTCTGGTCTGCAGGAACGACCTCCTCGCTCCAATTAGGGATATCCTCTTCTTCCCTATCATCTTCTCTACCAGAACCTACTCTGCTCCTCAACTTTGCTAACTCATCTTTCAACTCCTGATTCTGAGCCTTCACGGCCTTACTTTTCGCAATCTGTTTCTTCACCAGAACTGCCAACTCAGCGTTGGTCATTTTTGCTAGAACCTCAGATGTTCCTTCTCCGTCTGACATCCTGCCTATCTTTTCCAAAAGATCCTAAACCTTCACTCTGATACCACTATGATTCAGAGACATCCACACTATAACCTTCGCATATAGCATGAATGTCTGCAGACCAACCTCATCATCATCATCTGCGCCCTCATCATCATATTTCCCAAAACCAACAGCATCATCATGTTTTGCGTTACACAGTCAGCATCATCATATTTCAGACGATCGCAAACATCCGCCTGCCGACTACTGTTCACCTCCTCCGCCTTCCTTCTAACATCATCATCATGATGTTCAGCGGGCGCATACATCCTCTGGTTGCACTGTTCATCGGGCTCCGAACTCCATCGGCGTCATCATGATCCCCGACACTACCTTCGTCAGCAGGATATCCAAATATCCGGTTGCTCAAATATCCTGATGATGTTCACCTTCAGCAGCTTACCTTCGATGCGCCGCTACCCGACGATACAAGCAACAGCATCATGATCTACTTTATCCGGTTGTCTTCGAAACCTCCTGATGATGCTAATACAACTTCCTACCACAGACTTCCGCCGACACCTTAGCACTTAACGACGGCAGGATAAACTCGCACAGGGGGGATATCTCAATATCCTGATGACGATGACGTCATATCCTGATGACGATGACGTCACCCAATATCCTGATGACCTTTTCAACACTTAGTCAAAAAAACACGAACTTCCTCTCCCGCATCTACTCGCGATATGCGGATGTTTGGCACTTCCGATATGATGATCCTGATGCCGATACATACACTTAGTCTATGTCCGGCCTAAAACATCCTGATGCACTCGCAACATGAAAACTCCAACAGTTTCATGACCCGATCTTCTACCTGATGCCGATGCACTCCTCCTCGGCTCCTCTCAGATGATGATGATCACCCCGACGAACTCACACTTCATGCAATTGACAACATCAGGCCGATCTCCTCCACTTATCCGGATGACGATGTCTAACCCGACTGCAGGATATTTGCAGAAATATCCTGATGATGCCGTCTTCACGAACTTTCAGCTTTTGCGAAGTTTCACTTCGCCGATCCTCCAGGGATGATCCGATCCACTCTCAGGGTGATCTTCGACACTCTGTCTTATCAATTTGACCTAGCACATACCCATGCTAGGGTCTTCAACATCTCTTAACCGCGATCCTGCACACCTGCATGCAAACAGAAAACAACCTACCATCTAACCTACTGTACAGTGCCATTCCACCGATCAGATGAGTCAACCGGTGGAATGGATCAGTGAATCCATGAAGTCTCTCAAACCAGCAAATCAATCAAGTAATGGAATGCAACCAGAGCAAGAACACAAACAGGATCACTTTATTGATTTCAAAGATGCAATACAATATGATCAATCTCTCTCTCAGTCTCACTCTCTGCAACCTAGCTCGATCGATGATATCTGTCTCTCTAATATCAAACGATCTCATGCTTATAAAGACTTTCCTACGAGTACTACTGACCTGACTCCAAGCAGCTGGGAACTCTCCAGGCGGCTGGGAGATCCCACCGAACACGCATCATGACAGCTGTTATAACTAACTAGCTAAAAATAGCAAAAGCCTGGTCAGCATGATCTTATCATGATCAGCATGACCTTATTACATGCATTTGGTCTAACAGACCTTCTTGGAAACACAAACAACACCTAAACTACTAACTGCCTTATCAAGACCAGCTGTCAGGTAGGTGCTCCTGCACCATACTCCCCAAAAGAAAAGAACTCATGTCCCATGAGTTTAGCATGTGGAAGTCTTCCACCTTTATACTTTGCCTTGTCAGTCTTCTGACCTGCTCCAGCTTTATCCTCTGCTGGCTTTTGGCTGCTCCAAGATTTCTGAACTGTAACTTGCTTTCTGGCAAGCAAATCTTCATGCCTGTGGATGTAGGTTTTCCTCTCACATACCTTGTGTTTGTCAGGTTGCCTGACCAGAACCTCTTTCTGAACTTCCTCTGTAGGGTTCACCTGTATCTTTCGTGCAATCTTTATAGGACAAACAATAGTCCCAACTATGACAACATCCTTGTCATTCTTCTCAACTGATTGCTGTTTGCACCCCTGTTTCTGAACCTGCTGCTGACCTCTGTCAGTCACAACTGAAACTTTCTTCAGCTTGTTGTCTGTAACAACCCCTTTCCCTGCAGTATCCTGAACTGCCTTTATGCCTGCTCCTCTAGGCATCTGCACATACTCCTTCTTTCCCATCAAAATGATTTGAGCTGCCTTCTGTACTGCAGCTGTTGCCTGCAATGGCATCAACTTAATAGTCTTCCCATCCTTCGTGATGGTGTAGGTATTAGCATACCCATCATACAGTACCCTTCTGTCAAATTGCCATGGTCTACCTAGCAGTAGGTGACAACATTCCATAGGCAAAATATCACACAAAATTCTATCATGATATGGTCCAATCTAGAAATCCACATATGCCTGTTCAGAGACAAAAAGTGATTGACTATCACTCACCCAAGATGCCTTGTAAGGGTGTGGATGTGGAATCCTTTCCAGCTTCAGTTTATCCACCATTTCCTGAGATACCATGTTGTCTGTTGAACCAGTGTCAATGACAACCTTACATACTTTACCTTTACTCTTGCATGTAGTTTTGAAAAGAGCTCTTCTTTGCATCATATCCTGTGATGCCTGCAAACTAATTCTCCTTAACATCAGTGATTCTCCACTCTCTGGATATCCATAGTTATCAGGACCTTTGTTTGAACTCTGTGCACTTTCTTCTACTTTCTCTTCCTGTACCAGTTGTACTCTCTTGTCACTAGTTCTATCATTTCTGGATGATGAACCTTTGTTTTCTGGACATTTGAAAGATGGATGACCAAACTCTCCACAGGTGTAACATTTTCCTGAAAATGTAGTAGAACCTCTACCACCTCCAAATCTTCCTCTATTACCTTTCCATCCACCTCTGTAATCAGACTGTCCTTGTCCTTTACCAGTGTCTTCTTGACCTTCACTGGTTTGCTTTTGTGCAGGGGCTGCTCCTCTTCCCCTATTGTTTCCTCTACCTCTCATGGACTTATCATGTCCTCTATTCAACTTTTCTTCAATCCTGATTGCCATTTGATAACAATCCTCCACATTCTTAGGGTTAGCTAACACTAACTCATCCTGTATGTTAAACCTCAAACCAGCCAAGTACCTAGCCACCTTTTCTACCTCATTCTCATGATGACCAGATCTCATACTTAACAGATAAAATTCCTCAGTATATGCTTTCACATCCCTGTCTTTCTGCTTTAAAAATTGCAGCTTCTTAAACATCTGGATTTCATAATCCCTTGGCAAGAATTTCCCTTTTATCCTTGCTACCATCTTATCCCAAGAAGTGATCTTAGACTTCCCTTGTTTCCTTCTCTCAGATTGTACATAATCCCACCATACCAAAGCATGACCTCCTAACTTGGTCTTTGCAATCTTTACCTTCTGATCCTCAGCAACATCTTCACATTCAAAGTGATTATCAAGTGCAGCAATCCAATCTAACAACTCATCTTCATTCAAGCTTCCAGTATACTTGGTAACATCAACCTTTACCTTAGGTTTTTCACTCTGTACTGCCTTTAACAGTTTTGCCAATCTCTGGTCTTCAGCATCCAGATCTTCAGCTACCTCTTCATACTCTTCAATAGTATCTGCATCTTCTTGAGACTCACTGTCTTCCACTTCCCTCTTTTTGTTCTTTTCCAGGGCTGTCAGCCTGGCTTGAAGTGCTTCAGCAAGCTCCTTCATCTTCCTCATTTCTCTAGCATGTTTCTCCTTCATTTCCTGCAATTCCCTTGCAGTACCACTACCTTTAGGAGGCATTTTGTCAACCTCTCAATCTACACACAATCAACTCTACCTCTACCTCTGCCCTTTCGGTGACAGAATCAACACACAACAGCCCAGACCTTTTGCTGAGCTCTGATACATGAGTTCTTTTCTTTTGGGGAGTATGGTGCAGGAGCACCTACCTGACAGCTGGTCTTGATAAGGCAGTTAGTAGTTTAGGTGTTGTTTGTGTTTCCAAGAAGGTCTGTTAGACCAAATGCATGTAATAAGGTCATGCTGATCATGATAAGATCATGCTGACCAGGCTTTTGCTATTTTTAGCTAGTTAGTTATAACAGCTGTCATGATGCGTGTTCGGTGGGATCTCCTAGCCGCCTGGAGAGTTCCCAGCCGCTTGGAGTCGGGTCAGTAGTACTCGTAGGAAAGTCTTTATAAGCATGAGATCGTTTGATATTAGAGAGACAGATATCATCGATCGAGCTAGGTTGCAGAGAGTGAGACTGAGAGAGAGATTGATCATATTGTATTGCATCTTTGAAATCAATAAAGTGATCCTGTTTGTGTTCTTGCTCTGGTTGCATTCCATTACTTGATTGATTTGCTGGTTTGAGAGACTTCATGGATTCACTGATCCATTCCACCGGTTGACTCATCTGATCGGTGGAATGGCACTGTACAGTAGGTTAGATGGTAGGTTGTTTTCTGTTTGCATGCAGGTGTGCAGGATCGCGGTTAAGAGATGTTGAAGACCCTAGCATGGGTATGTGCTAGGTCAAACTGATAAGACAGAGTGTCGAAGATCACCCTGAGAGTGGATCGGATCATCCCTGGAGGATCGGCGAAGTGAAACTTCGCAAAAGCTGAAAGTTCGTGAAGACGGCATCATCAGGATATTTCTACAAATATCCTGCAGTCGGGTTAGACATCGTCATCCAGATAAGTGGAGGAGATCGGCCTGATGTTGTCGATTGCATGAAGTGTGAGTTTGTCGGGGTGATCATCATCATCTGAGAGGAGCCGAGGAGGAGTGCATCGGCATCAGGTAGAAGATCGGGTCATGAAACTGTTGGAGTTTTCATGTTGCGAGTGCATCAGGATGTTTTAGGCCGGACATAGACTAAGTGTATGTATCGGCATCAGGATCATCATATCGGAAGTGCCAAACATCCGCATATCGCGAGTAGATGCGGGAGAGGAAGTTCGTGTTTTTTTGACTAAGTGTTGAAAAGGTCATCAGGATATTGGGTGACGTCATCGTCATCAGGATATGACGTCATCGTCATCAGGATATTGAGATATCCCCCCTGTGCGAGTTTATCCTGCCGTCGTTAAGTGCTAAGGTGTCGGCGGAAGTCTGTGGCAGGAAGTTGTATTAGCATCATCAGGAGGTTTCGAAGACAACCGGATAAAGTAGATCATGATGCTGTTGCTTGTATCGTCGGGTAGCGGCGCATCGAAGGTAAGCTGCTGAAGGTGAACGTCATCAGGATATTTGAGCAACCGGATATTTGGATATCCTGCTGACGAAGGTAGTGTCGGGGATCATGATGACGCCGATGGAGTTCGAAGCCCGATGAACAGTGCAACCGGAGGATGTATGCGCCCGCTGAACATCATGATGATGATGTTAGAAGGAAGGTGGAGGAGGTGAACAGTAGTCGGCAGGCGGATGTTTGCGATCGTCCGAAATATGATGATGCTGACTGTGTAACGCAAAACATGATGATGCTGTTGGTTTTGGGAAATATGATGATGAGGGCGCAGATGATGATGATGAGGTTGGTCTGCAGACATTCATGCTATATGCGAAGGTTATAGTGTGGATGTCTCTGCATCACTTATGTTTCATGAGATCCAACTTATACATCTCATCTTGGGAAATAGCAGTCAATGGGACTGCATGTGGAGTGGAACTATCCTCAGGATTAGTTAACCTTCCTATATATGCATGCAATTGAGCAATGTGCTCTTTGTGTTGCTTTATTTTCTCCTTTTCCTTCTTCACTTTCTAAATCAAAGAATCAATGATGTCTTTACCTTCCTAACCCTCCTGGTCTTCATTTACAAACCCCAGGTCAACTGTATTAATCTAGAATTCTTTGAAAGTAATTTTACCTTTCTATTTCTCTATAGTAGGGATTGCACTTTGTGTAATCCTCCTTCTAGTTGTGGGATCCCTTTTAATGGCCAAAGTCATTCTAGCCTTCCTCTTTGGTTTCATTATATTTTTAGAAAACAAAGTAGATACATCAAATTCTTGAATCACAAAATCTACTTCTGCGTTTACCTCTTTTTCCAACCATGGAGGTACCTGATCATGTTTCTCTGCATCATCATGATGTTCACCTTGATCTCTTGTATCCGTTAGCATATGTGATGGAGAAGGTGATTTCCTTGTTTCTTCTTCATGATGCTCACTTTAAGGGCGATCCTGTGGTACATCCTCCTACTGAGGAACTTCTTTTTCTAGAGGAGCATCATCTTGAGGTGGAGGATCTTGTGATGTGTCCATATGATGATCATGATGATCATGATCCTTCTCTGCTATCACCTCATCCACTTTTGACTTTTCCTCCTGTTGAGGCATATTTATAGTGGTGGATATTGTGGAATCCTCTTTAGGTGCTGGTGTTTATTCTAAAACCACTATTTGTTCTGCACCTGTGCCACTTACTTCCTAAACATTGGAAGCAGGATCTTTTACTACATCCTTCTCATCAGCCTTCTTTTCCTGAACCTCTACTATAGAAGGCTTCGCTGATGCATCTTGTTGGCTTTGTTGACTTATTTCTGAAGCATGGCCATCTGGTTTTGCCATCTTCACTTCTTTTGTATGTTGCCCTTTGTTAGGTGTACCTGCTGGATGTTCAGGACTTGCATCCTATTTACTTGTCAAATCTACCACTACAGGACTTATCACTAGTGCAATTAGTGTATCCAGCCCCATTTCTTGGGCTATCTTTTCTGGGCTCTTTTCTTTTTCTGTTTCCACTTACTTCATCTCCTCCAGTATTGTTTGAACTGTTGGAGTCTTGTGAGGGGTCATGTGTGTACTTTCAACAAGGGTCTCCATCTTTTGTGAAGCTACTTCCTTCACAACCTCATCATTGAATAGATTAATTGTCTCCTCCAGTGAGATATGACCTCCTTGAGAGGTTTCTTTCATCAATTCTTCTGCTTGTTCAATCTTGAACTTTACAATGGTAGGAAGTGGAACATTGTGCTGAAATTCCTTGTGCACAACTTCGCTACCTGCCCCTTCCACTAGTGTAGGGGATTGCTTTATTTCACCCCTCATGGAGGTTCTTGGTCTCTTAGGTGGGGTAGCTATTACCACCTGTGGGGCTCTTCTCTTCCTTTTGAATAGCAAGGGAGCCTCCTCTTCTTCAGGTTCTTCCTCCATAAGGATATCTTCTTGCTCTGTTGGTTTCCGTGACGATTGACCCTCTTCTTGGGTCTCAGTAATTACTGTCCTTCCTGGTTAATCTTTCTTGGACTTCTGTTTCCCTATCCATGGAGGTGATGCTGATCCTGATGCTGCTGCCTCCTTAGCTGGAAATATTGCCCTTTCAATAATCACCCCCTTGGGTTCACTATCAATTTTCTTACCCTTACGGAGTCTTTTACTTTCTTGTTGTTGTGGAGGCAGTCTATCTCCTTTAGATTTTCTCTTTTCACTTATAAAATCATCATATTCCTCATCAAGAATATCTTGCCCTTTCCTCTTTTTGTCCACAGTAATGGCAACACCTTTCTTTTTCAATGCCTCAATCTGTTCATCAACCCAGGCTTGGGTTAGCTGTAAGGTCCTGGCAATGAAAGGATCCAAGGATATGTCCTCCTATATAGTCAGGTTAGGTGCAGATATGGTATCATTATATATTTTCTTTTGCTCATATTCATCTACCATTATCCTACCATCATCTTGTTTCAACTGTTGAGGAATGGGGATGCAGTCAAAGGTTTTGATTTGGTTCAATGTCAACCTTTGGTATCTTCTTCTTCTGGCTTCTGCTTCATCCTCACAATCCACCCAGAAGTCTTCCAGGTGCCTTTGATGAATAGGTTTCCCTATTATTTTCTATATCCTTCCATAAAGATCATATGGCCTTATCAGTGGAAATGGCTGCAATTGCATTTTCTTCAAACTAACCATCACCTTCTTGATACTATCTGAGTCTGGGCACATGTACCATCCAATGGTTACTGGGAACAAGATTGGTGGTATTTTCTAAGCATCCTTGTATGTCTTCAGCATTGTGGAGCTTTGCCTTATGAATTGCATTAATATTACTGCATCAGTGGGGTATCTTGGTAGCATGAGGGGATGTCCTTCAAAACCCTCAATCCTCATATAGGAAAATGTTGCAAATTGAATATACCAGGCTCCATTCCTGTAGATTATTTCTTGAGCTTCCATGCTTAATCTTTTTGTCCTGTCCTCCTCCATGGTCCTTACCAGATGCATAGAGAATGCATCATTGACCAGTTTGTAATCCTAGAGGTAGTTAACTCTTTGTAATTGGGGATGATGATCCCAAATATGCACAGCATTGATGGTGCCTATGACTTTTCTATCTGTAACTAGTGCATCAAATGTGCCTTTGTAAGCACAGGAGTAAACAATGTAAGATGTCATGTAAAAAGAACAATTTGAACCTCCCAGGTTCATCAGCTGCTCATGTAGAGCATCACTTATCAACTGGCCCCATAATGGCTTGATGTCTGCATATATGCACATCATGATTACACCATACATCCAATCCTTGAAACTACCAGCATCAGGCTGGCCTGTTACTCTGCTAAGTAATGCAATCATGTATTGATATTCTTCATCAAAATTATATTTAAACAAGTGCACAGGAAGTTTTGCAGCTACTGGATATGTGCTATTCTGGGCCCTCCATTGATACATGTTCTTCCTGGCCCGTTTCTTGTTATTTTCATACTCAACTTCAGACTTCTTTAAGTCTACACTATTAACATTCCTGCCCAATGGCAGTCTAAATGCCTTAGAAAGACCTTTAATGGATAGGTCTGCATATATTCTTCCATGTTTCACCACCTGTCTAGTCTCTGGATTATAGTTCTGTGCACACTCAATCACCAGCTTAGGAGACTCCATGGAGTATGAAAAATTGGTTGCATTCCACAATCCAGACATGAACACTGCATCCAGCAAGGGGCTTCTGTTCTTCTCATCCTTCATCTTGGTGGACCAAGCCTCTAAATCAGTACTTCCTTGATGGGTATCTGTGATTGCACCATACTTAAACAGGATTCCTCTTGGAGATCAAAACATGGACTTGCTGAATTCAGCCTCACACTTAGCTAACCTCTTGTCAGCCATGGATTATCTGCAATTAACACGATTTGTCTTACAATGGGTATTCACATGCATGCATATAGCAATTTATCTCTATTAACATCATGCACACTATACTTATTTAGCATTAACTTATCACAGGATGCATAAACCAGAACCGGCAGCATCATACCTGACTATGTAGAATCAACAAGATGAGGGTTTCAATTACTTACCTAGTTATGCAGATCCTTTATACCAATGGTTTTTTAGAAATGCTCTTAATTCTACTAATAGTCACATGCTTCCTCCTGCTTGTGAGCTTTGTTCGTACAACTGTCACTTGTATGAGGGTTTGGAAGCTAGTGCTCTATAAAAATGATTTTATCACAAGGTAAGTTTGAAATGACGGTGAATTTACCTTTTAACCTTGCAATTAGGGTAAAATTATGGAAAATCCTGACAGATTAGATTTTGTTCGTTGATTTTTTGCACAGAAACTCAGGATTTCACCAGGTGTTTCATCAGGTTTAATGGTAGACGGGAACTACCTACCACCTCTGTGCACATTAAATGTCAATGGCAGCAATGGGAGTGGGGTGACATTCACATGACAGGATGATATTCGACTATAGGGGTAGTATATAGACATCAAGGTGATATTTAGACATCGGGAGGATATTCAAAAATCAGGGTGATATTCACAAATATCATCCCGAGTGCAATGTGGTCATTCTCCTTGAGAGGAAAAACTATCTTCGACAAGATCGGGTGATAAATGCACCCTCAGGTCATACTTAATACATCAGGAGGATATTTCAATATATCGGGTGATGTTATGAGATGATGATGATGACCGGATAAACTATACGTCTCTCTTTTGGAATATCAGGATGACGTCATTCAAATATTCGCTCAGTGTAACGCTAAGGCATCATGACGTCATCGTCATGTTATATGAGAAGGATCATGTTCAGGAAATATGCCCCCGAGAGGTAAATGTGATGATTATGTCATCGACATGTTTATTTCTTTGTTTACCATACTCAAATGACATCATCAGGATAAAGGCTTAAGGGGATATTTCGCGTCAAGAGGATATTGAGAAATATTAGGTTACATTGAGAAATATGATCCTTGCGGGAAACATAAGGCTACTGACGGGTAAAGGTCACTATCACCTAAAATTGGCGTCCAGATATTTGGATCGCATGATTTATCAGGTGATAAATTAGATCAGGATGACCCTCTATAATATGACTGATGTTACAAAATATGATCCTCCACCTGTGACTATCAGGTTTGACTCAAACTTTGACCATTCATAACTTTCACAGCTTAATGAATATCAGGGTGATGTAAAAGGCAAACCTACAAGAAATTTAATGCTCTATATAAATATGAGGTCATTGGAATGAAATATGAACTTTGACAAATTGACCTCATGATGATGACTTACCTAGCCTCTCCATGCATGATGATCTGCATGACTTACTTTTACCAAAACCGCCAGGAAACACAAAACAAGCCAAGCCAAAAGTTGGGTCCCTATTTTGTCAAGTCAAAATGGGGCGTGTTGTGTAACCACACAACACTGACCCTGATTAGGAGCAATGCTATCTTTTTCTACATGCTTTTCCAATTCAATCTTCTCTGGTTCCTTAGGTGCACCTATTTTATCCTTAGGGCTTACATCACCCCTATATGTTAAATCCACGATGGTAGGGCTAGTCACCTGCTCAACCAAATTGTCGAGCCCTATCTGTTGGGCTACCCTTTCTGGGCTACCTTGTTTTACTTTCTCCTCTATTTGCTTTATTTCCTCCAACACCACCATCTATGCTAATGGGGTTCCATGAGGAGTCATGCGGGTGTTGGAAGCGAGAGTCTTCATTTGTTGAGAAGCCACACTCTGAAATACCTCATCATCAGATAAGTCCACGGTATCCTCCAAAGAGAAAGGAACGCCCTGACTTGCTTTAAACACTTCTCTCATTTGTTCCTCTACCTTCTCAGTTTTGAATTTTTTTATGGTGGGAAAAGGAATATCATGTTGCAGTTCCTTCCTGAATGCTTCACCACCAGCTCCTCTCAATATGATGGGATCAACCTGGATATCCCCCCTCATTGATGTTCTTTGTTTCTTGGGTGGTGATGTCAATGGCATCGCCCTTCTCTTCTTGCTGACTACCTGCAAGTCATCACCTCCAGGCTCTTTAATTACCTACTCTTATTCCAAATGGATTCCTTCTTCCACTTCCTGCTGTAAGGTCTGGCCCTCTACCTGCACTTCTGTAGTTTCAACAGCAGGGCCTCAAAATCCTTTTGGTTTTCAATTTTTTGATTTGAGGTTGTGTAGATGATGCGGATGCCTGAGCTGATGTAGATGCACCTGCAGATGATGTGGTAATCCTTTCTATTATCACCCCCTTTGGTTCATCTTCACTTTTCTTACCTTTAGGGGGACCCTTCCTTTATTTTTGTGTAGGCAATCTTTCCCCATTAGATTTCCTCTTTTCATTGAGGAAATCATCATATTCCTCATTAGATACTTCCTACCTCTTCTTCTTAGCATCAACTGTAAGGGAAACACCCCTTTTCTTCAATCTGTTTATCTCTTCATCCACCCAGGCTTGGGTTAACTAGATCACCCCACTTGTCAACAGATCTAGGGATATATCCTCTTGTTCTGTAAGATTTGGGGCTGATATGGTGTCATTATACACCTTTTTGTCCTCATATTCATTGGACATGATCTTCCCATCATCCTTCCGTAGCTATACTGGCACCAGGATGCAGTCAAAAGTTTTAATCTGATTCAAGGTGAGTCACTAATATTTCCTTCTCCTCACCTCAACTTCATTATCACAGTCGGTCCAGAAGTCCTCTAGATGCTTCTGATGTATTGGTTTTCCTAATATTTTATGCATCCTGCCATCAGGATCATATGATCTGGCTAGTGGGAATGGCTATAAATATATCTATTTTACTCCTCCCATGACATGTTTTATGCTCTCTAAATTTGATCACATGTACCAGCCCATAGATATTAGGAATAAAACTGGAGGTATCTTCTTTTGTGCCTGGTAGGCTTCAACTATTGTGGATACCTACCTAACAAACTCCATCAAGACAACCCCATCAGTAGGTTATCTTGGCAACATAAGAGGTTGTCCTTCAAATCCCTCTATCTTGATGTATGAAAAAGTGGCAAACTGGATAAACTAGGCTCCATGCCGATAAACAACTTCATGAGCTTCCATGCTTAATCTTTTAGTCCTGTCTTCCTCCATGGTTCTAACCAGATGCATGGAGAATGCATCATTTACCAGTTTGTAATCTAGGAGGTAATCTTTCCTTTGTAATTGGGGATAATGATCCCATATGTGTGCATCATTAGCATCACCACTAGCCTTACCCACTATCTTCAAAGCATCAAAAGTTCCTTTATATGCACATGAGTATACCACATATGAGGTCATATAAAATAAACATGTATGTCCTCCTAGGTTCCTCATTCCCTCATTGATGTAGAGACACTAGGATAGAGGGAGGATAGAACAATTTGACAAGGTTTTTACAACACTCTAAAACCCAAATTCAAAGGTCAATTTGCAAAACTGGGAACAATAGTTAGTAGTTCTAAAACCATCATGAAAAGGTTGATTAGACATGCTATGGGACCCATTCCAATCATTGGCAAAGGAAGATCAAACTCATAACTAGTACTTCCTTCACAAACCCAAGATATTCCTTGTAGCCCTAGAAAAGGGAACAATAATCAATAAATTTTGATGTAGACCTTCAAAACTAGATCTGAGACAATCAGAAGATACCCATTTGGACTCCCTATCACATATCCAAAAATGGGTATAGGCTGTTTTGGACGGTATAGTCCAACCTATAACTCACCCTAATGACCTAGAGCCCCAATTAGGCCAAAAATACAAAGCGACCTCTCTAAAATTCATGCACAAAATTGAACCAATGATTTGAGCACTTAGAATACATGTCAAAACTATGGATTTTGTGGGTTTTGGGGTCCCAACATGGACTGCAAGTGATTTGTCCTCTTTTGTTCTTTACTACACCTCTAGACATCACCTAACACATGAGGATGTTAGGTATTCCTAATGAAAACTCCTCCTTAGATATTCTACAAAAAACTTGTTGTAACCTACTAAAACAATCCTATAACAACCTATCCCACTAATCAAGAATGGATCAAATCAGTGGAATGGAAGAAAAATGCATAAATTCCTACCAAAACCCTAGATGAGGGTTTCTTAGACTATTTTCATAAAAATGAGTTTAATTCTACTCTAGAATTGTTTCAAGACACCAAATTAGATGCAAATGAAATTCAAATCACTCTACATTCATGACACCATCATAATCTTCCATAGCCTATCCATACAGAAACAAGGTACGACCTGTAGCAGTGGAATTACATAGAAAATGCAGAAAATCTAACTTTTTATTACTGTCTTCTCCTTCAAATGACTTCCCCAAGACTCCTCCTTCCTATCCAAGGTCTTAGAAAATATATACAATTGATTGAGAGGTATTTTGGTTTGATGGAGGGTTCATAACTATTCTTCCACCATCAAACTGCCCTGTCAGTTTTAAAACTACAACTACTTACCATTGTTGCAACTGCCCTATTTAGGATTGCAGTGATTTGTTTGGGCTTAACAATGCCTTCAAACACTTGGAAATGTAATTCAACCTTTGACAAACATCTAGACTTCTAAATGCCTTAGCACTATATGCCTTAACAAGGCTTACAACATGAAGTTTGTATGACTGTCCCTTATGACTTTAAGACTGCCTCCTATTACAATGTGATTGCATGAGTGCATATTACAACATGGCATCATGATCCTTATTACAACATGAGAAAATGGTCTTCAGGGACTTATGGAATCAACAAAACAAAATGAACAATAAAAACAAGACATAAGTCCTTTGGTCTCCTTGGTGCTCCTTCACCATACTCCCCGGGTGGAAAGAGAACTCAAGTCTCTTGAGGAAGTAGATCAGCAACTGTGACACCATGCTTCAAGATGTCTTCTTCACTCATCCAAGTGGCATCATCAATGGGTAAGCCACTCCATTTGACAAGGAACTATTTGTATGTCTTCTTTCTAGTCTTCTTCAAGACCTTGGTGTCAAGAATGCATTCCAACTTCAATGGTTGATTGGGTGGAAGACCCTTAATCCATTCTTCATCTCTTGCTGTTGTCATACCTGCCTCTGAATCTACATTATGATCACCTTTGAAAGGAAACATGTCTGAAACATTAAATATAGGAGATATGGCCAAGCCTTGAGGAAGTTCAATCTCATAGGCATTGGTCCCAAACTTGTGCACAATCCAGCATGCTCCTATCTTCTTCATGAGGAGTTTGGTTGGATGCCCCTTTGGAAGTCTCTCCTTCTTCAAATGTACCATGACCAAATCCTGAACCTTGTATTGTACATCTCTCCCTCTCTCATTGGCTTTCTCCTTGTAGTTGTGATTGTTCCTTTGAAGAGTTTCTCTTACATTATCATAGATGTCCTTCATGGCCAATGCAAAGTCCTCACCTTGAGCACTCTTCCTCTCCAATCCAGGGAGATCTCTCAATTCAAGAATACCTCTTGGGTGAACACCATAAACAATCTCAAATGGACTCCTTCCTGTGCTTCTATTGGTGGAATCATTGTAAGCAAACTTAGCTTGAGGGATGATCATATCCCATGCCTCCCCATGTTGTTTGGTAAGACACCTGAGAAGATTTCCCAAGGACCTATTCACTACCTCAGTTTGGCCATCAGTCTAAGGGTGATAGGCTAAAGTGAATGACAATTGAGTACCCAACTTCTTCCACAAAGTGCGCCAAAAGTGGCCTACAAACTTTGGATCCCTATCAGTCACAATGTTAAGAGGCAACCGATGGATTTTAACAATTTCTTTGAAGAACAAACTAGCAATGTGTGAAGCCTCATTAGTGCATTTACATGGCAAGAAGTGAGCCATCTTGCTAAATCTATCCACCACAACAAATATGCTATCAAAGCCTCTTGAGTCCTTGGAAGACCCAAGACAAAATCCATGCTAATACTTTCCCATGGCCTATTAGGAATAGGAAGTGGCTGATATAGACCAACATTAGATGAAGTACCCTTTGCCCTTTGACAAATACTACAACATTTTTTATATTTGATTGCATTTTAGGCCAAAAAAAAAACCTCTTCAACTAATCCAATGTTTTATCCAACCCAAAGTGACCTCCTAATCCACCACAATGTTTTTCCTTTATGATGTTCTCCCTCATGGAACACCTAGGAACACATAGTTGGCTGCCTTTGAACAACAACCCCTACTGCAACAAAAACTCAAAAAAATCAAAATGATAAGAGTCTGAAAACTGTGAACAAACTTCATATACCTCCTTGAAATCTTCATCATCCTGATACATATGTTTGAGAGCATCAACCCCTACACTTTGCAACTGAATTTCTTGAACCATACACACCCTTCTACTCAATGCATCTGCCACTTTGTTGGCCTATCCCTTCTTGTGTTTGATTGAAAAAGTATATGCTTGGAGTTGTTTAACCCATTTCATGTGCCTATGGTTGAGTTTCTCCTGTGAATTCAGAAAACTAAGTGCATGGTTGTTAGTATAAACAATAAACTCTTTAGGCAAAAGATAGTGCCTCCATTTTTTTAAAGCTTGTACCATTGCATACAATTCCAAGTCATAAGTAGAGTACTTTCTCTTAGCACCATTCAATTTTTCACTAAAGAAAGCAACAGGCCCACCTTCTTGACTTAGGACATCCCCTATAGAAAGGTTACTAGCATCACATTCCACCACAAACAACTTGTTAAAGCTGGGCAAAACAAGAATGGGCTATTGTGCTACTTTTTGTTTTAGAATTTCAAAAGAATCATTGGCTGCCTTTGTCCAAAAAAACTTACATTTCTGCCTCCCTTTTATGGTATCCAAAATTGGGGCACAAATATGACTAAAACCCCTTATGAATTTCCTATAAAATGTTTCCAAACCATGAAAACATTTCACATTACCTACAGTTTTTGGAGTTGGCCATGACAAAATGGCCTCTACCTTTGCTGGATCCATCTTCAAACTACCTTGGGAAATGACAAAACCAAGATAGGTGAGTTCTTCCTTCATGAAGACACTCTTTTCCATGTTGATCATCAATTGTTCATCATGTAACTTCTTCAAAACCTGATCCAAATGTTGCAAATGCTCTTCCTTGGTCCTGCTGAAAACAAGAATATCATCCAAGTATACCACAACAAATTTACCAATGAAATCATTCAATACTTCATTCATGAGACACACAAAAGTACTTGGGGCATTAGATAGACCAAATGGCATCACTAACCACTCGTAAAGACCCTCATTTGTTTTGAATGTTGTCTTCCATTCATCCCCTTGCTTTATCCTAATTTGATGATACCCACTCTTAAGATTAATCTTAAAAAAGTATCTAGCCCCTCCCAAACAGTCCATTAGGTCCTCAATCCTTGGCATAGGGAACCTATATCTTATGGTCATCTTGTTAATGGCTCTAGAATCCATACACAACCTCCATTTACCATCCTTTTTAGGGGCTAGGATTGTTGGGACAGCACATGGACTAAGGCTCTTTCTTACCAATCCCTTATCCAACAATTCTTGCACTTGCTTGGCAATCTCTTCATTTTGAGGTGTCATCTTGTAGGCTGCTTTGTTTGGAAAAGTAGATCCCGGTATGAAGTCAATTTGATGGCTTATGTCCCTAATAGGTGGCAACTCATTAGGCATTTCTTCTACCATAATCCCTTTATAATTCTCTAACAATTGTTGCACCTCCTTAGGAACCTCTTCGTTACTAGGATCATGCAAACTAGGACTATTTTTAGGCTTCAAAATCAGAGCATACCCTTGGGTTCCTTCCTTCTTAAGGGTATCTACAAACTCTTTACCACTGATAATCATGACACTTGACCCAACACTCTTCTCTACATTCTCATCACGTAATGGATCCATTCTATACTTCCTACCATTCTTGGTTATAATGAAAGAATTAGTTTTACCATCGTGTTGGCATTGAACATCATATTGCCATGGGTGTCCTAACAAAAAATGACAAGCATCCATGGGAATTATATCACACACAATCTTGTCCGTATATTCTCCTATCTCAAATTCTACCCATGATTGTTCATCTACCAAAACTTGTTGCCCCTTATTCAACCATGATACTTTATAAGGACTAACATGAGGAAGTGTTTTCGATTTTAACTTGTCTACCATTTCAATGGAAACCAAATTTTTAGTTGAGCCTGAATCAACAATTACCTTGCAAATCTTACCATAGGCCTTGCATGTTGTCCTGAACAATGTCTTCCTTTGAGGGGGTTCTTGTGTTTGAGGCACCTTCAACATGGTTCTTCTCATCGTCAAAATTTCTCCTTCATGGACTGGGGTTGCACTGGTGAGTTAACACTTTGGCAATCTTCCTCTTAGATCAATTGGTTCCTTCTCTCTCCTCCATGAGAGCTTGAGGCTTGCTTTTAAGGACATTTGAAGGCTAGATGTCCCACTTGGTTGCAATTGTAGCACCTTCCTATGAAGACATTAGGACCTCTTCTTGGTCCACCAAATCTACCCCTTCCATTGGGCCTCCTTCCTCTAAAGCCTCCTCTAGAACTTGATTCTCCACTTTGCTCTTGGGAACTAGATTCCCCTTGACTCCTTTGGGACTGATTTCTGCCTCCAAAACTGCCCCTACCTCCAAAATTTATGCCACCTCTTCCTCTATTTTGCTGCTCACCTTTCCTCTTCAACCTCTCTTCAGCCCTTAATGCCACTTGAAAGCATCTATCCACGGTTTTAGGGGTTAATAAACTGATTTCATCTTGGATATTAAACATCAAACCATTTAGATACCTTGCCACTTTACCTTTTTCATCCTTTATGTATCCACAACGAAGAGAGAACTTGTGAAACACCTCAGTGTAAGTGGCCACATCCAAATCTCTTTGCTTGAGATTATGCATCTTCTTGTAGATCTGCACCTCATATTCTGATGGAAGGAATTGGGACTTGATCCTCTCCAACATTCTACTCCATGAAGAGATCATGCTCTTCACATTCTTTACCCTCTCACCTTGGGTGTAATTCCACCATGTAAGGGCAACACCTTTGAGTTTAGTTTTTACAAAATTCACCCTTTTGTTCTCAGGAACTTCTTTGTATTCAAAGTAACTGTTTAGGGCCTCAATCCACTCCATGACTTCATCGACATTCATCTTGCCACTAAACATGGGAATCTCCATTTGAGCCTCTGAAAAATCCTTGCCAATTGCCTTGATGGCTTCAAGGAAATGTTTTTGATCTGCAGGTACCTCTACCTCTTCGTAATCTACTTCTTCCTCCTCTTTTTCTTCTTCTTCATCAGATCCTTCATCTATCCTCTTCTCTATCGTCAATTCCTTCAACTCTGCTTGGAGTGCTTCCTTGACTCCACTTTTGATCTTTTCTTCCATCTCCTTGAACTTCTTAACCACTTCAGTGGTCATCCCCTTTGGAGGCATATTGCTAGCCTCTCCTTCACTCTCCTCTGCTGACATATACCAGGCCTTACACAACCAACAATAGAACATTTTATGGCTCTAATACCACTATGATTTAGAGACACTAGGATAGAGGGAGGATAGAACAATTTGACAAGGTTTTCACAACACTCTAAAACCCAAATTCAAAGGTCAATTTGCAAAAGTGGGAACATCAGTTAGTAGTTCTGAAACCATCATGAAAAGGTTGATTAGACATGCTATGAGACCCATTCCAATCATTAGAAAAGGTAAATCAAACTCAGAACTAGTACTTCCTTCACAAACCCAAGATATTCCTTATAGCCCTAGAAAAGAGAACAACCATCAATAACTTTTGATGCAAACCTTCAAACCTAGATCTAAGACAATCAGGAGATACCCATTTGGACTCCTTATCACATATCTAAAAATGGGTATATGTTGTTTTGGACAGTATAGTCCAACCTATAACTCACCCTAGTGACCTACAACCCCAATTAGGCCAAAAATACAAAGAGACCACTCTAAAATTCATGCACAGAACCCAACCAATGATTTGAACACTTAGAATACATGTCAAAACTATAGATATTGTGGGTTTTGGGGTCCCAACATGGACTACAAATGATTGGTCCTCTTTTGTTCTTTACTACATCTCTAGACATCACCTAACACATGAGGATGTTAGGTATTCTCAATGAAGACTCCTCCTCAAATATTCGGCAAAAAACTTGTTGTAACCTAATAAAACAATCCTATAACAGCCCATCCCACTAATCAAGAATGGATCAAATCAGTGGAATGGAAGAAAAATGCATAATTCATGTATATCAAAAAATTTGGATTTGTAAATGGGAATGATCAAACAATGCAATGCATAACCCAAACCCAAATCATTCAATACCTCGAAGATGCAAGATGAGCTCAATTGATTGATCGCTTTGTTGTGTTGATTGCTCGATTCTGCAGCATAACATTGATAGAGACATAGGTGATGGTGATGGTTGATGGTTGATAGATGCAAGCTAGATGGATTGAAAGAGGATAGATAATAGCTTGAGATGAAAATTCAGCAGAGTGAGGTTGCATGAAGAAGAATCCTCCTGAAAATTCCTCTAATGGCTCAAGAGAGGCTTGTTTTATAGGAGAGGCTTGGTTCCAATGGATGGCTATGATTGAAAGGCTACATGTTGATATGGATGGCTAGGATTGATTCGGTTATCTTGCACATTAAGAAATTGTAGTCATGTGACATGTGGCAAGGGAAGATAAGGCTTAGGTGTGCTTGTGTAGATAAATACTAAAATTAGGTCCCATTAGTTGTGCATGTGAAAGATAAAAGTTGTACTACAACACATGATTAAGGGGAAATGGACAAATGTCAAGGTGAGATGAAAGGTCATATGACTTAATTCAAATAAAATATTTGAATTAGTTGGGATTAAAATTTATTTAATTAATAGGGTAGATGAATAGGATGGGATAAGATATGATGTAGAAATTAATTAAATAAATAAAATTTATTTAATTAATTGGCTAATGGATAAATGGGGTTAAGAGTGGGATTTAAGACAAGATGTTACATGATGTCTAAGATAATGTTTTTGACAAGGTGTTGCAAGACATGAACAAAGTTGGGACAAATTTGGGTGTCTACATTTTGCCCTTCTTTGAGATGATGTTCGAGATGATAAGATTTGTGTTGAGTAACATCATTTCAAAGAAACTAAGGTAAGGATAGAGAAAAAGGATGATGATGGAAAGATATGATGATGATGGAGAGATAGGATGATGATGCCCCCTCGAGAGGTTAGGCGGGTTAGACAAACACGGGTAGGCTCTCGAAAGAAATGGATTGGCTAAGAAAGAAAGATAAATGATAAGGTATGGATAAAAGAAATGAATGATGTGTTATGCTGCAATGAAAGTGAGCAACCATGATGTTTGATATAGCACTAGACGTGATGCACCAAGGTATAAGGACCAAGGTGACAATGAGTCTTGTGCCCCTGCATAATACAATCTTGTCTAACGTATGAGGAAGAAAACTTAGAGCATTGAAGTCCTAATGCACAAAAGGTATGATATAACATTAGATGCAAAGGATAGTGCAAAAAGCTATTCCAACGTACACAAGATATGAATATTAGCTGGAAATGATACTGATATGATGTAAATGCAAGATAAAATGATAGCACACACAAGCAAGCAAGCAAGCATGTGCAAATGATACAAAAACAAACAAGGTATTGCCCCTGTCAAGCTATAAACTATTGATTAATTGTTGATTGTTTTGTTGATAGTTGAGAGTGTTGTCATTGTGGGGAAATCTATATCCCTAGATCAACACAAGGTTGTTTGCTGAGTTGGTTGGCTAGTTGGCTGATTGATTTGGCTTACAACAAGGCTAGGATCAAGACCATTGATTGCGCTTGGATAATTTGGCTTGATTGATTAACTTGATTGGTATAGCTTAAGGATGGGCTTGCATTTGGATCATTGTTTGGAATGATTTTGATTTGAATGATGATTAGATGAAGTGATGGATGAAGATTGATGATTTGAAATGTTGATGATGAGATGATATGTGGTGGATTGAGCTACTTTTGATTTGCTGAAGTGATTGGATTTGTTTTGATGGTTGGCTTGATGTGCTTGAGTTGATTTGCTTTGGTGTTGATGGTGATGATTGATAGGATTTGTTTTGATAGTTGGCTTGATGTGCTTGAGTTGATTTGGTTTAGTGTTGATGCTGATGATTGATAGGATTTGTTTTGATGGTTGGCTTGATGTGCTTTAGTTGTGATGTTTGCTATTGTTGGGTGGATTATTTTGATGATTAGATTGTTTTGAATGATGATAGTAATGGTGTGATGATTAGAGTGTCCACTCAATCTAAGTAGAAGCAAGTGTTCTCAGTGTGCACAAAGGATGTAAAACAAATAAGGTATTGCCCTTGTCAAGTCATAAACCAATGATTGATTGTTTGATTGATGATGATAGTGTTGGGGAAAGCTATATCCCTAGATCAACACAAGCATGTGGGAATGCTATATCCCATTGATGATGATTGATTTAGTTTATGACAAGATTAAGAGCAAAACCTGGTGATTTGATTGGATAATGTTCCTTGATTGATTAGCTTGCTTGACATGGATTAGTGTGGCTTGGATTTAAGATCATTGCTTAGATTGATTTGATTGATATGATTGGAAGAAGTGATTGATTGAAATGGATGAATGAATGTGATTGATAGGAAGAATTGATGATGACGACGACGATGATGATGATGATGATTGAATGTTGATGGAGTGGATTGATTTGGATGATGTGATTGGTTTTATTGCTTGGATTTTCGTTGGATATTTAATTTTTTAGAGTTTTGACATATTTTGATTTTTTTCTATTTTTTTGAATGTTTTGGGATGTCAATGGATGTACAATTTGGGTAGCCTTTGTGCTTGATACCAATGACAAGGGAAGACCAAGTCTAGGTGAAAGGATGGATGAATGGGATTGGATGGATAAAAGGATGGGCTCATAGTAAATGGGATGGAGGACTCATGGTAGATGGATGGGATGGAAGACTCATGAGAGTTGGATGGGATGAAAGGTTCATGAGAGTTGGATGGATAGATAAGAGAGGATAGGCCATATAAGGGATGGATGCATGCCTCATGATAAATGGATAGGTAGGCTATAGTGGAAAGCTCATGATAAATGGATGGGGATAAGCTATAAGATGGAAAGCTCATGATAAGGATATGCCATAATGGATGGATCATAAGGGAGCTAGGATGTGATCTCCAAAGGCTATGTTGCATAGGAAGAACTTGCCCCATTCTAAGTGGTAATGCTTAGGATTTTTACATGACACATGATGGATTTTACATGACAAGGCTCATGACAATGGGATGACATGATGGATTGGTTTAAATGGGATGGATGAATGGTCAATGGATAGGACTTGGTTTGGAAAGAAGGTATGTCAAGAGATATCCAAACATGTTTCAACATTTTGCCCCTATGTCTTTATCAAGATCAAAAGGAGGATGGATAAATGGGTTCAATAAGATAGGTATATGGATGTAATGGCTAAGGATGGTAGGATGTAGCAAGATAGGATAAGATAGGATGAAAATGATAGGTTGGAAATGATAAGATGGATGAGACAATGTGCCCCCAAGTGTAAGTGACATAGAAGATCAACCTACACATGACACCTATTTGCCAAGTTTTCATCATGGTACTTATCCAAGGCACCTGTTTACCAGGTTTTCACCATTGGACGAAGGGATTTCTTTTTATTATTTTTTGTTCTTTTTTATTTTTTCTTTTTTTTTTTTTTTTTTTTTAGAAGGGATGACAATTACACATGGCACCTATTTGCCAGGTTTTCACCATGGTAATGGATAGGAGGGACTCAAGTGTTTAGTGCTATGAAGGTTGATAGTGTCCCTTTAGAGATTGATGATGTCTTCACATGGATCATGTCAAGTATGTTCATAGATGTTGATAAGGGATTGTGTCGATGGGAGATGGATTAGGTAGATAATGGATTATGATGTGGAAATGGATTATGAAAGGTTCATGCAAGGATAGATGGATGGGGATAGTGGATTATGATGTGGATTATATAGGCTTATGGAATGAAGATGGATGAAAAGTTTATGCCAAAGCACGGACCATAGGGTTAGCATGGGGGAGATATGTAGGATAATGGATGGAAGATGGGGAGATGTAGTTATGTGGAGGTGTCGTGGAGTGGAAGGGAACCATGACCAACAGCTGCACACAACGTGATAAACATTGAAGCTTTTGATTGGATGGTGGTGTAGGAAGCAATGGAGATGTTTGCTTAGGGGATGGTTGATGAAGTGATTTAGGAACCCACATAGATTTAGTATTTTTAGTACTTTTGTTTTGCTTGTGGGATTTTTGAAGGGAATGGAAGTTTTGGATGGAAGTAGGCTTTTGGATGGAGATAGGTGATTGGGATTCTTGATATGTGGATGAGGATGCCTCATTTGACTTGCTAGCTATTTACTTAGGAACCCAAACCATTTTTCTTTTGGGCTTTGCATTTGGAGGTATGGACTTAGATGGCTGTTTAGATTGCTTTGCTTTGATTTTTCATGTTTGTGCCCTGAGGCATGAGAGTCCTTAGGATTTTTAGTTGGATTTTTAACTTTATAGGTAAAGGCATCAAAATTTTTGCTTCTAAATCCCATGGGATGGGTGGAGTGGATGGAATGATTGGAAGCTTTATGCTTAAACGATGTGTGCTTTTGTTGGCCAGGATTAAGGATGTAAGGATACTTATGAATGATAGGTATGTTAGGTGTTAGAAGCAACGATGGCAAGGTGGATGGAGGGATATTTGGAGTTGGTAAAAGTGGAGGTAAAGTGGATGGTGGAAGGTGTATGGTCACATACATTTGACATTTATAGGATGATGGAGGTGAAATGGCAACATATGTGTTCGGTAGATGATGTGGTTTGTGATGGAAAGTGGTAGGTTTAGGATGGATGGAGGAATTACCAACATCTTTAGAGGGTTTACCTTGGGGTTTGTATCCAAGGCCATATGAGCATGGAGGAATCTTGACATGAATCAGCTCCAAAATACCTTGTTCATAAAGGCCTAGGCCTTTACCTTGGTAGTTCATGTTTCACAGTATGCGATTGACTATAGGACTAGCTATGGTTTGAACACTAGACTTGAATTTGTTGTTGGATGGAGAAGGTGAGGTAGAGGACAAAGGTTGTTGTTTTTGTCCTAAGGAAGAACACTCATGGACAAAGGTGGTAAGACCAAGTGGAAATGATGGTGGATGTGGAAGGAGGATCATTAGGATCTTGATTAGCATTGTGTTCATGTAGATCCAACTTATTGATTTGATCTTCTATGCTTATGTGTTCTTGGGAGGCACGTGTCTCATTATGACAAGTGGATGTTTGTTCATTATGGATAGGGCTAGATGGCAGATGACTAGGAGAAATTTGGATATCTTGCTCATGGATAAATATAGGATTATGGATAGGATCAAGGTGCTCATGGATAGCTTCTTCATAGGTATCATCTTGATCATAAAGAAGGTAAATGTTATGGATGGGTTACACAAAAGTGTTTTGAGCTTAAGTTGGACTAGGGCTTAATGTTTCCACATGCTTAGGATTAAACCTTTGACATACCTCTTGGGTTTCTTGAATGGAATTAGATGGCTCTTGGATAGGCTCTTGGTCAACAACATGAGAACATGATGACTCTTGACTTGGATTCATAATAGGAGACTCTTGAATAGGCTTGATGGCTTGTAGGTCACATGATGGGCTTAAAGGGCTAGGTATGTTAATGGAAGGCTCTTGGATAGGCTCAAGGATATGTGGACCACATGATGGGATTATAGGATTGGACATGACCTTTGGAAGTTCTTTGGTAGGCTCATGAATGGGTGTTTGACATAGAGGTAGTTTATTCCTAGCTAGTAGCCAATGGATCACATCCTTTGCAAGGGTATGAGTGGAAGGGAAATATAATGGATGGATGATAATAGTAGATGGTGTTGTAGGCTTATGATTAGGATTAGGTTGAGGGCTAATTGGATTGGACGGATTAGGATTTGGACTAAATGGGGGTGACACATGGGATGGGGATGATGTGGCATAATTTCCCATTATAGGTGGGTACACCTTGTAAATAATTGGGACAAATATTGGGCGTTGATTTATATTATGGCCTTTGGTCCTATGGTATGCACAATAATCATGTTCATCATATGGACTTTCTTCACATGGTTTGACTTCAGGAAGTTCAATGAGTTTTGCTTCAAGCATTCTTTGTAAAACTATCTCAGCCACATCCTTTGGTGAAGGATTAGAATGACATGGTGATGAAGGTAATGGAGGGCTTGGTGGTTTGGAAGGTTGACTAGAAGTAGGATCACATGGTGGTATTGGGATAGGATTGGTTGGCTCATGTGTCGGCATGTGATTAGATGATGGAGGGTATTCATAGGATGAATTAGCTAGGTTGGTATCTCCCTTGTCAAAGGTATTAAGTCTTGTTGCATTAGGCTTGCATGGTTTATGTACAAAGGGCCACTTGGAGCTGCATGTGCTTCTTGTTGCAAAGGTGGATTTGGGCTCATTTGTGCTTGTTGGGGAGGCCATTGATAGTCTTGGCAGCTAGATGTAATGGTATGATATGTAGACAAAAGATCTTGAGGTGGACTCAAAGATGTGGGCATTTGATCTTGTTGGCAAGGTTGACTTGTGCTCACTTGATTTATATACAAAAGGCCATTTGGACTTGCATGTTGTTCTTGTGAAATCACTTGATTGCCTTGTGGATGGGCTTGGTAGTGCATTGGAATGTCAGCATGAGGGATTGGATAATGTTGAGGTGGAGGTTGATATGTTGATGTGGCATAGGTTGATGTGTATGGATTAGGTTGGATGGATGACACATAGGATTGATGTGGAATTTGTTGAGGTTGGGATGGTGTTTGGACTTGTTGTTGTTGTTGGTGAATGAATTGATGTGATGATTGAAATTGTTGAATTGGTTGATGGTGTTGTAGTTGAATGTGTTGATGTGATGATGATGGAGGGGTTACATAGGGTAATGGTTGTTGAGATGGAGATTGACATGGATAAGGGCTAACATTAGAGGAAATGGAATAAGTTGGTATACAATTGGATTGATGAGAGGATAGATATGATGGGATAGGTGCTAGATAGGATGGTCGTTGTACTTTGCAAGTGGCCATGATGTGTTGGATTTCTTCCAAGAGGCATTGTATGTGTGAGGATTGGTTTGTTCGACATATTTGAATTAGTTCTTGAATGCTTTGAAAGGTTTGCTGCTCTAAAGGTGATTGGCTTGCATGCATGTGGCGAAGCATATGAAGGAGCTTTTGGAGGTCCTCTAAGGTTGACATGATGTGACACAAGTGTTTAAGTCTTAAGTCCTTTTTGGCAAGTGCTTGGTTATGATTCGATGATGATGTGGATTGTTTGGATGAAAGTGATTGGATTTAGATGTTGTTGGAAAAATGTGTAGGATGACTTGTCTTTATGTGTTTTGGTGTTTAGAGCTTGATATAGCAATATTCAAACAAATGATTATGCATATACACACATGAATCACTCACGCAAGACACATAAGCAAGTTTTTTACTTTAAAAATGAAATGTGATGATTAAGCAAGCACACATGGAAGACACATCAACAAGCCTAATGTCTAGTCAAGTGGGTATGGCCAATTAGGTCTTAGGCTAGATTGCACAAGGTTGACTAAGGAATTGAAAGTGAAATCATGCCACACAGCTAGGAGAAAGGGGTAACCCACCCTTCACCTTCACTTCCCAAAGGTATAAAGTTCTTTGGGGCTTAGCCAAAAGTAACAAGATTTATAACTCCCAATGAGGGTGTCTTTTGATTCAGCCTCGATTGAGGTCATCCCTTGGAGTGGTGTGTCTCCAAGCAGGCCTCCTAAGATAGGGTATACAAAAGCAAACCAAGTGAGCTATTACTTGATTCACACTCATAGTTGTTAATTCCCCTTTAGAAAATGAGATGTGTGATCAAATAGTTCAAGCACTTGTTCATTTTAGATCCAAAGCCAAATGTGTTGGAAGATAATGGTTTGTTTTAGCCCAATTTTTGATGTGAATTTGCAAACAATTGTTTGTTTTATGCCCAAATTGAAATGTGTTTGCAAACCAGATTGATTGAAATGAAAAGATGAAAGATAGAAATGCATGCACCTGGATTATTTTTCAATTTCCAAGCTATTGTATATGATTGATATTGCTGCTGCTAAAGCTCCTTATGATCACCTACAACATCAAAAAATGATATTATAATGCAGGCATAAAAAAAAAGCTCATCAGGCAAGAAAAATTATAATTCTAGATACATAGTTGAATTAGATTTGATTATTTCGATACATTTTTGGTTCGAAAATTAAAAAATCAAAGAAGAGACCTCTATTTATTTTCAGGGAGCTTTCTGAAAATGTAAAGAAATTAGAGAAATTCCATGATTTACGCCTAGAAACATAGATTTATGGAAATGGTATAGTCGGCAAAGATCTAATTTTTTTGCACTGTAAATGAGCTCCAAATTAAATCTATAAAACATAAACCCCCATTAGAATTTTGAGAGCTTTCTAGAAATATAAAAATTTCTAAAAAATTCTCTGATTTACTCTTAGAATTGCTATTTTATGAAAAAACATAAAAACATGATAAACCCCGTAAAATTCATGATAAACCCAAAATTTTTCTGCTGTAGCTTCCTTATAGCATGTACAAACTTTTTCTAAAATCTTGTAAGAAAATTCATAGCCGTTTGAAAGATATGATGAAATATTTAAAACCTAGGGTTTTGTTGAAAAAAATAGCGGATCTGCAACAAAAAGTTAATTAAACCTGTAAAACTTGACAATGGGGATTAGATGAATACAATTTTTTACTACAAAAACTTGTAAAAAAGATCAAGCAAAGTGAGTCCCACTGGGCGTGCCAAAATGTATATCAAAAAATTTAGATTTGCAAATAGAAATGATCAAACAATTGAAATGCATAACCTAAACCCAAATAATTCAATACCTCGAAGATGCAAGATGAGCTCAATTGATTGATCACTTTGTTGTGTTGATTGCTCAATTCTGTAGCATAACGTTGATAGAGAGATAGGTGATGGTGATGGTTGATGGTTGATAGATGCAAGCTAGATGGATTGAAAGAGGATAGATAATGGCTTGAGATGAAAATTCAGCAGAGTGAGGTTGCATGAAGAAGAATCCTCCTGAAAATTCCTCTAATGGCTCAAGAGAAGCTTGTTTTATAGGAAAGGCTTAGTTCCAATGGATGGCTATGATTGAAAGGCTACATGTTGATATGGACGGTTAGGATTGATTCGGTTATCTTGCACACTAAGAAATTGTAGTCATGTGACATGTGGCAAGGGAAGATAAGGCTTAGGTGTGCTTGTGTAGATAAATACTAAAATTAGGTCCCATTAGTTGTGCATGTGAAAGATAAAAGTTGTACTACAACACATGATTAAGGGGAAATGGACAAATGTCAAGGTGAGATGAAAGGTCATGTGACTTAATTCAAATAAAATATTTGAATTAGTTGGGATTAAAATTTATTTAATTAATAGGGTAGATGAATAGGATGGGATAAGATATGATGTAGAAATTAATTAAATAAATAAAATTTATTTAATTAATTGGCTAAGTAGGATGAGGATGGGATTTAATTAAATAAATAAAATTTATTTAATTAATTGGCTATTGGATAAATGGGGTTAAGAGTGGGATTTAAGACAAGATATTACATGATGTCTAAGATAATGTTTTTGACAAGGTGTTGCAAGACATGAACAAAGTTGGGACAAATTTGGGTGTCTATAATTCCTATCAAAACCTAGATGAGGGTTTCTTAGATTGTTTTCAAAAAAATGAGTTTAATTCTACTCTAGAATTCTTTCAAGACACAAAATTAGATGAAAATGAAAGTAAACTCACTCTACATTTATGCCACCATCATAATCTTCCACAACCTATCCATACAGAAACAGGGTACAGCCTGTAGCAGCGAAATTACACAGAAAATGCAGAAAATCTAACTTTTTATTACTGTCTTCTCCTTCAAATGACTTCCCCAAGACTCCTCCTTCCTGTCCAAGGTCTTAGTAAATATATACAATTGATTGAGAGGCATTTGGTTCTATGGAGTGTTCATAACTATTCTTCCACCATCGAACTGTCCTATCAGTTTTAAAACTGCAACTACTTACCATTATTGCAACTACCCTGTTAGGACTACAGCAATTTGTTTAGGATTAACAATGCCTTCAAACACTTGACAATGTAATTCAACCTTTGACAAACATCTAGACTTCTATATGCCTTAGCACTATATACCTTAACAAGGCTTACAACATGAAGTTTGTATGACTGTCCCTTATGACTTTAAGACTGCCTCCTATTACAATGTGATTGCATGAGTGCCTATTACAGCATGGCATCATGATCCTTATTACAGCATGAGAAAATGGTCTTCAGGACCTTATGGAATCAACAAAACAAAATGAATAACAAAAACAAGACATAAGTCCTTTGGTCTCATTGGTGCTCCTGCACCACTCATCCAGTGCGTCACTGATGACCTTAGCCCATAATGGCTTGTTGTCTGCATATAAGACCATCTGGATGATCCCAAACATCCAGATCTAAAAATTTCCAGCATGAGGTTTACCTGTCATCCTGCTCAGCAGGGAAATCATATATTGGTATTCATCATCAAAATCAAATTTATACAGATGTACGAGTAATTTGGATGAGGCAGCATATGTGCTACTCTTTGATCTCCATTGGTAAATCCTCTTCCTTGCATTTTTCTTATTATTATTGTACTCTATTTCTAACTTGTGCAGGTCCATGCTCACCACCTTCTTCCCAACTGGTAGATTAAAAGTGGAAGTAATGCCCTTGATTGAGAAGTTTGCATATATTCTTCCATGCTTCTCCACCCGTCTGGTTTGAAGGTTATAATTCCTTGCGCATTCCAGTACCAACTCTGTGGTATCCATAGCATACAGAAAACTAGCTGCATGCCACATACTTGAAACATATACCCCATCTAGAATGGGATTGTCCTTATCATGATCCAGTCTTGTTGACCATACTACCAAGTCCGTATCTCCTTGGTGAGTATCACCAATAACTCCATACTTAAACTGCACCCCCTCAAGCTAGACAAACATAGGCTTGAGGAACTTTGTGTCAGAACTATTCCTTCTGAGATCTCCCATGGATTCCTTCAATAAACATAATATGCTTTATCCCTATAGCATCCACATGCATTTCTACAACATCATGTACTTCTATATCATGCGTACTTTGTTTATTACTCTTTACTTCATCATGATACGTATTATCAGAAAGCCAAACCATGGGAAAGAATAATTACTCTATCTAAACACCTAGAAAACAACAACAAGAGGGTTTTTAGTTACTTACCTAACAATGCTTTCCTCTTGGGTTAGATGACTGATTATAGAGAAGGGCTGTAGATGCTCAAGATCACCCATTCCGTTAAGCTAAAGGATCCAATCCGTTGACAGGTAGTTGTATGAGAGTTTGACTTTAGAGCTCTATAATTTCTCAATTTTTTGCAAGGTAAATGAAAATAACCTTCAAATTTTACCTTTAAATCAAATCAATAGGATAAATTAGGGTAAAAATGTGTTGTCTTGTTCAAATCCGTTGATCATCTATAGGGAATCCATACATGTTGCCAAGTGTTCAATCTACATTTGTAATCAGTAGGAATTCATCTACCACATTTAAGTGCATTTAATGTCAAGAAACAGGAGGGTGATCTTGAAAAGATCAGGGGATATTCAAAATATGACCCTCTCTAGATAAAATGAGCCCCCGCCTTTGAGCAGCAAAACTTAATGCAAAGGATCGGGTGATATGGTCAACATTTGACCATTTGTATATCGAGTCATGAAACTACGATTAGGGGTTGTTCAAAAATATGACCCCATGGATAAAATAACCCCCCTAGAAAACAGCAAGGTGATGTCACTATGTCAATGACATTGTTTGATTGCTATGTTTTGATGACATCATCATCATGTTAAAGAATATGATGGATATTAGATATATACCTCTCTGCGAGTGGAATGGAACGATGACATCATCATCAGCATGATTTCCTTCATTCATTGGACTTGGTTGACATCACCGTCATATTGACATAGGTTGATATTTGTGAAGAGGGTGATATTCGTAAGATGAGTGATGTTAAGAATATGACCCCCTGCGAAATAACTGAAGGGTTTCGACAGGTAGATATTGTCTCTTACGTAAAGTTGACATCCACACTTCATGGACCAGGCAATTATCAGGTGATAATCCTATATTGGGTTGATCTTATCTAATATGACTGATGTTTGAAATATGACCCCCCCTCTCAGGATATCAGGTTTGACCAAACTTTGACTCAACATAACTCTCTACCCTTAGACAATTTTGGGGTGATCTAAAAGGCAAACCTGCATGGAATTTTGTGCACTTTCCAACCATGAGGTTAATAATGTGAACTACTAACTTTGATAACTGACCTCATCATGGTGACACTTCCACCCCCTTACAAGTCTACATGCATGACTAATTTTACCAAACTGCCCAAAGCAAAAAACAAACAAGCCAAAGCAACAAGAAAGGTTGGGTCCCTATTTTTTCAAGGCAAAATGGGGCATGTTGTGTAACTACACAACTTTCCACCAAAGAACATAACCAAATTCTAATGATTCAAGTGATGTGATCACATTCTAACATAGCATTTTAACTCTTTCTAAGTATAAGTATTATAATCTTTCTGAATGATAAGGTTTTCATCATGGCAACAATGCTAGCAAAGGATCAAGTGTGTGCTGATGATTAATTATCCTCATCTTGAAAGAAAGTTGAAAACATGAGTAACTAATGTTAAGCTACATAGTTTGGGAGCATCCCTCATAGCCAACCTGGCCTTGCTTCCAGCAAGCATCTATAGCCCCAACAATGTTATCTATACAATCCCCCTAAGTAGAGCCCCATTACCAGCAGGCGTCTATAGCCCTGGTAGAGTTACTTAGATGGCCTAATTTTATTCTTTTTGGATTTTCAATATTTATTCTTTCTATTCATATGATGTCATCATGTAATCATAATGTGCAAGGCATGGTCACTTGCTGATTTAGGTTGGAGATTGAATTGGTAGCAAGGGTGTCCCTTTAGATTTTTCACTTAACACCTATACTTATGTGTTCCACAAACCCAAGGCTATTAGGTGAGTCATTGTGAAAAATCACTTTAGTTAAGAAAAGGCACCCTGATGAAAATGATATCATAGACCTGATCACCAATACTCCTCAAAATGAGTCATAAACTATATAGGAATTTGTTCTCACCACTTGAATCTTAACAATTTAGTTATTTTCTTAGGGTGATAAGTTGCATCCTCTTGACTAACCAAAACAAAACTCAACAAAAAAACAAACAAATAAAACAAAACTTTACAAACAACTATACAATATGCACATTATGATACACTTGACTTACATGACATTGTTTCAGGCTTGAAAATAATGCTTGAGGAACTGTCTATTAACTGATAATGGGACATCCTCATCGGTTAAAGTCTTAAGCCTGTAGGTGCTGTCTCCTAAAATCTTTGAAACTTGAAAAGGACCTATCCAAAGTTTATCAAATTTACCATGATCTCCTTTCCTTTCATGTGCTTTATCCCATAGAAGGACTAAATCTAAAATTCTAAAAACCTTAATTCTGGCTCTTTTGTCAAACCAACGCTTGACAACAGCTTGATGTTTAGCAAATTGATCAATTGCTCTATTCCTTTTTTCTTCTAGATGCATTAACTGAAGTAACCTAACTTCTTGTTTGTTATCCATGCCTTGATATTCTTGTGCAAACTGCAATGTGGGGATCTTTAGGTTAACAGGGAGGATGGGATCCACCCCATATACTAGGTGAAAAGGAGAATTTCCTAATGCAACCTTCATCCTAGTTCTATCTACCCACAGTGCATACTTTAATAGGATGTTCCACTCCCTTGGGTTCTTTTCTATCAATTTCTTTATGATGTTCAATAAATTCTTGTTTGTAGATTCTGTTAACCCATTCCCTTGAGGATAGTAATTTGAAGAAAACTTCAAAACAATTCCATGGTCAAAAGCCCAACTTGATAATCTTATTGATGCAAAGGCAGATCCATTATCACACACTAAAGCATAAGGAACTCCATACCTGGTTACTATGTTGCTTTCCAAGAACTTGATCGCATCCTCAGCATTACATGTCTTACTACTGACAACTTCAGTCCACCTGGTACAATAATCAGTAACAGTCAAGACATACTTTTGGCCTGAAGATGATGGAGGGTTGATAGGTCCAATGAAATCCATCCCCCATTGAGCAAATGGGCACATCTCCATCACTGGTTGCAAGGGCTGAGCAACATACTTTTCTCTATTTGCAGCAACCTAACACATATGATAACATTTGATGTGTTTAGCAGTATCCTTAAAAATAGTGGGCTAATAATACCCTGCTCTGAGGATAGCATGAGTGGTAGCTAAGTATGATCCATGTACGGTTCCAAACTTGTCATGTAATTTTGTTAACACTTTGTTTGCTTCTTGCCTTTCTTGGCATCTAAGGTATATTCCCTCATAGTTCTTCTTGAAAAGAACTCCTCATTTTATCATGTATTTTTGTGATCTTATTTTGAAGGCTCTCCTCTGTGAGGCCTACAACCTTGGAGGGCATCTTCCAGTAATCAAGATATGCCTGATGTATGAATACCATTCTCCAGTTTTCTTTGTATTTATGACATATTGCTGGCTCATGATGTTAGGATCAATTTCAGATATCATCTGACTCAATGCTTGTCCTCTCACTAATTTCATGGGGCTTATGTCTATATCATACTCTTGGAGGACAGTTATCCATTTAGCTCTCTTTTCACCTGGTTCACTTTGCATTAAAAGTATCTTTACTGCTGCATCTGGTACTACATCAATCACTTTACTTCTCAAGATGTAATATCTAAACTTCTTGACTGCTCAGACCATAGCAAGTGCTTGTCTTTCAACATCCATGTATCTAAGTTCTACATCCCTGAAAGGACAACTCATGAAGGCTATAAGCTTTTCTTCTTTAGCCTCATTTCTTTGTGTTAGTACTGCTGCAGACGTATGCTCTGAAGAAAATGAGTATATATAAAAATCTTTGGTATAATCTAGACTAATTAGAATAGGAGCATTAGATATGGCTTTCTTGATATCTTCAAAAGCTACTCTAGCTTCAGGTGTCCATTCAATTTTGCAATCCTTCTTTAGCATTGCATTCAATGATCTAACAATTTCTACAAAACTAGTAATGAATTTTCTAATGAAATTGATCTTACCAAATTAAGATTTGAGCTCCTTCTTACTCCCAGGAAGCTGTATCTCCATGATTGATTCTACTCTCTCAGGGTCAATGATGATCCCATTCTCTGTTATTAGGTGATCTAATAACTTCCCTGTGGTTACCCCAAATATGCATTTCTTAACGTTTAAGGATATTCCATAATGTTCACATTTCTTTATTACCTTCCTGAGGTCTTCTATATGATTCCCTCTTTCTTTAGAGAAAATTGTCAAGTCATCCATGTATATGATGATGCATTTACCAATTATCCCCCTGAAGGCTATTGATGAGTGCCAAGTTGCACTCATGAAATACATCTTTTTGCCTCTCTTTGTCCCCTTTCTGGGTTCATCTTTCCCAGTGTCTACACCCAAATAAGCTAGCAAGATCATTCTATTTTATGATTAATTGAGATAGATTACTTAAGATTAGAATTTTTGATTGAGTGACTAATGTGCGTGGAATTGATGGAAAAATGCAGAAACTTCTCTCTTTTTGAATCAACAGGTGTAGATGCTAGGAACAACAATTTTGTGCATATCCAGAGATAGTCTTCAATGATCTCTGGAGATAATACCAAAGAACCATGACACCTGAAGTTTTGAAGAAATGGGGAATGCCTCTCCAAAGCTCTGTGAGAGTCTGGAGTATCTTCGGAGCTACAAACATATCTCCGGAGCTGCAAATAGGAATAGTTATCTCTGGCACCTCCTGAGAGCAGGGCATAATTCCAGCATAGCTACTGACTAGGCACTCTTAGCAGTGATCTTAATACCCCTCACTTCACTCAAATCATCACTTGAGTGGTGAAGGGTCAACTTTAGTTAAATTGCTGGAGTTTTATCTTTTCAAAGTTTTTGCATGAGTTACGGATGGAACTGATCCAATATCCTTATTTTTAGGGCCTCGATGCCCAAGTGTATTAAGACTCAAACTTAGACTTCTAAGTGGACTTCTATTCCACTCAAGTCTACTTTTATCGCATGATTATTTTTTCATAGTTAGACAGTTAAGTACAATAAAGAGATGGTGTCAACTCATAGAAAGACTGGTAGATAAGTTTAGTGATATATCATCACTCATTTTTTATATATACCCTCAGACACAGTAGAAGATATACACAATGATTGAATTATTTTGATTTTTAGAGATCTCAGTTCTATGTTAGCAATATTTTCATGAATGCAGAGTGAATGAATTGGATTGAATCTAGTTGTAATCATCTTTTGTGCTAATTTCCTATTGTAGCCTTCAACCCCAAGGGTGTGGAGCAAGGGCCCACTCTCACCACTAAGGTAGGAGGCTAGTACCACTATTTTATTGCTTCCTCTTTTTATAAAAATCTTTACTACTTTTAATAGATAAATGCAAGTTACTGTTTTCTTTGCTTTAAGTAAATTTTTCTATTTTATTCTATTTCCAGCATCCATTAAATTTATTCAGCAAACAGATAGATTAATCTCTTTTCAAAATTGTAGAAATTGTTAGGATTAGCTATAAATTGGTAACTGTAGAATCCCTAGTTGCAGACAGTCGTGGACACAGCCCTGGTTTTTGATATCTGAAAATAGATTAAATGATGAGGTCCAATGACAGTCGTGGACACAGCCCTGGGATAATCTTGTGTTAATTAGGGAAACTGAGTTAAAATAGTTTTTAGGATAAATCTATATGGTTAGAGCTAGAGATCTAAAAGGAAGATATATTAAGCATACACCCCAACAACACACCATGGGGGAAAGCAGTGGGGCGGTACAAAATCATGTTGAGGAAAGAAACCTAGAGCCTAATTTGGAACTTGCACCTCAAAACAACAATCCCTTAGATCCTCCAAATATTCCACTTGCCAATTATATCTAGAAATTACAACAAAAATTTCAAGCAGATCCTTTGTTAGAATATAATTTCCTAGAACCTCAGGGAGAAGAACCAGTACTAAACATGGAAAATGATAATCATGGGAAAGAGGAAAATCAGGCTCCAAGAACCTTCTCTTACCCTATTGTTTTGGCTACTGGAGATAATGCTTCTATGAAGAATATCTTACTAGTACACCTACCAAATTTTAGAGAACTTTCTTCTGAGGATCCAGATCAGTTCTTGTTTGAATTCAAAGTAGTCTACCAAACTTATGATTATGGATCAGATAACCAGAAACTCAAACTGTTCCCTTCAACCCTGAAAGATTCTATGATGAGATGGTTTATGGGTTTACCCTGTTAGCTACCGTTGCACCAAAAGAATGACCTATTAATGCCTGATACAACCACTTGACTTAACAAGCACGGGAGGCGGTTAAGCCCTTGTTGCAAACCACCGCAACGCAGAACTGAACAAGGAGACCAAGGGTCACACCTTGTAACAATCCCCCCTAGCGCAAGCATGGGGTTTGAACCTGTGACCTCAGCTCTGATACTAATTTTTAGCTGTCGTTGCACCAAAAGATCGACCTATTAATGCCCGATACAACCACTTGACTTAACAAGCATGGGAGGCAGTTAAGCCCTTGTCACAAACCACCACAACGCAGCGCTGAACAAGGATACCAAGGGTCACACCTTGTAACATACCCTAGAATTCTATCCGTTCTTGGGATCAAATGGAAACAGAGTTTTTGGAAAAATACCAAGATTACTGCAGATCTAGTAATAAAAATGAAGAATTGTTTAAAATAAGGTAGGGGAAGGAAGAATCCTTAGAGGACTATGTGGATAGATTTAATTTTGCCTTGAGAAGGTATGACAATCCAGTGGATCACTCCTTGGCTAGAACCCTATTTATAAAAGGATTGGATAAAGAATCAAAATAGGCACTGGACCTAATGGGAAAAGGGAACATTAACAAAATGGAAATCCCTGATATAGAGGAACTCTGCAAGAACTATTCTAGAACCCAAAATGGAGTGAGGTCATCCAAAACTTTTAAAGGGAAGAATGAAATAGGACAGTTGATGGAGGAGATTACAAATCTAAAAATAAACATTCTGGTCTAATTAAATACCACATTGGATGGGATTCAAGCAAAAACCAGAACAACTAATCAAAACAGAGCAACTGAACCACTCTCCATCTATTGTCCTAGATGTAGAAACAAACATCTGTTGAGAGAATGCCCTTTGGACAAATCAGAGATTTGTCAGATCTGTGATAGGGAACATCCTGCCAGTTAGTGTAGTCAACTTCTAGCCTTGAAAAGATTGAGTAAAAAGAATGCTGTAATAGAAGAGGAGTTGAACTATGTGGGACAAAAACAAACTAGAAATTTCCCTTATAATCAATATCCAAACTAGCCTTCTTACAGGGGTCCTTTTAATTGGGGAAATAATCAGTGGAATCCAACTTGGCATGGCCCTCAAAATAATCCTCCTTGGGGACAACAGGAATGGCCAAGTCAATAGTGGCAAAGCCAAAACTGGCAAAACCAAAATTGGCAAAATCAGCCTTGGGGAAATCAATAGTGGCCACCACAGTTTGGATCACAAACACATGCAACCCCAATGGGGTTCTCAATAGGGATATAATCAACAATACCAGGGACAACCTAGATGTTTCCAACCTCAACAGCGGGCTTTACTAACTGGACCCTCCAACACACAAGGTCAAACACAGAATGAACTAGTTAGCCAACCACCTTTACCAGCTCAGCCTATACCAAACCCACAGAATAAATAGGAAGCAGCTGTCTACATGACAGAGCAAGAAATCTGGCTGGAATTAATGCTAATTATTCAAATAGTCTCCAGCTGCGTTCTAGGAAAGCATTCCCAAGACCATCTCCTCCAACTATAGTTGAAGTAACCAACGATAAGGAACTTGAAAATCCATCCAATCAACCCCCAGAGGAGATTACTAACAAAAAAGTGCTAGAAAAATCATCCATGGACAACTCTGGAGTTACTCCTAAAAGACTGACTCTGGAGAACAGTCCTGAACACAATTCTGACAAGAGCTCCAGAGATGGAAAAACCAGCACCATACCTAGAACGGCTTAAACAAAATGCTCCCTAGAGAAAGATCCTACAAAAACAAATCTAAACCAACTTGGAATCAGAACTTTTACAAGAAATCAAGCAGCTAAACATTGAAATTCCTCTTCTCCAGGCAATCAGAGATGTACCGAAACTAAATTAGTTCATTAAACAGTATTGTATCAAAATGTAGGGCAGAAGGAAAAACTTCCCCTCCACAATACAGGTGGAAGGAAAAGTAGTGGACCTATTGATGGGAGAAATTCTCCTCCCAAAATATGGAGACCTTGGAAATCCTATCATAACTATTTTCATCTCAGGGGTAGAAATTTCAAATGTTCTAGTTGATTTAGGAGCAACAAATAATGTGATGACAGTTCATACAATGGACAAGTTAGCTCTATCAGGTATCCAATCCACAACTACAATTCTTCAACTTGCTGACCAGTCAGTAGCTGTTCCAAAAGGAGTAATTACTGATGTAATAGTTGTGATAGATTCATGGGAATTCCTAGTGGACTTCTTAATACTAGAACCTAGAAACTAGAGAAATTCTTATCCACTAATTTTAGGAAGACCATGGCTGGCTACTACAGCAGCATCTATTGATTGTCGAATTGGAGATATGGTCATTTCTAATGGGATAGATCTAAAGAAAATATCTATGTATCCTCCAGTTAAATCATCAGTGCATTACACAGGAAGAGTATGGGTGGATGAACCAAAGAACAATGCCAACAGTGCCTCAGTAGCTATGGTAACCATCAAGGAACATCTGGGAGAATTAGAAGAAGTATACTATGATACAACAGAAGACTTCACTCACATCCTAATTAATAAGGATGTGATGGAATTCACCCAAAATTCTTAGAGAGAACTTCTTACCTCTTCTCATTATACCCTTGCCAACATCATTCCTTGTGGGGAAACCTTTTACAGGGACTTAGCTACTTTCCACATGTTGCTTCCACATTCTTGTCCTCTCAACACCATGACTCCAATGTATGGATTAACTACATCTATGGATCAAATCACAAAATAGGTCATGATTCTACCAGGTAAAACACTTAATATCAATACCTAGTTAACAACAAATTAGGAAGAAAAACTTATCCAACTTCTAGTCTCCCATTCAACATCTTTTGCTTGGGAATATCAAGATATGAAAGGCATACCTCTTGAGATTTGTACCCATCATATATATGCTGAGGATATTAAACCTGTCAGGCAACCACACAAAAGATTGAATCCTGCTTTAAAGGACATTGTCAAAACTGAAATAGAAAAATTACTTCAAGCAGGGTTCATATATCCAATCTTAGATAGTCAATGGGTCTCACCCCTTGTCATTGTACCTAAAAGGAATGGGAAATGGAGGGTGTGTATTGATTATAGAGAACTCAACAAGGCCACAAAAAAGGACTACTTTCCCTTACCATTCATTGACCAAGTTCTGGACAATCTTGCTGGGAGAAAGTATTTTTCTTTTCTTGATGGATTTAGTGGGTATAATCAAATTCAAGTAGCGCTTGAGGACTAGGACAAAACCACTTTCACATGCTCTTGGGGAACCTTTGCTTACAAAGTTCTTCCCTTTGGGCTATGCAATGCCCCAGCTACATTTCAGAGACTTGTTTTAGCTATTTTTGTTGAACTAGCTAATGAATGCATGGAGGTCTATATGGATGACTTTACTGTGTATGGGGATAATTTTGAGGAAGCTCTCACAAACCTTAAGAAAGTACTGAAATGCTATGAGAAAAATCAGTTATCCCTTAGCTATGAAAAGTGATTCATGATGGTGGAGGAAGGAATTGTTTTGGGAGACCATATTTCAGAGAAAGGGATCAAAGTGGATCAAAACAAGATAGAGGTAATCACACAGTTGCCTTCACCCAAAAATCAGACAGATGTTAGAAGTTTTATGGGTCATACAGGCTACTATAGGAGGTTCATAGAAAATTTCAGCAGAATAGCTACCCCCCTGTTTACCCTGCTTAACAAAGACACATAATTTATGTGGACAGAAGAATGTCAATTAGCATTTGAAACCTTGAAAGAGAAGCTTACTGTCACACTAATTTTAAGAGGACTAAATTGGACCTTGCCATTTCACATACAGACCAATGCTTCAAATGAGTCCATTGGGGTAGTTTTAGGACAAAAGGAGGAAGGAGAAAGTATGCATGCCATTTATTACATCAGCAAAAACCTTACCTCTACAGAAAGAAACTACACAACAACTGAAAAAGAATTATTGGCAGTCATCTATGCTATAAACAAATTTAGGCATTACATCACTGGATATAAGATATTTGTACACACTGATCATGCAGCCATCAAGTACCTAATGAATAAGTAGTGGGTGCAAGGATCATCAGGTGGTTATTGCTATTGTAGGAATTTGATATTACCATAGTTGATAATTTAGGAAAGTTTAATTTGGTTGCTGACTTTCTATCAAGATTGCATACAGGAGGAGAGAACCAACCAGTGGAGGACAAGTTCCTAGATGAACATCTTTTTGCTATATCCTCTACTGCACCTTGGTTTGCTGACATGGCTAATCTTTTAGCTATAGGCTTGTATCCATCCCATTTTACTTCAAAACAAAGAAAATGTTTGGTTAAAGAAAGTTTATCTTACAAATGGTTGAATGGTTTACTATTTAAATGTGGTCTTAATTTCATTCTATGTATGTGTTTAAAAGATGACGAGATTTTGATGTGTTGAGAGCATGTCATGATGAACCATCTGGTGGCCATTACTCTTTCCACCAGATAGTCCACAAGATCCTTGGAGCTGGTTACTACTGGCCCTCTCTTCATAAAGATACAAAGAAGTATGTGCAGCACTGTGACCAATGCCAAAGGATGGGGCAGCCAACCTTTACCTAGGAGATGCTGCTACATCCTCAAGTCATGATGGAACCATTTGAACAGTGGGGTCTAGACTTTGTGGGACCAATTTCACCACCATCATCAGGCAAGGAGTACATTCTAGTATGCACAGACTATGTTACTAAGTGGGCTAAGGTTCAAGCATTATAGTTTGCAAGAGAAGAAAAAGTTGCTGATTTCCTCTACAATAAAATTTTCTTAAGATTCAGAGCCCCAAGATCAGTAATTTCAAATAGAGGACCTCAGTTTACTTCATAGGTAATCAAGGCATTCATAGATTTATACCAAATCAAGCATAGGAAATCTTCACCTTACCATCCTCAAGCAAATGGACAGGTAGAAGTGACTAATAGGGAACTTGAGATTATTCTAACAAGGACAGTAGCAATGAATAGAAAAGATTGGGCTAGTAGATTACCTGAAGCAGTTTGGGCTTACAATACCACTTGGAAGTCCAAAACAAAGTTCTCACCATATGAATTGGTTTATGGGAAAAAACCTATATTATCTATAGAATTTGAACTCCAAAAACTTAAAACTGTATTAGATGTTGGTCTGCCATTGTCTATAACTCAGCAGAGCAAAATTCTTTAGCTCAATGAGTTGGATGAAATTTGGACAGAGGCCATTCAACAAACAAAACTGGTTCAGTACCAAAGGAAGCAATGGCATGACCAACACATCAAGAGGAGGACATTTCAACAAGGTGATTGGGTTCTTCTTTATGATTCTAAATTCAAGGAATTCAAAAGGAAATTGTTGACTCACTGACTGGGTCCTTATCAAATAAAGGAAGTGTTTGAAAATAGAACTATATTATTGTAACCTATTGATGGGAGCACAGACACATTTCTAGTAAATGGTCACCAAATCAGGCTCTACAAAAGACCATCTACTAAAGAGGAGTTTCTGAATAATTTATGTTTTGATACATGAGATACCTCCTCTGTCATGGTGTTGGATTAAAAAAAAGGAAGGTTGAAAACCAGCAATGGCTGCCTTCTAAAAAAAGGGAAGGTTGAAAACCAGCAATGGCTGCCTTCTAAAAAAAGGAAAGAAAAAAATAGAGAAAGATGGAAAACCAGCAAATGGCTGTCCTTCTCGACCAAGGGAGTTGAAAACTAGTAAAATGGCAGTTCCCTTCTTCAGGACAATTGAAATAATTAAGCTCCGGAGATGATCAGTTGCCAGGAGTTGGTCAAATGCACCTCCGGCGCTTATCAAACTAAAGCACTTTTGGTGCTTTTCAACTAGGAGAACCTCCGGCGCTCTGTCAATAACATCGTCAGTCTCAATAATAAGGGGGACCCACCTCTCCAGGGGGTTAAAGTAGACACATCATATGATGAGGTCATCCTAACTCATCCTCTACTTTATCACAAAGAATAATTAAATTAGAATAATAATCATTTGCAGGAGTATCCACAAGCCAGCGCTAACATCACCTAAGGGCATGGATTTTTGAACCACTCAGTGCAATGATTGCAGGTCGCATACAAATGGGAGGTGGATGTCATCTCAAGCTGCTGCTCAATTGCCACGACACGTGCAATCTCTAAAATGATGCAGTATCTCTCCCATGTACATTGCCTCATCATTAAAATGGATCCAGGTAAATCTGTCTTTAATTAATCATTATTAGTATCTGTCTTGTCCTTTTGTTTTGGGTGCCGCCACGATGACACGTCCTTCTGCCATCATTTCGTTCTTCACATCTGAGCATGCCACCATCTATGCCTTAATGTGATATTTATGACTGCCTTGTTCCTCTAACCCATCTGCATAAGACCAAACTGAGAGACATTGTTGATAACTAAGAGGGGGGGTGAATCAATTATCCTAATTATTTCTACTTTCAAAACTTTCTTAATAATCAATGCAACATTAATTCAATTAAGCAAACATAACTATGAAATGGAAATACACATGACACAATATTTTTGATGTGGAAACCTTGTTAAGGGAAAAAACCACGGGGTGATTAACCCAAGATTGTATTCTCTATTAGAAGAATGGAAATACAAAATGGCACTTGCCAATTAGGGCTCACTGTCCGAGCACACTGCTCACAAGAGGCACACTGCGTACAAGAGACACACTATCTACAATTTATAAAGAGTGTAATACAATACTTGAACTGATAAGGAGCATCAGCCTATGCTGGAGTTTAGTTCTGGTTAGGCTCTATACACTGATCTGCTGCACTTCATCTTTCCTCTTCTTTTATGTTGTTTTCTTTTCACATACTGGACCTTCCTTTCTGCTTTTATTTGGCTCTACTGCTTTTCTTTGCACATCACCAAAAAAACCACGACACCACTTACAACTAAATCCATCTTGTATATATATGTGCACAAGTGATTTCATCACCTTTCTAGTTGACACCCGGAATAGTCAATATTTTCCACAAACTCTGATCTGTCGGCTAAATCTTTGCTTACCAAGTAATGCGGATCAAGGATATACTTGTAGAAGTCATCAATCATGTTGGCCAATCATAAATTATGCCTTAAGAATCTTTACCATCATCAGTAACACATCCAGAATAATGTCTGATGTTCTGCTAGTCAGTTCTTCCTCTGTGACACTGCCAATCAGGAACCCGATACTCAAGTATTCATATCTTTTTCTTCATCTATCAGCGGAGGCTAAATCCTTGGAATCTATCACTCAAGGTAGTCCTCTTGACTTCCCCAAATCTGTACTTCACCAAGATACTTCCTCTAAGAGATCTGGACCTGACTGTCAGACCTTGCCACATGCTCTGTTCTTGTTTACCGAACCACAACATTCTTCACTCTGACTTCCGGTATAGACATACCATGCCCTACGGATGTGTGGGATGAACTTTGTTGCCATCAATGACAACAATCATGAATCCATATAGTGTCTCTTGCCAACAATCTCCCCCTTTGGCATTGATGGCAACACTTAGTGAAAAATGACTAAGTGTTTACACTATGCTCCCCCTTGGCTGATGCTCTATTTTTATATACATTTTTTAGAGCTCCCCCTTAGTTGGATTCCTCATTTTTCACTACTCTTCACTCCCCCTTTGACATCAATGGCAAAGGGTGGGAAACGCACATCAAAATTTTCAAAAATTTAACTATACTTAGCCGCATATAACATACTCACATAAACTGAAGAATGTCTACAAAAGTTGTCTTCAATTGGACAAATTATGTTGCCCAACTTTGCTTCATTCTGTCCAAAATTGATATATGACCACTTAACAGGAACGCAAATGCATCTACCCTGTTTAGATCTATTGGATCACTAGTCTGGGTTGTGATCTGGGCTTCTTTTATGGCCTCATGCATGGCCTCTAACTTAGGGATAATTATCCCTCCGAGATCACTCAACCTACTGATTCTATTTTTCTTCTCTTTTTCAAGCTTCTTAATTTCATTCAAAACTGCAGCCATTTGACATTCTTGATTTATTATGGATGTAGTGAGTGGATCAAAATTTTGAGAAAGTTTTATCAGTTTATCCTCCTGTTCTTTCATTTTCTTCTCAATCTCCACTGTTGTTTTAGACCAGGATATACAAAATTTGTATACATCACCTCCATCCTTAAGGGCATTTTCCAAACTTTTTATCCCAATACCCATAACACTTCTGTCATTTGATATTAACCTTTGTAGCTCTGAGAATCTCTTATCCAGAAATTCTTTCTTGACCTTCTCCTCAGCTAATTTCTCTAGAGAATTAAAATGTTTGCTAACACTATTGACCAGAGTTTTAAGATTACTAGAGGAAGAGGCTGTGGGATCCTTTTGAAAAGATGGCATGATCTTTCCAACACTCTGGATACTCCCTCTATAAGCTCACATTCTTCCATGTGAGATTTTAGTAGTTTCTCTTTGGCCTTCGCATTTGCAAATGAAGCTATCTTCATTGTTTGTACCAGAGATAGAGAGTCAAAATCTAATGGCCCTTTTAGTAATTCCGGTTCATCCATCTCATTAGTTTCTTTTGTCAAGAAGTCCTTGATAGATTCTGTAGTGTCTCTTGCTGGAGATAGATTCTTCTTCTCTTTTGTAGTGTCACTTATGTTCTTTTCAGCTTGACTTCCTTCTTTACTTTTCACCTCTTTTTCTTTCTCCTTTATTATTTCTTCTTCTTTAGATCCGGGGTCAACAGGGGAATCCAGAGGAGAAATGTTAGACTGTTCATGAGCCACCTCTTCTAAAGCAGAGGATTCCAAGTCCTTAGCTGTTTCTGCACCGGTATTCATTAGCTCTTCTGTCATTTTCTCAATAGACTCTTCTGTAACACTTGTGGTCAAGGGTTTAGTACCCAAGTCCTCTATAATTGGAATGTTGAATCTTTTGAATGCATTCCGGAGGATCTCTTCTATCTCTTTTGCAACTTTGTCAGTCTCTCCGAGCATAAGTTGATTCATCCTTGCTTTGCTCCTGAACTCATCCTTACAATCTTTGAATACCATATTCATTTTCTTGGGATCGATTGAAGGATATAGCTAAATTGCTATCTGTTCCCAGATTTCTAGGTCTTTGGCTTGGGCATTGTTCTTTCTTATTTCTAGTTCCTTCTAAAAGCTTTTGGGGATCAGAGATATAATTTCAAAAAATGTTTTGTTGTAGATATTTAGGTACCTGACTATGGCATCTTGCAATATTTTCTGATCTGCTTCACCATAATCATCATAGAACTCAATCATTGGCTGAAGATTTCCATCCACTGTGACTGATTTGATTATGTCATCAATGTGAAGAGTGGGTTTTTCAACATATTCCTCTGTCTTTTTTTTTCCTCTTGTTCGGTAGAGGGTTCACCAGATGTTTTCTTCTTTTTTCTTCACTTTCCTGATTTCTTCATCAAATTCAGTCTCCTCTTCATCCCTTTGACTGGCATAAGCCCTTGTGGCTTTTGTCTTTGTTCTTTTCTCTCTTTTGCTAGATAATTTTGCTTTTGGTTTTGATGGCCTTGAACTTTTGGTAGTGGTAGGTGCAGATCTCTTTGATGATTTGGTCCAGGTGGAAGGTTTTACCAGAACACTTTCCTCACTTTTCTTTTCTGCCTTTTCCATCTTTTCCCTGTTGGCATCAAGTGCCTCCTTTGATATGCCAAAGCCTTTTGCAACATCTTCAACTTCTTTTCTTACCTTCCTCTTGATCTCTGGTTGTCTGAGTTCCACATAAATCTTTACACTTAGCTCCTCAAAGGTTCCAAACCTTTCTGCCTTGGGATCTTTTGGCTAACTTAACATGTGTTCAATATGTAGCTCAACAATTTTCTCATCAACTTCATACCCCATCGGCATGATCCATACTATTCTTGGTTCCACTGCCTCCATAAGGCACTGATCAGTTTCTACCATGAAGCAAACGGTATCCTTATACTTCTCAACTAATGATTTTGGGATTCTTTCTCTGATTTGCATAGTATTTTGGAAATTCTTAAAGTACCCCCACAGAGCTATATTCCTTGCCTTGGCATCCCCAAGTCCATGCAAGTAATCTCTAATTTGTATTTCTACCAGTTTGTTATTTTGCCATACCCATCTATTGGATCTAAGCAGCTCATTCATGAAGTAGAAAAATAAACACAATATCAGTCCACCATATTTATAGGAGTTTTTCTTGTCCTTTTTGATCTTTTGTATGTTCTCCATCAATTGACTTAAAAGAAGTTCACATAGATCATACTCTGCATTCTTTCTCAGCATTTCATAGGTAGTATACACTGCAGTTCCAGACACTAAATTCTCCCTACTGGAATGATATATTTTATACCCTATTATCATAGATGCAAACTTGATATCTGGGTCCATGATATCTTCAATGGTCATTGCCCTCTTATCAAATTTTGATCTAGTGGCATCATTCACAATTTGGTTTTTGACAAATTTGAGGACAGGTATCCCTCCGAAGGAGTATAAGCCGGTTACTACCCTAATTGCCTCCTTAGTGATTTTGCAAGGTCTGTTCAACCATAAGAGGTTGTTTGCATCCTACTCAATACATACCAGACCCATTCATCTTCTTCAAAGCAGGGGAAATGAATGAACTAATCAAAATGTTTCTCCTGGATGCCTTTGTATTGAGTTTTAAGTTCAAAAGCATCATCTATCAATTGTTTATGATAGATATCACTTAGTTTGGATTCCCCAAACTCTTCAATATTCACATGTATGTAAACCCTAATATCTTCTGTATACAACACACCATGCAGAACACTAGAAAATGCTACTAGGGGATCTACTTCCAAGGATTTGTATGGATGTTTCTTGAATATGGGGTGAGGTCTATCAGAGATCTTCACAATATTTGGAGTACCCATTATTCAAGGATTTATAGAAAGATATTTGATAACAGAGAATACCTTTTGCGCCTTTCAGTTTCACGAAGTGAGCCAGATCAATTGCTGGATGAATCAGATTCTGTAGATAATCTATGATGGGCTTGAGGAATTTCTATTGCAGAGCTTCTTTTCATTTCTTCTTGAATACAGAATGAACAAATGCTTAATAAGAAAACCCTTATATTGCTCCGCAAAACCTAACATCAAGTTGCAATAAATGCTCGACCTAAGTCATTTCGATTTGCCTTATTCAGATGACTTGAAGAACTAGATCAATCTTGATTGTAAACATCTTGTGGATCATCCAAATCTTAACCATAGTCTACTTAGATGTTTCTCTTATGAGCCCTTTAATCCGCAACTCTCCTTGGGCCAGTTTCGACACCAATTGACTGGCTGGGGGAACAAGGTTTTCTTTGTGTCTCCCCCTGAGCCAGAGCTCACTTTTTAATTTCTAGAAGGAATATCAACACTAGAGTCTAGTGCGGATCCATCCCCTACATTCTCTGTACTTTTCTTCACCCAAATCTTGTTCATCTCACTTTAAAATTCATCCACATTCACTTTTTCTTTTCTCTTATCTTGATTCTGATTATAATATACTAGACCTCTTTTGTCCTGATTCTTACTTCTGTAGAAATTTGCTATATGACCGGATCTATTGCAAACTTCGCAAACAACATTTCTTTGCATATTTGATTGATATCCTCTTGATCTGCATTGATTAGCCATATGACCCATTCTATTGCATGCAAAGCATCTACCATTGAATGAATTGTTTATTTGCATATTTCTACATTCATGAGATTTGTGACCATACATTTTTTAGTTGAAGCACTGTCTGGAGAAGGATGTATTAGTCTGATTCATTCTCTTTCTGCACTGATTAGCTTTATGACCAAAGTTATTGCAGTTGTGGTAGTATCCATTGAAGGATGGATATCTTTGAGCATTAGGCTATCTTACCGGAGGTCTTCTAGGCTTGTTCCTTGGATTTTCTGATCTAAGATTCTTCTGACCGGATCCAGAGCTTTCTCCTTTCTCATATCCCAAACCACACTTGTCATCTACCCTCTTTTGACTTTCAAGAAGAACTTCAAGTTGAGCAGAACTTATCTTGAATTTCTCTTTATATTCATTTGCTATTTGAAGATCCCTTTTGAGAGAGACAATTTGATCCTCAAGTTTTTCTTCATTATCTTTAGCATCTTCAAGATCAGATTCAAGATGTCTAATAATTCTATCCATCTTGTGGCAATCTTCTAATTTCTCCTTGAGAGATTGTCTTAGATTATCTTCAATTTTTCTTTTCTCTTCAATCTCTTGGGTAAACTTCATAACTCCTGATTCCATTTCATGTCTTACCATAATGATTTCTTTTGATAACTTTTCACATAACTTGGTTTTCTCCTTTAGATCTTCATTTGTATTATTAGCTTCACTTTGACTTGCCAATTGCTGAAGTAGCCCCTTTCTCTTTTTCATAGAGAGACTTAATTTGTCTTTTAGTTCTCTCATGAAATCATCAGCCTATTTGAGTCTTTCCGTTAACTCATTGACTTCAGAGTTTGACTGCTCAAGATCATCAAGGGTGGTCTTGAGTTGCTCCCTTAACCCATATACATCCATTTGAAATCCCAGATCTTCCTCAAGCTGTTAGACTCTATTAGGAGGAACTTGGCTCTGATACCAATTGTTGATAACTGAGAGGGGGGTGAATCAGTTATCCTAATTATTTATGCTTTTAGAACTTTCTTAATAATCAATGCAGCATTAATTCAATTAAGCAAACATAACAATGAAATGGAAATACACATGACACAATATTTTTGACATGGAACCCTGTTAAGGGAAAAAACCACGGGGTGATTAACCCAATATTGTATTCTTTATTAGAAGAATGGAAATACAAAATGGCACTTGCTAATTAGGGCACACTGCCTACAAGAGACACACTGTCTACAATTTATAAAGAGTGTAATACAATACTTGAACTAATAAATGCTAGAGTTTAGTTCTGGTTAGGCTCTAGACACTGATTTACTACACTTCATCTTTCCTCTTCTTTTGTGCTGCTTTCCTTTCACATACTAGACCTTCCTTTCTGCTTTTATTCAGCTCTATTGCTTTTCTTCACACATCACCCAAAAAACCACTACACCACTTACAACTAAATCCATCTTGTATATATGTGCGCACAAGTGATTTCATCACCTTTCTAGTCGGCACCTGGAATAGTCAATATTTTCCACAAACTCTGATCTGTTGGCTGAATCCTTACTTACCAAGTAATGAGGATCAAGGATATAATTGTAGAAGTCATCAGTCATGTCGGCCAATCATAACTTATTCCTTAAGAATCTTTACCATCATCAGTAACACATCTGAAATAATGTCTGATGTTCTGCCAATCAGTTCTTCCTGTCACACTGCCAATCAGGAACCTGATACTCAAGTATTCATATCTTTTTCTTCATCTATCAGCGGAGGCTAAATCCTTGGAATCTATCACTCAAGGTAGTCCTCTTGACTTCCCCAAATTTATACTTCACCAAGATACTTCCTCTGAGAGATCATGACCTGACTGTCAGACCTTGCCACATGCTCTGTTCTTGTTTACCGAACCACAACATTCTTCACTCTGACTTCTGGTATAGACATACCATGTCCTGTGAATGTGTGGGATGAACTTTGTTGCCATCAATGACAACAGTCATGAATCCATATAGTGTTTCTTGCCAACAAACCTAACATCCCTCATTCAAACTTCCAAAATTCAACGAACAACAGAGCAATTTGAACAATACTGCAGAGCCTACTGAGATAAGAGGAAAAGATAGATTACAGATTGGGGAGGTATAGAATAAGCACAGAAGGTGAAATCAATTCAGAAATGGGAGTCAAGAAGAAGTCTGACCTAGAAAATACTACAGGTCTTCTGATGGATGCAGTTGTAGCAAACATTTTAAGGGCTGTTGGATGGTTAGATTTCCATGACAAATTCAAAGGGTTTCAGGAGGATATTGTGGATGAATTCCTAGGGAATTCAAGAGACAACCATAGAACTATGAGATGAATCCAAATCAATTTCTCCTCAGCAACTATCAGCCACATTTTTGGACTTCCTGAACAAGGTGAGAGGTTTTACCACTTGAAAACCATATACACTGATTTAATTAGAAATTTCTCTGTTCGTGGTGAACCTGCTATTCAATTACATTTGAATAAAAATGAAGTCAAAGGAATTCTGAGGTCCACACTCCCAAACCCTTGGGCATCTGTTGCCACCTAGTTAATGAAATACTTTACTTGTAATCTGGCTAATTCTCTATAGTTTTAGGGCCAATCATGAAAATGCTAATTTTTCTTAGACATGGAAATAGACACCCTGAGTATAGCATAAATATCCCCAATTTCTTGTATTCTACCATTAGGGCAACTGCAGAGAAATATCAGCAGAATAAGGGACCCATGAAACATCATTGCCTCATCTTTTTGGTAGTCAAGCACCACTTCCTATCTCAAGCCAATGGGTAAGAACTATTGTAAAACTTTCTTGAGTAGAGCCCCCAGGTCAGAGAACCAGAGATGGCACAACTAGGAGGTGAGAGTTCTCCTTCTCACCAATATGAGGAAACTGAGCCTTCAGCCTCCTCCACGACTGTTCACAAAGGGAAATTACCCTCATAGGAGGCCACTTCATCTGTAGGCCATATTCCTGACAGAAAGAGGAAAGGCAAACAAATTATAGAACCTACTCCTACACAAACCCTATTTATGACTCGATCACTTAGGAGAAAGATGACTCTAACTGAGAAATCTGGCCCTAAGAAATTAATAGAAGAAAGGTCTGGTCAGGGAATAGAGGAAACTTGATGGGCTCAAGAACCATCTCATGATTCAGATGAGATCCCTCTGGTCAGGAAGAGGAAACAAAGTGAAAATTCTCCAGCACCATCTATTCATATGGAGTCAAGCCCAGTTTCAACACCACCATGTGCTCCGGAGACAGGAAACATACAAACTTTTACTGTTTCCTCAGATTCTGAGGAAGAGAGAACTGCTCCGGAGGCACCTGCCCCACCTTTGCTCTAGAGAAGCAAAAGGAAGAGACAACTCTCACAAGCTAAAAAAGATATTGCCCTACTCGCTGAGGCACTCCTAGAATTGAGAACATGTGAGGATAAGGCTAGGCCTTCATTGGTGCCAGCAGAAGCAGAGGAACCCCAAGAGGATCCTCAGGACAAGTAGTCTGAAGAAGAAACAAAGCAAATGGATATAGTGGGCAGAGTAGGGTAGATGGCTATGGGAAACCCTGATGATCAACCAGTAGCCACAGAAGTAGAAGCAGAAACCTTCTCTCATCCCTCTGATCAAGAGGATGTAGAAATTCCAAAAGAACAACAATTAATGGAAGAAATTAAAAATTTAAAGAGATTGTTCTGGGGAAAGAATTTGATTATTACTAACCTCAAGAAGGTCAGTGTAGAGGTGGAAATGGAACAAAAACAAACCATTACAAATCTCCAAACAAAACTCCAAAACAAGGATAAGATCATCCAAGAGAAAGGGGTAGAGTTGGTGGCACAAAAAAGTGAGACAGCCAAATTGGTGGAAGAAAAGAGAAAGAAGCAACATAGAATGTTTCTGAGCTCACCATGGCCAGAGAAAATAGCCTCACAATAATGTTAGCACTGATTGAGAAAGTACAAAGCTAGGATAAACAGTTAACTTGGGCTAATAACAGACTAGATGACCAAGAAGAATATATTCAAGAATTGTCTGGCCCAAGGGCAACCAATGAGTAGGAAATCCAAATAGATGTCTATGTGGGTCTAATCCCCATTGACATTCCCAAAGCCCTATTTCATTGGGAGAAGAGGTGTAGAGAATATGAGGCTTCCAAGCCTATGTTGCAAATACAAAGGGCAGTCACTGCCAAAATAAAAAGAATAGCAACTTTGGAAGGCAAAATCATTAAAATGGCTTCCCTTGCTTTAGAAATTCTATCTTGCAGACCTCCAAGTGCCAGCTACTCCATGTTCTTACAGGAAAGGGTAGTGCGAAGGAAATTCTCTTTAGTCCTATCTGACCTGGTTGAGGATACAAAAACAACAAGAGGATTCATGACAGCATATACCAGGAGCAATAATGAGGACAATAATTTCCTATGTGAATTATACTTGCATGGGTTTTGTGTTAATGATATAACTTTTATTCTTTATCATTTTGTGGGGGAATGTCAACTTAAGGCATTTATGTCCCTGATGAGGAATCACCAGATCTGGAATGAAAGGATGGAAGATCATCTCAAGAAGGATTTAAAATAGATCTTTTCATCAGGAAGGAATGTCCCAATCTGGTGCTTTTAGGATCAGATTCAGGTCCCTTATCTATCATCCTGATGGTAAAAATGGAATTTTGCCATTATACCTGAAAAGTTTGCAGGAATGCTCCATCGATTTTGGTCTTTTTATGATCAATTCGGCAAATCCAGTACTTTCTGTAGCAAAGAAGAGATGGAATATTTTGACCCCAGAGCATAAACTGAGAGAGGTGGTCACCCCTGCAAACTTAAGATTATTCATGAGAAAGGCAAAGTTGATATCCAAACTAATGGATAACCATAAGTAGGAATGGATAGGTGGACGGTATAGGCCCCCTCTAATAATTGAACCACTTCTTATTTGGGCATAACATATGGAAGATGAAAAATTGCAGGACTGGATGAAGCAGGTTGATGAGTACAGAGGCAATGGTAGTATCAATCGAACAACTTGGACCACCTATGCCCAGTATTATAGCCTGTCAGACAAGCTGCTTCACCAGAATAAATCTAGAATGTGAGAAGCAGGAGGACCTGCCAAACCTTTGGTATGGGGGGATGATGAGTGCCAAGTTGCACTCATGAAATACATCTTTTTGCCTCTCTTTTTCCCCTTTCTGGGTTCATCTTTCCTAGTGTTTGCACCTAAATAAGCTAGCAAGATCGTTCTATTTTATGATTAAGTGAGATACATTACTTAAGATTAGAATTTCTGATTGAGTGACTAATGTGCATGGAATTGATGGAAAAATGTAGAAACTTCTCTCTTTTTGAATCAACAGGTGTAGATGCCAGGAACAACAATTTTGTGCATATCCGGAGATAGTCTTCAATGATCTCCAGAGACAATACCAAAGAACCATGACACCTAAAGTTTTGAAGAAATGAGGAATGCCTCTCCGGAGCTCTCCGAGAGTCTGGAGTATCTCCAAAGCTACAAACATATCTCTAGAGCTGCAGACAGGAACAATTATCTCTAGCGCCTCCTGAGAGTAGGGCATAATTCCAGCATAGCTACCGACCAGGCACTCTCAGCAGTGATCTTAATACCCCTCACTGCACTCAAATCATCACATGAGTGGTGAAGGGTCAACTTTAGTTAAACTGTTGGAGTTTTATCTTTTCAAAATTTTTGCATGAGTTATGGATGGAACTGATCCAATATCCTTATTTTCAGGGCCTTGATGCCCAAGTGTATTAAGACTCAAACTTAGACTTCTAAGTGGACTTTTGTTCCACTCAAGTCTACTTTTATCGCATGATTATTTTTTCATAGTTAGATAGTTAAGTACAATAAAGAGATGGTGTCACCTCATAGAAAGACTGGTAGATAAGTTTAGTGATATATCATCACTCAATTTTTATATATACCCTCAGACACAGTAGAAGATATAGACAATGATTGAATTATTCTAATTTTTGGAGATCTCAGTTCTGTGTTAGCAATATTTCCATGAATGCAGAGTGAATGAATTAGATTGAATCTAGTTGTGATCATCTTTTGTGCTGATTTCCTACTGTAGCCTTTAGCCCCAAGGGTGTGGAGCAAGGGCCCACTCTCACCACTAAGGCAGGAGGCTAGTACCACTATTTTATTGCTTCAGCTTTTTATGAAAATCTTTACTACTTTTAATAGATAAATGCAAGTTACTATTTTCTTTGCTTTAAGTAAATTTTCCTATTTTATTCTATTTCTAGCATCCATTAAATTTATTCAGCAAATAGATAGATTTATCTCTTTTCAAAATTGTAGAAACTGTTAGGATTATCTATAAACTGGTAACTATAGAATCCCTTGTTGCAGACAGCCGTGGACACAGCCCTAGTTTTTGACATCTAAAAATAGATTAAATGATGAGGTCCAGTGACATCTTGTCAGCTATATCCATTGCTGGTTGAAAAGTGGCTCCAGCATTTATCATTCCAAAGGGCATGTGCCTGTAGGTGAATATTCCCCACTTAGTGGTGAATGCAATCTTCAATCTATCTATCTTGTCTACCATCACTTGGTTGTAACCTGAAAAACCATCCAAAAATGACATCATATTTGAACCATTTACAATCTGCAAGACCTCATCCAAAGAAGGCAAAGGATAATTATCCTTTTCAGAAGCTCTATTTAAATTCCTGAAGTCTACACATAACCTAATATCACCATTCTTCTTCCTTACTGGGACCAAGTTGGCCACCCATGTAGAATGTCTCACTGGAAATATGATCCTAGCATTAAGCAATTTCTTCACTTCTTCAAAAATGATGCACTCAGCAAAGCATTAGCAGGTCTCTGTTTCTGTCTAAAAGGCTTGACATCTGGCTTTAATGGTATAGTATGAGTGATGATTGAAGTATCATAAGTTTTCAACTCATCATATGTCCAGGAAATAACATGAATATAATCTTTAAGTGCTTGGGTTAACCCTAACATTTCTTTTTCTATACACACCTTTCCAATCAGGACATTCATTTTTTCTACATCATGTCCTATGTTGACTAGTGAATATTCTCCTCCATCTGCTTTAAGGAGATCTTTCTATTATAGCATGTTATCTAAATCAAATGCTCTTTCCAACTCTATCATTCCTTTAGGAATCTTGTTACTGGGCAACTCTATTATCTCTTCTTCTTCCCAGGTATGATCTTCCACATTTCTTTCATCTATAATCTATGCATCAAATACATCTCTATTGGATATGAAGTCTAAAATGTGCTGGTCAGCATCAAACACTTGAAGGTTAACTACATTGTCTGGTACAAAGGGTACTGACACTAATTCAACTAAAAATATCTTCAAACCAGATATGGATAATGGTTCGAAAGTACTTGCGGCTTGGGCCAAGGCATCTGCCCTGTGATTTTGTTCTCTACGCACATGAGTGATGTTAAATGCATCAAAATCTTCTATCAGATCCCATACCCTATGTCTGTAATTAGATAACTTCTTGTAATTACAAGAATATACGCCTCTTACTTGTCTTACTAACAATTCTAAGTTTCCATAGACATGCAGAATCTTTAGTTTCTTTCTGAGTGCAAACAATATCCCATGGATCAGAGATTCATATTTTGTCACATTATTTGTGCATGGGAATTGTAATCTATATGCTACTAAGTAGGATTTACCAGCTAGATCAATAAGATCTATTCTTACTCCAGCCCCTTGTTTTGATTTAGATCCATCAAACCTGAGGATCCATGGCTTATCTTCAGTTAAAGGTTTGTCTGGGCCTTCTCTTTTATTTTTAGCTCTAGTAGCTGCACCACTTGATATCCATCTTAATTTTGGTGTTTCAATTTTCTCAAACTTCACCCTGTTTGGCTGATGTGAAGCTTGTTGCAAGTATGAGGTTAACCAGTGTTGTCATTGATGTCAACATACTCATATTGCATTGGTAAGAAGGTTTGGATGAGCTGTGTGTTGAGGATATTGAGAAAAGTAGTCTCAATCAGGAACAATGAAGAACAGTGATAAGAAGAAGGCAAATGTACTCAATAGGTTGAGGATCAGAGGATGCAGATTAAAGGGTTTGTAGGTATGAGTCTTAAGATGATCTAGTTAAGATTTCAGAGGTCCGCATGAAGATATGAAAAATTTGTGATCGGTCAAGTAGAACCGGTTCTGGGAGCTGTTCCGGAGTGACAGAGTGTTACAAAAAGGTCCAGTCAGATCCGGAGGAGCATTGTCAAACTCTGTGGATTGGAAGGAGTGTTTGGGATGTCTTTGTGATGTGTCATCTTGATTGGTACATGGTTTGGAGGTCTGGAAGCACCTTCTTCAGTATGATAGTAGTGACAGACTGTGTTCTTGAAGTTTTAGATGAAGAGGAGAAGAGATTCCAGTGAGTAGAGGAAGTGCGGATGTACCTGGTTAATCAAGCAAGCTTGTGAAGGTTCTTGGATTATATTGAGGTTATGTTATCGGTTCGTATTGGTGGTAGAGCCTAGAATTGAAGATATTCTTCTGGATGAAGTTCTTGTTTAGACTAGCTGACCGGATGAGTTGTTCATCTTGCGAATGTTCTTGTGGTGGCCGACCAGATGTATTAATCATCTTGTGAATGTCCTTATGGTTGCTTGCTAACTTATATGATTGTTCCTAAGTCGATGTCTTGTATAAATAAAGGTTTGTGAGTTCATTTCAAAGTGTGTTGAGCAGCGGATGAGTGTGGTATAGCGAAAGAGTGAAGGGCAGAGCAGAAGTATCTCAGGCTTAAATGGAACTAATCCAGGCATGGTAAAGATGTCAATCTCCAGTTCAAGTTTGTGATTCTTATCACTTTGTAGACAGTGTGTCTTTTGTAGGCAATGTGCCTCTTTGTGAGCAGTGTGCTCGGGTAATGAGCCCTAATTGGCATGTGCCATTCATTTTTTCTTATTCTTCTAACAGAGAATAATCCTTGGGTTAATCACCCCATGGTTTTTCCCTTAACTAGGTTTTCCATATCAAAATCTTGGTGTCCAATGTGTTGATGTTTATCTGCTCCTGTGTTTATGCATTATGCTTTCATGGATGGTTAATTGATATGCTATTCACTAACAAAGAAGAATCAAGTGTTTGAAGTAGAAGCAAATTTTTGTACAACTAATTCACCCCCCTCTCAGTTGTGTGCCCTAGATCTAACAGTTGGTATCAAAGCTAAGTTCCTCTGAAAAGAGCTTAACCGCTTGAGGAGATCTAGGATGTCGTCATACAAGAAGGATAGTCTGAAGTTTGATGGAACCAACTTCACTCTCTAGAAAGGTCGCATGAAATGTCATTTGGAGTGTATGGGAAAAGCATACTTGACCATGGTCTCAAAACCATATGTTCCTCCACAGGGTGGTCCAACAACTCTGAATAAAATCACAGATGCTGAAAATAATCTGCGGACCAAGGAAGCTCTTCTAAGCTCATTGAATGACTCAGATCTCTCAAATGTTATTGACCTACCAACTGCATATGAGATCTAAACTAAACTAGACCTTCTGTATGAAGGAGATGAGTTTGTCAAGAGTGCAAGATTGCAAAGTCTGAAAGGGAAATTTGAAAGATTGAAGATGAGAGATGATGAAAATATCACTACCTTTATGCCAAGAGTGAATGAGCTAGTGTGTGGAATCAGGAATGCTGGTGGAGTTCTGGATGAAAATGAAATTGTTTGCAAAATTCTCAGATCCCTTCCTGCTACCTACAAAATCAAGGTTGCTGCCATTGATGAATTCAGAGCCCATACAACTATCACAAGAGAGCAACTGGCTGGCAAACTAGTTGCATTTAAAATGACTGAGTTTGAAGATGATCCCCCCAAGACTGAATCTACATTCAAAGTTAGTGTCTATGTGAAAGGCAAACAAAGATTTGATCTGGGAGAGAACTCTTGAAGGAAGCTGTCATGGTATGATCAACCAAGGAAAGACATGGAAGAGGAAGAAGCAGAAACAGCTCATCTTGAAGCCCTCATTGCAAAGAGATTGCCAAGAGGATCCGGTAAGTATGAAGAAAAGTTACCCTTTAAGTGCTTCAACTGCAATAAGATTGGCCATTTTGCTTCAAGATGTACAGAAAGATCTACAAGGTCTAATACTAACAGACAGAGGTTTCAAAAGAACTGCTATTACGTTCATGAAGAAGATGACAATGAAGGAGTAACAGATGATGAATCAGAAATAGGAAGCAAATCCGGAAATGAATGGGTGTTTATTGCCATCAAGGAAGAAGAGTCAATACCCTCTGAATCTATCAATCATAAGGTTGTAGAAAGAGCTTTGGCTACCCAAGTTGAAGAAAAGGATGATTGGGTTATTGACAGTGGATGCTCTCACCATATGACTGGTGACAAGAACAAGTTCTTAAATTTAGAAAGGTATGAAGGAGGAATGGTAAAGTTTGGTGACAATTCTACAGGTAGAATCAGAGGTAGGGGAACTATTTCTTTTGATGGAAAGAGAAAAATAGGTAATGTACTATATGTTGAAGGATTGAAGCACTATCTTCTCAATGTTGGTCAGTTAGTGGACAAAGGCTATGATCTCCAATTCAAGAATGAAAAATACAGAATCTTTACAAGCTCTGGAACTGAAATTGCATCCGGTACTCAAATAAAAGGTAATATCTTCCATGTAGTTGGTTCTAATAAAAGTTGTCTATTTGTTCAAGTTGATCAGAGTTGGTTATGGCATAGAAGGATGTGCCATGTGAATTTTGATAACATCATCAAGATAAGCAATACTCAGGTTGTAAGAGATCTTCCTAAATTGGTGAAACCTACAAATAGTTTATGCAAAGAATGTCAGTTAGGTAAATAGAGCAGAGTCTCTTTCAAAAGCAAGGATCAGTCCACTACCGGATTGTTGGAATTAGTACATACTGATCTCTGTGGTCCAACAAGAATCAGGAGTATGCAAGGTGATAGATATTTCATGTTGCTAATTGATGACTATTCCCGGATGATGTGGGTTACCTTCCTAAAAGAGAAATTAGAAGCCCTTGAGAAGTTCAAAATCTTCAAAGCTATGGTAGAGAATCAAATCGGATTGAAATTGAAGTGTCTAAGGTTTGATAGAGGTGGTGAATTCACATCCAGTGAAATCATAGACTTTTGTGAGAAGCATGGCATAAAGAGACAGTTGTCTGCTCCTAGGACTCCATAATAGAATAGAGTAGTTGAGAGAAAGAACCAGACCATCCAGGAAGCTTCCAGGACAATGATGATGGAAGCAAATGTTCCTCAGATGTTTTGGAGAGAAGCTGTCAGCACTGCAGTCTACACTCTTAACTGAGTTCAAATCAGAAACAATACCGGTAAGACTCCTTATGAACTTTGGTTTGGTATAAATCTTACTATGAGATATTTCAGAGTATTTGGTAGCAAGTGTTACATCAAAAGAGATGAAGATCTAGGAAAGTTTGATGCTAGAAGTGATGAAGGAATTTTCTTGGGTTACTCCACTCAAAGCAAAGCATACCGGTGTTACAATAAGAGACTGAAAAAGATGATAGAAAGTATAAATGTGAAGGTTGATGAAGGAATTGAGAAGCCCTCAAGGTTTTATGAATATGATGAAGATGATCAGGATGGTGCTCTGATTCAAGGAACTCAACCCCTTCCTGAAAGTCAGATTCAGACTGATCCAGTAAATCAGGAAGAAGAGGTTTGTCTGAATGAACCTGATCAAGAAACAACAGTGCAAGAGACTCCCAAAGTTCCAAGGTATGTAACTTTAAATCACTCTGAAGATCAGATCATAGGTGACAGAAGAAAAGGGGTACAAACAAGGAGGAAAATTGTTCAAAATTTAGATGAATGTTGTCTGATTTCAAAGATTAAACCTAAGACAATAAATGAAGCATGCAATGATGAAAATTGGACAAAAGCAATGGAAGAAGAGTTGATGCAAATTGAGAAAAATCACACTTGGGATCTTGTTCCCAGACCTAGAAACAAGAATGTGATTGGAACCAAATGGGTCTTCCGGAACAAACTAAATGAGGTTGGTGAAGTTATCAGAAACAAAGCCAGATTGGTTTGCAAAGGCTACTCTCAAATAGAAAGAATTGATTTTGAAGAAACCTTTGCTCTGGTAGCAAGAATTGAAGTAGTCAGATTATTTCTTGCATATGCTGCCTTCAAAGACTTCAAGGTATATTAGATGGATGTCAAGTCTGCCTTCCTAAATGGTGATTTGGAAGAAGTATACATTGAACAACCAGATGGATTTCAATTGTCTGATAATGTTGATATGGTCTGCAAGTTGAAGAAAGCATTGTATGGATTGAAGCAAGCCCCAAGAGCATGGTATGAAAGGTTGGATAAGCATCTTGTGAGATTGGATTCAACAAAGGTACTGCTGACAGTAACTTATATTTCAAAATTGATCATGAAAATATTTTGATTATTGAAGTGTTTGTGGATGATATCATTTTTGGAGGAAGAGATAGTATGTGCAAAACTTTTGCAAATCAGATGAAAAGTGAGTTTGAAATGTCTATGCTTGGTGAAATGAATTTCTTCTTGGGTCTGCAAATTACTCAAACTAAGAAAGGGATCTTCATTTCTCAGACCAAATATGTGAAAGAATTGTTGAGGAAATTCAGTATGGAAGATTCAAAGCCAATGAACACTCCTATGGCAACCAGATGTAAGTTGAGCAAAGATGATGACTCTCTGAAGGCATATTAGACAAAGTATAGATCAATGATTGGTGGATTGTTGTATCTCACTTAGACTAGACCAGATATAATGCAGGTTGTTGGTCTTGTGGCAAGATTTCAAGCTAATCCTAGAGAATCTCATGTTATGGCAATCAAGAGAATTTTTAGATATCTAAAAGGGACAGTGGAGTATGGTTTGTGGTATCCTAGAGATCATGATTTCTCTCTTCATGCTTACACAAATGCAGATTGGGCAGGAGATGTGGATGACCGGAAGAGCACCAGTGGTGGAGTATTCTTTTTGGGAAAGAGATTGGTTTCTTGGCTAAGCAAGAAACAAGATGCAATATCTCTTTCTACAACTGAAGCAGAATACATTGCAGCAGCAAGTAGTTGCACTCAAATCTTATGGATGAAGCATATGCTAAGAGACATTAAAGTTGAATATGAGAAGCCTATCACAATTTTCTGTGATAATTCAAGTCCAATTAATATTTCTAAGAATCTAGTATTGCATTCTAAGACTAAGCACATATCTATCAAGTTTCACTTTTTGAGAGAACAAGTGAACAAGGAAGAAGTCAGATTGCAGATATCTTTACTAAACCTCTTCCCAAGGACTCTTTTGAGTATCTCCAAGAGAAGTTAGGGGTCATGGCCCCTCCAGTGATGAACTAGGATGTATTGATGTGCATTAGTCCGGTGGATATCACAGTCATATCTTGTGATATGGATTGATGATGGGGAGTTGCTACTAAGGGGGAGCAGCTAGTATGATTCTGATATGTTACAAGTGCAAGTATGAGCCCTTTGCCATTGATGTCAAAGGGGGAGAGAAGACATGTGAAAAACAAAGTGGTTGATGATCAAAGGGGGAGCAGTAAAGGAAGAGAAGACATGTGAAGAGTTGTTGCTAATAGGGGGAGCTGTGACAGAAAGGAGAAGTTCTTGTCTTGATGGTTTTTCACATCATATGTTGCCATCAATGACAAAGGGGGAGATTGTTGCAAGTATGAGGTTAACCAGTGTTGTCATTGATGTCAACATACTCATATTACATTGGTAAGAAGGTTTGGATGAGCTGTGTGTTGAGGATATTGAGAAAAGTAGTCTCAATCAGGAATAGTGAAGAACAGTGTTAAGAAGAAGGCAAATGTACTCAATAGGTTGAGGATCAGAGGATGTGGATTAAAGGGTTTGTAGATATGAGTCTTGAGATGATCCAATTAAGATTTCAGAGGTCCACATGAAGATATGAAAAAGTTGTGATAGGTCAAGTAGAACCAGTTCCAGGAGCTATTTCGGAGTGACAGAGTGTTACAAAAAGGTCCGGTGAGATCCGGAGGAACATTGTCAGACTCTGTAGATTGGAAGGAGTGTTTGGGATGTCTTTGTGATGTGTCATCTCAATTGGTACATGGTTTGGAGGTCTGGAAGCACCTTCTTCAGTATGACAGTGGTGACAGACTGTGTTTTTGAAGTTTCGGATGAAGAGGAGAAGAGATTCTAGTGAGTAGATGAAGTGTGGATGTACCTGGTTAATCAGGCAAGCTTGTGAAGGTTCTTGGATCATATTGAGGTTATGTTGTTGGTTCGCATTGGTGGTAGAGCCCAGAATTGAAGATATTCTTCCAGATGAAGTTCTTGTTCAGACTAGCCAATCAGATGAGTTGTTCATCTTGTGAATGTTCTTGTGGTGGCTGACCGGATGTATTAATCATCTTGCGAATGTCCTTATGGTTGCTTTCCGACTTAGATGATTGTTCCTAAGTCGATGTCTTGTATAAATAAAGGTTTGTGAGTTCATTTCAAAGTGTGTTGAGCAGCGGATGAGTGTGGTATAGCAAAAGAGCGAAGGGCAAAGTAGAAGTATCTCGGGCTTAAATGGAACTAATCCAGAAATGGTAAAGATGTCAATCTCCAGTTCAAGTTTGTGATTCTTATCACTTTGTAGACAGTGTGTCTCTTATAGGCAGTGTGCCTCTTTGTGAGTAGTGTGGTCGGGCAGTGAGCCCTAATTGGCATGTGCCATTCATTTTTTCTTATTCTTCTAACAAAGAATAATCCTTGGGTTAATCACCCCGTGGTTTTTCCCTTAACCTGGTTTTCCATGTCAAAATCTTGGTGTCCAATGTGTTGATGTTTATCTGCTCCCATGTTTATGCATTATGCTTTCATGGATGGTTAATTGATATGCTATTCACTAACAAAGAAGAATCAAGTGTTTGAAGTAGAAGCAAATTTTTGTACAACTGATTCACCCCCCCTCTCAGTTGTGTGCCCTAGATATAACAAAGTTGATATTCCTTTTTCTTCTTTGTCATCAGAGGGAAGATCCTTTGGAGAAGGCAACATCTGCCTTTTCAGAATATGCAAACACAATGAACATGTAGTTTATGAATGTGGTGCTTCATGTAACCTGCACCATCCCTCAATTAAAACATCCTGTGGGGATCTTTGCTACTATATCATCTTCTAAATTTGTTTTGATAAAAATACTTCAAACTTGGGCAAATTATTGTCTCCATCTTCATTAGATATTTCATAATCTAACTCAACCAAGCAATCGGTTTCTAGGGTGATATTCTTGTTACTCTTAGAATTACTCTCGCTACACACCAATATCTCTTCTATCATCTAAATAGGACTTTCATCATGATATGTGCTTTCTTCTGTTCCTACAAATGACAGACAAAAATTAGTATCGCTATCACTATCTACAAAACTTACCCTAGATGGTGATGATGATGCCTCACTACATGCTTGTTCCAGTTCCATCATGTCTAAGCAAGCATCACAACTCTTAATCTGCTTCATCATGTAACTTGGACCATCCCTCAATTAGAATATCATCAATAGGCATTTTTAACAATTGGCAATGTTGTACATCTTTAGACAAGTGTATCTCAAAGTTCTTGAAGTGGTCTACTTCTATATCATTTTTAGGACTACAATTAGACTCTAAAATTATTCTATCATCCTAAAGATTGTCATTATCAACATGAACATCATACATGAGGATCTCCTCTATCTTGATGGTTTGGGGTCTGATGGAGTACACCCCGGGTTCCACATCTACATACATGATCTCATTAGTTTATTGTATTTAGTGATCATATGTTTCACGCGAGGTTTAACATCTATCCTTATTTGGTTAGGTATTCCTTTCCAAGGTAACCACATGTGACTAAAATCAGTGGACATGTATCCATTGAGTGTTTTTGATCAATCCCTGCTGAGCAACATCCCATATGTATCTAGTATATCTACTACTTGAATATGAATGTAGTATTGGATTCTTGGATCTGATGCTAACTGCATATGGATGTGAGTCAGTTCTCCTACGACAGTCACCTTTGTTTTATCTAATTGTGTTACTTTCTTCAGTGACTTGGTAGGATGTAACCCTAAGGCGTTACATATGGACAGGGGCATTACATTAGTAGATGCACCTGAATCTACTAAGCAATTATGCAAATTCTTTCTAAACATCCTTATGGTAAGGAGAAAAGGAGGTGACTCAGTTTTATCTCTATAAAGAGTCATGTGTGAAGTCTCTGTAGCTTGAGTAGTGGCTAGAGTTTTGTGTTTAACATTAATATCCTTAATGGCATGATCTTTATTCCCAGTTTGACTTGAGGTATGATTATCCTATTTTGGAGCAGGATCATCTAAATATTTCATGAAATTTTTTTTATAGCTGGGATTTTGAGTAGCTCTCACAATGACAGGTTGATCTTGATCTTTTTCATTTCATCTGCTAAGTATGTGACCAATTTATCAGACTCAGGGGGCAGATTACCAGCTTTTGGTACTACATTTTGTGGTGCTAAGTACTGAGCATTAACTTTAGGAAATCTAGGGTTATTGCTTGCCTTAGGATCAAGAGGAGTGTTGAAATTATTTGGAGGCAAGGATGTAGTCAAAGGACCAGCAGGTCGATTGGAGTTATTCCTTAAGTTGTAATTATGTCTACCTTGATACTACTACTGATAAGCATGTACCTCTTCATATTCAACTAATGGCTCATTTTCATCTTCAAATGGAAAAACATAATTGGTTTCAAAAGCCATAACTGACTCTTCACATGATAAAGTGTAATTTTCATGAGGTGACATTGTCTGCTGATGAGGATGATTGATGAAACTTTCTAGTACAAGAGCAAAATCATATCCATAGGGGACAATTTCATTTCCTTCAACACAAGGTGGATTACCTATAGTATTAGATACTTTAGTTTGGAATATACTAGCAGCTATCCTAAACTGAGGACAATCCAGGTCTGCATGAGCATTGGTATTATGTATCCTACACCAGTTTGTAAGAGCTGTCTCTTCCAGGTTCACTCTAGTAGTCTACTTAGGTTCACTAGGAGGTTGATTATCTAAGGGTGATGGCAAAGAACCATTGTTTGGCCTAGTGTTCCACACTCTAGGTTGTCTAGGAGGATTATTGTTACCATTGTTTTTATAGTTGTTATTGTACCCCCTATCAGGATAATCAGATCTATCATTGGCATAGCCTCTATTCTGATTTGGTTGAGAATAGAAGTTCTGACTCCTCAAATGAGTGATCTCAGTGGGGAGTTTTCTTAGTTGTACTAATATCTCTTTAATTTCTTCCTTTTCTTCCTTAACTTTGGCTACTACATTCTCTGTTTGAGGTTTGAAGAAAGAAGATCCATTGTTATTGTTATTAGACTATTCCACAACCTGAGGTACCTGTGTATGTCCTGGATATTGTAACATTTGACAAATTCCATTTGGAGGTGGCATGATACTAAGTGGAGGTATCTATAAAGGGCTTGGCATCACAACTGGAGGTATCATGGCTCCATTGGTTGCTTGTTGAGAAAGATATGTAGGATAAATAAGGAGTGTAGGAAATGCAATATTAGGTGTTGGAGCAGGGATCAACTATTGACTGACTTTGACAGCTTCTTCAAAAGCTCCTACCAAGGTTGTGACACCAAGATGTGTTCTCCTGATAAACATAGAAGTCAGGGGATCTAAGGTTGAGTAGTATATACTCCTAGCAACTTCAATTGTTATAGTATAAGGAGTAACTAGCTTTGAGAGCATCTTTTGGAATCTTCCATTGAAATTGGCAATAGGTTCTCCCTCAAATCTCTTGATTAAGGCAAACAGATGATAATTCATTGAAGGATCTATAGGTATTTTGAATCTATCCATAAAGGCTTTCTCCTTTCGAGCCCATGAACCGACTGAACCTTAACAAAGACTGATATACCAATTATATGCCTCTTCCCCTAAGAAAAATGGAAATAACCTGCATACCACACCCTGATGTTCAATTCTTGCCCTACAATAGGATTTCTTGAATGTTCTAATGTGATCATCAACATCCTGATATGGATGATATTTAGGACAAATTTTGTTAGGATTTTTAGGTAAAGGATGATATGCAGTAAAAGTCAGAGGTGACTCTGCAGTAAAGAATGACATTGTGACTAGTGGAGGTTGGACTAGGGGCGTGACAAGTGGTCCTGTCGGTATTTGTAACCTGATTGGAGTTATTGGAGTGTGTTCTGGTGAAGCTCTTCATGCACTAGAACCAGGAGAATGATGAATATCTACTGTTCTAGGTCTGAGTCCTCGGATAGGCAATTCTTTAAAGAGTCCACTAGATCTGGACCTAGTATTTGGCCTGAGAGCCAGGATTTCTTGAATTTTAAGGAAATTTGGCTTGTTTAATGTAAAGGTCAGCTAAAACACTCAAGAAAAGGATGTACTTATGATCAGAATCTGAAACTGACTAGATATTTATGCAATATTTGCAGAAATGATGCAAATATGAGGTGATGTGAGACTTTTGGACACAAGCAACATGATAACATGTCTCTTAAGAACATTACCTCAAAGCTTTAGCAAAAAGACTTGAAAGAGAGCTTATCATTTGAATATCACAGTGATCAATTGCAAAGATTGAAATATTTAAGCTCAATTTTGAAACTTTGCAATGGATAAGCATAAACGGACTCAAAACAACAAATCTGTGTACACAACTTGAAATACAAAGTTACGTGAGTATTACCTTTTCTTCCGTGTCATCAAATTAGACAAATCTAATGATGAAGGCCCTCCTTCTAGTACCAATTTATGTTGATGATGATTGTTAGTCATAACAACATGCATAAAAATTTGTACAACAAACCATATTATCTTGTAAAGTACGATCAACTTAGGATAAGCTGATGACTCCAAGTCTCCGTTGATCAGGTCATGATCATTTGACGTTACTTAGAGGTTGATGTGACATACTATTTTCCATTTCAAGGGGTCTTACATTTTCTAGGTGATTAGTATTGTACTATATCCTGTAAATTCACTCCACAGAGATGTTAATTCTACTCTATTTTTAGTGATTGCTGAGATATTTGTAAGTTTGATCAATTCTTCTAATCATTGATCATTGGAAACTTGCCCTTTCTTCTACACTACAAATCTATTCAAATGATGTGTCTATAAGTGGATATTTATATGTATTTCATGGATATTTATTTGAATTTGCATGATATTTACCAATTTGACAAGCTTTTACTTCAAATATGCTCTATATTTTTCAATTGTCTACGGGATATCTACATATTTCATGTTTTATTTGCTTTGATTGTCTGTTATTTCCAATTATGGAGATGATCTATTATGAAATTGAAAGAAATTTAAAAGAATAATTATACCTTTAGTGAATCTTTAGTCATTGAATTACATACATACAAGATACATTCACGAAGAAAAGAAATCAAACCATAGGTCACCAGGATGTTCCACAACTAGATATGGTTGATGCTAACTTCAAAGGAATTAGGAATGAAAACAATACATGCGGGCTGAAAAGAACTCCAAGGGACATAGCTAATCAATGCATATATCCAGATTTCAATCACAGATTACTCAGGATTTATGATGATTTGTAATCACAATGGCTTCTCTTTCATTAAGTATGCATAACATGTACATTTACAACAACTTTGAAATGAGTCCTAAATTTTTCAGCAATCAAAATTCAATTAAGTTTCAAATGTTTAAAAGATTGCACCCTACACCTTTTATAGAATAAGGTGAGGAGGTAGTTACAATTGACCAACGGTCAGGATTTATCAATTAAGATCAATGGTTGACAATTCCTCTATGACTTAGTCAACTTTTGTATGCCTCATAATTGATGAGTACCTTATGCATATGCTCATTTAGTGATGTATCTTCATTCATTCCTTAGATTCTTCTTCTTCATTTTCTTCTTCTTCATCATTCTCCCCATCTTCATCACTTTCAGCGTCACTGTCACTTTGATATACATCCTCTTGTATGTGGACCTTTGCTGCTGTCCTAATATGTTCATATGCTTGTAATATTTTATCAACCTCTCCCCCATATTGGATTCTGGCTTTTGTTATGGCATGTTTATGAGACTGGAACTTAGCCTTGAGAGCTTCCAGCTTACCTTTTCTGCTATTCAAAGTCTCATTGCATGTTTCCACTTTAACTTTTATCCTCATAATCTTATTCATTACTTCTTCTATTAGGTGGGTGAGAGGGTCATCTACTACTGACTTGAAATCATCATGCAGAGCCTTAGTATCAAAGTTTGCATCCTGATTCTCAATTTTGCCTTCTATTTTACCCTCCAAGGCCTCAAGGATCTCTGCTTCATACACCATCATGCTGTGCAACTTTATACTAATATCCCTAAGCTTGCCACTGCACTTCTTCCAGATATCACATTCAAACCTGATATCTTCATACCATATACTTATCAGCAGGGGCAGTATTATTGTGCAATACTTGATTACTTATCAAGATTTATGGATCAATTCTCTTCATTTCACTTAGAGCAGTTAGGTCCTTTTCCAATTGGAATGACCTCTTTCCTGTATCATTTTGCATTTTATCTACCTTTCTCTTTAGTCTGCTTAAAGAATTCCATCTTTCTAATGAGCTTCTCAATACATCTTCAGCCCCAGTGAGAGATGACAACATCCATTTTTCCATGACCATTGCCTCATGTTTCATTAGGTCTAACTTGGTGACCTCTTCCTGTGATATGACAGTCAATGGGACTACCAGATCAATTGATGTATTATCAGGGTTAATTAACCCTTTAATGAAAGAATGTAGTTGAGCAATGTGCTCCTTATGCATTTTATTTTTCTCTTTCTCCTTCTTCACCCTTTGAGTTAAAGAATCGATAATGTCCTTCCCTTCTTGACCTTCCTAGTCCTCATTGGCAAAACCTAAATCAATAGTTGTGATTTGGAATTCCTCTAGGCTGATTTTGCCCTTTTCTTTCTCAATTGTGGGAAGTGCTACCTATGTAGTTCTTCTGCCTATAGTAGAATATCTCTTTATGGCTGATGTTAATCTGGCCTTCCTCCTTGGCTTCATCATTGTCTGTGAACAAGGTAGAAACATCAAACTCTTAAATCTTTGACCCTTGTTCCATACCTATTTCCTTTTCTAGCCACTGAGGAACATCATCTCCAAATCCTTGATGACCTCTGTCAATATCATGTCTACCATGTTCTCTAGTATCTACTTCTATTCTTTGTGGAGAAGGCACCTTCTTAATTTCTTCCTCATGTAGTTCTTCATGAGGGGGATCTTGTTGAATTTCTTCCTGTTGAGGGGTTGCCTTCTGCAAAGCAGGATCCTATGGAATTTCCACATTCTGATCATGTGCTTGATCCTATACTCCCTCCTGCTTTTCATCCTCTTTATTATTTTTCTCACCTAGTGTCATATTGACATCTTCAGATGTCTGTGTATTTTGCAATTGTGGATCACCTTGATCAAGGGTCATCTCTTGTTCTCCTCCTTATGCATCAATATCCTATGGCTTAGGGTCCTAGCCTGATTTATCTTTTACTCTTGAGACTTCTCCCAGATCCCCCTAAGTTTGAGTAGCAGTAGAATGTGATATATCTTGATCATACCCACTCTTCTATTGAACTTCTACTATTTTTGGTTCGGTGGTGTCTCATGCTGTTGCTGACCTTGATCAGGAGTAGTGCTATCTTTTTTTGCATGCTTTTCCACTTCAATCTTCTCTGGTTCGTTAGGTGCACCTATTTTATCCTTAGGGCTTACATCACCCCTATATGTTAAATCCACGACGAAAGGGCTAGTCACCTGCTCAACCAAATTGTCGAGCCCTATCTATTGGGCTGCCCTCTCTGGGCTACCTTGTTTTACTTCCTCCTCTGTTTGCTTTATTTCCTCCAACACAGCCATTTGTGCTAATGGGGTTCCATGAGGAGTCATGTGGGTGTTGGAAATGAGAGTCTCCATTTGATGAGAAGCCACAATCTAAACTACCTCATCATCAGATAAGTCCATGGTATCCTCCAAAGAGAAAGGAACACCCTGACTTGCTTTAAACACTTCTCTCGTTTGTTCCTCTACCTTCTTAGTTTTGAATTTTATTATGGTGGGAAAAAGGAACATCATGTTGCAGTTCCTTCCTAAATGCTTCACCACCAGCTCCTCGCAATATGATGGGATCAGCCCAGATATCCCCCCTCATTATTGTTCTTTATTTCTTGGGTGGTGATGTCAGTAGCATTGCCCTTCTCTTCTTGCTGACTACCTGCAAGTCATCACCTCTAGGTTCTTTATTTAGCTGCTCTTCTTCCAAATGGATGCCTTCTTCCACTTACTGCTACAAGTTCTGGCCCTCTACCTGCACTTCTGTAGTTTCAACAGCGGGCCTCAAAATCCTTTTGGTTTTCAATTTTTCGATCTAAGGCTATGCAGATGATGTGGATGCTTGTACTAATGTAGATGCACCTGCAGCTAACATGGTAATCCTTTCTGTTATCACCCCCTTTGGTTCATCTTCATTTTTCTTACCTTTAGGGGGACCCTTCCTTTGTTTTTGTGTAGGAAATCTTTCCCTGTTGGATTTCCTCTTTTCATTGAGGAAATCATCATATTCCTCATTAGATACTTCTTGCCTCTTCTTCTTGGCATCAACTGTAAGGGAAACACCCCTTTTCTTCAATCTTTTTATCTCTTCATCCACCCAGGCTTGGGTTAACTGGATCACCCCACTTGTTAGCTGATCTAGGGATATATCCTCCTACTGTGCAAGATCCAGAGCTGATATGGTGTTATTATACACCTTTTTGTCCTCATATTCATTAGATATGATCTTCCCATCATCCTTCTGCAACTGCACTAGCACCGGGATCCAATCAAAGGTTTTAATCTAATTCAAGGTGAGTTGCTGATATTTCCTTCTCCTCACCTCAGCTTCATCATCACAGTCAGTCTAGAAGTCCTCTAGATGCTTCTAATGTATTGGTTTTCCTAATATTTTCTACATCCTGCCATAAGTATCATATGATCTGGCTAGGGGGAATGGTTGTAAATTCATCAATTTTAGTCCTCCCATGACATGTTTTATGCTTTTTGAATCTAAGCACATGTACCAGCCCATAGATATTGGGAATAAAACTGGAGGTATCTTCTTTTGTGCCTTGTAGGCTTCAATTATTGTGGATACCTACCTAACAAATTCCATCAAGACAACCCCATCAGTAGGGTATCTTGGCAACATAAGAGGTTGTCCTTCAAATCCCTCTATCTTGATGTATGAAAAAGTGACAAACTAGATAAATGAGGCTCCATGCTAATAAACAACTTCCTGAGCTTCCATGCTCAGCCTTTTAGTCCTGTCTTCCTCCATGGTTCTAACCAGATGCATGTAGAATGCATCATTTACCAGTTTGTAATCCAGGAGGTAATCTTTCCTTTGTAATGGGGGATAATGATCCCATATGTGTGCATCATCAGCGTCACCACCAGCCTTGCCCACTGTCTTCAAAGCATCAAAAGGTCCTTTATATGCACATGAGTATACCACATATGAGGTCATATAAAATAAACATGTCTATCCTCCTAGGTTCCTCATTCCCTCATCCAGTGCGTCACTAATGACCTTAGCCCATAATGGCCTGTTGTATGCATATAAGACCATCTGGATGATCCCAAACATCCAGATCTAAAAATTTCCAGCATGAGGTTTACCTGTCATCCTGCTCAGCAGGGAAATCATTTATTGGTATTCATCATCAAAATCAAATTTATACAGATGTACGAGTAATTTGGATGAGGCAGCATATGTGCTTCTCTTTGATCTCCATTGGTAAATCCTCTTCCTTGCATTTTTCTTATTATTATTGTACTCTATTTCTAACTTGCGCAGGTCCATGCTCACCACCTTCTTCCCAACTGGTAGATTAAAAGTGGAAGTAATGCCCTTGATTGAGAAGTTTGCATATATTCTTCCATGCTTCTCCACCCGTCTGGTTTGAAGGTTATAATTCCTTGCGCATTCCACTACCAACTCTGGGGTATCCATAGCATATGAAAAACTAGCTGCATGCCACATACCACATCCAGAATGAGATTGTCCTTATCATGATCCACTCTTGTTGACCATACTGCCACGTCTGTATCTCCTTGGTGAGTATCACCAATAACTCTATACTTAAATTGTACCCCCTCAGGCTAGACAAACATAGTCTTGAGGAACTCTCTGCTAGACCTATTCCTTCTGAGATCTGCCATGGATTCCTACAATAAACATAATATTCTTTACCCTACAGCATCCACATGCATTTCTACAACATCATGTACTTCTATATCATGTGTACTCTATATATTACTCTTTACTTCATCATGATACGTATTATCAGAAAGCCAAACCATAGGAAAGAACAAATACTCTACCTGAACACCCAGAAAATGACAACAAGAGGGTTTTCAGTTACTTACCTAACAATGCTTTCCTCCTGGGTTAGATGACTGATTATGGAGAAGGCCTGTAGATGCTCAAGATCACCCATTCCGTTACGCTAAAGGATCCAATCCGTTGACAGGTAGCTGTATGAGGGTTTGACTTCGGAGCTCTATAATTTCTCAATTTTTCACAAGGTAAATGAAAATAACCTTTGAATTTTACCTTTAAAGCAGGTCAATAGGACAAATTAGGGTAAAAATGTGTTGTCTTGATCAAATATGTTGATCATCTGTAGGGAATCCATAGATGTTGACAAGTGTTCAATCTACATTCGTAATCGGCGGGAATTCATCTACTACATTTAAGTACATTTAATGTCAAGAAACAGGGGGGGTGATCTTTGAAAGATCAAAAGATATTCAAAATATGACCCCCTCTAGATAAAATGACCCCCCGCCTTTGAGCGGCAAAACTGAATGCAAAGGATCAAGTGATATGGTCAACGTTTGACCATGTGTATATCGGGTCACGAAACTAAGATCAGGGGCTATTCAAAAATATGATCCCATGGATAAAATGACCCCCTGGAAAAGATCGGGGTGATGTCACTATGTTAGTGACATTGTTTGATTGCTATGTTTTAATGACATCTTCGTCATGTTAAAGAATATGATGGATATCAGATATATACCTCTCTGCGGGTAGAATGGAATGATGATGTCATCATCAACATGATTTCCTTCATTCATTGGACTTGGATGATGTCACCGTCATATTGACATAGGGTGATATTTGAGAAGAGGGTGATATTTGTAAGATGACTGATATTAAGAATATGACCCCCTGCGAAATAACTGAAGGATTTCGATGGGTAGATATCATCTTTCATGTAAAGTTGACATCCACACTTCGTGGACCGAGTGATTATTAGGTAATAATCCTATATCGAGGTGATCTTATCTAATATGACTGATGTTTGAAATATGACCCCCCCTCTCAGGATATCAGGTTTGACCAAACTTTGACTCAACATAACTCTCTTCCCTTAGATAATTTTGGGGTGATCTAAAAGGCAAACCTGACTTGAATTTTGTGCACTTTCTAACCATGTCGTTAATAATGTGAACTAGTGACTTTGATAACTAACCTCATCATGGTGACACTTCCACCCCCTTACAAGTCTACATGCATGACTGATTTTACCAAACCGCCCAAAGCAGAAAACAAACAAGCCAAAGTAGAAAGAAAAGTTGGGTCCCTATTTTTTCAAGGCAAAATGGGGCATGTTGTGTAACCACACAACAATTGCCCATATATTGGGCTACAAAAAAATATTACAATCTAGAAAAAAAGCACTCATCATAGACAAATAAGAACCCATTTTGAGCATTAGATGCAGATAATCAGTTAGTCGAACCAAATAAATGCATCCACAAATGAATGAATTACCTATAAAAATTTTCAATAGCGATCCCTATCCATGACCATAGTCATATCCAACAAACTAGCTAGCAAAACAAGAGTAAACATACATGAACCATAAACATTGTCACAAACACCGCACAAATGTATTGCTGCTCATAAACTAAAATCTACATAAATTTCTCTCTGGTTTGAATACCATCACATGCACACCTTGACTATACCTATGAGCACACCACTTGAATTTTTGACATGTCTCTGAATCACTGTGCAGCTGAGCATGATCTCCATATTTTGTGTGCCACCACATTTTCTTGCAATTAAAGAATGACATGTGTAGAAGTGTCACTCATGCTTTTATGGATGGAAATCCTTCTTCAAAAAGGATATATCTCTCTTCTGTAATCCTTATGTAAATATCTCTCTGCTACTCATCCTCTCATCAGATTGTGTGACTATTCTCTATCTGCACAAATTGGCACAATTGTATTCCTTATGCCAACTTACCCTCATGCGCAACTCTTTCAACCTCTACACAGCATCCTCCATAACCCCACTAGATCAAGTCCTCATAGTCGGATAAGAATCCTACACACCTATCAATTTGTGGTGCAACCCCTCTCATAATTTGCATAACATGCATTTGATAATATGTCCCTTCAGTCACCGCCATCATCCATTTTAATACTATCAATCTGATATAGTCCTCCAACATTAAGATTCCATGCATCTTTGCCTATTGACAAACTCAAGCCATACATAGTGTAAAAAACTTGCACTATATTGTAACAAATCTACCCCATTTTGTAAAGCACTTCACATGCCTTTCTTTGTGCATACCTACAATAATCCAATGAACATTTTCTTGTGTACAACAAATATATCTATTGGACCAAGTCTAGAAGGTGCACATGGCATTTTCCATCTGATATTTTTGAAATATTTGTTGCTAGGTAGGGGAGGTGGATTGCTGTCCAGAAACTAATGCTACACAATGACAACATGTCTAGACAAGTACTACAGCACAGTGGACAATAGAAAACAAACACAAACAGAGAGAGAGAGACAATACACAATAACAACAAAATATATTATATCTTTTTCTTTCAAAAAATACATTCAAAACATTGTTACAAACTTGAAGCAAAGCTGCTGCTCTATTTTTTTATTTTCCCCAATCTTGAGCTGCCTTTACCTATATTGTGCTGCTGCACATGCACCTTCTATTCTCTGCTATTTGTTGTTTCCTTCTACTACTATCTCCTATTCTTTGCAATATTCTCCTTCACATTCCTTCTACTACTGCAGGCTTTCCTTCTCTCTGTCTTCTTCTCTCTAACCTTTTTCTTCTTCTGTTGTAGGTTATAACTCTCTCTCCTTCTCTCTGTCTTCTTCTCTCTAACCTTTTTCTTCTGCTGCTGTAGGTTATAACTCTCTCTCCTCTCCATCTTCTTCTCTCTAACCTTTTTCTTCTGCTACCGTAGGTTATGACTAATTCCTATGGTCCATACCTTTTCCCTCTCATTTGTCTCATCTATTTCCTTGCCAGAAAACTGGCACTCAACTTTCCTTTCAAAATTCAAATTTACCTTCCACAATGAATTCTGGGAAGAGCAATGGATGCTGGAGTAGATTTGAGGAGATCCCCAAAAATTGATGTGGAGGTAGGGGAATTAAATGCACTGGTGGAAGATTAATTTTCCAACACTCCCCCTTAATCTGAAGTCAGATGTCATTCAACAATTTTCTTTTTGGAACTAGAGCTCTTTTCTACATCTCTAGATCTTTATTTTTACATCTCCAGAGCTCCACAGACTTTCCAGGGTTGAACCTCTAGAGTACTATTGTTGTCTTTACTCAATTTTAGACTTGTAGCTGTTGCTATAGGGGCAGGTTTACTATTCTCCATTTTAAATCTCTTCACAATCTATTTGGCATAGTTAGTTTGCGAAATAAATATGTCATGCTCTATTTTTTTGACCTCAATGCCTAGAAAATACTTTAGCAGACCTAAGTTTGTCATCTCAAACTCATTCTTCATTGCCTCTTTGAAATCAACAATGAAGAGATCACTATTGCTAGTAAAATCAGATCATCTACATACAAAACAACAATCAAAATATTACCTTCAGATGCTTTGATGTAAAGAGTGGGCTCACTGCTGCTTTTGTTAAATCTATTACTCACTAAATATGAGTCTATTCTACTATACCATGCCCTAGGTGCTTGTTTCAGTCCATAGAGGGCTTTTCAAAGCCTATATACTTTGTCCTCTTTCCCTGGGACTTCATAGCCAGGTGGTTGCTTCACATACACTTCCTCTTTTAGCACTCCATTCAAGAAGGCTGACTTTACATCCATTTGAAATACCTTCCACTTGTATTGGGTTGATATTGCTATGACTGCCCGAACTTTTTCTAGCCTTGCAACTGGTGCATATGTCTCATCATAATCTCTTCCAGGTTGTTGTTTGTACCCTTTGACAACTAGCCTTGCCTTATGTCTTTCAATCCTTCCTTCAGTAGTAGACTTGGTCTTATAGACCCACTTAACTCCAATCACTTGTTTACACTTGGCTAAATAGGTTAGCTGCCATGTGTCATTCCTCTCCATAGCATCCAACTCTTCATCCATGGCCTTACACCATTTCTCTTCTTTCATAGCTTCTTCAAAGTGCATTGGATCACTACAAGAAAATAATGCAAAATCCAAATTCTCATCCATATCAGCATGCCTTGTGCTATCATAAACCTCCTTCACACTCCTTGTTCTCCATGGCATCAATGACCTCCAGAGCTGCTGCTGTTGTGACCTTTGAAGCTACTGTACTATTGACCTCTAGAGCTACTACTCTGATAAACTCTGAAGCTACAGATCTCTGAGGTTGTAGACCTCTGGAACTACTGATCTCTAGAGCCGCTATGCTGCTGTCCACCTCCGAGGCTACTCTACTGAACACCTCCAGAACTACTATTCTTCAATGCTCTATGATAGTTTCTCCTCGAGCTGCTGCTCTCCGTAGTTTATCTAGAGTTACTGTCCTCTGCAGCTTCTTCATCTTCAAGGGGTATAGTAATTGAAATACCCATGGTGTTGTCCACCATTCCATCCCATGCTTCATTTTCAATGAACTCAACATCCCTGTAGATCACAACCTTTTTGGTGATGGGATTATATAGTTTGTAGGCTTTTGACTCTTCACTATAGCCTATGAAGATACATTTTTCACCTCTATCATCAAATTTCTGCCTCTTCTCTTTAGGCAGGAATGCATATGCCACACATCCAAAGATTCTTAGGTGTTCAACACTCCATTTGTTGTTTGTCCATGCCTCTTGTGGAATCCTATCACGAACAGCCTTTATAGGACACCTATTCAATAGGTAAACTGTTGTTGCTATAGCTTCACCCCAAAAATCATGTGATAGTCCTTTTGCTTTCAACATGCTTGCTGCCATCTCTTGAATGGTTCTATTTTTCCTTTCAACCACTCCATTTTGTTTTAGAGTATACCTAGTTGTAAACTGCTTTTCTATGCCTTCATTCCTATAGAAATTTAGAAATTCCTTAGAGATATACTCTCCCCCTCTATATGTTCTTAGGGATTTGATATAGTGGCTGCTTTGCTTTTCAGCTAATGCCTTAAACCACTTAAATTTCTTGAAGGATTCTGATTTGTTCTTAAAAAAATAAACAAAGAATTTTTTGCTGTAATCATCTATGAATGTCATAAAATAAGTATTTCCATCCAAGGTGTGAGTTTCAATGGGACCACACAAATCTAAGTGCACCAATTCCAATGGTGCTTTAGCTCTTCTAGAATACCCTAATTGAAAGGGTTGTCTATGCTGCTTTCCTAAAATGTAGGCTTCACATTTTCCATTGGGCTCTACAATGTTTGGTAGCCACAATTTGGATGGGTCTTTGATGACTATCCTAAAGGCTGATTGTTGTCCTACTGCTGTGAGTGCAAGAGATAATGTTGGGAACTACACCAGAGATAGCGCCAGAGATTCTATCTGTATCCTAAGAGGAAACATTTTGTTTTTTGTCATCTACACTACTGCAATCACTTTCTTACTGCCTCCTTTGTTAAATATTGTGCACTCTCCATTTTCCATCAGGATTTTATAACTATTTTGGACCATTTGTCTAATGCTCAATAGGTTATGTTTTATGCCAGGGGCATAATAAACATCCTAGATCACCCTTCTTTCACCATTCTTGGACTAAATGTTGATTGTACCTTTTCCCATGATAGGAACTTGCTCATTGTTTCCCATTTTTATTTCAGTCTATATGCTGATATCTATGGAGGCAAAGAAGTTTTTATTTCCACTCATGTGGTTGCTAAAATTGTTGTCTAGATACCATACTTCATCACTACTCCTCTTACCAAGGTTGCAAATAATAAATACATTTGATTGTTTTTCATTTTTAGCCTTGTTCTGATTTGTAACATTAGCATTTTGGCCTCCATGATCATGTTTTTTCTTTCTACACTCACTAGTATAATGACCAAACTTATGATAGTAATAACACTAAACATTGCTTTTGTCATACCTCTGATTAGAACTATTCTTCTTCTTTTCTTGATAGCTTGGCTATGAGCTACTTGCCTCTTCTTGGCTGTCTGAAACTCCTCTTCCAGAGTTGCTTCTTCCTCTACCTCTTTGACCTCTACCTCTGCTATTTCTTCCTCTTCCCCTACCTCTTGCATTAGTTTTAGCCTTGAAGGCTTGCTCAAGGGAATGAGTGGATCTATTCAACCACTGCTCGTGGCTTTGTAATGAACCCATCAACTCATCCACTGTCATCTTGGATAGGTCCTTTGTCTCTTCAATGGTTATGACAATAGGGTCAAATCTAGAAGGCAGACTCCTTAGGATTTTCTCAACAATTCTTTGATCATCCATGGTTTCCCCATTTATCCTTAGCTGATTTATCATGGTAGAGACCCTACTATGAAAGTCTAAGATAGACTCACTCTCCTTCATTTGTAGGGTCTCAAAATCTCTCCTAAATAGCTGGAGTTTCACTAATCTCACCTTGTTAGTTCCCTTGTAACTGTTTTGCAATATTTCCCATGCCTATTTTAAGTAGTTTGTTGTTGCAATGCGGGGGAAAATAGCCTCTGTCAAGGTTTCCTCAATTAGACTGAGGGCTTTTACATTCTTCAATCTTGTTTCCTTCAACTGGTTTCTTTGAGTGTTAGATAGGGCTACATAAACTGCTGGATTTGGGGTGTCTATGAACCCATTGATGACCAACTCCCATAGGTCATTAGTAACCAATATAATTGTCATCTTCTTAGCCCATATGTCATAGTTCTGCCCATCAAATGTAGGTGGCTACTGCCATCCTTTGCTATCCCCACCTGCCATGCTTCTCAAATCTAAGAAGGCTGATAATGCCTAGACAAACTAGGGCTTATATAAAACACCCACAAAAGTTTCTAACTGCCTAGAAAAATAGGGCTCTAATACCACTTGTTGGTAGGCAGGGGAGGTGGACTGCTATCCAGAAACTAATGCTACACAATGACAGCATGTGCAGACAAGTGCTACAGTATAGTGGACAGCAGAAAACAAACACAAATAGAGAGAGAGAGACAATACACAATGACATCAAAATATATTATATCTTTTTCTTTCAAAAAATACATTCAAAACTTTTTTACAAACTTGAAGGAGAGTTGCTGCTCTATTTTTTTGATTCTCCCCAATCTCGAGCTGCCTGTACCTATACTATACTTCTGCATATGCACCTTCTATTCTCTGCCATCTGTTGTTTCCTTCTACTAATGTCTCCTTCTATTCTCTGCAATATTCTCCTTCACATTCCTTTTACTGCTACAGACTTTCCTTCTCTATGTCTTCTTCTCTCTAACCTTTTTCTTCTGTTGTTGTAGGTTATAACTCTCTCTCCTTCTCTCTATCTTCTTCTCTCTAACCTTTTTCTTCTACTGCTTTAGGTTATAACTCTCTCTCCATCTCTTTATCTTCTTCTCTCTAACCTTTTTCTTCTACTACTGTAGGTTATAACTCTCTCTCCATCTCTTTGTCTTCTTCTCTCTAACCTTTTTCTTCTACTGCTACAAGTTATGACTAATTCCTATGGTCCATACCTTTTCCCTCTCATTTGTCTCATCTATTTCCTTGCCAGAAAACTAGCGCTCAACTTTCCTTTGAAAATTCAAATTTACCTACTACAATGAATGCTGGTAGGAGCAATAGATGCTAGAGAAGATTTAAGGAGATCCCCAAAAACTAACACGGGGGTAGGGGAATTAAATGCACTAATGGAAGATTAATTTTCCAACAATATTGCTATTCATATATTTAGTGCTATCATGAATGTTGTATAAGCTCATCTTCTTTACTCCACCATTTTGCTCTATGACTCTACATTTTCCTTGCATGTTGTTCGAGTGTGCAAGACAAAGAGAAAACATAATATACTCAACAAGCCCATATTGCCTATCCTAAGAGCCCCATGAGCTGCAAAGTTGGTAAAGATCTCATGACCATTCTAAGATGTTACCATTTCATGGCATGTCCTGGCATGTTGATTACAATGGACACAACACCTACATATATCCATGCACCAGAAAATTTGAATCCATCATACAAAGTTAGGAGAGATAGTCCAGCATTACCAGTTCTCAGAAAACTTTGATTTCTTGCTATCTGCTTCCTCTCAAGCATTACAAAATCCCTTTTATTTAAACAACATTCTCATAATAACTATAGTGGACAATCTACACTGATAAAGACTACAATATTTCCTAGATTTGACATCCTACAATGGCCCCCAGTGAATCTATTTGATTCAAAGAAAAATAGAAACAAAGGTCTCATTCAGCCAACAAAATCTATGCAAGAGAAAAAAAATAGAAACTAGATCTAAATGCAAATAACACCTAGAAACATTTAGATCTGCACAATCTACAAACAACATCTCAAATAACTCACATAACTGATCCACAAATGAACTCCATAGCAAAAAAAACTAATTAGAACCAAATGTTGACCAAATTTACCTTTCTCTCCACAATATACAAGCAACAACATCTCAAATAACTCACGTAACTGATCCACAAATGAACTCCATAACAAAAAAACTAATTAGAACCAAATATTGACCAAATTTACCTTTCTGTACACAATCTAAAGCAACAACATCTTAAATAACTCACATAACCGATCCACAAATGAAATCCATAGCAAAAAAAACTAATTAGAACCAAATTTTGACCAAATTTACCTTTCTCTACACAATCTACAAGCAACCACATCTCAAATAACTCACATAACTAATCCACAAATGAACTCCATAGAAAGAAAACTAATTAGAACCAAATGTTAACCAAATTTACCTTTCTTTGCACAATCTACGAGAAACAGCATCTCAAATAACTCACATAACCAATCCACAAATGAACTCCATAGCAAAAAAACTAATTAGAACCAAATGTTGACCAAATTTACCTTTCTCTGCACTAATGTGACCATGCTAGTCATTAATTGAACATTTGTGCACTAGTTTACTGATGACAATAACCTTGAAGGTAGTCTCACTCAAGGTGCATGTGGATTGGAGGCCCAACATAATATATTTTCTTCTGTGAAGTTTTAACCTATAAATTTAGAAATATAAGCTATATGCAAAATAATGACTAAACAAATGAATACACATAATACTAAAGCTTCTATAAACATTACAACATACTAATTACATACAAATGACCTCCCTTGCCATCTAAACTATTTTCTTGCCTTCTTTGTGTTAGAATCTACAAAGATGAATAACTCAGAAAACTAGTGCAAATGAATAGATATTAAACAATGAAAGAAAATGATACAAGATCAAAATAACAACACAGAGTTAGTCTCCACGAGTGTAATGCAAATGCTCTAGAAGAAAAATAGCATTATGAGGATGCAAAAGCAAAAGATACCTAATACAAGCTAGGTAGCATGTTTATATAGAAAAGGGAGAGGGTAGAGGGGGCAACACCAACCAATAGGAAGCATCCATCTATTGGTCTAAAGATAGCAAAGTATCTTCCCAAGATAGCTAATGGGTGCTCCCTTGTAGGATGGTGACACCTCATAACCCACTCACTTAATTAAAAATACTTTATGAACCTAAGCAAGATTAAGAAAAGGTGTATGAAAAACCTAGGAATATAGGAAAATAAATAACCTAACTAGGAAATAAAAACCTACACTAAGACCCCCTTTAATGCAACTTAGGTGGGTGAAAAGATGGGTCCTGACAAATCAAGCTTGTTGAGGTACCCATGTACATAAAAATCTCTCCCAAAGAGAAGAATCCCCCCCAGAAAAGAGAGGGAACAGACCCCCCAGAGTAGAGAGTTTGGACTCTGAGTGAGAGAACTAAGAAGGCCCCAAGAAGATGATGCCTCCTGCACACCCAGCAAAGCTTGCAAATGAAGGAACTTTCTCTTAGTGAAGGGTTTGGTAAAGATATCAGCAACTTGCTCAGAAGTTAGACAATAGTGAAGGTTAATGACATGCCCATGGATGAGCTCCCAGATGTAGTGCATGTGGACCTTAATGTGTTTGGTCTGCTGAGGATGGACCAGATTCCATGAGATCTGAATGGCACTCTAGTTGTCACAAAATATGACTGATGGCCATCTGATCTAGATACCAAACTCAGTGAGAAGATTCTAAAGCCAGATGGCCTTAGTGGCAGCATTCATAGCCTTCTGATATTTGGCCTCAGTAGAAGATAGAGCAATAGCAGACTATTTCTTGCTTAACCAACAAACAGGACCTGAACCAAGTGGGAAGTTGTAACCTGAAGTAGACTTATGATCCTGACAATTACCTTCCCAATCTAAATCTATGTAGCCCACTAAGTCAAGATCAATGTTCATTGCATAGTGAATCACAAAATTGTGAGTACCCTGAATGTAGTGAAGGATCCGCTGGCTACTTTCTAGTGCAACTCATGGGGTTCCTAGATGAATCAATAAACCATGCCTACAACATATGAAATGCCAGGTCTCATATGAGTTAGATAAATGAGACTCCCAACAAGCTATCAGTACAAATTGCCATCAACAAATGGTGAAGAACACTGAGCCTCAAGTTTGACTCTAGAAAGAAAGGGAGTCAGAGTAGGATTATAGTTAGCCATATGAAACTGTGAGAGAAAATCTATAGAATACTTGGATTGTGTGATGGTGATCCTGGAAGTAGACTGGGAGATCTCAATCCTGAGAAAGTAATGTAACAATCCCAAGTCAGTCATCAAAAACATGTCTTGAAGAGAAGTTTTGACTACCCCAATGGAGGATGAAGAACTCCTTGTGATTAGCAAGTCATCAACATATAGAACTAGAAATAGGAGTGAATCATCTTGTTGTAAAATATAGACATTGGGATCAAAATAGCACTGAGTGAACCCAACTGTTAGAAGGAAGGAGTCCATTTTGGCATAGCAAACCCAAGGGGCTTGTTTGAGGCCATAGAGAGGCTTCCGAAGATGGCACACAAGTGAAGAATCCTAAATGAAACCCTATGGTTGCTCCATGCAAATCTCCTCCTGAAGGTCACCTTGAAGAAAAGCACTCTTCACATCCAATTGGTAGACTTCCCAATGATTGGCTACAACAATGGCAAGAACAAGTCGGATGGAGTTCATTTGGGCAATTGGCACAAACGTCTTGGAGTAGTCAATCCCAAGAACTTGGGAGAATCCTTTGGTGACTAGATGAGCCTTATCCTTATCAACCAACCCATTTACTGCAAACTTTATCCAATAGATCCACTTACATCGAATAAGTTTTATTCTATTAGGAAGAGGGATAAGATCCCAAGTGTGGTTCCTCATCAAGGAACTATACTCCTCCTGGATAGTTGTATCCCACTCAGGAATACTGGAAGTCTCCCAAAAGGACTATGGATTAGAGGAAGTAGCAATGAAGACATGTGGAACTTCCTAGAACTATGAACGAGTCCACCTAGTGTCTGATGGATCCCCAACCCAATCACCTATAGACTACAAGGTCTGTCTAGCCCAAAGTGGACTAGAAGTTAGAGAATGTGGAGGAGAATCAGCACCCTTTGAATGATGACTAGGAGAGGAAGGAGGTGAATCCTCTGAATTGCTCTTAGCATTGGAAGTGGAGGTAGAAGACTCCTCATCACCAAGAAGTTGCTCAGGTGAATCTAACTCATTAGAAGATTTGTCATGTAGCCCAAGTGACTCCAATGTTAAAGTAGGAGGTGGAGAAGTGATAGGAATGGAGCTCGAAGAGCTCTCCTCAAACTGAACACTCTTAATAAATAGCTCATGTGTAGTAGGGTGGAGCAACTTATAACCCTTCACTCCATCAAGATAGCCTACAAATATGCAAGCCATGCTCTATGGATCCAAGGCCTTACATTTCTCTGTAGGAATGTGGGCCCATACAAGAGAACCAAAAACTCAAAAGTGCTTGATTGATAGTTTATGACCACTTCGAGCTTTAAAAGGAGTGACTCCCTTCAAGGCTCGGTGAGGAACATGGTTCTAGATATAACAAACACTGTTAATGGCCTCTGCCCAATACTATCATGCAAGAGATTTAGAGTGAATCATGCAGTTTGACATTTCCTTCAAGGACCTATTATTTCATTCTACAACACCATTCTGCTAAGGATTGTATGGAACTAAGTGCTTCAAATCAATCCCCTCTTAAGTGCAAAACCACTCAAAATGATGGTTAACATATTCACCACCATTTCCAGTGAGAAAAATTTTGATGGCTTTCCTAGATTACTTCTCTACAAAAGTCTTGAAGTCCTAAAAGTGATCAAATACCTTAGACTTTAGTTTGAGAATGTACACCCAATTATGGCGAGAAAAGTCATCAATGAAGGTTAGAACATATATGTATTTGATGAAGGATGGATGAGGAAATGGACCAACCAAATCACTATGAGCTAACTCTAGTATAGATCTGTTAAGTTCTCCATGCCTTACCTTTGTCAAATTTTTCCTTAGGATGCTTACCAAGAATGCAACTTTGGCAAAAACCACCTGAAAACTAAACTGAAGGCAGCCCTGTGACCATGCTCTGTTGGTTGAGCTATTGCAATTAGCGGAAGTTAAGATTGCCAAATTGCCCATGCCATAACTTATTCACATAATCAAAATGAGTGAGAAAAATAGTTGAAGAAGGATCAAGAACAAAGTGAGAAAATAGATAGAGTCATGTATAATGATCTGCTCTCCCAACTGCAACTATAGAACCACTATGTAACTCATGAATCTCCATTGAATCAAGAGTGAACTCAACCCACTTTCTTGAACCTATGTGAGTGATCTGATATACTATAGGAGATTAGTTGATAAGGAGGGCACACAAAGAACATCATGGAATGTGACATCCCCCACATCAATAGACCCTCTCCCACACACCTCAACAAGAGTGTCATCACCCATCAAAATAGAAGGCATAGTACATGGCTCCAAAGATGCAAGTTCTTCCTTAGATGAAGCCATGTGGTGTGAAGCACCCAAATCAAGAACCCAAGTGGATTATTGTGAAGTAAATTTGACAAGGGCCTTGCCCTTTCCTTTCCCCTTGTTTTTTCTTTTTCCTAGTTAGACACCTCATTTGAATTCTATTTGATAGACTCAGGAACACTAATATTATTCTTCTTAAGAATGTGTGTCAAGTGATCAATTTGTTTCTTCAAACACTTACGTTCATCATGAGCAGGTCTTTTACAATAGGAACATTGGACCTTCTCTTTCTTAGGCTTGTTGCCCTTAGAAGATTGGGTCTCATTAGCTTCTTTTGAAGCAATTGGTTTATGATCCTTCTTCTCCTTGCTATTCTTTTGTTTCTTATCCTTATTGTTACTACTTTGTCCTTTCTATTCTTTTGTACCTTGGTTAGCAGCCAGGGCATGTGACTTAGAGGATTTAAGAGTGCCCATCTGGATTAGCTTATCCTACTCCTATGTGAGAGAGATAGCAAAGTCATCCAAAGATGGCAAGGTGAATTGAGTTCCAAGTGCACCCTTAGTAGCATAGAAGGTAGAAATAAATATAGAATATTCTAAACTTGGCTTAGAGAGAATACTAAGAATCAATTGTTCATCTTTTTTTTCAATTCCACATTGTTTTAACTATGGCCTTAGTAATTTCAATTTGGTGAGAAAATATTGAATTGTGTTGAAGTTGCCTGGACTTGAACTCATTAGTTTATTTTGCAACATATGACCCCTCATTGAATCTTGTGTGCCAAATAGTGTTTCTAGCTTTGTCCATATTTCATTTGGTGAATTCTAATACTCAATGTGAAAGAGAAAATTGGGAGAAATAGACAAACACAATGTTCCATAGGCCTCATCACATTTGTTAAACCAATTAGGCTTATCTTCAACTTTAGTGGGTTCAGTTTCAAGTCCCATTGTTATCCTATGTAATCGAGCTTTCCTTAAGTAGATTGTCATACATGATTTCCACTCAAAGTAGTTGTAGGGAGTTAAGATGGATAATTTTTTTTTATCCATGATGAAGAAAATGTAGAAACAAGTGTTGAAAATAAGAGAACACACACAAGACAACCTCCCCTTTTTACTCAATGAAAGAACTCCCCCCAAGTAAATATGATTTGGCACTTTATAATTAGTGTGTTTACAACTGCCACTAGCAAGAATACTTAGTGGTCTTGATCTTAGTGCTTTACAAAATCCTCACAAATTAGGTGTATGCTAAAAGTGCAATACTAGAACAAAACCAAGTGAAACTAACAACACCACTATGAAGTACACAAAAAAACATGCACTAAAAAAAGAATCACCTCGATCCGAGGTCATATGCAAAACTTATGCACCTTTGAAAGTCCCAAAATGAGAATTGCACAGAGTCACCTTTCAGAATCTATGGTTTTTAAGAAATCTATGACCAAAATCTGAAATTGTTTGCACCAACATGAAGAGCGCAAAAAAATAGTCCAAATAAAAAGAATTGCTCAGGAATCAGAGCCAATATGAGCATGAATGGAGGTTTTTGAAAATCATCTTCAATTTTGTATTAGCCAATAGAGAGGGGTCTAAGTGCAAAATTAACTTATGCCAAATTTTCCACCAAAAAAACACCACTATTTTTGGAGGTGCTGCCAAAAAGAGATCTTACAAGTACTTATGTAGACAATCTTCAATCTCTGCCAAATGTCTTTATGAAAAAAAACCAATAATCTCTTAGAGGCCAAAAAAGGCAAACATTTTAGAGGAAATGTTAGAAGTAATAACAATAGATAGGTATCAAATGGCACAAAGTCCAAACAAATATCCAAAGGTAGATTGAAAAAAATGACAGGCCCAAAGGGCCGAATCCTAAAAGAGGTGGGTCGGGGCCCAAGGGCCACACCTGAGCCCACACAAGGAAGGACGCTTCCTTTGTAAGGCTCGTGTAGCCTTGAACAAGGCTTGTACTACCTCCAAGAGGCCGCACAACCTTGAGCAAGGCTTGCATGGCCTGCAAGAGCCCTGTGCAGCGTCTCAAGGGGAGGCTGAGGCCCTAAGGAGTAGCACTGGGAGTGCTTTTTCCAAAGCGCTTTCAAGTGCTTACTATTTTTTTTTTTGAAAATTTTTATTTCCAAATCACTTTTTACAATAGCGCTTAAGTGTGTAGTATATTTTTTGGAAAATATTTTTGCAAGAATTTTTTACAAAATGAGTACACAGATCTACGTGTTGGGTGGCCAAAATGGCCTTCCAACAAAAACCAATTTGCCTTTCTTTACTCCTGGCACCCAAACCAGTCGTGCAATATATCAAAATTCATTTGCGAGGCCTCTTGGACACAATAGCAAGGTCCTTTTAGCCTAGAAAATGCTCTGAATAGAAGATGTCCTCCAGATTCGAGCTTTAAACCCCCATTCCACAACTGTGTCAAATGATCTTTGATTTTAATGAAACGAAGGCCAAATCTAACTTTCTTGAGCCTCTTGAATGCATTGGACATCCAGAAATGCCACCGGTATAACCAGAAATGCTGTAATCACTCAGATCTCACAAAACACATATGCAAAACCTATAGGTTAAAATGTTTCTGTCAAACTTTTATAATTCTCCATATCATCTGAAGATGCAAGAGAAGAGCATACTAGGTTTTTGGAAAAACCTACAACAAAGCTTATTAGTCCCCTCAAATCTCTCAAGTATGGAAAATAAGATCTATTCTTGCACATAGAAAAGCTCAGATACCATGTTAGAATCTGAAAACATGAATAACCCAGAAAACTAGTGCAAATGAACAGATATTAAACTATGAAAGAAAATGATACAAGATCAAAATAACAACACAGAGTTAGTCTCCATGAGAGTAATGCAAATGCTTCAGAAGTAAAATAGCATTATGAGGATGCAAAAGGAAACAACCATCTATCGGTCTAAAGAGAGCAAATTATCTTCCCAAGATAGCTAATGGGTGCTCCCTTGTAGGATGGTGACACCTCATAACCCACTCACTTAATTAAACATGCTTTATGAACCTAAGCAAGATTAAGAAAAGGTGTAGGAAAAACCTAGGAATATAGGAAAATAAATAACCTAACTAGGAAATAAAATCCTACACTAACGTGCTTTGAGAATATAGTTTCAACTCTCAATCTACAATATCTTCTCTCAAATCTTCACTTTATATGCATAGTAGGTATGCAAATAAATACGTAGTATTTTACAATAATTGATATTATAATTATTTGCACATGTACACTACTTTATATGCAAGAAAATTCATGCACACTTCTCTAAAGGGTGAAAGTTTAAAACTGTGTCACACTTTTATAAGGGAACGACCAACACAAACATATTTTTCCAACTTAAATGTTAGAAAAGTCATATGTATGTTATGAATTTTAAAATGACATAAACTAATGAAATGTAGAATTTTTAATGTAGGTTATGCTTATAATTTTTTAAATTTTTTAAAAAATAGTTGGATATTTTTTTTTATAAATTTAAGTGATGAATTTTAAATGCTGATATTTTCCAAAAAAAGTGACATCGATGGGACGTTAAGAAAAATGTAGCAAAATTAATTTTTTCTTTAAATTTTTTTTCCTAATTAGTCAACTCAAATATCTAGTACATGGTAAAAAAATTAATTTTTGATAAATTTTTTTAAAAAAAAAATTTTAAAGTCAATTTTAATCAGAACATAGTAGTTTCCATGGGATGTCAACTTTTTTACATTACAAATTTTTTAAAAAAACCCTATTGTAGAGGATTCCATTCTCTAGTGAACCATATAATTTTCAATTTTTTTGAATATGTTTTGCCTATTGATATCTATTTTCCAATCATCTTCATGTTTGATGGGAAAAACCTACTTACAATAAATTTAAAAATATATATAATAAAACAAATTGAAATATGAAAAAAAAATTCTACAATCTACATTCCGAGTAATACAAAAGGGTATTCGTCAATTTAAAAAAAAATGTATTTTAATGGCAGAAATTACTACCAGAAGATGAATTTTTTTGAAAATTGTGCGGAAGGGGGGTGGAGTGCCACATAGGATGCCACATAGACAGTTCCGTCCAGAACATTACTGTGCGGTATAGTTCCGCCCGGTAAGGTTTTGCTTGGAACTATGAGGGGCAAACTTAATAGGGGTGAAACCTTATCAATAGATAAGGTTCCACCCAGAACTCCTTTTTATAATTAAGTTTTTGAAATAATTATTTTTTAATGCAAATTCTATATGGTACAATAGCATCAGTGTCAGGATAGTGTCACGACATGATAGCAGACATAGAAGATTAAAAAAAATTAGATACAAAAAATTTACAAGCAGAGGTAAATTTTTTTAATAAACAATAATAAATTTTATTATTTTACAATTGATTTAATTTAATTAGGGTTTAATTTTTTTATTTAAGTAAGGTTTAATCTTTTATTTAAGTAGGGTTTAATTTTTTTTAAATTATATTTTAGGGTTTAACTTAATTTTTTATTAGGGTTTGATTGATTTAAAGTAGGATTTAATTGAATTTTTTTATTAGGGTTTAGTTGATTTAAAGTAGGGTTTAATTTTTTAAAGTAGGGTTTGATTGATTTTTTTGTTAATTAGGGTTTATAAAAATTGATAAATACTATACAAAAAGACTCCTAGATTAATAATGTTTTATAAGAAAAGAGGGGTTTCCAATTTCAATGGATGTATGGGTTAGATCCTCCTTTCACTACAAACATTCAAGGACATAAATCGAGTCAAGCCACAACTTTTGTAAGAGGGCTCTACTATAGATTTAGTGTCACTTAGAACAAAGAGGAAACTTGGAATTAGCTGATTTTATTGATTAATTAAGCCTGATTGTGTTAGAAACCCTAATTATGTAAAATCATAAACAAACGGATGAATCCTAACAAATGGTCACAGACAAAGATGTAATATTCAGAATAAATACATACCAGACTTCAAGATTCTGTATCTGAGAAAGTTGGGGGCTAAAGAGTAGGCACCCAAGCCCAAGGTGGCAACTTCTTCAGGGACTTCCAGAATTTGTCTGTAACTAATCACCACTATCATAGAGGTTTTCTACTTCGGAGATCTACAGGGCTTTGGAGCGGGTGCCCTAGTCCAAGTCCTACTTTTTCTTTCAGATATGGTGTCTCCAAATTCAGCCACAACCTTCTGTAACTCCACTTCCTTCTACTTCAACACCTGTTACCTACAATTACAAGGAGTGTGGTTGGGGGTTGTGGTGTTTAGGAGCTTGCCTCGGTCAAGCCCCGGAAAGACATTCAAGTCTTCCAAAAACTGTTGTCAAATAAAGACTGTGTATCCTTGTGGGATAGAGGTAAAACCAAATGATAAATGATTGAAAACATAGATAGATATCACCTCAGAGGTGTCACTCTCATGGAAGGAAGAAGCTCTTTCATGCCATGAGGAGATGGATTGATGAAGCTAAATCTACAATAAACAAACACAACAACAACACAATACTACTCTGCAACACAATGAAAGCCTTGAATCACCTTAGCATAAGACCACAAGTTCACATTATCCATCTAGTTGTAAAATGAAATCCTAAACATGCTTATATATGCAAAAAAATAGATTCCCACTCTAATTTCATAATTCAAACTTGAGATGTCGGCAAAAGACACTTCTAATGGTGAGATAACCGACATTTAAAATTTGGGACCCTACCAAATAGGGTAGGACTAGGGCATGGGCACCCAAGCACTTAGCCCCATTTTCAAGGAAGGGTCAAGTTCATCACTATCCCCTAAGCCCCATTTAACATGGGTTTTTCAGGGATTTTCCATTAGGAGTAAAAATGAACATGCTAAATGCAAAACAAGGGACTCGGGAGCCAAACATAGGAGGTAAAAGTCCTAGGGGGACATTTTATGACATAACATTTAGCCCTCACTTTAATGTATGTATGAACACAAGGCCCATACATACATGAAAGTATGGACAACAAACACAACAAACACACCAGACACTTAGAGCTAATGCATACACAAAGATTGAGAAGCTATTTCTAGCCCCCAATCTCATGTAGATAGTAGAGAAGACACATTGCAGACATGTCAAACATAATGAAGACAATAACAGGGACATAAAAGATGGAGAAGATAGTAATAGGCACACAATACACGGAGAAGACAACATTGAAGACATGCAAAACATGATGAATACAGTGAATGCAATGATTATTTCTTTTTCATTTTCATATATAAGTGCAAATGCAAGTACATGGAAAATAAAAACACAACCCAAAATGTAGGAGGAGCATTTCATCACATGTCTTGAAAATACATGGGGCAACAAACACGCAATACAAATCTTAGAGTGTAGGAGGGGCATTTCGCCATGCTCTTGAAGACTACACTTGAGAACAAACACACCATACAAATCCCAAAGCACATGAGGGGCATTTCTCCACATGTCTTGAGACTATGCTTGGGAACAAATAGGCCATACAAAACCTAAGTGTAGGAGGGGCATTTCACCACACGTCTTGAGAGTACAATATGGGGGAAAACACATGGAAGACACGTGCGTCGTATAGTATGCCAAAGACATATTATACTTCTAAAACATGATAAACAAGGTGATGGAAGGAACTTATTGCTAAATTCCAACCATCTCAAGCACATTACAAGCACACCTAACAGTTGGGCTTATGCCACAACAACTGCCAAAGACATGCTTAAGGGAGGATACACCAACACTGCCTACTCGGAGGACTTTTGAAATAAAAAGGATGTGCACTAGCTCAAGAGATACACCATCCCTGCCTCTGCAGAGGGCTTTTGAATAAAAGGATATGTATGATATCTTACCTCCATAAAGGGCTTAATGATTGCAATATAGAATAAAGATGTGCACTTGCACCAGAGATACAACATCTCAACTCCATAGAGTGCTTACAAACATGCTTCGTTAGTACCAAAATCATTAGACAACTTACCTTTTATATGCCCCCACCTTAAGGTGGTTGATATCATGTACCTATATCAAGCACATTAAGGTAGAGAGAAAACACACAAGGGAACAAGGGCTTTCGCAAAGCCCATGCCCCCAAAGGTGACATGTACTTTACGATGACCGATTGTTCCCACAAACACACATTTTCCTACAAGAAGAGAGGTTAGAAATCTTTCTCTAAGATAATAAACACATCACATGATAAAATAAATGCATGTAATCATTCACATAAAGAGCCGAGGCTATACTATGGGTTCAAAATTTGAGTATAACCATCGGGCTATACTGCAGAAATCTCAAAACCAAGTGTAACCAAGGCGAGATTCAAAGATAAACAAAGTGTATAGAGAAGATGTATTGTTATGGTTTGTCGGTATGATAAGACAATATCAAAATATCACACGGAGTGATTCTCCTAGCCAAGCATCAGATAATATATATAAACCCCATCTTCATGTATGGACTAGGTCCATTTTTGCTTACTTGTTGAAGGGACACTTGGTCCTTATCAGTCTTATTTGTTTTTTGTCATCCACCAGCTAGGTAGAACCACTAGAAGAAGGTAAGCAATAAATCAATAGAGGAGAACAAGTGCCTTAGGGTCGTCACATAGGAAGGTACCTCCAGGTCACTAACCACAACACTATGCCCCTAAGGCGCAACACACAACAATAAAAATGGAGGAGAAGCAACATAGAAGAATGATGATATAAATAGAAGAAAGGTCACAACAAAGGTGGTCTCCCAGTATCCTTGACCTTTCAAGAGTATAAAGGGTCATCCAAGGAGGCCTAAACAACACATAACACATCATGGGGGGATCACAACACAAAGAGAAGGGTTATAAATACTTACCTATAGGAGAGTGGTACATAAGGTACAAGTGCCCAACTCTTGGCATTGTCTTTAAATTCATCTTCTTTAAGTTCTTCTTTGTTTGGTTCAATGTAACTAGGTACATAATGTTTTCTTGTTCAAGTGCATTTCTTTGTGTAAAAGCTTGTCTTCTCTTCCTCCTTTCTCTTGCTTGTCTATTTCTTCTTGTCTTGTTACTTATATCTTCAAAAGTGTTATCATGTTTTTCCATAGGATTTCACATGTTAGAGGAGGAAGCAACTTGTTCAAATCTCATTTGTCTTGATGAAGTGCTTTGTTCTTGATGAGTATCTCCTGATCCTTGTAAGAATAACGGAGGAGGAACCTTATCATAGAGTCCCTTACCTTTCGATCTAGGAAGTTCTTCTAATGCGGGTTGTTCTTCTCTTATTGTTTCTTACAAAGAAGGACCAGCCACTCGATGTAATAGTTTTTCTTTGTGTTTTCTATATCCCAAGAAGTTAAAACTCTTCGTGGCTCTAGTTCCTGATTAGATCGTGGCCAAAAGTAATCAAGGTTGAAGTGTTGTCTTGTAATCAAAGGTTTATATTTATTGCGAGGAATAGTATACACTTGTCCATTCAAAGGAAATTTTACATAGTTATGAATTGTTGAAGGGACAAATTTCATAGCCTTTAACTATGTGTGTCCTAATTTTATATGGAAGAGCTTAGATAGAGGGACAACATCAAATAATCATTCTACAGATTTTTCAAATATTGTGACCAATAAATATATCTTCCTAGAAGTGTTTATAAAAGCTTTGTCATGTGTCTTAATCATCATATCAGAAGGGTCATAGAAGTCTTGTATCAAACCATGTGAATAAAGGAATTCCTATGTTACCACATTAGTCATGCAATTAGGATCTACAAGTGTTCCATCCATAGGATTTTCCATTATCTTTATAGTGATATAGAGAGGCCCTTCAATTTCTCTAATTGTTCTATCATGAGGTGTGAATATAATTTCAAGCTCAAGGACCTTTCTTTTCATATAAGGCCTAGAAGGAAACCTAGTGTTATTGTTGAAATTAGAAGCCATGTGTGTATGTTTTCAAATGAATGTGAAATTAGGTTTTAAAATATTTTCAAAACTTATGCAAGGAACATGTACAAAATTAAGTAAGTTTATGACCTAAAATGCTTTTTTAAAAACTTTTTTCAATGCAAATGCTTAGAAGAAGAGGTGTTGTAAGGAAATTGATAAGGGGAAGCAAATAATAAGCTATATATCAGTCCAATAATGCAGCAATATCTTTCACAACACACCTATAATGCAATTCTATATGCAAAATAAGTCAAAATCTAGTGAAAAATGCAAGTTTTTCAAACCCTAGTTATGAAATTAAGACATGAATATGTGCAAAGTGATACGTAAATGAATTCTAATCAGATTTTTGATGCAAAATAATTCAGCTCAGATCTGAAAATTCTTTTAAAATTCCTACAATGCTTAATCCAAGTGCAATTTTTAATGATGATGAATGAAAAAATGCTAGTTTTTGTTGAAATTATTTGTGTAAATGCAAATTTTTGAAATATGAATACAAAAACACACTAAAATGCCACACTAAATACAAAATCAGATTTGAATGAGTTCCTTATATGAGTAGTAAAATCTAAAACAAGATTTTAGTTACAAACCCTAGTTTTTGAAATTACTAGGTTATGAGAAAAATTCAAAATTTCAAGCAAACCCTAGCAATTTTAATATGAAAAATGCAATGCAAAGATTATAATATGATTAATTTCTATAATTTATTTCATATATAATATAAAAATAAAAAATTAAATGAAATGCAATTAAAATTAATTCAAACTATGTCAAAATGCAAGCCTAAAAATGCTATTTTTTTCAAAATTTTCAAAATTTTCATTTTTTTTTTGTAAATTTTTCAAATGCAATATGAAAATGATGAATGAAATAAATGAAAATCTGAATTACAACACTCAGCAAGGTGCAAGATTCAAATAAAACATGGGTTGCTCTACTACAGATTTAGTGTCACTTGGAATGAGGAGGGAACTTGGAATTAGCTTATTTTATTGATTAATTAAGCCCGATTATGTTAGAAACCCTAATTATGTAAAATCATAAACAAATGGATGAATCCTGACAAATGCTCATAGACAAAGATGTAATATTCAGAACAAATACATACCAAACTTTGAGATTCTGTATCCGGGAAAGTCAGGGATTAAAGAGCAAGTGCCCAAGCCCAAGGTGGCAACTTCTTCAAGGACTTCTAGAACTTGTCTACAACTAATCACCACTGTCACAGAGGTTTTCTACTTCAGGGATCCAGAGGGCTTCAGAGCGGGTACCCTAGTCTAGGTCTTGCTATTTCTTTCAGATACGGTGTCTCCAAAATCTTCCATAGCCTCCTATAACTCTGCTTCCTTTTGCTTCAACACTTGTTACCTGCAATCACAAGGAGTGTGGTTGGGGGTTGTGGTGTTTAGGAGCTTGCCTCAGTCAAGCTCCAGAAGGACATTCAAGTCTTCCAAACACCATTGTTAGATAAAGAGTGTGTATCCCTACATGATAGAGACAAAATCAAATGATAAATGATTGAAAACACAAATAGATATCACCTCGGAGGTGTAACTCTCATGGAAGGAAGAAGCTCTTTCATGCCATGAGGAGATGGATTGATGAAGCAAAATCTACAACAAACAAACACAACAACATAATACTACTCTGCAACACGATGAAAGCCTTGAATCACCTTAGCATAAGATCACAAGTTCGCATTATTCATCTAGTTGTAAAATGAAATCCTAAACATGCTTATTTATGCAACAAAACACTTTCCTGCTCTAATTTCATAATTTAAACTTGAGATGTCAGCAACAGACACTTCTAATGGTCACATAACTGACATTTAAAATTTGGGACCCCACTAAATAGGGTAGGACTAGGGCATGGGCGTCCAAGCCCTCAGCCCCATTTTCAAGGTAGGGTCAAGTTCATCACTATCCCCTAAGCCCCATTTAACATGGGTTTTCATAGATTTTCCATTGGGAGTAAAAATGAACATGCTAAATGCAGAACAAGCGACCCGGGAGCTAAATTTAGGAGGTAAAATTCCTAGGGGGACATTTTACGACATAACACATAATAAAAAAATGCAATACAAATTAACAAAAAATAAGCTTAAAAATATAATTAATAATCCATGTGTGTTTATATGAACTTCCCCATCCATATCCGCGTATACTCTTTCCTCATGTCATAAGACAATCTTGGAAATTAGAAATGGTGTGGTTTATGTGAACTTCCCCATCCATATCCATGTATGCTCTTTCCTCTCATCATAAGATGATCTTGGATATTAGTAATGGTGTGGTTTATGTGAACTTCCCCAGTCCATATCCGCGTATGCTCTTTCCTCACATCGTAAGATGACCTTGGAAATCAAAAACGGTGTGGATTTTTATTTTTAATTTTTAGAAATCATGTAGGAATATTATAACTAGATCCTAAGTTTAAATTGTCCTTACACATGAGTGTGTAACATTTAAATAGTTTATTCAAACTCTTAGATAAAGACCATTCATTGTATTAGTTAAACTATAATATACAAGCTATAAGTTTACCACTTGGAACTAGTTAACCTTGCCCTCATGTAATGCCCCCTCATTTTTGGCTTGTGATAGTTGTTAGTTCCACATTACTCTTGTTTTGATCTGATACAATTGTTAGTTCTTCCATTGCATTCAGACAGTTCTGAGATATTTGAGTTATTAGGCCTATGGTTGATGCTTATTTTGATCAAGATAGACTATGTTTGACTGATATAGTTCTAACATGTGGTATGAGTTTATAATGACATTGTTGTTATTCCAATTATGATGAGATGGACATGTTTAGTGATGGTTTAATATTATCATGTTTTATGCATTTGATTTTAAATAGAAATTGCTATAGTCTTGTTTCAGAGTGGGGATGGTGTAGTACTACTCAGTTCGAGCACCTTACTACGCCATGATTCTCTGACTCAGTGTGTGTTTGATATATATTCAGTTGATCATATACAATCCATTGTTCTTATGCAGGTTGTAGTTACCGGGTCTCAACTCCACCTGACTTAGCAGGTCTGAGCGGGCCCTACACCAATGGATAATGTTGATGGAGATAACATGAGGTTTATCCCTAGGTCAGTTCCCATTTTCAATTTGTGTCATGGGTCTTGAAGTCGCTCTGAGATTCTTGTCTCAGTTTTAGTCGTCATATGTTTGTTGGGGTGTTGTCGAGTTTTTCTTGTTAAGCCTATGTATGTTTTGGTAATGCATTATTGGATTTATTATTATTAATGAGTTGTGGTATAGATTAAATTCATTATTTTAATGCTTTTATTAGAACATGTGTCATAAGCAAATGATATTATTTTATTGTTGAGATTTTATTTGGTTTTACAGGCAAGACTTTGTTAGTGAATAAAAATTATGTTTTGTGAGTTGTCGAATCTCTTTCGAAAGTAAAATTAATTATTTTCTATTTTTTAAAGAGAAGTGGGATTCCCTGTAATGAATTCTGGTAGTGGAAAATTAATTGAGTTTGCCTATTTTTGGTTGATGGGAGTTATTTGTGGAGGGAATCATTGGGATGAAGGGAAATAAAAATTTTGAGAAAATTGTCACAGGAAGCGGGGAAGGTGGAAGAGTTTTTGCAGATGATGAATGGAGGAAGAGAATTCTGAAGTTCAAGGACAAATTTCTAGGTATGTCGTTTCAATTATGGGATAAATGTTATTTGTGACAATTGTGTATCTGTGTAGCAATATTTCTCTATAATCAATCATTTCCATGCATGATAGTTGGCTGGTCTTCCTGTCGCCTCATATCCATGGTCTTCCTAGACATCCGTAGCCATGGCATTCAGCTAATCATTTTGATCCTAAAAAAAAAAGTGCTTTGCATAATTGTACAGTAATAGTATATCTTATAGGATTTGACATAAAATTGCAAAGTAGCTCTGTATGAGAAATTCTATCAATTAGATTGCATGTTAAGTCTATGCTTATATGTTTTGCATACATATTTACCTATCCATTTACAAGTAACACAATTGTCATGTACCATTTCCAGCATAGGCATCTCTTTTGTTTTACACCCCAAACTTGCTTGCACTATACTGAGTTTTGTTTCACTGCTCAGATAATACTTCTTTTAGAGTGATGAAATTTCTCTGGGCTATCTTGCCACCACCAAAACTTATAAGCAAGGCATCCAGATAGGTTGTAGATCCATATTTCAATCCTTTGTCCCTACCTCTTCTTATCGCTTGTTCTCCTTGTCTAACTTCTAAATCATATTCGGTTGTGCCTTCAACTCAAGTTGAGATTGACCACGTTGATGAAGCAAGCTCTATGTCTAATAATATGGATGATTTATCATAATCCCAAACTTCAAATATTTTCCATAGCACTATATCAATTGTTATAGAGGGGCCTAGCTTAGCATTCAAATTTAACTTTACATCTTTGTTTTCCCATTAAATGCAACCAAAGTCCTTTGCTTCTTTTATTGACTTTCCTCATAACCAAATCTTTTGTTGTCCAGCCTTAAAGGGACTTGGCATAATAATTCCCATAGGTACCAAGACATTTTTACCTTGCGTGCAGAGAAAGTGGGAATGATCAGTATCGGCATTGTAAGACATTGCAAAGGCTCTACTCCAATCCTCAACTCCAGTTTATGCAAGATTTACTAGGGCTTTTATCAAGCAACTTTGCTAGTACGCTAACCCTTTGGTTGATATGATATTTCTTTCCTATGATTGGTCACAAATTTCTGGTTAATGTTTGAGCCTTTCTTGTTTTCTTGAGTGTAATGGTTATTGAATTCTTACACTGCAATCTAGCCATAAATTCAGATTATAGATCCTCTTAGATCGGCATCATTGAATCAACTTTGATCCATTTTCTTTTTCTTCTAACCATTTAACGCTTGGTAGTAAAAGCATCATTGAAATCTGCACCTACTTTAAGTGAAATTTATATCAGGTGGCTAATATCTGCTTGGGCTTCTGGTCTAAGTGTTTATTTTGTAACCGTCCTTTCCAAACAATGAAGTCATTTTTTGATTCTAGCTAGCCAATCCTTCAGTAGCAATAGCTCTGTAGAACCTACATCGTGCTTGGTCATCCAATCTGCAATCTAGTTTGGTCATTTCTTGCAGTTATGATTTGTATGGATACTCTATGACAAGATAATACCCTAGTCGCATATCTTGTAATCCTCTTAAGTTTTATTTTTCATCATTAAATCCTCCATAATCTACATTCAATCTAGAAGTCATTTAGTTCTTTGTAACATAATTATTTTTAATTCTGCCAGAGTAGCAAATCTCTAGTAAATGGAAATTCACGTTTTAAAGATTTAGTGATGTGGACTTGCGATAGGAAGATTCTATTTTAGACCATCTTCTGTTAATGTTAGTTTTATTTAGTGTTGAGAGCTAGATTTACTGCCAATAAGGCAGTTGTGATAACAGTAAGTTTTTCCTATTTAAAGGCACATGGGAGTAAATAGTTTTGCCATTAGATTACAGATACTCATTCGATTGTACTAGTAAATAGATTGCTTGATCTATGATATGGCTTAATGGCCGTAATACAAGTGTATTGTTAATAAATAACTCCAATCATTGTATAATTTATACTTGGTTTAACTATGCAAAGTTGTTGAGAAGAAGCTTTGTTATATAATTTATAGGTTTGTCCTATGATATATTTATTTGGAAGGCTTGGATAGTAATCCTCGTAACTACTTTAGTAGATTAGAATTGCTTAGTATTGTGTATGGAACCCTTATAAAATTGATAATGTAGGTAATGAATATTTTGATACTTGTTGTGAATATTGTATTATCGTCATAGGCATTGTTGATGTTAGTAATATAAGTTTAAATGCTGTTAGTAACCTTCCATATTAAGGGATCTTAGTAGTAGAAATAGGACTTTAATGCATCTTGGCTATGACTAACAATCTTGATAGTAAATTGGTAGGAACTTGATGTCAGGATTCGAATCTTAAATTCATTTTGTTGATTTGTTTTATATCTTTTAGTGTCATAGATTTACTTACAGTTTGAGTTGAGATTTGGATTCTTTTTAAAAGTGTATAGATGTGATTTGTAGTGGTGGGTTATTAAATAAGTCATAGATGGAATTATAAATCTTGGGTTTCGATTAGAATAGTTCTATCTTAAGTAAGTTTGTGATTTAATCTAAAAAGAGAGATTTAAAGTCTTAAATAGTTCGAAAAAGTGTTTTGGATATATATATATATATATTCCTTGTTGTTTATTGCTAAATTTAAACCAATGTATATTAGGGATGTGATTGGGTCATTTCATTTATTTTGGTTTTGAGTCTCGCTGTTATAATTGGTGACCATGTTAGTTTCGTGGGAGTTTAAGGTTGTTTAACATCATGCTTTGGATAGTTGCCTTTTGATAGTTGTGTTGAAATCTTTTAGCTCCAAAGGCTTGTTACCTTGAAATTCAGTATGATTTATGTGGCAAGGGTGTATTGGTGATGTGTATTGGGAAAGATTGTTGTTTTGTATTGGAAATTTTTTGATTAAATGTTAATCTGTTTGGGTTTTTGAAATGGACAAGGGTAAGTTTCGTGGTTGAGATTTTGGATTTAAAATGGTCTATGTAATGTATTGGCTGGTAAAAAGATAGAATCCTTTCAGTCCCTTGTCCATGCATGTTCTTGGTTCCAGATTTTGGTTAGGGGTACTAGTTGTATGTAGGAGAGTGGCTTTCATGGTGGGGCTAGTGCCAAGGTGGCTACCTGGGTAACCCCATGGAAGTTGTAATCAAGTGATAACTTAATAATTTATTTAGGTGGGTTGGGTAGAAATTCACATAACAAGATAAGTATGATGCCTCACCCATGCCTTGAGTGCTCTCATAGGCTAAGGATGGGATGAGAAGGCCTGGTTGGCAAGGTCAATCTCCTTGTCTTCATGAGAGGATGTGTTAGCTCCACATGTGTCACCTTATGGGGCCGGTGCCTAGAGAGAGGCTTCTAGGGTAGCCATAGATGGGGGCCAGTTTCTAGAGAGAGATAGCCTGGGTAACCCATGCTAGGACCATGCAATGACACTCTCCTTACTGCAGTCTAGTTACTTCCTGTTATCTTTTATTGATGCCTTTGGAGTACTATCTTGTCTGTGCAGTCTTGTTAATCTCTTTTGTCTGCATGGAGTCTGTATCTTGTGGTTGTATTCATTGTTGTAACCTTGACCTAGTGGAACCTCATTGTTATCTCCTAGCTTAGAGGGGTGGACCTTAGGGTTCCACGTGGTTGGGTGGCAGAGCTGTCTATTGGTCTTCTTGGATGTTTGGTTTGAAATCAGTGCAGAAGTGTTCCAGTTCCTATTTTACTCTTCACCTTCTAGTTGTTGTATACATTCATAATTGTACTATTTTTAAACTGATGTAATCGGTCTTGTAATATTGTTTTGAAACTTGTAATCATTCATCTCTATAAATGTATAATGTATTATTCATCTATTATATGAGATGCAGATCACTTGTATGGTTTTAAGTTTATCTGATGCAGTTATGTTCCCTAGAAGTGTTAGCTATTCATTTCTTTTAATGTTGTTATTAGTATAGTTATATTTAATGTATAATACATTTCTTTGCTTCAAAAAAAATAATTATGTATTTTGTCACCTATTAGTCTAGCACTCTAGGGTTGCATGACAGGGCATCACACCTCACATATACATATTTGTGCAGGCATGAATTAAAAGGTAATTTTTGATGGGGAACAAAAGGAATAGGTCAAGGATTTTTTATTGAAGAAGGTCTGACAAAGATAAAAATCTAAGAAGAAGAATTCAGAGAAATTCAACCTTAGAAGGATTGGTTGAACATAGTCAAGAAGCACAAGATCAAATTACTAATGAATAAGAGGAAGAACATCTTGGGTTTGATCAAATCAAAGAAGAAATTGAACAAGGTGCAGAAAACATTGTGACCAAGAAGGAAATTAAGAACAAAACATATTTTAAGGATATGGAAAATCTAGCAGATTTAGATGAAGATGTTCTTTTCAGTAAGATTTCACCCTAGGAAATGTCACCTGATAGTACAATAAAACTTCATTCCAAAAGAATTTGGGATTAATTTTTTGAATACAAATATCTAATTAGAAGAGCACAATTATGTGCTAAGTTATTTAGGCGAAAAGAAATAACCCCTGTTTTGGAGTTTCTAGGGGTTGATAATAGGGAGAAAAAAAACAAATCTAGCAAAAAAGATAATAGTTGAAAACTTACAAGAAGTTTTGAATTCTATTCAAAGTACAAGTAGAACAAGTGATTTAAGTGCAGCATGCAAGGCATTGATGATCGTGATTTCAAGTAAAAAACTATCACTGATGAGACAGGTGAAAGCAATTGGAAAGTTACTGCATGTACATAGAAGAGCTATTCACAGATATATTTCAAAAAGAGAAATAAGCTTTATGAAAACATAGAAAAAAATTGGGTAAATATTGTCAGGGTTCCCAGAAAAGATAGAATCTAAGAAGATGTGAAGAAACAAGTCATTGAATATTGGATCAACCACTCTTGTGTTTCCTCTAATAGAAGGGATACTATATAAGTAATAGGTGAAGATAATAAAAAGTATGTTCATCCAAAGAATTTGTAGATACAACACAGAGTGAATGTTTTGAAGCACTCAAACAAGAACCTCCACAAGTAAAGATATCTCAAAGGGTGTTTGAAAAGTTGCTTCCCTATTTTGTATAGATAAATAAAGTGTGTGAAACTTATTATCGAAATCATGTTGAATTTCATCTAGACCTTCAATCGTATAAACAAATTTATGGCAATGACTCATCCAGATGTTATCATCCATGCAAGTACAACACAATTTATGAAGTCCCTCTTATGTGAAAAAATAGAAGGTTCCGATGAATTCAATGTGCAATGTATCAAAAATAATTGTGTAAATTGTGGAGATTTGAAGAAGCTTCCTCTAATCAAAAATATTGATCAATCAATGGAAATTATGTGGAAAAGATTTGAATATGAGAAATACACAACTAGGTTAGGAGTTGAATAAAAAAAATTGTTATGAAAGAAAGTAAATTGCCTTGCAATGAGTTTTTGAACAAATTTTATAGTCTCATATATCCACACATCTAACATTTTCATGGTGCAAAATGGCAGGCAAATCAGTTTCGTGAGTCAAAGAATTGTTTTCCACAAGGTTGTATTCTTTTGGTTGTCGATTTTGCTAAGAACTATACATTTAGTCCTTAAACAGAGATTCAAAGTCAGTATTATCATTCAGAGGCATAGGTTGCAATCTTTGTACTTGTTTGTTATATACGTGTTGAGTTGCAATTGGATGGTGTACAAAGTAGCCTGCATGAACAAAATATTATTAAAGAGGTTCATTTTTATATCAGTGATGATACTAGTCATGACAAAAGCTATGTAGCCCATTGTTTTGGAATGTTTTTTGATGATCTGAGACAACGTGGCATACGTGCTTCAAGTCACTGGATTTGGTCAGATGGATGTATTGGTAAGTTTTGAATTTATTAAATCTATTAATTTTTTTAAAATTTGTGTGGAATTTTTTTGAAAGTGGACATGGAAAAGGCGAGCATGATGGAGTTGGTGCATGTGTGAAGCATGCACTTTGCCAACATGAGCTTGCTAGTAACACCATACATAGTGCAAAAGAAATTGTTGAATGGTGTAAGACTCATTTTGGGGATCATGAAGGAAAAAGTGGCTCAATAAGTACCAAATGTTATTTTTGGGAAGTCAAAGGTATTTCTTGTAATTCTTGCAGATCTACATTTATTTATGCTTAGTACATGTACATTTTTTGTTCATACAAATTTAAATTTCCATGATTGTAGATATTGATCAATCAAATCCCTATAATTGTCAAAAGATTGTCGGTATTAGAAGACTTCATCAAGTGATGATGACTGGACATAGCAAACCACTTGCAATCCAAATTAGATAAAAATCATGTTTTTCTGTTGACTGCATTGAGAACAATGCAAATGTTCTACAATGTCAACATATTATTGATGGATATGTTTCAGAATGGGAGATGAAACAATTAGTTTCAATATCTCCTTATGAAAATGATAATATAGATCCCCATGATCCTTTATATTCAATTGATTTTGAACGTGTATCTGATCTAGTTGTTGCAGGTAAATAAACTATTTACATGTATATTGATTATTTAAATAGTGAAATTGTCTAAATTGTCTAAGTAACTACTTGCATTTGAATTGAATTTTGAATCTATGTATTTGTTGTAGGAGATATCTTTGTTGTGATTGTAGATCCTAATAATACCGGTATAGATTACTATCTACTCAGATGCACGCAACCAAAATGCAAGTTGACAAAATTTGTGATAGATGGTGATGGACAAGAGTATCCCATTGGATCTGTAGTGGCTGAAGGTACTTATTATCAACAAATGAAGATAGATAAAAGTGGTATTATGTTTGTTGTTTATTTGTGAGGACAAAATGTACTACATTATAGTCACTTAGTTATAGCAACATAGTTAAATTTGGAAACTTTGTGAAAAATAGGACGTAGCCAACAAAAATGGAAGTTGAGTATTGAAGAACATGAAAAGGTTTTAGAGAAAGTAAAGGAATAGAGGATCCATAATTTATGTACCAAGAACTAAGTTAAATGTATGTAAATTACATGTTGCATGCATCAATTTGTATTAAATATGTGAACACAATAAAATGTTACAATTTGTAGAGGTTCCTACATGCACTTTCATTGAAGCTCTTTGATCATTGTACAATAGTTATATTAATTAGCATGTAATTGAATTTGAACCATGTACTTTGAGGGACTATGCTATACAATAGTTTCATTATTTACTATATTGGTTGTAGTAATTGTTTTTCCTAAGTTTGCCAAATCTTGTCTTAATCATTTCTATGTCAATATGGGTTTGAAGACTATATTTTAAAACCTATCAACAAATTAACATGTTTGTAAGTGTCACACATTTTTAGTTTAAATCTCTTCTACTTGGTTACATAGTATCACACATATTGAGCTTAAATGTATCCTATTGTTTATTGGTCATCATAATATTATTATGTGGATGATAAACTGTTGGTTGTAGTATCACACCTACTATTGAATCTATTATTGTTGGTTGTAAGTTGTAATATCACATGTATTGAGCTTAAATCTCTATCTCTTCTTGTTGATTGTAAAATAAAAAATACTAAGCTTGAAAATCTCTTCTAGTTTCTTGATTAAATTATAAAACCCCCATATTGAAGTTATTATTATTAGTTGTTGGTTGTCTAGGATCACACATAAATATCTAGCTTAAATATTTTCTTGTTGGTTATAGTGTCACATATGTTAAAGCAATTATAGTTGTTGATTATTGGTTATTGGTTATAATAACACACATAATTATTGTTGGTTTAGGGTTGTAATAGCACACATATTATTGATTTTGTTTAATGTTTATGCTGATTAAAATAAAAATATCATTAATGTTTAATGTTTATGTTTATGTTTAATGTTTATGAACTTATTTTTATGTTTAATGTTTAATGTTTATATTTATTTTAATCTCTTCTTGTTGGTGATAGTATCACATCATTGAGTTTAAACATCTTATTGGTTCTTGGTTACTTGTTGTAACTTATCACATATATCACAACTATTATTGTTCATTGATTGTTGTAATAGCACACATATTATTGATTTTGTTTAATGTTTATATTGTTCACCTTTTACTCTTGTTGAATATTATTGGGTTTAGTATGACACATATTGAGTTAAAATTATTTTGAGCATTAGGTTGATTAAAATAAAAATATCATAATTTTAATTTCAAAACCTTTTGTAATAGTGAAATTTACATAACATGGCAATCACTATTTACTTTTACGCATTTTGATAGAATGAATTAATGCAATTACATAACAAGTAACATACTCTTGTACATCAAATTTAACTCTTTTTTAATTTTTATTTGTCTCTATTTATACATACATCCATACATTTAAGCTTATACATGCATCCATACATCTATAACTAAACATCTAAATGTGCATATGAATCATATATAAAGAAATAATATAGATCTGCTACATATACTGTATAGATAACATGTGATAAATAAAAAATGAAGTTCATAACATAGCTATATAAATTCTAAACATGTAAATGCAAGTATGTGCATGATATATAAAGAGATACCATGTATAAATATAGATCATAGGGTGAATATAATGTGTATAAATAAGTCTGTAACTCAAACATAAGAACTCAAACATAACAAACAACATCATGTCTAGTTGCAACATCATGAGTGCCTCCTATGGGAGGAATGGGCCTCACTCAACCTAGGACTAGAATGTTGAGCTGAGCCCTTTCCTAAGCCCCATCCTTGTATGCTCAAAATTGTGACTTTGGTTGCCTGGGGTTGTTGAGTCAGATTTTGGCACGCACATGGACCCTTCCCTCCTTGCCATGGGGTGAACTGCCATGTCACTCTCTTTCTCATGGAAGTAGCCAGTTAAGAGTAGGTGAGACACGGGGGTGGTTTGGCTCATTGGAGAGCTGGACTTCACGGAGAGGGGTTGGCATGTCCTGGGGCCTTTGTCATTGTGTGCTAATGTGGATGTTTTGTTTAATGATTGTTGTTGTAGAGATAACCATATGACCCGAAGGGTCACTAGTTACTCTTCTTTTGTTAGGGTTTCTACTGTTCCACCTCTGTGTGGGTAAGATGTTACTTTCGTTGATGGCTTCTTGTCTTTCAATTTGTTGGATGATTGCTCATTGTATTTGAAGTTGTCTAAGTGCTTCTAGCTATTGTAAGTGTTATCACCTAGATTTGCACCCTTGCTGCAGTTGTGAAACTTTAGCAATCTGGAGAAACATGGGAATGATATCGAAGTGTGGGACCTTACGAAATGAGATCAGACCTCTAGAGAAGGTTGACTTCCTTGACTAGTTATCACCTAGAACTACTAAATCTTCAGAGGGAAAGGGAGAAGGGATGCTTTTTAATGAATGAAGAAAATAGGAAAACTGAAAGTAAGGGTGATGCACCAAACTAATTAAAAGAAACTTTCATAGAACTAAGAAAATGCACAAAATAACCAGATACAACAATAGATTCAAATGATTTTTAGCAGAGGTGAGAAACAAGAAGGTTGAGAGGAACAGAATGTTCATAGACAACCACATGCAAGTTCACACTAAACTAGAAAATTAGTAAAAGAGGTAAAATGAAATGCATATATTCAATAAGAAGGCACAGTTACAGTAGCAGAAAGCTTTGTTTGGAAACAAAAACCTTGAAAGCCAAAAAAATTCTAACCCTATTTACATCTCACTCTATGCTTATATAGCATTTACATGACCTCAATCGGTTACAAAGAACTCGCCTCATGAGATGTATCAGAAAAATATCTGCCCTTGAATGACTATTCACCTGCAAGAAGTTATGGCACAAAAGATCTAGAACTGGTGTAGATGGAAGATATTTCTAGTCTTCAATGCAAGCTACTTAATCATCTATTTTCAACAATGAATATATGAAATATTTGAAACAAAGCAATGGAGAGATATTTATGGTCATCAATGTGAGTTGTTGAACATCCTCCTACAACAATGAATGCAACAAATATCTGTATCTTGCCTAAAAATGGTTGCTGAAACGTCTAATCGTCAAAACATGCAAATCCAGATCCAAAATTGAAAGTGAGAATATCCTACTCAAAAACCCGCCAAACGAAAGAGGAGGCAAAAACAAGCATTTTTTGCCTCTTGCAGCATGTCAAAATTCACTAGAATGGAGGAGATATGGGCAGTCAAAGCTCGGTCAACTATCTGTATATATCACTTTGCATCCATGCTTGAATCAGCCTTTGAAACCTTCTCTGAAACTACTTTGCATATGCAAAGCGCTTTGTATATATCAGGCTGTGTATGCAAACATACAATTGCAAATATACATATAATGCGCGGACCTGAAAAGATCATCCACCATCTTTGATTCTTCAATCAGATCTACCTTGTATCTTTGTCCTTTGTATGTCTCCTTTGAATGTTGCAATATGCAACGCAAAATATACAAGCCACGGACTTGAACCTTTGTATTTTGTCAAAATTGACTTCTGGGTCGGGTCTAACTTGCATATTGCCTTTGTATCTTTTCCTTGTATATCGCATATACAATATGAAATATACAAGCAAAACATGCAAGCCGAGCCCTTATACATTGCAAACACTTTACTTCGGCATATGCATGTAACCTTTGTATATCGCATATACATGACCCTTTGTATGTTTGAACATACAACGCCATACAAAGGAAAACATGCATACAAACCTGGCATACAAACATGCATTTGAACTTGTACCTTTTCTTTTGTATGTGCACTCAGTGGGCCCTAGGCTTTATATCAGTTCTTTGTATATTGGCACATGCAATGCCAACATACAAGCCACAGACTCCAAATGATTATGAAGCAAGTTGAAATTGACATCGAGTCTAGCCCTTGTATCTTCTTTTGTATTTACACCTTTGTATATCGGCACATACAATGCCAATATACAAGCCGTGGACTCCAAATGATTATCCACTATGCCTAATTCTGCATTCGGGTCCGACTTGTATGTATCACTTTGTATATTGGCTTGTATATCGCATATACAATGCAAATATACAAGCAAAATATGCATATCCCCTTTGAATATGGCCCTTGTATGTTTTGAATGTATAAACCCTTGTATATACGAACATACAATGGCTAATGTATATTGCCGATGTACATTTTCCTTTGCATCTTTGTCAATGTATCTTTTCACTTGTATGTGCCCTTTTGCATATGCGATTGTACATTTGCCCTTATATGTATGACTTGCATTTTTACTTTACATCTTTGTCATTGTATGTCGCACTGATGTACATCAGCGATGTACATTACCTCTTGTATATGCTTGATGTACATTTTCCTTTGCATCTTTTCTTTGCATCTTGCACATACATTACGACTTGTATATAAGATACAATCGCCTTTGTATACAAAAAAACCCTTTGCATCTACGGACCCCACCTCTTGTATATTTCCTTTGTATATTTCCCTTGCATGTCATTGATGTACTTTTTCTTTGTATATCGCCGATATACAATCTGCCTTAGCATCTTTCCCTTGCATCTTTATCAATGTATCTTTTCACTTTGTATGTGCGATTGTACATATGAACATACAAAGTGAACATACATACAAAGAAACATACAATGGCATATGTATGTAAAAATGGCTAAGTACAAAACTGAGAAATTATCTATGATGGAAAGCACTTGAAGCTAAAAGATTTATGGGTTTTCTGCAAAGATTCTTAAGGTGAGATTTTTGGGACTTTTTGACAAGGCATAGCATAAATATTTGAAGAATTTAAGCCCTGTAGGGTCATTTCTAAAGGATTTTCAAGGAAAATGAAAGGTGAACTATTTAACTCTGGGCAGAGGAAAATAGGTCAACATTTTTGGTGACCTCTATGGGATGTTTGTCTACTAAACAAATATATCAGTGGCCTTAAGCATCCATTAGGCATGGGGTCATTCAGAGAATAAAAATATATCTTTGACAAACAATCCTAACCTTAGCAACTTAGTGTTGATGATGATGTTAGTCATAAGCAAAGATAGAATAAAAGTTACACAACAACCTTTACTCATCTTGAAAGATACGATGAATTCAAAGAATTCATGATCCCAAGTCTCTGTTGATTAGTTCATAATCTACTGACGTTACTCAGTGGTTGATATGTGTTGCTGTTTTCCATTTAGGGGCCTTACGTTCTTCAGTAATTTCTGTAAAGTTCATCAATATTTCTCCAAATATCCTATTCTTTATATCTGCCCTGCATAAATCTCCAAATTATTTTACCTCTGCACTATGAATTCACTCAAATAATGTGCCTACAGGTTGATATTTGCATGATTGCTACCGTTACTTGCAATTCTTTGCATGATATTTTCAACACTACATGCATTTAGCTCAAATATGCTAATGATATTCAGTTATCTATGAGATGTCAGCATATTTCATGTTATTTGCTTCTGATTATCTGTTATTTGCAATTATGATGGGGAATTACTCTGAAATTCAAAGAAAATTAAAAGAATACTTCAAATTTGGTGAATTTTAGCTATTGAACCACATACATACCAGATACAGTCATGAGGAGAAGAAATCAAACCATATTTTCACCAAGATGTTCCACAGCTAGATACAGATGATGCTAACTTGGAAGGAAAAGGAATGAAGACAACACATACAGACTGGTAAGCACTCCAAGGGATGCAGCAAATCAAAGCATGTATCAAGAATTCAAACACTGATTACTTAGGATTTATGATGATTTGTAATCAAATGGTCTTCTCTTTCATTAAGTATGCAATGATATGTATGCTTACAATAACTTTGAAATAGGCCTTGATATTTCAGCAGTCAAATTTTAATTAAGCTTCTGAATAATCCAATTATCACATCCCTGCACCTTTTATAGAATAAGGTGAGGGAATGGTTACAGATGACCTATGGTCAGGATTTATCTATTAAGATCAACAGTCCAGATGAATAGCACATGTCTGCCAATTGGCAACTACACAGCTGGCACAGAATATTCAGCATCTTTGACCTAGTCCATCCTCTAGCTAGCAAACAACATATTTGACAATATCCTGCTTAGCTCTGGTTCAGGCTGCCTCCGTGTTAGCAACTCCGCAGTTTTCAGCCGTACTCCAAAACAACTTCAACATCCTGCAATAAAAAGACAAGAATCAAGCATCAACTTCATTTAATAACTAGTAGGAAAATAAACATTTATATTTTATTAGGCTGTGAATGTGCAAACCTATACATATCAGGTTATGAATATTCAGCATCTGTGAAAATTCACGTAATTAAATGTCCATATGTGGTCAAGAGGGTCCGGGTGACTATCATTGACTGGAAAACATGCTATCAGGCCCTAAATGGCTCAATATCTGATCAGGTCCAGGGTCATTTGAGTGATTTTTTGATAAAAATATCAAAAATATGATTTTCAGTATTTTCTACATCTTAGTAAATTGCATTTTTGGAGGCCTTAGGAGCGAAATTAGGGCCTCAAGACACCGTCGGTTACTAGGCGTTACACCTTAATAATCAAAGAACTCAAACTAGAAAACTAGTTTATCTTTCCAATGAGTCCAAAAAGTTTAAATTCTGACACAGTAGCTAGGAGTTATGACCCTGCCAAGGAGAAGATCAAAAATTTCCTAATTTTTTGAATTTCTCTAAATTTTTGCAAATAGTTTCACCTTGCAGTAGCTCTTTTTGTAATCCAAGGGTAATCTGACCCTTCATATGATATGCAAGCCTTACATTTTTTAGTTATCGCATGCATAAGATCATGCATATGCAATACATGCACTTTTGTTCACTAAATTCCATTGAATGAAACTATCGGGTCTGGGTATGCACATTAGTTAATGAGGGATATTAACTAATATGACTCTCTTCATAGATAGAGATATGATGATGATGTCATCATCATGGACGGGCTTCGTTAAAATGTGAAAGGCTGACGTCATGGTCATACTGAAGGAAATCAGGCAATGTTAAGAACTATGACCTTGATATTGAGGAATATCACCCTTTGAATAGGATGACGTCATGGTCATGTCAAGCTTTTTATATATCAGGTCAGAATGACGTCACCGTCATGTTAGGAAAGATCAGTCATATTAGAAAAGATGACTGATGTTAGAAAATAGACGAGCTCCAGATGTCAAGCCAACTGATGATGTCATCATCATATCAGGTCCTTTGTGAAATGGGATAAGCTGACGTCATCATCATGTTAACAAAGATGAGTCATATTAACGAATGTGACCCCCTTTCGAAAGATCAGGATGACGTCACCATCATGTTATTTAAAAGGGTGATCGTTGGATACGTACCTCCGCAAGGTAAAAAGGATGATGACGTCACCATCAGGGTGATTTTCTTTGTTCATTGGGATTGGATGATGTCATCAACATATTGGCTCAGGGGTGATATTTTGCGGTAGGGTGATATTTTGCGGCAGGGTGATATTTGAAATATCGGGTGATATTCGCAAGATCGGGTGATATTTGAAATATGAGCCCCACAAAATATATGAAGCTGTTTGACGGGTAGATATCGCTATCACATAAAGTTAACGTCCAAATGTTCAGAGCAAATAATTTTATCAGGTGATAATATTAGATCAGGTGATCTTTTATAAGATGACTGATATTAAGAAATATGATCCTCCCCTCGGAATATCAGGTTTGACCAGATCTTTGACTCATCATAACTTTTGTTCCCTAAGGAATATCAGGGTGATCCAAAAGGCAAACCTGTGTGAAATTTTATGCTCTATCCAACCATGAGGTTATTGTCATGAAATATTAACTTTGAAAAATGACCTCATCATGATGACATACCTAGCCTTCCTATGCAAGATCTTTTGCATGACTTACTTTTACCAGACTGCCCGCAAGCAGAAAACACAAGCAAAGCCAAACAAAAAAGTTGGGTCCCTGTTTTGTCAAGTCAAAATGGGGCGTGTTGTGTAACTACACAACACTTAGCATAATAGCAGTGAAGAACACTTGGAAGATCAAACCAAGACAAAAATGCTGAAGGCAACCCCTCCAACTATGCTAGACAACACTTAGGGAAAACAAAAAGGGATCTAAACTATTGTGCAATAGCACTTATTGAAAACAAGAAACCTAATCTACTCCTTTACAAGGTAAGACATACCTCAAAACACCTCTTTAGGTGTATCCCATTAACTGGGATAGGAAAATTTTCTCCATCCATGTTTGATAATTGAAATGCATTGTGTTCCTTGCATTCAGTAATGATAAATGGGCCACTCCACATGTTGTCAAACTTGGAGTGCTTTCCTAGTCTGCTTTTTAACTCATCCCATTTGAGTACCATATCACCCACTCTAAAATATCTAGGGGTGGCCTTCTTATCAAAATTTCTTTTGGTATGAAGCTGATGATACTCCATAGTTTTCATAGCTTTATCTTTGATTTCTTCAAGCTCCATAAGTTGAGCATATCTGATAGCCATGGGGTCTTCTTCTTCAAATATCTCTAGCTGATTCATGATATCAAGTGCTGGCAGCTCCATAGATATAGGCAATCTTGCCTCTTTCCCATAAACTAACATATATGGGGAGTTCCCAATAGACCTCTTGGGAGTTATTTTGTCTGCCCATAAGGCATATTTCAGATTAGTGTGCCAGGTCCTCTGGTTGTCTTCCATTGATCTTTTAACAATCCTTATGAGGCTCTTATTTGTAGACTCAGCCAAACCATTACCCTGTGGGCAATAATTTGATGAAGTATTCAAATAGATCCCATTATTAATAGCCTAGTCAGTTATCTTTAATCCAACAAAGACTAAAGCATTGTCTGAGATAATCAACTCAGGCACCCCAAATCTGGATATCAAATCTTGGTAAAAATTCAAAACAATATTTTCATTGGATTCCTTTAGAGGCACTACTTCAGTCCACCTTGTGAAATAGTCTATAGTTGTAAGTATCCACCTATGGCCTGCACTTGATGGTGGGTTAATGGGACCTATAAAATCAATGCCCCATCTCATGAAGGGCTGTTCTACTTGAACTGGATGCAGAGGTAAAGCTGGCAGCCTTTCTTTGGTTACAAAAATGGCACATTTTACACATTTTCTAGCCCATGCATGGGCATCCTTGAATAAGCTGGGCCAATAATATCCAGCTCTCATTATTTTCCAAGCAGTAGTCTTTGGGGCAAAATGACCCCCTACTATTCCATCATGAAACTCATGCAGTACCTTGTCAGTCTGATCATTACCAATGCATCTTAACAATATACCATTAAAATCTTTTCTGAAAAGGATTTCATTTATTAAAACATATGGAATGGACTGCAGTCTAAAATACCTTCTCTTGGTTCTATCTAAACTTGCTGGACATTTGCCAGTTTGCAAAAATTGAGTCATGTTATTAACCCAACCTGTGCCTACTGCTGCTGTATCATCCTGATGTGCATCTTCAATGGTCAGCAGCACCTCTTCCTTTTTCTCTGTTTCATTTTGAGGACTAGTAGCAAGCTGCTCACTGAGTCCTCTGCCTCTAAAAAGCTTGGTTATCTTAATCTCCACATCATATTCCATCACCTTGGTGATCCAACCAGCCCTTTTCTCATTTACATCCTTACCTAACAGGAACTCTTTAATGCTAGGGTGAGCAACCATCAAATGTATCTTATTATTAGAAATAAGATGCCTGAACTTCTTGAGGCTCCTTACCACTGCAAGGACATGCTTTTTGACAAAACTATACCTCTGCTCATACTCCTCCAGCCCTTGACTAAAGAAAGCGATTGGATGTTCAAAGCTGTCACTCTGCTGCTGTACCAGAATCATAGAGATTGTATCTAGACTGCCATAAGCATACAAGATAAAATCTTTGGACAAATCAGGATTTACCAGAGTTGGTGCAGCTGATAATGCCTCTTTTATGGACTTGAAGCTGAGTTTGGCCTCTTTTGTCCAACTAAAAACTATATTCTTCTTTAACATAGACGTCAAAGGCTTCAATAGATTTGCAATGTTAGGTATAAATCTTCGCAAAAAATTAATTCTACCAATAAAACTTTGTAGTCCCTTCTTGTGACTGGGTAAAGGCAACTCCAAAATAGCCCTTACTCTTTCTGCATTAATGGTAATGCCCTCCTTCGACACACTGTGCCCTAACAGCTTGCCTTCATGCATAGTGAAAATGCATTTCTTGGGATTGAGAGATACCCCAAACTCTTTGCATCTCTCAAATACTAGCCTCAGGTGGGATATATGTTCAACTGCATTTTTAGAAAAAAATTGTGATGTCATCAAGGTACACCAGCACCAGTTTATACAGTAAACCCTTAAAAGCCATATCCATAGCTCTCTGAAAAGTAAAACCAGCATTTGATAGACCAAAAGGCATCCTTTTGTAGGCCATGGTGCCCCATTTGGTGGTGAAAGCAGTTTTAAATTGATCTTCCTCCTTGAATAACACTTGATTATAACTGGAATATCCATCAAGCAAGGAGAATCTTGTTGCAAGTATAAGGTTAACCAGTGTTGTCATTGATGTCAACATACTCATATTGCATTAATGAGAAGGATTGGATGAGCTGTGTGCTAAGGATATTGAGAGAATAAGTCTCAATCAGGAACAGTGAAGAACAATGATGACAAGAAGGCAAAATTCCTCAATAGGTTGAGGATCAAAGGATGCCATTTAAAGAGTTTGTAGATATGAGTCTTGAGATGCTCCAGTCAAGATTTCAGAGGTCTGCATGAAGATCTGAATAAGTTATGATCGCTCAAGTAGAACCAGTTCCGGCAGGTGTTCAGTGGTGATAGTGTCACAGATTGGTCCAGTGAGATCCAGAATTGCATTATCTCATTCTATCGATTGGAGAGAGTGTTGAAGAAGTTCATGTGAAGTGACAACTAGATTTGTTCATGGTTTGGAGGTTCGGAAGTACCTTTTGTATTATGAAAGTGATGACAGACTATGTTCTTGAAGTTCCAGATGAAGAAGAGAAGAATTCCAGTAAGCTGATAAAGTGCAGATGTGTTTGGTGATTTAGGGAAGGTTATGATGATCATTGGATCATGTCCAGTTAATGGCAGTGATCCACATTAAAGTTAGAGTGTGCATTTGAAGAATAACCATGGATATTGGTGTTCTTCTTGAGACTGGCTGACTGATGTATTACACATTTTGCGAATGATCTTGTAGGTGTTTGCCGACTTAGATGATTGTTCCTAAGTTGATGCCTTGTATAAATAAGGGATTGTGAATTCATTTTGAAGTGTGTCTTGGTGTGGATGAGTGTGGCATAGTGAAGAAGAGCGAAAGGTAGAGCAGGAGTTTTTGAACTTAAATGGAACTGATCCAGACATGGTAAAGATGTCAATCTCTAGTTCAAGTTTGTAATACTTGTTACTTTGTAGATAGTGTGTCTCTTATAGGCAGTGTGCCTCTTGTGAGTAGTGTGCTCAGGCAGTGAGCCCTAATTGGCATGTGCCATCTATTTTTCTTATTCTTCTAATAGAGAATAATCCTTGGGTTAATCACCCTATGGTTTTTCCCTTGACCGGGTTTTCCACGTCAAAATCTTGGTGTCTCATGTGTTGATGTGTATCTGCTCTGGTGTTTATGCTTTATACTTTCATGAGTGTTTAATTGATATGCTATTAAATAACAAGAGGATTTAAGTGTTTGAATTGGAAGCAAGTTTTTGTACAACTGATTCACCCCCCTCTCAGTTGTGTGCTCTAGATCTAACAATTGTTATCAAAGCTAAGTTCCTCTAAAAAGAGCTTAACCACTTGAGGAGATCCAGGATGTCATCATACAAGAAGGATAGTCTGAAGTTTGATGGAACCAACTTCACTCTTTGGAAAGGCTGCATGAAATGTCACTTGGAGTGTATGGGAAAGGTGTACTTATCTATGGTCACAAAAGCATATACACCTCCACAGGGTGGTCCGACAACTCTAAATGAAATCATAGATGCTAAAAACAATCTGCGGACCAAAGAAGCTCTTCTAAGCGCATTAACTAACTTAGAGCTTTCAAATGTTATTGACCTACCAACTGCCTATGAGATCTGGATTAAACTAGAACTTCTGCATGAAGGAGATGAGTATGTTAAGAGTGCAAGGTTGCAGAGTCTCAAAGGGAAATTTGAAAGACTAAAAATGAGAGATGATGAAAATATTACTACCTTTATGCCAAGAGTAAATGAGCTGGTGTGTGGAATCAGGAATGCTGGTGGAGTTTTGGATGAAAATGAGATTGTTGGAAAAATTCTCAAATCCCTTCCTGTTGTCTACAAAATCAAGGTTGCTGCCATTGATGAATTCAGAGCCCATACAACTATCACAATAGACCAATTGGTTGGCAAACTGGTTGCATTTGAAATGACCGAGCTTGGAGATGATCCCTCCAAGATTGAATCTGCATTCAAAGCCAGTGCCTCTGTGAAAGGTAAACAAAGATTTGATCCAGGAGAAAACTCTTCAAGGAAGCTGTCATGGTATGATCAAACAAGAAGAGACATGGAATTGGAAGAAGCAGAAACAACTCAACTTGAAGCCCTCTTTGCAAAGAGACTGCCAAGAGGATCTGGTAAGTATCAAGGAAAATTACCCTTTAAGTGCTTCAACTACAATAAGATTGATCATTTTGCCTCAAGATGTCCAGAAAGATCTACAAGGTCAAATTCTAACAGACAAATGTTCCAAAAGAATTGTTATTATGTTCATGAAGAAGATGATAATGAAGGAGTAACAGATGATGAATCAGAGATAGGAAATAAATCCAGAAATGAATGGGTGTTTATTGCCATCAAGGAAGAAGATCTAATATCCTCTGAATCTGCCAATCATAACGTTGTAGAAAGAGCTTTAGCTGCCCAAGTTGAAGAAAAGGATGATTGGGTTATTGACAGTGGATGCTCTCACCATATGAGAGGTGACAAGAATAAGTTCTTAGATTTGGAAAGGTATGAAGGAGGAGTGGTAAAGTTTGGTGATAATTCTGCTAGTAGAATCAGAGGAAGAGGAACTATTTCTTTTAATGGAAGAAACAAAACTAGTAATGTGCTATATGTTGAGGGCTTGAAGCACAATCTTCTCAGTGTTGGATAGTTGGTGGACAAAGGCTATGATCTCCAATTCAAGGATGGAAAATGCAAAATCCTTGAAAGATCTGAAATAGAGATTGCATTTGGTACTCAAACTAAAGGTATTATCTTCCACTTGGTTGGTTCTGATAAAAGTTGTCTGTTTGTTTAAGTTGATCAGAGTTGGTTATGGCATAGAAGGATGTGTCATGTAAATTTTGATAATATCATCAAGATAAGCAATACTCAGGCTATAACAGATCTTCCAAAATTGGTAAAACCTACAAATAGTTTGTGCAAAGAATGTCAGCTAGGTAAACAGAGTAGAGTCTCATTCAAAAGCAAGGATCAGTCCTCTATCAGATTATTGGAGTTAGTTCATACTGATCTATGTGGTCTGACAAGAATCAAGAGTATGCAAGGTGATAGACACTTCATGTTATTGATTGATGACCATTCCTGGATGATGTGGGTTACCTTTCTGAAAGAGAAATCATAAGCGTTTGAGAAGTTCAAAATCTTCAAGGCTATGGTAGAGAATCAAACCGGATTAAAACTGAAATTTCTGAGGTCTGATAGAGGTGGTGAATTCACATCCGGTGAATTCATAGATTTTTGTGAGAAGCATGGTATAAAGAGATAGTTATCTACCCGTAGGACTCCATAGCAGAATGGAGTAGTTGAGAGAAAGAACCAGACCATCCAAGAAGCATCTAGGACAAGGATGATGGAAGCAAATGTTCCCCATATGTTTTGGAAAGAAGCTGTCAGCACTGCAGTCTACACTCTCAATCAAGTTCAAATCAGAAGCAATACCGGTAAGACTCCTTATGAACTTTGGTTTGGCATCACTCCTATTGTGAGATATTTCAGAGTATTTGGTAGCAAGTGTTACATTAAAAGAGATGAAGATCTAGGAAAGTTTGATGCTAGAAGTGATGAAGGAATTTTCCTGGGTTACTCCACTCAAAGCAAAGCATACCGGTGTTACAATAAGAGACTAAGAAAGATGATAGAAAGTACAAATGTGAAGGTTGATGAAGGTATTGAGAAGCCCTAAAGATTTTATGAGTACGATGATGATCAGAATGATGTTCTGGTTCAAGAAGCTCCATCCTCTCCTAAAAGTCAGATTCAGACTGATCCGGTAAATCAGGAAGAAGAGACAGGTCTGAATGAGCATGATCAAGAAGCAGAAGTGCAAGAAACTCCCAAAGTTCTGAGGTATGTAAGACTGAACCACTCTGAAGATCAGATCATAGGTGACAAAAGCAAAAGTGTTCAAACTAGAAGGAATGTTGCTCAAAATTCAGATGAATGTTGTCTAATTTCAAAGATTGAACCTAAGACAATAAATGAAGCCTGCAATGATGAAAATTGGACCAAAGCAATGGAGGAAGAGTTGATGCAAATTGAGAAAAATCACACTTGGGATCTTGTTTCTAGACCTAGAAACAAGAATGTGATTGGAACCAAATGGGTCTTCTGGAACAAACTAAATGAAGTTGGTGAAGTAATAAAAAATAAAGCCAGATTAGTTTACAACGGCTACTCTCAAATACAAGGGATTGATTTTGAGGAAACCTTTGCTCCGATGGCAAGAATTGAAGTAGTCAAACTATTTCTTGCATTTGCTACCTTCAAGGATTTCAAAGTGTATCAGATGGATGTCAAATTCTCTTTCCTAAATGGTGACTTAGAGGAAGAAGTGTACATTGAACAACCAGATGGATTTCAGTTATCTGAGCATGGTGATATGGTCTGCAAATTAAAGAAGGCACTATATGGTCTAATGCAAGCTCCAAGAGCATGGTATGAAAGGCTGGACAAACATCTTTTAAAGATTAGGTTCAACAAAGGTACTACTGATAGTAACCTATATTTCAAAATTGATCATGAAAACATCTTGATTGTTGAAGTATTTGTTGATGACATCATCTTTGGAGGAAGAGACAGTATGTGTCAAACCTTTGTAAATCAAATGCAAAGTGAGTTTGAAATGTCAATGCTCAGTGAAATGAATTTCTTCTTGGATCTGCAAATTACTTAATCAAAGAAAGGAATCTTTATCTCTCAAACCAAATAGGTGAAAGAATTGTTGAGAAAATTTGGAATGGAAGATTCAAAGCTAATGAACACTCCCATGGCAACCGGATGTAAGTTGAGCAAAGATGATGACTCTCCTAAGACAGATCAGACCAAGTAAAGATTAGTGATTGGAGGATTATTGTATCTCACTCAGACTAGACCAGATATAATGTAGGCTGTTGGTCTTGTGGCGAGATTCCAAGCTGATCCTAGGGAATCTCATGTCATGGCAATCAAAAGAATTTTTAGGTACTTAAAAGGAATAGTTGAGTATGGTCTATGGTATCCTAGAGATCATAATTTTTCTCTTCATGCATATACATATGCAGATTGGGCAGGAGATGTGGATGATAGGAAGAGTATAAGTGGAGGAGCACTCTTTTTGGGAAAAAGGTTGGTTTCTTGGCTAAGCAAGAAACAAGAGGCAATATCCCTGTCTATAACTGAAGCAGAATACATTGCAGCAGCAGGAAATTGCACTCAACTTTTGTGGATGAAGCAAATGCTAAGAGATATTCAAGTAGAATATGAGGAGCCTATCACAATTTTCTGTGATAATTCAAGTGCAATAAATATTTCTAAGAATCTGGTGTTGTATTCTAAAACTAAGCATATATCTATCAAGTTTCACTTTCTAAGAGAGCAAGTGAACAAGGGTGAAGTCAGATTGGAGTATGTGCCCTCCAGGGATCAGCTTGTAGATATTTTTACTAAACCTCTTCCCAAGGACTCTTTTGAGTATCTCAGGGAGAAGTTAGGGGTCATGGCCCCTCCGGTGATGAACTAGGATGCACTGATGTGCATCAGTCTGGTGGATATCATAGTCATATCTTGTGATCCAGATTGGTGATAGGGAGCTGCTACTCAGGGGGAGCAACTGGCATGATTCTGATGTGTTAGAGTTGCAAGTATAAGCCCTTTGCCATTGATGTCAAAGGGGGAGAGAAGACATGTGAAAAAAAAGTGGTTGATGATCAAAGGGGGAGTAGTAAAGAAAGAGAAGACATGTGAAGAGTTGTTGCTGATAGGGGGAGCTATGACAGAAAGGAGAAGTTCTTGTCTTGATGGTTTTTCACATCATATGTTGCCATCAATGACAAAGGGGGAGATTGTTGCAAGTATGAGGTTAACCAGTGTTGTCATTGATGTCAACATACTCATATTGCATTAATGAGAAGGATTGGATGAGCTGTGTGCTAAGGATATTGAGAGAATAAGTCTCAATCAAGAATAGTGAAGAATAGTGATGACAAGAAGGCAAAAGTCCTCAATAGGTTGAGGATCAGAGGATGCAGTTTAAAGGGTTTGTAGTTATGAGTCTTGAGATGCTCCAGTCAAGATTTAAGAGGTCCGCATGAAGATCTAAATAAGTTATGATTGCTCAAGTAGAACCGGTTCCTACAGGTGTTCAGTGGTGATAGAGTGTGACAGATTGGTTTGGTGAGATCCAGAATTGCATTATCTCATTCTGCGGATTGGAGAGAGTGTTGAAGAAGTTTGTGTGAAGTGACAACTAGATTTGTTCATGGTTTGGAGGTCCAGAAGCACCTTTTGCATTATGAAAGTGATGACAGACTGTGTTCTTGAAGTTTCAGATGAAGAAGAGAAGAATTCCAGTAAGTTGATAAAGTGCAGATGTGTTTGATGATTTAGGGAAGGTTATGATGATCATTGGATCATGTCCAGTTAATGACGGTGATCCGCATTAAAGTTAGAGTGTGCATTTGAAGAATAACCATGGATATTGGTGTTCTTCTTGAGACTGGCCAACCAATGTATTACACGTTTTGTGAATGATCTTGCAAGAGTTTGCCGACTTAGATGATTGTTCCTAAGTCGATGCCTTGTATAAATAAGGGATTGTAAATTCATTTTGAAGTGTGTCTTGGTGTGGATGAGTGTGGAATAGCAAAGAAGAGAGAAAGGCAGAGCAGGAGTTTTCGGGCTTAAATGGAATTGATCCAGACATGGTAAAGATGTCAATCTCCAGTTCAAGTTTGTAATACTTGTTACTTTGTAGACAGTGTGTCTCTTGTAGGCAGTGTGCCTTATGTGAGCAGTGTGCTCGGGTAGTGAGCCCTAATTGGCATGTGCCATCTATTTTTCTTATTCTTCTAATAGAGAATAATCCTTGGCTTAATCACCCCATGGTTTTTCCCTTGATCAGGTTTTCCACGTCAAAATCTTGGTGTCTCATGTGTTGATGTGTATCTGCTCTAGTGTTTATGCTTTATGCTTTCATGAGTGTTTAATTGATATGCTATTAAATAATAAGAGGATTTAAGTGTTTGAATTGGAAGAAAGTTTTTGTACAAATGATTCACCCCCCTCTCAGTTGTGTGCCCTAGATCTAACAAATCTTTCAGAACCAGCCACTATTTGCAGAATTTGCTCCATTGAGGGCAGTGGGTAGTGGTCTTTTAGGGAGGCTCTATTGAGGTCTCTGAAGTCTACACATAGCCTAATCTCCCCATTCTTTTTTCTCACAGGGACAAGGTTGGAGACCCAAGAAGTATGCTTGATCAGGAAAATGATCTTTCCCTCGATCAGCTTGGTGAACTCTTTAATCATTAGGGGCTCAAGCTTTGGATTTAGAGGTCTTTGCTTCTACCTCACAGGTTTTGTACCTGGTTTTAACTCTATAGTATGCTGGGCAATATGAGGGTCAAACCATTTTAGGTTTGAGTAATTCCAAGCAAACACATCTTCAAACTCTTGACAAAGAGCAACAAAAGTCTTCCTGTCCTCAGGTGAACAAATTTTACCAATTTTAAGAAGCTTACCCTTAAAAATTTCCAGCTCCTCATAATGTTCCTCTTTGACCTACATGCTGGTTTTATTCTTCTTTAGCTGATCATCAGTCCCAAAAATGTATTCCAAGGTTACTAATCCTTTGGGTAGTTTGTTTGACCTTAACTAAATAACTTGACCATCCTCATATTGCTATTTGAGTTTATTCTGATTCATCATAGAAAACTCATCCTCCTCTAACAGGAAACACAGGATCTACTCATCACTCTCAAAAACCTGCCAATGAATATTATTGTCAGGGATAGAGGGCCTGTCAACTATTTTCACATGAGGCTGCACCTTTTCTCTTTGAATATCATTGGGGATGTCAAACTGAGCCCTAATTGCAGCTAACGTATCAGCATGATAGTTTTGCTTTTTTGGAATAGAGATCAGATTGAAAGCATCAAACTCTTCAATCATGTCCCATACCCTATGCTTATAGCATTTTAGAGTATCATTCTTCATAACATGCAGTCCTCTTACCTAATTTACAATAAGTTCACTATCCCCAAACACCTGTAAACAACCAATTTTCCTCTTTCTTGCCCACTGTAAACCTTGAATCAACCCCTCATATTCGGCGGTGTTATTGGTCATGAAAAGGCAAAATAGAAAGAAGAATAATATCTTTCACCTTGTGGGGACACAAGCATTGCACCACCACCAGATCCATTCCTATTCCTAGAGCCATCAAAGTAGTTTTTCCATACCTCACTTTGTTGTTCTGTCTATTGTTTTGCATCCTTTACAAGGCTTGGAATTGTTGTTTCAGGCTCATGAAGTATGTAAACCCCCATACCAGTTTCTTGGATGTGTCCCTTAGGATCGTCAACAACATTTTCCAAGGCCCACTCCTTTAATAGCACCTCTAGTATATTTTCATCTTGTAGCTCTTGAGTAGCTACAAGCTCAGCATCATCAGAAATAACGCAATTTGCATTAACAGCACTTGGAACATAAGGCTCTATGTGATGATTTGAAAGCAATTCAGATTTTAGGGTTACTTTTGTGCCATATCTAGTCTTGAACAACATGTGGGACCAATCCGAGGATAAATATCCTCCTATTTTGGCTGTGAACTCTCTTGATAAACACATGGCAAAATAGGGAGGCAAATCTAAGATGAACACCTCTTGGGAAATGGAAACATTTGGGCAAGTGTGCAAGGTGAGAGGTGGGTCTTTCATCACACCTACAGTATTAATAGCTATGCCATCTAGCTGGAGTACACCCTTCTCAATGGGCCGGTATTTCAACCCTAATTGATCTACAGTCTGCTTTGGCATCACAGAACTACTTGCACAACTATCCACCATGCAGTTATGTACCAACTTGTCTCCAATTATTAAAGACACATAAAATGGAAGTGGTTTGGCACTTTTGTTTGGCTATTTATTGTTGTCCTGGGTTGAATTGGTAAGGACAGCCCTAGTTGGGTCAAGAGTTGCATCATTGGGCATCTTCAAATCAGACAAGGCAGATTGCAATATGTCCTTTTGGCCTGAGATGGCTAGAGAATCCCACATAGACATTGTCACATTCATCTTCTTCATATTTTCAATAATATTGAAAGGTAAAGTGACATGTACCTTTTGATATGATTTTGTAGCAGTAATATCAGCCTGCAAATGAGGCTATTCCCTTGTTATTGCTGAAGTATTCCTTTGTAAAATGTGGGGAACATGGGATGTAGAAGCATTTGCATGTCCTTTTCCTTGATTTGCTGCTTGATCTACCTCATAACCCCTCTTCTTGACTCTTGTATTTGTTGCAACTGGAGTATTGTCATTGTTTGCACCACATAATTCGCCTTCTTGCCAATTTATGAAGGCATAATCATTCTGAGGCTGCTCTTGCTGTTGTACAGCCCCATTATTTAGGGTGTTTGGCTATGAGACCACAACATTTTGTACCACTAGAGCCTGATTGATCACTCTATTTGAATAGGCTGCCTAACTGTGTCATTGATTGCATGGAAAACACCATTCATACTCAGCTACAAGGTTATTCTGAACATGGACAAGGTCCTTAACAACATTAATGGGCACCGGATTTTAAGGTTGAAAAGGCCTCTAGTTCACATCTGCCTGGTACCTTGGTAATTACTTTGATAAGGTGGCTTGTTAGCTTGATAAGGCTGATTTTGCCCTTGATAAGGTTGATTTTGCCCTTGATAAGGCTGATTTTGCCCTTGACTGGGTTGCTGATAGGGCTGTCTATTACGGGACTGCTATTTTTCTATGTTTACTAACTCATTCCCAAAAGTTTCCAGGATGTTCTTTATTTTCTATTGGCTATTTTTAATATCTTTTAACTCTTATGATGAGCTAGAAGCAACAGTTTCAGAATTGGTAGTACTTGGCAACGCTGCAATAGCAGGTAAAGGGGCAAAATATGGGATTGGCAATGGCATTAAAGCTTGAATCTCAGGGAAAATGGGTACTAGTGGTTGAGGAGCTATTTTACTAGCCTGAATTAGGTTGTTTTATGCTCCAATAACTATTTCATATGCATCAGGTAGGATTGTACCTCCCAATGATTGAATCATTACTGAAATATCACTATTTAAAGCTTTCAAAAAATATAGAAAAGCATATTTTGATGGAGGCCTCACTGTGACAGGAATTCTATCCCATGTCTTCTGGAATCTGAAGTTGAAATCCATCATTTGCTCCTGGGGAGCTCTCTTTATTGTAGTATTTGTTCAACCAATGACAAGTTGTCTGATTTATCTTGAAATTGCTTATTTAATTTAAGCCCTGTAGGGTCATTTCTAAAGGATTTTCAAGCAAAATGCAAGGTGAACTATTTAACTTTGGGCAAAGGAAAATAGGTCAACAATAAGACAAATGGATCTTGTTGTGGTCTCGGATGGATTTCCTCAATCTCACCAAGGATTTCCTTCACCCACTCACCTCTTAATCCAGGGCACATTCGTGAGCCAAGACAAGAGATATGTGTATGTGGACTAACCTTGACTAGACTTTGGTTTGACTTAGGGTTTTGAGTTGACCTAAGGTTTAGTTGTGCATTTGACTTTGGTTGACCTTGTGATGATATCAAGGGTTTGACCAAATAGTTGACCATGGTTGACCTTGTGATGGTATCAAGGGTTTGCAAGTTATCTATGTGCCTAATTTTTTTGTTCTTTTCTTGATATTTATGAATGCAACTATATGACATGCAAAACTTGTTTTTGTGCTTTTTTGGTATTTTTGGAAATAAAGATGCTTTTTAATCTAAGAAATGAAACATGAATGCAACTAGAATAAATTTTACCTAATGCAATTATTCTATGTTTTTGGGATTTTCAAATGTTTTGAAATGATTTAATCTAGAAAAGGAAATTACAAGTAAATAAATTAACTATGAATGCAAATTACTTCTAGAATGCTAGATTTGACTATTCTATCAAGGAAAAAGTAATAAATTACTAATCCCAAGAGAAATTTCAATTTTCTAATTACTACTAATTGACAAAAAGCATAGAGGAACCTGAAATAAAGAAGACTTGTGAGCCTCCACTACCCTCAAAAACCCTTGATGGCAACCTCGTATCCTCTTGAAGCAGCGGGAAGACCTCTTGGTGACAAGACAACACAAAGAAGCGATAGAAGCTTTAGAAGCTTTGCAAGGAGAGATCAATGAGAGTTGTTGATGAACACAATGTATTGATTGAAGTAGCGTAGCAATGCTTGAAGAGCTTTATGTGAAAGCTTGATGAACAATGAACAAATAAAAGGCACCTTCATCCTGTGTGAGTATGAGAATGTTGAATGGAGAGCAAAAACTTAGCAAGAGTTGTGTGCACAATGAATTTGCCTCCCCTTGTGCTTGAGGGAGGGGGGTATTTATAGGTTAGAAGGAAATTGATTGAGAAGTTAACTCAATTGATTGAAGAGTTAACAAGGATTGATTGGGGAGTGAACTAGATTGATTACCCAACAAACTCAGTTAATTAGGGAGTGATAATGCAATAATAGCTTATCATTGAAGAAGAAATGGAGTTAAAAGAATGTATGAGAGAGAATGAGTTGTTACTTTTAGATCAAATGGAGCTAATTATGCATGTGTGGGTGCATGAAATAGTCAACTCCAAATTAGACATCAAAAATCATGTAAACTAGAAAAATGGGTGAAAACAGAGCTATTTCGAGTTAGAAACTTGAGTTTTTCTATAGCTAGAAATGTGATAGGGACATCCATGGGTCACCCCTTTCACCAGTAGGGTCACCCATGGGCCACCCTGGGTTGACCGGGGGGAGATCTTGATTTATGAGGGTCGCCTGGTGGGAGATCAATAAAGGAAGGGGTCTAGGTGCAAATGCATGATGGGAGATGGTAGAGGAGATGAAGAGGAGGGGATATACCTCTAGAAATAAGTCAATTATGTGCAAGAATCCAAATCTCCACTTGCAAAGTAGGATCTTCCAGTGGGAGATCTAGAAATAATAGGGGGATATTTGGATTGGTTTAGTGAAACTGAAAACCAAAAGTGAGAGATGGCTTTGAGGGACCTCTAGAAGGCTTTTAGGGGGTGGAGAAGATTAAGAACATAGGGAAAAGGTGAAAACTCACCTACAAGACACATACAAGGCTTAGGAATAGAGTTGAAGGCTTAGAAAATGCAAATCAACAAGTGTTGCAAAAGTGTCAAAAAGCATTGACGAAAAAGAGAGAGGGAAAATGACAAAGAGGAAACAACAGAAGACAAAAGAAATGACATGTCACCAAGAGGTTTTCTACTTAGAGGACATTATTTCACACTTATATGTATGTGAAAAGGATCAAAATCATCATAGAGGTCCTCGTGGAGGCTTGTATGATTTTTGTGCTTACATGTTTGCCCCTTCAGGGATGGTAGTCTACATGAAAGGTAGGTACCATTCCTGAACTAGGCCTTACCTATTGTTGATTTTCCTGGAATGGTACCTATAATAACTAGTATTAGTCTAGCATTTGAATATATCAAAATGAATAATGAAAACTGAAATGATGAACTTACCATAGATCATGAGAATTTGACTAATTGTTTGCCTTTCTTTGTGAGACCTATAGGAATGAATGCACACAAAATGACACATGAAAGATGCATAAAAGAAAAAACTAATCTAAGAATGCGTAAAAGAAACTAAGCTAAGGGCAAGAAAAGCAAGCAAATTAGGGAGATTGGAGTGAATAGACGATGGAATCAATCGTGTGAATAGTCGTTGGATAGATATCGTTGAGGAGATCGTGAAGATGGTCGCTGCTTCTTTAGCCATCGAGAATCAGGTGCACAAATAGTGAAAAACCCTCCTCTAAACCCTAGGTTGAATTTTGTGAAAAAAATCTCTTGAAATTGTTTGTTCTTGTTGCATTGTCTTTATTTTATCATTTAGAGTAGGTCTGGTCTTTCTTTACTGAAATCAGCTGAAAATGGGGATTTTAGAGTACTTTCTATTTAGGGGATCTCCACATAGGGTCACCCCTTTTGTCAGGAAGGTCACCTGGGGGGAGATTTAGTTGACAACAAGGTCACCTGGGGGGAGATCCTGCTGATAACAGGGTCACCCGATGGGAGATCTTGTTGACATCTGGGTCACCTGAGAGGTGACCCTATTGGGTAAATTTTGTCTAAAATTTGATGTTTTCTAATCTTCACTTCACTCTGTTTCGTTCTAATGTGACTACTGTATCTGCCTATTTATTGCAATTTTTATGGTTTATACACTTTTTTTGTGAGATTTTCTGCAAGTTTTATGATTTTTAGGATTTTTGCGAGTTGACGAGATCTAATCGAAAGTTTTTTTCTAATTTACAAGATATGTGCATTCGATTGAATGCTTACAAAGAGCAGTTGTGGCTCTTAGAGTTGTTTGCTTTACTAAGTGATGATGATCATGCTATTATGAGGAGAGAGGGATTAGCTAGAGTCTGTCATGTGCCAGTTATTCATCCTGTGGCACACATTTGTTGTGATATCTTGATACTGGGATGCGGATAGGAACACCTTCAAGTTCCCACAGGTTGTAGGAGACTGGACTATCACTTTTTTTGATGTTTATCGCATACTTGGAGTTCCTACGAGAGGACATCCTATTGTCCTACCTTCTAATGAGTCCTTTGAGGACAAGGCATCTTGGGCATAGTTTATGGGGGTTAGTCACCTTGAGAATAAGATGGGAGTTCATCTTACTTATGTGCCACAACTTTGTATTCCTCACTTGAGGAAGTGCCTAATTGGCTTGATTGCATCGAGGCTATCTGGAGACAAGGCCTCGGCTTGCTGGAGATGATGCTGGGCACCAATTATATAAGGTCTTGAGCAGGGTAGAGTCTACACTTGGGGACTAGACATTTTTGCCATGGTATGTAGAGATTTCTATCATATCGCATGGTGAGGGGATCTATCTTTTAGCCACTCTACTTTGGTTATGACTTGGATTTTTAGCACATTAGGCCTTATTAGAAGCTAGTTTTGATTCTTGATAGATGGTTATTGAGAGCATCTAGATGGATTTAGGTGGGTCACTTTCATGCTTCTCTATAGGCTGTAGCTACTCTTACAGATGAGGATATGATTTTTGATCCTTATGTGGATTTGGAGGGATCATGGGCACGTGATGGTGAGATCAGAGAGTACTACCGTAGGGTATCGGAGCTTTCAAATCGTAATGGTCTAGTTGAGGCTCATCATGTTGAGCATGTCTTGCAGCAGTTTGGCAAGGATTTTCCTAAGGACATGCCCCCAGTGCCTACCTACTATAGATCTATCTAGGAGATGGGTGAGGTTAATCAAAGGATAGTTACTTGGACCCCTTTGACTCCTAGAATCTTCATTACTAGAGTTCCTAGATCTTCGAGAGGAGGATAGAGGGGAGGGAGAGGGACTTATTCCCAAGCACTCATTGTGGTCAAGGACTCAAATTCTACTGATGAGGACTATATTCTTGATGGGGATGATTTGATAGATGAGGGCCCACCAAAGGATGGACAAGATGATGATTTTGCTGATGCTAATGATGTGGATGATGTTCATGATGTTCCAGAGGGTCCACTGGTAGTTCCTAGACCTCCTCACTTTGATGAGGTGATGCGACAACTTGACCCTAACTAGTAGCTTGGTGACCCATGTGAGTCCTCATTTGCTTTATTATTTTCATACTTGTGTCCTTTCTCTCTCCTTTCTTTTTGTGAAGAACTAACACACTTTTCACTTTTTGGTTCGTTTTGTAGGTAATGTCAAAGAGTGGAGGGCTTTCATTCATGAGATTAATGTTGGCTTGGCATCTCCCTTCACTAGGTTGTCTCGAGAGAGTCTTTTGGTTGATCCTGGTGTCCCCCTACTGCTAGGCGACATAGTGACATTTTTTCTCCTGCCTATCATGGATGTCAGGTGAGTGCAGATTTGAAGGTTGAGAATCTCATCCTTAAGGGTGAGAATTAGGTGCTTCATAAGATGGCTCATCTTGGATTTGGATAGTGAGATGATAGTGCAGCGGGGCCTTCGCAATCACACTCTCATAGCAAGATGCCTCACTCCCATAGATCTCATGGAGCGACTAGTGGTACACATAGGCAGAGGAGTAGGAGTCCTGAGAGTTCCGTTGGAGGGAACCATCCTTAATTTTACTTTGCTTTCCTTTCAAAATCATGCCCCCTTGCATGGGTAGCCTTTACTTCCCTTGAGAGCATTTTGTCTTCAGCTCTTTGGTACTCTCATATATGTAAACTTTGGATATATCAATGAAAGTTTATATTTTTATGGTTTTGTCTATCAAACAGGTACTCATCTCTTGTGCATTATGAAAGTTTTAGAACTTTTTGATTGTGTTTTGACCTTCAACTCTAACCATGAAAATATGATGATGTTGACATGTTTTTGTAATTTATTGGCACATATATGAGATGCAATTTACGATATGCATATGCAAGAACACAAGGGATGCTGAAATGAAACATTTACTTCTAATGAATGTCACGAGTTATGACATTGACTTTATTGCTTTAAGACTCTTTTTCTGATTTTGGTATGAATGCAATGTGGAACAAACAATATGACTGCTCTTTAATATGATTTTCAATCCATAGGATTATAAGTTGTCCTGATATAAGAGAACTATTCAAGGATGTGAGATAGGAATTTAAAACTCAAGTGGGGAGTGGGAATGAAATGGAGTGCTTCTAAATTTAGGCCTTGCTAAAGGCTAAACATTGATCCTTATCTAGATAAGACAATTTGACAAGCTTTAAACTTAGACAAGTAGCCAATGTTATTGATGTTCACTAGACTTAGATCATAGATGGCAAGCAAGATAGACCCGGGGTAAATGATACATGAGAAAGAACTAGGGTCCCTAGATAGAAGATGATCCTAAAGACTACTAGATTCTCTACTTGCTCAGCTATTGTGTGTGTGTGCTTTGTACCTTTCTCTTTTATTTCCTCTATTAGAATGTCACCCTTGAGGCTTCGAGCTTAGACTAATCTTCATTCAAGAGTATAGACATTTAGCAATCTTCTCTCTTTCACTCTTTTTTTTGTATCTCTCTTTTTTTGTATTTTCTAGAATGTCTCACTTGATTTTCTAATTTTTTTGAATTTTTGACTTTTATGAAAATGAATGCTTTTGGAACTTTTAATATGCAAGCTTGATCTCTCAATTCTCACTTTTATCAACACTCTTATTTTGATCACTCATTTTTTTATTCACTTAAATTTTCAATTTCTTCCTTCAGAGTTTTGATCCTCCTGACGTTTTTGGCAAGGAGAGATAAGATGTTGAGCGCCACCTAAAGTTTTTGTAATCTGGTCGGACTTCTCTTCTACTAGGGAAGAATTGGGAAGGTCTTCTTACAAGCTTCCTTTGAACACTGTAGCTTTGAATACTAACTTCATTTAGACCTAATATCTTGGCTCATTAAGATTGGGATCAGTGTTTAGCTAAGAGCTAGGCTTTTATTAGAATCACTGGGAATGAAGGGGGATATGGTGATTGTGAAAATGGGGAATCTCTAGGACCTAAAAGGATAGAGTATATCTAGGCAACCTTAGACTCCTTACTAAAATGAAAATGATATAAGAGTGAGTCACTGATTGTAATACAAAAATGAATAGAATGATACTGAAATGCAAGAAAACAAATTCCTTTTGACATTCTTTATTTTTATAATTTTTTTGTATTTTTATGTTTTATGATTTTTTTGGTTTTTAAATAGTATTTCTTGAGGTGAAAGGCATTGACTGTTTTAGCAAATTCCTCTCCCTCCATTGTGCACAAGAGATAAGCATTGTTTCCAATATCTTCTTTAACCATGTAAGGTCCTATCTAGTTTGGTCTAAATTTGCATCCTTCACCGGCTCTTTTATCGATCAATTTGTCTATCCTGAGTACTAGGTCTCCCACTTGAAAAGGTCTTGGGATGACCTTCTTGTTATATTGCTTCTTAATTCTTGCAAGGTAAGAATCATGTCTTTGGATAGCTCTTAAGCATGTTTCATCCATCATCTCTAATTCAGCTAATCTCACTGCTCGATATTCTTCATTATCCGATAGTCCTTGTAACGATACTCTCAAACTAGGTAGTTCTACTTCCAAAGGTAGCACCACCTCTGACCCAAAAGTGAGGGCATAGGGAGTGGTTCCAATTGGAGTCCTTATGCTTTTTATGTAAACCCAGAGAACTAGATATAATTGTAGATGCCAATCTCTTTTAGAATCCTTCACAATTTTGACCAATATTGATTTCAATGTTTTGTTCATGGCTTCTGCTTGTCCGTTCCCTTCAGTATAGTAGACTGATGGAGAGTTATGATTGATGTGGAACCTCTCACATAACTCTCTTACTTGTGGATTTTTAAATGATCACGCGTTGTCTATTACTATCACTAGGGGAATCCTGAACTGACATATGATCTGGTTTAATATGAACTTGACAATTACGGTGTGAGGCCTACCATTTCACTTCCTTATATTGACTACTTTATTTTGTTGTTGGAGACACATATTAGACTTATGGGACTATTGATTCTGATTTGTAGGACTATTAGACTTTATGCTTTATGTTGATTTATTATGTTTGGCATGATTATGATGTGATTAGACCTTGATATTGACTCATTGATGATGTTAGACAGATGATTTACATTATGATGTTATTGGGATACTATTCATGTGATTTTAGCTATAGATTTATTATGTGATCTTATCTTGTGATGGATTTTTGAAATGCAAAATTAGGAATTTATTTATGATGTGATTCTTTGATGCTTATATGATCATGTGATGATGCAAGTGTATGTTTCACTTTGCTTCGGCTATTATATACATGTTGGATTAACATTTTATTTGAGTGTGTAGGTGTTTCTAACTAAGCCATAGATAATCAGAGATCATCCCACACACTATGTTTTTTCCCGTGTTAAGCCGATCTAGTTCCAAGAGGATCCAAGATCAACTATGTTATGTATGAAGAATTTTTGTAGATCAACTATTTTACGTATGAAGAATTTTTGTAATGTTGTTGTGTGATGTTAGTTGGGTTAGGTCTACCCCTTCTTATATTCGAGTTTTGATTAGTGTTGTTAAGTGTAATGTTCATTTGATTTTTATTTTGAGTTTATATTTTTGAGACCCCTTTTTATGTGTTTTTACTAAACCTGTGGTGCTTAAAATGGGTTAAAATTGACCCTGGGTTGTACCCCTAGGGTCTAGAAACCATTTGAGCTTGTATAACCTTAGGTAAACTCCCATTTGGTCACTTTAACTTCACCCTAAAGTAAAGTGACGAAAATAGAAGTTTGGGAAGGAGAGCAAGAGTGGGTCAAACACTCAAACTCTTCCTTTCCTCTTTCCTAGGTTGGGGGAGTTTTCAAGACCCCTTAATTGTGGAGGACTCAACTCCAAGCCTCTCCCACAATTGGTGGGGGTACCTTGGGATTGTGTGGGCTTTCTTAGGAGGAGATGATTGGGGCACTTGTAGTACCCACTCCTTCTTTGGCTCCACTTTCCTCTCCCACATGTGTGAGAGACCACAAGTGGATGGGAGCAAGACTTAGTGGAATGGGTGGGTGACAAGTGTCACCACCTCATTCCAAGAGTCTTGCAAGTGGTTGTGAGGAGGAGTGAGGAGGTGACATGTGTCACCTCCCCATTCCTCAAGGCTCATGAGAAGAGCCTATTTTAATCCATCTTGAAGAGAGGGAGGGGGTTGTTGAATCTTTTTGGAATTTTTGGATTTTTTGGAATTTTAGTTGCTTTTGGGGAAAAAGTTAGAGGAAACATTGGAGGCTCAACTTGGAGAAGGAGTTAAAGGAGCTCTTCTCAACTATCTTCCATTTGGGCTTTAAAAGGTTGGACTCAAGGCAAATGCCTTTCCTTATGCATTTTTTTTTACTTGTGTGATGCTATGTGTGAGTTCTATTTTGTGTTTTTGCTTTATTGTTGTGGAAAAATTAGTTATGGGAGTTGTGAGAGCCTCTCCATTTGGAGAAAATGCTCAACATGTATGGGGTGGGGGAGGAGTGAACCTCCTCAGGGTCACATCCTTAGTTTTATGGAATTTTAGCCTTGAGGGCAATATGTGTAAATGAATATTTTTGAAATGGCTTGAAAGCCAAGAGAAAGTTTTGTGAAAATTATTGTTTAAAGTGTTGGTTTGAGGCCTTGAGAAAAAAAATTGTTTTGGGAAGTTTTTGGAGTGGCACTCTTGAGTTGAGTGATGTCCACTCCTCTACCCCATTAAACTCATTTTGGGTGAGTTTTGTTATGTGAAAGCCATGGGAGTATTTTGTTTTGGTGTTTGTATGCATTGTTGTGTTGTGGTGTGTGTTTACATTGTGTGAGGATGACCTCCTAGCTCAGGGGTGACTCATGAGTGAGTCAATGGTAGGGAGGAGAGTAGTTCATTGTGGCTTCTTTCCCTTTTTGTGTCATTACATGATTTATCTTTGGAGCTATGAGATGTTGGAGAAAACACTACTTCTTTCTTGTGTAGTTATTTTGAGCTCTTGAGAGAGCATGGCCAAGATAGGCCTTGTGTATTTGTTTTAGTTTCAAGAGAGGAGAACTTTTCTCTCTCAAGTTGTATGGATTTATGTTTCTAAACTTGAGTTGTAATAAACTTATTTACATTTAGAAATAAAATCTACATTTTGCTATTTTACAATGCTTTATGAATGAAAAAAAAATGAGTATTGCAAGAAAGAAAAGCATGTTCAAATGTTGGTATATTTTTATGCTTTAAATTTTTTTTTTAAAATTGTTATTTGCTCTAGAAAAGAAAATTTGATACTATTGTTTATTTCCAAAGAAAGTTTATTATGCATTTGCTTTCTTTTCACAAATATATATATATATATATATATATATAGATGATGTGTTGGCTGTATTATTTTAATTACCAACATTACTTTACGTGGAAGTATGTTTATTCTAAATCATATTTATATATTACCAGTTTTAAAGCTTGTGGGTAAAAATCAAGTTGTTGTTGGCTGAGTATTATATACATACTTATGCATATATAAATATTTTTATATTTAATGTGAGTATTTTTTCTAAGAAAAAAGGGAGTATATATACTTATATCTATATACACATATACATATAAATATATATATGTATATATATTTATTACCTTTGTGCTTAAAATCTATATATATATATTAAATATATTAAATCATATGTATTGCTGTGTAAAAGGTTAATAGACCGCATTTAAAAAAAAATTACAGTTTGAAGTTTGTTGTTGGTGGGGGTTTCAACCTCCACTATCTACTGCTTTGAATGGAGTGTGGGTGGGGCTCGGCCCCTCCCCACACTCCCACACCCCTCGTATCCCCTTCCCACCACCCTTACTCTATCTACCCCTCTCCTTCATCATCCTTCCCATGGCCCCACTGTAGGTAGAGACCTTTCTACGACAGCCACAATAACGCCATTCCACTGTGCATTTCAAGCCATCAGCTAGTTTAAACTTACAAGTTTATAATACACTCAATGCTATTTATTTTTGTATATATATATACTCCCTGGTCATTGCTATTTAATGGAAACCCTCTGGCATAACCAGAGGTATATATATATATATTATAAAAAATAAATGGGTATACACAATAGGTATACCTCCTTTGATCTTCCATCCATGGAGGCCATTCCCCAAACCTGCAACAAAGAAAACAAATAGGAGAGAATGAAGAAGAGAGAAGAGGGAAATGAGATGGACAGAAATGGAGGCTAGGGTTTTTCTCCTCCTCTCATAAGGATATTAATTTTTTTTAATTTGAGAGCTTTTAGGGCAAGTGGGTTTAATTTTATATTTGGAATTATTCACTTTCCCTCCCCTATAAGTTATGTTTTAAAATTAGTTTGTTCAATTGGGATGCATTGAAAATTTAATAAAAGGGGTAACTTTAATTGTGATATTTTAATTGTTTGGTGATGTATTTGTTTTGGCAAGGTAATGAGATGATAGGAGATCTAATTTATTAGTTAGATAGTTGTTTTTACTAGAATTTAATTTAAATGAGCTAGTGGGCTAATGACCTAGTTAATTTTATTAAAGTTTTATTTTAATTTTATTTTAAATTTAGTCTACCTTGTAATTTTAATTTAACCTTATTTTCTAGTGAGACCATTTTAGTTAAATGATTATTATGGTTAAATCTTTATGAACTAAGTTTATAATTAATTAATTTAACCTTGTGTTTGAAAGGAGAACCTTAGTGAGATAAATTTTATTCCTAGTGCATTAAATTTTGTCAACCAACTTAGCAAACCTAACAGACTTTTGACCTAAATTTATTTACATAGAATAAACCCTATTCACACCCACGAGGCGTTATGCTGCTAGATTTTTTCAGAATCTAGGGTTTAGTTAAGTTAGTAAATTTAATCTTGCATAGTAAGATATTAACGATTTTGCAAACTTGACGACAATCTTACTAGGCCATTAATTGTATTCTTATGCATTAGAATTAGGCTTTTGATTTTGACTTATGTTGAAATCCCATCATCCACGTAGGTAAATCTAGGGTTTTGATCCTCAATCCTAACCCTATTAGCGACGTTATTCATGTCGCATCAACCCCCTAGTTGGCCTTAATCGCGTAGGGGAAACGTGCATGTGATCATATTACCTTGCATTCGACTGACATGTTTATGCCTTATGCGTATTTCCACCGAGCACGCTTACGCGTGTGAGGGGGTTTCTAGGGAAGCATGGAAATGTTTTGATATTTCATGTCATAACCACATGACAAATGCGGACATGACATGTGTGATGGGTGTCATGACCATATGGGAAATATGGGCATGACATACGGTCCCTGAAACAGTGGTGAGAGGCATGGCCTCTACCCATTTGGTAAAATATTTTGTCACAGTGATGATGAATAGATGTCCATCTACCAATGGGGGAGATATCTTTCCCATGAGGTCCAAGCCCCAAGTGGAGAAGGGCCAAGGGGTAACTATTGGATGCAAATCTCTTGTTGGTGTGTGGTAGACATGGGTATAGGCTTGACATTTCAGACATCTTTTTATGAATTTGATAGCATCCCCTTGTAAGCATGGCCAAAAATATCCCATCCTATGTATTTTTCTTTCTATGGCATGACCACCAAAGTATCCTCCATAGATTCCACTATGGCATTCTTCTAGGATTTTACGTGCTTCTTCTTTATCAACACATCAAAGAAACATCCCATCTAGGGCCCTTCGATAAAGCACATCGTCTATCATAATGTATCTTGCAGTAAGGATGCGTAATCATCTTTTTCCCAAATGAGTCATATTTTCAGGGTAATTTTTATTTGTGAGATAGTTCACAATGTCTCTATACCAATATGAAGCAGCATATTTCTCAAGATCAATTACACAAATCTCTTCGTCAAGGAAATCTTCATTTATGGGCTCCTCTTGAGGAACCGAGTTGTTTGCTCTATAGTCTACTATCACTTGTCCTTTGACTGACTTTTGATTGATGTATGTTAATTTGAACTCACTTAATAGCGTCATAAACTGGCCAGCTCTTCTTGATAACATTGTCTGATTTAAGAAAGTCCTCAACTATTTGAATCATATCATAACTCTAGTTTCTTGATTTAGCATGTAATGTCATAATCTCTGAGTTGTGAAGACTATGGAAAGACACTCCTTTTCAACTTGAGTGTAATTCTTCTCATATTCCAATAAGGTTTGACTTATGAAATATATGGCTATTTCTCTCCCACCTTCATCTTATTGAGCCAACATGCATGCTATGGAAATATCAATTACTCTAAAGTATAAGATGAAGGGCTTGTCATGTTTTGGTGCCATTAGTGTAGGAGGTGTCAACAAGAACTTCTTTACTTGTTCAAATGTATTTTGACAATCTATTGTCCATGTTATGCCAACTTGTTTCTTTAGTAACTGATTGGTCGAGTGAATCTTGAAAGTCATGTCTGGTATGAAATGCCTAATTGTGCCTAACTGTCCTAGGAAAGTTCTTACTACTTTTTTATTGGTTGGTGGGGTCACATTTAGGACTGATTTAACTTTTTCTAGATCAACATCAATTCCTCTTCATGAAATGATGAAACCCAATAGCTTAACTATCGTAACCCTGAAAACACACTTTTCAAGATTTAACCTTACTTTGTATTCTCGAAGCCTATTGAAGATCTTGCGAAGGTCTTCCACATGTGTTGATATTTTCTCTAACTTAGCCAAAAGATCATCAATGTATTGTCTCTACTATCTTGTGAATGTAATCAGGGAAGATGTGTGTCATGGCTCTCTGATAGGTAGCCCCTACATTTTTCAATCTAAATGGCATGACTACATAATTGAATGTTCCCCAAGGAGTGGTGAATGTTGTCTTGTTTTGATCAACCTCCAAAATCTTGATCTGATTATATCCTGAGAACTCATCCATGAGAGAAAGAATTCCATATTCTATGGTTGAATTGACAATTTGATCTATCGATGGCAAGGGAAAGTCATCTTTTGGGAAAGCTTGATTGATATCCCTAAAATCGAGGCATACTTGAATTTTCCCATTTTTATTTAAAACTGGGACAATGTTTGATACCTAACTTGAATAATCCACTGGTTTGATAAAGCTAACATTCAATAATTTCTTGAATTCTTCTTTTACCATCTTAGCCACTTGAGGCCTTATGGGTCTTAATTTCTATTTTATGGGTTTTGCGTCTGGCTTTGTTACTAAGTTGTGCACCATGATCTTTGGGTCTAATCCAGCCATGTCTGAGTATGTCCATGCGAAAATGTCAGAATATATGATAAGGAATTTAGTGTATTCTTCCATCTCTTCATCATTTAACTCCCCTCCCAATTTTAACATCTTTGGTTTCTCAGGAGTTCCTACATTGATATCAATGGTATCTTTGGTTAATGATGGATGTCCCTCTTCAAACTTCTGAGGGGTAGGTGGTAAATCTGAATTTGCTTTGATATGGAGGATTTCCTTTCCACTCCCAAAATAATCTTCTAGATGTGGAAGAAGCATGTATCCTTTCTTGTGATATACTCTTGGGAGGTCGTCATAAGCATGTAGGTACTCTAAGATGGCCTCATCATTCTTAGCATAATCTCGAGTGGGTTTTTCTATTTGATCTGCAACATAACTTCAAATGGTTAGTAATTCTTCGCTTTCCAACAATGGCTCTCCACGAACTGACACAACATATTCCAAATTTTGAAGTTGAGCGTGTGGTGAAAATAATGTGGTGGACGTAGCCATTGAATCATCCACTTGGTTCTCTTCCCTAGGTATGGCTTTATAGAGAAGTCAAAGAATTGGACCAACTTTCTGATGGTTTCTTTATAGGGTCAAAGTCGTTCTGATTTTGTTTCATAGTTTTTTACAACTTGGTTGATTACTAATTGGGAGTCTCCAAAGGCAAAGATCTTCTTGATCCCCATTCTCATGGCTAGCATGATTCCTAGGGATAAGGATTTGTACTCAGTGATATTGTTCATGCAAAAGAAATTCAACCTGAAGGCAAAGGGGAGGACTTTTCCTTCTGAAAATGTCAAGATTATCCCTATCCCTACCCCAATTTTACAACTAGCTCCGTCAAAGTGGAGAGTCCATAAATTTTGATTATTTTGTAGTTGGGATGTTTCTCCAAACTCATAGGTGGAATTCCACTTTTCCTCTTTTTCTTCTCCCTCTTCAATGATTTTAATTGTTCCTATTGAGAGGTTCTTGATGTCCCATTTGGTAAAGTATGGTATGGCTGCTAAGCCAAATGGAGCATGAGGTTTGGTGGTGTGAGGATCAAAGGGGAATTCTCTAAGATCGTCCATGCTTTGATATGATATGTTGTGAGTACTCATGTTTGGTTGAGAGTCTTGAGTTTCTTCCTTTGCTTTCTCTTGTGTCTTTAACTTTTTGTCTTTTTCTTCCTAATCCTTCCTGTAAACACTGAAAGGATCAGGGTCTGCTTTGACAATGTTGACTTTCCCCAAATGATGGAAGTGGATTTCTTGGAACAAAGTGGAGGCAATGGATTTCATAGCATGAATCCAAGGTCTTCCGAGGATCATGTTATAATTGGTTTCTTTGTTGATGACATGGAAGTCTGTGGAAATAGTTTTATCCAATAGAGAGTGGTAGACTAATTTTCCCAACTATTTGAATATCATGACTATCATATATCTTCAAAGTGGCATCTTGTTGCTTGATTCATGTTTTTATATATCCCATTCTTCGTAGGAATAACATTGGCAAGAGATTGACCACCAACCCTTCATCCACCACAACTCTCTTTATGGTGACTTCTTCAACCTTAATTTGTATGTATAGTGGTGAATCTCTTTTCTTACTTCATTTTGAGGTATTTTGGAGATATCAAACATGAGAGGGGTTGGTTCCTCTTGTGTTGAACATCCCACTTCTAATACTTCCAAGAATGTTTTGTGGTGTGTGGACGAGGCTCTCAACAAATTAATCACTTATGAGAAGACATTTTCTATATGATCTGTTTGTTCTTCTTCTTGGATAACAAATACTTCTTGGTTTAACTCTACGTGATTGGAGTCATTTTGATTAGCCTTCCCTTTCTCATTTTAAGGTTCCTTCTCTTTCTTTTGGGATTGGAGTTTGAGGAAGTTTTGTTGTTGATCCTGAGTGAGTTTGGAGATCGCTTTGTTGTATCCATAGCAGGTTTTTGTTTTATGTCCTTTTGTTCCATGGAACCAACAATAAGTGTTGGGGTCATAGGAGTGACAGTTTGACCCTTGATTTCCTTTTTGTCACCACTTGTCATTACTGGGATTGCTTTTCACAACATTGACATCTTTGTATGGAGAAACATTGGATGTAGTCTTTTCAACTCCTTTGGATATTTTGAGTCTTCCATTGGTATCATAAATCTTCCAGCCACTATCAATGGCAGCTTGATTGATCCTTAGAGCACTTTCCAATGCTTCTTCATAAGATCTATATGGTGATTTTTGAATGTCTTCTCTCATGTCTTTGTTTAAGGCCTGTAAAAAAAGGTCGCATAGTTCATAGTTGTCCATGTTCAGGGAATTAGTTAAGGAATAGAGGACCTGCCTCCATCTAGCCACAAAGTGGGCTACAGATTCATTCAATTCTTGTTTCATGGTGAGGAATTCTTTTATCCTTGTTTTGACGCATTTGTTCATGTCAAATGCCATGAAAAACTCTCTGATTAGTTGTTTGAATGAGTGAATTGAAGCCTTTGGCAAACTATAGTACCAATCCAGAGTTATTCCTTCAAGGGTTTTCAAAAAGATCTTGGCAACAACCCCATCCCAAGGGAGGAGTTCTCTTACCGCAATGGTGTAATCTTTAATATGTGAATTTGGATCTCCTTCCCCTTTGAACTTTGGGAGATCAGGCAATGGTTGAGGTAATTGTATGTTCCTTATGTTTAGATCGAGAGGTTCTTTCAAGTACTCAAGATATGTCCCAAGAAAGGGGCTTTGAGACTGAGGGGTTGATAGAAATAACCTCGTAGGTGGGTTTTGATAACCCATTGTCTGATTTGTAGGGTTTCCCAACATTACTTGAATGTTTTGAGTGAGAGGATTCCTATTTTGGCATATGTCATTGCTTGCTTTTCGCGAATAATAGTTGAGATAGGGGGGATTCTAAGATGCCACCTAGTCTTGTTCATGGGATTTCTACCTTCTCTCAGGAATAACTTGTTCTTATTCCAAGTTTCTAATCCTTTGCACCAAAGTTGTGATTAAGTTTACAGGAGTGGCAGCTCTAGATGTTTCCTCATTTCTAGGATTTTCTCTCTAATTATTGTCATGGTGGTATGCTTTTTCTTGTGCAACATTTTCTCTTTGTTCTTCTCACAAGGCAACTCTTAATGCTTCTTGAGCATCTCTTGCATCACAAGTGTCTTTCTAATCATTTCACTTCCTCATTGAGATGAGTACTTGATGTGCTTGTGGAAGGTTGATCAGGTCGATGTATTTCTAACCTTACCCTCCTAGCTTTATGTGGCACATTTGGTACGGCTAGATTGTATTCCCAAGCTAGGTTGTTGAAAGACAGAGAATGCTTGGATTCTCTTTGGTCTTGTTCATAATCTGAGTCTTCGTAGTCATAACAGTTGGTGATTGGTGCATCTAGATGTGGCGGCACATACTTATCGAAGGAAGGAGTTTATGGTTCTCTTGAGGACATATTCCCTTGGTTTAAATTAGGTTCCGTCATATTCAAGGGTGCCATAGATACCACAAAATAAATGGAATGGATGATGGAAAAGGTGATAGAGGCTGAAGTGGTGGAAGCAGCTATGAAATAGTGAAAATTCTTTGACAATTTTTGTTTTGAAGCATTAAATGTTTTGATATCCAAATAATGGGAATGCAAATTAGAAAACCAAAAGATTCTATAATTCATGTCGGGTTCACAAAAATATGTACGCTCAAAATCATGACTACAGTTGCCTGGGGCTGTTGAGTCAGATTTTGACACACACAGAACCTTCCCTCCTTGCCATGGGGTGAACCACCACATCACTCTCACTCTCGTGGAAGTAGCCAATCTAGAGGAGGTGAGACATAGGGGTGGTCTGGTTCAATGGAGAGCTAGACTTCACAGAGAGGGGTTAGCACATCCTAGGGCCTTTGTCATTGTGTGTTAATGTGGATGTTTCATTTAATGATTGTTGTTGTAGAGATAACCGTATGACCCGAAGGGTCACTAGTTATTCTTCTTCTGTTAGGGTTTCTATTGTTCCACCTCTGTGTGGGTAAGCTGTTACTTTAGTTGATGTCTTCTTATCTTTCAATTTATTGGATAATTGCTCATTGTATTTGAAGTTGTCTACGTGCTTCTAGCTATTGTAAGACAAATGGATCTTGTTGTGGTCTCGGATGGATTTCCTCAATCTTGCCGAGGATTGCCCTCACCCACTCACCTCTTAATCCAGGGCACATTCGTGAGCCGAGACAAGAGATAGGTGTATGTTGACTAAACTTGACTAGATTTGGTTTGACTTAGGGTTTTGAGTTGACCTAAGGTTTAGTTGTGTGTTTGACTTTTGTTGACCTTGTGATGATATCAAGAGTTTGACCAAATAGTTGATCATGGTTGACCTTGTGATGGTATCAAGTGTTTGCAAGTTATCTATGTGCCTAATGTTTTTGTTCTTTTCTTGATATTTATGAATGCAACTATATGACATGCAAAACTTGCTTTTGTGCTTTTTTGGTATTTTTGGAAATAAAGATGCTTTTTAGTCTAAGAAAGGAAATATGAATGCAACGAGAATGAATTTTACCTAATGAAATTATTCTATGTTTTTGGGATTTTCAAATGTTTTGAAATGATTTAATCTAGAAAAGGAAATTGCAAGTAAATGAATTAACTATGAATGAAAATTACTTCTAGAATGCTAGATCTGATTATTCTATCAAGGAAAAAGTAATAAATTAGTAATTCCAAGAGCAATTTTAATTTTATAATTACTACCAATTGACAAAAAGCATAGAGGAACCTAAAATAAAGAAGACTTGTGAGCCTCCACTACCCTTAAAAATCCTTGATGGCAACCTCGTATCCTCTTGAAGTAGCGGGAAGACCTCTTGGCAACAAGATAACACAAAGAAGCGAAAGAAGCTTTAGAATCTTTGCAAGGAGAGCTCAATGAGATCTATTGATGAGCATAATGGCTTGATTGAAGTAGTGTAGCAATTCTTGAAGAGCTTTATGTGAAAGCTTGATGAACAATGAACAAATAAAAGACACCTTCATCCTGTGTGAGCATGAGAATGCTAATTGGAGAGAAAAAACTTAGCAAGAGTTGTGTACACATTGAATTTGCCTCCCTTTGTGCTTGAGGGAGGGAGTTATTTATAGGTTAGAAGAAGGGAATTTATTCAGAAGTTAACTCGATTGAAGAGTGACAAGGATTGATTGGGGAGAGAACTGGATTGGTTACCCAATAAATTTAGTTAATTAGGGAGTGATAATGCAATAATAGCTTATCACTGAAGAAGAAATGGAGTTAGAGGAATGCATGAGAGAGAATGAGTTGTTAATTTTAGATCAAATGGAGCTAATTATGCATGTGTGGGTGCATGAAATAGTCAACTCCAAATTAGACATCAAAAATCATGCAAATTAGAAGAAAAACAGGCGAAAATAAAGCTATTTCGAGTTAGAAACTCAAGTTTTTATGTGGCTAGAAATTTAATAGGATTTCCCATGGGTCTCCCCTTTTAGCAATAGGGTTGCCTATGGGTCATTTGAGGGGCAACCTTGGGTTGTCCAGGGGGAGATCTTGATTTATGAGGGTTGCCCGGTGGGAGATTCAAAAATGAAGGGGTCTGGGTGAAAATGCATGATGGGAGATGGTAGAGGAGATGAAGAGGAGGGGATCTACCTCCAAAAATAGGTCAATCATGTTCAAGAATCCAAATCTCCACTTGCAAAGTAGGATCTCCCGGTGGGAGATCTAGAAATAATAGGGGGAGATTTGGATTGGTTGAGTGAAACTGAAAACTAAAAGTAGGAGATGGCTTTGGGGGACCTCTAGAAGGATTCTAGGGGGTGGAGAAGATGAAGAACATAGGGGAAAGGTGAAAACTCACCTACAAGATGCATACAAGGCTTAGGAACGGGGTCAAAAGTTTAGAAAACACAAATTGACAAGTATCGTAAAAGTGTCGACGACAAAGAGAGAGGGAAAATGACAAAGAGGAAACAACACAAGATGATAGAAATAACACATAACCAAGAGGTTTCCTACTTAGAGGACATTATTTCATGCTTACATGTACGTGACAAGGATCAAAATCATCATAGGGGTCCTCGTGGAGGTTGTGCATGATTTTTGTGCTTACGGTCCTAATCCATGTCCTGAACCCTGTGTATCTAATCTCATTCATCTATAAATATTTGAGTCATTTGTAAATCCTTGAACATAAAAATTATGTCTATTCACTTAAATTTATATATTAAAAAATATGGAATCTCAAGTACATGTTCAAATTTTATACAATTAAATACTTTACCTCGCATCCAACCTCAATGATATCTGGTGTTTGATGCATAGTGTCATGTCCTAGCATAGTGTCATGTCCTAGCACCACTCTAGTCAGTCACTGATGTAAGATTGATTAAATAAGAGTCAACACACATGATGTACAAAACTAAACTTATAATTTAAATATATTATTTATAACAAATAAATTACATAGAGATTAAACACAAAATTTAATATACACCTCGTCATCAACAACCTATCTAGCTCCATGGATGACCCTCCCAATCCAACTAAGGTCAAATGAATTGAGGGTCATCGCAATGTTATCCTCAAACAAAAGTCTACAGAATGATCCTGGTGGGTAAGGTGGAACAATAATAGTATCAGGATGTGGTGGAATCTGCTGTGAAGGTGATATGTCAGTCATATGTTTAGCTTGGTGATCACTACACTACCTGACAAATGCGGCCATAGACTTAAGAGGGATCCCATAATTAGAATTGACAAAGTCATATACAGCTAATAGATCCTGTGCGAGACATGTACTCAATCTGCATAGTGTACCCCCTCCAGAAGTCTGCACCACATCATGTGGCAAAACTGTGTCAGCATGGATGTAAGGATCATAACTAGTGGAAGTCAAATCAAATGATCCTATGCTGGTGCATGGATGCAAGATATATCTACCAACATGGTCAGATGCCAAGTGGTCAACCTCACTAGCAATAGAACCTAAACTCTCAAGAATGCATTGTCTCAATGATGCAACTACTGGCTCAACTAATCGTCCTAGATTCAACCTTTTGGGAAGTACCAAAAGGTTGGGACCCACTAATGCCCTCTTATCAATGGATGGATCCTGATCAGGACATTGATATTGAGGTTTATCAAAAAAACCTCCCAAGACCCTATCTCGCATGACCAGGGATAGATGTGAAATCAACATCAAGTCGTAAATGAACTATAGCATATAATTGTTTGCAAAAATAGAAGGGAAACTCATCATTGTGTAGCCATCTATGATGTGCTGCCATCCACTTAGAATATATAAGTGGTGCAACAACAACATCTGTGCACCTGGTGATGAGATAGCCCCAAATTCTATCTCGTCCAACATAATGTGGAAATATAGAATGCACCATATCCAATGAAATCACCCTATTAACTACTAGCCATTTCACTATCCCATTAATAGTACTAGCAAGTGACACATAGAAATCCTCAATACTCACATCGTCATATGGATTATATCATTTGATAGTGTCAATCATATCGGTAAACTATGCTCTAATTTCCACCAACCTATCTCTATTAGATAGGCTTGGTGTACTATGGATCATCTGATCTAAATGTGTTAAGGCATTATTGAGTCTATCGAGAGTACTAGCATACAAGCCACTCCTAGCACTATGTACATCACCAGTATTAGCACTATGTGTTTGAGCAACACTATGATGAGAAGCCATATCATCCATGATCTATAGATGAAAAAAATATGTACGTGTGTGTATGCAAATCTGCATTTAAAAAAAATTGAGCATACATTTAATTTATAAAATGAAAATTTAATAAAATTAAAAAACATAAGTAAAATTTAAAAGTTATTTATACATTCAATTTAAACATTTAAATTAACAAAACTAAAAACATTTAAAATCTAAGAATTAAATAAACATGAACAATCTACACATTTAAATTAGTTACAAAACTATAAACATTTAAAATTAAAAAATAAAATACATTCAATCTACACATTTATATTAACAAAACTAAAAATATTTAAAATTGAAAAATTAAATATATTCAATCTATACATTTGATTGGCAATAAATTATTGAAACATGGTCTTCAGTTATTTATTTCCTACACACATAAGTCTGAAAGAATCATGCTTCTAAAACATGATCTCTAAGATAGGAGTGATGTTGTCCATAAATACCTTCATAATTTCTATATCTAGGAGGTGATAGTGCATTTTTCATAATATAGATTCATAGCATAAGATAAAGTCACTAACCTTTTCTCAGTGACTTTGCTTGAAATGTATGAGAATTTGATTGGCAATAAATTATTGAAACACACTCTTTAGTTATTTATTTTCTACACACATAAGTATATGAAAGAATCATGCTTCTAAAACATGATCTCTAAGATAGGAGTGATGTTGTCCATAAATACCTTCATAATTTCTATATCTAGGAGGTGATAGTGCATTTTTCTTAATATAGATTCATAGCATAAGATAAAGTCACTAACCTTTTCTCAGTGACTTTGCTTGAAATTTGTATGAGGTGAGTGAAGCTTACTTTGAGTAAAATCTAGATTTTGAAATGGATGATAGGCTTTTGTAATCATGTCAAATGTGTAGATGTACCAAGGAGTTGAATAAAACCACTCAATTGCATGTTCTTTGAATGAACATGAAAACAATTTGCATAGGATGTGATTGTCATATACATACTTTAGGCATAAGAAATAGAATGTTCCTACATGTGTTGTAGGTCTCCCTTTTTTTCATAGAAAAGAAGAGTTTGATGTTTAGAGAGGGTGTTGAATTGTTCTGCAGTGGTGGTGGTGTGTAGGTTTGTTCTCTAGATTGATAACTCATATTTTATTGAGTTCTTGTTGGGAATTGATGAGGAAAGTAATGAGAAGATGAAATTCTCTATCACAAATTACTCCTTGAGGAGTACTATCTCTAAATCCCATTATATTTAATTCTCTTCTTGGATAATTTGTTGAATTTTTTAGACTTGTTTTTTGTTAATGACTTCAAAAATTGATTAATATACACTTAGCTCACTCAAGATTGATTCTAACCCAATCCTCTCTAATTTCCATATATGAATGAGCTTGATATGCCAAGTGTGAGTGAGAGGGGATGCAAGTGAACATTCCCTTAGAGTAAATTGATTTATATATCTCGTGTCAACTCATTTGTGGTTGGTAGTTTGATGGTTTTATTACTAGGTTTGGATCTCGTACCTAAAAAATGCAAGGGCCTAGGGATTGTGTTTTGTTTTGTTTTTACATTTTGAGCTATTTTAAAGATAATAAAGTACATGTTTACAATTTATACTAAATGCTAAAGTGAAATTTATTAAATGCAATAAACTAAATCTTATCCTATTTTTTGTGTTTTTCCCAATGAATTAATGAATAATTAGTGATCAAAAAATGATTAAAACTAATTTGCAAACACAACTATTGTTTTTGTTTCTTTTCAAAATGACGAATAGTTAATTAATAATCAATTAATATGAATTTGAAAACAATATTTCTATCATTTTTCTAAGTTCAAATGATTAAAATGCTACTTGTATGACTTAAATTAAATGCAAGACTATATGGGATAGGACTCATCTTGACATCATCTTATTCAATGTAGATATATAACTTTCAAAAATGTACGAAGGCCAAGGGAGTACACTTATGGCAATTTAGATTTTATTTTCAAAGGCAAACACTACCATGGTTGTGCTAGTGTATGAGGTCACTAGCATGCCCACATTAGTGTCTATGTGGACACAAGTTTCAAGAATGTGAGGATAAAGGATTGTAGTTTAGTTTGCATAGCACTTTGTTGAAGGGTCACTTTAGGCTTAGAAATGGGCTAAATGGACCCTAAAACATGTCTAATGGAATGGATACTAAAACGAGTGTACCACATAAAGTGAAAACTATGAAGTATACATAATTTCTGACTCTACAATTAGACCCCATATTTACCTTCAATTTATCTTCCTTGTAATTATGCCAAAGGCATTCCCTATGGCAAAGAGAGCCCTGGCTTGGTGGATCAATGGCTCTGAATGTCTTAGCCGACTACAAGATGATTGAAAATATACTGTCCATTGATCTCCACCAAAAGCATTGATTTATCATTGGTTGCACTCCCTGTACCATCATCATTCCCATTGAAATATGTACACGTCGCCGTTAGTGTACCGTCATTTTGTTTCATTGGTCAGTTTTTCTTTTCTTCATCACACAAGTCAAATCTATGGTAAAATAATAATTATACCTACCTCTTATTTCCACCCTTTGGATTGTTTTTTATATATAGTTATATTTGTTTTTTAAAATGTTTTAAAATCTTAAAATTTACATGTTAGATTATAAAATATATCTTTGTGAAAACATTTTAAAATAATATTATGTATAGTATAAAATATATTATAGTTGTTTATTCTTTTTTTTAAAGAAAAAGTGGCTGAGCCACTAAACTATATTATTAATATATAAGAAAGATTACAAAATCCTGGTTCAAGAGGAGCATACTGGCAGGAAAGAACCAGGAAGAAAACCTCTGGTTATAGCTCCAAAGAAAGCCTAACTACAATACTACATTACTTAAAGTGATTACATCTATAGATAGGGCCAGAGGCAAGAAAATTTGTGTCAAAACTACCACCAAAAGTCTATCAGAATTACAATTACAACAATGGTGGCCAAGCTACAAAAATAGCAGCCCAAATTAAGTGAAATATTACAATGAGAAGGCTTTAAACAAAATGCCTCTGTCAAAAACTATTATCAAAAAACCCTGAACAAAAATGGTGGACTCCAAAAAACACTTTCTTCAACTTCAGGCAAACTAATGATTTTCCAACAAAACAACATTTGCATCACCAAGGTCTACAGTAGGCGGAGGGGGAGGAGGGGGTACTTGAAAGTGAAGAAACTGAAATAAGGCACGAAACACCTCCCTAGCCGCATCAACCACTTCATCTCCAACCTCTCTGCCATGACAAGGAAGCCCATTAAGAATAGACATCCTGCAGTTATGCTGCAATCCATGGAGAAAGGAAGTGAAAAGGCAATGCACTGTAGGCCTGTGAGTAATATCATGCAAAGAAAAAAGATCCCCAATGGGAGCAGCCCCCAAATGAATATCATATTCAACCACTGCTAAGTTAAAACTATCTAGTGAAAACAAAAAATCCTACACAAACATATGCCTGAGACTTCTCACCAATTCAATATCCTGAATGAGGTCCATGGAATTTGATAGAAAGTGTGATACCACCTGAGATCGGTATAATGCTATAGGAAGATGAAACAAATCATGTCCACAAATAGGACAATAGCACTCTCAATTCCCTCATCATAAAGTTTGAAATTTTCCCCCAGAGATGAAGCAAAAGAAACCCCAAAAGAAGGTTGCTCCCATTTTTTAATAGGTAAGAGAAGCTAAGAGTTTCTGTGAAATGAACCTATAATATCACCCTAAGAATCCTCAAAACACCAAATAGTAGATAGCATAGCAGCAAACAATAAACAATGAAAGAAATCATCCAAAAAAGGAGAATATAAAAAGGCCTTAACAAAAAATCTAGAAGCACCACAGATGATGGTCGAGCAAACATCATATCAACTTAGATCAAGCTAAATGAAATTAATGAAATAGTACTTCAAAGTTGCCATCCATTTCTTAACACAAATCCATCACGTGAATGAAGATTACATTCAAAGGAAAGAATCTTAAATGAAAGCTGCCACTTGAAAGCTGATGTCACCACAAATGATGGCTATGAAAAGACTCATGCCAACACATTTCCACTAGGAAAAAATTAGATCCTTCATACAGATTAATCAACGATGGTACATGTGAGACGGCAGCTAAACTGCAAGGCAATTATGCCAAGAAAAGCATAATTAAAACACTTTAAGAGAACCTGCACAAGACAACTCAAAGTTAGCTAAAAAACTGTTTCACCAAATTTAGTTATATCTCCTTCCCAAACAACGACAAGTCTTTCAGAATATAAAAACCCACTCCAATTTGAATATGAAAAACAACCACCAAAAACCAAACCAACAAATTATAATTGATCTCGATCCATGTTGGCAATCTATTTAGCACTCTTCCTATCTTCAACAAAAATTGTACCAAAACCATCTAAAGAACACAAAGTAACTCCATCCCATTCAACCATTTCAACTTCCTGATCACATGCACAATTTGCTAACAAATCTGCAATTTTATTACCTTCTCTGTAGGAATGAAAATTTTGAAAAGATGAAAAAGACCCTAGTAAGTTCCTGGCATTTTGAAGAATATAATCAATCTTCCAATTCAAAACTAAACTTTTCTGAATGGCATTCACAATTTTCAAAGAACCCCCCTCAATAATAATGTTACTAACTTCATATTTAGACTAAATTTATTATATGTTTAATATTATATATTTATTGTTAAAGAATAATTATTTTATATAGAAAATATATAATCATATTATATTTATTATTGTGTGCAATGTTTTATATTATGTCAATTACTATACATCTTTCTAATACAATATTATATTATAAAATCATATATTTATTATTTATGTTTATTTGTTATTTATTTATATATTTATTTTATATATCAAATCTATATTATAATTATATTTATTTTAAATTATATTTCTATATAATATACATTATTAAATATAAAAACAATATAATATATAGTTAATATATTTTAATATAGTACTATTTAATTTAATTTATAAGAAACCTAACAACTTAGCTGACCTTCCATCACTAGCGAGAGAGATAGAGAGAGAAAGAGATAGTGAGAGAGAGAAATAAAAGAGACATAGATATAGAGAGAGGGAGATTGATAGAGGAATAGTGATAGAAAGACATATCAAGAGAGCTCGATATAAGATTTAAAGGGAGAGAAAGACTAAATTTTGATCAACCATTTCACACCAACAATCTAAAGATGGCACATGTCCATGGGGAGTGAGAGGAAGAGAGACAAGGAGACAAAGGTAGAGAGAGAGATGAATAGGAAAAAAAGAGATATAGTAGGAGAGAGATAGAGATAAGAGATATAAAGGGAGAGAGAGGGAGAGAAAGAAAAGAGAGGCTAACTTTTGGTCAACCCTTTCATGCCAACAATCCACATATTGCACATGTCCATGGGGAGAGAGAGGAAGAGAGAACATTTCAAATTAAGGCTAACATTGGACATCAATCATTGACATCATCTTATAATGATACAAGACAATAGAAATGATAGGTGGCACTAGATCCATTCCTTTCTTGTGTTTATTGATTGGAAACCTAAAGCACGCATGAGAGAGAGAAGTAGCGAGATAGAGAGATAAAGAAAGGGATAAAGAAAGGAATCTAGACAAGGGGAGAGATGGAGATATAAAGACAAAGGTAGAGAAAGATAAAAATATAAAGAGGGAGAGAGATAGAGATAGAGAGAGGTAGAGAAATAGAGAGCTAGAGAGAGAGAGAGAGACAAATGACTATAGAGAGAAGAAGACAAAGAAATATAGAGAGGTAGAGAGATAAAGAGATTATTTTAAAAATATTTTTATCTATTTTTTTGAATTTCAAAAATGTCATAATATTGGAAACTAAATTTTAAACATTAACTAATTTATAAAGTTAATATAATTGGATGATCTTTTTGCAAACATTTAGTGGAGGGTCATCCCACAATAATGGGTTACTCTTTTTGGCCAAACTTGACATTGAAATCAACATTTTGCACTAAATCTTCACTTTCTGACACCTATAGCCACTAAATCGTTAGGAATTTGAAGATGATGTGAACTAGTGATTTGTAAGATTTTGTTTGTATATTCTAAATATATTTTTTTAAAAAAATTGGAGTTAAATTGTAAAAAAATTTTGCGTCTCCTTTGATAACTAGTTTTTAATAGTAAACAACATTTTTTTAAAGTGATGTGTATTCTGTAGTACATAATTTTTTTTATACAAAGGATAAAATTCTAATTCTTTTGAATTTAGATTGGTAACACCAATATATAGGGCATGCATTTGGTTTCATAATATTTTGTTGAATATTTTTTTTTAATTAAGTTTTGAAGTCAAACCAATTATAATTTAGACATAGGCGTATTCCGTAAAACATAACTTTTTCTGTATGTATCAAAATTCAATTTTTTTTGTTGAAACAAATACATTACTACCTAGGGCATAGATATTTTTTAGAATTTTTTTTCACTAATTTACTAATTTTCCATGTGTGTAGAATAGAGAACTTGATGTTTGGTGAAAAACCTACATTCACAAGAAATAAAAAATAAATATAATAATCAAATTAAATATATTTAAAATTATACTTTTTGGGAAGCTTATAATAAGAACTACATACTTATAAAACATAAATTTAAAACAAATTTATTTGATCCCCCAAAAGGTAAATCAAAAGTAGTTTTTTATCAGCATTTTGATAGGTGTAGAGGAGACTCCATTATAGGTATGGTTTAAAACTAGCAGGGTTCTATCCAAGGGGGTTTGAATCTAAGGAGGTTTGATCAAACCCTCTTCAATTAAAATCCTTTAAATGGAACCTTTCAAGGCTTAAATCATTATATTTTCTAAAATTATGTGATTTCAACAAAAAATAGGATGTCCCAGAAAGTGTAACCCATTATTGTGGCAGCACCCTCAAGTTTTATTGGTTGAAATTATGTGCAATGGGAAAGCAGACGATAGTGGCATGGACAAGTTGTAACAATAGATTGGTGATCTTAACATCGTGTCTAAATTATGTGACGAGAAAAGATGAGACACCTACTTGGCTCTTGTTGCACCCTTGCATTCGTACTCACAACTCCTTGTGCATGGATAAAAATTGAATTTGCTACGAGGGAATTGGTGGATCCCACACAAGGTATAGAGTATGATTAATAAATCATGTCAGTACTTAACTCTACAATGGAGCCCTTAGAGGCTAGCTTGCATAGTGGCACTCATTATTTTCTCACCCATCTTTTCGTATTCACTCTTTCATCACCCTTGATATTTCTACTACTTTTGATTTTCCCAAATTCCACCAACAATAATGATTGATGTCATCAATTTTAGAGGACATACAATGTTGGCATTACTACTATTTATATAGAATAATAGTTAACACCATCTTGGTTTGAATACCTAGTGGGATATTATTTTGGAAAATTTCTAATGAATTTATTTTAAGAGAAATTAGTTTTATAGGGAAAATAATATCCATAACTAACTTTGGATAAGTGGTACAAATTATTCCACAAGTCCCTTTTATAATTGTAGGGAACAAAACATAAGTACCCTACAAATTGTAAAGGAAATAAAGATTGGAGCTAGACAAATTATCAATATAAATTTTATTAATTTTAAAAAATGAATTAAGATGAAAGGATCACTTAGCTATGTGATCGATGAATAAGTATCACATAGATAAAGATTTAGGAATCTATATATTTTAGAAATAGAAAATGGCCTTGAAAGTTGAATATAATATAATATTATATATTACAATATTTAATAATTTACATTATAAAAAATGAAATACATAATAAATATAGCTTTAATATAGATTTTTAATATGTGGGTGGTTGGGTAGGAGCCTTGCCACCTCAATAGAGGTGGCAAGGCCTAGTTAGGGGAATAGGTAATTATGGTCTGGAAGGGTGAGCGGGTGGCACGAGTTGACAAGACAATGGCATTCATTCCTTATAGTGTTAAGAGTGGTAGAAGATGGCATTCATTCCTTAGTAGGGTTTTGAGAAGTTTCTGACAATATGTTAATAGGGATGGCAACAGTTCCTCTCAGCATTCTCCTCTCTAGTCTTAGATTAATGCCTACATACTTCATTGCCATTATCTCTGCGAATGCCATTTGTTGTGGTGGAATGGATACGCCAGTTTGTTTAACCAGTCAGAAGAGGCAGATGGCCTTCCTTGGTGCCATTACTGATCTTTGTTTAGAGAGAATGATGTGTAGGTCTCTGCACTGATGGTGGGGGCAGTGAAATTGGTATTAGGTAGGGTGTTTTTGGAGAACGGCGAGTGCTACCGGGTTGATACAGATATTTCTTCCCAGGTCTTGGAGATGCTACTCGAATTGGGGATGGACAAACCAGTGGTGAAGTCCATTATGTAGGGTGTCTTCAATGTAGAGCATTTAGGGGATCTAGAGGTATCGTTGTAGATGGCCAGCCCTAGGACTGGTATCTTGCGCCTGAAGGATTGGAGACTCTTTGAAGACCCTGGCGCTGTCATTAAGTTCTACCCCTTCATCCTAGACATCAGAGGTTTTGATCTGATATTGCTGAAAGATCAAGCGGCGATGGCAGTAAGCTTTATCAAAAGGGTTCTAGGTCTAGAGGAGGTTGATGGCTTCGGCTGGATGGAAGACTTCCGTAGGCTACTAGAATCTATAAATATTTAGTTCTGTCTACTTCCTCTGCTCCATTTTGTATCATTGGAGCTTCAAAATGTTAGTCTAGGACTAAGTTAGTCTCCTCTGTTGAATAGTAATGTGACCCTGCATGGTCTTTTTCCTCGTTTCTCAGTTCAAATAGGTAGATCAAAAGTCTCAAGCCAGCCATGGAAAGGATGATGATATGTATCCTCTTTTGAAATCTTTTAATATAATACCGTTATTACGAATCAAAGAAAAGAAAAAATAGATTTTTAATATACAAAATATATAACATAATAGATTATATAATGATATATTTTATTATGTTTTATTTCAATGACCAAATAGTATATCTATCTCTTCTATCCAACTTGTCCCATTCATCTTGACCCATTGTTAATGTTAGAAAATTGAGTGCAACAATTATTTTGATCCACTGATCTATCTCCACTAAAAGATCTTCAACCTTTAATTTCCACAACTCAAAGTTTTATCTACTAAACTTCTCAATCTCAATTGTCAAGGTGTTGGCCATGACTTTTGATTTTTAAATGTTGTTTTAAATCCACATAATTTATCTTGAAAATCCAACAAATGGAATGAACACTTAACACCTTCTACTGTTCAAGTCTCCCTTGGTTTCACCACCATCCCAATAGTAGATGATCAATGTTTTCAAGCCTTATGTTGGAGCGAATTGTTGATATACCAGCCATTCATAAACATTCACAATGATATTGGTTCATTCGAAAAAGATATTACAACCCATTAGGAAAGAATTTCAAACATCTACCATCTATGGAATTTGCATCATACATCTCCAGATCCATTGATAGACACGGATGATTATAATATCTAGAACCATTGTCAGCATATAGAGGAAGAGAAAGAGAGAGAGAGAAGGGCAAAGAGAGGGATAGATACAAAGGTAGAAAGAGAGAGAGGTAAAGGGAGAGATAAAGAGATAAAGATAAATAGAGAGATAGAGTGGGAGATAAAAAGATCTAAAGAGAGGTAGAGAGATAGAAATATAGAGACAGAGGGAGAGAGAGATATAGAGAGGGAGATTTATAGACACAAAGATCTAGAGAGAGGTAGAGAGATATAAAGATAGAGACAGAGAGAGGGAGAGGGAGAGGGAGATTTAGAGTGGTAGAGAGATAGAATAGGAGAGAGCTAGAGATAAGAAATATAGAGGGAGAGAGAGAGAGAGAGAGAGAGAGAGAGAGAGAGAGAGAGAGAGAGAGAGAGAGAGAGCAAATATAAAGGGAAAGTCACTCTCTCTCTTCTTTATCTCTCTCTCTATTTTGTAAAAGTGTCATTTCATACCAAACTCTACTTTTTACATTGTGAAATTACCATAGCCTAATCTTTAATCTAGGGTTTTCCATTACAATGCTTGACCATGTAGCCCCAAGTCTGTCACACAACATAACACTTTTTACCAATATGTTTATATAGTTGAGCTTAGTTTTGTTATCCCATGATGGCCAATGATTTTGTGTTTTCATAAATGTCTAAACAACACATATCACTACTTTATTTAAATTTTATTAGTGGATGGACAACAACCATTCACCATCAACAAAACTATATGCTTTCTTCTCAAGAAATTACTTATTACTTTTATCTATAGGCTATCTCATCTTATCAATTGCATAATAAAGTGTGATATATAAAGATATGTTATGTTTTTTTGGTATGTTCCAAATTCTATTTTCACACTACATTGTCTCCTTGGATTCTCTATAATGGTTAGTCATGTTATTTAAAAATATGTTTGCACATTTGTGTCAATTAATGACATAAACTATTATTTGCAAATAGTTGTATATCCTCATTTTTCATGCTTCAAATTGTTATAAATATATTTACATGCTTTCCATGCACAAATACATTGCAATCCTTTAATATTCAACATACCCCATGAGAGAAACAAGAGAAAAACATAGGGAGATAGATCTCATAGAGAGGAAGTGTGTGAGAGAAAAGGGGGAGGGAGACAGAGATGGAGAGAGATAAAGCAAAATAGAAAGAAGAGACATAGAGAGACAAAGAGAGAAAGAGAAGAGAGAGAGAAACATATGTAGAGAGATATCGTTGTTTCCTATTAAATTATTATAGGGGCTTTCACCTATTATCGGATCAAAAGCTCCAATTGAATTAATCATTTCATCAATTCTTTCTTTTGTAAAATTCTGCACATCTTCCACATTAATCAATTTACCCTTAAGATGTTATGTGGAGAGAGATAGGAACATAGAAGGGGAGAGAAATATAGATAGAGAGAGAGGGGATAAAGATAGAGATAGAGTATGAAAATAGAGAAAGACAAAGATATATATATATATAGAGAGAGAGAGAGGTACAATGATAGAGGAGGGAGGGAGGGAGAGATAGAGAAAAAGAGAGAGCAAGAGAGAAAGAGATAGAGCAAAAGAGAGAGGTAGAGAGATAGAGAGATAAGAGAGAGGATAAGAGAAGGAGATGGAGAAAAAGAGAGAGGTAGAGTGAGAAATAAGAGAAAGACGAGAGAGAAACACAGGGAGAGAGAAATCTCAAAGAGGGGAAGTCTATGAGAGAGAAGGGGGAGGGAAATAGAGACAGAGAGATAAAAAGAAATAGAGAGCTAGAGAGGGAAACATAGATATATATAGAGACTTAGAGAGATAAATAGAGAGAGAGAGAGTTTGTGAGGCCTACTTTTACCTCACTTTATATCCTTGATTTTCTTACTTATGGGATGGATTTATATGATGGACTTGTAGACATTTGGGGACTACTAATCCCGTATTTATACTATTTACTATTCTTGCTTGGATTAGTTAGATGGATTATGCTTTGTGGATGTTTAGAATATCATGTTAGAATTCATTTTATGCTATGATGTTCATATGACATGTTGGATTAGATGTAGATGATATGTTTGGTAGTGATTTGATTTATGACATCTCTTGCATTATGTGATCCTTATTATATTTATGAATTATGGATGAATTGAGAATTATGTAATTGTTGGCATGTGGTTATCATGATGTTATACTTTCTTATGTGATCATGTGTGTATATATGTAGTTCATTTCTCTTCAGCTATATTACCATGTGCTATTAATCAGTTTGTGGAAGTGTGTAGGTAACTTCCCATGCCCATGGAAAATCAGAGGTCCAACAATAACCATATGTTATATCCATGTTAAGCTAACCTAGTCCCTAAGTTAGACTAAGGTCATTTACGATTGAGAATGTTGAATATGTTGTAATTGATTTATGATTAGATATGCAAGGTTTACCCCTTTTATTTTATCTCTTGATGTGTTGTAAAAAATTGTAATGTTGGGTTTGCACAATTTTGAGTGCTAAATGTTTGGAGCCCTTTTCAAGTGAATTTTATGTGTTTCCTAGTGTTACTAATGGTCAAATATTGACCCTAGGTCATACCCCTAGGGTCTAGGACCATTCTTAACATGTTTAAACTTGTTTTAAACCATGTTTGGTCACCCAAACTTGGCCCTTGAGTCAAGTGACGAGTTTGGGAGATGTGAGAGGTGGTTAGCATGTCACCATCTCACCTAACCTAACCTCACTCACTTGGGTAAGGTAACCCTTGCTTCAAGTGCTTAAGAAGTTTCTATAACCTTCTTATACATGTTTTACCTCTTCCCTATGCTCTCACACATGTGTGAGAGCATATGTGGGGAAGAGTGTAGCATAGTGGAATGAGAGGGTGACATGTGTCATCTCCTCATTCATGAGAAGCTTCCATTTGTGTGTTCTCTTCTCCCTATGCTCTCACACATGTGTGAGATCATTTGTGGGGAAGTGTGTATCTTGTGGGATGGGGAGATGACAAGTGTCACCTCCTAATTCTTGTGGAGTTGTGAGGATGGTTATGTGGAAGGAGGAGAGGGTGACAAGTGTCACCTCATCCATTAGGGTTTGTGAGACAAGCTTATTTATCTCTCTTTGAGAAGAGATAGGGGTTCTTTCTTTCATTATTTTTGTTAATGTGTTGGGGTTGGAGAGAAGGAATTGGAGAAATTTTGGAGGAGTTGGGAAGGACTTGTGGAAAGCTCTTCACCAACCTTCTCTACCCTTGAAGCTTGAGAGGTCAGCTCTCAAGGCTTTAAGCCTATCATTGTACTTACTTTTACTTATGTATTTTTTAATGTTTAATGTTTCTTTTTTATTATATGGTGTTTTAGTTTGGTTAGGTGGGGTTTGAAAGGTGTTTTCATGAGCTCTCCATGTGAGAGAGCTCACCTTTGTGTTGGGTGAGAGAGGTGTGAACCTCCTTGGTTCCCCTCATTATTTTGGTATGGATTTTATGGTCATGGGCCTTGTATGAAATTTTTTGAAGTATAAGTTTTATGGCAAGAGTACCTTTGTGATGGTATTAAGAAAGCATATGGAAAGAGGCCATGGGATTATGAGCATATTGAGATTTATGAGTTTCAATGAGTTGGGTTAATTTTGATTTGAGAGTAGTTTGCTCTCTCACCCTTAAACTCATTTGCAAAATGAGTTAGTTTTGTGTTATACCTTGGTTGGGTGTTAATGTGTTTGGTTTGTCTATTTTACCTCTTTGTGGTTTGAGCCTTGGATATTGGAAGGCCTCCTAGCTTGGGGGTGGCTTATTTTAGGCCTAGGTTGGGAGGAGAGCATTCCAAGGGTATGGATATCTATTTTTGTGTGTCTTGTAGGTTCATTGATGACTATGGAGGAGTTTGGATTTGGAAGAAAAACCTTGTATTTAAAGACTTTATGTAATTATGTAAATGAGAGCATTGAGATGCCTCACCCCTATTTTTAGTTTGTATTAAGTTGTTATTGTCTGGGACTTGAGCTCTTAGAATGGGATGAAGTTTATCCTTGTGAACAATGTGATTATCCTAAATGTTAAATGAAAGTGATTTTGTATCTCATTTCCTATGTTATGGAATAAATAAAGCTTCTATCTATCAACCCTAACTCTCCTTTGCTATATGATTTAAACAAAAAAAATATACACTATAGTTTATTTAGGAAGAAAAGAAATAATGTTTCTATTTAGTTTTCATATATGCAAATGTGGGTAGTTTATATTTTCAACTCCTTGATATATCTTTGCCTTATATTTATACTATGGGTTAATTTTCAAGTTAGTTCATTTTAGAAAGAATATATATATATATATATATATATATATATATATATATATATATATATATAACATATGCATTGCATTATTGTAATGCCCCGCCAAGGAACCCAGAGGATAACACAACTAAGCTTACAAAAAGGACATATATATATTTTTTAAACAAAATAAATAACAACAATCGTATATTTATTCATAACATTTAAATTAAGCTTTATCCTCTAGGGTTCCACAGCTGCATTCCTAACGAACTAAAACAAGATCTAACCAACATTATGAATTAACTAACAAACATAGTTCATTCTAATTCTGATTGCATCAAATAAACACATACATTTCCATATTATATCATCAGATAAATAATCATCAAGATCCTGCATATAGGATTACCAGTACATATACAATTCCCTTTACATGAGGGTACACCATTACATTGCTTACAATATCGCTTTCCTGATTACATTGGAGTACATACATCAATATAATAGTACATGATTCAACTGATATACAAAACTAGAATATGAACATAATTATCTATCTCCTCAAACTAGACCAAGGTCTGAAATCTACCATACAAGGTACATCCTGTTCGCACATGAACAATAGCAAGGGAAACTAATGGAGATAAAAGCACAACTACCTGACCATGTGGAACCCTAAGGTCCACCCCCCATGCTAGGAGAAAACAATAAGGTCCCACTAAGAAAAAAATCAAGAAAGATAGTAGACTAATAGGTGCAAGGCCTACACATGACTCAAATACAACATTGGCCAACAAAGACATCACAAGCAACTTAAACATCACTTCCAGAGGCATTCACAAAACAAAGGGGAGAACACAACTAGAGAATACTAGATTGTAGTAGGGATGAGTGTCATCGCATGGTCCTCGCATGGGTTACCCTGACAGTCTCTAGCTAGATGTTGGCCCCCATCCATGGGTTACCTTGACAGTCTCTCACTAGGCACCGGCCACCATCTATGGTTAACCTGATAGTCTCTCACTAGATGCCATCCTCATAGGGTGACACATGCGGAACCAACATTCCTTTCGTGAGGACAAGGAAGTTAATTTCAACCACAACCTTCTCATCTCATCCTTAGCCTAAACGAGCACTACAGGCATGAGTGAGGCATCCAATTATCTTGATTAGTGTGAAAACTACCCAACCCTCTAAATTTATTATTAAGTTATCATTGCATTAAAAACTTCCAATGGGTTACCCTGACAAGCCACTTTAGGCGCTGGCCCCACATTGAAAGACACTCCCCCTTCACTACATCTAGATTCTCAAAGCCTAAAACAAAACCCAAGCATGAACTATCACATTTCTTATTGTGATACATTTATAACACAAAATATACATCATTTTGCATTACACAGAGCAAGGCATTACCCATCTTGCATAGTTATCATAACCACATGAATAGGTACACTGAGCAAGGCATTATCCATCTTGCATAGTCATCATAACCACATGAATAGGTACACTAAGCAAGGCATTATCCATCTTGCACAGTCATCATAACCACAAGAATCCATAAACAGAGTGGAGTCAACATATAACCAATACATATTCAACCATTAGCAAGATTACATAATCATAGGAGTCATACACACAACTACCCCTCTTGGCTTCTGGAATCAACTTTTCCAAATGACACAAACACTTGACACACTAAACACTATGGTCTCACATCACATTCACTCTCAAATGCACATCATCACCTAATAGACCAAACTAAGATCCTTCATCAATAATTCAAATACAACACCACAATTGCGACATATGACATAATGCATAATTATGGGTCTTGAAGAATGTAACATTAATTGAATCATGATCAATCATCTAACAATCATAAAGTGAATCTTCCTCAACAATATAGAACTATCATATTCCAACCAATAGTAATAGTTACTTTTATGATCATAAGATATAAGAGTCCACGAGTAACAATATTTTAACTAATAGTTCCCAAGACTTATGTTAATTTCATTTAATTAAAATGACAGCGAACAAACTGCAAATAACTCTAAGGCATACAATTTAAACATAACAATTATTTACACTATTTACACTGATGTAGATTTCATTAATAATCTAGACAATTGTAAATACTATTAAATTTAACTGTATAAGCAAGGCTAAAAGCCTATAATATTAGAATGCTATAAATATCTTACACTAGTTAGAATCACAAGATACAAAACCCGAAGCTACAATGAAAGAACCTTGTTCTAAGGTTAGCTTGAGAGGAAAGGAATACATCACAACAAAACATTCATATAGATCTAACATCTTCATCAAATCTACCACACTTTTAACCACATGCATATGATAGGATCAGTACAAAATGAATTTGTTGAAAAATCTCAGAGAAACCCCGTTTTAAAATATAGTTATTGGTGACTCAACTAACTATTTTAATAGAGACAAAATGGGTGAGATGTAAACAGTCACAAAATATTTATATCTCAAAAATGACAAACTGGGTATGGCTTATTTTTGGAAATGATTTAGATATCTAGGTAGTACACCATATATAAATTTTTTTTAGAGAAACCCAGTTCGCTAAACTAAAGTTATGACTAATGCAACAGACTACTAAAATAGAGATGAAATGGTTGAGAGGTAGACAATCATAAAATATTCATATCTCAAAAACAACAAACCGGGCATGGTTGATTTTGGGATATGATTTGGATATCTAGGTCATGCACCATATATAAATAAATTAAAGAAATCCAATTCATAAAACTGAAGTTATGGCTAACACAATAAACTGCTAAAACAGAGACGAAATAGGTGAGAGGTAGACAATCATAAAATATTCATATCTCAAGAACGACAAACTGGGTTGATTTTTGGATATGATTTGGATATCCAGGCCATTCACCATATATAAAAAAAATTAGAGAAACCTAGTTCCTACAAATAAAGTTATGTCTAACGTAATAGACTAGGTTCAAAAAAAGTAGAAGAGAATTCACATAATATTTTACTAAATCTAATGTAACAATAAATCAAATTCATATCTCAGTCCGTACCTAGAATATTACTTCTATCACATCTTCACAAAATTCCTAGCTTGCATCCATTTTTCCCCAAGTCTTTTCTTCTGGAAACTATGGTTTATGGTGCCAAAAGAAAAAATGAAAACTTCCAGAGAGAGATCCCCAAAACATAAAACATATTCTCTATTTGAAATGCACGCTCCTCCCCAAATTATGTCTTGAGATTCCAAATAAAGTTTAGCATGCATAACCACCCCCATAATTTCTTCTAGAAGATTCTCCTTTATTACTTTCTTACAATTTTCTATTTTTAACCAAACAATAATTTCTATCTGATTTTATTTATTTTAGAATTTGCTATTTATTTCATTTACAACCCAATAAAAATAGTTTGTTTCTACTTTTCTAAAATTAGTCTCTTACACAAAAGAAATAATTATTTCTAGGATTCCCTCTTGACTTGCGTAACTACCACTTCTTCCAAGTGGTGAGAATGGAAAATAATTACTCAAGGTAATAATAATAAAGAAAGAGAATCTTTTTCAGACATAATAATACATATTTCCACACAACTATAAGTTACATAAAAGCATCTATATATATTTTAATCAAAGTGCCCTCTTGACTTAATAATTTTAATGTAATGAAGCAATTAACCAAAACATTAATCAAACAATTCCAAACAAAATAACCCAAATGCCAAACAATACCTGACACAATGCACAATCAAAAGCATGACCACAATGACTGACCATTATGCCCATACAGACAACACTGACTGGGTGCAAAACTAGATACTCATCCTTTTCAAGGATGATGGCTAACTAGGTGACCACATGTTATCTCTGTTCAACAGTTTCCATTGGGTTTAAGATACACTCAGACCTGTCAATTTAGGTGAAGTTGATGCCTGGTACGTACATCTTGCAGCAACCAAATAGACATATATATAATCATATAGTCAAATACACAGTGAAAGGGAATTGCAGTGTAGCAGGGTACTCACGCATGAGTAATGTGACACTGTCCCTTTCACCATCACATCAAACACGTAATCACAACACACATAACAATCAGTTACTAAACGACTAAATAAGAACCATCATCAAACAATCGCATGATACACATAATAAGATTAATCCAAACAAACATCACAACATAACATCCTATGATACATAATCAATTATATAAAAATCAATTCTAACATATGACAATAATAGTAAGATCAACATCATAGTCACCTGAATGTAAAACAATGTCAGAGCATATAAATTATCAGTGTCGCAACAAAGATTATCGATAAAACATACTAACTGTCATATGAAACCACACATGAGTATAATAAGGAATGTCATCAACATGAATGTAGCATCTACCAACATCATATAATGTACAACATCAACTGTCTAACATACCCTAAATATTCCTATTATTTTACATTCATCTTCATGCTCCTTAGCCAAACCATCTGCACATCCAAGATGAGAATGGAGGGGCATTACATCCTCCCTCCTAAGACTTGACTTACTCCTGGAAGTCATAGACTAGGGTAGAAACATAACATATTAGTATTGCAATTTTGTATTACCAACATAAACATCCATTTTAAGCAATTGTTCATAAGACAGACACAATCGTTCAATAAAGACAAGAAGAGCATCAATTCCTCACCATTAAGATGTATCATGTGATCTACTTATAATCCAATCACATATTTTAAGAATTTCAAATGTTTTAGGGAATTGCATTCATATATTAACAAAGAAAAATACATCTCATCTCTTATTTCCACTATGGTTCCCACTAATTACTGAACATGCAAAGTACAATCCTCCACAGAGTCCTCCCTTGAACACACTATCAGAGGTTTGAAATGAACATGATAGAAACAACACTTAACATGAAACGGAGCCAACAGAAACAAACATTCAGAATAGCCACCATAGAAATTTTAAAAATGCAAACCCAAGTGGGGAAATAATCAAATTCAATCTTAAGTCACAAAATGCAAGCAATTTTCAACAATAAATCAAGTATAAAGAAAAGAGTTTTGGTGACCACTCCTATCATAAGAGAGTTCAAAGAAAATAAATTCATTGTTAGCCCACCCACAACACATGAAACAACTATAGAAAATTCTAAAACAACCAATATTACAAACAAATCCACATCACGGTGTAACTAATTTTAGCTACAAAAGGGAGTATCCGCTACACAACATCCCAAGACTTAAAGTCCATAATGCATTAGAGAATGTACACCAAACAAATAGACAACTAAGTTTTCTACATCTTCTTATCTAAGCAACTTTTATACAAGGATTTAAGGCAACACAGTCACTACTTATTTACAAAAAAAAAAATTCTATCTTTAATGCAGTACAATTTGTGTTTACCACACTATGAACATATACAATTACTTCCTTATGCAAAAAAGTACTTACAGAGGAAATGTATGATGTCACCAACAAGAATAATTCAAAATTTTAATTTACTTACAATATCACATTCATGATCTCCTAGGTCCAACATAGGATTCAATTTGGTCTCCTGCACACTTTTCTTACACAGGCACACACAATGATAACTTTCATAAATCACAACAGAACTTCCACATGAGGTCATGGCCAACTAAGAAATAGATATCAAATTATCAAGCAACTACACAAAGATACCCCACACACAACAACACCACATAATCCAAATGTTGCCACCGAGAGATTAAATCATTCCAATACTTACACATATAATGTAATTAATATAAAGATGGTATGGTGCTTCTACACTCATAGCTAAACATAACCCCAAAGTATGATTACTTCACCAAACAAGGGAACACAAAACACCACTGGCCTTTCACAACAACCCACATAGAATGGGTACAAGATCACATGCCACACCACTGGCCTTTCACATCACTAGAGAGGGCATATGCCACACTCCTAATCACATGCACTAATAGTAATCATGCTTCTTTCTTCTAAAGCACTAGAGACCATAAGAGGAACTCAAGGCATCAACAAATCAGCAAGCACTAACATTCAGGAAATACATATTGTCAAATATATCATCACATTATCAGAAAAGAAGGAGAGAGAACATATAGTAGACACATAAGTAAAACAAGGCATAAAGAATTTATTTCTTCCAGAATCAAAGAACAAGTCTGTAAATTTATCAACCTTCTAACGTCACACTAAGGCACAAAGGTGAAAGGTATTATTACCAACTCGCCACAAGGAGAAAAATGCTTAACCTAGAGCAACAACAACAATCCAAAGGTCCCAGTGTTGCAAACCTGGCTCTGATACCAAATGTAATGCCTCGCCAAGGAACCCAGAGAATAATACAACTAAGCTTACAAAAATGATAGATATTTTTTTTAAAATGAAAGAAATAACAACAATCATATATTTATTCATAACATTTAAATTAAGCTTTATCCTCTAGGGTTCCACAACTGTATTACTAATGAACTAAAACAAGATCTAACCAACGTTATGAATTAACTAACAACCATAGTTCATTCTAAATCTGATTGCATCAAATAAACACATACATTTCCATATTATATCATCAGATAAGTAATCATCAAGATCATGCATTTAGGATTACAAGTACATATACAATTCTCTTTACATGAGGGCACACCATTACATTGCTTACAATATCGCTTTTCTGATTACATTGGAGTACATACATCAAGATAACAGTACATGATTCAAGTGATATACAAAACTAGAATATGAACATAAGTATCTATCTTCTCAAGCTAGAACAAGGTCTGAAATCTACCATACAAGGTACATCCTTCTTGTACATGAACAATAGCAAGGCAAACTAATGGAGATAAAAGCACAACTAGCCGACCGTGTGGAACCCTAAGGTCCACCCCCCATGCTAGGAGATAACAATAAGGTCCCACTAAGAAAATAATCAAGAAAGATAGTAAAATAACAGGTGCAAGCACTACACATGACTCAAATAAAACACTGGCCAACAAAGACATCACAAGCAACTTAAACATCACTTCTAGAGGCATTCACAAAACAAAGGGGAGAACACAACTAGAGAATGCTAGATTGTAGTAGGGATGAGTGTCATTGCATGCTGCTAGCATGGGTTACCCTGACAGTCTCTTGCTAGGCGCTGGCCCCCATCTATGGCTACCCTGACAATCTCTCACTAGACATCGGCCCCATAGGGTGACACATGGGGAACCAACATTCCTTTCGTGAGGACAAGGAAGTTAATTTTGCCAACCACGACCTTCTCATCTCATCCTTAGCCTGAACAAGCAATACAAGCATGAGTGAGGCATCCAATTATCTCGATTAGTGTGAAAACTACCCAACCCTCTAAATTTATTATTAAGTTATCACTAAATTAACAACTTCCAATGGGTTACCCTAACAAGCCACTTTGGGCACCAGCCCCACATTGAAAGCGACTCCCCCTTCACTGCATCTAGATTCTCAAAGCTCAAAACAAAACCCAAGCATGAACTATCACATTTCTTATCATGATACATTTATAACACAAAATATACATCATTTCACATTACATAGAGCAAGGCATTACCCATCTTGCATAGTTATCATAACCACGTAAATAGGTACACTAAGCAAGGCATTATTCATCTTGCACAGTCATCATAACCACATGAATAGGTACACTAAGCAAGGAATTATCCATCTTGCAAAGTCATCATAACCATAGTAATCCATAAACAGAGTGGAGTCAACATATAATCAATACATATTCAAACATTAGCAAGATAACATAATCACAGGAGTCATACACACGACTACCCCTCTTGGTCTCTAGAATCAATTTTTCTAAATGACACAAACAATTGACACACTAAACACTATGGTCTCACATCACATTCACTCTCAAATGCACATCATCACCTAATAGACCAAACTAAGATCCTTCATCAATAATTCAAATACAACACCACAATTGTGACGTATGACATAATGCACTAATTATGGGTCTTGAAGAATGTAACATTAATTGAATCATGATCAATCATCTAACAATCATAAAGTCAATCTTCCTCAACAATATATAACTATCATATTCCAACCAATAGTAATAGTTACTTTTATGATCATAAGATATAAGAGTCCATGAATAACAATATTTTAACTAATAATTCCCAAGACTTATGTTAATTTCATTTAATTAAAATGACTGTGAACAAACTACAAATAACTCTAAGGCATACAATTTAAACACAACAATTATTTACACTATTTACACTGATGTAGTTTTCATTAATAATCTAGACAATTGTAAATACTATTAAATTTAACTATATAAGCAAGGCTAAAAGCCTAGAATATTAGAATGCTATAAATATCTTACACTAGTTAGAATCACAAGATACAAAACCTGAAGCTATAATGAAAGAATCTTGTTCTAAGGTTAGCTTGAGAGGAAAGGAATACAAACCAACAAAACATTCTTATAGATCTAACATCTTCATCAAATCTACCACACTTTTAACCACATGCATATGATAGGATTAGCACAAAATGAATTTGTTGAAAAATCACAGAGAAACCCCATTCAAAAATATAGTTATTGGTGACTCAACTAACTGTTTTAACAGAGACGAAACGGGTGAGAGGTAGACAGTCACAGAATATTTATAAATCAAAAAATGACAAACCAAGTATGGCTGATTTTTGGATATGATTTAGATATCCAAGCAGTGCACCATATATAAATTTTTTTGATAAATCTAGTTCGCAAAACTAAAGTTATGGCTAACGCAACAGACTGCTAAAACAAAGACGAAATGGTTGAGAGGTAGACAATCATAAAATATTCATATCTCAAAAATGACAAACTGGGCATGGTTGATTTTTTAATATAATTTGCATATCTAGGCTGTGCACCATATATAAAAAAATTAGAGAAATTGAATTCACAAAACTAAAGTTATGGCTAACTCAATAGACTGCTAAAACAAAGATGAAATGGGTGAGAGGTAGACAATCATAAAATATTCATATCATGAAAATGACAAACTAGGTATGGCTGATTTTCAGATATGATTCGGATATCCAGGTCGTGCACCATATATAAAAAAATTAGAGAAACCCAGTTCGTACAACTAAAGGTATGTCTAATGCAATATACTAGGTTTAGAAAATGTAGAAGAGAATTCACAGAATATTTTACTAAATCTAATGCAACAATAAATTAGATTCATATCTCAGTCCGTACCTGGAATATTACTTCTATCACATCTTCACAAAATTCTTGACTCGCATCCATTTTCCTCCAAGTCTTTTCTTCTAGAAACTATGGTTTATGGTGCCAAAAGAAAAAATGAAAACTTCCTGAGAGAGATCCCTAAAACATAAAACATATTTTCTATTTGAAATGCATGCTCCTCCCCAAATTATGTATTGAGATTTCAAAATAAAGTTTAGCATGCATAACCACCCCCATAATTTCTTCTAGAAGATTTTGCTTTATTACTTTCTTACAATTTGTTATTTTTAACCAAACAATATTTTCTCTCTAATTTTATTTATTTTAGAATTTGCTATTTATTTCATTTACAACCAAACAAAAATAGTTTATTTCTACTTTTCTAAAATTAGTCTCTTACACAAAAGAAACAATTATTTCTAGGATTATGTTGTGATGCTCACAACACGCCCCATTTTACTCATTAGCAAAATGAGGACCCCTGCTGTGGCTTTGCTTTTGCTTTTGTGTGTGGGTCTATTTGGTGGAAAAAGGGAAAAGAGACTGAAAGTTGCAAGCCTTGTTAAAAACAAAGAAAAAATTGCATTAAGTACTAGAGCAGAATATGGATAGATTTCTTGTCAAAAATGAAAAGGGGTTGCTTTTTGAACCATCTTAAAATTCCCTGTATTTTGCAAGTTATGAGTATTTTGGTAAAATGTACAATCAGGTTTGTATGTTGCATATACAAGGTTAAAACATACAAGGTTGCTCATATACAAAGTCTTTTGTATATCGTCCTTGTGTTAGTCACAAAATGGGTTGTCGAGTTTTCTAAGTCATCAAGTTTCTATGCATTGTTTACTTGTATACATTCGGCTAACATTTTATTGTTATATGCAACATGGACTTGATGAGGTTAATGTTAGATCTAGGGCACACAACTGAGAGGGGGGTGAATCAGTTGTACAAAAACCTTGCTTCTAATTCAAACACTTAAATCCTCTTTGTTATTTAACAGCATATCAATTAAACACTCATGAAAGCATAAATCATAAACACCAGAGCAGATACACATCAACACATGAGACACCAAGATTTTGACGTGGAAAACCTGGTCAAGGGAAAAACCACGGGGTGATTAACCCAAGGATTATTCTCTGATAGAAGAATAAGAAGAATAGATGGCATATGCCAATTAGGCCTCATTGCCCAAGCACACTGCTCACAAGAGGCACACTACCTACAAGAGACACACTGTCTACAAAGTAATAAGTATTACAAACTTGAACTGGAGATTGACATCTTTACCATGTCTGGATCAGTTCCATTTAAGCCAGAAAAATCCTGCTCTGCTTTCGCTCTTCTTCTTCGCTATGCCACACTCATCCACACCAAGACACACTTCAAAATGAATTCACAATCCCTTATTTATACAAGGCATTGACTTAGGAACATTCATCTAAGTCAGTAAACACCTATAAGATCATTCGCAAGACGTGTAATACATCTGGTCAGCCTGTCTTAGGAAGAACACCAATATCCGTAGTTATTCTTCAAATGCAAACTCAAACTTTAATGCGGACCACCAATATGAATTGTACATGATCCAAAGATCACCAAAACCTTTCCTGAGTCAACAAGAACATCCGCACTTTATCAGCTTACTGGAATTCCTCTCTTCTTCATCTGAAACTTCAAGAACATAGTCTGTCATCACTGTCATAATGAAAAAAGATACTTCTAGACCTCCAAACCATGAACAAATCTAGTTGTCACCCTACATGGTCTTTTTCAACACTCTCTCCAATCCGCAGAATGAGATAATGCAATTCCGGAGCTCACCGGACCTATCTGTGACACTCTGTCACCACTGAACATCTGTCAGAACCAGTTCTACATGAGTGATCATAACTTCTTCAAATCTTCATGCGGACCTCTGAAATTTTGACTGGAACATCTCAAGACTCATATCTACAAACCCTTCAAACTGTATCCTCTGATCTTCACCTTATCTTAGAATTTTACCCTAATGTCATCACTGTTCTTCATTGTTCCTGATTGAGACTAATTTCCTCAATATCCTCAGCACACAGCTCATCCAATCCTTCTCATTAATGCAATATGAGTATGTTGACATCAATGACAACACTAGTTATCCTCATACTTGCAACAATCTCCCCCTTTGTCATTGATGGCAACATATGATGTGAAAAACCATCAAGAGAAGAACTTCTCCTTTCTGTCATAGCTCCCCCTATCAGTAACAACTCTTCTCATGTCTTCTCTTTCTTTACTACTCCCCTTTGATCATCAATCACTTGTTTTTCACATGTCTTCTCTCCCCCTTTGACATCAATGGCAAAGGGCTCATACTTGCAACTTTAACACATCAGAAACATACCAGTTGCTCCCCCTGAGTAGCAGCTCCCCATCACCAATCTAGATCACAAGATATGACTGTGATATCCACCGGACTGATTCACATTAGTGCATCCTAGTTCATCACCGAAGGGGCAATAACCCCTAACTTCTCCTGGAGATACTCAAAAGAGTCCTTGGGAAGAGGTTTAGTAAAAGTATCTACAAGCTGATCCTTGGAGGGCACATACTCCAATCTGACTTCACCCTTGTTCACTTGCTCTCTCAGAAAGTGAAATTTGATAGATATATGCTTGGTCTTAGAATGCAATACCGGATTCTTAGAAATATTTATTGCACTTGAATTATCACAGAAAATTGTGATAGGCTCCTCATATTCTACTTGAATATCTCTTAGCATTTGCTTCATCTACAAAAGTTGAGTGCAACTTCCTGCTGCTGCAATGTATTCGGCTTTAGTTGTAGACAGGGATATTACCTCTTGTTTCTTTCTTAGCCAAGAAACCAACCTTTTTCCCAAAAAGAATGCTCCTCCACTTGTACTCTTCCTATCATCCACATCTCCTGCCTAATCTGCATCTGTATATATGCATGAAGAGAAAAATTATGATCTCTAGGATACCATAGACCATACTCAACTGTTCCTTTTAAGTACCTAAATTTTTTTTGATTACCATGACATGAGATTCTCTGGGATTAGCCTAGAATCTTGCCACAAGACCAACAGCCTGCATTATATCTAGTCTAGTCTGAGTGAGATACAATAATCCTCCAATCATTGATCTGTACTTGGTCTGATCTGTCTTAGGAGAGTCATCATCTTTGCTCAACTTACATCCGGTTGCCATGGGAGTGTTCATTGGCTTTGAATCTTCCATTCCAAATTTCCTCAACAATTCTTTCACATATTTGGTCTGAGAGATAAATATTCCTTTCTTTGTCTGAGTAATTTGCAGACCCAAGAAGAAATTCATTTCATCGAGCATTGATATTTCAAACTCACTTTTCATTTGATTTGCAAAGGTTTTACACATACTGTCTCTTCCTCCAAAGATGATATCATCAACAAATACTTCAACAATCAAGATGTTTTCATGATCAATTTTGAAATATAGGTTACTATTAGCAGTACCTTTGTTGAAACCAATCTTCAAAAGATGTTTGTCTAGCCTCTCATACCATGCTTTTGGGGCTTACTTTAGACCATACAGTGCCTTCTTTAGTTTGCAAACCATATCACCATGCTCAGATAACTGAAATCCATCCGGTTGTTCAATGTACACCTCTTCTTCTAAGTCACCATTTAGGAAAGCAGATTTGACATCCAACTGATACACTTTGAAATCTTTGAAGGCAGAAAATGCAAGAAATAGTCTGACTGCTTCAATTCTTGCCATTGGAGAAAAGGTTTCCTCAAAATCAATCCCTTCTATTTGAGATTAGCCTTTGTAGACTAATCTAGCTTTATTTTTGATTACTTCACCAGCTTCATTTAGTTTGTTTCAGAAGACCCATTTGGTTCCAATCACATTCTTGTTTCTAGGTCTAGAAACAATATCCCAAGTGTGATTTTTCTCAATTTGCATCAACTCTTCCTCCATTGCTTTGGTCCAATTTTCATCATTGTAGGCTTCATTTATTGTCTTAGGTTCAATCTTTGAAATCAAACAACATTCATCTAAATTTTAAGCAATTTTCCTTCTAGTTTGCACACCTTTGCTTTTGTCACCTATGATCTGATCTTCAGAGTGGTTCAATCTTACATACCTTGGAACTTTGGGAGTTTCATGCACTTCTGCTTCTTGATCAGGCTCATTCAGACCTATCTCTTCTTCCTAATTTACCAGATCAATCTGAATCTAACTTTCAAGAGAGGATTGAGCTCCTTAAACCAAAACACCATCTTGATCATCTTCATCATACCATAAAACCTTGAGGTTTTCTCTATTCCCTCATCAACCTTCACATTTGTACTTTCTATCATCTTTCTTAGTCTCTTGTTATAACACCGGTATGCTTTGCTTTGAGTGGAGTAATCCAAGAAAATTCCTTCATCACTTCTAGCATCAAACTTTCCTAGATCTTCATCTCTTTTAATGTAACACTTGCTACCAAATACTCTGAAATATCTCACAGTAGGAGTGATGCCAAACCAAAGTTCATAAGGAGTCTTATCGGTATTGCTTCTGATTTGAACTCGATTGAGAGTGTAGACTGCAGTGCTGACAACTTCTCTCCAAAACATCTAGGGAACATTTGCTTCCATCATCATTGTCCGGATGCCTCCTGGATGGTCCAGTTCTTTCTCTCAACTACTCCATTTTGTTGTGGAGTCCTAGGAGCAGATAACTGTCTCTTTATAACATGCTTCTCACAAAAATCTATGAATTCACTAGATGTGAATTCACCACCTCTATCAGACCTCAGACATTTCAGTTTTAAACTGGTTTGATTCTCTACCATAGCCTTGAAGATTTTGAACTTCTCAAAAGCTTCTGATTTCTCTTTCAAAAAGGTAAACCCACATCATCCAGGAATGGTCATCAATCAATAACATGAAATATCTATCACCTTGCATACTCTTGATTCTTGTCGGACCACATAGATTAGTATGAACTAATTCCACTAATCCGGTAGAGGACTGATCCTTGCTTTTAAATGAGACTCTGCTCTGTTTACCCAGCTGACATTCTTTGCACAAACTATTTGTAGGTTTTACCAATTTTAGAAGATTTCTTACAGCCTAAGTATTACTTATCTTGATGATGTTATCAAAATTTACATGACACATCCTTCTATGCCATAACCAGCTCTGATCAACTTGAATAAACAGACAACTTTTACCAGCACCAACCAAGTGGAAGATATTACCTTTAGTTTGAGTACCAGATGCAATCTCTGTTCTAGACCTTTCAAATATTTTGCATTTTCTATCCTTGAATCGGAGATCATAGCCTTTGTCCACCAACTGTCCAACACTGAGAAGATTGTGCTTCAAACCTTCAACATATAGCACATTGCCAGTTTTGTTTCTTCCATTAAAAGAAATAGTTCCTCTTCCCCTGATTCTGCTAGCAGAATTATCACCAAACTTTACCATTCCTCCTTCATACCTTTCAAAATCTAAGAACTTGTTCTTGTCACCTATCATATGGTGAGAGCATCCACTGTCAATAACCCAATCATCCTTCTCTTCAACTTGGGCAGCCAAAGCTCTTTCTACAACCTTATGATTGATAGATTCAGAGGGTATTGGATCTTCTTCCTTAATGGCAATAAACACCCATTCATTTCCTGATTTGTTTCCTATCTCTAATTCATCATTTGTTACTCCTTTATTATCATCTTCTTCATGAACATAATAACAATTCTTTTGGAACCTTTGTCTGTTAGAATTTGACCTTATAGATCTTTCTGGACATCTTGAGGCAAAATGACCAATCTTATTGTAATTGAAGCACTTAAAGGGTAATTTTCCTTCATACTTACTGGATCCTCTTGGCAGTCTCTTTGCAATGATGGCTTCAAGTTGAGCTATTTCTGCTTCTACTTCCATGTCTCTTCTTGCTTGATCATACCATGATAGCTTCCTTGAAGAGTTTTCTCCCAGATCAAAATGTTGTTTACCTTTCACATAGGCACTAGCTTCGAATGCAGATTTAGTCTTGGGGGATTCATCTCCAAACTTGATCATTTCAAATGCATCCAATTTGCCAGCCAATTGGTCTCTTGTGATAGTTGTATCGACTCTGAATTCATCAATGGCAGCAACCTTGATTTTGTAGGCAACAGGAAGGGATCTGAGAATTTTGCCAACAATCTCATTTTCATCCAAAACTCCTCTAGCATTCGTAATTCCACACACCAACTCATTTACTCTTGGCATAAAGGTAGTGATATTTTTATCATCTCTCATTTTCAGTCTTTCAAATTTCCCTTTGAGAATCTACAACCTTGCACTCTTAACATACTCATCTCCTTCATGCAGAAGTTCCAGCTTACTCTAGATCTCATAGGCAGTTGGTAGGTCAATAATATTTGAGAGCTCTGAGTCAATTAATGTGCTTAGAAGAGCCTCTTTGGTCCATAGATTGTTTTCAGCATCTGTGATTTCATTTAGAGTTGTCGGACCACCCTGTGGAGGTGTATATGCTTTTGTGACCATGGACAAGTACGCCTTTCCCATACACTCCAAGTGACATTTCATGCGACCTTTCCAAAGAGAGAGGTTGGTTCCATCAAACTTCAGACTGTCCTTGTATGACGACATCCTGGATCTCTTGAAGTGGTTAAGCTCCTTTTAGAGGAACTTAGCTCTGATACCAATTGTTAGATCTAGGGCACACAACTGAGAGGGGGGTGAATCAATTGTACAAAAACCTTGCTTCTAATTCAAACACTTAAATCCTCTTTGTTATTTAATAGCATATCAATTAAACACTTATGAAAGCATAAAGCATAAACACCAAAGTAGATACACATTAACACATGAGACACCAAGATTTTGACGTAGAAAACCTGGTCAAGGGAAAAACCACGGGGTGATTAACCGAAGGATTATTCTTTATTAGAAGAATAAGAAAAATAGATGGCACATGCCAATTAGGGCTCACTACCTGAGGACACTGCTCACAAGAGGCACACTGCCTATAAGAGACACACTCTCTATAAAGTAACAAGTATTACAAACTTGAACTAGAGATTGACATCTTTACCATGTCTGGATCAGTTCCATTTAAGCCCGAAAACTCCTATTTTGCCTTTCGCTCTTCTTCTTCACTATGCCACACTCATCTACACCAAGACACACTTCAAAATGAATTCGCAATCCCTTATTTATACAAGGCATTGACTTAGGAACAATCATCTAAGTCGGCAAACACCTATAAGATCATTCGCAAGACGTGTAACACATCCAGTCGGCCTGTCTTAGGAAGAACACCAATATCTGTGGTTATTCTTCAAATGCAAACTCAAACTTTAATGTGGACTACCAATAAGAATTGTACATGATCCAAAGATCACCAAAACCTTTCCTGAGTCAACAAGAACATCCGTACTTTATCAGCTTACTGGAATTCCTCTCTTCTTCATCCAAAACTTCAAGAACACAGTCTGTCATCACTATCATAATGAAAAAGATACTTTCGGACCTCCAAACCATGAACAAATTTGGTTGTCACCCTACACAAACTTCTTCAACACTCTCTCCAATCCACAGAATGAGATAATGCAATTCTAGAGCTCACCGGACCTATCTGTGACACTCTGTCACCACTGAACATATGTCAGAACCAGTTCTACTTAAGCGATCATAACTTCTTCAGATCTTCATGCGGACCTCAGAAATCTTGACTGGAACATCTCAAGACTCATATCTACAAACCCTTTAAACCGTATCCTCTGATCTTCACCTTATCTTGGACTTTTACCCTAATGTCATCACTATTCTTCACTGTTCCTAATTGAGACTAATTTCCTCAATATCCTTAGCACATAGCTCATCCAATCCTTCTCATTAATACAATATTAGTATGTTGACATCAATGACAACACCAGTTATCCTCATACTTGCAACAGTTAAAATCTGAATTAAGTATTCGGTTGAATCCGTTGCATGTATGTTATGTTTGTATGTTTAGCGAAAGTGAAACATACAAACCGATATACAATGATTTATACATGCTGTAGAACTGAGGTGACTTTGAAATGAGGTTAAATCATTGTATATTTCATGCCTTGTATTTATGTTTCGAGACATACATTGCAGGACATACAAGGCGGATTTCAAAAAAAGATTAAAATCTGGTTAACGCAATGTATCATTACTTAATTTATATCCAATATACATTGCATTATATACATGTCCCAGAACCGATAGTGAGTAAAATGTGGTCTATGAAAGAGTTGGGGTCCGAATGGACATACAAGAATCTTTATATATTTCTTTGGCGAAGTATACAAAGAACATAAGATGCATACACAAGATGCAAAGCCAGATGGGAAGAGAAATTTAAAAATGGAAAAGTCTTTGTATATTTAGCATTTGTATGTTTACGATGTACAAGCTAATATACAAAGAAATGATATGCAAATAATGGTAGAAATCATGCAAATATCAACCTGTAGACACATTATTTGAAGAAATATACTGTGTAAAGTAACCTTTCTATGTAGCATATTTGCAAGAAATAGAATCTACTGATCAATGTAAGGCCCCTGAATGATTAATAGTGACACATATCAACCACATCAGTAGATTATGAACTAATCAACGGAGACTTGGGATCGTGAATTCTTCGAATTCATTGTATCTTACAAGATAAATAAAGGTTGTGTAACTTTTATTTCATGTTTGTATGTGAGTAACATCACCATCAACATAGAATTGGCACTAGAAGGAGGGCCTCTCATCATTAGTAAGTTTTGTCTGATTTGATGATGTAGACAGAAAGGTAACACTCAAACATCTCTATATTTCAAGTTATATGCAAAGATTCGCTTAAATATCCCGTTAGTTTCAAATTTTGACCATAAATATAGCCTTGGCTAGGGAGTTTCAACTGATCTTTATAGTAAACTAGCCAATTTTCCTTAAAAATTTAAGAAATCCTGGCTTTCAGGCCAAATACCAAGTCCAGATCTAGTGGACTCTTTGAAGAATTACCTATCAGGGGATTTAGACCTAGAACTGTAGACATTCATCACTCTCCTGGTTTTAGTGCATCAGGAGTTTCACTAGAACATGCTCCTATAACTCCTCTCAAGTTACAAACACCTACAGGACCACCTATCACACCTTAGGTCCAACCTCAACCGGTCATACCTCAGGTCCAACCTCCACTAGTTGCAATGTCATTCTTCACAGTAGAATCGTCTCTGACTTTCACAGCATATCATGCTTTGCCTAAGAATCCTGATAAAATTTGTCCTAAGTATCATCCATATCATGATGCTAATGATCACATCAAAACTTTCAAGGAAGCTTGTTGTAGGGCTAGATATGAGCATGAAGATGTGATATGCAAGTTATTTCTATTTTCCTTAGGGGAAGAGGCATATAACTAGTATATCAGTCTTGGTCAAGGTTCAGTTGATTCATGGGATGCCTTGGAAAAAGCTTTCAAGGATAGGTTCAAGGTACCTATAGATCCTTCAATGAATTATTATTTGTTTGCCACAATCAAGAGATTTGAAGCAGAACCTATTGCCAATTTCAATGCAAGGTTCCAGAAGATACTATCTAAGCTAGTTGCTCCCTATGTTGTAACAGATGAAGCTTCTAGGAACATTTTATTACTCAACCTTAGATCCCTTGACTTCCATGTTTATCAGGAGAGCACATCCTGGTGTAACAACTTTGGCAGGAGCTTTTGAAGAAGCTATCAAAGTTAATCAGCAATTGGCTCTTGCTCTCACACCAAATATTGCCTTCCCTACACTTCCTGGTTATCCTACATATCATGTTCACCAACAAACCAATGGAGTCATGATACATCCAGCTGGGATGCCAGCCCCTTTGCAGATACCTTCACTCAGTATCATGCCACCACCAAATGGTAATGGCCAGATGTTATAATATTCAGGACAAACACAAGTACCTCAGGTTGTGGAACAATCCAACAATAACAATGGATCTTGCTTTTTCAAGCCTTAGACAGAGAATGTAGTGGCTAAGGTTCAGGAAGAGAAAGAAGAAATCAAATAAATATTAGCATAGTTAAGGAAACTTACTACTGAGATCACTCATCTAAGGAGTCAGAACTTCTATTCTCAACTAAATCAAAACAGAGGTTATGCTAATGACATACCTAATTATCCTAATAGGGGGCACAACAATAATTACAATAATAATGGCAACAATAATCCTCCTAGACAGCCTAGAGTGTGGAACACTAGGCCAAATAATGGTTCTCTACCATAACCTCTAGATAACCAGCCTCCTAGTGAATCTAAACAGACCACTAGAGTAAACCTTGCAGAGACAACACTTACAAACTGGTGTAGGATACATAACACCAATGCTCATATAGAGTTAGATTGTCCTCATCAGGATTGCTTCTAGTATATTCAAAACTAAAGTGTCCAATACTTTAGGAAATCCACCTCATGTAGAAGGAAATGAAATTGTCCCCTGTGAATATGATTCTTCCTTAGTGCTAGAAATCTTCATGCATCATCCTTATCAGCAGACAATTTCATCTCAGCAGGATTACACCTTAGCATGTGAGGAATCAGCCATGGCTTTTGAATCTAACTATGTTTTTCCATTTGAGGATGAGAATGAGCCATCAATTGAACATGAGGAGGTAAATGCTTATCAACAGCAACCTCAGGGTAGGCATAATTACAACTTGAGGAATAACTCAAATAGATCTACTGATCCTTTGACCACATCCTTTCCTCCAAACAATCTCAAAACTCCATCTGATCCCAAGGCAAGTAATAACCCTAGATTTCCCAAAGTCAATACTCAATACTTAGCACCATAGAATATAGCACCAAAGGCTGGTAATCTACCTCCTGAATCTGATAAATTGGTTACATATCTGGTAGATGAAATGAAAAAGGTTGAAATCAACCTGTCATTGTTAGAGCTGCTTAAAACCCCTGCTATCAAGAAAGCTTTCATGAAATCATTGGATGATCTTGCTCAAAAAGAGGATAGTCATACCTCAGGTCAGTTTAGAAATAAAGATCATGCTGCTAGGGATGTTCATGTTAAACATAAAGTGCAAGCTACTGTTCAAGCTGAAAAGACTTCCCACATGACCCTATACAAAGACAAGAGTGAGTCACCTCCTTTCTTCCTTACCATAAGGATGTTTGGTAAAAATTTGCACAACTGCTTAGTAGACTCAGGAGCATCTACCAATGTAATGCCCCTTTCCATATGCAATGCTTTAGGGTTACATCCTGCTAAATCATTAACAAAGTAACACAATTGGACAAGATAGAGGTAAGTGTGGTAGGAGAACTGACTCACATTCACATGTAGTTAGCATCAGATCCTAGAAATTAGTACTATATTGACATTCAGGTAGTTGATATACCTAATACATATGGGATGTTACTCAGCAAAGACTGGTCAAAAACCCTTAGTGGATACCTATCAACTAATTTAAGTCATATGTGGTTGCCCTGGAGAGGGATACCAAATCGAATAAGGATAGATGTTGAACCTCACATGAAACACATGATCACTGAATATAACAAAACTAATGAAATCACGTATGTGGATGTAGAACCCGGAGTTTACTCCATCATACCCCAAACTGTCAGCATAGAGGAGATCCTGATGTTTGATGTTCATAATCATGATGATGACCCCCAGGATGATCAAATAACTTTAGAATCTGATTGTAACCCTGAAAATGAAGTAGAGGTAGATCATTTCAAGAATTTTGAGATGCATTTGTTTCAAGAGGTGCAATGATGTCAGTTGTTAAATGCGCCTGTTCATGATATTCTAATTGATGGATGGTGCAGGTTGCATAATGAGGCACATTCTGAAAAGACTTGTGATGCCTGTTTAGACATGTTGGAGCTGGAACAGGCATACAGCGAAGCATCTTCATCATCATTGATGGTGAGTTCTGCAGATAGTGATAGTGAAACTAATTTTTGTTTATCTTCTGCAGGAATAGGAGAATGCACATATCAAGATGAAAGTTCTATTTAGATGACAGAAGAGATACTGGTATGCAACAAGAGTAATGCTAAAAGCAAAAGGAAAATCACCCCAGGGAGTGATTGTTTAGTAGAATAAGATTATGAGTTATCTGATGAAGATAGGGGCAGTAATCTGTCCAAGTTCAAAGAGTTTTTATCAAAAGAGATTCAAAAGATGACAGAACAACAAAGGTCCCCACAAGATGTTTTGATTGAGGGATGGTGCATGTTACATGAAGCACCACATTCAGAAACTACTTGTTCAATGTGTCTGCATATTCTAAAAAGGCAGATGTTGCCTAATCCAGAAGATTTTCCTTCTAGTAAAAAGAAAGAAGAAATATCGGCTTCACATAAGGCTGATAAGGTGAAGCCTGAGAAAGATGAGATACCAAAATTAAAGTGGACATCAAATGGTGCAGCTGCCAGAGCCAAAAAGAAAAAAGAAGGCCCAGACAAGTTTTTAGTTGAAGATAGGCCATGGATCCTCAGGTTTGATGGATCCAAGTCAAAACAAGGAGCTGGAGTAGGAGTAGATCTTATTGATCCATTTGGAAAATCCTACTTAGCAGCATATAGATTGCAGTTCCCATGTACAAACAATGTGACAGAGTATGAAGCTCTAATTCATGGGATATTATTTGCACTTAAAAAGAAAGTGAAAATTTTGCATGTCTATGGAGACTCAGAATTGGTTGTGAGATAGGTAAGAGGTATATACTCTTGCAATTACAGAAGGCTATCCAATTACAGACATAGGGTATGGGACTTGATAGAAGATTTTGATGCATTCAACATCACACATGTGCCCAGAGAACAAAATCACAGGGTAGATGCTTTGGCCTAGGCTTCTAGTACTCTAGAACCTCTGTCCATATCTAGTTTAAAAAGATTCTTCGTTGAATTAGTATTAGTGCCTTCTGTGCCAGATAATGTAACTAATCTTCAATTATTTGATAATGATCAGCATATATTGGACTTTATTTCCAATAGGGATATTTTTGAGGCATAAATCATAGATGAAAGGAATGTAGAAGATCATGTCTGGGAAGAAGAAGAAATCCTAGTGTTGCTTAGTAATAGGATTCCTAAGGGAATGATAGAGCTAGAAAGAGCATTTGATCTAGACAACATGCTAAAATAGAAGGATCTCCCAAAGACCAATGGAGGACAATACTCATAGGTTAACATTGGACAGGATGATAAAAAAAGAAATGTTCTAATTGGGAAGGTCTGTACAAAGGAAGAGTTGGAAGGAATAACCCAAGCTCTCAAAGATTATATCCATGTCAGTGCCTGGACTTATTATGAGTTAAAAATTTATGACACATCAATGATCACTCATACTATACCTTTGAAGCCAGATGCCAAGCCTTTTAGGTAGAAACAAAGACCTATCAATGATTTACGGGAGCCCATCATTTTTGAAGAGGTTAAAAGGCTACTTAATGCCAGGATCATGTTTCCTATGAGACATTCCACATGGGTGGTAAACCTGGTCCCAGTAAGGAAAAAGAATGGTGACATCAGGTTGTGTGTAGACTTCAGAAACTTAAATAGAGCTTCTGAAAAGAATAATTATCTGTTGCCTTCTCTAGATGAAGTCCTACAGATTGTGAATGGTACCAAGATGATGTCATTCTTGGATGGTTTCTGTGGTTATAACCAGGTGATGGTGGACAAAATTAATAGATTGAAAACTGCATTCACCACCAAGTGGAGAATCTTCACCTATAGGTGCATGTCGTTTGGGTTAATAAATGTTGGGGTAACATTTCAGCAAGCAATGGACATAGCCTTCAGAGGCTTGATTGGTAAATGCATAGTCATATACATGGATGACTTAACAGTTTTCTCTAAAAATAGAGGAAACCATGTAGAGGACCTAAGAAAGGTGTTGAAGAAGTGTGAACAATGAGGGATATCCCTGAACCCTAAGAAGTGCATAGTTGGGGTAACCACAGGGAAGCTATTAGGCCACCTGATGACAGAAAATGGGATCATCATTGATCCTAATAGGGTGGAATCAATCATGAAGATACCATTTCTTGGAAGCAAGAAGGAACTCAAATCTTACTTTGGTAAGATTAATTTTGTTAGGAAATTTATTACTGGCTTTGCAGAGATTATCAGACCCTTGAATGCCATGATCAAGAAGGATGCTAAAGTTGAGTGGACACCTGAAGCTAGAGCAGCCTTTGAAGATATTAAGAAATCCATATCTAATGCTCCAGTTCTGATCAGTCCAGATTATACCAAGGATTTTTACATTTACTTATTTGCTTCAGAGCATACATCTGCAACAGTATTAACATAGAGAAATGAGGCCAAAGAAGAAAAGCCTATAGTCTTCATGAGCTGCCCTTTCAGAGATACACAATTTAGATACATGGATGTTGAAAGACAAACACTTGCTTTGGTTTGAGCAGTCAAGAAATTCAAGCATTACATTTTGAGACGTAAAGTGATTGTTGTAGTACCTAATGTCACAGTGAAGATGCTTCTAACACAAACTGAACCAAGTGAGAAAAGAGCTAAATGAATCACTGTCCTCCAAGAGTATGATATGTACATAATACCCATGAAGTCAGTAAGAGGACAGACATTGAGCCAGATGATATCTGAAATTGATCCTAATATCATGAGCCAACAGTATGTTATAAATGCAAAGGATGATGAAGAATGGTACTCAGACATCAAACACATCCTGATCACTAGAAGATGTCCCTCAAGATTGTAGGCCTCACAAAGGAGAGCTTTAAAGATAAGGTCATAGAAATACGTGATAAAAAGAGGAGTCCTTTTCAAGAAAAACTACAAGGGGATATACCTTAGATGCCTAGAAAGACAAGAAGCAAACAAGGTGTTAGCAGAGTTACATGATAAGTTTGGGACTACACATGGATCATCTTTAGCTACCACTCATGCTATCCTCAGGGTAGGGTATTACTGGCCCACTATTTTTAAAGATACTGCTGAACACGTCAAATGTTGTCATGTGTTAGGTTGCTGCAAATAGAGAAAGATATGCTGCTCAACCTTTGCAGCTAGTGATGGTGATGCACCCATTTGCTCAATGGGGAATGGACTTCATAGGACCTATCAATCCTCCATCATTTTTAGGCCACATGTATGTTTTAACTATTACTGATTAATGTACCAGGTGGACTGAAGCTGTCAGCAGTAAGACATGTAATGTTGAGGATGTCATCAGGTTTTTGGAAAGCAATATAGTAACTAGGTATGGAGTTCCCTACACTTTGGTGTGTGATAATGGATTTGCCTTTGCTTCAATTAAACTATCAAGTTGGGCTTTTGACTATGGGATCATCTTGAAATTCTCCTCAAATTACTATCCCCAAGGGAATGGATTAGTAGAATCCACAAACAAGAACCTATTGAACATCATAAAGAAATTGATTGAAAAGAACCCAAGGGAGTGGAATACATTATTGAAATATGCCTTGTGGGTAGATAGAACTAGGAATAGGTCCACATTAGGAAATTCTCCTTTTCATCTAGTGTATGGGGTGGATCCTATCCTCCCTGTTAACCTAAGGATCCCTACATTATAGTTCACACAAGAATACCTGGGCTTAGATAATAAACAAGAAGTTAGGTTGCTACAGTTGATGCACCTAGGAGAAAAGAGAAGTAAATAAATAGATCAATTTGCTAAACATCAGGTTGTTTGTCAAGCGTTGGTTTGACAAAAGAGCCAGAATTAAGGGTTTCAGGATCTCAGATTTAGTCCTAATGTGGGACAAAGCACATGAAAGGAAAGGAGGTCATGGTAAGTTTGATAAACTCTGGATAGGTCCCTTTCAAATTTCTAAAATTTTAGGAGACAACACCTACAGGCTTAAGACCTTAATCGGTGAAGATGTTCCATTACCAGTTAATGGATAGTTTCTCAAACACTACTTTCAAGCCTGAAGTAGTGCCATGGCAGTCATGTGTATCTTAGTGTATATTTTTGTATAGTTGTTTGTACAATTTGTTTGTTTTGTTTGCTTTGTGTGTTTCCTCAATAGGGATGTTTATTTTGATTTAGAGTATGCAGGGGTAGACTAACAACCACTGAAAAACAATAAAAAATTTAGATCATTCAGGTTAATTATTTAAAATTTATGCATAACTTGTTGTGACTATCATGAATGTAGAAAGTTGTTTGACTTGTGAAATTTTGTATTCAATAACTGTGGGTTGAGTATTCAAGGAAAGTTTCTCACAATGACAAACCTAAAATCCTTGGGTTTGTTGAACCTACCAGTGTAGATATTAGGTGAAAAATCAGAGGTCACCCTTTCTACCATTACAATTCTCAGCTTAATTTCAGCAAGTGACCATTCCTTGCATCATGAAGTTACAACTGCAATATCTTATGAAATCTCCATCAGAATATAAAATAAATAAAATAATAAAATAGATTTTACTAAAAATCTAGATTAAGTCATCTAAGTAACTCTACCGGGGCTATAGACTCTTGCTGGTAGTGGGGCTCTACTTAGGAGAATTGTAACAATAACCTTGTCGAGGCTATGGATGCCTGCCGGCAGTAAGCCTCTATCCGGTTGGCTATGAGGGAATGACATCAACTATGTAGGCTAATGTTAGTCACTGGTCTATTCAAGTGATTTTCAAGATGAGGATTATTAATCACGTGCAACCACTTAAACTGAATTGCAAAATTCATGCACCTTATTGAATACATTAAGTCTCAAGTTAGCTAATTATTTATAGAAGAGATAGTTGGAAGTTATGAATTTATTTATTTCAGTTTTCTTTAATGGTTTTAAATTTTGATTGTTTTGTTTGGTTGCTAGTTGTTGTGATGCTCACAACACACCCCATTTTAATCCTTAGCAAAATGAGGACCCCTACTATGGCTTTGCTTTTGCTTTTGTGTGTGGGTCTGTTTGGTGGAAAAAGGGAAAAGAGACTGAAAGTTGCAAACCTTGTTGAAAACAAAGAAAAAATTGCATTAAGTACCAGAGCAGAATATGGATGGATTCCTTGTCAAAAAATGAATAAGGGTTTCTTTTTGAACCATCTTAAAATTTCCTGTATTTTGCAAGTTATGAGTATTTTGGTAAAATGTACAATTGGGTTTGTATGTTGCATATACAAGGTTAAAACATACAAGGTCGCTCATATACAAAGTCTTTTGTATATCATCCTTGTGTTAGTCACAAAATGGGTTGTCAAATTTTCTAAGTCATCAGGTTTCTATGCATTGTTTACTTGTATACATTCGGATAACATTTTATTGTTACATGCAAGGTGGACTTGACGAGGTTAAAAGTTGAATTGAGTATTCGGTTGAATCCGTTGAATGTATGTTTTGTTTGTATGTTTAGCAAAAGTGAAACATACAAACCGATATAAAGTGATTTATACATGCTACAGAACCGAGGTGACTTTGAAATGAGGTTAAATCGTTGTATATTTCGTGCCTTGTATGTATGTTTCGAGACATACATTGCAGGACATACAAGGCAGATTTAAAAAAAAAAGATTAAAATCTGGTTAATGTGATGTATCATTACTTAATGTATAATTGATATACATTACATTATATACATGTCCCGGAACTGGCAGTGAGTAAAATGTGGTCTATGAAAGAGTTGGGGTCCGAATCGACATACAAGAGTCTTTATATGTATATTTGGTGAAGTATACAAAGAACAAAAGATGCATATACAAGACACAAAGCCGGATATGAAGCAAAATTTCAAAACAGAAAAGTCTTTGTATATTTAGTGCTTGTATGTTTACGATGTACAAGTTGATATACAAAGAAATGATATGCATTCGCGAGATATAAGGAAAAAGGCGGGAAAGCAAAGCGAAGGGATTTTGAATCCATTTTAGAGCCCAATAGCATATTTTTGGTCAATGGTGGTTGACTCGACCATTTTTGATGTTGTATATGCATTTGGATACGTGAATTTTTAGAGATTCATAGCCCGATATCTGTGTTTGCACTTTTAGCCTAATTTAATGTAATGTTTAATCTTCCTGCTAGTTTATTAAATAATAGTGCTTAATTCTTGTCTATTTTCAGGCGTGCAGGTAGATATAAAGACAGAACTTTAATGGCGGTGACATCACAGGCAGTGAATTGGATCACAAAAGATCGTAAACAAAGCAGGAGAAGTAAAGGCTTTCAATGCAGAGAAAAATGCAGGTGGAAAGAAACATTATTAAAAGAGAAACAATTATTTTGGTGACTTTTAGGGTTTCCAAAGGGCATCCTTATGCTCGGTATGGGTATGTTGCTTAGGGATTTTAGGCAGGATTTGTTTTCCGCTGGTGGATGCTACACTTGAGATGCAGACCGTTGATTAACTAGGGTTTTGGAATTGTATTAGGGATAATAAGAGATATATATTGAGCCCCTTTACTCTATAAAGAGGGAGGTCAATCATAAAAAATTTGACCAAGACAATTTCATATAGGAGATCGGATTACTGAGACTAATGAGGACTGAATTGTTGAAATGTCAAGGTTCTTTCTTCAGATCATTGTAAATATACTTGTTCTAAGCATACTGAATGGAGCTGAAGCTTCAAATTACATCCTGATTGTAAACTTTACGTAATCTTCAAGTTGATTTCTGGATATGTAATGGTGAATCCTGTGTTCAAATAGAAGCGCTTTCATTTTATTGCATGTTGTTGTCAACTTTTCCTTTGAAGATTTGCACTAGATCATGCGGATTTGTGGAATGTCCTGGTGAAGTATGATTCTAGTTTTCTTCTCTTCATTACTGTATCAGAATATGTATGTGGATCTATGATCTCAATCAAGTAATTTTGGGAATCTCACTCTTTAAACCCTCTCTTTGTTATTGATTTTTCTTAATTTCATTAAATCACTTCCATAACTGTAGATCATGATAAATAATAAGCAGAATAGATAAACATGTTGACATCTCATAGATAACTGAATATCATTAGCATATTTGAACAAAATGCATGTAGTGTTGAAAATATCATGCAAAGAATTACAAATAATGGTAGAAATCATGCAAATATCAACCTGTAGACACATTATTTGAAGAAATATACTATGTAAAGTAACCTTTTTGTGTAGCATATTTGCAAGAAACAGAATCTACTGATCAACATAAGGCTCCTGAATGATTAACAACAACACACATAAACCACTGAGTAACGTCAGTAGATTATGAACTAATCAACGGAGACTTGGGATCATGAATTCTTTGAATTCATCATATCTTACAAGATAAATAAGGGTTGTTGTGTAACTTTTATTTCTTGTTATATGTGAGTAACATCACCATCATACTTTTAATTGGCAATTAGATTACCTCCTGCAAGAGGCATGGCATCTTTTGGATGCATTTGATAGCTACATTATTTCACATACCCTTAGAGAGGGTAATAGATTGGCTGACGCTATTGCTAACTTGGGCTTTGATTTAGACTCCTCTCTATCTTATTTTGATGAGGATTTAGTTGGCCAATATCCACATTTGGCAGATATAGTACACCTTGATTGTTTAAGGTATGTGAAATAATTCTCACTTGTGTGGTTTCATGGTTGTGGTAGTTTATAGTTCTTTCTTGGTGTTGTCATTATTTCCACATGCATGGTTCATTTGCGTTGTGATTTATGTTATCCATTGATTCCTTTCCTCCGCAAGTTATTTGTACTTGCTTTCTTACAGCGCCGGCTCACAACATGTTTCATTCATTTCCCTCATGGGTGATGACACCTACTAATTATGATCTATGGATCCTTTGGGTTATATATTACTTTTGCTTAAAGTGTTTAACCATACTTCTTTTATTGTTGTTTGCTCTATTGGATGCAATGGAAATTCAGCTGAATCGCCGTTTATTCTTCCCTATCTCAAAATGGGATTCTGCTTTCATCGGTTCTGTGTCTCTAGATGGTTTAAGTTCTGTCTTTGCTATAGACAGCCTGGAGGTGGAGGAAGCCATTAGGGAGGTTGTGGGCCGAGACATACTTGAAGGCCGTGTTCGAGTTCTTTACCCTTATAAGATCTTTATGGTTTTTATTTCTAATGCTATGGACTTATTATAGGATATTGGTATAGTTCGTCAGCTTATTGAGAAATTTGTTCATCGTTTTCTTTTTACTGATGAAAGTGTTGATGTAGCCTTTCAGAATTATGATTTATTTAGTTTAGAAGCTCTTATTGGTGGTCTTTTCACCAAATGTCAAGTTCTTCACTCTCCTGCTCACAATTGCATTTTTAATGCGGTTCGTTCTTCTCTGTTGCATGAGGACGAAGATTTTCTACACTTTTCTTTACATGCTCATGGTAGTGAGATTGGTCAAGGCTTCTCAAACAGAGTGGATGAAGTTTTTCAAGCTCTACTATTTTTAAGACAATTCCATCCTCTTCTTCCTCCCCCTCCGGGTTTGCCTATTGAAGTTCAGGCTGTGGGGGATCTGAATTATGTTGTGCAGGATTTGAATGCTGTAGTGAACTTGGGTTAGTCAGTAGCTTTTTTGGCATTTTGCCTCATCCGTCTGAAGATCAAATGTAATATTTTGTTAAAATTATTCATGTAAAATCTTGCTCCAATTTTTGTAAAATGTTTGGAGCTTTTTTATTTTTGCGAGCTATAACTGGAGGTTTTCTTCCCTGGTTCTTTCTTGCCAGTATGCTCATCAAACCAGGGTTTGTAATTACTTTAATTTTAATATAATTATAGTGGTCCACCACTTTTGTTAAAAAAAAAAAAAACATCACCATCAACAGATTCCCTCTTGATGTGTATAACTGCCACTTCTCTCAAGTGGCCAAAATAGAAAATAATTACTCAAGGAAATAATAATAAAGAAAGAGAATCTTTTTCAGACATAATAATACATATTTCTACACAACTATAATTTACATAAAAGCATCTATATTTATGTATCACAGTGCCCTCTTGGCTTAATAATTTTATTGTAATGAAGCAATTAACCAAAAAAATAATCAAACAGTTCCAAAAAAAATAACCCAAATGCCAAACAATACCTGACATAATACACAATCAAAAGCATGACCACAATGATAATGACTAACCATTATGCCCATACAGACAATGTTGACTGGGTGCAAAACTGGATACTCATGCTTTTTAAGGATGATGGCTAACTAGGGGACCACATGTTATCTCCATTCAACATTTTCCATTGGGTTTAAGACATGCTCAGACCTGTCAATTCAGGTGGAGTTGATGCCTAGTACCTGCATCCTGCAGCAACCAAATAGTTGAACAAATAGACATATATCTATAATCATAAAGTCAAATATACCGTGAAAGGGAATCATAGTGTAGCAGGGTACTCATGCATGAGTAATGTGACACTGTCTCTTTCACCATCACATCAAACACGTAATCACAAAACACATAGCAATCAATTACTGAATGACTAAATAATGATCATCATCGATAATCGCATGATACACATAATAAGATTAATCCACATAAACATCACAACATAACATCATATGATATAGAATCAGTCATATAAAAATCAATTCTAACATATTACAATCATAGTAAGATCAACATCATAATCACCTAAATGTAAAACAATGTCAAAGCATATAAATTATCAGTGTTGCAACAAAGATTATCGATAAAACATACTAACTGTCATATGAAACCACACGAGTATAATCAGGAATGTCATCAACATGAATGTAGCTTCTACCAACATCATATAATGTACAACATCAATTGTCTAGCATACCCTAAATATTCCTATTATTTTACCTTCATCTTCATGCTCCTTAGCAAGACCATCTACACATCCATGATGAGAATGGAGGGGCATTACAATTATGAAGTAAATTGAATTTTAAAAGTGTTATAAACTGTATGCTTTAAAACCACTGAAAGTTCTTTATTCGCAATACGCATTAGGGTTTTCTTTTAGCTTCAACAAAGTGATAATGGTTGGTCTGTAGAGGATGAAACCCCTACAGTTGAACCTCTGCATCTCCAAAATACAAGGGAGGGGAGGGGACCCCATTCCCCACCCCCCCCAATTTCTTGCCTCTATGATTTCTATGTGGGCCATCAACAGTGTATCTCCCTACAATCAAAACAATGTTAACATAAATTTATAACTTGCATTTTATTTGCAGTTGGTTCGGCCTTTTTTAGTATTGCCTCTGTAATGCATGATATATATATATATATATATATATATATTAATATCTCTATGTTATAATTTTTATTCTAGTTTCTCTGAGAAGAATAAGTACCTAGGAATAAATGATAAGAAAACTAGAGAGTTTAAATCAAGCAAACTTAGAAAATAAAGGCATAGGCCCTTTTCATTTTTAACCTACTTCTTTAACTCTTGCATTCAATTTAAACATGTGCACTAAGTTAAACATAGATAGGCATATAGAAAATCAAATGTTAGGAAATTTATAAACATGGTGCAATCTATAGAAAATATAGAAAGTAAAATTTGTAAATGTATAAACTATTCCTTGCTTGGGATGATACCTCCCACTTGGGGAGGTACCATCTATCCACTTGGCCTCCTTGAAACCTACACATCCAACCAGAAAACAATTAGACTTGATTGTGAGCAAATGATAATTTTGGACTATTTATAAATCCCTATCTAGGGTTTGGTGTCCTAGGATTAGGGAGAGGTAATTGTGCTAATTAAGTTGCTAATGGAGTTTAGTGTGTGTGTAAACCCCACTTAGTGAGTGGAACCCCTTTTGTCTCTTATGTGTGTGGGTATAATTTAATTTGTTATTTAGTTAATTACTTTATGGGTTGTGCACCTTTTTGGAGAAAATTATACTAATCCCTATGTTGTATAGTCTAGTTGATTTATTTTAAATAATTGGTTTGGACTATAGTTGGAGCTATATTAATTTATTTATTTAGTTAGATTATTGAAAGGGGATTTAGTCTTATGTTGGAATTTAAACTATAATTGTCGTTAGTTCAATTATTTTGATTAAAATAATAGGAAAAGCAATAATAAAGTTATGCTTTAGTTTTGGATTTAAATATAGTTGTAATTGGTGTATTTTATTTTAAAATTGAATGCGATGGGAATTTAGTCAAATTATGCATTTAATTTATTTTACATTAAATCTTGAAAGGGGTTAACTAGGAATTTTACTTTAATTTAAATTTTGCATCCTCCTATAGTTGATGAGGTAGTGTTATGTTGCCGAAATCTCTACAGGAATTATCCTATTTTATCCCATGATGCCTCATTATGCTGCCAAATTTTTCTAGACTAAATGAGATATGATTATGGTTAATTGTCGATTAAATTTCCCTTATTGCTTATTCTAATTATTTAAATGCTCTTGTCAAAATTGAGTTTAGTGTTAACTTATTATTCCCTAAGTTTGATGTTAGTGTGACTTAGTTTAGATTTTGATTTGAATTGAAATCGACCCATTTCTTAGGGTAAATTCTAGGGTTGGATCTCAAGACAAGATCTATCCCTCTCAACATTGCTCACATGATGTAAACCCCCTAGTGGCTATCACCTTGTAGGGTTACGATTTATGATCATATTAACCCAAATTGGATTGACTTTCCTACCTTAGGGTGATGTGCTTATTGTAGCTTGCTGGAGTAACTACGTTATGTGCGTGTGTCACCGACTATGCTTGAGGCATGTGAGGGGGTTTATAGAGTTGGGTTGAAATTTTTTTGTTATTTCATGTCATGACCACATGACTAATGTGGACATGACATGTGCATAGCGCATCATGACCACATGGCAAATGTGGCATGATATTTGGTATCAGAGCCCATGTTTCAAACACTGGGATCTCTGGGTGTGTATTTTTTTGTTGAGTTGGGCCGATGATAGATCGTGCATACTCATGTTGTGTGTTTGACTCTAACTTGCATAGAAATGAGTTCATGAGACACTTGGCATGGGAACAATTTACTTCCATCGATTTTGCTTCCACTAACTCCCATGTATGACTTGGTGTTGTAGGTACTTGGGGAGTGTATTCTTGATGAATAGGGTAATTGAAGGACCATGCAAGTCCTAAAATTTGAGAGTTAGTTGACCCCTTCATCTAATTCTATCCTAAAAGGATGTTATTGGTCAAGTTTTTCATAGTGCTTCATTCTAGCTGATCCTTGCCCCTTGTCCTAGTTGAGGGTGCCTTTTGATCCTTCTTTAAGGGTCATACAAATCATTGTAGGTCATACCCTTTGAAAGGTGTTAGTGTGGTAGAATTATTCTCTTTTGGTTACCTTGTAGGTTTGCCCTAGTGAATGTTGTGTGGTAGGTTGCAGGTTGAGAATGCCATTGCATCGTTTGAGACTTGCCCTTTTTCTGAGGATGTTTGAGTTGTGTTTATCCTACCTTGTAGGAGGAAATAGATGTTTTAAAGTAGCACACTAATCTTGGACAAGGACTTATGTACCCTATTTCATTTATTCTTCACCTTGTGTCACTTAGTTAACCCTTGTATCATGGGGTAAGTTGTGCCTTGTTTAGAAGACCCTTGGTCAGGATACGAAGAAGTTGTAGATCTATAGTTATCCTTTGCCTTGTATAGGATTAAGTTACCCTAATAGGTAGTTGTCACCGAAGAGTGAAAAGAGGATAAAATGGTATATTCTCTTAGGGTTGCTTTGTACCCTCATCTTGAAGATGGAGTAGAGGATGTTAAAAGAGTTGGTGTGTAAGACCTTTCATGGTTATCTTCTTATGCAAGCCTTTTGTTTAGATGAAAGGATAAGTGCAAATGGCTTCATGGACAACTTCATGGTTGCGAATCTTGTGACACTTGTGGTACCACGTTCAGTCATTCCCCTTGTAGCTTGTTGGTGACTAGTGGGTATTTAGGCTATGCACTACCTTCACATTAATTGGTGATGTGAATTGATCACTTATGGCATGGTACTGCTGTGATGCTCACAACATGCCCCATTTTACCTCTTAGCAAAATGAGGACCCCTACTGTGGCTGTGGCTTTTTTTTTTCTTGTGTGTGGGCCTGCTTGGTGGTAAAGGGAAAAGAGGTAAATGTTACAAACTATGTTAAAAATTGGAAAAAATTAGCATTAAGTACTAGAGTGGAATAGAGGTGAATTCTTTGTCAAAAATGGATAGGGGTTATTTTTTGAACCATTTTAAAATTCTCAATATTCTGCAAGATATGCATGTTTTTGGTAAAATGCATTATAGGAAGGTTTTGTATGTTTCTTGTACAAGGACATTTGTATGTGGAGTCATTGTATTAGTCACAAGGAGTGGTCGGGTTCATTTATCATGGTATTTTGTATGCATGTGGTTAGTGTTTTATTCTTTGCATGCAAGTCAGACCTAATGTGTTTCAGAAGTAGAGTGCATAATTGGTTAAGTCCATATTGTATCTTGAGTTGTATGATAGTCGAAAAGAAAGATACAAGGCAATATACAATGTGATATACATATCGCGGATCCTAAGAGAATATAAAATTTAGTTTTATTAAGGTATGTTTCGTTGTTTGTATATTGCATACTTCAGGTTTCCACCTTTCGGTATACATACAACACAAATGTCAAAAGGTAATTAAATCAGATGTAAGTGATGCATCATACCTTAATGTATCTTGAAAAGATGCATTCACTTTATATACTTGTGTGGAGTTGAAGAGGTTATGTAATACGGTTAAGAAAAGATGAGGACTCTAGGATGATTGTACAAAAGAGTTTGCATGTATGGAGGCTTGTATCTAAGAGTAGATACAAGGGTTGTTTCGTCAAAGATACAAGTGGGAAGGTAAAGTGGGTCCCACAGGTTGTATCTCGAAGTTTTATATTGTACCAACAAATGAATATACAAGATGATATACAAGAAAAAATGCAAAGAGCTGCGATACAAGATGGATTTCAAAAGCAATTAAATAAAGGTAAGGCTTTGTATGTTTGGGCGATTTTATGTTAAAGATATACAATCCTGATATACAAAGAAATGAAAGACATTGCTGGAGAGATAAAAGGTAAAAGGGGTTGTATGGGTTGCATGTATGTGCAATTGTATCTATTTTACATACATTACGATATACAAACAAAAGATATAAGGGTGGATATAAAGGAAAAGCGATAACATTGTTTATAACATGTTGGATATAGGCATATATATTGAAAGATGCAAATGGACATACAAGAAATAATATACAAGGAGAGATACAAGAAAATGCAATCCATGCAGAAAGTAAACTAATAGATAGAAGGTTTAAAATAAAACGTTGAAATAAGAAGCTGAAGCTGTAGGTGCATTAATTGCTGTAATTAATGCTGAACTAACACTGAAAATGGTAAAATTTAATGGGTTAGAGTAAATTAAAAGTTGTTTTTCTTTCAGATTTACATTGTTAAGATTAAAATTGTAAAAAGAGGAGTTGTTGCAGAAATTGAACAAAAATTCATCACGGGATGGAATTCCAGAAGCGGGAACAGAGTGGAAAATGGTAAAGTGAGCCAATGTTTGTAAGGTTGAGCTGTCAAAAGATACAGGTATTTATCTTAAACATCATTACAGTTCAGTTAATAAAAATGCAAAGTGAATTTAAGTAATTTCCTTTTAAAAATGTAAGCAAGCATTAAATTATTGTGTTTGATTGTTAATTAGCTAGTTGGGGTTAAATAATGTGAAAGTCAAAAATGGAAAAGATAAATGGGGGGTTAGGGTAAATGTAAAAAAATAGAAAATTCATAGTAAAACCCTAGGTAAGAAGGTAAAACAACAAGTTAAAAAATGAGTTTTTTCCAAGATGGCCCCAAAGCAGAAAAAGGTGGATATAGGGGGTGAAGAAAAGATAAAAAAGGAAAGAAAGCCCCGTAACGAAACTGAGAAGGAGGAGTTGCCAATATACAGAGGGTACCCTTTGTTGTTTGGTACAAGTAGAGTGGGGATGGACACCAACATAGGGAATTATGACACGGAGGATGTTTTGTAGAAGATCACAGCAGCCGATGCTACACCTGACATGAGGTGTATATGGGAAAGTGGATTATACAGAGCTGCATGTTTCCCGTTAGCTATGGAAGCTAAAGATCTATGTCTAGATTGCATATACTTATATGATCCAGTTACCAGAAGAATAATATATCATGATAGGGTCATTGCAGACTTATCTATAGAGGGGATTGCAAGAACATTTGGTCTAGAGATACATGAAAAAAATTGTAGATATTAATATTGACCAGTACAACGAGGATTTCATCGATAATGAGAAAGATTGTAGAAGCAAGATCTTCTATAGTTGGTATAGTACAAAAAATAAGCCCAAGGTTGTGGCAAGAGTACATAACTTTCTACAAAGAATATACTTTAAGGAAGAGATATATTTGATGATTACAATGTTAAGAAGACTAGTAGGATTAAGGGATGCCACTAAGTGTGAGCCTTGGATGTTCACTGTTATACAATTCATGAGGGAAGCAAAGAAGGAACAAGGACAAATTCACTAGGCTAAGGCTATTAGCACAGCCTTATGGAAACAAGCAATGTCAAGAAAACAAAAATTGATGCCTTTCTATTTGTCCTCGTATGTATTATATTCATGTGCAGCAATGCTTCAACCATACATACATGGGATTGACAGAGTTGGAACCCTAGGAAATGGCCCAGATCAAAAGCTTGTATATGAACATTATCTTGATTTACATGAGGAAAATGCATTGAGAAAGTATGCTTTAGTGAATGATGTATTTTATACATACATGGTCAGAGTTATAAGAGAAGAGTAGGATAAGAGATTGTCTAAAGATGCAAAGGATACAATTGGTTTGTACAGTTCATGGTACATTCAATTTCAAAGATTTACTTATATTAGAACTGAGGGCTTTGAAGGAGAACCTTTCATGCTGCCTAGGTATCCCTCTAACAAGTTGATTTTTCTAGAGTTCTCAAGATAGAACTTGAATGCCTTCAGAATGTATAAAAAGAAGTATAGCAGGGGAAATCTTAAGTTCCCTTGGGCAATTGGTAGATATACCTATTCCAGGTAAGAAGTGGCTAGTTACTCAAAGAGAGAGTTAAGGTATTATGGGTTTAAGGAATTTGAGTTAGCAAGGAGATTTGATCCTTTTCACAGGGTCCAAAATACTATTGATTCTAAATTTAAACATTAAGTACATATTGAGGATTTCTGGTCAGATTGTGAGAATGATAGAGATGTTAGGAAGAGAGCTCACAAAAGACTAATAGTAGAGCAAATGAGGTCAATGGGAGACATTTATGTCCCCTCTTAAAGTTGAAGATGATGGCAAATTGTTACATCATAGTTATGAAAGTGCTAGGCTTGCTCCCATTGGAGAACCTGATTGGTCGCAACCATGGATTACATCTTTAGACACATTGTCCACACCTATTATTTTATTCTCCAAGACATGGTTGAAGGACATAATTGAGGAGCTTAAGGCTAAGGGAATTGAGCTTACATATCCAAAGAAAGGAAAAAAGAGAGTAAGGGAGCATCAAGATGATCTCCAGTGCTTCTATGAATAGAAAAGGAAGATTGTAGATGCAAATATTGTTGAGAAAGACAAAAATGCTACATTGATGGATCCTTATGCAATAGGGGTAACAATAGCAGTATCATTAGGCACATTTGTAGAAGCAAAGTCATTGAGTCATGATACCAGTACAGAGCAAGCACAAGTTGCTAAAGAGTTAACAAGGCAGAAAGTTATGAAGGCAATACCAATAGACATATCTGAAGAAGAAACCTCAAAACATAGTGAAGTTATAGGAGCATAGTAGGTAGGTGCTAAATTAAGTAGCATACCTAATGCATCTACCTCAATAGAGAAAAGACAAGCATATGCTAAGGTAAAAAAAAATTGGCTAAAGAAACTTGCATGGGTCAAAAATGCATGAAGCCAAAAAAGCTACTGAAAATGTCAACATTGAAGATGATAGTAGTGGAAGTGAAGTCAGAGAAATGGATTCAAGGATGGGAAGAGAAATTGGCATGGAGGAAGTAGAATCTAGTGAATTTTCAAGTGAGGAAGAGGAGCAAGACACTTAAGCTGATATGGAAGTTGAACAAGGTCCAATGTCTGAGCAGGAAAATGTACAAGAAGAACCAGGGGTAGTAGATCTGTTTGGTACGTTGGTATCTCCAGAAATAATAAGAGATGTGCAAGATGTGGCACATCAAATTGAAGAATCTAAAAAAGAGGATGCACCTGAGGAAGCAGTGAAAGAAATACCTACTCAAACTAAAGAAGAAATAGGAGCTAGCACTTCTAGTGTAGATGTGTTAAATATTTTGAATATGTATGGGGAACACAATGAAGAGGAAAAGAATGTAGAAATGAACAAGAAAAAGAGAAAAGAGAATCTAATAAGATAGTGGGTTTACCTTCACATGCGGAGCAAGTTGACAGGCCTGAAAAGGTACAAAAAGAAGGTGAAACAACAGAGGAAACAACAAATAAACCTAAAAGCCAAGAGAATACAGAGAATATTGATGGAGATAAATCTAAAAAGCAAACAGAGGATAAAGACATGGCAAATATGGAACAAGAAAATAAAGAGGAAGATCAAGAAAAGGACTCATCAAAAAAAGAAGGTCCAGAGGAAGAAGATGAAGGTGGAGGAGATACAAAAATTGAAGATGAGGATAATGAGGGTGAATTTAAACAATAAAATGATCCAATGGTAGAGGAAGCAGCCATTCAATAGCAGCCTCATCCATAGCAACAAGAACAACAACCACAGCAACAAGAACAACAACAATAGCAACAAGAACAAGGAGAAGTAGAAAAGCCTCAAGAAGAGGTAATTAATGAAGAGAAGGCTACTCAAAGCACAAAAGAGGCTCTAGCCTTGTTGGGTGTAGAAATAAGGAGAGAAAAGGTGGAGGTACAATTAGTACCTATAGACATCAAAAGTCTATTAGGTGATGCAATGCCAAGAAAAGAAAAGAGGAAGGCCAGAACCATGTCAGCAATACAAAGGGGTCTAGATGGATCCAGAACACTGGACTTGGCCATACCACAAAAAGAGAAAGCTAAACAAGAAATAACAATAGATGATTACAAGATACTTAATTTTGACCTAGGACACAAAACAAGGGAGCAACATATAAGTGAGTGGGAAGATATGCACCAGATTACAACAGAGATGTTAAAGAAAGACAAGGATAAACATGAATATTTGAAAGGACACATTGTTTAGTTACAATAATTCATTAGAGGGATATTTGATTCCAATACTACAATACTAGAGTTACCTAGTGAAATAGCAGTATTGTCAAAATATGAAGTGAAGGATATGGAAAATAAGAGGCTTAAGGCCAATATTTTTAAGGAGTGGTTTAGGGCATTCATGCAAGAAGGAGAAGAGGTGATCAAACAAGTAGTGATAGGATGGGAATTGGCTGCAATAGAAAAGAATAAAGTGTGCTTATATATAATGGTCAGTTTAGAAAAGAAGAGTGCAAGTTTGAATTAGAGCAGTTGGAGTAAATTGAAGAAAGAGCAGATGAATTAATAAATGAAGGAGTCATTACTCCTTCGATGGAAAATCAAGTGCCACATGCCAGGTTGGAGTTAAGATTTGAAGATGATAATCTCAGAAGATGCTTCACAGTCATCAGGGTTTAGAGGAGAAAGTAGTCAACATGATTAGGTTGAATAAGAGGATAGTTGAAAGGCTCATAGATCATGAGTGTATGGATGTACCAACATATGAACTCCAAAGGACATTAAAAGAATTTAGGACCATCTTTGCACCATGTATGGAGAATCTAGAGGCATATTTAAGTAAACAAATGATTGATTCAATAATTGAGGCAAGTGCCAAGATGAAGAAATATAAGAAGAAGAGTGAAGGTTCAGGTCAAGAAGAAAAGAAATTGAAAGAAGGGGTCACAATGAAAGAATATGTATGGACAAGGAGTCTAGGGGAAATTGTACCTTCATAGAAGGTGTAACGATAATTTCAAGACATATCTAAAGGAGTAGGAAAATATAAAAAGGAGCAAATAATATTAATAAAAGAGTCAATTGAAGGGTATCCGCAGGCAGGGTTAACAAGAAAGAGGAAGTTAAAGGAGAGGAATCCTATTTTGAAAAGATTCCAATGGCATCCTTTGAGGTAGAAAAGATATCATAAAGATATTTTGAGAAATAGTTAGGAACAAATGTACACCCTTGATCAAGGAAGTATGAATACTGATTGTAGATTGGGTTTTGTAGCCATAGTAGTATGAAGCTTCAAATTCTATATAAGAAGCTCTGGTATTTGTATATTATTTACACAAGGATTTTGAGTTGTAGCTTTCACTTGTAATTTCTTTGAACATTTGAGTAGAGAAATATTTCTTTAGTTTAGAGGAGGAGGTCACTTGTGTCTACACTAAGGAATGCACAAAATGTCTCGTTTCCTTACTATATCTGTAAAAATGTTTGTAAGTTCTTTGGCAATTTGATTAATGAAACAAAAGGTCATTCATACATTGTAAATTCTATATGATTGTGTGCTTTAAATACAAGTAAACTTGGAATTCTACATCTATTACAGAGTGTTTTCTAACTCTTACTAGTATTTGAAGTATTATCCTTTGAAAGCTTGCAATCTTTGATGTGTGTTCGTGAAAATACTTAGGACTCTGCATTTGAATATTTAATGTCTAGATTTGATTAATTTGCTATATCTCTTAAAGATGTGAGTAACAGAACATTTAGATCCTATAGGAAATGATTCTTAACATGATTTTCTCTAACTTTTCCCCAAACATTTGAAATAATTAGCTTGAATGCAGAAATATTAAGGAAATTGTCTTACATTTGAAAGAAGCATAAAAATCGTGTTAATATCTGACAATTTTCATATTAATTTGAAAGGCAAAGCTTGTTTCACTATAAATCATACAAGGATTTGTGATGCAGTAGTAAGTTCATGTAAAGGAATGAATAATTTGTCTATCTTTGTAACAATTTGCATAATTTGAGTCTAGTAAGTCACAGATTATCTTAAATCAAGTAAGGCCCCTTGAATATTGCAGTTTCACATCAACCTGTTGAATTGTCCACAAGGTCAAGACCTGACCATACAGAAACTTGAGATTAAGAACTCTTAAGTGATTTCTTCATATCTTTCAAGATAGTTTAGGTTCATTTTGTGAATTTTAACTTTTGTTATGAATGTGTAAAAATAATCATCAACAGTTTTTGGTGCTAGAAGGAGGGCTTGATTGGAGTTAAGGTAGGATTTAAGTAAAGCTGGCTCATAACAATGGTAGGGTGACTAGGTCTAAATCTAGTTTAGAAGATATCTTTGTGCAATTACCTGATAGAAGGCAAAGTAAAGGTCCTTTGATTTGGAATCCTAGAATATCACATGTAGGAGGCTCATCTGGAACGCCTCCTGGATCACCTTTTAACATCCATAGCATAGTGAGTCCTAACAGTTCTTCATTTAGATCTTTGAATCTTGGTTCAAGTCCTCCTAGAGGTCCTAGTCCACCTAGAAATCCAAGTACTCGCAGAGGTCCAGGTCCACCACGTGGCCCTGCAATGGCTTATTTCAATGTCAATTCTCCTATAACATTCAATGATTATCATGAGATGCCAGAAAATCCTAAAAAGATATGTCCTAAATATCAATTACATCAAGATCCAAAGGATCACATTAGGATATTCAAGGAGGCATGCTTTAGAGCCAGGTTAGAATATGAGGATGTTGTATGTAGATTGTTTCCTTACACCTTTAATGAGCAGGCTTCTAACTGGTATGTTAACTTGTCTAATGGTTATATTTCTTCTTGGGCACTTATGGAAGAGGCATTTTTGTCTAGGTTTAGGGGACCAGTTGACCCTTCAACCTTATATCATAAATTGGCTGCAATTAAGAGAGGTGAAGGAGAGCTAATTGATAAATTTAATGATAGGTTTCAAAAGGCTTATACCCAGTTAGTGGCACCTTACACAATGAATGCAGATGCGTTATTAGCCATGTATTATATCGCTCTTGATCCACTAATTGCTATGTTTGTCAAAAGAAAAGTTGATATAGATACTATATCCAAAGCTTATAAGGAAGTAGCCTCAGTAAACCAGGAAATGAGGCAAACAACCTATAATCCTTTTCTTAATGGAGGAAACCCTAGGATGCAAAGTCAAGCACAACCTTGGAATGGAGTTCCTATGCATCATACTCCATTATTGAACCCAATTCCTACATACACACCTACGTATAATCCTTCCCCTGTCCAGACTATAGTTCCCTATACTGGTAATAGTACCAATAACAATCAGAGTAATGGTCAGTCGTTCTTCCAACCTCCTCAGGATACATTTGTGGCAAAGGCACAAGAGGATAGGGAAGAGATCAAAGAAATTATTGCACACCTGAGAAGATTGACCACTGAAATGACATAGCTAAGAAATGAAAGTTTCTATGGTAGAAATAATCAGGGATATAGTCATAACCATAACCAGAATTATAACCAGGGTCAGGGTTGAAACCAAAACCAGAATTATAATCAAAGTTAAAATCATAATTAGGGACAAGCAATGCAAAATAAAGGATCTGTTGTAGATAACAAGACCTGGGGTAATAACAATAGAAATCAGAATCAACCAAGGCCACCTAGGAAATGGAACACAAGGCCAAATAATGGCACTCTAGCTTCTCCATTTGAGAGTTTGGATAATCAGGAAACAAAACAAACAACCAGAATTCAAATGGCTAATGTAGCATTAAAAAACTAGTGTAGGATCCACAATACCAGTGCACATGTTGAATTAGATTGCCCTCAATTTCATTTGGTGGGTAGTATTTTCAATGTGGATGTACAGACTCCCACCTCTAAGTTTCTCATTCCCAAAGGTAATGAAATAGTGACCTTAGGATTTGAGACTGCTTTAGTCTTAGAGACTTTTACCTTTGCGACTTGGGAGGAAGAAGATCAGCTGTTAGAAGATGAGACTTACTTTTGTGAGAACTTATACCTTGAATCAACCTTAGTATTGAATGCATTTCAGTTTCCCTTTGAAACTAAAAATGAAGTATTATATGAAACAGAGGAGGTATAGGCTTTTCAACAGTCAAACAAAAATCATACCTACAATTTGAGAAGTAATACTAGGCCTGGAGGCCCTTTTACTACTTCCACTCCTCCCAACAATTTCAACACTCCTCTAGATTAGCACACTAGTAATAACCCTACTATACTAAAGGCTAATCATCATGTGAATGGTGGGACAGTAGCATCAAAAGTTGAAACAGGGAAAACAGAGACGGTGGAGACAATGAGGTTAATGAGTTACTTGTTTGAAGAGATAAAAAAATCAAGGTCAGTATACCTTTATGTGAATTGTTGAAAACTGCAAGGGTCATAAATGCTTTCATAAAGTCCTTGGATACATCTGTGGTAGGTGAGGTTTCTACTGATATGAATGTTCCTAGTAAAGATCCACAGTCTAAAGAAAAAAGTAAGAAAACTCAACAGCCTTCCAACAATAATGTGGTCGTGTATGCAGATAAGAGGGAAGCCCCTCCTTTCTTGTTAACCATTAGGATGTTGGGAAAGAACATACATAATTGCATGGTAGATTCTGGTGCATCATCCAATATAATGCCTTTAGGGATATGCAAAACTTTAGGGCTAACTCCTACCAAATCTGCTAAGGTTGTTACACAATTAGACAAAACTAAGGTTAATGTGATAAGAGAATTAATGCATATTCAAATGTAGTTAGCCTCTGATCCTAGGGTGAGTCATTTTATTGACATTCAGGTACTGGATATACCTATGAATTACGGGATGTTGTTAAGTAGGGACTAGTCCAAAACATTAAATGGATATATGGCCACTAATTTTTCACACATGTGGTTACCTTGGGGAGGTGTTCCAAATCAGATCAGGGCAGAAGTTGAACCTAGAATGAAACACATGATTACATAATACAACAGGACTAACGAGATATTATATGCTTCTATTGAACTAGGTGTTTATAGAGTCACTAATAAGGGAGTGCAAATTGAAGAAATCTTGATGTTGAATTTTAAAGAAAAACCTGTCAGTAAAGAAATAGTAGTGTTCATTAAGTCTGATTGCAATTCTTCTGGTGAGGAAGACAATGCAATAAATAGTTTTGGTTAGATCATTAAGCAGGAAATAGAAAGGTGCATTGAACAAAAAATTCCAGTTCAGTGTAATTTGTACAAAAGTATTTGCAGAGTCCATAGTAAGCCTCATTCTGAAGAGAATTGTGGAATGTGTAGAGACATTATAGAATATCAATACATAAAGTGCACAAAAGGGATGGAATTGTAGGAAGGAAAGGTTAATCCTGATAAACCAAAGTTATACTTATATGATAACATGGATGTATTAATTCTGGATATAAAGAAAGAAACAAAGGACAAGAGTGTCTATCATTCTAATTTACAAATTGAGAATATAAATATGCAAGTAGGTCAAAATGAATCACCCATGGAGAAACAAGATATTACAGCACGAGTAACAGAAAGGGTGAGACATGCCAAAATAAAAAGGTCAAAGAAATAAGGAGGGCATGTGGACACTAAAATGTGATGGGTCTGAGTCCAAACAAAGTGTAGGTGTAGGTGTTGAACTTATAGATCCTAATGGTAAGTCATTTCTAGTAGCATATAGGCTACAATTTCCTTGTACTAATAATGTAGCAGAAAATGAAGCTTTAATTTATGGACTTGTTATGGCTATCAAAGAAAGGTGAAAATGATCAGAGTATTTTTAGACTCTAAGTTAGTGGTCAGACAAGTGAGAAAGTTATATGCATGCAAATATAAGAAGATGGTTTGTTATAGGCATAGAGTGTGGGATTTAATAGATTCATTTGATGCCTTTAACATATCCCTAGGGAATTGAATCATAGACCAAATGCATTAGCAGTTATTGCTAGCACTTTGGAGCCCTTAACATTGTCAGGTCTAAAACAATTTGCTATTGAATTAGTGAATGTCCCGAGCACACCAGATAATGTTACTCATTTTCAGGTATTTGAAGGGGATCAACAAATTGTGGATTTTCTCACTTGTAATGAAGTATTTGAAGCTCAAATCATTGATGAATAGGAAAGGCCTGATGTGTCTTGGGATGAAGAAGACATAATAAACTTGAAAAGTAATTTCTTACCTAAGGGGATAATTGAGTTGGAAAAGATTTTGACTTTGATGGGGTAGTTAGACAGAAAGATTTGCCCAAAACTGAAGGGGGTAAATGTGATCCCTATAACTTGGGAATAGAGCAAAGTCCACAAAATGTATTGACTAGAAGGGCTTGCTCTGAGAAGTTAAGAAAAGAAATTGTGGATGTTTTGAAAGAATACAAACATGTAATAGCATGGACATATGAAGATTTGAAGACATATGATACATCCATCATAACTCATGTAATACCCTTGAAACGAAAAGTTAAACCATTTAGACAGAAACAAAGGCCTATGAATGCTATTTTGGAGCCTTTAATCTTTGAGGAAGTGAAAAAATCGTTGTCTGCTAGGATAATCTTCCCAGTAAGACATTCAACATGGGTAGCTAATTTGGTACTTGTGAGAAAGAAAAGTGGAGACATTAGATTATGTGTGGACTTTAGAAATTTGAACAAAGCTTCTGAAAAGGATAATTATCCCTTGCCTCCAATAGATGAAGTACTGCAAGCAGTAAATGGGGCTAAGATGATGTCTTTCTTAGATAGATTTTCAGGATATAACTAGGTCTTAGTTGATAAAGAAGATAGGTTGAAGACTACTTTTACTTACAAGTGGGTTAATTATGCATATAGGAGAATGCATTTTGGTTTGATCAATGCAGGTGCGACTTTTCAGTGAGCCATGGACATTGTGTTTCGTGGATTATCAGGTAAATGCATTGTTATTTATATGGATGATTTAACTGTGTACTCTAAAGATGCATCCACTCATGTAGAAGATTTGAGAAGGGTACTTAAAAGATGTGAAAGGCACGAGATTTCTCTTAACCTAAAGAAATGTTCATTCGGTGTAAATGAAGGGAAATTGTTAGGACATGTCATTTCTGAAAATGGGATATCCATTGATCCTGATAGAGTAGAAGGAATAAGAAAATTGCAATTACCTAATAGTAAGAAGGAATTAAAATCTTTTTTTGGTAAGATTAACTTTGTTAGGAAGTTTATTACAGGGTTTGGAGAGATTGTGCAACCATTAAATGCAATGCTGAAGAAAGATGCAAAGATAGAGTGGACACCAGTAGCCAAGGCCGCATTCGAATATATTAAGGAGGGCATTTCTGATGCTCCTGTGTTAGCAAGTCCAAATTATACCAATCTATTTTACATATATTCTTTTGCATCTACACATTCAGTTACAGCTGCCTTGACACAAAAGGGAGAAGATAATGAAGAAAAGCCCATAGCTTTCATGAGTACACCTCTGAAAGATGCACAACTGAAGTATCTAAACATATAAAGACAAGCATTTGCATTAGTAAGGGCAGTTAAAAAGTTTAAGACATTACATCCTATGAAGTCAAGTCAAGGCCATAGTACTAGAGTACTAGATGCAACAGTAAAAATGCTACTAATGCAGAATGACCCTAGAGAGAAAAGGGCTAAATGGATTACAATATTGCAAGAGTTTGATATAGAGATTATTCTAATGAAGCTGGTTCAAGGACAAGCATTAGTACAAACCATAGCAACCATAGATCCAAATTTGGTAAAGCAGCAGTATGTATTAAACTCTAATGATGCATCAAGTTGGTATGATGATTTGAATACATTTCTGATATCGGATAAATATCTAAGATGAAGTCTTCTCAAAGGAGAGATTTAAAGATTAAAGCACAGAGATACATGGTACAAGGAGGTCTTCTATTCAAGAAGAACCATGAAGGTATATATTTAAGATGTTTAAACAAAATTAAAGCAGATAAGGTATTGTCGGAGTTGCATGATAAGTATGGAACTGCTCATGGTTCTCATTTAGCTACTACGCATAAGATATTAAGAGTGGGATACTATTGGCAAACAATGTTTAAAGATATAGAGAGTCATATTTGAAGTTATCACACCTATCAAACTATAGTAGATAGGGTAAGGATTCAGGCTAATCCATTACAACCAGTCATTGAGTCTAGGCCATTTGCACAGTGGGGCTTGGATTTCATTCGAGTTATAAATCCTCCATCATTTGCAGGACATAAGTTTATATTGATAGTGACTAACTATTGTACAAGGTGGACTGAAGCCACATGTTGCAACTTTTTTACTACTAAGGTAGTTATCAAATTTCTTGAAGAAAACATCATAACAAGGTTTGGAGCTCCATATTCACGGGTATGTGATAATGGCCCTGCATTTTCTTCTCTAAAATTTTCTAAATGGGCATTTGAATATGGGATAATATTAAAATTTTCTTCAAATTATTATCCTCAGGGGAATGGTTTAGCGAAGTCCACAAACAAGATTTTATTGTATATAATTAAGAAATTAATTGTAAAAAATCCCAGAGAGTGGAATACATTGTTAAAGTATGTGTTGTGGGTAGATAGGACTAAGGTTAAGTCAACCTTAGGCAATGCACCTTATCACCTAATTTATGGGACTGATCTTATACTTTCAATAAATTTAAGAATACCTATCTAGAAGTTTGCCAATGAATATTTAGGATTTGATGATCACAGAGAAGCCAGGATAGTCCAAATGTTACAATTGGACGAGAAGAGAGATCAAGCTATTGAAAAATTTTCTAAACATCAAGCAGTGGTCAAAAGATGATTTGACAAAAAAGCAAGAGTCAAAACATTTAGAATATTAGACTTAGTGTTGTGTTGGGATAAAGCACATGAAAAGAAAGGAAATCTTGGAAAGTTTGACAAATTGTGGTTAGGTCCACTATAGGTCGTAGAGATAATAGGGGATAATATGTTCAGGCTTAGAACCTTGACTGGCGAAGATGTGCCATTACCTATTAATGGCCAACATTTGAAACATTACTTTCAGGAATGAGGTGATGATAGTTGTCATGTCATGTATCATAGTGTGAATAATGTACAGTGTTGTTGGGTTTTGTTTTGTTTTGTTTTGTTTTGTTGTTGTACTGGTCTGTGTGTTGTGTTTCCTTGGTAGGGAGGTTTGTTTTGTTTTGGAGTATATAGGAGCAAATTAACAACCACTAAAAACAATAGAAAATTTAGAACATTCAGGATAATTATTTGAAACTTATATATAACTTATTGTGACCGTCATGAATGTAGAAAATCGTCTGACTTGTGAAATTTTGCATTCAATAACTGTGGGTTGAGTATTCAAGGGAAGTTTCTCACAATGACACACCTAAAATCCTTGGGTTTTTTGAACATACCAGTGTAGTTGTTAAGTGAAAAATCAGAGGTCACCCTTGCTACCATTACAATTCTCAACTTAATTTTAGCAAGTGATCACACCTTGAATCATGAAATTACAATGATAATATCTTATAAAGTCTCTATCTTATACAAAATAAAAAAGTATATAATAATAAGTAAATAAATAAAATGGATTTTACTGAAAATCTAGATTAAGCCATCTAAGTAACTCTACTGGGGCTATAGATGCTTTCTGGCAGTGGGGCTCTACTTAGGAGAATTGTAACGATAACCTTGTCAGGGCTATAGATGCCTGTTGGTTGGCTATGAGGGAATGACATCAACTATGTAGTTTAATATCAGTAACTAGTTTATTCAACTTATTTTCAAGATGAGGATTATTAATCACATGCACCCACTTAAACTCAATTGGGAGATTCATGCACCTTATTGAATACATTAAGTCTCAAGTTAAATAATGATCTACAGAAAAGAAAGTTGGAAGTTATAAATTTATTTCATATAGTTTTCTTTAATGGTTTTAATTTAATTGTTTTGTTTGGTTGCTAGTTGTTGTGATGCTTACAACATGCCCCATTTTACCTCTTAGCAAAATGAGGAACCATGCTATGGCTGTGGCTTTTTTTTTTTGCTTGTGTGTGGGCCTACTTGGTGGTAAAGGGAAAATTGGAAAAAATTAGCATTAAGTACCAGAGTGGAATAGAGGTGAATTCTTTATCAAAAAAAGATAGGGGTTGTTTTTTGAACCATTTTAAAATTCCTAATATTCTGCAAGATATGCATGTTTTTGGTAAAATCCATTAAAGGAAGGTTTTGTATGTTGCATGTACAAGGTCATTTGTATGTGGAGTCGTCTTGTATTAGTCACGAGGAGTGGTCGGGTTTATTTATCATGGTATTTTGTATGCATGTGGTTAGTGTTTTATTCTTTGCATACAAGTCAAACCCGATGTGTTTAGAAGTAGAGTGGATAATTGGTTAAGTCTGCATTTTATCTTGAGTTGTATGATTGTCAAAAAGAAAGATACAAGGCAATATACAATGTGATATACATATTGTGGATCTGAAGAGAATATAAAATTTAGTTCTATTAAAGTATGTTTTGTTGTTTGTATATTGCATACTTTGGGTTTGCACCTTTTGGTATACATACAATGTGGATGTCAAAAGGTAATTAAATCGGATGTAAGTGATGCATCATACCTTAATGTATCTTGAAAAGATGCATTCAATTTATATACATGTGTGGAGCCAAAGAGGTTATGTAATACGGTTAAGAAAAAATGAGGAGTCCAGGATGATTGTACAAAAGAGTTTGCATGCATGGAGGCTTGTATCTAAGAGTAGATACAAGTGTTGTTGTTTCATCAAAGATACAAGTGGGAAGGTAAAGTGAGTCCCACAGGTTGTATCTCAAGGTTGTATATTGTACCAAAAAATGAATATACAAGATGATATACAAGCAAAAATGTAAAGAGCTGCGATACAAGATGGATTTCAAAAGAAATTAAATAAAGGTAAGGCTTTGTATGTTTGGGCGATTGTATGTTAACGATATACAATCCCGATATACAAAGAAATGAAAGACATCACCAGAGAGATAAAAGGTAAAAGGGGTTGTATGGGTTGCATGTATGTGCGCTTGTATCTATTTTACATACATTATGATATACAAACCAAAGATACAAGGGTGGATATAAAGAAAAAGGGATAACATTGTTTATAACACATTGGATATAGCCATGTATATTGAAAGATACTAAAGGACATACAAGAAATAATATACAAGGAGAGATACAAGAAAATGCGATGCATGCAGAAAGTAAACTAATAGATAGAAGGTTTAAAATAAAATGTTGAAATAAGAAGCCGAAGTGTAGGTACATTAATTGCTACAATTAATGCTGAACTAACACTAAAAATGGTAAAATTTAACAGGTGTTGGGACCTAAAATTTCATACCAATTTTTGCAAGAAATTTTGGGTTCCCGTATGAAAAAATCAATTTCAAGACTTAGAAGATACACCAAGCACATGTGTCTGAGGCATGAATATCTCATTGAAATGTTGCAAAGATTTACTTACTATCGACCGACATCTACATACAATACTTGGAGGAACCACACATTGGTATCAAAGCCTCCATGGATGATGGAGCTCTTTTGGCATGGACAACTATGCCTTGGACTCTTCCTAGTAATCTTTCTCTATGAGTCAATTCAAATTTTGAATATATAAAGGTAAGAAGCAAGATGACAGGGGCCGTATGCATTCTTATAGTGTCTCACTTATCTTAGTTTCCATCAAAGAAGAATGCCTTGTACTACATGGCAATGATAATACAACAACAGGTTCTACTATTGCACCTATTGTTGCATTACTAAAAAGGATTTTGTTTACCCCTTATGAGGTAGTTTAGACATCCTGCAGTTTGGCCATGTCTTCTAGGTTGCTTAAAGTTCCCTTCCCAAAGCAGATAATATTGGCAATAGATGATGTGATAGAGAATAACAGATCTTTGGCAGTTCCTTCAAACATAAGTGGTGCAACTGGAGGTAGTGGCCAGGGGATGATGGGAGAAGACACCAATACATCATATGTACAATATTGTTGTGATGGTTGCTCAACTGTCCCCATTCTCAGGTGATGTTGGAATTGAAATTTTTGCCTAGATTTTGATCTATGTGAAGCCTTCTATAAGGTAATGGATTCACATAGGCTTCCACAGCCTCATACGAGAGATCATCCAATGTCAGTAATTCTAATTGAAGTAGATTCAGTTGCTGTAGATGGGAGTGAGATCTAGTTTTCCATGGATGAAATGAGTGAGGAAAGTTTATTGCAAGTGGCTACTGAAATCAGTTTACACAATTCACCTCTGTTGGATCCCCTGATGGAAACAAATGAAAGCAGAGATTTCCTTGTTACTACAACTGATACAAAAGTAGTTGCTCTTTCTGTTGTAAAATGTGTAGTAAATTATTGGCTTCTTAGTGGGTTAATGGAAGAGATAAAGGGATGGATGAAGTCAACTCTAGGCTCACGTGCTATTCCACTCATGCACCTTTTTTATCGGTTGTCTCCTATTGTAGGTGGACATTTCATGAAGAATTTAACACCTGAAAGTTTAGATTTGGAAAAATTTGTGAAAATGATGTTGGATGAACTAAATTTGAGTACTCATTTTGTGGCTAAGACACGATCATCCTTTGGAGAGGTGCTCATCCTCATTTTCATGTTCTTTACACTAATACTTAGAAATTGGTACCAACCAGGTAGTAATCAGTCATTGAATAAAACTAGGGCTGGCACAGACACCAAAGATTCTGTTATTTCTCATAGAACACCATCATCTTCAGGGATGGGTTCTCCATCTTCTAATGATGATCCTGAAAAAATTAATTTTGCATCCTAGTTAGATCAGGCATTCATTGTTTTAAGACAACAACATTTTGTCAATTATCTTATGGATATTCTACAACAGTCGGTGCATGTTTTCAAGACACCCAAAAATTTAGAATCGGGGCCAACCATAACTTCTCGAGTAGCCTATGGGGCCCTATTAACAATAAGGCGAGAATTTTCAGCTGGCAACTTTGTTCCCTATTTCTCGTATTCTTATGCCAAAGCACATCAGAATGATCTGTTTGTGGATTTCCATAGGCTTCCATTAGAAAATGCTTTTAATTTGGTTTACAATTTGATCTTACCAGAAAAACTAGAATAGACCAATTGAAAGAGCAGAGTTTGCATACAAGGGATCTAGAGATCTCAAATTAGAGGGGTGGCAAGAAGTATTATGCAGCTATATCAATAACCCACACACACAATTTTTGAGAAGATATGCACAAAGGTTATTTTTACATTTATGTGGAAGCATAAGTCATTATTACAATGTGAGGGATTCTTGGTAGATAAGTAGAGAATTCAAGATTAGCATCTTCGTAACCAACAAAAAGCTTTTTGAATCAAATAAGCATAAAGGGCTCATATGCGAGCTTTCATTAACAATACTAAAAGAGCATCACTTGTTCAATGAAGAAATAAGGCATTGGATCATTGTCAACAATCCAGACTACAAGTTTGAATTTCCAACCACTGGAGATAGTCTGAGTACTCCTATCATCAGTTTCAGTGATGCATCATTTGGCTACCTGGGGGTTCACTTTTTCAAAAAACTAAATTTTGGTAGCGATCTTGATAGTCAACTTTCAACGGTTGGTCCAAATGGTATTGCCTTGCTAAAACTAATTTCAGGTGATCTGCAGTCAAGTTCTGGTATAGGGTGGCATTGACACGATAACCCATTGTGGGAAGAGGTCGTGAAGGAAGATTAAGAGAAATGGACCGAGATTGTTTAATTGCCTATAGTTCAAATATAATTGGATGCTCCTGGATTTTTCTCTTCCCATGTTATGAAGACCATCTTAGCTCAAGAGATAAGAAATATATCACTTTCAAAAATAATGTGGACCCCTGCAATGGAAAGGCATGCATCAAATATCTAGAAATGCTTGTTCGAAAAATAAGGGTGGTGAAAGAAAAAGATTTTTTAAACCTAAGGGTTTATTTTCAAGCTGAGAATATAGAGAAATGTTAAACAAAATTCAAGTGCATGGTTTTAGATGCAACAAATTATAATGCAGAGATCAAAATTGGAATGTGGACCCGTAAGCTTGTTTGTCTTGTGCCCATTCAAAACATTCGTGCAAAGAACAATGGAATGAATGCTTTGAAGCATGGATTTCAAATCCCTTCTCATGTACATAAAGCCATGCATGAACCCTAAAATGGTGTAGTATTACTGAAGAAACCCTAAAATGAAAAACTCTAAGCATTCTACCATCGGCAAGAGAAATAAAAGCGGGATGAGATTTCCAAAATATATTGATAGCAAAGATCATATCGATAGACTTTTCAGAAGGATAAATACCTGGTCTCACCGATGAAGTCAAATATAATAACAATGATGTTGGGAAGACATATACAATTGGGATGGATCTTATAGATCTCATAGACGATAAAAGCTACTCCAATAAAGAAAACCCTGAGAGGTAATTCGGGAAGAGTATTGCCGATCAGTAAAGCGGTGGGTGAAACATATTGGAGAAACCAAAAACATCGGGATGTCATGTTAATTTTGCAATGATGGTCTATGTTATGCCAATAATGATGAAGACCACTTTGACATCAGGTAAATTTCATGGTGTCTCTATGAAATATCATTGAAGTGGGTCTGAAGGCTGCATATTGCCAAGATCAAAAGAAAGTGAAAAAATATTAAAATAATTATTGAGAGGATTTTTTTAATAAGGAGTGAATAATTTTGGATCTCCTGATACAACAAAAAACAAAATTACATGAATTATATAAACCCAAAGGTAAAGAATTATTGCAAAATCAATCAAGGCATGAAAACTATTTTCCTAAGGAGTAAAATTATTTACACCAAGAAAGTTAAAAAGAAGAAATCCCAAAAGGAGAAATATTATTTTGAGAAAGAAAATAAGTTTTTCATTGAAAGTGAAAATGAATAAAATATTTTCACAGAGGGATATAATGAATATATCAAATACAGATTTTAATAAACAATCAAAGTGGAATTACTTTCAATCCAAGGAGTTACCCAAGAGAATGTTTTATGTGACGGTGTATTATGGTGTCTAGTAAAATATCTTTCACCAAGGAGACGAGTATGAGGAAATACTTTCTACCCAAATGAATATTTTGGAAAAACAAAGGTGAAAGCAGACAAAGTAAATACAATATAAAAAAAATTTACCAGAAGAGTTAAAAGTGGGTGATTAAATATGGTAAAAATATATACTAGTAAAATTGAGCTTGAAGTCTCCAAGAAGATTACCATTAAAATTAATTTTCAGGGAGATTATGCAAATGAAGTTTAATTAAAATATTTAATTTGCCAATGGCAACTAATTAAATATTTTATTTTGCCAAAGATAATTGAATGAAGAGCTATACCAAAGGATGCACCGGAATGTAAAGGGTCATAACCCTAAGTTTGCAAAATATATAAGGGAGATACAAATCAGAAAAAAGCAATGAATCAGTAGATTAGAAAAACATCATGATCAGAAATAGGAGTTAGATAACTGGAGGGATTGATCAGTTGCCAAAATAAAACATTATGTTGTATATTATAATTTTTTTTGAAATTATGTAATGGAGAAAAGTGCATAAGTTGGTGATTTAATATTAGTGTCTATTATTTGTTAAGCTGAACAATTATTTGGTTGTCTCCACATTGTTATTTCTCTGTTATTTGAACTTGAGTTTCCAAGTTGATATTTCAGTTTCATCAAGACACACTTGTTGTTTTTGTGTAATCGAATTAATTGGTTTCTATTAAAGAATTAAAATCCTTTTGATTAATTATAGTAACTTGGAAGTAACATTTGGATTAGTAAGAAGAGCTGTATAATTGACAAGATTGCCATACTGTCTCCAACACGATATTGTCTTGTTATTCAAATTAAGCATCTACTCTATTTGTCAATACACATTTGCTATCATTGTGTGATTCTATTGATTGCTTCCTTCAAGCAAGGATTAAAATCCTTTCAATAAGTCACAGTAACCTGGTAAGATCGAGTGGATCAATAAGTAGAGTCTGTTAGTCACATTCTTACACATTTATACAAGGTATAAACAAACACAAGTGCCAAACAATTAGAATTGTAACCAGTAAGTAAATCATATATCATATACACCTTGACTCCATTAGCCCAATAGAAATAGGCACTGGTCATACCAATTCCACTCTAGGATTCCATAAAATCTTATTCAAACAATTACATCTCAGATCTTAGAATTAGGAGTAGAATTAGTTTGCAAGCTTTCATCTATTCCACAGTTTATGCCACTATGGGTAGATCCCTAAATTCACTTGAGTCATACATTTCTTTTATCTACTTCAACTTTCAAGGTTCACCCACCTAGGTTTAGCAAAGCCTAAAGTGTAGGGAGTCATCAACCATTTTTGAGACCTAACAATGGGTTAGGGTAAATTAAAAGTTGTTTTTGTTTCAAATTTGCATTGTTAAGATTAAAATTGCAAAAAGAGGAGTTGTTGCAGAAATTGAACGAAAATTCATCACGAGACGAAATTTCAAAAGCGGGAATAGAGTGGAAAATAGTAAAGTGAGTCAACATTTGTAAGGTTGAGATGTCAAAAGATATAGGTATTTATCTTAAATGTTGTTAAAGTTTAGTTAATTAAAATGCAAAGTGAATTTTAGTAATTTCATTTAAAAAATGTAAGCAAGCATTAAATTATTGTGTTTGATTGTTAATTAGCCGGTTGGGGTTAAATAATGTGAAAGTCAAAACTGGAAAAGACAAACGGGGGGTTAGGATAAATGTAAAAAAATAGAAAATTCATAGTAAAGCCCTAGGTAAGAAGGTAAAACAGCAAGTTAAATAATTAGTTTTTTACAGGATGCCCCCAAAGCAGAAAAAGGTGGATACAAGGGGTGAAGAAAAGATAAAAAAGGAAAGAAACCCTATAAAGAAACTGAGAAGGAGGAGTTTCCAATATACAGAGGGTACCCTTTGTTGTTCGGTATAAGTGGAGTGGGGACAAACACCAACATAGGGACTTATGACATGGATGATGTTTTGTAGAAGATCATAGCAGTTGATGCTACACTTGACATGAGGTGTATATGGGAAAGTGGATTATACAGAGTTGTAGGTTTCCCGTTAGCTATGGAAGCTAAAGATCTATGTCTGGATTGCATATACTTATATGATCCAGTTACCAGAAGAATAATATATCATGATAGGGTCATTGTAGACTTATCTATAGAGGGGATTGCAAGAACATTTGGTCTAGAGATACATGAAAAAAATGGTAGATATTGATATTGACTAGTACAACGAGGATTTCATTGATAATGAGAATGATTGTAGAAGCAAGATCTTCTACAGTTGGTATAGTGTAGAAAATAAGCCCAAGGCTGTGGCAAGAGTACATAAGATTCTACAAAGAATATACTTTAAGGAAGAGATACATTTGATGATTACAATGTTAATTAGACTGGTGGGATTGAGGGATGCCACTAAGTGTGAGCCTTGGATGTTCACTGTTATACAATTCATGAGGGAAGTAAAGAAGGAACAAGGACAAATTCACTGGGCTAAGGATATTAGCACAGCCATATGGAAATACGCAATGTCAAGATAACAAAAATTGATTCCTTTCTATTTGTCCTCTATGTATTATATTCATGTGTAGTAATGGTTCAACCATACAAACATGGGATTGACAGAGTTGGAACACTAGGAAATGGCCCAGATCAAAATCTTGTATATGAACATTATCCTGATTTACAGGAGGATAATGCATTGAGAAAGTATGCTTTAGTGAATGATGTATTTTATACATACATGGTCATAGTTTATAAGAGATTGTCTAAAGATGTAGAGGTTACAATTGGTTTGTACAATTCATGGTACATTCAATTCCAGAAGTTTACTTATATCAGAATTGAGGGCTTTGAAGGAAAACCTTTCATGCTACCTAGGTATCCCTCTAACAAGTTGATTGTTCTAGAGTTCTCAAGATAGAACTTGAATGCCTTCAGAATTTATAAAAATAAGTATAGCAGGGGAAATCTTAAGCTCCCTTGGGCAATTGGTAGATATACCTGTTCCAGCGAAGAAGTGGCTGGTTACTTAGAGAGGGAGTTAAGGTATTATGGGTTTAAGGAATTTGAGTTAGCAAGGAGATTTGATCCTTTCCATAGGATCCAAAATACTATTGATTCTAAATTTAAACATCAAGTACACATTGAGGATTTCTAGTTAGATTGTGAGAATGATAGAGAGGTGAGGAAGAGAGCTCATAAAAGACTGACAGTAGAGTAAATGAGGTCCATGGAAGACATTTATGTCCCCCTAGAAGTTGAAGATGATGGCAAATTGTTACATCATAGTTATGAAAGTGTCAGGCTTGCTCCCATTGGAGAGCCTGATTGGTCGCAACCATGGATTACATCTTTGGACACATTGTCCACACTTGTTATTTTATTCTCCAAGACATGGTTGAAGGACAGAATTGAGGAGCTTAAGGCTAAGGGAATTGAGCTTACATTTCCAAAGAAAGGAAAAAAGAGAGTAAGGGAGCATCAAGATGATCTCCAGTGCTTCTATGAAAAGAAAAGGAAGATTGTAGAAGCAAAGATTGCTGAGAAAGACAAAAATGCTACATTGATGGATCCTTATGGAATAGGGGTAACAATAGCAGTATCATTAGGCACATTTTTAGAAGCAAAGTCATTGAGTCATGATACCAGTATAGAGAAAGCACAGGCTGCTAAAGAGTTAACAGGGTAGAAGGTTATGAAGGCAATACCAATAGACATATCCAAAGGATAAACCTCAAAACATAGTGAAGTTATAGGAGCACATTAGGTAGGTGCTAAATTAAGTAGCATACCTGATGCATCTACCTCAATAGAGAAAAGACAAGCATATGCTAAGGTAAAAATAGAAGTGGTTGAAGAAACACTGCATGGGTCAAAAATGCATGAAGTCAAACAAGCTACTGAGACTGTCACCGTTGAAGATGACAGCAGTGGAAGGGAAGTTAGAGAAATGGATTCAGGGATGGGAAGAGAAATTGGCATGGTGGAAGTAGGATCTAGTGAATATTCAAGTGAGGAAGAGGATCAAGACACTGAAGTTGATATGGAAGTTGAACAAGGTCCAGTGTCTGAGTAGGAAAATGTACAAGAAGAATCGGGGGTAGTAGATCCATTTGGTACGTTGGTATCTCCAGAAATAATAAGAGATGTGCAAGATGTAGCACATCAAATTGAAGAATCTAAAAAAGAGGATGCATCTGAGGAAGTAGTGAAAGAAATACCTGCTCAAACTAAAGAAGAAATAGGAGCTAGCACTTCTAGTGTAGATGTGTTAAACATTATGAATATGTATGGGGAACATAGCGAAGAGGAAAAGAATGTAGAAAGTAAAGATGAACATGAAAAAGAGACATGAGAATCTGATAAGATAGTGGGTTCACCTTCACATGGGGAGCAAGTTGACAGGCTTGAATAGGTACAAAAAGAAGGTGAAACAAGAGAGGAAACAACAAATAAACCTGAAAGCCAAGAGAATATAGAGAATATTGATGGAGATAAATCTAAAAAGCAAACAGAGGATAAAGACATGGCAAATATGGAACAAGAAAATAAAGAGGAAGATCAAGAAAAGGACTCATCAAGAAAATAAAGTCTAGAGGAAGAAGATGAAGGTGGAGGAGATATAGAAATTGAAGAAGAGGATAATAAGGGTCAATCTAAATACCAAAATGATCCAATGGTACAGAAACCAGTCCTTCAACAACATCCTCCTCCACAGCAACAAGAACAACAACCACAACAACAAGAACAACAACAATAGCAACAAGAACAACAATAGCAGCAACAAGAACAAGGAGAAGTAGAAAAGCCTCAAGAATAGAAGGCTACTCAAAGCACAAAAGAGGCTCCAGCCTGGTTGGGTGAAAAAATAAGGATAGAAAAGATGAAGGTACATTTAGTACCTATAGACATCAAAAGTCTATTAGGCGATGCAAAGCCAAGAAAAGAAAAGAGGAAGGCCAAAACCATGTCAGCAATACAAAGGGGTCTAGATGGATCTAGAAAACTAAACTTGGCCATACAATAGAAAGAGAAAGCTAAAGGAGAAATAACAATAGATGATTACAAGATACTCAATTTTGACCTAGGACACACAACAAGGGAGCAGTATATAAGTGAGTGGGAAGATATACACTAGGTTACAGCAGAGATGTTAAAGAAAGACAAGGATAAACATGAATATTTGAAAGTACACATTGTTCAGTTACAATAGTTCATTAAAGGGATATTTGATCCCAATACTACAATACCAGAGTTACCTAGTGAAATAGTAGTATTGTCAAAAGATGAAGTGAAGGATATGGAAAATAAGAGGCTTAAGGCCAATATTTTTGAGGAGTGGTTTAGGGCATTCATGCAAGAAGGAGAAGAGGTGATCAAACAAGTAGTGACAGGATGGGAATTGGCTGCAATAGAAAAGAATATATGTAGTGTGCTTATATATAATGGTCAGTTTAGAAAAGAAGAGTGCAAGTTTGAATTAGAGCAGCTGGAGGAAATTGAAGAAAGAGAAGATGAATTAATAAATGGAGTCATTACTCCTTTGATGGCAAATCAAGTGCCACAGGCCAGGTTGGAGTTAAGATTTGAAGATGATAATCTCAGAAGATTTATCACAACCACTCAAGGTTTAGAGGAGAAAGCAGACAACATGATCAGGTTGCATAAGAGGATAGTTGAAAGGCTCATAGATCATGAGTGTATGGACGTACCAACATATGAACTCCAAAGGACATTAAAAGAATTTAGGGCCATCTTTGCACCATGTATGGAGAATCCAAAGGCGTATTTAAATAACAAATGATTGATTTAATAATGGAGGCAAGTGCCAAGATGAACAAATATAAGAAGAAGAGTGAAGGTTCAGGTAAAGAAGAAATGAAATTGAAAGAAGGGGTCACAATGCAAGAATATGTGTGGACAAGGAGTCCAGGGGGAAATTGCACCTTCATAGAAGGTGTAACAAATAATTTCAAGACATATCTGAAGGAGTAGGAAAATATAAAAATGGATAAAATAATATTAATAAAAGGGTCAATTGAAGGGTATCTGATGAGGAGCCAAACACCCTAACAGGCATTCCCCTTTGTATGTCTACACTTTACTTGCCTATCGGCAAGATTATGCACTATTGGCCGACCAAAATGTCCTTCCTCCAATCGCATTCCTCGCTCTGAACTCTTCACTGTTGTCATGACTAACTTCCATCGGCCACTCTGTAAACTATCTGACCGATACCATATCTCTCCTTGATGAAGCCTTTACTCCCCGTGACCATCGATGAGACTTACCCCATCGGTAGACACCTAAAACCCTTCGCCGATGTGCCAATGACTATCCTTATACATGCAAGGCTTGACTTGTTGTTGCCGATTTCCCTTACTACTACTACCGGTCATGCTTTACACCTAACCCAAAGTACATGCGCAATGTATATGTCAAGATACATTCGCAAGATGCATTCACAATATGCTTTGCAGAACATGCATTTGACCATTGACTTCCTTGTATCTGAACCTGATGTACATTCACAACATGCAATTCAAATATGCATTTGATGGGTTTGACTGAACCGTTGACTCCTTTGTATGCCGATCGGAAGCTTTTCTCTCTCCTTTGTATCTTAACTTAATGTATCATCACAATGTACATCCGCCACATACAACCATGATAACCATTTGTGAGATACACATGAACATACAACTATGATATATACACAGAATGTCTATCTGACATACAATTGCGATATACACACAAAATGCATACTCAGTGAAACAACGCGAATCTTGCACCGATTTGATCTACTATAAATCCTTTAACTTTGCAAATGCACAAATATGTTCCTCCACCAATCTAACACTGATTTTTCACTCTACCAACCTAGCACATGATGGTGCTAGGATCTATCTGCACCCTGTACATGATCCTGCAAACATGAAATCGAACAAAACAAAAACACAAATCGATATGTATAGCCATTCCACCAATTTAGAAGAAATGTAACTGGTGGAATGGGTTAAGAACCCATCTCGGCCACAAAACAGCAAATCGATTGCATAGAGAAAACAAAATCGAATGACAAAAAGATACACATAACAGGATTCATTTATTATGCTTTCAAAAATGTGCATACATAGACGCTCTATTTCTCAATTGCAATCACACTGATCTCTGATCTCAACTACAACTATTGAACTGAACTAAACTCAACTTATTACATTCGATCTGCTCTGGGGTATTTATCTACTCACACTGAGTAGTATTGAATTGGCTCCAAGCGGCTGGGAGATCTAACAACCTCCTAACTGCCTAACAACCTTTGTGATTACAGATCGACAAGTGTCCTTGGGGCTTACAATATAAACCTAGATACAAACTAAAATAACATGCATTGGTCAAATAGAACATATTACATGAATGGTCTTATAGGACCTTATTGGAAACAAAAAAATGAACTTTAAATAGTTAAATGCCTCATGGAGGCCACTGTGGATTGGGTACTCCTACACCATACACCCCACCAACAAAAGAACTCATGCCCCATGAGTTAAGTATTTATTTTTCTCTACCTTTATCCTCTGCTGTCTCATGGCTGCCCCATGATCTCCAGACTGCAACTTGCTTCCATGGAATCAAAGACTCATGCCCAGCATTGTAGGCTCTACTCATACCTTGCCTTGAGTGACTGCTTACCACCAGACCTACCCTTTGCTTGCTATTCTTTCTTACTATCATCTATGTCTAAACACTTGCATGGGAAACCTTGGTTAATGCTTCTTGTACTGTTGTTATGGCAGAATATGTTTGCCTTTCAACTCTTGTTGGATCTAGAGGACAAATAATTGTCCCAACTATGATAACATCCTTGTCTTTCCAATCAACTTGTGGCTACTTGTAAACTTGCTTTTTAACCTTCTGCTGATCCATTTGACCTCCATCAGCCAAAACTAAAATCACCTTCAAACTTTGTTCCTTAGCAACCCTACTCCTTAAGGTATCCCCAACCATCCTTGTCCCTTCTACAGTGATCTGCACAAACTCTTTCTTTCCCACCAAAATGACCTTGGCTACCTTCTGTGCTGTAGCATCCTCCTGCAATGGTGTCATCACAAAAGTTCTCCCATCCTTCTTGAAGGTGTAGGTGTTAGCATATCCATCATAAAATGCTCTCCTATCAAATTGCCATGGCCTACCTAAAAGTAGGTGACAACATTCCATGGGCAAAATATCACATAAAACCCTATCCTGATATTCCCCAATCTAAAAATCAATATATGCCTATTCATATACCAAAAGTGATTGACTATCACTTACCCAAGATGCTTTGTAAGGAGTGGGATGGGGAATCCTATCTATGTTCAATTTATCCACCATGTCTTGAGATACCATATTATCTGTTGAACCAGAATCTATTACTACCTTGCATACCTTACCTCTACATTTGCATGTAGTCTTGAACAAGTTCCTCCTTTAGCTCAAACCTATCTACTTAGATGTTTGTAACACTATCCTCCTGATCATCAAACTTTCTCCCATTTTTGATTCCAATTTACTTCAAGAGATGTCATACTCCCCTCATTCTCTTGCACAATTTGAACTCTCTTTTCACTTATTCTTTCATTACCACTTGAAGTAGCACCAAATTTTTCAGGACACTTGAAGGATGGATGACCAAACTCACCATAGGTATAACACTTTCCTAAAAATGTATTAGAACCTCTTGCACCTCCAAATCTGCCTCTTGTGCCTTTCCATCCACCCCTATAATCAAACTTCTCTTGTCCTTTACTAGTCTCTTCTTGATTCCCATTGACTTGTCTTGTTGTAGGGGTTGATCCTCTTCCCCTTCTACTGTTGTCTCTTCCTCTCATGGACTTATCATGTCTCCTTTTCATCTTCTTCTCAATCCTAATTGCCTTTTGATAACAGTCTTCTACACTCCTAGGGTTAGCCAAAAACTAATTCATCCTGTATGTTCAATCTCAAACCAGCCAAGTATCTAGCAACCTTTTCAACCTCATTCTCATGATGACCAGACCTCATACTCAATTTATAAAATTCCTCAGTATATGCCTTCACATCCATTTCCTTTTGTCTTAAAAATTGAAGCTTTTAAACATTTGAACTTCATAATCCTTAGGTAAGAATTTACTTTTTATTCTTGCTACCATCTTATCCCATGAAGAAATATTTGACTTACCCTACTTTCTCCTCTCTAATTGCATGTAATATTTGACTTACCCTACTTTCTCCTCACATTCAAAATGATTATCTAATGCAGCAATCCAATCAAGAAATTCTTCCTCATTTAAACTTCCATTATACTTTGAAACATCAATCTTTACCTTAGGTTTGTCATTCTGGACTACCCTTAATAGTTTTGCAAATCTCTGATCTTCAAGATTCAGATCTTCATCTACATCTTCAAATTCTTCACCATCCTCTTCTTTTTCTGATTCACTTTCTTCCACTTCCCTTCTTTTGTTTGTCTCCAAGGCTGCAAGCCTGGCTTGAAGGGCTTCTGCAAGCTCTTTCATCTCCCTCATCTCTCTAGCATGCTTTTCCTTCATCTCTTGCAACTCTCTAGTAGTACCAGCAATTTTTGGAGGCATCTTGCCACTTGTTTTTGCAACCTCTCAGTTCTTCCTCAACTCTACTTTTGCCTTCTCAATGACAGAACCTAACACACAACTGCCCAGACCTTTTGCTGAGTTGTGATACCACTATGATGAGGAGCCAAACACCCTAACATGCATTCCCCTTTGTATGTCTACACTTTACTTGCCTATTAGCAAGATTATGCACTATCAGCTGACCAAAATGTCCTTCCTTCAATCACATTCCTTACTCTGAACTCTTCACTGTCATCATGACTGTTCAACCGATACCATATCTCTCCCTGATAAAGCATTTACTCCTCGCGACCATCGATGAGACTTACCTCATCAGTAGACACCTAAAACCCTTTGCTGATGTCTTGATGACTATCCTTATACATGCAAGGCTTGACTTGTTGTTGCTAGTTTCCCTTACTGCTACTACCGATCACGCTTTGCACCTAACCCAAAGTACATGCACAATGTATATGTCAAGATACATTCACAATATGCTTTGCAGAACATGCATTTGACCATTGACTTCCTTGTATCTGAGCCTGATGTACATTCACGATGTACATTCATAACATGTAATTGAAATATGCATTTGATGGGTTTGATCAAACTATTGACTCCTTTGTATGCCGATCAGAAGCTTTTCTCTCTCCTTTGTATCTTAACTTAATGTATCATCACAATGTACATCCGCCACATACAACTACGATAACCCTTTGCGAGATACACACAAACATACAACTGTGATATATACATAGAATGTCTATCCAACATACAATTGTGATATACACACAAAATGCATACTCAGTGAAACAACCTGAATCTTGCACCAATTTGATCTACTGTAAATCCTTTAACTTTACAACTACACAGATCTGTTCCTTCGCCAATCTAACACCGATCTTTCACTCTGCCAACCTAGCACATGATGGTGCTAGGATCTATCTGCACCCTGTATGTGATCCTGCAAACATGAAATCAAACAAAATGAAAACAAAATGAAAACACAAATCGATATGTACAGCCATTCCACTAATTTCGAAGAAATCTAACTAGTGGAATGGGTTAATAACCCATCTCAGCCACAAAACAACAAATTGATTGCACAGAGAAAATGAAATCAAATGACAGAAAGATACACAAAATAGGATTCATTTATTATGCTTTTAGAATGTGCATACACAGATTGTCTGTTTCTCAATTGCAATCACACTAATCTTTGATCTCAACTACAACTATTGAACTGAACTGAACTCAACTCAACTTATTACATTCAATCTAGTCTGGGGTATTTATCTACTCGCCTTGAGTAGTATTGAATTGGCTCCAAGCAGCTAGGAGATCTAACAACCTCCTAACTACCTAACAACCTTTGTGATTACAGATTGACAAGAGTCCTTGGGACTTACAACATAAACCTAGATACAAACAAAAATAACATGCATTGGTCAAATAGACCTTATTACATGAATGGTCTTATAGGACCTTATTGGAAATAGTTAAATGAATTTTAAACAGTTAAATGCCTCATGGAGGCCACTGTGGATTGGGTGCTCCTACACCAGTATCCGCGGGTAGGGTCAATAAGAAAGAGGAAGTCAAAGGAGGGGAATCCTATTTTGAAAAGATTCCAATGGCATCCTTTGAAGCAGAAAAGATACCATAAAGATATTTTGAGAAATGGTTAGGAACAAATGTACATCCTTGATCAAGAAAGTATGAATACTGATCGTAGATTGGGTTTTGTAGTCTTAGCAGTATAAAGCTTCAAATTCTATATAAGAAGCTCTGCTACTTGTATATTATTTACATAGGGATTTTGAGTTGTAGCTTTCACTTGTAATTTCTTTGAACATTTGAGTAGAGAAGTATTTCTTTAATTTAGAGGAGGAGGTTGCCTATGTCTACACTAAGGAATGTGTAGAATGTTTGGTTTCCTTACTGTATCTGTAAAAACGTCTGTAAGTTCTTTGGCAATTTGATTAATGAAACAAAGGTCATTCATACATTGTAAATTCTATATGATTGTGTGCTTTAAATACAAGTAAACTTGGAATTCTACATCTATTACAGAGTGTTTTCTGACTCTTACTGGTATTTGAAGTATTATCCTTTGAAATCTTGCAATCTTTGATGTGTGTTCGTGAAAATACTTAGGACTCTGCATTTGAAGATTTAATGTGTAGATTTGATTAATTTGCTATATCTCTTAAAGACGTGAGTAACAAAACATTTAGATCCTATAGGAAATGATTCTTAACATGATTTTATCTAACTTTTTCCCAAACATTTGAAATAATTAGCTTGAACACAGAAATCTTAAGGAAATTGTCTTACATTTGAAAGAAGCATAAAAATCATGTTAATATCTGACAATTTTCATATTAATTTGAAAGGCAAAGCTTGTTTCACTATAAATCATACAAGGCTTTGTGATGCAGTAGTAAGTTCATGCAAAGGAATGAATAATTTGTCTATGTTTGTAACAATTTGTATAATTTGAGTCTAGTAAGTCACAGATTATCTTAAATCAAGTAAGGCCCCTTGAATATTATAGTTCCACATGAACCTACTGAGTTGTCCACAAGGTCAAGACCTGACCATATAGAAACTTGGGATTAAGAACTCTTAAGTGATTTATTCATATCTTTCAAGATAGTTTAGGTTCATTTTGTGAATTTTAACTTTTGTTATGAATATGTAAAAATAATCATTAACATGTACCTCATTGTTTAAGGGATTAAGGGTGGTGTAAGTTCTTGATGTTGAAACTGGTTACGATAGTCGAGAAGTAAGGTCCAGCTGCAGGTGTAATTCCCTATTTGCTTATCTAATAATAACCTAAGTGCAACTTGATCCCTTCCTTACCACCTTGTTTCAATGGAGTTTGTTTACCCTTGTGTCTTGTTAGGGTGACGAATGACCTTCAGAGTAACGTATGTCCTTGTGCATGTGTCGGATGCTATAGGGAAGCCATGTGATGGTCGTGAGTGAAGAAAGTTAAGTTTTTATACTTACTCTCCTGGGTTACTATGAAAATATTCTAGTGCTACCTTCTTATTTTTTAGTAGGATAGAATGCAAGAGATGCTTAAGGTCAATGCATAGTTGATGAGATGAGGTAGTTGGAGTGTCAACTCTCCTACTTTGACACTTTTTAGTGGTTGGAACTATTGTCTCTCAGATTTGTACCCTTGTTGAGTTGTAAAACTTGGCAATCTGGAGAAACATGGCATCTTTCCAGGTGTGTGGGTCACTTGTGTTGGAAAGAACCTCTGGAGAAGGCCGGCTTCCTCACTGGTAATCACCGAAAATCTACTAGATTTGCAGAGGAAAAAGGAGAAGGAATGCTTTTAAAAATGAAAGATAAAATTGGAAAACTTGAAAATAAGGGTGATTCACTAAACTTGATAAGGTAAAATGAAACTCAGACCTGCATACACTCAGCCACAGACAACATAAAATATGACCTGCACAACCTATCACTGTATGTTTTCAACAGCACTTCACAAAGAGGCCTAACTACATTAAAATCTTTAAAAAGGAAGCTAAACTTCAAAATTTAAAGTCTTATAACACTCGAAGGCACAGTTTGCAACCTGCATAAACACAGCTTCTACAGAAAAAAGGTATTGAAAACATAAGACAACCACAAGGAAATAAATTACCTCACAAATGACCTGATCAAACACTTAATAACACCCAATACTACAAGACAAGAAGGAAAAATCTGACTGTCAATGGTATCCAAGGTATTCTCTGTATTTCATATGCCCAAAGAGTTACAAAAACATACTCAAACTGAGTAGGATTGCAGAAAAAATCATTAACTCCAGAATGTATATGGAAAGAACTCCCTAAAAAGAGTCAAATGAATGACTATACACTCTCCAAACAACTGCCATGAGATAAGGATGAGCCATCTCCATTTTCGTGTATCTCATAAATGTGCACAAAATATCTGCTAAAAGTTCTCCAAAAAAGGTCTCCAAAGCAGAAATGGTTAAGGTATGCCATCAACTATCATAAAGGCACCTGAAAATGTCTTTGAATGCCTTTAAATGATCTTTAAGGCCATGAAAATAAGTCAAATCTATGCAATAACTCCCCTGCAGCATCATAAATGTTTGATATTTTCACAATAAATGACATAAATACACAATTTATGCATTCATTTAACATTGACTAAGTGATTTATAATTACATCACCTTAGTTAATATTTTACAATCCAAAATTTATACAAACCTATGCAGAAAATAATGACATTTATGACATAACATTTAATTCCCTGATTTTGCATGATTTAGGGTCAATTAAATGTCATGAAAGGATGACAAAGTAATCAAAAAGACTTACTTTGTCATTTGTGATAAACTGCCCAATGTTGCCTCTTTGCATTTTTATTACAAACGATAAGGTAATTAATAACTAATTACTTTGTTGTCTTTTTACAACTTCTAATCTGTTCCTAAACTATGCAAAAAACGTCATAGAAAACATCTTCATAGCTCCTAGGCAAAAAGACATGACTTCATACATCTGCATCATATTACATGTCACAAGGCCATAACAAAACATTTCACAATTCCTAGCCATTCCCATTTATACCTATCCACCATCATGATGCAAGGTTCAATGCAATACATTTCAAAAATGACCCTTATGACTCCCCTACACCAAACAATACCTTATGGCCTCCATCAAATGCTTCTTATTCACCACTTACCCTTATCACCTTATATCTCCCAACACACACCACCATGCCTTGTGGCTTCTACTTCATCCACCTTGTAATCATAACAAAACATATCTTGTAGATATAACACTCGGCCTTATGTTTCTTATAATGCATTTTGACCTGTCTTTGAAAAAGAATCAAAAGGCATAAAAATGCCTCACGGCCCCCTTGTATCATCACTAGGTTTTAAGATGTGAAGTCTTGACCACGTCCCTAAGGCGGATAGCAATGATTTAACAACGAAGTCAAAAGGTAAAAGAATGAAATGCTCATTCGAGCTCTTAGCAAAAAGAAGGGTTTTTGAAACCCTAAGTATCCTTTGCATTTTTCATTTCTCATTTCTCATCTCTCACGTTTTGATGTTGTGCCACCATGAGGGTTTGGAAGGCAAGAAATGCATAGTTTGCCTCCATTTTGGGTTGATTTTGGGAGTTAGCAGGCTGATCTCTTGATGAAAACATTAGGTAAGTTGTATTCTTTGAGGTTTTGACTCCTTTGAAGTTGATTCTGGGCCTCATGGTCACATTTTGACTAGTTTTGATGTATCTTTTGGTGTTTTCTAGTGGCCAACCCACTGCATTGCATTTTGACTGTGTTTGAGGCTGCCATTGGAAGGTGTTTGAGGAAGAAATCTGTGTTTTGACCAAACAACTGGCAACAAAATAGAGGCAATCCCTTATTTTCTTGTTGATCTTTTCTTTTTTGAATTTTTTGTATATATCACCTTTCTGGGGCCACAATTTTTTAAGGTTTTGTGTATTTAGAACTTGGAAAACTGTTGTATATGCCCTGCTGTAGATATGACTTCATTTTATTGATGTTTACCTTAGCATCTTGTTGTGCTGAAGTGTGATTTCAAGGTATTTCTGAGTATCTAGAACTTGGAAAATTTGTATTTCTTTGTATATTCATAGCTGATGCTTGACTGGAAGAAAATCTGAGCATATATTCTTGAAAATCTGCATTTGTTTTGTTTTCTGTAGCGTGAGGCTTCTATATCCTTCTTGACTGTAACTAGGGAAGAGAAACAAGGGTTTCAAAATGCTAAAAAAAAGTTTTTTTTTAACATTTCTTGGAAGAAACTCCTCTAGATCACGACCATGACTGTAGCATACTTTGCAATTTTCCATATGAATCTGCGTATCTACCAGTATTGCTCCTGCCATGCTGTCTACTATATCTCCTAGCACCTTCAGAGCTTTAACTCCACAATGTGAAGAGGGATGACCTTTTGCTCCTATACAATGATGTGCAGCCCTCACAAATCTATTTATTTTCCCTAGAAGCACACCTAAACCATGGTGAATAGACTGTTGTAAATTATATTTGACAGCTACATATGCAAAACTTTCATTGTTGACAGATGCAGAATGCAAATTCGTCAAAACACCTGGTGTAAGGTCATTGTGTTCTTCAAAGAGATGCCTTGTAATAAGAAAGTCTAATACAGAATCCCTGAGGAATTCCAGTCTCTGGTAACAACATCCTCCTTCAGAATCCTGTTGTGAAGCATGTGTTGTAGCCTCTACCAATAAAGCTTTGTTGTGGAAAACATATCCCAACTGCGATTCAAGCATGTGTATATTTATTCTATTTAGAATACTAGGATGGACAAATGCATGTTCAAATGCCATATCAACTAACCCAAATTCGTATGCAATAGGTATATTCAACTAGCTCATAAACTTGAGAGCAATAGAAAAACCACCTCCAACTAGATATGCTCTAATCAGTGGCTCAATAGAGTCTGCAATTATTTTTTTAGCACATCCACCTATGGCCCTTGTCACAAGTCTTTCCAACTTTGACAACTTTGTCTTCCATGTCAACAAGACCCTTTATAGATTCTTCAATCCTTTTTTGCAGTGTGTCCCAGGAGAAACCCACCGACTAGGACTAAATGGTTCATCTCCTCTTACATATGTTTTCATCTTGTGCTCAGAAAATAATGAAGATACAAGTCTTTCTACATGCTATTTCATTGTATCTGTAGACACCCAAATTTGTCCTAACTTTGTCCATGTCCTACAACACCTTGTTAAAACATTATCCTAGACATCATGTAGCATTTTGTCCTAAATCCCATTCAATCCCATCCTTATCCTACTTAGCCAATTAATTAAATAAATTTTATTTATTTAATTAATTTCCACATCATATCCCAATCATATCCTATCCTCATCCCAATTAATTAAATAAATTTTATTTATTTAATTAATATCCAACTCATATCCCAACTAATTCAAATATTTTATTTGAATTAAGTTCTCATCATAAGCCGACTTTCTAATTAATCAAATAAATTTTATTTATTTAATTAATTTATCTTATCATTTAGCCGACATGTGTGCCTCTTTCATTTAAAAAGATAAGTGGTACTACAGCCTTTTATTTAATATCTTTTATATGTAGTACTTTTTATGTACACAAGCACACATGAGCCCTATTCTCCTTGACACTTGTCAAATGACTACAACTCCCTTGAAGAGTGGGAATACCTAATCAATCCTAGCCGTCCACATCAATCAATTAGTTTTTTAATCTCAGCCGTCCATTTGAACCAAGCCTTTCCTATAAATCAAACCCCTCACAAGCCATTAGCATGCATGGAGCCTCAAGTACCCTTATCCTGCCAAATCTTCTAGCATGCATTGAGCCTCAAGTACCCTTATTCTGTTGAAATATCATTAGAGCCTTTGCATCCTTCATCTATCATTCATTCTAGCATCTTCATCTTAATGTTATGCTGCAGAATCGAGCAACCAACACAACAAATTGATCAATCAATCTCATCTTGCATCTTCGAGGTATTGAATTATTTGGGTTTAGGTTATGCATTTCAATTGTTTGATCATTTCCATTTATAAATCCAAATTTTTCAATAAACAGTATCTTCTTTCTATTATCCTTGGTCAAAACTATTGGAGGCTCTGTATTTACTTTGGTAGTGTTTGATCTTATCTTTTGGACCGCTCTTCTCATTTTATGACAGTCCAAGATGTCTTTGTGCTTCACTGCTTTCTATATGACCACTATGAAGGCTCTAAAGAAAACTATCCTTCTTCAATTCTCCCCTAGTCTTTAATGATATCCTTGACTGCATGTCTTCATCATTGTGTTAAGGTGGCTTTGTATCTTGTATAGGTCAGACATAGGCATCTACCAGAACTAAGTCATCTCCATGCCCAATATGACATGTGCATTGGACCTTGGTCCCTGACTAGTCTTTTCCAAACTGCCCCTATATTCCTTCTAACTACTCATTTACTACCATGACTATCACTTGCATGCTTTCAACTCTCATAACAGTTGACAATATGAGCTCTCACATATTAGCAGTTCATCCATAGACATACAAAACTCAAATGTATAAAAAGACTAAAGAAGCCTTTACAAGGTTTTTGCAACTAGATTTATGTTAAGAACACTTGAATAAGCATCTTCTCATTTTATGATAGTCCAAGATGTCTTTAACCTCTGCAACCATGATCTTAAACCATTATTGTAGGCCTCTGTGTACCTAGCAAACATCTGCTCATCATGATGTCTCTGCTGCCATAGTTGTTCCTCCATCTATAGATTGTCTTTATCATGTAGGTCTTGCTCTGACTATTCTTGGTACTGCAAACTTATGACTACCATTTTGAGTTGTTCCTTTGATGATAATCATTCTAGTATGTTGCTCTTTTATGATAGCTACAAACCTCATTTAAAACTTGAAAGGGATCCACTGAGTTTGGCATATTTCATAATTGTTTGGAAAATATTTCAAGTCTTGGCAAATCATTAGAACTACTTTGATGCTCTCAAATGCATTGTGACAACTATTTTGTATGTGATTGCTACATTTTTATGATTGTTTTCTTGTGGACTGCCCTTAGAGACTGATAATTGCTAGCATTTGGGATAGTCATTTCTTTGATAGCAGAGTTAGATCTTCTTTTCTTTCCATGTATGATCATTGTTCAGCCCTTGAAGGCTTCCCCTTGAATTCTTAGCATTAAAAGCATATGTTAGTATGCATGTTTAACTTCCTCAAACATGAGGACTCTACCTTCACATCTGCTCTTTCCTATGACTATTCTATAACCTATGTGCATCCATGCCATTAACTATCAAGACCTTCCACAGACCACAAAATAGCCTTTTGTCACCATTTGTCTGAAGTCATTTTCAAGATCTTGAACAATTTTATTATGCATTGAGGCATGGTTTAAAACTAGAGCGTCTTCTTGGTTATATCCATAATGAACATTGACAACCACAATAGCATTTTGACCATTATAGAACACCACCTTCTTGAGACAATTAGAAGACATATTCTTAAACAAAGTTTTCTGAGGATAAAATAATTGGTGTGAAGAGGTATCACATCTTGTACAAGAATTTGTTGTATAGTATCCTATTGCTTGCCATGAGTGTTTCTCTGATTTATAACAACAATTTTATGACTATTTTTCTCTTATTTATAATAGCAATTTTATGACTATTTTTTTGCTACCACAATTGTGACTTTCACCTTCCATTGTGACTGTAATCTTCTTCTTCTATGACTTCAGCTTCTAACATGAATGGTGCTCCACTTCAAACTTGGCTACTCTTGACATTTCATTTGCCAATGCTCGGCTTCTATTTGTCAATTGTCTTTGACTAGTCATATTATGCTGCCCTATCACAGCTAACTGCTCTTGACAACTTTGATATTAACTGTTGCAACTGAAATGTTGTCTCCAACCTACAGTCTAGTTTTGTCTTGTTAAATCCACCACTATTTAATTCATATCTCTTCTTCTAATCTTCATGTTTCATATGCAGAGGCTTTTCGAGAGGTTTTCCAAACATCAATGAGACCTCCTATTCAAAGACAAAAGGCCTGAATGCTTTTGTATTTGGTTGTCTCAAACATGGCCTATTCTTGACTGTCACAACTACTCCTTTCTCTATTTTTAGTGTCTTGAAGCATCGTGATCTTTACTCATTTATTGTTGACTGCCCTTCTTCATAGTCTGTTGCATTGTGCTTTGATATCCTTTGTCCTACATGATTGTTGTCCATTTATTATGACAATCTATTGTTCCATTATATGCTATGACAGCACTTATTGCTGTTCATCTCCTTATTTAATTGGGCAGTGTGCTTGCTGATGTGTGGTCATTACTCTATCCTCTCTTTTCCTTCATGATTGTCTTTATCATGGCTGCCCCTTTGATTGCCTTCCTGCTGACTGTTATTGCTCTTGACAGTTGTGGTTTGCCTTCTGAATATGCTCCTTGGACTATGTTCTTGCATTTGTATATTGCATCTGAAATGTTCTATAAGGTCTATGAGTTGGGCTCAACCCTTGTGGGAGCCACATTTCCCTCCACTCATAATGTAGCCTGATGAATCAAACAAAAACATAATTACACCTGTATCTACACATGAACCAAACATGTTAAGAAAAACAAGGACTTGCAATCAATATTCTTGATTTGTCTTCTCAAAACTCCCTATGACACTAACTAGTTTACTGCATCTAAAAAACAAATTGTATATTTATAGATGTATATCATATGATGTATGATGCCTCGTCATTACTCTAACATTAGTTTTCCAAAATTTTATGCAGATAATTAGGGGGTAGTAAGGAGATAGCAGCTAGATGTGGGACACATAGACAATATAGGATGACACAAGACACAGCAACAGGATGAAGGCTCATCATTCAAGCAATGACGAGTCACCCTATCTCATATGCATATTTGTCTTTTAGTTCTTTTATAAATGTATAGTTTGTCTTTTTCATTTGCAATGAAACAGTTAGTCTCATGGCTTGTGTGAGACCTTATACACTTATTTTTTCAATAAAAATTGTTGATCTTTTAAAAGATTTGTACAATCTCTTAAATTTGAAATGCATTTGAATGTAACAATACAATGTAATCTTAATTGTATCATATATGTACATGGATATAATGCAGTAGAAATAAGAATGTACCTTTCTCTCCTTCAAAAACTGAAAAGCTCTACCTGATTGAGCTAGTAGTGAAATTTAGGTAACAAGAACTTAGTAATCCTTGAGGTGAGTCCCTTGTGCAATGGTTTGTACGATCCCCATGAAGATGACCCTAATGAATATAAAGATTTTGCTTTACAGAATGCAATATTTCTAGATGTTGACTTGATCAGGGACTCACACACCTTGGTATAGGGTAATGTATGTGGATAGTCACATGTATGGGCATCTTGGAAATGTTTGGGATTGTAAGGATGCGTTGGGAAGTTGATTTTGTTTTGGAAGAATTAGTAAGTTGGTTGTGATACCTTTGGTCATTAAAGGTTTAGTGTTGTGACTGAAATGTGTGATTGACATAGATGCTTCTTTTGAGTCATTTTGATCATTCTAAAGCCCTTGGCCTTGGCCTTGAGTTAGTTGTGAATGCCTTGGTTGGGGTTCTCTCATCTTGTTGTTTTAAACTTTGTGCTAGGATAGTGGCATGTTTTAGCCATGACTAGGGTTGGTTGGCTTAGCCCCACTCTAGTATCTTGGTGCTTTGAGCAAGTCATAGTGATAGTTATGCCTTGCCTAGTGTGTTTTTTTCAATCTATGGAAGATAGTAGTGTTTTTAATGGGCATCGGTAGTATCCTTGAAGAGTTTGGTAGGTGTTCCTTATTAGGAAGCATGAAGGGGCCCCACTTCAAAGGTGACTAGTAGGATATATGACTTTTGGTAATCATTTCCGAGCATGTCCTAGGTTGCCTAGATTATGTGGGGAATCATTAGTTGAGTTGATCATAACTTTAGTTAAGTATGTGACTACTATTCCTCTTCTCCCTTTTTGTGACTATGTTATATATATATATATATATATATATATATATATATATATATATATATATATATGGTGTTGTAATGTGCAATTGTGGATAGTTATTTAATTATTGTTTTAAATTTTATTATTTTGCCAACCCAACAGTATTGAGTTTATCTACTTGGGCTACTTAGCTGACTTACTTTCTTATAGTCCTCTTACCTCAAGGACTTGTTTAATCATACTTCAATTTTAATTTTGAATGTTACACTTAGGCATCATTTTTGAATTGGACTTATCTTTTAAATTTTATCTATCTCTTGGATCTTAAACCTTTGAATTTTATTTCATTAAAACTTATTCTAGACTTATCTTTTGCAACTTTTTATTTTGAGGATTTTCTTAATGGTTGTTACCGCTGGTACATGTGTAGATTATCTAACCTAACCTACCCATAAGGGGCACTTGGTGAGAGGAATATGGGAATAGTTGGTTTTGGTTGATGGCGAGAGTTGGGGTTGTTTAGAGGATCGATAGTGGTGGTTTGGGATTTCCTTGCTGACCTAGTACCCTATTGGGTATTACGTTGGTGCTTTTCCGTTTTGGGAGGTCAAATCTTTAGGTAGTAGAGATAGGTGCTAGAGAGGTTTGAAGGAGCAAACAAGATTGGGAAAATCTTGAGATCCTCCTATTGATATGAGGAACCCTTGTCCTCGTGATAGGGTCTCCCTCATTTAGAGAGGCTTTATGATTGCTCCAATCTTTTGAAGTTGGAACAAGAGTTTTGTAGTGGCATAATTGTTTAAGTTCATTCCTTGAGGCTATGGATGCTCAGCATGTTTGGATTTCTACCTATTCTGCAAGTTTAATTAGGCAGCCTAGTGGTGACTTGTTGATAGAAGGGGTAGCTGAGACTTGAGAGTCTCATGCTAGATGCGTGGAACCTTATGGTTTCAACTTAGCATCAATGATAAGGTGAGATAGATGTGTGTTTGGGACTTGATCAGTGGTATTGTGGCTAGTTGTTTGGCCAAGCTTCCTTTGGGTTGCTTTATGTTAGATAGGTTTTATATGGCTAAAAGAGGCTTAGTTTGCAATACTGTTAAGTTAGGGTTGGAAAAGCCTCTCATGGTGCTAACCTTCTTGATGTGTCCCATCCTTCTTGACCCCTAATTTTTCTTAGTGGCCTACCTTAGGGCATCTAATGCTCTTGTGTCTTTTTATGATCGTAAAGTGGTTAGAATAAGTGTTGTTGTTTGATCCTTGACCATCCTAGTCAAAGGAGGGTATCGTTGGGAATTATTGTTAGTTGAGTACTTATTAAGTTCCCAACTATTTCCTTACTTTTATTTTGAAATCATCTAAAGTTCACTATCATGTTAAGATGGCTTGTAGGTGGTTTTCTCTATGGTACCTCCGTGTTTACTCTAGGAGGAAGTTTAGCTCTATGGGAGGAGGATGTGAGGCCTACTTTTACCTCACTTTATATCCTTGATTTTCTTACTTATTGAAAGGATTTATATGATGGACTTGTAGACATTTGGGGACTATTGATCCTGTATTTAGACTATTTACTATATCTTGCTTGGATTAGTTAGATGGCTTATACTTTGTGGATGTTTAGAATATCATGTTATAATTCATTTTATCCTATGATGTTCATATGACATGTTGGATTAGATGTAGATGATATGTTTGGTAGTGATTTGATTTATGACATCTCTTGCAATATGTGATCCTAATTATATTTGTGAATTATGGATGAATTGAGAATTATGTAATTGTTTGCATGTGGTTATCATGATGTTATACTTGCTTATGTGATCATGTGTGTTTATATGTAGTCCATTTTTCTTTGGCTATATTACCATGTGCTATTAATGGGTTTATGGAAGTGTGCAGGTAACTTCCCATGCCCATGGAAATTGGAGGTCCAACAATAACCATATGTTATATCCCTGTTAAGTTGACCTAGTCCCTAAGTTGGACTAAGGTCATTTGTGATTGAGAATGTTGAATATGTTGTAATTGATTTATGATTAGATTTGTAAGGTTTACCCCTTTTATTTTATCTCTTGATATGTAGTAAAAAATTGTAATGTTGGGTTTGCACAATTTTGAGTGCTAAATGTTTGGAGCCCTTTTTAAGTGAATTTATGTGTTTCCTAGTGTTACTAATGGTCAAATATTGACCCTAGGGTCTAGGACCATTCTTAACATGTTTAAACATGTTTTAAACCATGTTTGGTCACCCAAACTTGGCCCTTGAGTCAAGTGACGAGTTTTGGAGATGTGAGAGGTGGTTAGCATGTCACCATCTCACTTAACCTAACCTCACTCACTTGGGTAAGGTAACCCTTGCTTCAAGTGCTTATGAAGTTTCTAGAACCTTCTCATATGTGTGTGACCTCTTTCCTATGCTCTCACACATGTGTGAGAGCATATGTGGGGAAGAGTGTAGCATAGTGGAATGAGAGGGTGACATGTGTCATCTCCTCATTCATGAGAAGCTTCCACTTGTGTGTTCTCTTCTCCCTATGCTCTCACACATGTGTGAGAGAATTTGTGGGGAAGTGTCTAGCTTGTGGGATGGGGAGATGACAAGTGTCACCTCCTCATTCTTGTGGGGTTGTGAGGAGGGTTATGTGGAAGGAAGAGAGGGTGACAAGTGTCACCTTCTAATCCATTAGGGTTTGTGAGACAAACCTATTTATCTCTCTTTGAGAAGAGATGAGCGTTCTTGCTTTCATTATTTTTGGTATTGTATTGGGGTTGGAGAGGACTTGGAGTAATTTTGGAGGAGTTGAGAAGGACTTGTATGGAAAGCTCTTCACAAACCTTCTCTACCCTTGAAGCTTCAGAGGTAAGCTCTCAAGGCTTTAAGCCTATCACTGTACTTACTTTTGCTTATGCATTTTTGAATGTTTAATGTTGGTTTTTTCTTATATGGTGTTTTAGTTTGGTTAGGTGGGGTTTGAAGGGTGTTTTGGTGAGCTCTCCATATGAGAGAGCTCAACTTTGTGTTGGGTGAGAGAGGTGTGAACCTCCTTGGTTCCCCTCATTGTTTTGGTATGGATTTTATGGCCATGGGCCTTGTATGGAAGTTTGTGAAGTATAAGTTTTATGGCAAGAGTGCCTTTGTGATGGTATTAAGAAAGTATATGGAAAGAGGCAATGAGATTATGAGAATACTTAGATTTATGAGTTTCATGAGTTGGGTTAACTTTGAGTTGAGAGTAGTCCACTCTCTCACCCTTAAACTCATTTACAAAATGAGTTAGTTTTGTGTTATATCTTGGTTGGGTGTTAATGTATTTGGTGTGTGTGTTTTACCTCTTTGTGGTTTGAGCCTTGGATATTGGAAGGTGCCTCCTAGCTTGAGGTGGCCTATTTTAGGCCTAGGTTGGGAGGAGAGCATTCCAAGGGCATGGATATCTATTTTTGTGTGTCTTGTAGGTTCATTGATGACTATGGAGGAGTTTGGATTTGGGAGAAAAACCTTGTGTTTAAAGAATTTATGTAATTGTGTAAATGAGAGCATTGAGATGCCTCACCCCTATTTGGGGTTTGTATTAAGTTGTTATTGTTTGGGACTTGAGCTCTCATAATGGGATGAAGTTTATCCTTTTAAACAATGTGATTATTCTAAATGTTAAATGAAAGTGATTTTGTATCTAATTTCCTATGTTATGGAATAAATAAATCTTCTATCTCTCAACCCTATCTCTCCTTTGCTATATGATTTAAACAAAAAAAAATACACTATAGTTGATTTAGAAAGAAAAGAAATAATGTTTCTATTTAGTTTTCATATATGCAAATGTGGGTAGTTTATATTTTCAACTGTTTGATATATCTTTACCTTATATTTATACTGTGGGTTAATTTTCAAATTGGTTCATTTTATATATATATATATATATATATATATATATATATATATATATATATATATATATATATATATATATATATATATATATATTCCTAATTTTATAAAGTAAATAACTCACTGGTTTTTTTGTGCTCAGTGGTTTTACACAGTGGACAAATAAAACTAGTGAATTATTTATTGGTCTATATATATAGTATAATATATGCTTTGTATTATGAAGTAAATCAAATTTTAAAAGTGTTATAAACTACATGCTTTAAAACCACCGAAAGTTCTTTATTCACAATACACATTAGGGTTTTATTTTAGCTTTGACAAAGTGATAATGGTTGGTCTGCAGGGGCTGAAACCCCTGCAAACGAGCCTCTGCATATTTAAAATACAAGGGAGGAGAGGGGACCCCGTTCCCCCCCATATAGTTTTAAACTATATGGGGGGCAATGGAGCGCCCCTCCCCTTGACCCCCCCTTATTTCTTGCCTCTGTGATTTCTATGTGGACCATTGGCAGTGTATCTCCCTGCAGTCAAAACAATGTTAACCTAAATTTATAACTTGCATTTTATTTGCAGTCGGTTCGCCCTTTTTCAGTATCATTTTTGTAATGCATGATATATATATGTGTGTGTGTGTGTGAAATGGATGGAGCAAAAAAGTAGGCAGGAACGCATTTTACAGAAGAAGTTGGTGAAAGGAACAAAGGAGAAGAAGCCTTTCTTAGCGATAAGGAAAGAGTGCCTTATGCCGTGATAGGATTCAATTCAATTCCAATTAATAGCGAAAGGAGAAGTTATGCATACATTACTAAAGGAGAGGCATACTCAAAATAGGAGGAGGAAATGGTAATAAATGTTAAAGAAAAAGTTCATAAAGATATTGAAGCCCTGGAGCGAACAACAATAATAGGAAGGGTAATAGGGAGGAATAGATCCAAGCGGCAAATTAAGGAATGGATTGGAGAAAACTAGGAAAAGGCAGAGATTGTTCATTTCATCCCTAAATAATTCTTCATTGTCAACTTCCAAGGGGAGACCAATAGGAATGAAATTTTGGAAAAATTGCCATGGAAGATAGGGCCAAATTACATCTATATGCAAAAATGGAGACCAATTTTTAATCCTAAAAATTTTGATTCATATAAAGAACCAATTTGAATAAGATTATATAATCTTCCTTTTGAATTCTGGTCAGGAGGCTATTTATATCAAATTGGAGATACCTTAGGGAACACGGTGGATATGGATATGTGAAATAGTGATTCAATTTATTTTGCAAGAATCAATTTGATAGCAATAAATAAAATCCCAAATAAAATAAAACTAATCACTTCAGCCGGAATATGGGAATAGAACATCAAACTTGAGGAGAAAAAGTTCTTTTGCCTAAAGTGCAAAAGCATAAGACATATGGAAACAAGATGCCCTAGAAACTCAAAAAGGGAAGAGGAAAATAATATAGGAGAGAATAAACAAACTGAGGAATCGAAGACTATGGAAATACAAAAAGAAAATTTAAAGCATTAGGGCTCGGAAGGGAAACCAGAAGTATCGGCTGAATCATCAAATAGGGACCTAGCTTCTCTGATCAAGGAGAAAAAGGAGGAGTCAAAACTTGAAATAGAGACAAATTTAGAGGACTTCACCCAAGACTTTTCAAAGAGACCTGAGGATAGGAAGGAGATTAATGAGCAATTTAATTCTCTAGAAGAGTCAAAGGATTTGGCAAGAAAAGGAATTCAGGAAGTCAAAGATGATTCCAATCCAGAGGTAGTGATGGAAATGCTGGAAGCAGCAGAGAGGCCAAATGAAGCTTGGTCAGAGGATGAGGAGATTATAGAGGATAGGGAGGAGATTGGCATAATTGACCCTAGACACATTAGCTAAACTGGTACAAGAGGAGTTAGAGGTAATCTGGGAACAGGGAAGAAGCTAGGAAGGAATACTGATAAGGAAAAAAGAGAGGAGTATGGAGCGGACAAAGGACTCTTGAGCATCAAAAAATACATTCTAAGATCCAAGGGAGGAAGCACCTCCCTTGGGAAGCCATGAAAATACTATCATGGAATGTTAGGGGCTTAAATGCCCCTAACAAGAGGCACACAATCAAGCACCACCTCTCTAAATTGATGTTAGATATAATTTTATTGTAGGAGATTAGGTTGATCTGGAAGAAGCTGCAAATTTCTTAAGACATTACAGGTTGCTAACAGATGTATTTAGTGACCCTAGGGGTACAGTGGGAGGGGTTGGATTAATGTGGAATCCTTCTAAGGTTGATATCAGAGAAGTAGAGGTAAGCCAAAATTGGATTTTAGGGAAAGTTTTCTTGTTTCATTCCAATATGATTTTTTGGATTTTTAGTGTATATGGTTCTATCAAGAGAGAGGAAAAGAGAGAAGTATGAAGTATTCTAAGCAGAATTCAATGGATTGGGGAAGAAAGAGTGATACTGGGAGGAGATTTTAATGCAATTTTAGGTCTGGATGAAAAAAGATGAGGTATAAGAACAGAAAATAGTGCAGCAAAAGATTTCAGGGATTTTGTGGCAAAGGGGAGTTTAATAGATTTTCCGCCTAAGGAATGCAGATTCACATGGACCAACAAAAGGGAAGGATTTACTAATATTGTGGAAAGACTGGATAGATTTTTATGCAGCATGATATGGTTGGAATCAGACCTAGGGATAGAATCAAGTATTTTGCCTTGCTCTCTGTCAGATCATTATTCCATCAAGCTAGAAATTAACTCACTAGTCAAACCCAAAAATTCATATTTTAAATTTGAAAAGATGTGGTGGAGAAGAGAGGAATTGGTAGAACAGATTGGGAAGTGGTGATTAGAGATACCTGGAAGTGGAGGATCGGTGAGTTTCATTTTTTGTAAGAGACTGGTACATGTAAAGAAAAGGCTAAGGGAATGGAATAAAGAAAAATTTAAGGACATATTTGCAAAAAAGGAGAGAGTAGAGGGAGAATTGGAGGAACTAAACCAAAAAATAATAAAGGATGGGATGTTTCAAAGTGATTATAAGAAAGAGAAAGAACTATTGGCAGAATGGGACGAACTTCTAGCTAGAGAAGAAGAGTGTTGGAGGAATAAAGCTAGAGAAGTTTGGTTGGAAGCAGGGGTTAGAAATACAAAATTCTTGCATAATTCAGTAAAAGCTAGAAGAATGAAGAATAAAATTTTAGAGCTCATTAACAGAAATAGAGTTACTTTAAAGAAAATGAAAGAGATAGAGGAGGAGGTAGTGAATTACTTCCAAAAATTTTTGGCACCAGAGGAAGGGTTCGACTAGAAGGATATTGACCCAACCACAAGTTGCATAAATTGAATACTTAATGAGGAAGAAAAAGAAGATCTTGAGAAACCCTTTATAGAGGAGGAAGTAAAAAAGGTAGCTTTCTAGTTGTACCCAGATAAAGCTCCAGGCCCGGATGGATTCCCAGCCCTTTTCTTTCAGAAGTGCTGGTCAATTGTGGGCAAGGAGGTTTGGAAAATTATTGAAGAGTTCAGAAAGAAGAATAAATTTGTAAGAGAAATCAATAACACAGTAATCACTCTTATCCCCAAAAAATCAGAATGCAAGATGGTAAGTGATTTCAAGCCTATATCCTTATGCAACACGGCTTACAAAATATTGGCAAAATCAATAGCAAACAGACTTAAACCAATACTGGGAAGAATCATCTCCAAAAATCAAAATGGATTCACACCAGGAAGGGAAATTGTGGATAGCATTATTTTGGTCAATGAAGTCATCCACTCGATTAATTAGAATAGACAGAAAAGTATGCTAATAAAACTTGATGTGAGTAAGGCCTACGACAGAGTTAGATGGAATTTTCTATTTAAGATCTTGGAAAAAATGGGTTTCAGCAAGAAATGGCTCGAAGGCATTCTCCAATGCATTTCCTCACAAAGAATGTCTATGGTAGTGAATGGTTCTTTATGTGTTTTTTTTAAATCTCACAAGGACTGAGGCAAGGGGACCCTTTGTCTCCTTGTCTGTTTGTATTAATGGCAGAAGTGCTCGAGAAAATGATACAACATTGTCAAAGGACAGGAGGTTGGAAAAGAATTCGGGTGGCCCGCGACATAGAGCCAGTCACCCATGCGCAGTTCGCAGACGATACCTTACTTTTTGGGGAAGCCAATCTAGCAAAAGTGGAGGCAATAAAGAGGGTCCTGGACTCCTATACAAATCTTTCAGTGCAGCTAATAAACATTGAAAAGATAAGAATGTATTTATTCAATACATCTAGAAGTTGGCAATAGCAGATAGCTACCATTTTGGGATGTCAAGAGGACTCATTACCAACCAAATATTTAGGGGCTCCCTTGTTCAATGGACCAATCAAGTCTCATCTATGGGAAGAAGTAATTGCTCACTCTAAAAATAAAATGGAAGCATGGAAAGGAAGGTGGTTAACCTTAGTAGGAAGGATCACCATGCTTAAAGCATTGCTAGGAGCACTTCCGATTCACTTAATGTCATGCTTTCAGGTTCCAAACAAAGCCAAGAGCAATTTGGAAAGTAGGTGGAAAAGATTTTTTTGGGAAGGATCTAAGAATGTAAGAAGGATTCCTCTAATTAGATGGAACAAAGCCACTTGCCCACGAGAACAAGGAGGAATGGGAATGAGAGAATTGAAACTCTAAATTGAAGCACTGGGAGCTAAATTGGTATGGAAAATGGTTAAACAACCACAAAAAATATGGTGTAGAATAATGCAAAGTAAATATTTAGATGATTTGGATCCCACCAGAATTTTGACCATAGCAAACCCAGGGGGCGGCTCGGTGGTCTGGAATTTTATCAAAAAATGCAAACCCATAATATTAAACCATCTAACATGGAGCATCAACAATGGGAGTAAAGCAAATTTATGGATGGACTCTTGGGAAGGGTGGCCTTCGTTAGACAATATACAAGAGATTCAAGAATTAAAAACACAAATGATTCAAGTCAAGGGGGAAAAGGTGGTGGACTATTTCGAAGGGACGGATGAGGAGGGAAGAGTCAAATGGGCGAACCTGGAGGAGTACAATGTAAGCAAGGAAATCAAAAGGAAATATACGAAAGTGCTCAATGAAAGAAGGATATGAACAAATAGTGACTCGGATGAAATACTGTGGTGTGGTGCCAAATATGGTTATTACTCAGTTAAAATAGGGTACCACCTTTTGAAATTGGACAAAGATAGTAATGCTAATGAAAGCTGGCCAAAAAACTATGCTGGGACAATCAAGTATTGCCTAAGGTAGGGGCCTTCCTTTGGATGGTACTACATAAGAGTATCCTAACTGGGGATAGGCTGCAGAAGTTGGGCATAAATGGGCCAAATAGATGTGTTCTATGTAAGCAACATGAGGAAACCTTAGATCATTTGTTGCTAGGTTGTCAGGTAGTCATGGATGTGTGGAATAATTTTCTTAATTTACTAGGGTGGAGGGGGGCTAAGAACTTTTCAATAGTGGATTTCTTGAAAAGTTGGCCAATGTTACAAAAAAAAGGTTTTTGGGTGCTATCTAGATTTATATTCCCTCCATGGTAGTCTGGCACATCTGGAGGGAAAAGAACCAGAGATTTTTTAAGGAAAAGGAAATTTCCATAGACAGATTAATAAGAAAGGCAGAAATTGGGTTAGTAGAAATAATAAATTCCAAAGCACATTTTAGAGGAGGATGTAAATTCACTAGCTGGGATGATTCCATTATGAAAAATTGGTCAGACCTTAAGGTTCCAAAGGGATTGGGTGGAGGAAAGAAGAAAAGGGTTCAAACCAGATGGTTGGCTCCTCCCAGTGGTAGACTTAAATTGAATTTTGACAGGGTGTCTAAGGGCAATCTAGGGCAAGCAGGATATGGCTTTATTGTTAGAGATGAGAAGGGAGATCTCTTATGGGCAGCCTCAGGTTACTTGGGAATACCTTCAAACAATGTGGCAAAATTAGAAGCTTTCACCAAAGGAGTTGCAGAATGCAAGAAAAGAGGGTGGACTAACATAGATATAGAAGGGGATTCTCATCTAATCATTAATGCAATTCATAGGAATAATTCAGAAAATTGGATTTTAAAAAAAGGAGTAAGAAGAGTCATGGACACCCTACGAAATCTAGATTTCTCCATTATTCACATTTATAGAGAAGCTAACAAGGCAGTGGATTTTTTGGTAAACCAAGGAGTCACGAGTGGTAAAAAGGACCTTGGTAGTTTGGATGTTGCAAGCTGGACTGGACTAGATGTTGTACTTCATTCAGATGTGGAGCAATCATAGGAGGAAGAAGGTTTGCGGGGTTTGCATCCAATGGTTTTAGCTTCAAGACTAGGCTAGAAGGAATATGAGAGGATGAGCACCATTGGTAACTCAGCAGATTTGGGAAATATTCCTAAGGATGTGTGTCTCAGAATGGAAGCAGGGAAGAGGCATGGAGATGATGCTCACCAAGACTGGTGCTTCTTTTTATAGTCAAGTGAAGTCCTCCTCTTCATATCGAAGAGATGGCTAAGATTATGGGAGTAAAGTGTAGGTGCTTAGGGGAAGGGAAGGAATAGCAAGTAGGATGTCTATTTAAATTGAAAGAGGAAGTTGCAAGGACAACGATTCTCTAAGTGATTGGCAAAGGATCTTGGAGTGGCGGTCATGTGCATAATGGCCGAGTTTACCAACTATTTTTTGCCAACATTTATTTGATTATGGGAGGCTCTTTTTACGAGGTTTCCTGGGGCGCTTGACTAGTTGCGCAAGCCAACCATGCAGTGGTGATGGGGGAGATTGATGATGTAGGGGCAGACCAGGCAGAAGAAACACTAAAATCTACTTATGCAAGGAAGATAGCAACATTCTTGAAGCTTACAAAGAAGGCATAGAAAACAGAAGTTTGGAAACCTTTCGCAAACTCTTGCAGGAAAACAAAGGAGAGTTCATGGATGGTCAAGTGGGAAGGCTGTTGGATGCTACAAAAGGCATTATGTTGATAATGCATGAAATTATGTGACAGTCTTCTCTAGTATTTGGCTAGAGGGACTGTATTTGGACCTGCTAGAGGCACTGATAGCCTTTAGTTATGTAGAAAAACTATCATGGCATACCCAATAGGGTCCTAGCCATTAAATAAAAGTTGGTTTTTTTGTTTCAAGATTCTTATATACCAAAAGGGAGCCATCCCCAAGATGGCACTTACCTAACAAATATATATATATATATATATAGATGTATATTTTAATATCTCTATGTTATAATTTTTATTCTAGATTCTCTGAGAAGAATAAGTACCCAGGAATAATTGATAAGAAAACCAGAGAGTTTAAATCAAGCAAACTTAGAAAATAAAGGCATAGGCTTTTCATTTTTAAACTACTTCTTTAACTCTTGCAATCAATTTAAACCTATGCACTAAGATAAACATAGATGGGTAGATAGAAAATCAAATGTTAGGAAATTTATAAACATGGTGCAACCTGTAGAAAATGTAGAAAATAAAATTTGTAAATGTATAAACTATTCCTTGCTTGGGATGATACCTCCCACTTGGGGAGGTACCATCTATCTGTTGATGATGATTGTTAGTCATAACAACATGCATAAAAATTTGCACAACAAACCTTTATTATCTTGTAAAGTATGATCAACTTAGGATAAGTTGATGACTCCAAGTCTCTGTTGATTAGGTCATGATCATCTAACGTTACTCAGAGGTTGATGTGACATGTTGTTTTCCATTTCAAGGGGCCTTACATTTGTCTGGATGATTAGTATTGTTCTATTTCCTATAAATTTACTCCACAGAGAGGTTACCTCTACTCTATTTCCAAAGATAGCTGATGTGTTTGCAAGTTTGATCAATTCTTCTGATTATTGATCATCATGAGCCTATTCTTTCTTCTACATAATATATTTACTTAAATGATGTGTCTGTAAGTGGATATTTGCATGTATCTCTTGGATATTTGTATGAATTTGCATGATATTTGTCAGTTTAACATGCTTTTACTCTAAATATGCTATATATTTCCAATTATCTATGGGATATCAGCATATTTCATGTTATTTTCTTTTAATTCTCTATTATTTGCAATTATGAAGATGAATTGTTATGAAATTGAAAGAAATTTAAAAGAATGCTTCTAAGTTTAGTGAATCTTTAGCCATTGAACCACATACATACAAGATACTTTCATGAGGAGAAGAAATCAAACCATATTGTCACCAGGATGTTCCACAGCTAGATACAAATGATGCTAACTTCAAAGGATAAGGAATGAAAACAACACATGCAGACTGACAAGCACTCCAAGGGACGCAGCTGCTTAATGCATGTATCAAGATTTCAAACACAGATTACTCAATATTTATGATTATTTGTAATCAAATTGTCTTCTCTTTCATTTAGTATGCATAACATGTATATTTACAACAACTTTGAAATGAGTCCTGATATTTCAACAATTAAATTTCAATTAAGTTTCAAATATTCACAATATGGCACCCCTACACCTTTTACAGAATAAGGTGAGGGAGCAGTTACAAATGACCTACGGTTAGGATTTGTCAATTAAGATCAATGGTAGATTATCACTCCTTGACTTAGTCAACCTTCCTTCATGGCACATGCTACCAGCTAGAAACCATCTGGATGACTCATTATCTTATGAGTACCTTATGTTTATATCCTCTTGTGTTGCATCTTCATTTATTCCTCAGGTTCCTCTTCTTCATGTTCTTCTTCTTCATCATGATCATCATCTTCATTACTTTCTGTATCGCTATCACCCTGATGAACATCATTCTATATATGGACCTTCATTGCTATCCTGATATTCTCATAGGCTTGTACTATTTTATCTACCTCCCCGCCATCTTGGGTTTTGGCTTTTGTAATGGCATGCTTATGAGACTAGAATTTAGCTTTGATCGCATCCAGCTTACTCTTTCTACTGTTTAGAGTCTCATTGTAAGTCTCCACCTTGACCTTGATCCTCATGATCTTATTCATCACCTCTTCTGTCAGGTGGGTGAGGCGGTCATCAGCTACCGGCTGGAAATTATCATGCAGAGCTTTGATAGAAAAGTATGCATCTTGATTTTCTATCTTTCCCTCTACTTTCCCTTCTAATGCTTCAAGGATCTCTACTTCATGTGCCATCATACTGTGTAGCTTTATACTGATATCCTTGAGCTTGCCACTGCATTTCTTCAGGATATCACATTAGAACCTGATATCCTCATACCATACATCTATTAGCATGGGAGTGTTATTATTCAACACTTGATTGTTTATTAGGATCTGAGGATCAATCCTCTTCATCTCACTCAAAGCAGTTAGGTCCTTTTCTAATTGGAATGACCATCTCCCTGTTTCATTCTACATTTTATCCATTTTTCTCTTCAAAATGCTTAAAGAATTCCACCTCTATAGAGAGGTTCTCAATACATCCTTAGCTCCTATGAGGGCTGATAGCATCCACTTATCCATGATCATGGCCTTGTGCTTCATGAGGTCCAACTTGTTAACCTCTTCCTGGGATATGTTAGTCAATGGGACTACCGGATCCACTATTGTACTATCAGGGTTAATCAACCTTTATATATGAATACAGCTGGGCAATGTGCTCCTTATGCTGTTTATTTTTCTCTTTCTCCTTCTTTACCCTTTGGGTCAAAGAATCAATGATGTCCTTCCCTTCTTGACCCTCTTGGTCTTCATTATCAAAACCCAAATCAATATTTGTGATTTGGAACTCCTCAAGGGTGATCTTGCCCTTCTCTTTCTCTACAGTGGGAAGTGCTACTTGGGCAGTCCTTCTGCCTGTAGTAGGATCTCTTCTAATAGCTGATGTCAATCTAGCTTCCCTCTTGGGTTTTATTATTGTCTCTGCAAACAAGGTGGAAACATCAAATTCTTGAGTTTTAAAGCCTTGTTCCATACCTATTTCTTTCTCCAGCCACTGAGGCACTTCATTTTCAGATCCTTGTTGTCCTTTGTCATCATCATGCCCACCTTGTTTTCCAATATCTGTCTCTATTCTGGGTGGAGAAGGCGACTTCCTAGTTTCTTGCTTATGGAGTTCCTCATGAGGGGGATCTTATTGCATCTCTTCTTGCAGAGGGGCCACTTTCTGTAGGGGAGGATCCTATGGAATGTCCACATGATGATCCTGCGCTTGATCCTGCACTCCCTCTTTCTGTGTTTCATCCACTTTGGTATTTTCCTCATTTTGAGGCATGTTGACATCTATGGCTATCTGTGTGTTTGGGCCTGGTACATCACCCTGATCTTGGGTCACATTTTGTTCTACACCTGATGCACTTACATCTTGTGTCTTAAGGTCCTCATGACCTGATTTATCTTTTTCTCCTGTATATCCTTGAGTATGGGTAGCATCATCACCTGATGTATTTTTACCACCCTCACCCTTTTGTTGGACTTCCACTATCTTTGGCTCAGCGTGTATCTCATGTTGTTGCCGGCCCATATCCAGAGCATTGCTTTCTTCCTCTACCTGCTTGGCTACTCCAATGTTCTCTGTTACATCAGGTGCACCTGATTTGTCCTTAGAGCTCACATCCTCCCTGTATGTCAAATCTATAACTGCAGGGCTAGTCACCGAATCAACCAATTTGTCAAGCCTGATTTGTTGGGCTGCCCTTTCTGGGCTACTCTCCTTTTCTTCCTGAGCTGTTTGCTTTACCTCCTCCAATACCGCCATCAATGCTAATGGAGTCCCATGTGGAGTCATGCGGGTACTGGAGGCAAGAGTCTCCATCCTCTAAGAGGCTACATTCTACACTACTTCATCATCTGATAGGTCCACGATGTCTTCCAAGGAGAAAGGACCACCCTGACCTGCTTTGAAAGCTTCTTTTGTCTGTTCTTCTACTCTCTCAGTCTTAAACTTGATAATAGTGGGAAGTGGCACATCATGTTGTATCTCCTTCCTAAACACTTCACCACCAGCTCCATTCAATACTATAGGATCAGCCCTGACATCACCCCACATGGATGTTCTTTGCTTCTTGGGTGGTGATGGCAGCATTACTACCCTCCTCTTCCTACTGATCATCATTGGGTCATCACTTGTAGGCTCTTTATTTATAGGCTCCTCCTCCAATGAGGTATCCTCTTCTACCTCATGTTGTGAGGTTTGGCCTTCCTCCCATACTTCTATGATTTCTATAGTTGGCCTTAGGATCATCTTTGTCTTAGGCTTATCCATCAGAGGTGGTGCAGATGAGGCGAATGCCTGTCCTGATGTTGATGCACCTGCAGTTGGTATGGCAATTCTTTCAATTATCACCCCTTTGGGTTCATCATTAGCCTTCTTTCCTCTAGGGGGACCCTTCCTCTATTTCTGTGTGGGTAACCTCTCTCCATTAGATTTCCCTTTCTCATTGAGGTAGTCATCATACTCCTCATCAGTTAGTTCCTACCTTTTCTTCTTGGGATCAACAGTAAGGGATACACCCTTTTTCTTCAATCTATTTATCTATTCATCCACCCAAGCTTGGGTTAATTGCAGTACCCCATCTGTAAACTAATCCAAGGAAATATCCTCTGCCTATGTTAGATCAGGGCCTGAGATGGTGTCATTGTACACCTTCTTGTCTTCATATTCATTTGACATTGTTTTTCCATCATCCTTCTTCAGTTGTGCTGGCACTAGGATGCAGTCATATGTCCTTATCTGGTTCAAGGTGAGCCTTTGGTATTTTCTTCTTCTCACCTCAGCTTCATCCTCACAATTTGTCTAGAAATCCTCCATATGCTTCTGATGTATAGGCTTCCCCATTATTTTCTGCATTCTGCCATAAGGGTCATAAGATCTAGCCAATGAAAATGGCTACAGATACATCAGTTTTAGACCTCCCATGGTATGCTCTATGCTTTGTGAATCTGAGCACATATACCAACCCATAGATACTGGAAATAGTACTGAAGGTATCTTCTTTTGTCCTTTATATGCCTTCACTATGGTAGACACTTATCTTAGAAACTCGATCAGGACCACCCCATCAGTAGGGTACCTGGGTAGCATAAGGGGTTGTTCTTCAAATCCCTCTATTATTATATATATGAAGGTGGCATACTGCATGAACCAGGCCCCATGTCTGTAAACAACTTCCTGAGCCTCCATGCTCAGTCTCTTGGTTCTATCTTCCTCCATTGTTCTAACTAGATTCATAGAGAATGCATCATTCACTAATTTGTAATCTAGGAGGTAGTTCTTTCTCTGTAGTTGAGGATAGTGATCCCATATGTGGGCATCATCTACACCACCGCCAACCTTGCCCACTGTAGTCAGGGCATCAAATGTTCCTTTGTAAGAACATGAGTACACAACATACGAGGTCATATGGAACATGCATGCTTGACCTCCCAGGTTCCTCATCCCTTTGTCTAGCACATCACTGATGACCTTGGCCCACAATGGCTTGTTATCTATATAAAGGACCATCTGGATGATTCCAAACACCCAATTCTTAAAATTTCTAGCATGAGGCTGACCTGTCATCCTGCTGAGCAGGGCAATCATGTATTGATACTCATCATCAAAATCAAACTTATATAGGTGGACGGGCAACTTAGCCGAGGCAGTGTAGGTGTTGCTCTTCAACCTCCATTGATACATCCTCTTCCTTGCATTCTTCTTATTGTTATTATACTTTGTCTCTAGTTTATGTAGATCCACACTGACCACCCTCTTTCCAACTAGCAAATTGAAAGTAGATGTGATGCCCTTAATCGAAAAGTCAGCATATACCCTTCCATGCTTCTCCACCCGCCTGGTTTGAGGGTTATAGTTCCTAGCACATTCTACTACCAGTTTTGGGGTCTCCATGGAATATGGGAATCCGACGGCATGCCACACTCCTGAAACATATATTGCATCCAAAAGGGTATTGTCCTTATCATGATCTATTCTGGATGACCATACTACTAGGTCTGTATCTCCCTGGTGAGTGTCACCAATGACACCATACTTGAATTGTACCCCTTCGGCCTAACAAACATGGGCTTAAGAAATTCTACATTAGACCTATTCCATCTAAGATCCAACATGGAATCCTACAATAAACATGCCTTGTCTCACTTCACAATATCCATATGCATTTATACAACATTATATATCTCTACGGCATCATGCATATTCTATTCATTACTCTTTACTTCACCATGATATGCACATTTATAGATTCAAACCACAAGAAAGAACATACTGCCTAAACATATAGATAATGACAATAGGAGGTTTTTAATTACTTACCTGATGGCACTTTCCTCCTGGGTTAGATGGGTGATTACAGAAAAAGGCTATAGATGCTGATGATCACCCATTCCATTACGCTAGAAGATTTAGTCCATTCACAGGTAGCTCATATGGGGGTTTGACTTCTCTACTCTATAATTTCTTGTTTTTTGCAAGGTAAATGAAAATAACCCCAGAAAGTTACCTTTAAATGCATCTGCAAGGCAAATTAGGGTAAAAATGAGGTAAATCAATCAACTTCGTTGATCTTCTGCAATGAATCCATGGATGGTGCCAAGTGTTTGAATTGTATTCGCAATCGGTGGGAACCTATCTACTGCATTTAAGTCCATTTATTGTCAGGAAATAGGGGGAGGTGATCTTCAAAAGATCAGGTGATATTCAAAATATGACCCCCACCTGGAGAAAATGACCTTCTGCCTTTGAGTGGCAAAACTAATGCAAAAGAATCAAGTGATGTGGTCAAAGGTTGACCACATGTAAATTGGGTCATGAATTTAAAATTAGGGGATGTTTAAAATATGACCCCGCAAAGAAAATAACCCACTTGGGAAAAGATCAGGGTGACGTCACCATGTCAGTGACCTTGTTTAAGCATTGTGTTATAATGACGTCATCGTCATGTTATTGAATATGGTGGGCATTAGATATATACCTCCGCGGGGAAAAAATGAAATGATGACTTCATCACTAGGGTGATATTCTTTGTTCATTGGGATTAGATGACGTCATCGTCATATTGGCATAGGGTGATATTTGTAAGATCGGGTGATATTGAAAATATGACCCCCCAAAAAATATGCAAAGTTGTTTTGATAGGAAAATAACAACTATCACATAAAATTAATGTCCAGACTTCATAGACCAACTAATTATTAGGTGATAAACTTATATCAGGGTGATCTTATATAATGTGACTAATGTTTGAAATATGACCCCCCTCCTTGGAATATCAGGTTTGACTGAAACTTTGACTTAACATAACTTTCTCCCCTTAGAGAATTTCAGGGTGATCCAAAAGGCAAACCTACATCGAATTTCATACACTTTCCAACTATAAGTTTAATAATGTTAAATACTAACTTTGGTAACTGACCTCATCATGGTGACCTATCTACCCCTTGCAGGGTGTTCATTCATGACTTAATTTTACCAGACCGCCCAAAGCAGAAAAATAAACAAGCCAAAGCAGCAAAAAGGTTGGGTCCCTATTTTGTCAAGTCAAAATGGTGCATGTTGTGTAACCACACAACACTATCCACTTGGCCTCCTTGAAACCTGCACATCCAACTAGAAAACAATTAGACTTGATTGTTAGGAAATGATAATTTTGGACTATTTATAAATCCCTATCTAGGGTTTGGTGCCCTAGGATTAGGGAGAGGTAATTGTGCTAATTAAGTTGCTAATGGAGTTTAGTGTGTGTGCAAACCCCACTTAGTTAGTGGAACCCCTTTTGTCTCTTTTTTTTTATTCGTAATGGAAATTTTCTATATTGAGTAGTATGTAAAAAAGAACAATACCTCAGCCCTTTTCTGGCTAGCAGTTTGATAGTAAAATATCTACATTCACTGTTTAGATACTTATATGAAAATGTGACCATGCAGGGTCTGAACTACTAATCCCTTAAGGATACCCAAAACTATACACCTTCTATGACTACCTATCAACAGGCTTCTACTAAACAAAATGAAGCCAAAGTATTAAAGCAGAGGAAACAAAACACGAGACCAGCTACTTATCATATTCATTCAGCTTCACGTTGAAATCTTCCACCCACTGGAGGCCTTTGAAAATGTCCAAGCCCAACATCCTTCTGATGAAATTGACTGCCACATGAGCCTGCTCCTTCAAGACCATGAGATCAAACCCTTTGATGTCCAGAATGAATGGATACAATTTGATCACTTCACCAGGGTCACTGAGGAGATGCCAAACCCTTAACTGTGGGATACCAATACCAACACTGGCCATCTGTAGAGTCACTTCCAATTCACCCAAGTGCTCAGGATTGAAAATGCCTCTCATTAAGGATTCTACATCTACCTTCGAAGTGTTCAACTCCAACAACATTGCCAAAACCCTCGATTAAATATCTGTGTCCACATGGTATCTGTCTTCATTCACCATGAAGTGTTTACCCAGAATCATTCTAACTACCTCCACCATTAAATCATCTAACCTACGAAGCATCCTCTAAAGTCTGATATCAGTGATTTGGCCAAGGAAGGCCATTTGCCTCTTCCTACTGACCAATCTGATTGGGGTTTCCATTCCCCCATAGCGGATGGACTCTACTGAGAAGATAGCCATAAAGTGAGAAGGCATTTGCTAGGGAACAGAGAAAGAAACTGCTAACAGAAGAATCCCTCCTTCCCTAATATCCCCCTTTTCCATACTTCTATATGAAGCTTCTCGAAGACACTCCTAAAACTGATAACTCGACGATGCCAAGGCTTGAAAATCATTAAATACAATGATTTTTCCCTTCTACCTCCTTTGCCTCGGCCTTGCCATCCATGATGGTATGGCAAGGCTCCCTACCAACCTCCCACAGGAGCCTTGCTTAAGATAGAACTAATTCTCCTGAGGAGAAGATTTCTTTGACTAAGAACCCATCTATCCCAATGTTAGATAGCCTATCTACTTCTTGGTTTCCTTCTCTTAGAATATGATTGAATGTTACTTTGTCAAAACCTTCCAGCAAGGAAAGAGCTTGATCCAATTTAGATTGAAGTCTCCAATTTACTAATCTTTTGTTTCTTAATCTGTTGATGACAATCATTGAATCACCCTCTATCTCAAGATTTCTTATTTTAAGATCCCTACACATCCTAACTCCTAGGATTAAAGCCTAAATTTCTATCTCATTGTTGGTGCCAATCTTGAGAGGAGCAGCCAACTTTCCCAACACTTCTCCTTTTGAGTTCCTAATGATACACCTTGCCCTAGATGGGCCCGGGTTTCCTCGTGAAGCCCCATCAAAATTTAGTTTCAGCCAACTAGCCTCTGGAGGAGACCATCAAATCTTTTTCCTTTCTTCCTATGTTTTAAGACCTCCTTCTCCTACCTATGGAGCTAGAGAGAGCCCCTTCCATCTTCTCATCATCTCTGCATCCTGGCCTGTAAGGATGAGATGAGCCGAATCCTGCTCTACTAGTCTAGAATTTACTACCTCCACTATGCTTGTTTCAACTTTGCTAAGAAGAGATTGCCATGGCATTTCTTTTTCCTAAAATATTCTCCTATTATGCTCTTTCCAGATTTCCCATATCAAAATGGAGGGTGCTGAGACCCACAGACCCCCAAACATTATTTTCTGATTCAAAAGGGGTCAGGCAAACAGCCAGTCCAATAGACTTCTAGGGGGCGTTGTTTTCCATTGGAACTTATTAAAAAGCCATTGCCAACCTCTTGAGGTGAAGGAGCAATGAAGAAATAAGTGATCTTTGTCTTCCTCTGCTTCTTTACAAATAGTGCATCTCAAAGGACCTTCAAAACCCATCATTCTCAATCTATCCGTTGTTAAAGCCTTACCTTGAGCAGCCACCCATGTGAAAACACTTACCTTAGGGAGACATTGTTTGTTCCAATAGAGCTTAGTTGGAATCATTCCTGAGGGTTTGAATGTGTCATCTAGAGCCCTATATCTTTCTTTGACCGAATACTTCCCAGAAGTTGAGGCATTCCATCTGAGACTGTCCCGACCCCTTCTAAAACTTATGGTTCTCTTGGCCAACTCTTCATCAAACTTTTCTACCAAACCAATGTCTAAACTGAGTCCCCACACACTCTTCTATTGGCAAGAGACACTATATGGATTCATGGTTGTTGCCATTGATGGCAACAAAGGTCATCCCACATATCCGCAGGTCATGGTGTGTCTCTACCGGAAGTTAGAATGAAGATTATTGTGGTCCGATGAACAAGAACAGAGCATGTGGCAAGGTCTAACAGACTGGTCTGGATCTCTCAGAGGAAGTATCTTGGCAAAGTGCAGTTTTTGGGAAGTCAAGAGGACTACCTTGAGTAATAGATTCCAAGGTTGTAGCCTCCGGTGATAGATGAGGTAAAAGATATGAATACTTGAGTACCAGGTTCCTGAGTGACAGTGTGAACAGAGGAAGAACTGACTGACAGAACATCAGACTATTTTTCGGATGTGTTACTAATGATGGTAAAGGTTGTGAAGGCATGAATCATGTTTGGCCGACATGATAAATGATTTATACAAGCATAGTTTTGATCCGCATTACCTGGTGTGGAAGGATTCAGCTGACAGATCAAAGTTTGTGAAAAGAATTGACTATTCCGGATGCTGACTTGAAAGGTGATGAAATTACTTGTGTGGATATATATACACGATGGATTTAGTTGTGAGAAGTGTTGTGGTTGTAATATGGTGTGCGAATAAAAAGCAGAGAAGAGCAGAAGCAGTAAGGAAGGTCTGATATGTGAAAGGAAAGCAGCATAAGAGAAGAGGAAAGATGAAGTGCAGCAGATCAATGTACTGAGCCTAACCGGAACTGAACTCCAGCATATGTGGATGCTTCTAATCAGTTCAAGTATTGTATAACATTCTTTTGTAGACAGTGTGTCTCCTTGTAGGCAGTGTGCCTCCTTTATGAGTAGTGTGCTCGGGCAGTGAGCCCTGATTGGCAAGTGCCATTTTTTATTTCCTTATTCTTCTAATAGAGAATAATCTTTGGGTTAATCACCCCGTGGTTTTCTCCCTTAATAGGGTTTCCATGTCAAAAATACTGTGTCATGTGTTTTTCCTTTTCATGGTAATGTTTGCTTATTCGAATTAATGTTGCATTGAATAATAAGAAAGATCAAAAGGAAGAATTAATTAGGATAACTGATTCACCCCCCCTCTCAGTTATCAACAATTGGTATCAAAGCTAAGTTCCTCCCAACAAGAGTCTAACAACTCGAGGAAGATCTGGGAATCCAAATGGATACATATGGTTTAAAGGAGCAACTCAAGACTGCTCTTGAGGATCTTGAACAATCAAACTCTGAAGTCAATGAATTAAAGGAAAGACTCAAACAGGCTGATGATTTCATGAGAGAACTAAAAGAGAAATTAAGTCTCTCTATGAAAAAGAGAAAGGAGCTGCTTCAGCAATTGGCAAGACAAAGTGAAGCTAATGATGCAAATGAAGAGCTGACTGAAAAAAACAAGTTATGTGAAAAGTTATCAAAAGAAGTCATTATGGTAAGACATGAAATGGAATCAGGAGTTATAAAGTTTACCCAAGAGATTGAAGAGAAAAGAAAAAATGAAGATGATCTAAGACAATCTCTCAAGGAGAAATCAAAAGATTGCCACCAAATGGAGAGAATTATCAGACATCTTGAATCTGATCTTGAAGATGCTAAAGAAAATGAAGAAAAACTTGAGGATCAAATTGTCTCTCTTAAAAGGGATCTTCAATCAGCAAATGAATATAAAGAGAAATTCAAGATAAGTTCTGTTCAACTTGAAGTTCTTCTTGGAAGTCAAAAAAGGGTAGATGACAAGTGTGGTTTGGGATATGAGAAAGGAGAAAGCTCCGGATCCGGTCAAAAGATTTTTGGATCAGAAAATCCAAGGAACAGGCCTAGAAGACCTCCGGTAAGACAGCCCAATGCTCAAAGATATCCATCTTTCAATGGATACTGCCACAACTATAATCTCTTTGGTCACAAAGCTAATCAATGTAGAAAGAGAATGAATCAGACTAATTCTTCCTTCTCAGGACAGTGTTTTAACTGCAAAAGGTATGGTCATAAATCTCATGAATGCAGAAATATGCAAATGAACAAATCATTCAATGGTAGATGCTTTGCATGCAATAGAATAGGCCATATGGCTAATCAATGCAGATCAAAAGGATATCAGTCAAATATGCAAAGAAATTTTGTTTGCCAAAACTACAATAGATCAGGTCACAGTGCAAAATTCTGTAGAAACAAGAATCTCGACAAAAGAGGTCCGGTATATCATAATCAGAATCAAGATAAGGGGAAACAAAAAGTGAATGCGGATGAAGTTAAAAGTGAGATGAGCAAGATTTGGGTGAAGAAAAGTACAGAGAATATAGAGGTTGGATCCGTACCAGACTCTGGTGCTAATATTCCTTCTGGAAATTAAAAAGTTAGCTCTGGCACAGGGGGAGACACAAAGAAAACCTTGTTCCCCCAGCCAGTCAAGTGGTGCCAGAATTGGCACAAGAAGAGGATGCGGAATAAAAGGGTCTGTAGATATGAGTCCTGAGATGATCTAGTTAAGATTTCAGAGGTCCGCATGAAGTTATGAAGAAGTTGTGATCAATCAAGTAGAACCAGTTTTGGGAGATGCTCCGGAGTTTCAAAGGATTACAAAAAGGTTTGGTGAGATCCGGAAGTGCATTTTCCTATTTTGTAGATTGGACAGAGTGTTTGGGATGTCCTTGTGATGTGTCATCTTGATTTGTTCATGTTTTGGAAGATTCACATGATGTTCATAGATCTGGATAGATCTGGTTCTTCAAGTCATCCGAATAAGGCAAACGAGAATAATGTAGGCCGAGCATTTATTGCAGCCTGATATTAGGGTTTGCGGAGTGATATAAAGGTTTTCTCTTCAATCACTTGTTCATTCTACATTCAAGAAGAAGCAAAAAGTGGAGCTCTACAACAAAATTCATCAAGTTCACCGAAGATCACTTGTAGAAGTCATTACATACAGAAATCAATCCAACCACTCCGTGTAACCAAAGGCGCATAAGGTATTTTCTGTTTTCAATATCTCACTGCAAATCTTTTGAAAAATGGCTACTCTGAATATAGTAAAAATCTCAGATAGGCCCCGACTTGAATTTAAGAAACACCCATACAAGTCATTGGAGGTAGATCCCTTAGGAGCATTCTCTAGTGTTCCACATGGCATTTTACACATAGAAGACATTAGGGTTTACATACATGCAAGTATTAAGGAATTTGGGAAATTCAAATTGAGAGATTTCTATCACAAACAACTGATAGACAATGCTTTTGAGCTTAAACCAGAGTATAAGGGTATCCAAAAGAAACATTTTGATCAATTCATTCATTTCCCCTGCTTTGAAGAAGATGAATGGGTCTGGTACGTATTGAGTAGGGTGCATGACAACTTCCTATGGCTAGATAGACCCTGCAAGATCACAAAAGAGGCAATTAGGGTAGTAACTGGTCTATACTCTTCCGGAGGGATACCTATCCTCAAATCCATCAAAAATAACATTGTAACTGAGGCCACCGGATCAAAATTTGATAAGAGGACAATGACCATTGAAGATATTTTTGACTCGGATATCAAGTTTGCATCTATGATAATAGGATACAAGATTTATCACTCCAGTAGGGAAAATTCTGTATCCGGAACTGTAGTATATACTGCCTATGAGATGCTAAGAAAGAATGCAGATTATGATCTCTGTGAACTTCTTTTAAGCCAATTAATGGAAAATATACAAAAGATCAAAAAGGACAAAAAGAATTCTTTCAAGTATGGTACACTTATATTATGTCTATTTTTCTACTTCATGAATGAGCTACCCGGATCAAGTGGATGGGTATGGCAGAATGACAAACCTGTAGCAGTCCAGATCAGAGATTATTTACATGGACTTGGGGATGCCAAAGCAAGAAATACAGCCCTGTGGGGATACTTCAAAAACTTCCATACAATGATGCAAGCAAGAGAGAGAATTCCCCAGTCTCTTGTTGAAAAATACAAAGACTTAGTATGCTTTATGGTTGATACTGATCAGTACCTAATGGAGGCAGTAGAGCTAAGGACAGTCTGGATCATACCCATGGGGTATGAGGTTGATGAATAGATTGTGGAACTGCATGTTCAACACATGCTGAGTCAGCCCAAAGATCCAAAGGCAGAAAGGTTTGGAACCTTTGAGGAGCTGAGTGTGAAGATCCATGTGGAACTTAGAGAACCTAAGATAAAAAGGAAGGTGAGAAAAGATGTAGAACATTTTGCCCAAGGCCTAGGCATCCTAAAGGAGGCACTTGATGCCAACCGGGAAAAGAGGTGAAAGGCTGAGGAAGAGAAGAAAGAGGTAGAAAAGAAAAGTAAGAAAAGTACTCCGATGGAAACCTCAACCCAGACCAGATCATCAAAACGATCTACACCTGTCACAACCAAAAGCTCAAAAACATCAAAACTGGAAGGTCAGACATCCGGTAAAGGAGAGAAAAGGTCTAAAATAAAAGCCACAAGGGCTTATGCAAGTCAGAAAGATGAAGAGGAAACCGAATTAGATGAGGGGGTAAAGGAGATAAAGAAATAGAAGAAGAAATCATCCGGTAAACACTCTACCAGTCAAGGAGAAGAAGAGAAGGAAGAGGAATTTGTTGAAAAACCTACTCTCTCCTTAGATGATATAGTAAAAGCAGTCACTGTGGATGGCAACCTTCAACCCCTAACAGAATTCTACAATGGATATAATGAAGCAGATAAAAGGATTCTGGAGGAAGCCACAGTTAAGTTCTTGAACATTTACAACAAAGCTTTTATTGAAATTATCTCTTTAATTCCTAAAAGTCTAGAAAAGGAGTTGGAAATGAGAAAGTCCACTGCCCAAGCTAAAGATCTTGAGATCTAGGAGTAGATAGCTATTCAGCTATATCCTCAAATTGATCCCAAGATAATGAACATAATACTCAAAGACTGCAAGGATGAGTTCAAGAGCAAAGCAAGGATGAATCAACTACTTGGTGAGACTGACAAGGTGTTCAAGGATACAGAAGAGATCCTTCGGAAGGCCTTCAAAAGATTTAATCTTCCTGTTGTAGAGGACTTGGGTACTGATCCTTCATCCACAAGTTTTGTAGAAGAAACTTTTGAGAAAGCGACAAGAGATGGGCCCTGAACAAACCAACATTTCTCCTCCGGTTTCCCCTACAGTCTCCAGATCCAAAGAAAAAGAGAAATTACATGAGAAAGAAGCAGCGGTGAAGGAAAAACAAGGTGACAGTGCAAAGATTGCAGAAGGATAGAAGACCTCACCAGAGAAAACCACAACCACTAGTGGTGGGAATTTAGAGGGAGAGAAAATTCCAAAGGACAACTCCAAGACTGCAGAAGAGAAGAAACATCTATCTCTGGCAAGAGACACTGCATAAACTGTCCAAAAATTTTTGAGCAAAGAAACATTAGAGATTGATGAACCAGAGCTTCTACAAGGTCCATTCAATTTTGATTCTCTTTCTTTGGTATAGACAATGAAGATAACTTCATTTGCACACACTAAGGCAAACGACAAACTCCTCAAGTCTCATATGGAAGACTGTGAGTTGATAGAAGCTGCATCCGGAGTGCTGGAAAAGATCATACCGTCCTTTTAGAAGGATCCCATAGCCTCCTCTTCTGGTAATCTCAAAACCTTAGTCAGCAGTGTTAGTACACATTTTGATTCTCTAGAAAAATCAGCTGAAGAAAAGGTTCGGAAGAAGTTTTTGGATAAGAGATTCTCAAAGGTACAAGGATTAATCTGTAATGATAGGAGAAACATGAGTATTGGAATAAAGAGCTTAGAAAATGCTCTTAAGGATGGCAGTGACATTTACAAATTTTGTATCTCCTGGTCGAAAGCAACAGTAGAAATTGAGAAGAAAATAAAATAGGAACATGATAAACTACTAAGTTTGTCTCAAAGTTTTGATCCTCTCTCTTCCTCCATAGTAAATCAAGAATATCAAACTATTGCAATCACAAATGCAATAAAGAACTTTGAGAAGGAAAGGAAGAATATAATTAACCAGATGGGAGAACTTAGAAGGATTATTATCCCTAAGTTAGAGACCATGCATGAGGCCATAAGTGATGCTCAGACTATCGCCCAAACCAATGATCTGACAGATCTTAAGAGGGCAGAAGCTTTTGCGTTTTTGTTGAGTGGTCACATTTCAATTTTGGATAGAATGAAGTAAAGTTGGGCTACAAAACTCATCCAGTTGAATACATCCTTTGCAGACATTCTTTAGTTTATGTGAATATGTAATATACAGCCAAGTATAGTAAAATTTTTGAAAATTTTGGTGTGCGGACCCTACCCTTTGCCATTGATGTCAAAGGGGGAGTGAGGAGTAGTGAAAAATGAGGAATTTGACTAAGGGGGAGCTCTAGAAAATGAATATAAAGACAGAGCATCAGCCAAGAGGGAGCATAGTGTAAACACTTAAGTCATTTTTCACTAAGTGTTGCCATCAATGCCAAAGGGGGAGATTGTTGGCAAGAGACACTATATGGATTCATGGTTGTTGTCATTGATGGCAACAAAGGTCATCCCACATATCTTCAAGTCATGGTGTGTCTCTATCGGAAGTCAAAATGAAGATTATTGTGGTTCGGTGAACAAGAACAGAGCATGTGGCAAGGTCTGACAGACTGGTCCAGATCTCTCAGAGGAAGTATCTTGGCAAAGTGTAGTTTTGGGGAAGCCAAGAGGACTATCTTGAGTAATAGATTCCAAGGTTGTAGACTCTAGTGATAGATGAGGTAAAAGATATGAATACTTGAGTACCAGATTCTTGAGTGACAGTGTGAACAGAGGAAGAACTGACTGACAAAACATCAGACTATTTTTCAGATGTGTTACTGATGATGGTAAAGGTTGTGAAGGCATGAATCATGTTTGGCCAACATGATAAATGATTTATACAAGCATAGTTTTGATCCGCATTACCTAGTGTGGAAGGATTCAACCAACAGATCAAAATTTGTGAAAAGAATTGACTATTCCGGATGCTGACTTGAAAGGTGATGAAATTACTTGTGCGGATATATATACACGATGGATTTAATTGTGAGAAGTGTTGTGGTTGTAATATGGTGTGCAACTAAAGAAGAGCAGAGCAGAAGTAGTAAGGAAGGTCCGGTATGTGAAAGGAAAGTAGCATAAGAGAAGAGGAAAGATGAAGTGCAGCAGATCAGTGTATTGAGCCTAACCAGAACTAAACTCCAGCATATGTGGATGCTTCCAATCAGTTCAAGTATTGTCTAACATTCTTTTGTAGACAGTGTGTCTCCTTGTAGGCAGTGTGCCTCCTTTGTGAGCAGTGTGCTTGGGCAGTAAGCCCTGATTGGCAAGTGCCATTTTTTATTTCCTTATTCTTCTAACAAAGAATAATCTTTGGGTTAATCACCCCGTGGTTTTCTCCCTTAATAGGGTTTCCACATCAAAAATACTGTGTCATGTGTTTTTCCTTTTCATGGTAATGTTTGCTTATTTGAATTAATGTTGCATTGAATAATAAGAAAGATCAAAAGGAAGAATTAATTAGGATAACTGATTCACCCCCCCTCTCAATTATCAACATCTTCCATGTGGGAATGTCTCTATCTCCTGATGGAAAAGAGAGGTAGTTTCTAACCTTTTCTCTGCCAACTTGCTTGGTAACATTCATAATAGGAGCCAAATCTTCAATTCTAGCTAAAGCTAGAAACCCTTCCCACAAATCATCCCAGAAACTAGCTTCCCTTCCTTCCTTGATGTCCCAAGTTAGATAATTAATAATTAGATCTATGCTTTTCTTAATAAAGTTCCAAATCTTGGAGCCATCTGGAAGCTGTCTTGAAATGAAAATGTTGTTTTCTTCTTCATCTAGGTATTTGTTCTTTATTAACCTTACCCATTTGAGGTTTGGCTTGTCATGAATAAGCCATACCAACTTAGCACCTAGAGCTTGGTTTTGCCTTAAAGGTCCTTTACACCAGCCCTGTCTTTTTCCTTTTGTTCACAGACTTGTTTCCACTTGACAAGCAATTATTTGAACTATTCCGAAGATCCTTTCCAAAAAAGGTTTCTCATTTTTTGAATTAGATCCTTATTGATTTTGCTTGCCAGAGGTAAACATGACATCATATAAATGGGCATTGCTTCTATAACTACTTTGATTAGAGTCAATCTCCCTGCCGATGAGAGCCATTTGCTCTTCCAAGTCTCTAATCTGGTCCTTATCTTTTGTAGGAGAGGATCCCAAGAATTTCTAGGGAGAAGACCTTTAACCAGGGGTAGACCAAGGTATTTGCATGGGAATGTTCCTTTCCCAAAGGCCAGAATCCTCAAAATTCTTTCCTCTCTTCCAGGAGAGGTGTTAAAAAAGAACACCTTAGATTTTTCTTTGCTGACTTCTTGGCCTGAAGATTTTGAGTATAAATTCAAGATCCTTTTATACCTTAGAGCCTCCCCTTCTTGTGCAACCCCAAAAAGAAGAGTATCATCTGTAAATTGTTGGTGAGAAAACCTTGGCATATTTCTTGTGATTTGAATACCTGAAATTTGACCCTCCTGATAGGATTATTCTATGAATCTTCCCAGGGAATCGGCCATGATAATAAAGAGGAAGGGTGAAATGGGGTCTCCCTGCCTTAATCCCCTTGAAATGTTGAAAAAACCTTCTGGAGAACTGTTGATGAGAATTGTAAACTTTGGTCTTGAGACCCACTCAAAAATCCAATTGAGCCACTCTTGCTGAAAACCAAATGCCTCTAGTATTTTAAACAGAAATCTCCAGTTCACTTTATCATAGGCCTTACAAATGTCTAATTTAATCAGCATTGAGGGAAACTTGTTCTTCTGAACTGAATGAATAGCCTCCTAGGCTATTATTACTCCATCTAAAATAGACCTCTCAGGTACAAAACCAGTCTGTTCCTCAGCTATGATATCTGGAAAAATTCTTTTGACTCTATTGGCTACTACTTTAGCCAAGATTTTGTAGACCACATTACACAAAGAGATTGGTCTAAAATCTTCAAAAGACTCTGGCTTATCTTTCTTGGGGATCAAAGCTATAAATGTATTACTAATTTCTTTGAGTGTCTTTCCCTCTCTTCTCGAATCCTCATAAGCCTCTGTTAAATCTTTGCCAACAATATTCCAACACTTCTAAAAAAAGTAGTTGGGAACCCATCGGGACCAGAGGCCTTGTCCGAGCCAAGTTGAAACAGAGCTTCTTTAATTTCTACCTTTGAAAACTTACTATTCAACATATGATTTTGTTCTTCTGTCACTATCTTAGGAATGTTTTCTATGAATTCCTATTGGGCCTATAAATCTAAACCTTCATCTTTGTTCAAGAGTCTCTGAAAGTAATCCACAGCTACTTTACTAATTTCCTCTGAGTTCTCTATCACCCTACCCTCCCTTGTCTTAATGGCAGAGATTATGTTAACCTCTCTTCGAACCTTAGTTGAGTTATGGAAGAATTTAGTATTAGAATCTTCTGCCTTGAGCCACACCTCACGGGATTTTTGTCTCCAAAAAGCTTCTTCTTTCCAAAAAACTTCTTCTTTTGCTAGTATGTCTTCTAACTTACCCATCAATTCTTTTTCCCTGTTATATGTTACATTATCCATTCCTTCTTTTATGACTTTTTCATTCAATAATTGGATATCTACCTCAACCTGCCTTTTGGTTTCGAAGATGTTCTTAAAATGATCTTTGTTCCACTACCTTAAATTTGTTTTGATGAGTTTAAGATTGGTGGCAATATTGAATAAGACCACTCCACCAGGATTACAATTTTTCCACCAATCTTCTATCAAATCCAAAAAAGAAGGATCCCTAAACTAGATATTTTCAAATTTCAAGGGTCATCTTACTAGTCTCCTTTCACCCTGTATTTCTAAACTGATTAGAAAATGATCAGAACTAGATTCTGTTAAAATCTTGCTTTCTAGACTATAAGGAAAGTTACTTGAGTCTCCTTTTACTAAAAACCTATCTAATTTTTCTACAATGTTACAGAAACCATGTCTTCTATTGTTCCATGTATAGTTCCCATTGCCCATCTGTATTTCAATTAGTTCATTCTAATCTACAAAGTCTTCAAAATCCTTCTAAGATTGGATTTTCCTACCCACCCTTCCCAATTTATCTTCTACTCTCAAGATAGCATTAAAATCCCCCCCCCCAAAAATGATGAAATACCAAATGCTATTGTCACACATAGAATCTAGTTCAGCCCATAACTCCTTTTTCTAAAATTGAGAATTAGGACCATAAACATTTATTAGAAGAAAACTTAAGTTAGAGGTCAAACTCCTTACCTTGCTAGCAATCCACCCCTTGTTTGAAGCTACTTCTTCTATCAGAACTGATTGCAGTCTCCAAAGGGTCATTAGTCCCCCAGAGGGACCTATGGAGTTGACTTTAATCATTTTCCATTGCTTCAGATTTTTGGCAAAAATTTGGTTTTTACTTTCCTCTAGTTTGGTTTCCTAAATCATACAGATATCTAGTTGGATTGACTTCAACTTGTGCCTTAAGAGGCACTTTTTGTTCAGGGCATTCATGCCCCTAACATTCCACGACAGAATCCTCATTATTTTTTAGGAAGGGGACCCCCCTTCCCTACTTTCAATAAATCATGTAGCTTCAGCTGACCACTAGCCTCGCTGTCCCACTTCAATTTTTCCCTATTTGGGATATGGCCCCTGCATTTGTGGTCACCACAATTTGGAGAGATTTTATCAGTTTCTCTTTGACCAACACCTAAAGTTTCTGAGAATCTGGGAGATTTCTTTTCTCCTGATGTTTTGAGAACCAGAGAATTAACTTTATCTTCTAACGTAAGATCCTCAATTCCTTTTCCTTCATGAATCAACCAATCTTCCTCCAAAACTTCCTCTGCTAATCTAATCGAACCCTCCTTAGCATCCCTGGCTAATTGTACTAATTCACTACCTACCTCAAATAAAGATTTGAAATCTTCCATTTGCATGTTAGTTTTAATTGCCTCAATTGTTTCTGTGATCTTATTGTTGATGCTTTGGGATATATTAATGAATTCTTCCACCCTTGTGAGTTTTCGCATCCCATCTTCCAAAGTATCTTCACACTTTTCAATATCTCCATTTTTTCCATTATTCTCTGCTGGATCCTTCTCATGATTAATCTCAACTTACTCCATACAAGGGTTCCAATTCACCTGAGGGATATTTTCCTCTTTCCTTAAATCTTCCTTATTCTCCAAGTCTTTTCCTAATTCTTTATCCAGAGATTCCTCTTCTTCCAATGACTTTCCTTTTCCTTTGACTTGAACCGAATCCCAGGTTCTCCATCCTATCGAACATACCCAGCTTCCTTGAGGCTTAGATTAGTGATTAAGAGGTTGTCTCAAAATGCCCCAATCTGTGAAAATTTCAATTTCTCTCCAGCGCTACTCAAAAAAATGATTTTCAACATAGATTCTAACATGTGTACCTTCCTCTTTTAGGTCCTTCCATTCCTCTACGTAGATAAACCTGCCTAAATAGTTCCTAATCTCTTCTAAAATATTTTGATCCCAAAACTCTAATGACAGATTTGGCATTCTATACCAATCCTGAACTCGATCCATTTTGTACTTTTTTGGATCAAAACCTACATACCATTCACAGAAATAGAAACTGAATCCATTCATGAGCCAAATACCTTCCAGAATTTCCCCATCTTTCTTCCCACCACTTTCTTAAATCTTCTAGATCTAGGTTAAGTCCATACCATTTTCTAATAAGCCCTAGTTTTTTCATATGATCAATGGAAGGATTTAACAAATTTTCTCCTAACACCATAATTTTTTTGTTTCCATACCTGAATGTTGTTGATATCTTACCAATGCCTCCCTCTCCAAAATTGGGTTGTCCCCATCAATCTCACCCCTAACCTCTATTATTTCACCCTTTACTCCTCCATTGAGCCTGCTTGTCCCACCTTTTCCATGGACAGCTTAGAAAATGTTTTCTATCCTGAAACCTCCAATTCTGTTGTCTTGTAGTCAATCTCCATGGTTCTAATGACGTTCTGTCTTGAACTTTTCTCATCAAAAATTTCTTTTTCTTCTTCTTTGGCCCATGTTCGAGATTGCCCAATCTCCTTTCCTTCTATTGTTTCCTCCTTTCTTTCATTGCTTCCTTCTGCCTCCCTTTTGCCTGAATCAAATCCTTCATCCTCCTTTTTTTCACAATTTCATTCCTTTTTTTTTTTAAGATGACAACTTTAGAAATGAACCCCTTTGTCTCTTATGTGTGTGGGTATAATTTAATTTGTTATTTAGTTAATTACTTTATGGGTTGTGTACCTTTTTGGAGAAAATTATATTAATCCCTATGTTGTATAGTCTAGTTGATTTATTTTAAATAATTGGTTTGGACAATAGTTGGAGATATATTAATTTATTTATTTAGTTAGATTATTGAAAGTGGATTTAGTGTTATGTTGGAATTTAAACTATAATTGTCGTTATGTTCAATTATTTTGATTAAAATAATGGGAAAAGGAATAACAAAGTTATTCTTTAGTTTTGGATTTAAATATAGTTGTAATTGATGTATTTTATTTCAAATTTGAATGGGATGGGAATTTAGTCAAATTATAAATTTAATTTATTTTACTTTAAATCTCAAAAGGGGTTAAGTAGGAATTTTACTTAAATTTAAATTTCACATCCTCCTATAGTTGATGAGGTGGTGTTATGCTACCAAAATCGCTATAGGAATTATCCTATTTTATCCCATGATGCCTTGTTATGCTGCCAAATTTTCCTAGACTAAATGAGATATGATTATGGTTAATTGTCGATTAAATTTCCCTTATTGCTTATTCTAATTATTTAAATGCTCTTGTCAAAATTGAGTTTAGTGTTAACTTATTATTCCCTGATTTTGATGTTAGTGTGACTTAGTTTAGATTTCAGTTTGAATCAAAATTGACCCATCTCTTAGGGTAAATTCCAGGGTTGGATCTCGAGATAGGATCTATCCCTCTTAACATCACTTGTGTGACGTAAACCCCCTAGTGGCTATCACCTTGTAGGGTTATGATTTAAAATCATGTTAACCCAAATTGGATTGACTTCCCTACCTTAGGGCAACGTGCTTATCACAGCTTGCTGGCGCAACTACGTTACATGGGTGTCACCGAGTATGCTTGATGCATGCGAGGGGGTTTGTAGAGTCGAGTAGAAAAGTTTTAGTTATTTCATGTCATGACCACATGAGTAATGTGGACATGACACATGCATAGCTCGTCATGACTGTATGGCAAATGTGGGCATGACAGAGTTATAGAGATAAACAGAGGAAGAGAGAAAGATATAGAGAAAAAGAAAGAGGTAGACTACCTTTTAATTTCAAGTAGAGAACATGGATACATGTATAACATTTCTATGAATAATTATTTTCAAAATTTACCTTTACCACCCATCACAATTTAAGAGACATTTCCTAAAACACAAAATAATTACCCATCATGGGATTACAAAACTAAGATTAACTGCATAAAAATAGTGACAAAAAGTGTTCTATTGTGTGATAGACTTTAGGTTATGATCAAGCATTCCAATGGAAAACCCTACATTAAAGATCAAGCTATGGTACTTTTACAATGTAAAAAGTGGAGCTTTGTATGTGTTGGTCTAGATCATCTAATCAAACTTTACTTACCACTACAGAACAACAACACACATCATTACATGGTTTCAATGTTTAAATGATGACCAAGATTCAACAAATCAAAATAGACCCCAAAAATTAATGGAAATATTCTATATACTCTCTTCTTGAGAATACTAACATTAGAAACAAATAAAAAAATCATATTTACTATTCTTACAAATATACCCCCCTTAATTATTGCTCTTACCAACTCAATTTTACAAACTATGTATACTTTAAGTTTCCCATATGCAAAATAATGTTTACTTTTATCCACACATAACTCATTTCCACATCCATTCTCGACATACCCATTGCGCACTAATTACTTCTTTTCTCATATATGCAATGGAATTCAGAGCTAATAGTCAACATATTCTAGAGAATTCAAATCTTGAAGCCCACGTAAACAATCCCTTCACTCCATGTTATTCCATTCCCCCTTTAATAAATGTAAACATTTTATTTAAAAACATTAATTAAATGTAAAAAATTTATTTAAAAGACAATATTTATTTGATGATTATAAATACATTTTATATGAAAAAAAATCTGAAGAAACATGAAAGATTCACAAAATGAAATCAATAGTTGATTGTGAATATGAAATCCACCAATACTCTTTCAATTTCAACGTACCCATTGCACACTAAATTGCGATTGCTAGTTTTATATTTCTTATAAAGGAAAAATGCTAACACAAGGTAGAAAAGATCTATAGAAAGAAGAAAAGATCTAAAACCCAAAAATATAATTGTGATAATTATTGTTCAAAATCAATCAATTATAAATATATTATGACATCATCTTGTTCAATGTAGATACAATAAATTAGACATGAGAAATATGTTGTCATTTAAAGAAAAACATTAAGAGACATAGGTTACTAGGTATCATGTTATGGATTTAAAGAGAGAAAAAAATGTAGAATAATCATTCTAGTTGATATGTATCATGCTATAGAGTTTTAACAAGCCAATTCATTTCGTGTCTCTATCAATTTCCAATTTATTAGTGCATTCCATCCAAATAAAAAAGGAGAATATATGTGAAAAGTAAAAGCCAACATATATTTGTATTTTGTAACAATAAAAATTAAATCTAATAAAGTACATGTTCACAATTTATACTAAATGCTAAAGTGAAAGTTATTAAATGTAATAAACTATGTCTTAATCCTATTTTTTGTGTTTTTTTCCAATGAATAAATGAATAATTAGTGATCAACAAATTATTAACAAATGATGTTTCTAAATTCTTGTAATTGGGAGAAAATTTTCATTTGATTTTAAAGGTCAAGTTAAGCTTCTTGATTGAAGTTTTCCATAGAATGAAAGATAATGTCATAGAGATCGTAGGTGGGGATGTAGTGATAGTCCACCTTTCCTGTCAAGCAATTTTTTTATGACAGTTATCTATTCAATGGTGCCTTTAAAATACTATGACATACCTCAATATAAGTAAATTATATAAAAACCAATTATATATATCAGCATAATCCTATATAAATTTTGACAATCAACCTTACCTATTGAAAGGACAGTATATCAACATAATCCTATATAAAAGATTGTATCACATGAAAGGAGAGATTTTTGACAAACTATCAAATTTTATATAGAATTATGATTATATATATTTGGTTTATATATAATTTTACTTATACTATGGTATGTCATAATATTTTAAGGGCACCTTTGAATGGATAACTGTTATAAAATATTTTCTTGATAGGTAGGGTCAACCACCAAATTTAAGCCTTGTGTGGAGTATATGTTTGATTGTAGGTTTCTATAAATCTTGTTAAGGTTTATCATCATCCTCTGTCAAAAATATTTTGAGTCCCATAAGCTTTCATATGACTATGCACCTATGTCGTAACCCTATTTGACGGTATATGTGTGAGTTTGTAGAGATGGATGCAAACATATATCACAAAAAATGTGGTTGGAAGACATTTTGTCTCATACCTAGAGTTGGCAGTTGGCAAACCTTTTTGCTTTCTAGCTATTGTGGGCTCCAGGTGGAATTCTTTACTCCAATAACTTGATCCAGGTGAAAATGACATTTTCACCCCTTTTTTAAATTTTTATTTTTAGTGGTTCCACCCGAAACTTTATCAGGCCGAACGTTACCACTCGATACCTATCCTCCTTGTTGATACAACATTTAGTCATATTAACACAAATAAAAGTTCACATAGGAAACCTTTATCATCTTGCAAGATATGATAAATTCAAGATGAATTTATGATCCCAAGTCTATGTTAGTCAGGTCTTGACCTTTTGACAGTCACTCAGTGGTTTGATGTGATGACGTTGTTAATCATTTAGGGGCCTTATGTCTTGATTTGATGGAATTTCATCCGGATACTATCTTGTATACATGTTCTGCATGAATTCTCACTCAAGTATGTTAAATCCTACCATCTCTAGTTAGGATATGTAGACATTTGCATGAATATGCCCTAAATTTGCACAATTATTTCATAATTTATCAATATTTGAGATTATCCTTAAAGCTTGTTCTATCTTTAGTTAGTTCTTCTAAAACTATCTCAAATTTACTTATTCTTCACTTCTACACTTAAATTCTTCTAAATATTGTGCCTATAATCTGATATTTCCATGTTCTTTACCATTATTTCCAAATATTTGCATGATATTTCCAATGCTACATGTAATTTGCTCAATATGTTAAGATGTTCAGTTATCTATGAGAATCTACATATTTATGTAATCTTCTTATCATTTGTCAATATTTGTAGTTGTGGTGATGATTTATGAAATTTAAAAGAAAACATATTGAAATTGTAAATTCAATGAAATGAGTGAGTTTCAACCATTGATCCACATGTATATTTGACACTTTCGTGAAAAGGAGATGAAAACCAAACCATGCTTTGCTAGGATAGTCCACAACTACCATGATAGGTGCAAATCTTCAAAGGGAAAAGAAAGGAATGATGACAACATGCACTTTGTGAATGCACCTTTGTAGAGTGTAGAAATTCACAATTATAGATCTTGAAATCATTACCAAATTACTTAGGATATACGATTTGGAAGTAACCTAAGTCTCCATCTTCATTAAGTATGCAAAAAGAGTACACATCTACAAATGGCAATCCATCTCCTTTTATAGGACAAAGATAGAATTTAGATACAAATGATCCAACGATCAAGATTCGTTTCAAAAGATCAATGGTCTATGTTGCTTTGACCAGGTCAACAACACAAAACACGTAGCACAAGTGACAAAGAATACCCTTTTTGGCATCTTTGTGGCTCTCTATATTCTAAAATATTAGATCCTTCAGTGATGACAATCCTAGTGTCTAACTTCTTATGATAATCACAAGAAAGCACTACTATATCTATGTGATGCTTACTAGTTTCTTAAGCTCTTACCTTAGCATATTTTGATGTTTTTACTTGTCCATCCAAAGATACTATTTTGGCATCTCTACCTTCTACTTCCTTGATATATGTCTTCACTTTAACACTGAGCTTCGCCACCTCATCCATCACATCCTCTGAGAAATACTCCACAAAATTCTCCACTACAGCTTTGAATCTGTCTCTAAATATCTGGATGGACTCCTCCATATCTGGTAAGTTGTCCTCTGTCATATCATTTCCTAGTAACTCCTCTAACAACTTCATTTCATCTAACAATAGGTCATACACCTTGGTGTTGATATCCTTGACCTTGGATATGCACATTCTCAACACATCCATTTCAAATTGAAGTTCTAGGATCTAGGAATCCATCAAAATCAAAGTTTGATCTATTACTTTTTTATCAGTTAATAGCTCCCAATCTATCATCTTCTTAGCTTCTTTGATTCTATCCACTGGATAATCACATTGCTTCAGCCTATGTGTGGTTTCTTTCTGTAGGGAATCAACATCTTTTTGTAGAGTAGACAAAGTGTCCCAATTAGACATAAATGTCCTTATTACACTCTTACCTGAGGTCATGAACTTCATGAACCATTTGTCCATGACTTAGGCTTGATGCTTTTGAGCATCTAGGCCTATTATTGCTTCCTCACTCACCAGGGTCAGGGAAATGGGCCTTTTTTCTTGTTGCACTATGGAAGCTAATCATCTGGGTTTCACTAAACCTTTAATTAATTTGTAGCTGAGCATTCTACTCTTTCAATTCTTTCTTCCTTGTCTTCAACTTGTTGATTCTAACATCTACAATCTCAGCCTTATCTCTAAGTTCTTGGACCTATTGGTTTGCTGTAATATGTCCTAAGTCAATAGTGGTGACCTGGAGCTCTTCTGGCCTTATTTATCCTTTGGCCTTATCAACCATAAGGGACTGCTATTTGTGTGTCCTCATCCATGTTGCAAAATCCCTCTTTATTATGGATACTATCCTCGCCTTCCACTTAGGCTTAGTACTATCCAAAGTGAACAAAGATTTAAAATTAAATGGCATTGGTTCTTCTTGTGGATACCCTATCTCTGAAGAAATCCATGATAATACAATAGATCTAGACCCTACCTGGTCATGTTGCTCAATTTGAGCATCTTGTATCTCTTTTTCTTTACCTAGATCATCCTGTCCTACAAGAATCTCTGCACTTTCTTGTTGGCTCATGTCTTGATCATGTTATGGGGGAATGACCTTAGGATTTTCTAGCTATTGGTCCTTATCATGACTAGCCTCACTATCATCATGAATCTTTTCCTATTCGAGGGGTGATTGATCAACATGTGATGTATCCATTGGTTCATCCTAGATCATGTCACCCTTAAGCCCCTTTTTAACTAGTTCTTTCTGTGAGGCTGCCCTTTGGATGTCCAGATGTTCCTGTGGTTGTTGATTGACCTATTTATTCTAAGCATCATCTTTCATTGGATCACCTTCCACTTGTTCTAGTTGTTGACCTTGTAATTGGTTGTCTAAATGAGGTCCTTGTTCATGTTGGTCTTGAACATCTTCATCAATTCTTGTCTCTATTTCAGCTTGCTGTCCTTGTTCCATTTCTTGTTTAGTCTTTTCCATCCAGATATCATGTCACACTTCTTCAACTTGGACATTATCATTCCTATCATTAGCATTCATTTGGATGTTTTCTCCTTGTGCTTGATCCTTTTTGATAACTTATTCTTCATCCTCACCCTCAAGCTGATAGGTCAAATCTATTTGTTGGAAACACGATTGCCATTGCACCAAAAGGTTGATCTGTTAATGCCTGATACAATTGCTAGAGTTAATGAATCCACAGGAGGTGGTTAAGCCATGTCATGAATCTCGTGAGAGATGCTGGGTCACTACCAACAATCCCTCTAGTGTCACTCACGGGGGAGATTCAAACCTGAAACCTTTGGCTCTGATACAAATTGTTGGAAACATGATTGTCATTGTACCAAAAGGTCGACCTATTAATGTCTGATACAACCACTAGAGTTAATGAATCCACAGGAGGTAGTTAATCCATGTCACGAATCATGTGAGAGATGTTGGCTCACTGCCAACACTATCACCTTGGGGTTAGTCACTATATCTATCAAGACATTCAACAGTCCCATTTGCACTTCAACTTCAGGAGACTCTACCCTGCCAATTTCTTTATCCCGTGCCTTCTCAACATCACCTCCAACTCCTTCTCTAGTACTTTTCTCATGCTTTGCTAAGCCATTTAATCTTTTACCTTTATAATATTATCTACTGGCACATCATGTTCAAGTTCAATTGATACATGAAGCATTGGGTCTTGATACCCTTGTGTTTGAACAGGAGGTGACATGGATATGGCCCCTCTCATAATAGGTCCTTGATATCTGCTCTATTTGGGATGCTAACTCCCCCTAACACATCCTCATGTCCTCTAGTAATATCTTCTATAAACTCCTCCTCCTCTATATGTTCTTCTTCTACTGTGGGAACTTTAGGCACTGACATACGGATTGCTCTTGCAGGCGTATCCTAAGGAGGTGATGGTGGCTTTACACCAGTGAAACACCTTCAGAAGTAGGTTGTTCTACAGATCCTGATGAACTTGGTTGTGCCAATTTGGTCTCCATGACCTGTCTCTTATGTACTAGAAAATCGTCAAAATATGATTCCTCCCTTTCTTTCATCTTTCTTTTCTTATCAAAAGTAATGATAACCCCTTTTGTTTTCAATTCACTGATTTTCTTATTTAACTAGTTCTTGGTCCTTGCCATCACCTTGGCAGTAATGACATCAATGGATGTCTCATCTTCTTGAGTCTAGTCTGGAGGGGCCAATGCTTCATTGCATACCTTCATCTCCTCATACTCAAGATCTAGGATGTCATCATCATCAGTTTTGATTTGAGGAGGCACCTTTGGCTGTCCTATAGTTTTCATCTAATTCAAGGTTAATCTTTGATATTCCCTCTTTCTTACATCATATTCATAATAACAATCAGCCCAATAATCCTCCAGATGCATGACATGCTTGTACTTCTTGTTATAATGCTTCTCTATCCTGTGGTAAGGATCAAAATCTCTTACCAATGGGAATAATTATAAGTGCAGGATCTCTAGGTATGCCTTAGTTGCCTTAGCATTGTCCATTGATCCACACACAAACCAATTGATGTCAATAGAGAATTTCACATATGGCTTGCTATCTTTCCTTTTGGATATTTCAAGGGTAGGGATCATCTGCCTAGCCATCTCCATCAAGAGAACCTTGTCTGATGGGTATTTGGGTAACATGAAGGGGTTCCCATTGAACCCTTCCATCCTAATACATGAGTATGTGTGGGACTGAATGAACCAAGCCCCATGAGGATGGATCCTTTATGTGGGCCCTAGTGAAAACCTCTTGGCTCTATCTCCCTCTAAGAGTCTAACTATGTGCATTATGAAACAATCATCTACAGCCTTGTAATGTTGTACAGATTGTCTTCTTTCCAACTGGAGATAATGTTCCCATGATAACTTTTCATGTGGCAATCTGCCTAGTCTTCCAACTATTTGCAATCCATCAAAGGTGCCCTTGCATGCACATGCATAAACTAGATAAGAGGTCATTTTGAAGACTCTGTCTTTCATTCTCCTCCACTTCACCATCTTTGTATACATGGAGTCACTAATTATCTTCACCCATTGGACTATTTGCTTATTCTCAATCACCATCCTTATCAAGTCAAACATCAAGGATTCAAAATTGCCAGCATTTTGTTTTCCACTCATTCTACTGAGTAAGAAGATCATGTATTGCACCTCTGGACTGAAGTCATATTTGTATAGATGATGTGGCATCTTGGCCATGGCTTTGGCCTTATTGGTTGGATCTCTCCATCCCAAGAAAATGACTTTCCTGCAATCCTTCTAGTTGCCATCATATTCTTTTGCAAGAGTGTCTAGGTTTGGCACATACATATTCCTAGGTGTGGGCAAATTGAATACCTCTATTATACCATCCACTAAAAGATCAACATAAACTTGTCCCTGGTGCTCAACTTTTCATGTTACCACTTTATAATTGTTCACACACTCAATTAGGAGCTCCAGGGCATCCGCAATAAATGGAAAACTAGCTGCATAGTACATCCCAGTGGCTACAATGTTCTTCAATATGGAGTGATCTCTTCTATGGATCTTGTTTCTAAAACTCTCAATGTCCGTGTTGCCCCAATGTGTATCTTCTGCAAACCCATGTTTGTTGTATATGCTATGTGCCTTGGGAAACATGTCTTGTTTGAATTTGGCATCGTGTTTATCTATACGGAACTACATTTTTGTCCTACAATTTAACATTTCCCATTTTAACTAGGACATCTACTATGCTAGGGTTAACACTCTTCAATCTATGAAATTGAATAAACAAGGCATCTGAATATATGCATATAATCATGAATTGACAGCGTTTATTCAATTTTGCCCTTTAAATTCATTTAAGTATGTAAACTCATGAATTATCCTTATGGAAACGACAAAGAAAGTTCTATTGCATAGGTACCTAGATGGTGAAGACCTTAATTGGAATGTGCAGACATATACCAGAATTGTTGTATGCAAGCAATCTTCTATGTAATTGAGTTCTTGATGTAGGTTTGCTAAAGTGAATTCTTTAGCTTTCAAGCCCTCTATGCGAATTACCTATTTTCTGAATACAATTATGCGAGAAAATACTAAAGCAAACCCCTTTTAACTTAGAAATTATTGGATTTTAGGGCCTAATAATTACTCCCATGGATTTATATGGATTCCAATAGTGTAATTTCCTGAGATTATTATAGGTGTTCATTTCCACGCTTTTGAATATAAAAGCCAACGACCCTTTATAGCATTAAATGCAAAACGACACCTAGATATGTAGTAGATCCTAGTCTAGAATGTCCATATGGATATATCCATGTGGATATATCCACATGATGTCAGAATGAGAGTCAAATAAACCTTCATTGACTAAAAATTCATTAACAAGCTTCAATTCTGCTCAGAGCAGGTCAGGATATCCATGTGGACATGTGCCATAAAATCATTGGTTTAGCTTGAGTATGGATATTTGAAAGATCAAGATATTGGGGGTACAAAATATCCATATGCACAAATGTCCATGTGACATCATATGGATATGGTCCCCTTTGTTAAGAACAGATGAGATGATGTCATTGGGATATGGATATTACAACAAGGTATGGATAATAGGCAAGCGAAAAATAGCTGTTTAGTCAAATATCTGCATGATGTCAACAGGATAAACCCTCTGTGCTAAGTTGAGTTAAAGTGACGTCATATGGATGTGGATATTAGAAATAAGACATGGATCTTTGAAAAGTAAATATCCCTACGGATGAATATCCATATGACATAAGCAATGTATAGATTCTTTTATGAGGTCGGAATAACATGACATCATCCGGACATGGATGTTGAGTAAAGGTTTGGATATTTGACAAGGTTAATATCCATACAGAAAAATATCCACATGATGTAAGTTATTCGTACGAGTGCAAGTCAAATTACATCATTGGGATGCTAAGAAGTCGAGACATTAAGAAACGTCTGGATATTAAACAAAGGTATGGACATTAAAATAGTGTCCAGATGTTGAGATGAAATATCCAAACTCACGAACATCCATGCATGTGATGGCTTCATTAGATCCTGGAATAAAATTTGATGTGCACACATTCATGAATATTGGGATATTATTTTTTACCTTAGCAATTTCTTGGTTTAGGACATTAAGTTAATGTCTAGATATTGAGATAATGTGAACATCCCTATGACCAATTGACCAAACTTTGACTGGGCATAACTTCTTCATTTTAGGGAATTTCTAGGTGCTCCAAAAGGTAAATTTGCTTAGAATTTTATCCTCTTTCGTTTGGTAGGCTTCATGAGGGGAAATTCAAACTTTGAAAATTTGATCCAGATTTCAAGATCCAGATATGCCTAGAATAGGACCTAGACATACATCTGATAGTGTTTTTACCATACCGCCCAAAAAAAAGGGAAGCACAACAAGCCAAGCAAAAGAAAAAAAAAGTTGGGTCCCTATTTTTCTAGGGAAAAATAGGGCGTGTTGTGTAACCACACAACACACCCAAAAACCATATGGGGTAGAATCTTACCACTTGAAAACCTTCTACTCAAAACTATTTAGTTGGCTAAAAGTGGGACACAACTCTCAACTTTCACCCAGATTTTACATTGCTTTGCTTTGCTTTGCGTGCACACTCACATATAATTTTCCTTAATTTAAGACTTTAATAAATTATATAATAATGATTATTCTCAAATCCTAATAATAGATGTTTTCTCCTAAGTGAGTTGTTTTAGGTGCCAACAATATGGAGAGACATTTCAATGGATTTTATTGAAGAGTTGCCTAAGTGAAGTAGTAATTTTGTCTTTTTTTTTGGTGATTAGTCATCTCTCTAAGTATGCCCACTTCTACTCATTGACCCACCCTTATAAATCCTCTACTATTGCCAAAATCTTCTTTGACCACTTCTTCTACCTACAAGGTGTCCCTTTTCCATTGTCTTTGACTATGACCCCAACTTCACTAGTAACTTTTATTAGTTAAAATTTACATATAAAATGGGCCTCCTAAGGATGATTTCAATGTGAATCATCTAAAATAAAAATATAATAATTTATTTTATTACTTTAAACATTGTAAAATTAACTAAAAGATGATGTCAACCATCACATCAACTAAAATAAAAATATAATAATTTATTTTATTACTTTAACTCATTAAAGTTAATTATAAAAATATAATAAGTTTGGAACATTTCACCTTCCTAATCCATTTTGTAAAACCTATTCATCCCAAAAACCTCTTGTAACACGTCAATCTTTGACCCCCATGCCTATTAATCTCATTTTTATCTCATCAAGAAGGTCCTCTCTAAAATTTTCAAGCTCTAGCTTCCTCATGCCAAAACTCTATAACTTTAACTATTGAACCCACACATAACATTGTCTCCCTTTCCCTGTAAACCTTGATAGGCATGTAATAAGCCTATCTCACACTCTTTATAGGATCTACTTAGACTAGGAAAATGACTATTTATAGGTAAATTGTGATACATTAGAGTGCTCTTGAGGATATATTTTCTTCATTTCCTTATCAAATTTTCTTGGAATTTGTGGACACACGGTGCATGGGTTAGATAGGTGTATGTATTTAGTTTGTTAGTATTTTTGTTTGACTAGATTAATTGTTAGTGTACTTAGATTTGTTTAGTACTAATTTATAATTTGTTTTCTCCTATTTTAGTGTCTTTATGTGTGTGTTTCATTGTTTTCTTATTATTTATTTATGTGGATCAATTTTACAGAGCTTCCAAGCTTTTCAATCATCCTAGACCTCTCTAGGGGTCTACCATTATAAATTAGGGAACTCAATTATTCCCCTCCTTACTATAAAATTATATTTCTAACTTCACATATCTATCACAAATCTTCCCAAAGGTTTGCAACACTAACCAAGGGGCTCTACACTTCTTTCTTCTATAAATGTGCATTTCTAGTCACCTACATTGTCAAACAAACCTTCTAAAGTATCAAAATCTTTACCTGTTCATTGTACCCTACTCTTGGATACCCTTAACTACATTAAGATTTACTTTGTAATCTTTGTGAGGGTCTTCCAAAACTCTTCCACCATTGTCCTTGTTTGGATATCTCATTAACATGTTATAATTTACCTTTTAGACATATATACACATTGTACAAACCCTTTTCAACCTTCAAAGGCTTCATTACTCATTTTCCAACATTTGTGATAGCCCATAGATATCCATAAACCATTGTTAAATCACTGTATTGGCTAGAAAATGTTGGATATTGATTTGTAAAACTATTAGAGAAGGTGTGTCTACTACCCTTTTGATAATTAAGGCTCCCAATAGTCCCTAAGGATCATCATGTACAAGAGTCTTATCATGATTAGGAGGAATTGACCACAATGCCAAAGTTTTATTTTGAGAGAAATACTCTAAACTAAAGTAAAATTTTCTTACTTGTTCAAAATTTTAAAATACATCACCACCCTTTGTATTCCTCCTTAAAGTGTTAAGGCCAATGCTAATGATATATCCTATCTAGGAAACAAGAAACATCCACTTTCTTTGACTAGTCTTCATATCTATTCTAGGGTGATGTTTTCACAACTTATAGTAAAGATTGAATCATCTTGAGTTGTGCCAAGATCATGGTCAAGGGCTTTAGAAATTTTTTGCATAGTAGCTAAATCATTCATAATATATGCTTTTAGTTTTAAAAAAAGGTTTTTAGACTCCTCTATCCTGATGAAATGATCATCATCCATGAATCTCTCATAATCCTTAGTCCTAACATCATTTAACATCTCATTTTCTTATTCTCCCAACATAATATCTACAAGGGAATTTTCTTGAATTTTTCATGACCGCTCAGGAGATCTCATTACTCTTATGATCTATGTGCTTGTTGGATCAACTTCATCAATTTCTTCTATCCATTCATATGGCACCAGGTGAGTTTGAGGATAAATTGGTTTCTTTTCTTCCTATAGCAAGCCTAAACATCCTTCAATCTACACCTCTTTCCCCTTAGATTTTTTTATTTCTATAATACCCTCTTGCTAACCTAGTTCTACTTTAGCTAGTTGGGGTGTTACATATTGAGAGGCTAGCATAGTGGGTACATGTGCTTGAACTGTTGCAAATTTAGGAGGCAAAACACTTAGGGTACTCTACTTCTCAAACATGCTCCTCATTCTTTCAATTGGATCATGAATCTCTAGGTAAAACCCCTTGAAGTTGTTAGGGTCATTTTCCTTATGTTGTGTTTCTTCATATCTAATTCTAAACCATTTAGTTTTCATTTCTCTCTTTACCTTCTCATCCCTACAGTTTTGGATGAAGTCTTCAAATTCATTATATTTATGCTCATAGCCTGATAACCCAAAATGTTGCCTTTCTTCATGAATGAAAACCTCTAGGTCATAATCTCTTTCTATATCAAACTCCATGCCATGCTTATATATCTGATTAGACAATCTATCATAAACCTCATGGCCTAAGATAGTTAAATCTATGACCTTGGCATGAGGAGGAAGTATACCCTTCCTCTTGTGCAACTCAAAATGGTCAAAATTGGCACCACTCATTTTCCATAAAGCTTCTAAATAGGCAACCCTAGAAGGGACCTGTTTAGTATGAAAAAGGAGAATGATGACCACTAGAATGTAAACTAGGTCAAACCCTTTTCCATATAACATTCAAGGACAATGCCAAGCCAAATAACTACCAAATGAAGGTGGACTCAGCTGTTGACCTTGTGCTCATGTATGCTATAGATGGATCAGATTTAATTTAGCCTTTTTATCAAACCCTAGGTTAACAATGCAGGAAACCCTAGTTCTACAATTATTTGTTTATAACAGAGAAACTATAATAGATATCCATAAACTAAATGTACAGGGATAATCAAGAAAGTGATAGAACTTGCGTCCTAAAAGCAGAGGTGTCAGAGGACCAAGGTGGTACTGCCCAGGTCCTGACTGGAAGAATCTATTGGAGGTACAAATTGGACAAATGTTGTAAATGTTGTCCTGATGCTAGATCTGAACTCAGAAAGGGCAGGAGGACATGGGTGGCACCACCCAAGTCCTTGATGAGAAAAAACTTTGAAACTGTCTCCAGATCCTGAAACCCTATTCTATACCTTGTCTTCTTGTAGCTCTATATTTTCCATATCTCACTCTTGTAACCTACACACAAGAAGATAAGAAGGGGTTTTGGGGTTATGGTGTTAAGGGACTTGTCTCAATCAAATCTTGGGATAACATTCAATCTTTCCAACACCATTGATTGATGAAGAGTGCATGCCCTCATGGGGGAAGAGGCTGAAAACAATGATAATATGATGATTCAAATGATGATAAACAAACAATGATATCACCTATGTGATGAATCCTTAGAATGATGAAGATCCTTCTATATACACCTAAAAATGACATGACTCTACTTAAATAAATATTTTAAATATTTATTTCATCTTCATAGTCCTCTATCAATAAATAAATAAATTTATTTATTTATTTGATTCACTTCCTCCCATTTAAATAAATAAATTTTGTTTATTTAATTAAATAAATTTCGTTTATTTAATTAATTTCATCTACATTAACCTTATTCTTCTAAAATAATTAAATAATTTTAATTATTTAATTAAATCATCCATTCTTCGAAATTTAAATAAAATGCAAATTTATTTAAATTAAATCTCCACAAAATAAAATATATTTAAATATTTTATTTATTCTTCCAAAATCATGTGCAAGTAAACTAAATAAATTTATTTATCTAATTTGCTTTCTTATCTTCCAAATCCTCTAAAAATAAATTAAATAAATTTATTTATTTAATTTGCTTTCTTATCTTCCAAATCTTCTAAAAAAAACTTAAAAAAATTTATTTATTTAATTTGCTTTCTTATCTTCCAAATCTTCTAAAAATGAATTAAATAAATTTATTTATTTAATTTGCTTTCTTTTCTTCCAAATTATCCACAAGTAATTAAATAAATTTATTTATTTAATTATGCTTTCTTATCTTCTAAAAAATCTTCATATCTTCTAAAAATAAGTTCTTCTTGTCATACAAAAGTAAAAGCTAAGTTAAAGCAACTTTTCTCTTAAATTAGAAAAATAAATTCTAATTTAAAGAAAATGAAAACTCATGCTCATCAAGAAAGCTTTTAACTCAACAAAGCTTCTTTTTGAATGACACGTGTCCTTCTTCTATTGATTGCACGTTCCTCAACTATTTTCCTCCATTGATCTTCTTACTTCTTCTCAACCATTAATCTTCTCTCATCCAACTCTATAAATACAACCATCTTCTTCTTCATTTAAGATATCCATCGCTTGAGCAAACTTATGCTGCAGAAACACTAGCGCGCCTTTGGCACCCTTCATCTCCATAGCACTTCATATCATCCTTTTTATTAGTGTGTTGAAGCTCATCTTCAATCACACAAAGTATCATAGCCATTCTATTCTTGTCATCTTCAACAAGCAAGGGAGCATACGCTTCTGAGGGCTTCATATTATTATCAAGATCAAGAGCAGATAGGCGAGCAATGGAAGACGAAAGGTAAGAGGTTGTAAGTATCACACTTTGTTGTTTATAAATCTCTTTTTCCTTCACATTCTATTGGTGTTTGGGTTTTTGTTATTAAATTGATTAATCCACATTTCCCCATCACATTTTGGCACCCACCATGGGGCCCTTGCCCCTTTATCTAGTCAAAATCTGAGTTTTATTGTAGATAGGTTCCTTACAGGTGTTGTGCAGGTTTCTAATAGGTTAATCCGATGCATCTGAGCAATCCCACGACGCTTTTACTCTTTGTTTCGACGTAGGCAAAAGTTTGGTGCAAACACTCCCTTAAATGGCACTTCTATCCTCTGTTCTGGCACCTGTGATCATCTAGTGCATTCATCCTACTAGATGGCGCATCTGAGTCATAATCCGATGCATGCATCATACCGGCACATATACCTTACCAAACAACGCTTATACTCTGTTTCACGACACATTTATCCATTTAACGCATACATCTTTTATTATAGCACTTTTGACACCTGTCTTAGCGCTTCTGCAAAATGCCACTTACAAACTCTATTTCTATGCATTCAGATTGTAAAACAGTGCTTCTGTTCTGCACTATGGTTTTAAGGTTTCATCTAATTTTTGTGTTTAAGCTAACATTTGTTTTGCTGGGTTAGAGGCTGGATTAGATCATTTAGACTAATTAAGGGAAAAAGTAACAAAAAAATGTATGCATGCAAAGTCTACATAGTCATTAATTAGGAAGGAGAGTAACTAAACCACTGCTATCTTTGCATTGTTGATTTCTTTCCTAGATTAGATCATTGCTATCTCAACACTTCAAAGTTAACAACCGCGTGAGTGCACAAGTAGAATAGCCCATTTAGTTTTTCTACTTTTAACTAGGTTTGGATTAATCAGTGTATTCTGTGATTGTGAATGACAATAGGCTTATGCTCTCCCATTAACTGGGTGACCAAAACGCCAGATTTGTTATTCCATCTGTTTAACCTTTAGGGGGCCCGGTCCTTGGATGCCCACCTGTCCAAGTGGGAATGACCCTAAGTGGACACAGGCTAAAACACTTCAAAGTTAACAACCGCGTGAGTGCACAAGTAGAATAGCCCATTTAGTTTTTCTACTTTTAAATAGGAATGAACATTGCTATGTCTTAAACACTTCAAAGTTAACAACCGCGTGAGTGCACAAGTAGAATAGCCCATTTAGTTTTTCTACTTTTAACTAGGTTTGGATTAATCAGTGTATTCTGTGATTGTGAATGACAATAGGCTTATGCTCTCCCATTAACTGGGTGACCAGAACGCCAGATTTGTTATTCCATCTGTTTAACCTTTAGGGGGCCCTGTCCTTGGATGCCCACCTGTCCAAGTGGGAATGACCCTAAGTGGACACAGGCTAAAGCCAAGCCCTACCAATCCACTTTAAATAAATGTGCTTGAAGTGAAAACCTCCTGTAACAAGTGCTGCTGTGTTACACCAACGACCAACCTCCCCCAAAACCCTCTAAGGCGTAACCCTTTGAGGCTGGGAGACTCCATAATGGAGAGTAGTGCCGCCGCACGTGTAACCACTTGAATGGTTGCCTTGACTACGAACCAATTGTTTAGTATACCAAAAACCCCTATTTGTTGATGCAAAGGGCGGAGCCTTTGAAGCGGCCTTAGATCATGTGACTCTTAGTAGAGGTAGCAAGGATAATCCTAAGGTTCGGTGGGGGTATGAGCCTAAGGAAACTCAGATTTGGTATGTGTGAGAAGTGAGTGCCGTGGAGGGTAGCCGATGCTACTAGATTCTGGAGCTACACGCTTTGAGTATGCACAGCTAGAGGATTCAATGAATATTGTCCTATCCAGCCTAGGGTGTACTTGTTTTTGAGTCAAAATAGTCTAAAAATACAAAAAAATAACAAAAGATAAAAATCATGAAAACTTCTATGTGTTTGATGTGTCTTTTCCATAATTGAAATTCAATTCTCAACAACACTGAGTTTTCAAACCAAAAATAGAAAAATCTTGAAAAACATTCCAAAAATTTTGAAGAAACCAACTCAAAAACCAGAACGATGCTTTTGCCTCAACCTGCAGAGCATTTGCTACGATTTGCAGCACATTTGATCTAACTTTCAATGCATATAAACTCTATTGCAACGCTTTTGAAAAATACCAGACTAGCGCATTTGATTTGACTTGTGGTGCTTTTGCACTCTATTACAGTGCATTTGTTGTTGCTCATCCAAACCAGTATGTTTTTCTAGTCTTGTGGCAATGGCAAACAAATTAGAATATATTGGTCAAAAACTCCAATATCTGCAATTACAAATAAACTTAGGTCCCTCGCCCATTGCTCAACAAGTCCAAGTCTTACAACAAGAAATGGCAATCTTGCAAGTTGAATGTGCCAATACCAACTACACCTCACCCCAAAGTCATACATCATTTTCCCATCTTAATAATGCTCATGACAAGGCAAGCACCATCTCAAGGAGGAAATCATATACCACTCCTACTAGTCCTGCCTCTGCCGGCTGATCAAACCGTCAAACTTGCTCAAACTGGTGCTCCTCATGTGGAATATCCATCTCTCTGGCTGCCATACTCTCCTAATCTCTCAAAAGGCCAATCAACTAAGGACAAGTGTGCAAATGAATAGAACTTGTGGACCCATCTCCTATTTATAGCAAGTGAACCATATCTGACTATATGACAATTGCGACTACTTCCCATGTCTGTTTCTTTGAACCATATGCCATTTTTCTCCATCCTAACCCATGCTCCACCATCTGAGATATGCTAGACACACCTGAAAGTTAAGCTATGCTACCACAAATGCCAAAAACATACTTAAGGGTGAGTAAATCAAGACCCAACCTTGCCTTCTATGAGAGGACTTTTTCAAATAGGATGTGCAACCACTCAAGGGAAGACACAATCAGCCTTCCACAAAAGGGCTTTCAAAAACATACAACCCCGCCTACATCATGGAGATACCTTATAGTGAAAAGGAAGCATGCGCACAAAGTATACAACCCCACCTGCATCATGGAGATTCCTTGCAGTGAAAAGGTAGTATACGTAAACACACCATTCTAAATATACAACCCCGCCTACATCACAGAGATGCCTTATAGTGAAAAGGTAGTATATAACATATTTTATCACAATATCCAAGCATTTACCACAATATATGCCCCCACCTTAAAGTGGTTTCTCCTACTTGCCGATAGCAATCACGTTTAAGGTAAGGTTGAAAACATGCGAGGGAACAAGAGCTTTCACAAAGTCCATACCCCAAAGTGACATGTGCTTACAATTACTGAATTGTTCTCAACAATCACAATAGAAACACATCAATATCATTTGCTAACAAACATTGATCAATAATATGCATGAATGAAAGTGTTATGTCAGAAAATGTCCCCTTGGGGCTCTTCCCTCTTAAGGTTTAGCTCCCAAGTCCTTAGAATGCATTTAGAGCATCTTGCATGTTAATTTTGACTCCTGATGAGAAAACCCTGAAGTCTTATGGCAAATAGGACCTAGGGGGTGCTATTTTGATGATCTCTGAACAAAAATGAGGGGGTGGACTTAGGCACTAGCGCCCTAGTCCTGCCGTATTTTGGGTCTACCCTAAATTTAAATGTCAGTTTTATGACCGTTATTTAGGTCCTATACCGACATCTCAAGTTTGAATTACAAAATTCTTAGCGGGAATCTTTCTAACTTTTCATATATAAGCATGTTTAGGTTTCATTTGCAAACTAGATGGAAACTATATGAACATTGTGAACTTGTGATTTTGATTCAAGGTATTCATTGTGTTGCAGAGCAGTACTTTGTTGTTATTATGTTTGTATTTGTAGATTTGACTCCATCTCCTCATGGCATGAAGAGAATCTTCCTTCCATGAGATCTACACTTCAAGGTGATATCTATTATGTTTTTGATCATTTATCATTTGGATTTTGCCTCTATCCTGCAGGGATATGCACTTTTATCTGATAACGATGTTTAGAAGACTTGAATGTCTCTCCGAAGCTTGACCGAGGTAAGCCTCTAAACACCACAACCCCCTCCCACACTCCTTTGTGATTGTAGGTTACAGGTACTAAATTTCATGGAGTGGAGTTACAAAAACAAGGTTGCCGACAACAAAGATTCAAGATCTGAAAGAAAGAGAACAAAGGTGAATATTTCAGGACAAGGGCGCTAGTGCCAATTTCCTCCATCTTTTCTGGGGTAGAAACGGAATATACAGTGCAAATCAGTGTCAAGAGGAGATTCAAATTCTCTGATGAAAACTATACCTTGGACTAGGGTGCTAGTGCCAATGTCCTCAACTATTCCACATTCCAGACTTCAAAAAATAGTGAGTTAATAATCTTTGTCCTTCACCTTGGTCTGAAAGGTTTTGTTGTAATTCATTAATTTACTTACTGTTTTTCTTATTTAGGGTTTTAAGAGTAATTGATCATTAAATTGAGACATTTTTTGATAAATCTAAACTTCTGCATCATTCTAAGTGGCAACCCAACCTGTTAGGTGATTGCTCTCACTTAGTGGAGATTCAACTCAGTTAATATGCCCTTGGATGTTTGGTGAGAAGGGAGGATTTGCCTTTGAAACCTAAGACAAAAATATCCCCCCTTTTTAACCCTAAACATTTTGGTGAACCTGTGTTTTTAGACCTTTTTGCACCTTGTTGAGTGTTGTGTGATAGATTGGCATTCATTCATTTTATTGCATTCAAAAAACTATTAAAACATTGAAACATTTTCAAAAATTTCAAAAAAAATTGCATTCTAGGGTTTGAATTTTCACATAAATTGCATTATTTTAGTTGCATTTCATTTAATTTCTGATTTTTGCATTAAATCTGAAATTTATTTTTCATCATACCCTTATTGCATTTGAAAAATTACAAAGAAATTGCAAATTTTAAAATTTTTGAAAAAATTGACATCTTAGGCTTGCATTTTGGCATAATTTGAATTAACTAACATTTAATTTCATCAAATTTCTGTCATTTTCATTAGATCTGATTTAAATTACATAAATTAATCATTTAGTATTTATTTGTATTGCATTTTCATGCTTAAATTGTCAAATGTCACTTGAAATTGTGCATTTTACATAAAAACCTAGTTTTGCATTAGCTAGAGTTTGTAGTCAAAATCTTGTTTTAGATTGTACTACCCTTTTTCAAACACTCATTAGGACTGATTTCTAATTGGAGTGTTGCATCATAGTAGTTTCCTTGCAAAATTTCATGTCTAGGGTTTGAAAACCTTGCATTTTCACTAGATTTGGCCTTATTGTCTCTCTATAATTGCACTACAAGCATGTTGTGATGAATCTTTCTTCATTAATTGGCTGTTATCAGGGTTATTATTTTCTACCCCTTCTCAAATTTATTACAACACCCTTTCTATTGGGCCTTTGCATTGAAAATTGGTGAACAATTGCATATTTTAGGTGTATTTTCACTAGGTTTTGACTTGTCATCACTCTAGAGTTGCACTATAAGCATGTTGTGAAAGATATTGTTGCATCATTGGGATGTTCTTACACATATTATTTTCTTTCCCTCTTGAAATTTTTCACAACACCTCTTCTCTTAGTGATTTGTATTGAAATTTTTTGAAAAATCACGCATTTTGGATATTAAACATATATTTCTCCTAGGGTTTGTTCTATTAGTTTGTGCATTCAGTGTTGCATGTTATTGTATGAGTCTTATAACTCACTGCCCTAATAGAAACATCCCTTTAATAAGAAGTAGGAGACTCATGGGATCAAGTGCCTAGAAGAAAACAATATCCCTACCTCTGAAAATCCATTGAATACCTTCTTTACAAAAGGAGAGACACAAAATTTGCAAGACATTATCCATCATACAACCACTATGGAAGATCAAGTATTTCATGATGTTGATGACACTATTGAAGTGGTAACACATGTACCTAATGAGAAAATAAACAAACTTGATAAAGAGTTAGCCGATTTTCATGCATTTGTTGAAAATGCAAGGATAGTGGAAGAAGCTATACCTGTGATTCACAACATAAGAGAGTTGATAAAAGAAGGACAAGATGGTATTAATGTTATTTGAGGTTTAACACATATAGTACACAATAAGGTCATGTCACTGATTGAATGTGTGAATGGTATTAATAACATGTCGTCACCGTCTCACACTCAAGTATCGTCACCTATATTGACTACGTGAATATCTACATTTACATCAACGATTTTAACTAATAATTCAAATGCTTGTAGTAATGCTACCACTGGTATTGGAGTATCTAATGGCACTAATTCACAAAATTACAAAGCTATGGGATTTAATAATCATAATTTGGCACTTAAGGTGACCTCTTCTATAAATAATTACTCTTAACCACCTCTCCATCCCACTTATTCTCAACCACCTTACACATATAACTACTCTCAACCACCTTCCACTTATCACTATGTTCAACCACCACTCACCTATTCACAACCTCCACTTGTCACTACCAAAGCTCAATCACCTCCACACTTTGATTCCAATTCCTCACAACAAATTGCATCTCCTAATGATGCCATCTTAAACCAACTATTGCAAGGCATGACATTTACAAAAAAAGGTGACAAGCTTGACAAATTCTTCACAACCTAATATACCAATTTATCATGCATGTAATCCCCTATCTTATGCAATTTTGAGAACTCTTATGCCTGAGAGGTTTGAGACTCCTCTCTTTGAGAATCATGGTGGAAAAGGTGATCCTAATACTCATGTGGTAGTATTCATGGCTATGTGTAGTGATTTTTACTTTGAAGAGGATTTGTTAGCAAAAATTTTCCCATGATCTCTTAAAGACTTCTTTAGAATGGTTTTGCTCTTTACCTATGAATTCAATACACTCTTTTTTCCAGTTAGTTGATCAATGTTTACAACATTTTCAATCAAACATTGGACCTCAAGTTTTTTTGATTGATCTAGTTCATTGCAAGAAAGGTCTAAAAAAGAAGTTAACTGAGTTTATTAGTCGGTATCAAGCCCTTTTATGCATAAATTCAATATCAGATGAAGGATGAGGATGTTCAGAAGGTGTTTATTACAAATGTACAACCTAACATCCATGATAAGATTCTCTTGATGAAGTCTAACTCCTTTCAACATTTATGTAGCACCCTTCATGATTATCAGCTTTTGTCTAGTCAGTATGAAAACCAAAACTCATCGGCTCAAGTTGGTCAATCCACAGGTGAACCATTACAAAACAACTTTAAGAGGAATAATAACACTTTCATCATGGTTAATGCATAAAGTTCAAACAATTTCTCACAAGTATCTGCTATCACCAATCTGAAGAAAGCACCGTTTCAACAAAGAAAGTTTACTCTAATATCTTAATCCTATCATTCTATCATGAATCAAGTGTGAGTAATAATCTCTTGAAGATTCCCCTGATTAAACCTTTGGATCCTAGTAAAATGTAAGGACCTTATTTCGATGCTAATGCCTTTTGTCATTTTCATCAACAAGAAGGATATGATACTAAACGATGTATGTGTCTTAAACATGAAATACAAGACCTCATCAACTCGAATGTTATACAAGTATCAGGTGTGAATTGTTGGTTTTTTCCCAGATTGGATGCTTATTCCCAGTTTTCCCTAAAAGGTAGCCATCAATGATCAACAGGATCTCTGGGCCAGGGGCCAACAGTGTAGGAGATAGACTCTATATTTTATCTCCTCCTCTTCTTCAGGCTCTGCAAAACCTAGGGGGGTATTCCCTACTCAACATCCATGAGGATATACATACAAAGGCTGGGATGCTGACAGAAAGCAGATAAGTCCTCCTGTAAGTAGACCAAAACTGAAAGATAAGAGCAAAGGGGCTAGCTTTGGGCCTATTTGCAGTTGTAGACAGAGGACTGAGGATCCTAAAACTAATTCTAATGTCCTAAAGATTATTTTAGATTTTGATTTTGATTTTAAGTTTGGATGCAAAGATGGACATGGTTGTAACACAAACACAAAGCAAGATTGGTGCCTATCTAGGGCCTGGAGTCAGTAGACATACACCTGTGAATGATATGCATGAACAACTAAAACTGGATTTCAGGGGGATACATATGATACCTACCTTACAGATATCTCCCAATACAGAGTGTTAAGCTATCCATACTTATGGCATCCCTACTACAGTATACCCTTCCCAATGTTCAATCTAAGAACAATTTAATCTACCCCTTGAGCAGAAGTTAAGAGATCAGACATTCAACACAGGAATTCTATGTTCTAGAGTCTCAAACATTGCTTAAATATCTAGACTCAGAAGAAAGATACATGCAATACTTGAGACAGAATTAACAAAACACATGCTAACATAGCATTTCTCATATAAAATTAACCATGAAATCAATGGATTCATGCAAAAACGTACAACAAGAGATACATAAACTCACAGGTTTTGCTGTACAGAGCAACCAAATCAGCTGTATTGTATTACAGAGCCAAATGTTCAACTTTCAACAACCTCTAAATGAGTAACACTTCCTGCTTATAATAGCCAGAGAAGCATACTCAGCATTAATTACATGGCCTTGACAAAAAATCTGCCAGATACAGTCCTCAGAAGGAATGGCACTCAGAAAATATTAATGCAGCAGACAAAAGGGGGGCCTTGAGCCATGCGCCATCATCTGGGGTCTTCATTCAAAAATCGGGTGACCTGATCATGTGTACCATTGCCCACATCCCTGCATCGTCGCCATTAAGGGTCTCAACCACCCGCGGCCGCTTGAAAACCGTCGCTGCATTCAAAAAGGATTTCCTGCCAAAACATGCTTCTCTGCAGGTTGAAAATACACAGGGGAATAATCCCACATGCACGGTGAAGAGATCACTTTAGTAGTTTAAAAACGGGGCCGCATGCATACTAAGTGTTGAGCACTTTTGCCGTGCTCGACACACAAGCCTTCACCCAAGAGCCCATCGCCGTGACACAAGCCATCAGCCAACTCCCAAATTCTCCTGCCGACCTCACTAGTTACTCCGATCGCACCTCCACAAGCCCTTGTCGGCCAGACATAGTCTATCGGCTCGCCTCAAAAACCTCCTACCGACCTCCATTGTCTCACCGACCGCTACACCACAATTCCCCATCAGCCAGAGATGCACCATCGGGCCAACCTTCTAAACTTCCACCGATAACATGAGTCTCTTCGATCGCTACTCCAAACTACCCTATCGGTGTGACTGCCACCATCGGCCAACATGAAATTCCTCCTGCCGATAGAACAACTCCCGTCGATAACATATTGGCCTCCCCCTTCATCGTTCAGACCCTCCACTGGCAGCCCAACGCAATCCATCCTCGCCGACAACACAAGTCACGCTGAAGACCACCTCCGTCGGTGTGACTTACACTATTGGAGCAACCAAAATCTCCCCAGCCAATCTCACTAGTTACACCGATAGACATTAGCCTCCCATCTCCGTCGGTATGACCAAAGCCATCGGCTAACCTCAAAATGCCTATGCCGATACTCAATCTCACTTCGATGGCATACCACATCCTAGGTCTTCGGCAAGACCATCCTCCCTCGGAGCAACAAGAAAATCCTTGATCGATAGCACAAGCCCTGCTGACGACCACCTTGAACATCCCTCATCGGCCTGACACTACCCCATCAGCGGACCCTCCAACGGCTAGCCTGATATAAAACCTCACTCCAATGGCACTCCCCATCGGGGTGACCTCCTTCCATCGGTAAACCACAAAAGACTGCTGCCGATATGCCAAAGCTCGCCGATGAACACCTAAGATACCCTCATCGGCATGATCAATACCATCAGTGGAACCACAAACTCCATCGCTGATAGATCAAGCTCCTGCCGATGGACAGGAATACCTAGGGTTTGAATGAAGAAACCCTCCAACAAATAAGCTCAGCCTCTAGGTCAAAACACGTGCCAACACTGGCTCTGAATGGGGACATGTAGGTGAAAAACCTGCAGCGAGAACCAGATCTCCGGGCAGACTAGGCAAAAAAAGCCAAAAAAAAGCACGAACTGTACAGAACATTTACACTATATACATATTTTTTACAAATGTGCACAGCGACAAGTGATCTATGCAAAATAGAACTTAAGGAATTGGCCATGCACAGGCAATTCCAAAACTTCACCATCCAGGGCCTGGAGGAAATAAGAATCCTCCCCATGAATGTTGCAAATCTGATATGGGCCCATCCATAAGGGTTCAAACTTACCATGTTTACCCTTGTCCTAATTTTTTGCATTCCAGATGAGCACCAGATCATTGACTTGAAACTTCCTTTTTGTAGCTCTCCTGTCAAATTGATATTTCACATCTTGTTGTCTCTTGAGGTTGATCTGGTGTGCTTTCCTTCTATTCTCATCCAATGCAACCAGCTAATTCACTCTTTCAGTCATGGAGTCTTCAATCTCTTCATCATTTTCCTAGATGAATCTGTAAACTGGTAGGAGATTATTCATGGGCAATCTGGCTGATGCACCATATACTAGCTCAAAGGGTGACATTCCAATAGCCTTTTTTACTGTCACTCTGTCAGCCCATATTGCTAACTTTAATTTTGAGTCCCAAGCTCTCCTGTTCTTGTCTAGTATCCTCTTGATAATTTTCATGATGCTCTTATTGCTTGATTCTGCTTGACCATTTCCTTGTGGGTGGTATGGTGATGCATATGATAGATTGATCCCATATTTGTTGCAAAAATCAACAAATTCACCTGATCTGAAGCACATAGCATTATCAGTGACTATCTTGAATGGTACTCCAAACCTGATGATAACATTTTCCAGTATGAAATCCATCACCACCTTACTTGTAGCTCTCTTAGCTGGAATGGCCTCAATCCATTTGGTAAAGTAATCAATTGCCACCAAAATCCAACTGTGTCCCCCACTTGACTTGTCTACAATTTCCCCTATGAAGTCAATTCCCCATTGCTGAAATGGAGCATCCACAGTTACAGTTCTGAGAGGTAAAACACCATCATATCTCAATTTTCCTGAGAATCTTTGGCAAGGGTCACACTTCCTCACTAACCTTTGTGCATCTGAAAAGAGAGTGGGCCACCAATATCCTGCTCTGAGAGTATTATGAGCTATTGTTTGAGCAGTATAATTTCCACCACACAATCCCTTATGCATGTCAATCAAAACATTGTTAGCACATCTTCATCCACACATCTCAACAGCACACCATCAGGGTTTTTCTAGTATAGCTCACCTTGAACAATAACATACTTGATTGCATGTAACTTTAAAGTCCTCTTTTGACTGTCACTGAAATGGGAAGGACAATTCAGATTTTGCAAGTAGTAGATAATATCCTTGTACCATTCAGATCTTGATACATTTACACTCTCATTTTGGACTGCATTAACTTGGCATGCTTCCAAGTTTGACTGTGCCATCATCTTGGCTAATCCTTGTCCTCTTACCAACTTGGTAATTTGTATGTCTATGTTGAACTCTCGCAGTTTGTTTATCCATCTACACCTTATTCCAGTCACCTCCTGCTGAGTGAATATGTCTTTGACTGCTGCATGGGGTACATATAAAATTACATGTGATCTTATCAGGTATGGTCTGAAACTTTTGATGGCTTTGACTAGTGCATATACCTATTTTTCCATAATATCATACTTCAACTCAGAAGCCTGCAAGGACATACTGAAGAAAGCTATGGGTTGTTCAAAACCATCTTCATTTTTCTGTAACAAACATGCAGCAATAGTGTGAAAGGAAGCAAATGAAAATACTTGGAATGGCCTAGAAAAATTAGGAGATTTAAGAACAGGGGCCATCTTGATTGCCTCTTTGATACTCTGAAATAATTCTATTGCTTCACTTTCCCAATTGATAGTTGCATCCTTCTTCATCATCTTGGAAATGTTCCTTGTGGTTTCTGCAAAGTTGGGAATGAATCTCCTAACAAAATTTATCTGTCCAAAGAAGGACTGAACTCCTTTTACAGTTTTTGGCATTTGAATTCTGTCAATAGCAGCCACTCTCTCTGGATCTATCCTAACTCCATCCTTGGAAACAATGTGCCCTAGGAGTTTTCCTTCAACCACCCCAAAAGTACACTTCTTTGGATTTAAAGAAATGCCATACTCTAGTGCTCTTATGAAAATCTGCTCTAGATGCAAACAATGCTGCTCTTCCTTCTTTGAATATGCAGTCAAGTCATCCTGATATACAGCCAGGATTGAATCAATCAACCCTGCAAAAGTAACATCCATTGCTCTTTGAAATGTAGCACCTACATTTGTTAGTCCGAAGGGCATTCTAACATACACATAAGTTCCCCATGGAGTGGTGAAGGCAGTCTTATACTGTTATGATTCCTTTACCTTCACCTGATTATAACCTGAAAATACATCCATCATGGATAAGAGTTCACAACCAGTCACTCTCTGCAATATAGCTTCCATATTAGGCAGTGGATAGTTATCCTTTAAAGAGGATACATTCAAGTTCCTGAAATCAACACAAAGCCTAATATCACCGTTCTTTTTTCTGACTGGGACAAGGTTAGACACCCAAGTTGAATGTTTGATTGGTACAATTATTCTAGCTTCCCTAAGCTTTTTAAGTTTTTCTTGCATCTTTGGAGCTAAGGTAGGATTAATAGGTCTTTGCCTCTATCTGAATGGCTTAGCTCCAGGCTTCAATGGGATCTCATGCTGGAATAGATCTTCCCTATAGGCTTTTAGGTCCTCATATGACCAAGCAAAAACATGTTTATACCTTCTCAGTAATGCAATCAGCATACTCCTAATGTGTGGTTTGAGCTACTTACCAATATATACCTTCTTAGGGGCCTGAGATGTTCCCAAATTTATCTCTTCTAAATCTTCCTTATTTGTGGGAGATGTCCTTGTGACCAATTTGTCTCTACTGTCAAAAGCTCTTTCCAAAGCTACTAACCCTCTAGGGATTTTATTAGTCTTCAACTGAATTATCTCCTTCCCCACAAGAGTTTCTTTTCCATCTATAGTCTCTACAAAAGCTTGGAAATCAATTTCTTGATTCTCAAATTCATCTATGCAGTGCAAAAATTTTAACAAGTCCCTATCATCATTAAACACTTGCCAACTGCATATGTTTTCTGTTACTGCAGGCCTGATTTTAACTTCTACATTTGTAACATCTGACAGAGTGATGTCATCTGGCCTTATTGCAACATTAGCTAAGAAATCAGCCATAACATTCTTTGATCTCTCTACCCAGCCTATTGAAAATGCATCAAATAGTTCAATGGTATCCCAAACAGCATGCTTGTATTGTTTCAATCTTTTGTTTTTTGAAGCATACCTATCTCTAATTTAGGATACAATCAACTCAGAATCCCCAAATACTCTTAGCATTTTGATTCCATGTTTGAGAGCTATATTTAGGCCTAAGATTAAAGCCTCATATTCTGCAATGTTGTTTGTGCAAACAAACCTTAGCAAGAAAGAAAATTTGAGGAGCTTACCAGTTGGAGACAGGAAAACAACTCCAGCTCTAGGGCCTTCTTTTGCACAAGCTCCATCAAAATACATGGTCCACAGACCCTGTTGGTCCAGCTCTTTAATGCAGGCATTTTTCTTTTTATCTTCTCTATCATCTGAGACAACCTTGAAGTTATCACAGTTAGTGTTTACAAAGCATTTCTGTTCCTCTGCTTCTTGGTCTTCCACTGTCTCTGATGATCTTTGTTCTCTGATTAGCTTAACATCCCTACCATTCATTGGAATCATGGCATATGACAGGTCCAGCTACATACTTCCACCAATTAGTGTAGCCCATCTTCTTGATAGCAACATACCATACTGTGGCTTGATGTTAACCACTGTTATATTCATTTTATATCTTTTCTCAGGAAATGCTGCCAGTTTGAAATCTACATCCTTCATGATTCCAATAACTGGTACCTCTCTGGCATCCATAGCATAACATTTTCCACATGCCTTGTCGATTTTCAATCCAGCTTGTTGCATGATGGCCAAAGGCATGACATTTGTAGATGCTCTAGAGTTAAGCATACAATTTCTGATTATTTTTCCATTTATAACCAGGGATACATAAAATGGTTCCACTTGTGAAGGACACTTTGTCATAGTCACTCCTGAATAGACTTCAGGAGCCTCATCTTCTTCATTACACATGACATGTTTCTCACCCTGGATCTGAACATTTTGTTTAGCTTGAAAAGGCACCCCTGAAATTAGGGATATTGTCCTATTCTTGATCTCTTCAACCTTCATCAGTTCCATAAGTGGAACAGAGACTTTTACCTGAGAGAGGACTTGAGCTATATCAAATGGAGCATAATTTTGTATAACAGTTGTAGCTTGCTCCACAATCTTGTTTTTATCCTGAACTGATTTAGCTTTTACTTTCATAGTTCCCTAATCATCATTCTTGTCTTGGGAACCTTTACTTTGATCTTCAGCCTGAGGAATTCTGTTTTCTGGTCATTGGGATTCATGACCTGTTCTATGTCTAAAATTCTATTTATTATTACCCCACTACCTTTTTTGTGGTTCAATTCCTTTATGACCATGCACTGGCTGACCTACAGAAACATCTTCTGGTTGATGCAAGCTGCTTATCTGAGCTTTACCTCTGAGATTGTAGTTACTCTTGACTTGAGCAACTGCTGCAGCTGTGAAGGCCCTAATTTCCTCATCAGAAGGTTGTTGTAAGTTACTCAGAAAATTATGCGAGCTCTGAGCATACACATAGCTCTCTTCATTACCTTCATCATAAAATTTCTGTTGACAGGCCTGAATTCCATCATCTGTACTCTCATCAGCATCATAAAGAGGGTATCCATTATTTGTGGACATCATATTAACATCATCATCTTGCACATAATGTGGCTCATTGCATTCATTACAAGATGTAGTATTATCACACAAGGACTGAGCAATCATACACTGTGACTGTGAATGTGGCATCTGACAAATTATACACCATGGAGTATCATCAATAATATTTATAGCTTTCTTTAGAGGATCAGGAGTTTCTTTGACATGTTGAGTCCTCTGATTTGTGTTGTTATGTGGGAATATAGGCTTACCATTATGCCAATTGGTATTATAAGGCATATCATGCAATGATGGCCTCTTTTCCTGCCTTTGATAGACTTGCCTATCAGGACCTATCCCTTTTTCACTTCTAGCTAGTCTGTAACTTAGGTCCTTAACAACATTTGCCAATTTGTCTATCTTATCTTCAGGGGCAGATGTATTACCTTGAGTGTTCTAAGGCTTGTTTGGATTCCGCAAAATTTTCACATCATCCCTTCTGTTAGTCTTGCCTGATGCTTTCCTATTGTTCTCAATATTTACTACAATTCTGAAAGCATCCCTGATAGTAGCATGACTTTTATCTCTTAATCCATATGCAGTTTTTGCATCAAAGGCATTGATATACAATATTATGCACATAGGTTCATTTGGCCTCATGTGATGTGGCAATTTGTTTAACACTTTAGTAAATCTTGCATTAAAATCTGCAACCTACTCATTTGACCCTTTAGTGATACTGGTAAACTCATTTACAAAAAAGCTAGGGTTAGTTTTGTCACCATATTGCTCCTTGAACATCCTTTTAAAATCATCCCATGATGAAATACTCCGGTCGGGCAAATTCTTATACCATTCCCTTGCCTCATCTACTAAAGATTGCATGAATGACTTCATGAAAACATCCTCATGTTCAACCTCAAAGTTATCCATGACATTTTGAAAAGCTTTTAGATGATCTTCTCCTGACACAGTGTTGTTTCCTGAAAATTTAGGCACCTGCAGCCTTAGATGCTTGTCAATGGGGTTAGGATACCCAGGAATACCATCAAATACCAGCTGTCTAAATCTATCTAACTGCATGGGCTGTCTGTCAAACTGATTAATATTAATATTTCTGTTTGCATTCTGGTTTCTTACATTGTTTAGTGGTATCCTAGCATCATTCACATTTTGTCTCTCATCATTATGCTGATGTTGCACTTCATTTCTCTGTTGATGTCTCTACACATTTGCATTCTCAAGGGTAGGAATTGAATTATTTTGGGCAGCCCTTAAAGCTTGCACTTTCTTCCTCAGGTCATCTCTGATTGTTATTGCCTGCTGATATTCGAACTCAGCCCTTAAGCTCCTAATTTCATTAGCTAGTTCTTCCTCGCTAGGCCTAGAGGAGGATGGTTTTACCATATTCTGATCTTCATCTTCGTCATCCCTCAGAGACTCTGCCTCTTCGAACCTTTCACTAGGGTCTAGAAATGGGCATTCTTGGAACACCTCTGACCTCATTCTCACACCACCACCCTGTTGCCTCTCATATGCACACTGAATATCAACTTCTGCATTTGAAAAGTAAGGCACATGCTATCCTGATGGCCTAGGGTTATCTTGCATATCATCATTTTTTCTGGGGGAACCCTCATGATTGACTGAGACAGCTCCCTTTCTTCTGTACATCATTCTTCTTATTATTGGTAACTCTTCAAATAAAGGATTTTGTTGGGATCTTCTCCCCTGCATATAAATTTTACTTTGACCAGTTGGGAGATTACTTCGGAGTCACCACCTATTACTAGGAACTATTTTCTTTTGAAATTCAGGGTTCTTTCACAAACCTCCCCTATAGAGTCACCAATTTCTGTTGGTGACTCGGATGGGCACATAGATATTTCACCAGGGAGGACAAAAATAACAATTTTCAAATCACCATCCCCAGTGGAGTTGCCAATTTCTATTAGTTTTTTCCCAAACTGGATGCTTATTCCCAGTTTTCCCTACAAGGTAGCCATTAATGATCAATAGGATCTCTGGGCCAGGGTCAACAGTGTAGGAGATAGACTCTATATTTTATCTCCTCTTCTTCTTCAGGCTCTACAAAACCTAGGGGGTATTTCCTACTCAACATCCATGAGGATATACATACAAAGGCTGGGATGCTGACAGAAAGCAGATAAGTCCTCCTGTAAGTAGACCAAAACTGAAAGATAAGAGCAAAGGGGCTAGCTTTGGGCCTATTTGTAGTTGTAGACAGAGGACTGAGGATCCTAAAACTAATTCTAATGTCCTAAAGATTGTTTTAGATTTTGATTTTGATTTTAAGTTTGGATGCAAAGCTGGACATGGTTGTAACACAAACACAAAGCAAGATTGGTGCCTATCTAGGGCCTGGAGTCAGTAGATATACACCTGTGAATGATATGCATGAACAACTAAAACTGGATTTCAGGGGGATACATATGATACCTGCCTTACAGATATCTCCCAATACAGAGTGTTAAGCTATCCATACTTATGGCATCCCTACTGCAGTATACCCTTCCCAATGTTCAATCTGAGAACAATTTAATCTACCCCTTGAGCAGAAGTTAAGAGATCAGACATTCAACACAAGAATTCTATGTTCCAGAGTCTCAAACATTGCTTAAATATCCAGACTCAGAAGAAAGGTACATGCAATACTGGAGATAGAATTAACAAAACACATGCTAACATAGCATTTCTCATATAAAATTAACCATGAAATCAGTGGATTCATGCAAAAACGTACAACAAGAGATACATAAACTCACAGGTTTTGCTGTACAGAGCAACCAAATCAGCTGTATTGTATTACAGAGCCAAATGTTCAACTTTCAACAACCTCTAAATGAGTAACACTTCCTGCTTATAATAGCCAGAGAAGCATACTCAGCATTAATTACATGGCCTTGACAAAAAATCCACCAGATACAGTCCTCAGAAGGAATGGCGCTCAGAAAATATTAATGCATCAGACAAAAGGGGGGCCTCGAGCCATGCGCCATCATCTGGGGTCTTCATTCAAAAATTGGGCGACCTGATCATGTGTACCATTGCCCACATCCCTACATCATCGCCATTAAGGGTCTCAACCACCCGCGGCCGCTTGAAAATTTTCGCTGCATTCAAAAAGGATTTCTCGCCAAAACATACTTCTCTGCAGGTTGAAAATACACAGGGGAATAATCCCACATGCACGGTGAAGAGATCACTTTAGTAGTTTAAAAATGAGGCCGCATGCATACTAAGTGTCGAGCGCTTTTGCCGTGCTTGACACACAAGCCTTCGCCCAAGAGCCCATCACCGTGACACAAGCCATCGGCCAACTCCCAAATTCTCCTGCCGACCTCACTAGTTACTCCGATCGCACCTCCACAAGCCCTTGTCGGCCAGACATAGTCTATTGGCTCGCCTCAAAAACCTCCTGCCGACCTCCGTTGTCTCACCGACCGCTACACCACAATTCCCCATCGGCCAGAGATGCACCATCGGGCCAACCTTCTAAACTTCCACCGATAGCATGAGTCTCTCCGATCGCTACTCCAAACTACCCTGTCAGTGTGATTGCCACCATCGGCCAACATGAAATTCCTCCTGCCGATAGAACAACTCCCACCGATAACATATCAGCCTCCCCCTTCATCGGTCAGACCCTCCACTGTCGGCCCAACACAATCCATCCTCGCTGACAACACAAGTCATGCCGAAGACCACCTCCGTTGGTGTGACTTACACCGTCAGAGCAACCAAAATCTCCCCAGCCGATCTCACTGGTTACGCCGATAGACATCGGCCTCCTATCTCCGTCGGTATGACCAAAGCCATCGGCTAACCTCAAAATGCCTATGCCGATACTCAATCTCACTCCGATGGCATACCACATCCTAGGTCTTCGGCAAGACCATCCTCCCTCGAAGCAACAAGAAAATCCCTGACCGATAGCACAAGCCCTGCTGACGACCACCTTGAACATCCCTCATCGGCCTGACACTACCCCATCGGCGGACCCTCCAATGGCTAGCCTGATATAAAACCTCACTCCGATGGCACTCCCCATTAGGGTGACCTCCTTCCATCGGCAAACCACAAAAGACTGCTGCCGATATGCCAAAGCTCACCGATGAACACCTGAGATACCCTCATCGGCATGACCAATACCATCAATGGAACCACAAACTCCATCGCCGATAGATCAAGCTCCTGCCGATGGACAGGAATACCTAGGGTTTGAATGAAGAAACCCTCCAACAAACAAGCTCAGCCTCCAGGTCAAAACGAGTGCCAACATGAATGATAATGGAAATAAGTCAGTTGCTCCGCCGAATCAAAATTTATAGATTTTCACTAATCCCTTTCCTAAGCATATAGATAATAACATGATGGAACAAAATACACTTGAAGTAGAGGATGACTATCTGAACTACGATGAGATAATTGCTACAATAGAAATGGATAAGGAAAATAATGAAGCATCACCTCATCCACTAAGAAATTATATTTATGCTAAGGTTCCTCCTCCGTTATCCCTTCAAGAATTGGAAGATAACCAAAATACATTGGAAAGACAAATGGAACAACCGAAGCAAGAGACTCTGACAAAAGAAAATATTGAGATAGTACAAGATAGTCCTTCTCACTATGATAGATAGAATCAACAATATAAGAGAACTAAAAATTGGAAAAGAGCAAGACAGTTATCATCAGTTGGAAATAATAGTGGTTCTCTTCCTCATAAGTAACAAAAGATCTCACATACACAAGGATTTGAGAAACAAGCATCATGTGGACTTCCTGATAACAAACAAAACTCTCATAAGAACCACTCTAGCTTCACACAAAACTTGATACAGTATATCTCCAAGAGGCTTGTAAGTTCCAAATTTTAGTATGATCATCCTTATAGGTAAGTATTTCTAACCCTTTACCTCCATGTTGTGTTTCCCCCGTGATGTGTTATGTGTTGTTTAGGCCTCCTAGGATGACCCTTGATACTCTTGTAAGGTCAAGGATACCGGGAGACCACCTCTATTGTGACCCTTCTTCTATTTGTATCATCATTCTTCTATATTTCCTCTCCTCTATTTTCATTGTTGTGTGTTGTGTCTAACAGACATAGTGTTACGGTTGGTGACTTGGGGACACCCTCCTACGTGATTGTCCCTAAGGTACTTGTTTATCGTCTCTTGATTTATTGTTTACCTTCTTCTAGTGGTTATATCTAGCTGGCGAATGATGAAAAACATATTATACTGATACGAACGTAGTGTCCCTTCAGTGAGAAATCAAAAAATGGACCTAGTCCATACATAATGATGGGGTTGGTATATATTATCTGATGCTTGGCTGGTCGAATCACTCCATGTGATTTCTTGATGTTGTCTTATCACACTTACAAAACATAATAATATTGCTGCTCCATGGACTTTGTCTATCTTGGATCTTGCTTTCCTCAGCTTTCTATGTGAATGATTACATGCATTGTTCTTTATCATGATTATATGGATGCTAACACCTTTTCTTGCAAGAAATTGTGTGTTTGTGGGAACATTTGGTGATCGTAAAGTACATGTCACCTCTGGGGGGCATGGGCTTTGCGAGAGCTCATGTTCCCTTGTGTGTTTTCTTCCTACCTTAACGTACTTGATATCAATACATGATATCAACCACCTTAAGGTGGGGGCATATATAAGGTAAGCTATCTGATTTAGATGCTAGCAAAGTGTGTTTGTAAAGCTTGAAATCTATTGCAATCATTTAAGCCCTCTGCAGAGGCAGGATATCATGCATAACCTTTTTACTTTAAGCCCTCTATGGAGGTGGGGATGGTGTATTTCACGAGGAGATTGTACATCCTATCATTTTTTAAAAGTCCTCTGAGGAGGCGGGGTGGATTTGAGACTATCCTAACCCTTAAGCATGTCTTCGATGATTGTTGTTTGAATCCCAATTGTTGGTGTGTGCCTGTAATGTGCCTGAGATGGTTGCGAACCTAGCAATAGGTTTCTTCCATCACTTGTCTACCATATTTTCTCTGTGTCTTCCATGTGTGTGTATGGTGTGTTTGTTCCCAAGCATAGTTTCAAGACCAGTGGTGATGAGCTCCTCCTATGCTTTAGGATTTGTATGGCGTGTTTGTTCTCAAGTGTAGTTCCAAGACTAGTAGCAATGAGCTCCTCCTCACTCTAAGATTTGTTTGGCATGTTTGTTGCCCCTTATGTAGTTTCAAGACTGGTGGCAATGAGCTCCTCCTGCATTTGGGTTGTGTGTTTACTTTCCTTGTACTTGCATTTGCATTTTATATATGAGATAATGAAAAACAAATAATTATTGCATTCACTGTATTCACTATGTTTTGCATGTCTTCAATGTTGTCTTCTCCATATTTTACGTGACTGTAACTATCTTCTCTATGTTTTACATGACTCTAACTATCTTCTCCATGTTTTGCATGCTTGTTACTATCTTCAGTGTGTTTAGTGTGTCTTCACTGCACTTGGCGTGTTTCCTGACCTTACTTTAATGCATGTATTGGCCTTGTGTTTATACATACATTAAAGTGGGGACTAAATGTTATGTCAAAAAATGTCCCCTTGGGGACTCTTCCCTCTTAAGGTTTATCTCTCGGGTCCTTAGAATGCATTTAGAGCATCTTGCATGTTAATTTTGACTCCCAATGAGAAAACCACGAAGTCTTATGGCAAATAGGACCTAGGGGGTGCTATTTTGATGATCCTTGAACAAAAATGAGGGGGTGGACTTGGGTGCTAGTGCCCTAGCCCTTGCCTATTTTGGGTTTGACCTAAATTTAAATGTCAGTGTGATGACTGTTATTTAGGTCCCATGCCGACATCTCAAGTTTGAATTACGAAATTCTTAGTGGGAATCTTTGTAGTTGCATATATAAGCATGTTTAGGTTTCATTTGCAAACTAGATGGAAACTAGATGAACATTGTGAACTTGTGATTTTGATTCAAGGCATTCATTGTGTTGCAGAGTTGTACTTTGTTGTTATTATGTTTTTATTTGTTGATTTGACTCCATCTCCTCATGGCATGAAGAGCATCTTCCTTCCATGAGATCTACACTTCAAGGAGATATCTATTGTGTTTTTTATCATTTATCATTTGGATTTTGCCTCTATCCCATAGGGATACAAACTCTTATCTGACAATGGTGTTTGGAAGACTTGAATGTCTCTTTGGGGTTTGACCAAGGTGTTGGTTGTTTTAAATTCCCAACCTGATTCTCACAACAAATATATAAAATAGCCACTTATTAATGATTGGTCTACCTTAAGGGATTGGACAATGAATAGGAAATTTGGGAGAGAGGGTTTTTCTCAATCCCCTTTTCTTCCTCTCCACTTTAGGCTTTGTGAAACCAAGGAGGGTGTTCATTTGTAAATGGATTTATTTCTAATTCTTTGGCTATTTCTCCTTAACTAATGTCTTCTTTTTTTAGGGGGAAACAGTGTCCTACTCACATGGATGGGGTCTCCCTGAGATATCATCTTGTCAACACTGTTCCTATCATAGATATGTTCCTTGTAAATTGCTTGAAAGAATGTATGATAAAGTAAAAGGATGGGCAAGATTCCTTAAGCTCTTATCCTATTCTTTGCAAAGGAACATGCAAAACTTAACTTAATTAAAATAAATACCCTAAAAGCCTATTGTTGGAAAGGAAAATATTTGGATTGATTTTAAAATATTTTGAGGATAATCAAAGGGGTGTAAGTTCAGTATAGTATTCATGAACAGATCAGTGTCTATCCAAGGGCCAAAGAGTCAAAAAGATTAAATTGATAAAAACTAAACAGGTTGTAATGTAACAAACCTCAGTTTACTGTAAAGGTATAATAATGCCTTACATTGAAGATACTCCACTAGTTTTAAAGTCAACCATACTTAGTTATCCCTATAAATCTGAATCACATTTGATATTTTATAATAGAAATTTTACATTACTACTTGAGTAAATGCCATAAGAGAAATATGCCAGCACAGGAAAGACTGTGATGATGAATAAAGATGATCCTTAACCAAATATATATTCATAATGTAAAACTGTATACATGAAGTAGGAGACAGTATACTCCAAGACTCAACAAAATTTGTAAAATAAACTATTCAGTAACTTGCATCATAGCTTTCAATAGTTCTATCAAGAAATCAAAAGAGACTCAAAATGGAAACTTGAAAAGAGACAACTAATTCTATTAGCAGAAAACAATCTTATTTACAACTCCTCCCTAACTAGATTGATCCATATTTCAGACTAAGTCTAAGACACGACCTCGAACCAATGCTTTTTCATAAGCCATGACTTCCCTTTTATAGATAAGGGACCAACAAGCTTCAGGATTAAGAGAAAAGAAGTTACAATTATTTTGTAACCAACAGATGTTGCAAGAAAAGGCTGGTGTAACCACTATACAACTGTATGTTCAGCTTCCATGTTAGTGGGAAAAGGAGCCAGGCCTTTGATTATGGATGCATTGCTCGAGGCTGTTATAGCCAAGCACTCCTCAAATACCATCAAAGTGCTTAATCAGAACCTTTATTTCTCTACCTTTTCGAACCACACACCAAGGGATGAGAAAACATGCAAGGAACAATATCGAAAGGAAACCCAGGATGACAGAATCTCCTTCACTATTTCCAGGTTCTATTGCACGGGTGAGGTTTCGCCCTCCAAGTCTCAAAGTATCATGCAACTTCAGCCAAGCAAAAACTTGGGGAATCCACACCTAGCTGGCCTCAAAAGTACCAGGAGCCAAGCCAAGAGAATAGCAGCAGTAGCAACAATTCTTCTCCTATCCCTTATCTATTTCATCTTGATGGGTAGTCTTGTTACACCTAGAGTTATTGCTTTGTTAGGAAAATTAGATGTAAGGGAGGGGTAGAGGAAGCTGGGAAGCTTCTCTACTTCAGAAGGGAATCTACTAACTCACAGAAATAAGGAACTATTGGAGTAGGAAGAATACTCCTCAAAACCCCCCATCAGATGAAATAAGAAAAGGGAGAAGAAATCATAGAGCTACAATGGACGCTATTGCTAATCTCTAATTTTCCTTGCACTACCTATTCTAGGAGAGATAATTCCAGGTCTTTCTAATTTTTTAAGGATAGATTGATAGCCATGAGAACAAGGAAGAAAATCCTAAAGAATAGGGGAGCAAACAAAACACACAGGAATAGGGGAAAGACATACTATTAGAATGTTTTAAACAACATGAATGGTAACATCAACACTTGCCTTTTTATAGAAATTCTGGGATGTAAGCATACATCTGCATATCTGTGGTGTATTAGTTTTCCAGTCACTTTGAAACATTCCTGCCATAAATGGAAATCTCTTAAAGATTGCCATAAGTAAACAGAAATATTGGATTTCATAATTTTGCATAACTACACATATCACTTCTTGCATTGAATTTTGCCAAATTAGGTGTCTTGGTTCCCCCAATTAAGCACTGGCATCACATCAAATTTCATCATACCATAGGTGAGATGTCATTCCTGGTAGAGGCACAGATTTCCAAAGGTCAAGCTTGCATATAAGCCAAATCATTCTGTTATCAAATTCCTCAGGAGCAGAGGCGATGGAGACCCTACAAACACTTGAGTAGTTAATGCTTTGTAATGAAGCCTAGTTAGATTTTGGTGCCAACAAATCCTTTTTTATAACTTTGAATCTAGACTGTTGATCTCGATCTCAGATGGTGCAACTTGATGGTGTTGATTTGATCTTATTCTAGGTCAGACCTTACTACTTGCTTCTTTCAATAGTATCCTACCATCTGGACAACCTTTTCTAGCCGTGATCCTGAGGAGAAGTCCTTCTTACAGTGCAGTTAAGACAACACCCACCATTCCACGTATGAAGGATATGGTCAGAGATATGATCTCGGTGGAATAGCAGATAACCATTGGATCTCCTATACTCGAATGGAACACTTCTCAAAAAAGTGCTCACATTTCATGTCACATCATATCCTTGCCATTAATGTAATAATCCCAACACTCAAAAAGCCACACATCCAAATTTTGTCATTCCACGGTCGCTCAGAAAATCCTTTGGTGGAGTATGGCAGAATGTTGGTATCATAAAGAAATGGTTTTGTAACGCTTGAACCCCACCTCCTTGCCATCCTGGATGGTCCTTGACTAGTTGTCACCCTTTCCGCATTTCCACTGAGGCCAGCTTCCTTCATATCTCTTTGTGGGTAGATTGGCAGAAATGAATCCGCTAGCGCCACCTGCTAAAACTGGTTAGTAGGACTGGACCTTGACATGTGTACTACCTTTGCCACTTTAGGAGAAGGATGGCCAATGGGGTCGATTCTCCTTTTAAAACAAAGTTGTTTCTAAGTGCAGGCTATAGACGGTAACTGCTTGGCGAGGGGCTGGTAAACAACGTTGCAGGAAGGCATGAAGGAAAACTTTAAAGGATGGTGATAGGAAATAAGCAATCACTAAAGCATTATATCATATGTGGCTATTTGTATGACTTCATAATATGAGGGTTTAGGGTTTTAGAAAATTTTTCTTACTCAGAGCATTATTCTAGCAGAGAAACCCTAATTTTGGAAATCTAATGATCAAGTGACATAGAGCTGGGAACAAAATACCAGAAACATGAAAAAAAATTATATGGTTCCATCAATGGATCTAGTTGGGGACGCCTATTCTATTATGAATAGAGTGAGATCATAGAAGAACTCTGGAGGAGTACACCACACACATAATGACCTCAGGCCATTATGTAGAGAAAAAATCCAGCCTGCCTCTATCAAACATTCTGTTCTCCAATGACTCTGTTAAATTGCTTTGAAAAACTTCATTGAAATCCAACCTGCTCTTGACAAAAACACTTGGATAGATTGTTGGATAGTTATTTTCATTTTTTCCATGATTTCCCCCCTGTTCTGAACCACGGATAAATGATATATATTTTCATCAAAAAGAGATTCAGCATCTAGTTCAATTGTTTCTAACCATGTAAAAATATTATCATCTCCTGATTTTTGCCTTTTGCATAAATCTAAAAAATAAAAGCAATCATAATCCATTTTATAATTGGTAGTAGGGGAGTTCTTAAATTCTCCTATATTAATGTCAAATCTGAAACAATCATATTCTGCTTCCCTTTTGAGATATGACACTCTACTTTTATTTTCTACCTTCTAAACTGGGTTCTCATCTTGATGATGAATATAGGATAGGGAAATATTATCAGGCTAAAAATTTAGGTCCCGATCTATCAACTCAGTACTTATCCCCCTACATTCTTCTATATTGCTTCATTAGTTTCCTCATGATCCTTTTCAAATAGTGGATCTTACTAATAAATCCATAGGTTCCTCATATAGTGGGTTGTCTCTTATATGTATTTCATCTGCACAATCTCCAATATCACTGCTCGAATGGCATGCATCATTATCTAATTTAGAACCCCTACTATTTTGATGTGAGTATTCTGATAATTGCTCACTATTTTCTATATGATTAACAAGGATCAATCCCTCCTGATATTTAGACTCAAAGAAAGCTATTTCCCTAGGATATTTTGATGTAAAATAGATTTCTTCACAAACAGGGGAAATATCTTCACAACCTGTCATTCTTTCATAAGTCAAAGGAACTTCCTTAACTGATATATCTTTCTATATTGTGGTGTCCATTATCTCATAAGCTTCTTTGTAAGGCTCTAGGGATATCCTTTTATTCTGATACTGAGTGCTATATATTGATTGTTTTGACAAGGGTTTGTCAAAATAGCCCACTTTATCTTCCCTTTGGTAAATGGGGGAACAAATGGATCCATTATTCCTTTGGTACCCATTTTCTATAAACTCACAACCTTTTACTTTGTATGCTTCAAATTATTTTCTATATTTATGGCTAAGGAATAAGCTTGCCTCATAGTAGTAGGGTTCTTATCTATCAGTCGATAACTATCCTTTTTATTGAATGCACCTAAATATATGATCAAACACATAGCCTCATTAGGTCTGATATTTTTAGGAATTTCCCTCATTGTTCTGGTAAATCTTAAATTGAAAGCTGGGATTGATGCCTTATCTTCTTTTTCAATCTACATGTGTTCTTTAATTAAAGAACCTACATCTACTCTTTCCCCAAACTGTTCCATGAAAGCAAAGCTTAAATCTTGCCAAGAAAAGATAGACTGATTGGGTAGATATGCAAACCAATCTCTAACTTCTCCCTTAAAAGTTTGAACAAATAACTTTATGACTACATCTTCATGATCTATTTCATAATCTACCATTAAGTCACAAAATTCTTGTAAATGGCTGCTAGCTATTTTGGATCTATCATTATTGAACTTGGTTATTTGACTTCTAACTTCATTAGGCATATGATTTGGAAACCCACAAATACTATTCAAGTTAATAGCCTTATACCTTTCCATGACAAATCCACTTTGATAAAAGAAGTGAGGTTGCTTCTTATACATTTCTAAACTTCTAGGATTTTTTTTTTGAAGCTTGGTAAAATACCTGAAGAGAATTTTTTGCTTCTAGTACAAATTATGCTTTGATTTTAAAGAAAAATCAATAACACTAGACTACATCACCAGATCCCTTCTTATAGAGTCACCACCTCTCCTTCATAGAGGAATATATTGTTTCTTCTTCAGAATCAACCCTTTGAATCATGTTTAACAGTAGGATTATATGGAACATTCTGATGCATAAAACTTCATGTAATAGCCTTGCCTCTATCTCAAAATATGGTAGAGTCACCACCCTTTTTGGGGAAAATAATGAACAGAAATTTTATGCAAACTCTAAAAAACCCATGACAATCTACTACACTTAGTATTTAGAACTTTATACAAGTTCCCCAGTAGAGTCGACAATCTATTGGTTATTTTAAATTCCCAACCTAATTCTCGCACCAAATCTATAAAATAGCCACTTATTATTGATTGATCTGCCTTGAGGAATTGGCCAATGAATAGGAAATTTGGGAGAGAGGGTTTTTCTCAATCCCCTTTTCTTCCTCTCCACTTTAGGCTCTGTGAAACCAAGGAGGGTGTTCCTTTGTAAATGGATTTATTTCTAATTCTCTAGATATTTTTCCTTAACTGATGTCTTCTTTTCTTGGGGGGAAATAGTGTTATGCTCAAATAGATGGGGTCTTCCTAAGATATTAGCTTGTCAACACTGTTCCTATCACAGATATGTTCCTCGTAAATTGCTTGAAAGAATGTATGATAAAGTAAAAGGATGGGCTAGCTTCTTTAAGCTCTTATCCTATTCTTTGCAAAGGAACATGCAAAACTTAACTTAATCAAAATAAATACCCTAAAAGTCTATTGCTAGAAAGGAAAATATTTGGATTGATTTTAAAATATTTTGAGGATAATCAAAGGGGCATAAGTTCAGTATAGTATTCATGAATAGATCAGTGCCTATCCAAGGGCCATAGGGTCAGAAAGATTAAATTGATAAAAACTAAATAGGCTATGATGTAACAAACCTCAGTTTACTATAAAGGTATAACAATGCCTTACATTAAAGATACTCTACTAGTTTTGGAGTCAACCATACTTAGTTATCCCTGTAAACTCGAATCACATTTGATATTTTCTAATAGCAATTTTACATTACTACTTGAGCAAATGTCATAAGAGAAATATGCCAGCACAGGAAACACTGTGATGATGAATAAAGATGATCCTTAACCAAATATTAATTCATAATGTGAAACTGTATACATGAAGTAGGAGACAATATACTCCAAGACTCAACAAAATTTGTAAAATAAACTGTTTAGTAACTTGCATCATAGCTTTCGATAGTTCTATCAAGAAATCAAAAGAGACTCAAAATGGAAACTTGAAAAGAGACAACTAATTCTATTAGCAGAAAACAAACTTATTTACAACTCCCTGACTAGATTGATCCATATTTCAGACTAAGTCTAGAAACATGACCTCGAACCAATGCTTTTTCATAAGCCCTAACTTCCCTTTTATAGATAATGGAGCAACAAGCTTTAGGCTTTAGAAAAAAGAAGTTACAACTATTTTGTAACCAACAGATGAGTTGCAAGAAAAGGATGGTGTAACCGCTTTACAACTGTATGTTCAACTTCCATGTTGGCAGGAAAAGGAGTCGGGCCTTTGATGATGGATGCCTTGCTGGAGGTTGTTAGAGCTAGGCACTCCTCAAATTCCATCAAAGTGCTTAATGAGAGGCTTTATTTCTCTTCCTTTTCAAACTGCACACCAAGGGATGAGAAAATGTGTAAGGAACAATATCGAAAGGAAACCCAATATGACAGAATCTTGTTCACTAAAGTATCATGCAACTTCAACCAAGCAGAAACTTATGGAATCCACACCTGGTTGACCTCTAAAATACCGAGAGCCAAGCCAAGAGAACAACAGCAGCAACAACAATTCTTCTATTATCCCTTATCTATTTCATCCTGGTGGGAAGTCTCCTTATACCTAAAGTTAGTGCTTTGTTAGGAAAATTAGATGTAAGGGAGGGGTAGAGGAAGCTGAGAATCTTCTCTACTTCAGAAGGGAATCTGCCAACTCACAGAAATAAGGAACTACTAGAGTAGGAAGAATACCCCTCAGAACCCCTCGTCATCTGAGATAAGAAAAGGGAGAAGAAATCATAGAGCTACAATGGACGTTGTTGCTAATCTCTAATTTTCCTTGCACCACCTATTCCAGGGGAGATAATTCTAGGTCTTTCTAATTCTATAAGGACAAATTGATAGACATGAGAACAAGGAAGAAAATCCTAAAGAATGGGGGAGCAAAAAGAACACACAGGAATAGGGGAAAGCCATACTGTCAAAATGTTTTATACAGTATGAATGGTAACATCAGCACTTGCCTTTTTATAGAAATTCTGGGATGTGAGTATACATCTGCACATCTGTGGTGTATTAATTTTCTAGTCACTTCACAACATTCCTGCCATAAATGGAAATGTCTTAAAGATTAGCATAAGTGAACAGAAAGATTGGATTTCATAATTTTGCATAACTACAAATATCACTTCTTGCATTGAATTTTGCTAGATCAGGTGTCTTGGTTCCCCCAATTAAGCACTGTCATCACATCAAATTTCATCACACCGCAAGTGAGATGTCATTCTTGGTAGAGGCATAGATTTCTAAAGGTCAAGGTTGCATAAGCCAAATCATTATGTTATCAAATTCCTTAGGAGCGGCAGTGATGGAGACCCTGCACATGCCTGAGCAGTTAATGCTTTGTAATGAAGCCTAGTCAAATTTGGCACCAACAAATCCTTCTATTATAACTTTGAATCTAGGCCATTGATCTCGATCTCAGCTGGCACAACTTGATGGTGCTGATTTGATCTTATTCAAAGTCAGACCTTACTACTCACTTCTTTCAATAGTATCTTGCCATCTGGATAGCCTTTTCCAGCATGATCCCGAGGAGAAGTCCTTCTTGCAGTGTAGTTAAGATAGCACCCACCATTCCACGTATGAAGGATATGGTCAGAGATATGATCTCAATAGAATAGTGGATAACTGTTGAATCTCCTATACTCAAACAAAAAACTTCTCGAAAAAGCAGTCATGTTTCATGCCATGTCAGATCCTTTCCATTAATGTAATAATCCCACCACTCAGAAAGCCATATGTCCAAATTCTGTCATTCTACAGTTGCTCAGAAAATCCTTTGGTGGAGTATGGAAGAATTTCAAAATCATAGAGAAATGGTTTTGTAACACCCGAGTCCCACCTCCTTGCCATCCTAGACGGTCCTCAACTAGTTGTCACCCTTTCTGCATTTCTGCTGAGGCCATCTTCCTTCGTATCTCTTTGTGGGCGGATTGGCAAAAATGAATCCTCTAGCGCCACATGCCAAAACTGCTTAGTAGGACTAGACCTTGGCATGTTTACTACCTCTACCACTTTAGGAGAAGGATGGCCAATTGGGTTGATTCTCCTTTTAAAATAAAGTTGTTTCTAAGTGCGGGCTATAGACAATAACTACTTGGTGAGGGGCCGGTAAACAACGTTGCGGGAAGGCATGAGGGAAAACTTTAAAGGATGGTGATAGGAAATAAGTAGTCACTAAAGAATTATATTGTATGTGGCCATCTACATGACTTCATACTATGAGGGTTAAGGGTTTTAGCAAATTTGGCTTACTCAGTGCATTTTTTCTAGCAGAGAAACCCTAATTTTAGAAATCTAATGATTAAGTGACATAGAGCTGGGAATAAAATACCAGAAACATGAAAAAAAATTATATGGTTCCATTACAAGGCAAGCCTCTAAACACCACAACCCCCTCCCACACTTCTTTCTGATTGCAAGTTACAGGTACTGAGTTTCATGGAGTGAAGTTGCAGAAAGGAGGTTACAGACAACAAGGATTTGGGATCTGAAAGAAAGAGGACAAAGGTGAACATTTCGGGAGAAGGGTGCTAGTGCCAGTGTCCTCCATCTTTTCTAGGGTAGAAATGGAAGATATAGTGTAGATCAGTGTTGGAAGGAGATTTAGATTCTGTGATGAAAACTATACCTTGGACTAGGGTGCTAGTGCCAGTGTCCCTGACTATTCTGCATTCCAGACTTCAAAAAATAGTGAGTTAATAATCTGTCCTTCACCTTGGTCTAAAAGGATTTGTCGTAATTCATTAATTTGCTTACTATTTTTCTTATTTAGGGTTTTAATAGTAATTGAGCATTAAATTGAGACATCATTTGATACATCTAAACTTCCGCATTGTTCTAAGTGGCAACCCAACCTGTTAGGTGACTACTCTTTCTTAGTGGAGATTCAACTCAGTTGATATGCCCTTGAATGTTTGGTGAGAAGGGAGGATTTTCCTTTGAAACCTAAAACAAACATATCCCCCCTTTCTAACCCTAAACAGAAATATAATCAAAACGAGCTTTGGTTAGAAAATCTAAGCTAAGATATTAACCAAATCATTTCATGAAACTTGATATAGAAATAAGGCAACATGTTGCTAAAACAAACCAAGGCTATACTTATGGGTTTGGAACTGAGTATAGCCATGAGGTTCTACTTTAGGTATCTCAGAACCAAGTGTATCTATAAGGTGAGACAAAAGCATTTCAAAGTGCATAGAAGTAGATTTAGATTATTGTAAAGGTTTGTTACAATAATTTCACAACACAAAGTTATTCTACTAGTTAAATGTCAGTAACAAATTACCCACGTCTTCATATATGGAATAGGTCCACTTTTTGTTTTCTTTTTTAGGGATGTACGGTCCTTATTAGAAGTGTATATTTGTTGTCGTCATCCATCAACTAGTAGAACCATAGGGACAATGAGAGAATAAAATCATGAAAAATGAGAGAGGAGACAAAAGTGACTTAGGCCCACAATGTAAAAGTATACCCCCTCCACAATGTTATGCCCCCAAGGCACCACACACAACAACTGCAACAAGAGAGGAGTAGAAGAATAGAGAAACAAATAGAAAGAATTCCAAAATGGAGGCGGTCTCCTTATATCCTTGACCTTGCAAGAGTGTCAAGGGTCATCCAAGGAGACCTAAACAAACATTTAACACTACACAGGGGATCATAACACAACAACCTAGAAACATTTAAGGGGAGTCCACCCATGAGAGCAACTCAAAGAGGTGCTACATCAAGGGTGGCTGAATGATGGAGAAATACTTACCTGATTCATTGTCGAGGAGGTGGTACTCAGAATGTAACCATGCTAGTGGTTGTCCTTAATCAAATCATCCTCTTCCCAATCTTGATCTTCATATGAAATAGGTGGTACATAGGGCACTATAACCCAACTTGAAACTTCTTTATTTAGTTCTTTTGATTCCATTTCTGTCAATGGGATATTTTCTTCTTGCGGTGACATTTGTCAAGCTAAGTCTTGGTGCTTTCTTCTTCTTTCCCTTGCATTTCTATTTCTTCTAGTCTTGTTAGTTATATTTCCTAAGGGAGTTTCTTTTTCTACCATCAAGGGTTCATGATTTTCCATATTCTTTAGGATTTGTGAAGAGGAAGCTAGTACAAATTTGATTTTATGATTTTGTGATGGATAGCTTCGCTCTTGAAGGTTTTCTACTGATCCTTGTAAGGATGACAAAGGAGGAACCTCAACAAAAATTCCATTTCCTTTTAGTCAAGGTGTTGTTGGAACACCTTGAACCATGATCACCGATTTGAAGTGAGGCGCATTAGGTGCCTCATGCACAATGATTTTAAGAACATTAGTACACTTATCCATTATCCCCTTAGTGAATGGAATAAGTCTATTAATGATGATTGAATTAATATTGTTTTCACTTTGATTAAGCTCAACATCCATGCCTAGAGGATTTAATGTGAAACCTTTCTTCATCCACCAATGCTTCATATTTTGAAGGGAGAGCATTGGAATGAAGGGAAGGTAAAGTGTTGTTAAGAGAATTGTTGATGACTGTATCTTCAGTGATGTCCAAGGGGTTTGGACATGTAACCAAAGGAGAAATATCCATGGTCTTCACATCCTTAGAGATATCCAAGGGACTTGAACATTCAACCAAAGGAGGAGGATCAAGGGCCTTCACTTCCTTAGTGATATCCAACGTGCTTGAACATTTGACCAAAGGTGGAAGATCCATAGGATGAGCCATAGAGACCTCATGTGATATGAGGGATATGACAATTTTAGGATCCTTTCTTTTCTTATTAGATCAGGAAGGAGCCACATCACCCTTGTTATGATTGGATGCCATATATTGAGACTTTTGTATACCACATTGTAGTTCAGTTGTTGTGATGCATTTTGATACACTTTATTTTGACTTGTTATTTTCTTAGCATAGTTATAAATGTAACTAGGAGGTCAAGAAGAATTTGGAAGAGCTCTTACAGTGAACACTAGTTTCATTTGTATTTGAGGTACATTCAAATGCCAGTGGACAACTATTTAGTTTCACAAGTTCTTCTTGAGATCTTGGAACATAAATTGTGTTTACTAATCTTTGAAAGAATGAGGGTTTAGGAGTTGTAGTGGAATGTTCAATAGAGATAAAGTCATCAAGGGCTTCATCTAACATATCAAAGTCATCACTACTAAAAAACTCATCATATGCATGAAATTATTGTAAAAAGAGATTAGACATTGTCACCTAAACTTCTTTATCCAAGGCTTGAAATTTACAATGTGCAATTGAAAAAAGTATGAATTTTCCAAATCAAGGATGAAAAATGATGCAAGATTACTATGCGAAATCAGATTTGATGATTTTTTTTTCAACTAATATGATCATGCAAGAGAATTTTTCTAAAACTCTAATGCAATATTTTATCAAAATACAAGCATTTGAGGCTTAAATAATGTACTATTTCAAAATTATGCAAGATTTTCAAATGAATATTGATAAATATGCAATAAATCAATGCAAGATTTGATTTGAACAATCAACAAGATGCAAATGCTTGAAGCTATGGGTTCACCAAAATGTTTAGTATGAAAAAGGAGAATGATGACCACTAGAATGTAAACTAGATCAAACCCTTTTCCATATAACATTAAAGGACAAGGCTGAGCCAAATCACTACCAAATGAAGGTGGACTCAGCTGGTGACCTTGTGCTCATGTATGTTATAGATAGATTAGATTTAATTTAGCCTTTTTTATCAAACCCTAGGTTAATAATACATGAAACCTTAGTTTTACAATGATTTGTTTATAACAAAGAACTACAAAAGATATCCAGAAACTAAATGCATAGGGATAATCAAGAAGATGATAGAACTTATCTCCTAGAAGAAGAGGTGCCAGAGGACCAAGGTGGGACCATGTAGGACTTGACTAGAAGAATCTGTTAGAGGTGCAAACTAGAAAGATGCTGTAAATGTTGTCTTGATGTCAAATCTGAACTCAGAAAGAGTAGGAGGACATGGGTGGTACTACCCAAGTCTTTGATGAGAAAAAACTTTGAAACTGTCTCTAGATCTTGAAACCCTATTTTGTACCATGTCTTCCTATAGCTATGTATTTTCTAGATCTTGCTCCTATAACCTACACATAAGAAGATAAGAAGGGTTTTGGGGGTTATGGTGTTAAGGGACTTGCCTCAGTCAAATCCTATGATAGCATTCAAGCTTCCCAAGACTATTTATTGATAAAGAGTGCGAGCCCTCATGGGGGTAGAGGCTGAAAACAATGATAATATGATGATTCAAATGATGATAAAAAAAACAATGATATCATCTATGTGATGAACCCTTAGAATGATGAAGATCCTTCAACTCCTAAGGAAGAATAGAGGATAGCTCCACATCTACAATAATAACACAATAAAAACACCAATCTTCTCTAGAATCACAATGAATGCTCTTGCTTGCTTTTCTTCAAGATCTCAAGTTATGCTTTTTCCAACCTAGTTACAAATGAACTTAAAAACACACTTATATATGCTTTCCCGCTCACAATCGTAAATTCAAACCAAAAGAATCGACAAGGAGAAACCTTTTGAAAGGTCCCAGGTTGACACACACTTAAATTAGCCCTAACCTAAAAGGGGGGACATGGGTGGTACCACTCAGGTCCATCAACCTTGTTTGGGTCTAGGGTAAGGTAAATGAAGGGACCCATATTCCAATTTTACTTGGGTGTTAGACAATTTTTCAGTGGGATAAACATTTTCAATGTATAATGTAATCAAGGGGACCTAGGAGCTAAACAAGGAGGTAAAAATACATGTGGACACTTTTTACTCCATAATAGGACCTTGATTGGCAATTTATGGGGCATATATGTAGACCTAGTATCCTTATCAAAGTGCAACCCTCATGTAATATCCCAAATTATTAAACCCCTTAAAATATATCTTACCATCCAAAGGTCTTAGAAATTCAAAGAACTAGGTGAAATATTGGTCTATAAAAACCCAACTTTTTCAAAATGGGAGTCACAAAATAGTGTTTAAAGATACTGTGAGGGGGAAATCAGGTTATTCAAATCAATGAAAATGAAACCCAAACATCTACGAAATATGAAGGAGAAAGAGATTAAAATAAACTAAAATACTTACAACATTCTTTTACCTTTCGCCTTCCGTAGTTCACCTATCTTCCTTTGATCTTGTTTGTGATGCCCTCAGAAGCTTTTACTTGCTTGCTTGTTGAAGATGACAAAGTAAGAATGGCTTGGATACTTGTGTATTTGAAGGTGAGCTTCAAATATAGAAATGGATTATGAAATGATAATGCTCAAATGGGAGTAGGGGTGCTAAAGGCGCGCCAGTATCTCTGCAGCATAAGTTTACACAAAATCCAGATATGAAATGAAGAGAAGAAGGTTGTATTTATAGAAGAGAGTGAGGGAAGATCAATGGTTGAGAAGAAAAGAAGAGATCAATAGAGGAGGCTTGTTGAGGAACATGCAACCAACAGAAGAAGGACACATGTCATTCCAAAAGCAGTTTAGTTGAGTTAACTCCTCTCTTGATGAGGATAAGATTTGATTTTCTTAAATTAGAATTTATTCTTCTAATTTAAGAGAAGATTTGCTTTAGAAGATGCTTTAAAAGTGATTTTGCTTTTGTAACTTAGAGTTTTGCTTTTGTGTGACAAGAGGAAAGTTATTTTTGGAAGATAAGAATAATTTTTTGAAGAGATAAGAAAGCATAATTAAATAAAAGATTTATTTAATTATTTTAGAAGAATGAAGTTGGTGTAAGTGATTTTAATTAATTAAATAAATGTGTTTATTTAATTAAATGGGAGGAAGTGAACCACATAAATAAATAAATTTATTTATTTATTGGTAGAAGCATACGAAGGATGAAATAAATATTTAAAATATTTATTTGAGCAGAGTCATGTCAATTTTAGGTGTATACATTTTGCCCCTCTTTGATGCAATGTGTTTTATCACGTTGTTTCAAAGAATAAGAATTTTTGACAGTGATACATGCCCCATTTTGCCCCTGATGCAATTTTAATGACAGGATGCCCCCTTAGGAGATTGGATGGGAAGAAGATAGAAGGGCATGAGACGGACAATCTCACAAAGAAGAAGGTGAAGAATGGGTTAGGGCGGAGAAAAACGGGATATGGTTCAGAGAAAATGACATGGGAAGTAGCCACAGATGTCATGCAGTCAGGTATGGGTCATTTGCTATATATAGGAGCTAGGTCCACATATGCTATTCATTTGTACACTTGTTCATAGTTGATTTGTCCTCTAGAGAGCTTAGGAGAGTATGGTACCTAGAGAGTTGGATATTTCGCACAAGGAGCACTGGTTTGAGCGGATTTGACGGTTCGATTGGCCAGTAGAGGCAGGACCCCCGGTATATGTTTCTTCAAAACTTGTCAAAAGTTATTTTTTACGCATTTTAATGGCTAGGGAACCCAACTGAGATAGATGCACAAAAACACCCATGTTGCACATATGCACCCTGAAATGGCGCATGCGTTGCGGAATTGTGCATTTACACTACGAAGTGGCGCATTTGTGCGTTTTTGCGCGTTTGAGCCATGAATTTGTGCATTCGCTTAAATTTGTGCTTTTGAGCTATTAAGTGGTGCATACGTCCAGAAATTGTGCATATGCATTTTAAATGGGTGCTAGGGTTGCGCATGTGATCCCCGAAATGGCGCATTTGCTTGGAAATTGCGCATTTGATATGGGAAGTGGTGCATGTGTCAGAATGGTGTATACGCGATAGAGAGTAGTGCATTCACGGTGAATTGGCACCTTTGGTATGAAACGGTGCATTTGCCACCTGGATTGGCACATTTACACTTTAGGAAAATCAGTCAACTTAACAAAATTAACCCAATTGGCATCCTGATCGATGCGTCAATTGATTAGCGATCTCTGAGATTGCTGAGAATCTAGTCAAGAGATGATATGCTATTTTGATTAATTTGATATGTTAATCTGATGATAGGATAGCTTGATTGCTTTGAGTAGGTCTGATATGGATATGGATTTTACTGACGGTATGCGTTACGTGGTTGCAAGACATTCGAGACGTTCTTACATCGTGTGAACAGTTTCCGTTGCCATTGTTGCAGCGATATATGCTAACCAAGCTGGAGTAGGAGGCTCTAGGTGCTATGGGTTTTTATCATGTGCTCTTCATGCCCAAGGTTCACATGAACCGGGTGATGGTGACTGCAACTATGGAGCACTTCCACAGCGAGGACGAGACCTTCCATCTTCCAATGGGAGAGATGGCCATTACTCTGGAGGATGTCTATCAGATTCTGCACCTCCCTATTCAGGGAGAGTTGGTTGAGTACAAGTCACAGCGCGACGCTGGGCTGGAGGAGTGTAGACGTGTTTTTGATGATCCCGAGTTGGCGGGGGAGGATATCTCATGGTAGGTCATGCATGACTGTTATGACTACTTCCCGAGTATAGTGGCTAGACTAATCGGTTGCATAGTATGCCCCAATAGGAGAGCACATGGCTTTCCCATTGGCTGGGGACAGGTGCTGGAGAGTATGATTACAGACGGGACTTGGTATGCATGGGGTGTGTGTGTGCTTGCACAGCTATACAGAGACATGCATCAGGTAGTGTACCACCGAGGCTCTGGTTTATTAGCAGGCTCATCTCTCTTATAGATGTGGTTGTGGGAGCACATTGCTATCACATGGCCGATGTGCATTTATCACAGGCAGAGGGGTGAGCCCTATAGTTATGGTTATGCAGGTGTGATTTCTCAGCATAGGCTAGGGAGGCTTGAGTACTAGAGGCATGCCTTTGATGGACTAGATGTAGTTGTCTGGCGGTAGTATATTGACTACGAGGTATGGGATGATGAGGCAGATGAGCTGCCTTATTGCTTTAGACGAGATGGCTTATTGGCAAGACTTGGTACATTTTGGAGCGGCAGATTGTCAGCCGAGTTCAGAGATAGTTTAGCCGTGTACAAGGTAGACTGCAGGGCAAGGCACGCTTTGCCAGGACTCATGCAGAGAGGTATAGGTGGGGTTCTGTGGCATCTTATGAGGAGGCATTGGCCAATTTTTAGCAGATTCCTTATGCAGCCTGGCTGATGAGGAGAGACATAGTAGATGCTGGCATGACACTAGACTATGAGGAGTGGTTCACGGGGCACCCATTTCTGAGGTATTCAAGGCCAGGAGAGTTAGCTCCACGTATTGATGAGGAGGATGCAAACAGTGTGGGTACAGCTGGTAGGGGGAGGGGAGGACGGAGGAGGAGGAGGAGAGATCCAAGAGATGATGGGAGAGTGAGACAAAGAGCGTCGAAGAGGGGCTTGTGGGCCAGCAGGTAGTTGGACAGGCACAGGTCCAAGGGCTAGTTCAGCCAGAGGTAGCACAAACACAGATGCCACCACTGTAGCAAGTGGCACAACCGATACATGGACAGGTGCCAACGCAATAGGTGGCATAGGCAGAGTAGGTTCCATAGCCTGATGTGCATCAGTAGGTTCTGGTCTCACTACAGAGCCAGATTAGGCAGTTGAGGGCTCATCTGAGAGCCATGGAGTCCCAAAGAGAGTCAGATGTGACTCAAATATCAGAGTTGTCGAGGGAGAGAGATGCAGCCTTAGCTAGCATGCGGGCTATGAGGTCAGAGAGAGATGTAGCCGTGATGGCCATGGGCACAGATGGGACTTCCAGTTTTTTGGTTTCATAGGTGCAGTAGGCATAGGCACAGGTGGTCTAGGTGTAGGGTGAGCTTACTAGAGCTCAGGCATAGGCTCAGTACTATAGAGGTTTATATCACGAAGCTGTGTCAGTGGAGCATCGTGCCCCTAGCTTCAGGAGCCAGTCAGAGGCATTCTAGTGGGTAGGTAATTCTCAGTCTGTAGGCTCAGTGAGGGGTCCCTAGCAGTTAGGGGGAGGCAGAGGAGAGGCCAGTGTAGGGAGCAATGTTCCCCGATAGCAGGGTTAGACAAACCCAGATACTTGTACCAGTTTTGATTGTATCATAGCGCATTTGCGATAGATGGCTGAGATAGCCGATATATGTACTTTTATTCTGAGACATGTATCACCATTTGTTGTATACATTTATGACATGACTCTGAGATTGGATAGAGATTGTGATATATTGTACATTTGGACATGTGTTTGATGTTTATGCGATGATGTTGTTTCCTGATCTATATGCATGGGCTATATATGCGATGCTTTGATGTTTATATGCTATGGATGCAGCTTGTCTTGTGATGTGTTATATGTGATGTATACTAAATGAATGATTTTGATTTATGCAAATGTTAATGTGGATGGATATGATTTATGCAGTTCTATATGTATGTGACCTATGTTTTTGATTTTCTTTAGATATGATATATGGATGCACATGTATGTGGATGACCTAAAAAAATGTATGCAAAATGATTTACTTATGTGGATGACTATCTCATGTGATATGATATGCAATCTATGCTATGTTTTTGATATGTCCAAATGTACTCAATCGACACAGGTGATGACATAGAAGGAAGAAGAGATGAAGAAATACTGACTTTCATTTGATATACTGCAGGATTGATTTATGGCATGGATGATATCGATTTGCTGGATATGAGACGGATATGGATGCGGATTTGTCATCTTTGCAAGGCTTTTTACTTTCATCACTGGGCACATTTTGGTATTTTTCACTTTTTGAAATGTGGTAAGAAGATACAAGCATCTAGGTATAATTAGACCAAGATGACCTGAGTATCACTTACCTAGATTTTGATATAGCAAGTTGATACAAGCATCTAGTCAAACTTGAAGCTAGATGACCTAAGTACTTCTTGCATTTCAACAGACAAGGATTTCCCCTTTTCATGTTTAGACCTCGGAGTCCTCGATGATCTTTTGCTGATCATGTCATTAGACGAAAGTCATCACATTACTAAGGTTTAATCCACAAGCAGTAGACAAAGAAAACAATTATGCCCCCCATCATAGCATCTCTAGCATTTGACATCCTTGAGTAGCATAGGAAGACATAATGAAAAAAAGTCAAGACCTTGTAAATTAACCTATTGACAAAACTTCTTTGCATTAGATGTGTCTTTTGCCATAATTGATACAGAATCAGTCTCAGTGTCTTTGGTATGGTGCTGCGCTTTGTTTAGGACAGGTTGATGTTTTGAGTCAAGGACTTTTATTTGTTGGGTAGCTTGTTTTGTTGCTCTTGCTTGTCTAATGAAAGGTATCACAATCCTTATTGGTATACTCTTAGAATAGTGGCATTCAAGAATCCAAATCCACAACTAGGTCGAGGAGTGTTGCCCCCAGTTTAGACAAGGATTGACTTATTATGAGTGAGACGACAGACATTCATGGAGAGACGGACCCTAAGGGACTGACCTAGTGCCTCGGGGGCTCATTGCTAAATGGCCTTGCCTACGTGACGACGTAGAGGCAACGTAGTTTAGGGTAAACCCTTGCGGACTTAAGACCTAGGTGATGGCAAAGGACTCAGATTGATAGAAGGACTAGATATGGGACCGACGGGACAATGGGGTGGAGAGAAGAGGAGCGAAGTGAAGTGAAGCCTCAGGGGCTCATTAAGAATGGCCTTGCCTATGTGATAACTCAGAGGCAACATAGTTTGACAATGGTCCAAAGGACTAGTTCAAGATGAATGATATGGAGGACACAAGAGATATGAAGTCGAAACAGACGGAGGAGGTGGTTTGTCGTAGATAGTGCCTGTTTACCAGGTTTTCACCACTTGCTTTTATTTGCATGAGAATCTAAAAGTACACACGACGCCTGTTTGCTAGGTTTTCACCATGGTACCTATCTTAGGTGCCTATTTGCTAGGTTTTCACCGTAGGATGATTTTTTTGTTATTTTCTCATTTTTTGATTTTTTTGTTCTGTTTTTTATCGTTTTTTCAATTTTTTTTTGGATTTTTTTAGGACTCCCTTACATTGGGGTTTTCAGGTATAGAACTTGCGAAGGTGCATATTATTGATAGGATCATCAAACACCTTCAGATGTAGCTAATTGATATGCCTCTGATCCATAAGTTGTGATGACGACCTAGGGACCCAGCCAGTTAGGTTCAAACTTTCCTTTCTTTTCTCTATCTTGCTGATTTCTAGGATTTTCTCTTAGGACTAGGTCACCGACTTGGAATATCTAGGGTTTTACTTTGTGATTGTAGCTTCTAGACATGTGTTGCTGACATGCTTTCAAGTGGTTAAAGGCATGTTGCCTTCGCTCTTTGAGCAGCGCTAATTCTTGGAGTCTAGTTACTCTGTAGTCTTCATTTGATACGAGGCCTTTTAATGAGACTCGCAAGGATGGGATCTTGACTTCAATGGGCAAGATAGCTTCAGATCCATAGACTAGGGAGTATGGTGTCGCACCTGTGGGTGTGCAGATGCTTGTGCGGTAGGCCCATAGTGCAGGATTTAGTTGGACATGCCAGTCACGACCAACATCATCAATAGTTTTCTTTAGGATTTTTAGAATGGTTTTATTTGATGCCTCAGCTTGGCCGTTACCTTGTGGGTAGTAAGGAGTTGAGAAGCGGTGCTGGATATGGAATTTGTCACATAGTTCCCTGACATCTTGATTTTTGAAGGGTCATCCATTATCTGTGATAATGGACGAAGGGACGCCATAATGAAAAATGATATAGTTCAGGATAAATGAGGCAATCTATTGCTTGTGATGTTGGCTAAGGGCACAGCTTCAATCCATTTCATGAAGTACTCTATGGCAGTGATGATGAATTTATGGCTGCTTGAGGAAGGAGGGTGGATCTTGCCCACTAAGTTGAGTCCCCACTGATAGAAAGGCCAAGGAGTCATCAACGACTGTAGCTCTTGCCCTGGCGCATGTATTAGGTTCCCATGGATTTGGCACTTTTTGCATTTCTTTACAAACTGATAGGAGTCTTGTTCCATTGTTGGCCAATAGTATCCCATGCGTATGAGTTTCTTGGCTAGGGTAGGGCCACTAGAGTGAGCCTCACATATTCCATGTGTATTTCACTTAGAGCAGTTTGATATTCCTCTCTATCTAGACACCTAAGGAGAGTACCATCGAGACCTTAGTGATACAAGGTGTTGGCAACAATGGCATACTGGGATGCTTGTCGGATGAAGGTTCTTTTCTGGTTATGGGAGAGGTCAAGTGGGAGGGTATTCTCTTTTAGATAGGCAAATATTTTACCATAGAAAGGGGAATCGGCTCCTACGATGTGGCATATGATATGGGAATCTGGAGTGTCATAAGCAGGATAGGAGACTGGCTCACCTAAGAACTCATATCATGTTTGATTGCCTTGAATGTCGAGGAGAGATGCGATTGTAGCCATTGAGTCTGCAGCTTTATTCTTGATCCTTGGTATCTGTTCAAATAATATCTTGATGAAATATTCCTTGAAGTCATCTACCATTCATTTGTAAGGAATTAGTTTCTCATCCTTCGTTTGGTAGTCATCATTTACTTGGTCGATGACTAGTTGTGAGTCACCATAGACTTGAAGTTCCTTGATGTTCCACTCAACTGCTAGCTTGATATCGATGACTAGAGCCTCGTATTCTACTATGTTGTTAGTGCACAGGAACATTAATCTATATGACTTTGGGATAGTGTCACCATTAGGTGTGATTAATAAGATACCTGCCCTTGATCCATGTTGAGTGTAGGAGCCATCAAAGTACATTTTCCAGTTTGCTGTGTTGATGTGGAAGATAGACTCATCTAGAAATTCAAAGCTCAGGGGGTTGTCATCTGTTAAAGGTGCCTCTACTAGTTGATCTGCAAGCACTTGTCCTTTTATCGCTTTTCTATCCACATATTCGATGTCGAACTCACTGAGAAGCATGACCCATTTTGATAATCTACCTGTTAAGGCAGCCTTGTTGAGTAAGTATTTTAGTGGATCAATCTTTGCCACCAATTTAACCGAGTGTGACAGCATGTAATGTCTCCATTTTTCGGAGGCAAAGACCACTACTCGACATGCTCTTTCTATTGCTGTGTATTGCAATTCATATCCAACGTGTGTTTGACTAATGTAGTAGATAGCCTGTTCTTTTCCATCATAGTTCTATTGAGTAAGGAGAGCTCTCAGAGCTGTTGGTGTAGCTGAGATATACAATAATAGAGGCTTGCCCTGAATTGGTGGTATTAATACTAGTGGCTTCATTAGGTATTCCTTTAGCTATTGAAAAGCCTGCTCACATGACTCGTTCCATTTGAAGGGTACATTTTTGTGTAGCAGGTGAGAGAATGGGTGGCACTTGTCTGCCAGTTGGGAAATGAACCATCTAATAGACAATAGTTTTCCTTGTAGGGATCTGAGTTGAGTCAGATTTTTAGGAGGTGGCATCTCCATTATGGCCTTCACCTTAGCGGGATCAACTTCAATACCATTTGCAGACACTATGCATCCCAGTAGTTTTCCTGATGTAACCCCAAACACACACTTTTTTGGATTAAGTCGCACATTGAACTGTTCCAGTCTATTAAAGATCTTGTCTAGTACTACTAGATGCCCTTCTCTTGTGAGAGACTTTGCTAGAATGTCATCGATGTAGTCTTCCATTATAGTATGCATCATATTGTGGAATATCGTTGTCATGGCTCTACGATATGTTGCCCCAACATTTTTCAGGCCAAATGGCATAACACACCAGCAGTAAGTGCCCCAAGGACATGTAAAGGTAGTTTTGTGTTGGTCCTTAGGTGCAATCTTTATCTGGTTATATCCTGAGAAACCATCCATGAGTGACAGCATAGTGTGTCCTGCCGTGAGATCGATAATCATGTCTATGTTGGGCAGGGGGAAGTCGTCTTTGGGACAAGCCTTGTTCAAGTCTCTGAAATCATTGCATATTCTGACCTTGCCATCTGGTTTGGCCACCAGTACTATGTTTGAAACCCATTCAGGATAGTCTATAGGCCTGATAAATCTGACGTCTAACAGCTTCTTTAGTTCTTCTTTCACCATGAGGGCCACATGCGGATGCATCTTTCTAAGTTTTTGTTTGACTGGTTTAGCTCCCGGAGCTAGAGATAAATGATGCATGATAAGATTTGGATCTAGCCCTGGCATGTCAGCATATGTCCATGCAAAGTTGATCTATTTTCTTTTGAAGAAATCAATAAATGCTAGTTTTTCATGTTCTGTTAGAGCCTTGGCCATGTGGACCATTCTCGGATTATCACCTGTGTTGACATTGATTGCTTCTGCTAGTTTGATTAAGATCGACGATCTCTGCTGATGTGTAAGATTGGGGAGAGGGTCAAGCCTTCCATCCTTCGGTGCCTCAGAGAGGTTTTCACCATTGGATACGTCTTTATTTTTACTATTTTGATGATCTAACACTGTCGCGGAGTAGTTTTCACTATTAGATCATTCTTTTATTTTGATGTTTTTATGACTGAAAGGCTTGGCTCTCTCTCCAAAATAGGCCTTCTTATTGAGTTCAATAGCGTAGCCAGCTTTGTGGTCTACTGTAGGTATGTGATCTCTAAGCTCAAGGTAATTGATTATTGCGTCATTATTTTTGAAGGTGTCTAGTTCAGGGGTAGTACCTTCTAGGACCCAGTCGATAAGTTCAGGGTGTACCAAAGGTAAGAGATCATTAGGTTGGTCTCGTTCAATGGCATTGATGGTTAGGACAAAGTTATTGAAGGAGCAGACAAAGTCTACGATGGTACTCTCTATTAGTGGGTCCGTCAAGGGGGGAAACATTCCGTCCACAAGATTTTCACTATTGATGTTAAGCGGGTTAGACTCTAATGGCCTAGCTCTTGGACTTTGTCCCTCGTTGGCATGGGTTGGGTCATACTCATGGATAATGTCAATATCCTTCTCATCACAAGACATCTCAGAGAGGCTATCCCATTCATACTCGTTAGAATCAGTTTCGCTCCCTAGTTGTATTCGCTAAATTTGTTCAACCAGATTACTAGTAGAGGTTTCTGGTTGTTTACCTTTGTTCTTGTTGGTTCTATTGTTTCTTGGTGCTCCAGTGTAGCCTAGCCCTGTAGTGTCTCAGGCTGTTAAGGTATGAGGTTGGATGGGTTTAGTGATGCCATCCTTTCTTGAACCAAGTGGACCATGTCCTTCATACCTCATTCTCTATAGCATTTGGTAGCCTTGACCATATTGCTCTATTGGTATAGTGTGATGACCATGTTGCATGGAGGAGCTATCTTCATCCTTGTATAGCCACTATAGGATATCTTTTTCATCACTTTCATCTTCTAGGTTTCTCCATTTCACAAATGGTCCTCTGGTTGGCTTCTTTGTTGTGTGTGTTTTTAAGATAGGCCTCCCATAGGATCGAGGAGATAGAGGGAGTTGTACCAAGCAGAGGGACTGAGATATCGTGTACTCACCCAAGCCTTTATCTTTGAGTTGGAGTTTAGGTTGAGGTGCCCCTGAAGAAGAAGCAAGTGTAGCTGGGTCAACATGAGAGGAGGAAGAAGCAGAGGCATGGTTATTGGGGATCACAACTTCTGGTTTGGGATGGATAGAGTTGCAGTATTGATAGGGGTTAGGATCACCTTGGATGGTGATCTATTGTCCTTCATGTGGAAACTTGATACATTGATCGTATGTAGAAGGTACTACTTTCAAAGCATGGATCCATGGTCACCCAAGAAGAATGTTGTATGCTAGCTCCATGTCAAGGACTTGACAGGCTACACCCTGATTGGTAGGTTAACAATTCCTTTAGATGTTCTTTCTTCCTCATCATAGGCTTTTATGGTGATTTTTCTTTTTCAGATCTATAGCCTTCTCTGAAAACCCCAATGTAAGGATTAGCTTCAATGTGCAGATATTCAAACTAGCCCCTCCATCTATTAGGACTCTTTTGATCTTGTGCTTGTGTATGAAAGCTTCAATGTGAAGGGAGGCGTTATGGGGTTGAGTGATAGACATATCATCCTTCTCAATGAATGATAGGGAGTGCGGTGAGGTGATGTGACTGACCATAGTTTGGAATTACTCTTCAGCTCGGTTCATGGGAACGGAGGCTTCTGCTAAGGCTTTGTCAAGTATAGACCTATGAGAAGGAGACAGACGCAAAATTTCCAACATGGAGATGTGTGCAGGTGTTTTGTGGAGTTGATTCACGATACTGTATTGACTAGACGGAGGAGCGATAGCTCCTCTAAGGGTGACTCTGTTACTATGGGTAGTAACATTGCAATCCAGATCCTTGTTGATAGTGATCACATTGATGTGTGAATCACCTTCTGAGATATGGTTAACAACATAGTCGAAGCTGACATTCATGTAGTTTGCATTGTTAGAGCCATTGTTGTTTCTTTTGGAAGGTCCTCCCTGTTCGTAGTTAGGAAGAGGATCCTTGAATGCCTAATGATTGCTGTTGGAAGTATGTTCGTGAGATTGTCCATTGACGGATATTTTGTTTTGCTCTATTAAGTCTTGGATTATATGCTTGAGTGCAATACAATCATTTGTCTTGTGCCCCCTGTTTCAGTGGTATTCGCAAAAATCATTATCGTTCCACCAATGGGATTTGACCTTTGGTTTGTACTCTTGTGCTGAGGGAAGCGTTATGAGATTGTTGGCAATTAGCTTCCGTAGGGTAGTTTCTAGTGACTCATCCAAAGGTGTGAACGTTCTCCTAGGTCAAAAGTTGGTAAACCTAGATTCAGTATATCTAGGTTTGTTTTGCGGGGGGTTATTTTGAGGTGTTGATAGGTTGAAAATTGGTTATGTAGGTGCTGTATTTTTGGCATCCACCACCCCGTCGTTTACAACATTCTTGTTTTTTGTCCAGAATCTAGGTTTGTCATTGTTGGTGTTGGTATTGGGAGAATCTTTATAGAGCTTGATTTGACCTTTTGCAATTAGGGCTTTTTTTATGATGAGGCCCATCTCAATGACCTTGATAAAAGATGTAGGACATTGGATTTGGATTTGGTAACTTAGGTCCGTTTGCAGATTGTGGACAAACATTTCTAGCATCTATTTGTCTGGTATTTGGTGTGGACACTTGCTTGCTAGTTGTCTCCATCTCTATAAGAAGGCAGTGAAAGATTCTCCTCCTTTCTGTTTGGTGTTACAGAGATCCAATATTGAGATGTCATGCTCAATATTTTATGAGAAGTGGGTGACAAATTGGTTGACAAGTTCATTGAATGTTTTAATATCAGGTGGCAGTCTAGAGAACTAATCCATGGCTTGTCCTCCCAAGCTCCATGGAAATAGTCACATAAGGTAAGTGTCATTATGTGCGACCTCTAGACAAGCAGCATTGAACTCTCTGATATGATCTCTTGGATTGCCCTTCCCTCAATACTTATTGAATTTAGGCACCTCAAATCTTGAGGGGAAGGGAATCATGATTAAGGACCTATCAAAAGGATATGGTGAAATATCCTCTAGGGTGTAGTTTTTAGTCAATGTTCCCATTTTCATGTCTAAAAATTATTGTTGGAGAGCTTCAACCTTTTGGTTTACTAAGCTTAGGGCATCCAAGGAGTCAATCGTTGTTTTGCTCTTATCTGTGGGTATTTCATCATGTCTACTTCCTTCTGGGTTTCTCTCTTCTTCAATTTCTCTTAGGGCCTCTACATCATAACCTTTAGGAAGTTTTACTCCTAGGTTTGCTAGGTGTAAGAAGAATTTTGTAGGGTCTTGTGCAAGTACTCCATCTAATAGGTGTTGAAATTTTGGGTCATGTTGCAGTTTGAGGATCTCTTCCACAGAGGGTTCTTCGTCGCTTTCATGACCATCAAAAATACTTTTCTCTACCATTTCTAACTGCTTTTGCTTTTGTAATCTTGTCAAGACCATGCAAGGTAGTAAAGAGATGGGATGGAGTAAGATTGGAAGATTTGAGCAAGGTGCTAGAATGAAACAAGGTTTTAGCAAGGTTCTTCTTAGATCTAGGTGGTATCAAACAAAGTGGGATATACAAAAGCGATAGTCAAAAGCTAGGATGTTAGGAATCTGTTACTTGATGTTGACTAGTATTTGCACAACCCCCTAGTGGAGTTTTGAAAGGATAAGTAACCCTTGATATGGGAGCCTCAATAGGTTTTTTCTTGAGATTTGATTTTGACCAAGAATAATTTGGCTATAACCTTGTTGGAAACTTGGAAGAAAGTGGTGAGATTTTGGATGGACAAATAGCTATGGTGCAGATAAGGGAGAAGTGGTTGATTTTCCAAGGTCTTTGATCAGATTTTGAAAACTAGAATAGGTTTGAACTGGTTTTTGAACAGTATTGACAAATTTTACTCTTTGGAAGATATGATTTTTGCTTTCTAGTTCAAATTCACAACAGTTTGAATGCACAACAATAGGAGTCAAATGCACAATAAGTTGGAGTGAATGCACAATTCTATGTTTGTTCAAATGTGTCACCTAATCAAATGTGCAATAAGTCAAAGCAAATGTGCAAGAAGTCGAGGTAAATGCGTAATTTTGGCTTTTTTCTTGGTTTTTGCAGAATTTTGGAAATTTTGGATCATTTTCAAGATTTTTCAGTGTTTTTGGTTTGAAAAACTTGGTGTTTATGATGATGTCGATGTTCAATTATGGCAAAAGCATAGCAAACACATAGAAGTTTTCCATGATTTTTATCTTTTTATATTTTTTTTGTGTTTTTGGACTATGATGACTCAAAACAAGTACAACCTAGGCTGGATGTGACAATATTTATTGAATCCTCTAGCTGTGCCACTCAAAGTGTGTAGCTCCAGAATCTGGTAGCACCAGCTCCCCTCCATGGCACTCACTTCTCACGCATACCAGATTCAGGTTTGCTTAGGCTCGTCCCCACACTGAACCTTAGGATTGTCCCTGCTACCTCTACTAAGAGTCACTTGAATCGAGGCCGCTTCAAGAGCTCCGCCCTTTGCATCAATGAATAGGGGTTTTTGGCTTGCTACCCAATTGATTCTTAGATAGGGCAACCGTTCGAGTGGTTACACGTGCGGCGGCACTACTCTCTGTTATGGAGTCTCCTAGCCTCAAAGGGTTATGCCTATGAGTGTTTTGGGGGAGGTTGGCCGTCGATGTAACACAGCAACACTCGTTGCTTGAGGTTTTCACCCCAAACACAATTTATTTTAAGTGGCTTGGTAGGGCTTGGCTTTAGCATGTTACCACTCAGGATCATTCCCACTTGGACAAGCATGCATCCAAGGGCAGCCCCCCCTAAAGGTTTGACAAAAAGAATGACAAGTCTAGCACTTTGATCACCCAGTTAAGGGGAGAGCATAAGCCTATTGTCATTCATAAGCACAGAAAACAATTGTTCACCCAACCTAGTTAAAATAAAAAAATAAATGGGCTAAACTAATTTGTGCACTCACACAATTGTTAACTTGAAAAGTGATTAATCATAGCATTGTTCATTTCCCATTTGTAGAAGATAGCAGTGATTAAACTAGAAAATAAATCCACAATGTAAGATAGCAATTTGGTCCAATTACTTCATTCCTAGTTAGGGACTATGTGTAGTTTGTCATGAAGTGCACTTGATTACTTCACCCCTACTTAGGCTAGATGAACTAAGCAAAATATCTAGATGACCTAATCTAGCCACTACTCCTGCAAAATAGACGTTAGTTCTAGCATGCAAAAATAAAAAAACCTAAAACAGAAATCAAAAGACAGATGCGCAACACTGCAGCCTGAATGTGCAGAAACAGGGAGTGTGTGGCTTTTTGAACAAAAGTGCAAATACAGAGATCAAATGCACAATAAGATGAGGTACATGTGCAAAAATAGCAGATGCACAAAAGGATGAGGTGAATGTGCAAAAAGGTAGGATAAATGCTCAATTTTAAGAAAAGCGCAATCTAAAAGAGTATATGCGCAAGTTGGCAGAGTGTATGCGCAAGTTCAGTGGAAGCACAATATGGCAGATTGAATGAACAAATTGGAACTCAGGTGCCGTCGTCAAGTTGTATGCGCATCTTCAGAGATTAGATGCGCAACTGTGAGGGTCGAATGAATCGCTTGGTCAAATGCGCAAAAGTAGAAGGTGAATGCACAAATAGGGAGGTCAAATACACCATTTCATTAGATGCATCATTTTGGAAGGTAGATGCATTGTTTCAGAAGCTGAATGCGCAAAAACTCTGTCAGAGACCTGTGCGTCACCTGTACAGACCTGTCTTCAAGAAAACTCAGATTTTTTGATTAGTAGAGGGGCAAGGGCCCCACGGTGGGTGCCAAAATGTGAGGGGGAAATCAGGTTATTCAAATCAATGAAAATGAAACCCAAACATCTATGAAATATGAAGGAGAAAGAGATTAAAATAAACTAAAATACTTACAACACTCTTTTACCTTTCACCTTCTGTAGTTCGCCTATCTTCCGTTGATCTTGTTTGTGAAGCCCTCAGAAGCTTTTGCTTGCTTGCTTGTTGAAGATGACAAAGTAAGAATGGCTTGGATACTTGTGTATTTGAAGGTGAGCTTCAAATACATAAATGGATGATGAAATGATAATGCTCAAATGGGAGTAGGGGTGCCAAAGGTGCGCCGGTATCTCTGCAGCATAAGTTTACACAAAATCCAGATATGAAATGAAGAGAAGAATGTTGTATTTATAGAAGAGAGTGTGGGAAGATCAATGGTTGAGAAGAAAAGAAGAGATCAACGGAGGAGGCTTGTTGAGGAACATGCAACCAACAGAAGGACACATGTCATTCCAAAAGCAATTTAGTTGAGTTAACTCCTCTCTTGATGAGGATAAGATTTGATTTTCTTAAATTAGAATTTATTTTTCTAATTTAAGAGAAGACTTGCTTTAGAAGATGCTTTAAAAGTGATTTTGCTTTTGTAACTTAGAGTTTTGCTTTTGTGTGACAAGAGGAAAGTTATTTCTGGAAGATAAGAATGATTTTTCGAAGAGATAAGAAAGCATAATTAAATAAAAGATTTATTTAATTATTTTTGTGGATATTTGAGAAGAATAAATAAAATATGGAAATATATTTTATTTTGTGAGGATTTTAGATTTTATTTAAATAAAATTTGCATTTTATTTAAATTTGAAAGAATAAGAGATCTTAATTAAATAATTAAAATTATTTAATTATTTTAGAAGAATGAAGTTGGTGTAAGTGATTTTAATTAATTAAATAAATGTGTTTATTTAATTAAATGGGAGGAAGTGAACCATATAAATAAATAAATTTATTTATTTATTGGTAGAAGCATATGAAGGATGAAATAAATATTTAAAATATTTATTTGAGCAGGGTCATGTTAATTTTAGGTGTATACAGATACAAAAGTAGGCCTTGGAGTCAAATGTGTTCAAGTGTGGAGTCCATAACTCTATAATTCTACAAGCTCCTATTGATACTTTGACAAAATACATCTGAACACCCAAACTAACATCCCAACACCATGCAAAGGCATATAGGTAGATATTACATAGTAGGGAATACCATTTGCATGATTTTTCCATCCCCTACCTCTTGACATTTCCTAGTCCTTCCCCCCTATGTGTTGTTAGGAAACAGGCATAATCATACAATATGTTTTATGAATGCTCTATATGTGTGATGAAAAAACCAATGCCCCCTTTGATATCATGGGGCTTACACCTATCTGCATAACTTGGCACATGTCTTAATAGGTATCCTAAAAATAATGGGAAAATGACATGATGTCTAAGAATTCAATCTATAAATCAAGTATAGGTTCTATGATGCTTAGAACATGACCCAAGCATAATAAGAATGAGTTGAGTACTAAGGAAACACATGGGGGACCAGAAACCCTTATAGAGGTGACCCTCCAGTCACTTCTACTCTTAGGGTAGTAGCCAGTAGAGTGTCAACAACATTAAGGGGATGTCCATCTCCATCGAGTCTAGGACTTCATAGGTCTTGGTTGTGGTAATCATGATCATCTATTAGGTGTTTATTTCACTATCATTATGATTGTTTTCATTAGTTTGTTGTTGTTTTTGTTGTTGGGTTGTTTCCCGTTGGACTCTTTGTAATATTTTAGTTGTAATTGTAATGTGTCCTAAAGTATAGCTTGCCCTGAGGCGATCAAGTTTTTTAGCAATGTAGAGATGAAATACCTCAAGTGTTATTTACTCTAACTCCAAGATTTCCTTAATAATTCTACATTGTCATTTCCTAAGTTCTTCTAATCATCTTCTCTTATTATTTTGTTAAATTTGTCTAAGGATGCTTTCTTTTTCTTTAATTTGTATGTCAATTATAGATTTATTTGTTCTAGATTTTCTAGGTTATCTAGGTTTAGTTCTTTTAGGATATTTGTTCTTATCTCCTCTAAAATTTGTTTAACCCAATCCTCTCTCACACCAAGGCACATCAGGTGCTTAGCAAAGAGGATGTGAGTGTTCAAAAGTTTATAGTTTGCAGTTTATTTTATATTCCTTGGGATGAAACCAAGGGCTTATGTTGCTATGTTTTGAGTTGGGTACCTTGTGATAAAAATGAGGGCTTAGAAATTGTATGTGATAGTTGTATTTTGTTGAATATAAAGTTTCTAAATGCAATTTAAACTATATGGGTGTGTGCAAAAAGATGAGGGACCAAAAAGTGGTCAAAATCACTTTTTGGTCCAAACAAGATATAACATGAGCGCATTATAATGCACTTGTGTTATGGATTGGTAATTACTGAGCCTAGGCTAGGTCACTAATGAGCCATAAATTTCTTGTGTTATTTATTTATAGAAATAAAAACCATCAAAATCTCTTTCTCCACCATATCAATCTCTTTCTTCACCATATCACTTAGAGCCTACATCATATCCATAAACTATAAAGATATAGTAAAGATGATGTGGCCTCTATTATACCCTTTCAGTTTAATCTTCACAAGGCTTAGATGATGTGGTCTCCATTTTTTCCTTGCAATATTTATGATCTTTACAAGACCTTGATGTGGTCAAGGGAAGCCACTAACTATTTAAGCTCTTTAATTTTGGCCTTTAACCTCTTGACCTCTTCGTTTGATACTTCTATTATATTCTTTAGGCTAGCCTCTTTTTCTCTTAGGTCCTTGAGTGTCTAGGCCTAGGTGTCCATTTGATTATTTAGCTTCAATAGCCTTGGCACTAGTTTTAGCCTTTTCATGGATCAATTATACCTCCAAGTCTTCCACTTTCTTTGATAATGCATTCTTTGTGGTTGTCTTAGTTACCATCTACTTGTTCCTACTGCCAACTCTATTCTTGCTTTAGTCAATTTTATTTTAACCTCTAGGAGTTATTTTTTAGTTGCTTCTACCTATGTATCTTTAGTTTTAATGGCTTTCTCTACAACTATGGTGACATAGACTTCTAATGCTTTTATTTTCACTTAAAATTCTTTAGGTATTTTCTTAGCCTACTCTAGCTTGGTGTACTTCTTGAATTTTCCCTCCATGGGTATTAGTGAAGTATATATTGAATTTGCACCCGCTGGGACAAAATCTACTCTCTCCTTTATTTGAAATATACATATAATTTTTAATATAAAAGACAATTAAGCAACCTATAAGAAAGAGTTTTAAGGTATTAATATGGTCAAGCAATAAGATAGTAGGGAGTTTAAGTCCATGTTAGACATACACCAGTACTATAGTCAATACTAGAATAAAAATAAACAAATATAGAGAGAGATGAGAGGGGGAGAGGGACAAGGAAAGATAGAGATAGAGAGAGGGGAAAATAGAAAGATAGATGGGGGAGAGTGAGGGATATATAGAGATGGAGAGAGGGAGAGGGAGATAGAGAGATAGAGATAGAAGGATGGATAGAGGAAGAGAGAAGGAAAGATAGGAGGAAGAGATAAATATAGAGAGGGAGAGATAGAGATACAAATAAATAGAGAGGGATATATAGAGAGATAGAGAGGGCAGGGAAGAGAAAGGGGGAAAGGGATATTGAGAGAGAGAGAGAGGTGGGTATATGGAGAGGGAGACATAAATAGAGATAAAGAGTTGGGGAGAGAGGGAGAGGGAGAGTAGATAGAGATATCTAGAGAGGATGAGGTAGAGAGGAAGATAGAGATATATAGGTAGAGAGAGGGAGAGATAAAGAGATGGATAGCTAGAGATAGGGAGATGGAGATGGAGATAGAGATAGAGAGATAAAGAACAAGAGGATAGAGAGATATATGGATAGTTTCTTTCTACCCATCCTATATCTCTCTATCTCTATCCTCCATATATTTCTATCTCTCTATCCTCCCTCTATCTCTCTAACCTTCCTCTATCTAGCTATCTATTTTAATCTCTCTCCCTCTTTCTCTCTATCTCTATCTCCCTCTATATATCTTTCTCCTTACCTATCTCTCTCTCACTCCCTTTCTCTATCTCTACCTCTCAATCTCTCTCTCCCCATCTCTCTCCATCTCTTCATCTATTTCCCTCTCTATCTCTTCCTATATCCCTATCTCTCTTCTCTCTATCTCTCCCTCTCTACCTCTCTATCTCTATATCTTTCTGTCTCTATCTCTCCCTCACTCTCTATTTTGCTATCTCTCCATTGTCTCTATCTATATCTCTTTCTCCCTTTGTATCTACCTCTCTCCCTCTATCTATCCCTTTCTCTATCTCAGCCCCCCTCTCTCTCCCTCTCCCTATGTATATGGATCTCCCTATCTTTATATTTATCTCTCCCTCACTCTCTCTCTCTCTAGATCATTTGGCTATAGGTGTCTGAAATTGGCTGAAAGACAAACCCCAATTACATAAATTACATTTGTGCATATATAGACCTTTATGTCTCAATTTAATTCACATATTATTAAGGGCATAGATATTCAGTCAAATTATGCCACATACATCTTGACCAAGCATAATATATTAGCATTAAACACATATCTATATTGACACACAATTATAGAGAAAGATTACACTTGTAAGAATATAAATTCCACCTAGGATCAATGAATAGGTATATGAATAGGGGAGAAGATTTCATGATGGATATACAAGTCAATGAAATTAAGACCAAGGGTACAAATCATGTGTATTCAATTTACTTTTAGTTGATGCTTGTAGGTTGCATGTTCAATGATAGTCCATGCTCATAAATGGAAGTAGGTCAACCTAAGGGGAATCCAGAAGCTTCTCCCACTCTTTCTCCAAGGGAAAATTGATATTCTATAAGAGTCTAAAGTGGCACTTTAGTTCAATGGTGCATTCATAAGATACCTCATATGCTTGAGACATAGATGTTTGTACAAGGGCCTCTAGCTCTATTAATGTCTTGAAAACTAATTGAACCTCTTTGATAAAAGAAGTTAAGTACCACATGTTGAATATAGTTTCTTCTTGACTCTTCTCATTCACTAGCTATAGAAACTTGGCTCTTCTCATTCAAAAGGCTTAGATGATGTGGCCTCCATTTTTTCCTTGCAGTATGATCTTCACAATACCTTGATGTGGTCAAGGGAAGCCACTAAATATGTGAGCTCTTTAATTTGGTCCTTTAACTTCTTGACCTCCTCCTTTGATTCTTATAATATATTCTTTAGGTTAGCTTCTTTTATCTTAGGCCCTTGAGTCTCTACACTTAGGTTTCCACTTGACTATTTAGCTTTGCTAGCTCATAATCTTGGATAGAGGCCTTTTTCTTTAGTGATCCTATTTCAATAGCCTTGGCACTAGTTTTAGACTTTTCATGGCTCAATTATACCTCCAAGCTTTCCACTTGCTTTAGATAAAGCATTATTAGTGGTTGTCTAAGTTACCATCTAGCTTTTCCCTACTACAAACTCTATTATTTCTTTAGTGCATTTTGTTTTAACCTCTAGGAGTTGTTTTTTAGTTGCTTCTACCTATGTATCTTCAGCTTCAATGGCTTTCTCTATAACTGTGGTGACCTAGCCTTCTAATGCCTTTATTTTCACTTCAAATGCTTTAAGTATGTATAGATTTTCAAATTCTGAAGCACTTTTTGTAAAGGATTATTCAATACAGTATCTCTTTATCTCTCCCTCTCTCTCTTTATCACTACCTCTATATCTTTATCTATGTATCCTCCCTCTCTATTTATCTCTCTCTCTCTGCCCCACTTTCTATATTTTCCCTCTCTAACTCTATCTCTCCATCTCTCCCTCTATCTCTTTCTATCTCTCCGCCTCTCTTCCTCTCCCTTTCCCTCTCTATCTCTCTATGTCTCCCTCTCTCTATCTCCATATCTCCCTCTATCTCTCTATCTCTCCCCTAGATCTCCCTCTCCTTCTCCCTCTCTATCTCTCTATGTCTCCCTCTCTCTATCTCTCTCTATTTACCCCTCTCCCCTACCTCTTTCTATGTCTCCCTCTCTCTATTTCTCCCTCTCCCCCACCTCTTTCTATATCTCCCTCTCTCTAACTCTATATCTCTATCTCTCTTTATATTTCATCCTCTCTAATTCTATCTCTCCATCTATCCCTCTCTCTATCTCTTTGTATCTGTTAGGACAGTAAAATTTTGAAAATTTTACTATCTTTTCACTTCATTATATTTGAACAAATCCTAAAAAACACCCCAAAAGACCATAATTTAATGTATCTCACAAGGTGTCTATGGATGAGCAATGCCAAATTTCTTCAAAGTCAATCCATCGGCAAGATATTGTTTTGTTTACACCGATACATAAGGAATCATTTCAAAATAACCATCGGCGTGAGAAGGCAGAAGTCACAGATGGAATAAGTAATACCGATGACTTTACATCGACAAGAGAAGCAAGTGGTCATACCGATCGGTATGACAGACAACTATAGGATGACTTTTTAAAAGTTGCCCCGACGGTATATATCATACCGATGAAGTATTTCAGCAAGAGTCTCACCGAACATCCTGCGGGGGTAACGAAGCAAATAGCCATTGGCAAGAAGTAAAGTATCAGGATAAGACACCAAGAAGTTTCTGATACTCAATGTCTTGGTGATAACAGAGCTTTCGGCAAGACTCACAGCGATACAAGTATCTGTCAGGATGACTCAACATATCGGGACGAGGGAATTAGGTCTCGCCGATTCACAAGTCACGATGATCAAAAGGTATCGGTGATACTTTAACATACTCTATCCGATAAAGAATATGAAAGAACCATTGGTGAGATGATTTGGATCGGGTTATCTTTTGAAAGCTATCCCGATAGTATGTTTCATTCCAACGGGTATACTCTAGTGGCAAGACATTAAAGCAGTCATTCTGATCTAAAGTAACATGACTATCGGTAAGACAACAAAGTCGGGGAAACATAATTATGTTATCCTGATAGTATTAATCACCCCGATAAACAAATTATATTGGTAAGACTCATTACTTTGGAAGGAAATCTAAATCACATGGCGATGAAGGAAGTCATGCCGATGGCCGCGCCCACTTGAAGATATGACATTATATAGCGTCGGGAATACAATTGAGGGGTCACGCCGATTGACTGTTCACGCCATAAAAGCATTAAGGTCACCCAGACATTTTAAAATTCATGCCGATAAGAAGAGTTATGGCGATGTGACACTTCACAGCGATGAACATTGAATTGATCAGATAATTAAATACAAATGGCTATGAAATTTCTATGATCATTATAGTTGCAAAAAACCGTCTGAGAAGAGAATACAGAGGAACTCTTAAGGAAAAAGCAGAGGATTCCAATTCTAGCCACCGAACGACAGGTACATATACACAAACCACTATATAGCCTGTATTTAAATTCTCTGCCAAAGTTTTAAAATGGAAACTCCAGGAAAGGGAAAAGGAAGAAAGTTACAAGGGGAAACTAGTAAGCCTAAGAAACAAAAAACTGAACAAACCCCTGAGGAGAAAGTGAAACAAAGAAAACTCAATCAGGACCTAATTAACCAATTGCCTGGGTCAACTCCCAAGGCCAAAAGGTCTACCCAACTCAGGGCAGAAGTGGAGAAATTAGAAGATAAACACAAATGCCTAGGAGATATCTGGACCCCAATTAGGGGATATGAACTTTTCAGATTCCACTATAATAGAAGGTTTAGGAATGCTCCTGTGTCAAACCCATGGCACATGAATTTAGGAAAACTGGTTGTACCTAATGTATTCTTGAATGTGGAACTCCTTCAATTGCTTGCCAGACATTATAATTCAAACCTGAAAGCCATCTGCAACCCATAGGGAGAACCAATTGTGCATTTGTCAAAAAATGCTATTTGTGAGGTTTTTGATTTAGATGATTTATGCACTGTCCCTATCATTTATGAAGATCTGGATAAAGAGTATTGGAGAATGGACACAACTTATAATGGATGGAGGTTGCCCATTCATAGGCCCAGGATTGAAGGAGAAGTGATGCTCTTAACTGAAAATGATGGCCCTCCCTTTCATGTAGCCATATTTGAACCATATATACAGCAGACCTATTTTTCTGTGGGCCAAGTCCTTGGCTCAGATGTCCCCGAGTTCATGACTATTCCTCTGATGGTCATAGCCTCTGACATTCAGTGTCATAATGCAAGGCAATTTGATTATGCTTCCTATATTGCTAATAGAATGGACTCTGGTCTATCTGCAATAAAAAATAGTGCTCCAGCATGCTCTTTTGAGCATTACTCAATGCTTATGCACATGGTGTTATATTATGGCTAGGAGGTAGGGTTATGGCCAAGTGAGTTTCAAGTTGTTGCTGCAGATAAGAAAGGGGAAAAGATACCTGTACAAATGTGGACCAAAATTTGGGATAGTAGATATGCCCATTCCAGCTATGCTCAATTTGAAGAGCATTGTGTAAAAGTGTTGTATAGGTATTTTAATCACCCTTGTGAATATTCAATTTCAACTGAAATAAAAAGATTCCTCAGACCAAAAGATTTTGGTGGCCCCCCTACTGTCACTCATAATTGGGGAGATTGGTATTGCTTTGAAGATGCTACTATGATCAGAGTTTATGGTTTTGAGGATGCTCCATTCATATTGCCCAAGATTGTCCCTGACAGGCTTGCATATCTAGAGATAATCAGGCAAATGCATTGTTCAAATGTGATGCATTTGAGTTCACATGACAAACAATCGTTTATGCCCAGCACCTTATGTTTTGGAGATTTTACTGTAGTTTCAAAAGAAGGTTACAATCTCATTCTAGATAAATTGATGCATTATAACATGATGACTGCTGAGATGAGAAAAGGATTTGACCCTGAAGGCTTTATTGACTCTGCAAGAAGAAAACAGAATCTCAGTGGATACATGCACATACATTATCCACATGATGATGTCATTAGAAATTTAGAAGAAGCAGAAGTCGAATTGGTGGTAGAAAAATATAACAGGGATCTAAATGAAAAGAAAAAGCAGTTACCAGAAATTGAGGTTGTATCCTCTGAAGATGAAGAACTGACAGGGCAAGAACAACCACCAGATAAAAAGGTAGAGTTGTCCAAGAGGAAAATGCAACAATATCAGCCTCCTGTTGTACTACATGATGAGGAGGGGTCTGCTGATGAGGATCCACACCAAACAGCCTATGATTCTTTCATTTCAGATGATAAGTTTATTCAATCAAAAGAATTTAAATCATTTTTGTATAAATACAAAGGGAAAGAAATCAGAGAGTCAATAGATGATGTCTCTGCTGATAATGAAAAACAATTATTAGATATGCTGAAGGAAACAATAGATAAAGAGATGCAAGACATGACACCTAGCAAGGGTAGACAGTTACTTAAAGATGCAGGGGTTATGATTTTTCCTGGTCTGGATTTAAATTCTGCTTTGGTTTTTGACAGTTTTCTAAATAACACAGATGATAAGTATAAACTTACTCCAGAAGGAGTTAATGAAGTATATATGGGAACAAGGTATAATAATGATGAAAATTCCTTGATGATATGGGCGTTATACCCTCCCCATAAGAAGACGGCCATCATAGATACTGAAAAGACTTTTGGCCACGTTATGACTTTGAAAGCAGGGGAAACTGACCCTATAATTACAGCAGACATTGGTATCAATGTTGCAAAATTGAATAAAGCACAAGCTCAAATGTTGATCAAAGAAAGAGATGCATACAAATTGAATTGTGAAAGACTGACAAAAGAAAATGATTACTTGAAGGACGCTGTTAAGAGTACTTTTGGCTAGTCCACAAAAAGAATAACTCAAGGTGAGAGCTCACAGGGCATTCGAGTGCTATCCCCTGATCAGGCAACCCAAATTCAGATAGATGCATTTGTTACAATATTGCAGAGCAGGTATGCAAACATGGTGCGGTGGTTAAACCAGTTTTGGGATAATTACTCAGAGAATCATAAAGTAGTTCAAGAACATGAAAGACTTGAAAAAAGAATACGAGAGAAATTAACTGAGCTACAAAACAGAAGTACTGCTGATAGTACATATATCTCTGATGCAAAAGCATTTCTCAAACAGTACCAAAATTATTATGACAAACTTAAAGCTGATGCTAAGGAAGGAAATGATGCCTCAAAAGCAGGAGTGCCTAGGATTTTTAAGGACAATGGAGAGGTAAAAAGCAAGGAAGAATGAATTATTGATTGTCAAATTATATTGCACAAAGCCACAGGAGCTCTGAAAGACAAAACCTCTGCATCTAGAGAAGTTTGCAAACAATTGGAAAGCATGATCACACTTGATATAATTACCAGAAGTGCTGTTGACCTTACTGATTCTCATCGTGAGCAGGATTATTTGGATTACTTGGCTAAAGTCTACTTGTGGCTAAATAGAGCCTAATCATAATTATGCTATAGTTGTTAATATTTGTTAAGTTCCCAAAAAACTTATTGAAGAGTTATGACTCTTCATAGAAATATCTATATAATTCCAAACAATTGATGCTGAGAGATCATCAGTAGTAGAATATATTCAGATACATCATATATACAATGTTTCAAAATGACTATGTTGCATATTTTATTCAAAGAAGAAGTTTGAAGTTCTCTGATTCAGTGGTTCTGCTTTGGTATCAGTTGTTTGTTAAGATTATTTAATTGTGTGGCTGTCTCCATTTCTACATTTCCTTGATATTCAGATTAAACATATCAAGTATATATTTGATCTGTCAATACACATTTGTTGTATCTGTGTGATTAAATAGGTTGGTATCCATTTGAGGAATTAAACCCTTCTGATTTAGTTACAGTAACTTGGATGTATTAAGCTTGGATTACTAAGTAGGGCCATACAATTAGATTGCCATTCTATCTCCAATAAAATATTATCTGTTAAATCTTGTCTATTCATTTCATTTGGCTCCTTCAAGTAAGGATTAAAGTACCTTCTGGTGAATTATAAGATATCTGATTTTATTTGGTTGGATTATCAAGAAGAGTTTGTCAGTCATTTACTTGCACGTTTATACAAGTTATAAACTAAAACTGTGCCAAACAACTAGAATTATTACCATTAGGAAACCTTTAGTGCTGGTCCTTCAAACTGACTCTGTTACCCAACAAGGCACTAGTCTTATTTTACTTAAAACCTTTTACCTTGATATTGCTTATACAATTTCTACCAATTACTCATTAGACATTAAACTTAAAATCAGTTAGCAAGCATTTCATCTATTCTACATCTTGTGCCATTGTAGATAGATTTAGTTAGTCCACACATTCACATTCAATCTGCTTTAATTTTCCAAGGTTTACCCACCTAGGTGTAGCAGGACCTAAAGTGAAGGAAATCATCTAACCTTGAAGGTTGATTTCATCGAGTTAGTTCAGAAACGTTGCCAGTCTAAACATAGAGCTTGGCATCCCCTTAGGATTGGCAACCTACATTTCTGAGACCTAACAAATTGGTGACTCTACTGGGGACTAGTAAAAGACCTTAGAAATTAATCCTTTCTTTCATAGAGTCATTTCAGAAAATTTAAGTTGGTAACACTGCTGGTGACAAGAACCCTACAGATAAAATATAAACTTTTCCTATTTAAATAGGTGGTGACTCTAGTTACAATTATAACAAAAAATTCAATATCAAATGGATGGTAGGAGATCCAAGATGGAAGGCTGAAATTTGTAGTCATCTCCACCACTTAGAAACATTTCCAAAAGAAATGTGAATTCAAAGCATTCCCACCAAGATAATAATCTAGACATCCAAGAGAATGATTCAGAACAAAATATTTCAATTCACAACAAATTCACACCTCTGCATGATTCAAATGAGAACCTCAGTGGAGCAACTGATGATATTTTGGCAAGGTACAGACCCACTCCTCAAGAACAGCATGATCATGATGCAAAGGTCATGAGGGATATTGATAGGAACCAAGCTGAACATGATTTCAAGATGTCATTACATTAGGGAGAAGAGATAGGATATGGATTTTCAAATCAAGGAATGAATGATAATCCAGAACATCAGGAAATAAATAATCAGGACATGAGTAAAGAGCAACAGGAAATACTCATGCTCCGGAAGGAACTTGAAAGGTACAAGATACAGGAAGAGAGGGAGTTGTTGCAGCAAGAAATTCAACAGAGGAAAAATAAAGCCAAAACAGCTCCCCCAAAATATGTACCCCCGCATAGAGGGAATATTTCAAGAAATACATAGCAAAATACAAGTGGTGCTCAAAACTCACATGCTTCCAGAAGTCATCAGAACACTATTCCCCAAAACCCTAGACCACCTCCCATACGTAATGTATCTCAACACATAGTAAATACTTACCCACCCCCTGGTCAACAATATTATAGACCACAAAATCATCACACAAACCCCCACATGAACCAACATCAACAATATGCATATCATCAGCCACCAGGTGGATATAATTATTATCCCAATCCACCACCTTTGAATTTCCCACCCCAAAACCTTGCAAATATATGTAGTCAATTTGATTTAACCAGATATCAATTGTATCCATATCCTATGGATAGTACTTGGAGAAATATGGTTCCCAAGTTTACTGGAAATAATGCAATATCTGCGGAAGATCATATCAGAAGTTTTAATGCTTTTGTACAGGATATTGGTATGGATTGGGAAGACATTAGAATGAGGTTATTTATGATGTCCCTCACTGAAGATGCCAGAGATTGGTTTAATAGCTTGCCTGATACATCAATCAATTCAATAACTGATTTCCATAACCAGTTTAAGGATCAGTATGGTAACCAATATGCTCCTGAGTTTGCATTACATGAATTAATAAGTATACAGAAGTATCAAAATGAGTCAGTATTTGATTTCAACTTGAAGTTTTGCAAGTTACATAATAAGGTACCGCATGGAGCTAAGTTATCTAACCAGGCAGCACTAAGTATCTATATGAAAGCATTTGACCCTAAAACAGGATATGAAATTAGAAACAGGTATCCTACAACCTTGGCCGAAGCACAGAAAGTGGCCATAACTATTGAAAATAATAGGAAGGCTGCAGGAATGGTCAGCAAGAGGGATAATCATAGAAATCCTTAGAATCCAAATGTTCAACAAACTAAACTAGAGGGGCAGCATAGACATGATAGACCTAGGTTACATGATATGCCCTACAATACAAATTGGAAGGATGGAAGACCTATCGATAACAACAGAAAGCAACCATATGGAAAAGATACTCCTGATCCCCTGAAAAGAAACATGGCACACATGGCAGAAAATAAGCCTTGGTGTTTTGTATGTAATTTACCACATTTACCTGAATACTGTGAGGTAGCCAAGTCCATACAGCAAGAGGAAATGCTATACAACTATAATAGGGATAATCACACCATCAATATGATGCAGGATACACCATGTGTGGTGACAAAAGATTATTCTTCTTCAGAAGAAGAAGGATATGAGTATGATGTAGGGAACCAGAAGTATCATATCAACATGGGAGAACAAGAGGTATTCTCAGACCAGGAAAATAGTTATAACAACAAGTCATATGGTCAATGGAGAAAACCTACTGAGGATGAAAGAGAAGCTCTCACAGTGGCTACAGTGGCTCAAGCTCGAAACACTTATAACTTAAGGAATAGAACAACAAATGTTGGGCAAGGAACTCCTAGGAGTGTATTTATAAAAGACCAGAATAACAAAGGGAATAATACAAAATCATCATCTAAAGAACCAGAAAAGGGGGATAAAAGTAAGATGAAAGAAAATCAAGAAAAAGAGAACACAAAAACAGAAAAAAATGATCAGATCATAGCCCATTCTTTTGACATTGCACATGCAGTGTCTCAGGTGAAGATATCAGTCCCACTTCTAGAGATGATGAAAATAGATAAATATAGGAGTACAGTTGTCAAGATGATTTCTGATACACCAAATCCAAGACATAAAGGGTTTGAAAAAACAATAAATAATGTGCATCAGGAAAATTTCAAGATGCCTGAGGTATACCTTGGCGACACACTTACAAAAAATCCCTCACAGGTAGAACCATTCTATACTACACTAGTAATCAAGAACATGATAGTCAGAAATTGCATGATTGATTCAGGTGCTGCTATGAACATCATGCCTATAGCAGTTATGAAAGAATTGGGAATGTGGGTTGATACTACGTATGGCCAGTGTTATGCAATGGATAATAGATCTATTCCAGTAGTTGGTATCATGAAGGATGTAGAGATAAAACTTGCCTCACATCCTGAAGCCACTTATAACATTGACATTACTGTGGTTGACATTCCACTGTATTATGGGATGCTTCTATCAATGCAATGGGCTACAATGGTAGGAGGCAATGTTCAGTTAGATTTATCATATGCCACCATACCAGTGGGTGACAAGGAAATCAAATTGTGCAGAGAGCCAAGGTATGACAATATTATAGAAAGAATGGACCGGCATTAGGTGAATTTCTTTTGTGACACAGATTTGGGAGTTTTCAAAGTTGGAGAAACTACACCAGAGTTGCATAACACTGATCCAATACACACTGAATCTATGAAAGAAGAAAATGATTTGTGGAAAATGTATTTTGATGGTGCATGCAGCAAAATAGGAAATGGGGCTGGAGTAATTTTCATTTCACCAGGAGGTAAAACTTTTAAATACTCTTTCATATTGACATTTGAATGGACAAATAATGTAACTGAGTATGAAGCCCTGCTCATTGGCCTAAACATAGCCACCAAACACAAAATAAAAAAGTTGGCTGTCTATGGTGATTCTGAACTGGTCATCTCCCAAATAAGAGAAAAATACTTATCTAAAAATAAAAGATTAAGATAGTACAGAAATGCAGTTTGGGATAGTGTTGAATTATTTGACGCCTTTTCAATCAGCTAGGTTGATAGGTCTAAAAACATTATGGCAAATTTTTTAGCAAACATTGCATTAAAGAGAGATGATGTCACATTAGGAGGAATCACAGAAGTTGAATTTAAAACTAGACCTACCATCCCTAATAATATACAGAACTGGCAAGTATTTGATAGTGATGCTGATATAATCAATTTCTTGCATTGTGCTGATTATTATGAAAATCAAGAAATTGATTTCAGTGCATTTGTGGAGGAACATGATGGGAAGGAAACCCTTTTTGGCCAAGAAGTGGTTCAGTTGAAAATGAATAAGATACCCAAAGGACTTATTGCATTAGAAAAGACATTTGATGGCCATGATAGATATAAAAAGAAAGGCACACTAGTGATACCTAGTAACCTTGAAGAAATCAATTTGGGGACACAAACAACTCCAAAAAATGTGTATATTGGAAAAAGTCTTGACCCAAAAATTAGGAGCAGACTTATCAACCTGCTCAGGAAGTACAGGCACGTATTCGCTTGGTCATATGATGATTTAAAGGCATATAGAGAGGATTTATTTCAACATGAGATACCACTGAAGCCAGATGCTAAACCATTCAGACAGAAGCAGAGACCGATTAATCCTACACTAGCCCCTAAAATGTTAGAGGAACTTACAAAGTTAAGGGATGGAGCTATAATCAAACCTATTAGACATTCTTCCTGGGTTTCAAATTTAGTACCTGTCAGGAAGAAGAATGGTGACATTAGACTGTGTGTGGATTTCAAAAACTTGAATAAATCTTCCCTCAAAGATAATTATCCTCTTCCCAATATGGAGGCAATATTGCAGAAAGTCACTGGATGCGAATTGTTGTCAATGATGGATGGTTTCTCCGGTTACAATCAGGTAAAGGTTAAGGAGTCTGAACAATTTAAGACTGCATTCACCACTCCGTGGGGAACATATGTATATTTGAGAATGCCATTCGGATTAACTAATGCTGGAGCAACATTCCAAAGAGCAATGGATGTGGCTTTTGCTGAATTGATCAATAAGATTATGATAGTATATCAAGACGACTTGACAGCATATTCAAAAAGGGCCGAAATTCATTGCACACATTTAGAACAAATATTTATCAAAGCCCTAGAATATGGGATATCATTGAACCCTAAAAAATGCCATTTTACAGTGACAGAAGGAAAATTGCTTGGCCATATAGTCTCGAAGGAAGAAGTTAAAATAGATCCTGAAAGGGTAAAAGCAATTGATCAGCTCCCTATTCCAAAGAATGTAAAAGCCATACAATCATTTTTTGGCCAGATAAATTTTGTCAGAAGATTTATACCAAATTTTGCAGAAATTGTTTGTCCTACATCAAGAATGCTAAAGAAGAACTCAGAAATAAAGTGGACAACAGAAACACTAGAAGCATTTGGTAATATTAAGGAGGCAATCAAGCAGGCTCCAGTCTTAGTGTCCCCTGACTTCAGTAAACCTTTCCAACTTTTCTCATTTGCTTCCTATCATACAGTAGCAGCAGTGTTATTACAGAAAAACAATGACGGATATGAATAGCCTATCTCTTTCTTTAGCAAGTCCCTTCAGAATGCAGAGTTAAAGTATGACATTATTGAAAAACAAGCATATGCATTGGTAAAAGCAGTTAAAAATTTTAGACCATATTTGGTGGGAGCTGAAATCACAGCATATGTTCCTAATGCTGCAGTGAAGGATGTATTGGTCCAAACTGAAGTCACTGGTAGGAGATGTAGGTGGATCAATAGGATTCAGGAATTCAACATTGGAATCCAAATCACTAATTTGGTAAGGGGATAGGGTCTTGCCAAATTGATGGCTGAAAGTAATCTAGAAGTTTCTCAAATATGTAATGTTGATGCAAGTACCGGTATCGAACACACTCCATGGTATACTGATATAATATATTATCTAAATCATATGAAGTGTCCTGAAGGATATGATGATAACAAAAGGAGGACACTCAAACTACAAGCTTCAAAATATGTACTCATTAGTGGGGATCTTTATTAGAAAAACAAAGATGGGGTTCTACTATTATGCTTGGATGAATATTAGTCAAAACGTATTATGAAGGAGTTGCATGAAGGCATGTGTGGAGGTCATTTCTCGGTGAAAACTATAGCCCACAAAATCCTGAGGGCAGGATACTATTGGCCTAAAGTTTTTAATGATTCATACCAGTACTCTAGAAAGTGTGAAGCATGCTAGAAGTTCTCAGGCAAGTTAAAATATCAAGGAGCACTACCCTTAAAACCTATGCAGGTTGAGGCTCCATTTTATCAATGGGGTATTGATTTTATAGGTGAAATCTTAGAAAAATCAAGTGGGGGGCATAGATGGATTTTAGTAGCTACTGATTACTTTACAAAATGGGTGGAAGCAATCCCAACCAAACAGGCTACAAGTAAAGTTGTGATTAATTTTCTAATGGATAATATCATATGCAGATTTGGTACTCCAGTAAGATTAATTACAGATAATGGGATGTGTTTTAGATCTAATGAATTCAAAGGTTTCTGCAATACACATGGTATCACTATTTCTTATGCTGCTCCCTACCATCCACAGGCCAATGGACAAGCTGAATCAAGTAATAAGAGCCTCTTGAAAATCATAAAAAGAATGTTGGATAGAAATAAGAAGGCTTGGGATTCAAAATTAAGAATGGCAGTATGGGCTGATAGAATTACTATAAAAAGAGCAATTGGGAGATCTCCTTATGAGTTGGTATACGAAACACAAGCAAGATTACCATTGGAAAATCTTATACCAGTATACAAATTCATTATCCAGGAAGACTTGAATATTCCTGAACCAATGGAGGAAAGGTTGGAACAATTGGCAGAGCTTGATGAAACAAGAAGAATAGCTCAGAGGCAGAATGTTAAATTACAATCACAGGTAAAATATCTCTTTGACAAGAAGGCCAAAGATAGAAAGTTTGAAATAAATGTCTGGTACTGATGTGGAATGCAAGATGTCAGGACAAAGGAAAACATGGAAAATTTGAAGCCCTGTGGTTGGGTCCTTTCATTATCACTGGCAAGGGAGGTGATGATTCTTACTATGTACAGAATATGTCAGGAGAGGAGCAGGAATTGCTTGTACATGGGCAATATTTGAAGCAGTTATTTTCATAAACATGTACAAAGAGAATTGAGCATTGCCAGTGCATGGACAACATTCAAATAATTCTCAAAATATCTTATTCCATGCACAGTAGTTTAGGAATCATTCCCGCTCCCATCATTTGTTACTTTCCTTTTCCCATTTTCATAAAAACCTCACCCCAAAATAAATAAAATATGTGGTCTACTTCCCCAAGAGATCTGGATCCTTGTTATACTCACAGAGAGTATACATCCCAGACAGAGCCACTGTTAGGACAATAAAATTTTGAAAATTTTACTATCTTTTCACTTCATTATATTTGAACAAATCCTAAAAAACACCCCAAAAGACCATAATTTAATGTATCTCACAAGGTGTCTATGGATGAGCAATGCCAAATTTCTTCAAAGTCAATCCATCGGCAAGATATTGTTTTGTTTACACCGATACATAAGGAATCATTTCAAAATAACCATTGGCGTGAGAAGGCAGAAGTCACCGATGGAATAAGTAATACCGATGACTTTACATTGGCAAGAGAAGCAAGTGGTCATACCAATCGGTATGACAGACAACTATCGGATGACTTTTTAAAAGTTCCTCGATGGTATATATCATACCGATGAAGTATTTCAGCAAGAGTCTCACCGAACATCCTGTGGGGGTAACGAAGCAAATAGCCATCGGCAAGAAGTAAACTATCGGGATAAGACACCAAGAAGTTTTCGATACTCAATGTCTTGGCGATAAGAGAGCTTTCAGCAAGACTCACAGTGATACAAGTATCTGTCAGGATGACTCAACATATCGGGACGAGGGAATTAGGTCTCGCCGATTCACAAGTCACGACGATCAAAAGGTATCAATGATACTTTAACATACTCTGTCCGATAAAGAATATGAAAGAACCATCGGTGAGATGATTCAGATCGGGTTATCTTTTGAAAGCTATCCCAATATTATGTTTCATTCCGATGGGTATACTCTAGCGGCAAGACATTAAAGCAGTCATTCCGATCTAAAGTAACATGACTATAGGTAAGACAACAAAGTTGGGGAAACATAATTATGTTATCCTGATAGTATTAATCACCCCGATAAACAAATTATATTGGTAAGACTCATTACTTCGGAAGGAAATCTAAATCGCATGGCGATGAAGGAAGTCATGCCGATGGCTGCGCCCACTTGAAGATATGACATTATATAGCGTCGGGAATACAATTGAGGGGTCACGCCAATTGACTGTTCGCGCCATAAAAGCATTAAGGTTGCCCAGACATTTTAAAATTCACGCCGATAAAAAGAGTTATGCCGATGTGACACTTCACAGCGATGAACATTGAATTGATCAGATAATTAAATACAAACGGCTACAAAATTTCTACGATCATTATAGTTGCAAAAAAACATCCAAGAAGAGAATACAGAGGAACTCTTAAGGCAAAAGCAGAGGATTCCAATTCCAGCCACCAAACGATAGGTACATATACACAAACCATTGTATAGCCTGTATTTAAATTCTCTACCAAAGTTTTAAAATGGAAATTCTGGGAAAGGGAAAAGGAAGAAAGTTACAAGGGGAAACCAGTAAGCCTAAGAAACAAAAAACTGAACAAACCCCTGAGGAGAAAGTGAAACAAAGAAAACTCAATCAGGACCTAATTGACCAATTGCCTAGGTCAACTCCCAAGGCCAGAAGGTCTGCCCAACTCAGGGCAGAAGTGGAGAAATTAGAAGATAAACACAAACGCCTGGGAGATATTTGGACCCCAATTCGGGGATATGAACTTTTCAGATTCCACTATAATAGAAGGTTTAGGAATGCTCCTGTGTCAAACCCATGGCACATGAATTTAGGAAAACTGGTTGTACCTAATGTATTCTTGAATGTGGAACTCCTTCAATTGCTTGCCAGACATTATAATTCAAACCTGAAAGCCATCTACAACCCACAGGGAGAACCAATTGTGCATTTGTCAAAAAATGCTATTTGTGAGGTTTTGATTTAGATGATTTATGCACTATCCCTATCATTTATGAAGATCTGGATAAAGAGTATTGGAGAATGGACACAACTTATAATGGATGGAGGTTGCCCATTCATAGGCCTAGGATTGAAGGAGAAGTGATGCCCTTAACTGAAAATGATGGCCCTCCCTTTCATGTAGCCATATTTGAACCATATATACAGCAGACCTATTTTTCTGTGGGCCAAGTCCTTGGCTCAGAAGGCCCCGAGTTCATGACTATTCCTCTGATGGTCATAGCCTCTGACATTCAGTGTCATAATGCAAGGCAATTCGATTATGCTTCCTATATTGCTAATAGAATGGACTCTGGTCTATCTGCAATAAAAAATAGTGCTCCAGCATGCTCTTTTGAGCATTACTCAATGCTTATGCACATGGTGTTATATTATGGCCAGGAGGTAGGGTTATGGCCAAGTGAGTTTCAAGTTGTTACTGTAGATAAGAAAGGGGAAAAGATACCTGTACAAATGTGGACCAAAATTTGGGATAGTAGATATGCCCATTCCAGCTATGCTCAATTTGAAGAGCATTATGTAAAAGTGTTGTATAGGTATTTTAATCACCCCTATGAATATTCAATTTCAACTGAAATAAAAAGATTCCTCAGACCAAAAGATTTTGGTGGCCCCCCTACTATCACTCATAATTGGGGAGACTGGTATTGCTTTGAAGATGCTACTATGATCAGACTTTATGGTTTTGAGGATGCTCCATTCATATTGCCCAAGACTGTCCCTGACAGGCTTGCATATCTGGAGATAATCAGGCAAATGCATTGTTCAAATGTGATGCATTTGAGTTCACATGACAAACAATCGTTTATGCCCAGTACCTTATGTTTTGGAGATTTTACTGTAGTTTCAAAAGAACGTTACAATCTCATTCTGGATAAATTAATGCATTATAACATGGTGACTGTTGAGATGAGAAAAGGATTTGACCCTGAAGGCTTTATTGACTCTGCAAGAAGAAAATAGAATCTCAGTGGATACATGCACATACATTATCCACATGATGATGTCATTAGAAATTTAGAAGACGTAGAAGTTGAATTGGTGGTAGAAAAATATAACAGGGATCTAACTGAAAAGAAAAAGCAGTTAGCAGAAATTGAGGTTGTATCCTCTGAAGATGAAGAACTGACAGGGCAAGAATAGCCACTAGATAAAAAGGTAGAGATGTCCAAGAGGAAAATGCAACAATATCAGCCTCGTGTTGTACTACATGATGAGGAGGGGTCTACTGATGAGGATCCACGCCAAACAGCCTATGATTCTTTCATTTCAGATGATAAGTTTATTCAATCAAAAGAATTTAAATCATTTTTGTATAAATACAAAGGGAAAGAAATCAGAGGGTCAGTAGATGATGTCTCTGCTAATAATGAAAAATAATTATTAGATATGCTAAAGGAAACAATAGATAAAGAGATGCAAGACATGACACCTAGCAAGGGTAGACAGTTACTTAAAGATGAAGGGGTTATGATTTTTCTTGGTCTGGATTTAAATTCTGCTTTGGTTTTTTACAATTTTCTGAGTAACACAGATGATAAGTATAAACTTACTCCAGAAGGAGTTAATGAAGTATATATGGGAACAAGGTATAATAATGATGAAAATTCCTTGATGATATGGGCATTATACCCTCCCCATAAGAAGATGGACATCATAGATACTGAAAAGACTTTTGGCCACATTATGACTTTGAAAGCAGGGGAAACTGACCCTATAATTACAGCAGACATTGGTATCAATGTTACAAAATTGAATAAAGCACAAGCTCAAATGTTGATCAAAGAAAGAGATGCATACAAATTGAATTGTGAAAGACTGACAAAAGAAAATGATTACTTGAAGGACACTGTTAAGAGTACTTTTAGCCAGTCCACAAAAAGAATAACTCAAGGTGAGAGCTCACAGGGCATTCAAGTGTTATCCCCTGATCAGGCAACCCAAATTCAGATAGATGCATTTGTTACAATATTGCAGAGCAGGTATGCAAACATGGTGCGGTGGTTAAACTAGTTTTGGGATAATTACTCAGAGAATCATAAAGCAGTTCAAGAACATGAAAGACTTGAAAAAAGAATACGAGAGAAATTGACTGAGCTACAAAATAGAAGTACTGCTGATAGTACAGATATCTCTGATGCAAAAGCATTTCTCAAATAGCACCAAAATTATTATGACAAACTTAAAGCTGATGCTAAGGAAGGAAATGATGCCTCAAATGCAGGAGTGCCAAGGATATTTAAGGACAATGGAGAGGTAAAAAGCAAGGAAGAATGGATTATTGATTGTCAAATTATATTGCACAAAGCCACAGGAGCTCTGAAAGACAAAGCCTCTACATCTAGAGAAGTTTGCAAACAATTGGAAAGCATGATCACACTTGATATAATTACCAGAAGTGCTGTTGACCTTACTGATTCTCATCGTGAGCAGGATTATTTGGATTACTTGGCTAAAGTCTACTTGTGGCTAAATAGAGCCTAATCATAATTATGTTATAGTTGTTAATATTTGTTAAGTTCCCAAAAAACTTATTGAAGAGTTATGACTCTTCATAGAAATATCTATATAATTCCAAACAATCGATGCTGAGAGATCATCAGCAATAGAATATATTCAGATACATCATATATACAATGTTTCAAAATGACTATGTTGCATATTTTATTTAAAGAAGAAGTTTGAAGTTCTCTGATTCAGTGGTTCTGCTTTGGTATCAGTTGTTTGTTAAGATTAGTCAATTGTGTGGCTATCTCTATTTCTACATTTCCTTGATATTTAGATTAAACATATCAAGTATATATTTGATCTGTCAATACACAGTTGCTATATTTGTGTGATTAAATAGGTTGGTATCCATTTGAGGAATTAAACCCTTCTGATTTAGTTACAGTAGCCTGGAAGTATTAAGCTTGGATTACTAAGTAGGGCCATACAATTAGATTGCCATTCTGTCTCTAGTAAAATATTATCTGTTAAATCTTGTCTATTCATTTCATTTGGTTCCTTCAAGTAAGGATTAAAGTACCTTCTGGTGAATTATAAGATATCTGATTTTATTTGGTTGGATTATCAAGAAGAGTTTGTCAGTCATTTACTTGCACGTTTATACAAGTTATAAACTAAAACTGTGCCAAACAACTAGAATTATTACCATTAGGAAACCTTTAGTCCTGGTCCTTCAAACTGACTCTGTTACCCAACAAGGTACTAGTCTTATTTTACTTAAAACCTTTTACCTTGATATTGCTTATACAATTTCTACCAATTACTCATTAGAAATTAAACCTAAAATCAGTTAGCAAGCATTTCATCTATTCTACATCTTGTGCCATTGTAGATAGATTTAGTTAGTCCACGCATTCACATTCAATCTGCTTTAATTTTCCAAGGTTTACCCACCTAGGTGTAGCAGGACCTAAAGTGAAGGAAATCATCTAACCTTGAAGGTTGATTTCATCGAGTTAGTTTAGAAACGTTGCCAGTCTAAACATAGAGCTTGGCATCCCCTTAGGATTGGCAACCTGCATTTCTGAGACCTAACAGTATCTCTATCCCATTGTCTCTATAAATGTCCCTCTCCCTCTCTATCTCTCCCTCTCTCTCCCTCTCTCTCTCTCTCCCTCTCTCCCTCTCTCCCTATCTATCTCTCTATCCTCTCCCTATTTCTATCTCTACCCCCTCTCTCTATCTCTATACCCTCTCTCTCTATCTATATTTATATATCCCTCTCTATCTCTCTATCTCTCCCTCTTTTTATCCCTAGATCTATATCTCTATCTATTTCTCCCTATATCTATTTATATCTCTATCCTTCCTCTCTCTATCTCTATCTCTATCTCTATCTCTATCTCTCCCTCTCTATCTCTATAACTCCCCTCCACTCTCTCTTCCTTCCTCCCTCTCTATCTCTTTCCCCCTCTTTCTATCCTATCTCTATCTCTCTTTATCTCTCCCTCTATCCCTTTATATTTCTCTCTCACTATCTCTATATGTCTCTCTCCCTCCCCTTCCATCTATTTATATCTCCCTTCCTCCCTCTCTATCTCTTCCCCCCTCTTTCTATCCTATTTCTATCTCTCTTTATCTCTCCCTCTATCCCTTTATATTTCTCTCTCACTATCCCTATATGTCTCTCTCCCTCCCCCTCCATCTATTTATATCTCTCTTGCTATCTCTTTATATATCTCCCTTTGTCTCTATGTCTCTTTCTCCCCTCCTTTTCTCTCTTTCTCTCTCCCTCTCTATCTCCCTCCCTCTCTCACTCTCTCTCTTTATATCTCCCTCTCTATCTCTTTCTCCTATCTCTCTCTATCTCTCTCCCTCCCCCTCTCTCCCTCTCTATCTACCCCACTTTCTATATTTTCCCTCTCAGACTTTATCTCTCCATCTCTCCCTCTATTTCTTTCTATCTCCCCCATCTCTCTGATGCAGAGCATCTAGGACAGCAGAAGCATGGTTCAAAACTTCACATGCAAAGGTCTCTCAAGACTCACTGTTTTCCTTAGATAGAGATCAAAACCTCTCATGAGGTAGGGTTCTAACTCACACTACACATTGTTCAAGACACAAAGTGAGAGGACTCCAACACACCTATCACCAAATGCTTAATTCCATCTAACATTTCCATACAACCCACTATGCAGGGTCTACAAGACAGTAATCTCATAGACTGTCATAACTTTGCTGTTCCATTAGGATAATAGCCACAATAACCTCCTTGGGATGATCTCCCTCACAAACTCATTCCCATACCAAATCTATAACATGCATTCATACCTAATGCCTTCATTGGCAAAGCAATAGCTCATCAAACTTACCTATTCCTTCTTGGCAATGACTATCTCCAAGAGGACTGTCAGAGACAGCCTAAGGCATAATAGATTGTTATCTTAGAGAGAGATCTATTCATACTCCTTGTCATGAGTCCATGGTTATACCTAGGAATCTTCCCACCATTCTCCACACCTTCATTCACCAACATTCCACTTCCTCAGTCACTGATCACAACCCTCAAGCTGCTATCCTTCTCTAATCTTTTAATACATAGTTCTGTAGAGTCATTAACAAAACAAATTCACTCTACACCATTCTCCTACCTCCACATTTCTCACAAGCCCTAGCATTGGCTATCCTACAACCCATTCCACTAATCAAAAATAGAGAAGATCAGTGGAATGAGGAGAAACTCATCGGGCTACTCAGAAATGCCCTAAATTAGGGTTTCAAACCCACTTCCAAATAAAGGAGAATTACAGAGATATAGAGGGGTGTCAAAAGCCCAAACCAATTGTAAATGACAAGCAACTCACCCACCTAACACTCCACCATAGACACAAATCACTACTCAGCCGTACAGGTACGGTGCATGCAAGAGAACAGTGATTTTCTTTGACTGTGACAGCAGGTTTAAGAGCAGTTTACTATTCTACATTCATATCATTCTTTCCCTTCAATATCAAGAGGCCAAACTTGCTTTAACAAATAATTAACTCATCAACCTTCACCCCCAAGTACTCAACACTCCATGACAGAGCCGTACTATATAGTAGTACAGTTCAAGTGCACATGAAAACTTAGAAAAAATGTAGAAAAGGCAGGAAACAAAGATCTTTTTGTTATTTTTTTCAAATTTATTGAATGTCTCCTTACAATCAACCTCTACAGGCTTCAAATAAATCTCCTACATTGTTTGGAGTGGTTGGGGGTTGATGCAACTACCCAACCATTGAGCTTTTTTCTTGATTTTTAACTACAGCATTAAAGACAGATTTAGTAACTATCCATTCTTGGACTGCATTTTCTATTTTTATGGTTTCATAATGCTTTTAATATGTGGTTTAAACTTTGGACAAGGTTTTAACACCCTTCCAACCTTTGACATGCCTCTATAGGCTTACAAACATGAAGACTAAATGACTTTAATGACTGTCCTATATGCCCCCACAAAGGCTTACATAAATGATTATCTCAAACTACCTATTACAATCTGATTGTCCTCCCTAGGACTACAACATGAAAATAGATACTAGCTATTTGGACATAGTCCCTTACAAGTATGGCTTTCAAGTCTCATTACAACATTTAATGGTCTCAAAGACCTTACTGAACCAAACAACCAACTTGAAAATCAAACAAAACCTAGATGTCTTGGTGCTCATGCACCATACTCCCTGGCATAATGAAAACTCTTGTCCCAAGAGTTATGGGATATGCTCCAACCATTCTTCCATCTTGTTGGGATGTTCCTCTGACTAGGAAACATGAACTCTCCAAGAGTAACCTTCCTCCTTCTCCAACCTACATGGCTCCTGTAAACAGTGTTAGAACCATAAAACATGTTTTGGTGTCATTTCCTAGGACCTTGCTACTGCAATGTTTCTATTCTTCCCAACTTGAGGTTCTAAATTATTCCTCTCTATATTATCTGTTGTTTGCCTTCCTTCTTCTGGCTCCTTATAGGGCACTCAATGTATCCAATCTTGACATAACTCAAGTCCCAAACCTGCTGTTCTTTAGGACTGTCTTCCACCTTCTTCTGTTGCAACTATTCCTGCTGTTTGCAATCATCCTTAACCTGCACATTCAACTTCAATTTCTCTCCAAAATAAATAGTAACATGTTCCTTCTTCTCTTCACAAGGTAAAGGCATTAGTTTGAACTTCTTACCATCTTTGTGCACCATATAGTTATTAGTATAACCATCATGAATTGTCCTTCTCAAATGCTACCATGGTCTACCCAAAATAATATGCCCACATGTCATTGGAATGACATCACACAAAACATAATCCTGATATGGACCAATTGTAAAATCAACATATGCCTTCTTAGTAACCCTTACTTGCTGCTCTTGACTCACCCAAGTAACATTGTAAGGACTAGGATGATCAAATATTTGCAATCCCAACTTATGCACCATTTCCCAAGAAACTAGATTATCATGAGAACCTGAATCTACAATCAACTTGTATATCTTTCCATGGCTTAAACAATTAGTTCTGAAAATAGATACCTGTGGTGGTTGCTGCATTTTACCTTTCTCCACCATAAGCATTTCTCCAACCATCACTGGAGAGGCTGACGACATTTCTAGTTCTTCTAGCTTCTCCTCCTCTTGTGCGAAGTGAACTCTTCTATCCTTTCTCCTATCAACATCATCCTTCTTAGGACATTTGAAATATGTGTGTCCCACTTCATTGCAGTGATAACATCTACCTGTGAACACTCCTCTACCTAATCCAAATCTACCTCCACCTCTATATCCACCTCTCTGATCTGCAGAAAACTCCTTACCTTTCTCATTACTATTCTGAACTTCAGTAGTAGGTCTACCCCTACCTCTATATCCTCTTCCACTTCCTCCTTGCCTTTCTTGCTTCCTCTTCACCCTCTCTTCAGCCCTTATAGCTAACTAAAAACATTCTCCAAGTGATTTTGGTATGGTCAAACCAATCTCATCTTGCAAGTTATACCTAAGCCCATTAAGGTACCTTGCCACTTTCTCTTCATCTTCCAATCCTCCTCTAATACTAATCTTATGAAATTGCTCAGTATAGGACATAACATCCATGTCCTTCTATTTTAGATTCTACCTCATCCTCTTTGTTTGAATGGAGTAATCAGATGGAAGGAATTAATCCTTCATCATATCCTTCATCCTACCCCAAGAAGTGATTCTTACTGCATCTCTGGCCACTCTTTCTGTTTGCACACTACTCCACCATGTAAGTGTTGTTCCTCTTAATTTTGTTTTTGCAAATTTGATCTTCTTCTCATCATTCATCTCCTCATACTCAAAAAAAATTCTAGGGCATCTATCCACCCTAATAGCTCTTCACTATCCATCTTCCCTTGATAGGTAGGTAACTCTATGTTTGCCTTTGTTCCACTTCCTTGGACTGGCTTCAGCAATCTTAAAAACTTTTTTCCTTCAGCATCTAACTCATCCTCAAGAGAATTCTCATCTACCTCCTCATCTCCTTCTTGATCATCTTGCTCATCCCTTCTAGGATTCTTTTCCAGTGTTTCCAATATTGCCAAGATTGATGCATTCTCCCTTCTTACTTGCCTTAACTCTCTTTCCCTTGCAGCATCTTGCTCTCTTCTATCCCTCAACTCTTTTTCTCTAGCCTCTAAGGCTTCTCTCAACTCATTGTTCTCCCTAGCCATTTGATTCTTAGGAGGCATCCTTACACCTCTCACAAACCCTTACTATTTCACAAGACACTACTACACCCTCAAGGATCTACTTGCTTTGCTCTGATACCAAAAATGATGCAGAGCATCTAGGATAGTAGAAGCATGGTTCAAAACTTCACATGCAAAGGTCTCTCAAGACTCACTGTTTTCCCTAGATAGAGATCAAAACCTCTCATGAGGTAGGGTTCTAACTCACACTACACATTGTTCAAGACACAAAGTGAGAGGACTCCAACACACCTATCACCAAATGCTTAATTCCATCTAACATTTCCATACAACCCACTATGCAGGGTCTGCAGGACAGTAGTCTCATAGATTGTCATAACTTTGCTCTTCCATTAGGATAACAGCCACAATAACCTCCTTGGGTTGATCTCCCTCACAAATTCATTCCCATACCAAATCTATAACATGCATTCACACCTAATGCCTTCATTGGCAAAGCAACAGCTCATCAAACTTACCTATTCCTTCTTGGCAGTGACTGTCTCCAAGAGGACTATCAGAGACAGCCTAAGGCAAAATAGATTGTTATCTTAGAGAGAGATATATTCATAATCCTTGTCATGAGTCCATGGTTAGACCTAGGACTCTTCCCACCATTCTCCACACCTTCATTCACCAACATTCCACTTCCTCAGTCACTGATCACCACCCTCAAGCTACTGTCCTTCTCTAATCTTTTAATACATAGTTCTGCAGAGTCATTAACAAAACAAATTCACTCTACACCATTCTCCTACCTCCACATTCCTCACAAGCCCTAGCATTGGCTATCCTACAACCCATTCCACTGATCAGAAATAGAGAAGATCAGTGGAATGAGGAGAAACTCATCGGGCTACTCAGAAAAGCCCTAAATTAGGTTTTCAAACCCACTTCCAAATAAAGGAGAATTACAAAGATATAGAGGAGTGTCAAAAGCCCAAACCAATTGTAAATGATAGGCAACTCACCCACCTAACTCTCCACGATAGACACAAATCACTACTCAGCCGTACAGGTATGGTGCATGCAAGAGAACAATGATTTCTTTGACTGTGATAGTAGGTTTAAGAGTAGTTTACTGTTCTAAATTCATATCATTCTTTACCTTCAATATAAAGAGGCCAAACTTGCTTTAATAGATAGTTAACTCATCAACCTTCACCCCCAAGCATTCAACACTCCATGACAGAACCGTACTGTATAGTAGTACGGTTCAAGTGCACATGAAAACTTAGAAAAAATGCAGAAAGGCAGGAAACAGAGATCTTTTTGTTATTTCTTTCAAATCTATTCAATGTCTCCTTACAATCAACCTCTGCAAGCTTCAAATAAACCTCCTACATCATTTGGAGTGGTTGGCGGTCGATGCAACTACCCAACCATCGATCTTTTTTTCTTGATTTTTAACTATAGCATTAAAGACAGATTTAGTAACTGTCCATTCTTGGACTGCATTTTCTATTTTTTTCATTTCATAATGCTTTTTAATATGTGGTTTAACCTTTGGACAAGGTTTTAACACCCTTCCAACCTTTGACATGCCTCTATAGGCTTACAAACATGAAGACTAAATGACTTTAATGACTGTCCTATATGCCCCCACAAAGGCTTACATAAATGACTATCTCAAACTGCCTATTACAACCTGATTGTCCTCCCTAGGACTACAACATGAAAATAGATACTAGCTATTTGGACATAGTCCCTTACAAGTATGGCTTTCAAGTCTCATTACAACATTTAATGGTCTCAAAGACCTTATTGAACCAAACAACCAACTTGAGAATCAAACAAAGCCTAGATGTCTTGGTGCTCCTGCACCATACTCCCTGGCATAATGAAAACTCTTGTCCCAAGAGTTATGGGATCTGCTCCAACCATTCTTCCATCTTGTTGGGATGTTCCTCTGACTAGGAAACATGAACTCTCCAAGAGTAACCTTCCTCCTTCTCCAACCTACATGGCTCCTGTAAACAGTGTTAGAACCATAAAACCTATTTTGGTGTCCTTGCCTAGGACCCTGCTGCTGCAATGTTTCTACTCTTCCCAACTTGAGGTTCTAAGTTATTCCTCTCTATATTATCTGCTGTTTACCTTCCTTCTTCTGGCTCCTTATAGGGCACTCAATGTCTCCAATATTGACATAACTCAAGTCCCAAACCTGCTGTTCTTTAGGACTGTCTTCCACCTTCTTCTGTTGCAACTGTTCCTGCTGTTTACAATCATCCTTAACCTGCACATTCAACTTCAATTTCTCACCAAAACAAATAGTAACATGTTCCTATTTCTCTTCACAAGGTAAAGGCATTAGTTTGAACTTCTTACCATCTTTGTGCACCACATAGTTATTAGTATAACCATCATGAATTGTCCTTCTCAGATGCTGCCATGGTCTACCCAAAATAATATGCCCACATGTCATTGGAATGACATCACACAAAACATAATCCTGATATGGACCAATTGTAAAATCAACATATGCCTTCTTAGTAACCCTTACCTGCTGCTCTTGACTCGGCCAAGTAACATTGTAAGGACTAGGATGATCAAATGTTTGCAATCCCAACTTATGCACCATTTCCCAAGAAACTAGATTATCATGAGAACCTGAATCTACAATCAACTTGCATATCTTTCCATGGCTTAAACAATTAGTTCTGAAAATAGATACCTGTGGTGGTTGCTGCATTTTACCTTTCTCCACCATAAGCATTTCTCCAACCATCACTAGAGAGGCTGACGACATTTCTAGTTCTTCTGGCTTCTCCTCCTCTTGTGACAAGTGCACTTTTTATCCTTGCTCCTATCAACATCATCCTTCTTAGGACATTTGAAATATGTGTGTCCCACTTCATTACAGTGATAACATCTGCCTGTGAACACTCCTCTACCTAATCCAAATCTACCTCCACCTCTATATCCACCTCTCTGATCTGCAGAAAACTCCTTACCTTTCTCATTATTGTTCTAAACTTCAGTAGTAGGTCTTCCCCTACCTCTATATCCTCTTCCACTTCCTCCTTGCCTTTCTTGCTTCCTCTTCACCCTCTCTTCAGCCCTCATAGCTAACTAAAAACATTCTCCAAGTGATTTTGGTATGGTCAAACCAATCTCATCTCGCAAGTTATGCCTAAGCCCATTAAGGTACCTTTCCACTTTCTCTTCTTCATCTTCCAATCCTCCTCTAATACTAAGCTTATCAAATTGCTCAGTATAGGACATAACATCCATGTCCTTCTATTTCAGATTATGCCTCATCCTCTTTGTTTGAATGGAGTAATCAGATGGAAGGAATTGATCCTTCATCATATCCTTCATCCTACCCCAAGAAGTGATTCTTGCTGCACATCTAGCCACTCTTTCTGTTTGCACACTACTCCACCATGTAAGTGTTGTTCCTCTCAATTTTTTTTTTTGCAAATTTGATGATCTTCTTATCATTCATCTCCTCATTCTCAAAAAAAAATTCCAAGGCATCTATCCACCCTAATAGCTCTTCACTATCCATCTTCCCTTGATATGTAGGTAACTCTATGTTTGCCTTTGTTCCACTTCCTTGGACTGGCTTCAGCAATCTCACAAACTTCTTTTCTTCAGCATCTAACTCATCCTCAGGAGGATTCTCATCTACCTCCTCATCTCCTTCTTGATCATCTTGCTCATCCCTTCTAGGATTCTTCTCCAATGCTGCCAATCTTGCCAAGATTGATGCATTCTCCCTTCTTACTTGCCTTAACTCTCTTTCCCTTGCAGCATCCTTCTCTCTTCTATCCCTCAACTCTTTTCTCTAGCTTCTAAGGCTTCTCTCAACTCATTGTTCACCCTAGCCATTTGATTCTTAGGAGGCATCCTTACACCTCTCACAAACCCTTACTATTTCACAAGACCCTACTACACCCTCAAGGATCCACTTGCTTTGCTCTGATACCACAAATGATGTAGAGCATCTAGGATAGTAGAAGCATGGTTCAAAACTTCACATGCAAAGGTCTCTCAAGACTCACTATTTTCCTTAGATAGAGATCAAAACCTCTCATGAGGTAGGGTTCTAACTCACACTACACATTGTTCAAGACACAAAGTGAGAGGACTCCAACACACCTATCACCAAATGCTTAATTCCATCTAACATTTCCATATAACCCACTATGTAGGGTCTACAGGATAGCAGTCTCATAGACTGTCAAAACTTTGCTATTCCATTAGGATAATAGCCACAATAACCTCCTTGGGATAATCTCCCTCACAAACTCATTCCCATACCAAATCTATAACATGCATTCATACCTAATGCCTTCATTAGCAAAGCAATAGCTCATCAAACTTACCTATTCCTTCTTGGCAGTGACTGTCTCCAAGAGGACTGTCAGAGACAACCTAAGGCAGAATAGACTGTTAGCTTTGAGAGAGATCTATTCATACTCCCTGTCATGAGTCCATGGTTAGACCTAGGACTCTTCCCACTATTCTCCACACCTTCATTCACCAACATTCCACTTCCTCAGTCACTGATCACAACCCTCAAGTTGCTGTCCTTCTCTAATCTTTTAATACATAGTTCTACAGAGTCATTAACAAAACAAATTCACTCTACACCATTCTCCTGCCTCCACATTCCTCACAAGCCCTAGCATTGGCTATCCTACAACCCATTCCATTGATTAGAAATAGAGAAGATTAGTGGAATGAGGAGAAACTCATCGGGCTACTCAGAAAAGCCCTAAATTAAGTTTTCAAACCCACTTCCAAATAAAGGAGAATTACAGAGATATAGAGGGGTGTCAAAAGCCCAAACCAATTGTAAATGATAGGCAACTCACCCACCTAACTCTCCACCATAGACACAAATCACTACTCAGCCGTACAGGTACGGTGCATGCAAGAGAACAGCGATTTTCTTTGACTATGACAGTAGGTTTAAGAGTAGTTTACTAGTCTACATTCATATCATTCTTTACCTTCAATATAAAGAGGCCAAACTTGCTTTAACAGACAGTTAACTCATCAACCTTCACCCCCAAGCACTCAACACTCCATGACAAAGCCGTACTATACAGTAGTACAGTTCAAGTGCACATGAAAACTCAGAAAAAATGCAGAAAAGGCAGGAAATAGAGATCTTTTTGTTATTTCTTTCAAATCTATTGAATGTCTCCTTACAATCAACCTCTGCAGGCTTCAAATAAACCTCCTACATCATTTAGAATGGTTGGGGGTCAATGCAACTGCCCAATAATCGAGCTTTTTTCTTAATTTTTAACTACAACATTAAAGACAGATTTAGTAACTGTCCATTCTTGGACTGCATTTTCTATTTTTATGGTTTCATAATGCTTTTTAAAATTTGTGTTAACCTTTGGACAAGGTTTTAACACCATTCCAACCTTTGACATGCCTCTATAGGCTTACAAACATGAAGACTAAATGACTTTAATGACTGTCCTATATGCCCCCACAAAGGCTTACATAAATGACTATCTCAAACTGCCTATTACAACCTGATTGTCCTCCCTAGGACTACAACATGAAAATAGATACTAGCTATTTGGACATAGTCCCTAACAAGTATGGCTTTCAAGCCTCATTACAACATTAAATGGTCTCAAAGACCTTATTGAACCAAACAACCAACTTGAAAATCAAACAAAACCTAGATGTCTTGGTGCTCCTGCACCACTCTCCCTCTTCCTCTTCCTCTTCCTCTCCCTATCCCTATCCTTATCTCTGTCCTTGTTGCTCTCTATCTCTCTATGTCTCCCTCCATCTCTCTCTGTTTATCCCTCTCCCCCTACTTCTTTATATGTATCCCTCTCTCTAACTCTATATCTCTATATCTCTCTATCTTTCCCTCTCTCTAATGATATATCTCTATTTCTATCTCTCCCTTTGTCTATCTCTTTCTACATCTATCCCCTTGTATTTATATATATATATATATATATATATATATATATATATATATATATATCTCTATCTCTCTATCTTTCCCTCTCTCTAATGATATATCTCTATTTCTATCTCTCCCTTTGTCTATCTCTTTCTATCTCTATCCCCTTGTATTTATATCTCTCCCTCTCTATCTCTCTATCTCCCCCCCTCTATCTCTCTATCTCTCCCCCTCTCTATCTCTATCTCTCCATCTCTATCTCTATATCCTCTCTCTATCTCTATCTCTACCCCCTCTATCTCTATCTCTATCTCTATCTCTATCTCTATCTCTATCTCTATCCCCCCTCTCTATTTTTCTATCTCTCCCTCTTTTTCTCCCTAGATCTATATCTCTATCTATTTCTCCCAAGCTATCTCTTTTTCTCTCTATCCTCCCTCTCTATCTCTCTCTCCCTCTCTCTCTCTCTATCTCCCTCTCTCTTCCTCTCTATATCTCTATCTATCTCTCCCTTTATCTCTTTATCTCTCTATCATCCCTCTCTCTAACTAGATATATTTCTATCACTCCCTCACTCTCTATCTCTCTCCCCCACTCCTTATATATATATATATATATATATATATATATATATATATATATATATATATATATATATATATATCTTTATCTCTCTCTATCTCTCCCTCTCTCTAACTCTTATCTATTCATCTAACAAGGTGCATATGATGCTACTTGTTCCAACACCGACTCTTCTATTTCATCATCACCCAATGATATAATGGTTGTCTCTTACTAGACATGAGGCTCCTCTAGAGTGCAATAAGATGAAGGGATGACATGAGTTTTCTCATACAAGTTGTCCCACTTATCATCCAAGACATTTTAACACATCTAAAATGTGAGCACATTATAACGTGCATGCATTATAACATGAGCACATTTTTCACTACTTTGGAAAATTCCAACCCTAAGGTTTGGATTTTCCTTGGGCATCCTACCCCAAGGGTTGGACCTACCTTTTGGATGCCAAAGATGTTTTTCAACAAAACATAGAAAATCAACAAAATCATGAGTGTGTTCTCCATCAGGTTTACATGTTTTCAATGTTAATATGAAAAAATGCCAAGATGACTTCAAGTTCTTTATTATCTTTTTAACCATGTATTTTTTTATAAAATTTGATAACATTAAGGTTTCCATCTTCAATTTCTTTTTCTAATGTGTTATTTTTTGCAAAAAACCTACATATAGTATTTCTAATGTCATTTTTTACACATTGTCAAATTTTGAAAAAAATGCATTTTTAAATTCTAGACTCTACTATACACATTGGACTTTTTTATTAGTTTTTAAAAAATTAGGGGGGAGCACACTCAAATTTTCATTTTTTAGGATGTGTCCACTTTGAAAATTCATAAAAAATAATATATTCATTAAAAATTAACAGAAAAATTAGGCATAAACTACATGATGTTAGATAGTTTTCCACTGAAGTGGTTTGTGAAATGCTTAAAAAAATCAACATTTTAGGGGGAGCATACCAGATGCTATGTTTTATTTTTTCTAAAAAAATAGGAGCACTTTGTGTGCTCCCCCTATTTGAACCTCTTAATCTCCACCATTTTTAGAAAAAAATAGTAATTTAGAAGCTAGATCTGAAGCACTACAACTCTTGTTCTTATCACATCTTCTAATTTTGAGTGTGGCTATCTTCAATTTCTCATCCAAGATCATTTTTTATTGATTTCAAAAATAAAGTGGCAACATTTGACCCCCTTTTGGTCCCCCATATCCATGCACATACCCATATGTATGCATGCAAATATTGATTCTTTTCTAAAATTTCATTGTTATCTAATTACTAGGAAAGAGAGATGGATGCAATTTAAATGACTTTTCCTAGATGCAAGTTTAACTTTTTTTTGTGTTTTCTAATATTAATATTTACAATGACTTAAGCTAATTTAATATAAGAAATACAAAATAAATCTTTCTCCTAAACTAAGAAAGCAACTAAAATCAAGAAAAAATAAGGACAAAGTTTACTTCTTCAAGAGAAATTTATTTTCTAATTACTACCAAAAAATAAAGGAACCTATACTTGATAGTGCCAATGCCAGGGAAATAGTCTTTAGAGTTCCAACTTATTTGGTTAACCTTCTCTAAAATAGTGGGGAACTTTGTTTGATGATGAGGAAAATACAAGGGATATGAGGATATTGAAAAAGACAAGAAGAGAAAGAAGCTCTATGGCTTGTATGGCTAAAACGTGAAAGAGGTTCAAGCCCTATAGAGAAAGTTGTAAGAGCACTCAAAAGCAATTGAAGGAATGAAAAATAATTAAGAGGTGAGAGGTATTTATTAGTAAATATGGGAGGGAATAAGCGAAGAGATAAGATCAAAAGAAAGAACAACTAAAGAATAAATAGAAACAATTCCATGAATAGGTGAATAGATAAGAAAAAAACTAGAAGAAAACTAAAAGAAAACTAACATGAACTCAAAGAAAAAATAGAAATAAATTTAAAGAGATAAGATTCAAATATGAGTTCATAAAGGAAACAAAGAAAGAAAAGGATGAGTTGGCATGAAAAATAATGAGTTAAAATGGGCCAAAAAGAAATAAGAAAAACTAAAACAAAAAGTTAATGTGTGCATCAAAAAATGATATAGTTGCCCATTTTGGAAGAAGGGTCACCCCTTTTTCTAGTCAGGGTCACCTAGGTGACCTAGAAACACTAGCGGAAACTATAAGGGGTGACCTAGAGACACTAATGGAAACCCTAAACCAAAAGGGCTAACCATAAATAGGAAAAAGGAGGGGTCAACAAGGAAATGCAAAAGGTAGGAAAAGTCAACCAAAAGGAAAAATAAGAGGGAAAAAGATAACAAGAAAAAAGGGGAAGTCATCAAGACAAGAAAATTACGGGAGAGGTAAAATCATGCCTTCAAGGGTCATGAGATGTGACCACCATCTAATCATAGGACCACCATATTGGCATAATATGTTTTTAGTACTTACATATATGTCCCCTCAGGGATGGTAGTCTACATGAAAGGTAGGTACCATTCCTAAGGAATGGCCTTACCAATTATTTTTGTCTCACATCTAAACCTAATATACAAACTAATTCAAGTGTAATTTCAACATATGATCAATTTAAAATAAGTACATGGAAAGACAAAAGGACATACCTATAATGTGAGAGTTTTGAGTTTTAGTTACATCATCCAGTATTTGTCATGAAGACTTATAGTCATGATGAAAGGAACATGCAAAATGAGGGAAAAATGATGCATAAAAGAAACTAATCTACTCAAAAAATACTCACAAATGCAAACTAAGCTAGAGAAAAGAGAGACGATGAAAGAGGAAAAGTAAGAGAAAGCAATAGAATGGAGGTGAAACCTAGCGCAGGGGTACTTGACATAAAGCTTTTGATGAGGAGATCATGATTGTGGTTGCAACTTAGCTTCACATGGACCCCAAGCTGTGGAAAATGATTAAAAAAATACTCTCTAAACCCTAAATCTTCTTCTAGCAATTTCTCTTAAAGTTATCTCTTAAATCTAAAATCATTTAATGCATTCAACTAGGTTTCTAATTTCTATTATTTTCATGCTTTCATTTTTCTATTTTCTATTGATTTTTTAATTTTTGAGCCAACCTGGGCTCATCTGGGTATCACCCAAGGTTACCCCTTTTTCCATGATAAGTTGCTCAAGTGACATTGCCATCGTATCCTGGTTCACTTGAGAGATTGAGAAGGTTTCATGAGAAACCTTTTTGGTGATAGGATCATAGACAAAATTTGTTGGAATTAGTCCAAACAACTGAGAGGGGGGGTGAATCAATTTTCCCACAAATTAATCTTTTCTTCTTTTAATCTTCTTTAACAACTTTCAATTGAATAAACATTAAAGCATGAATCAATAACACGAGCATAAATAAATTGAGCACACATAACACCAAATTTTTTACGTGGAAACCCAGTTAAGGGAAAACCACGGTGGGGGTTAACCCACAAGATTCGTACCCTATTAAAAGTACTTAGAAGAAAAGGGAAGGCACATGCCTTCAAGCTCACTTCCCAGAGCTCACTGCTCAAGAGAGGCTCACTGCCTACAAAATTTATGTTTAATATAGAGAGAATGAACTGTGAAATAGCATCCTCTTTATGCCAGGTTTAGTTCCTTCGAAAGCTCACAACACTTCTTCTCTTCTCTAAATACTTCTTCTCTAGCTCTTCATCTAAACATCTCTTGTTCTTCTGCTTCTCCTCTACTTTGCTTTCCTTTTGATCCTGTCTTTGGATTTAATTATTTTTTCACAAGGATAATTTTCCACAACTCATCAACAAATATTTATATGCTTCATCAACCTTGGAATGAACATCAAGGTTGGCACAACAAACATTTGACTTAATGTGAATCACTAAGTTGTCAGCTAAACATAACTAGGTCTCAAATCTTTCTTGATCAACATGCCACGCCTCATAGAATTGCTCTTAGAACATCTATAACACGCTTGAATCATCCGATCGGCTAAGATTGGGAAGAACAGCAACCCCAAGAAGGAAATCTTCTTTGAGAAGCTCAAACTTCAATGCGGACCTCCAATATAGTAGTCACACGATCCAGAGACCTCCACAAGCACATTAAATTCAACAAAAATATCCACACTCCTCCAAATCATCAGAATCACTTGCATCTTCTTTCAGAACCTCAAGAATACTGTCTGCCATGGATGTCACATTAGAAAGATTGCTTGCAGACCTCTAAACCATGAACCACTTGAATGGATCATACAAACTGAATTCCCAAACATGCCTCTAGATCTACAGATTATCATTTGACATATCCAATACAATCTAGACCACTTTCCTATCACTCTGTCTCTTCTAAACACTACAAAACTAGTTCTACTCGGATGGCCATAGCTTCTTCAAATCTTCATGTGAACCCTTCAAAACTTATCTAGAGCTTCTTCAGACAATCCTCTACTCAACCATATGGTCCACATACATTGATCCTCATTAATTTTCTCAATATCCTCACCAATCTTGTCTTCTATACAGGTAACACAATAGGATACAGTTGACACCAATGGCAACAAGGATATGTTGACATCAATGACAACACTGATTAGGCAAATATGGCAACATATGATGTGAAAAACTAATTTGACCATCAAGACAAGACCTTCTCCCCCTTTCTGTTATCACTTCTGCAATCACTTTCTTCACTGCTCCCCCTTTCATCAACAACTAGTTTTTCACATGAACTTCTCTCCCCCTTTGACATCAATGGAAAAGGGCACACATTTGTAGTCTTTTCTCCTTATTTTTGCTTCAGACCAAACTCAAAAATTTCATGCAGACTACTCCCCCTGAGTAGTGCCTCCTTAACATCAATCTAGATCACAAGATGTGACTATGAATTCCACCAGACTGATGCACTCTAGTGCATCTTAATTCTGATCAGGAGGGGTAATGACCCCCAACTTCTCTCTGAGAAACTCAAAAGTATCCTTGAGATGAGGCTTAGTGAAAATATCTACAATCTGATCTTTTGAAGACACAAACTCCAACTTGACTTTATTCTCATTTACCTTCTCTCTCAAGAAATGAAACTTAATGGATATATGCTTTGTCTTTGAATGCAACACCGAATTCTTTGAGATACTTATTGCACTTGAATTATCTAGAAGATCGTGACAGGCTCCTCAAACACAATTCTGATGTCCTTCCACATTTGCTTCATCCACATAACTTGAGTGCAATTATTTGCTACTGCTATATACTCTACTTCTGCTATAGATAGGGATATTGCCTCCTTTTTGCTCAGCCAAGAAACCAATCTTTTTCCCAAGAAGAATGCACCACCACTAGTACTTTTCATGTCATCCACATCTCCTACCTAATCAGCATCTATATATGCATGAAGAGTGAAGTTATTATCTTTTGGATACCACAATCCATAATCAAGTGTTCCTTTGAGATATCTAAAGATTCTTTTGACTGCTACAACATGGGATTCTTTAGGATCAACTTGGAATCTAGTAACAAGCCCAACTGCATTCATAATATCAGGTCTAGTCTGAGTCAGATAGAGCAGTCCTCCAATCATTGATCTATACCTTTTCTAATTTGCCTTAGGGGAGTCATCATATTTACTCAACTTACATCTGGTTGCCATAGGTGTACCTACTGGCTTTGAATCTTCCATCCCAAACTTCTTCAACAATTCTTTCATGTACTTAGACTAAGATATAAAAATATCTTTATCTGACTGAGTGATTTGCAGACCTAAGAAGAAATTCATCTCACCAAACATGGACATCTCAAATTCACTTTGCATCTGATCAGTAAATGTTTTGCACATGCTCTCATTTCCACCAAAAATGATATCATCAACAAATACCTCAACAATCAGAATATTCTTATGATCAATATTGAAGTAAAGATTATTGTCAGTAGTGCCTTTGTTATATCCTAGCTTTAGTATATACTTATCTAATCTTGCATACCAGGCTCTTGGGGCTTGCTTGAGTCCATATAATGCTTTCCTCAATCTACAGACCATGTCTTTCTAATCAGACAACTGAAATCCTTCCGGTTGCTCAATGTAGACTTGTTCTTCTAACTCTCTATTTAGAAATGTTGACTTGACATCCCTCTGATAGACTTTGAAATCTTTATAAGCAGCAAAAGCAAGAAACAATCTGACTTCCTCTATTCTTGCCACCAAAGCAAAATTTTCTTCAAAATCAATTCCTTCCACTTGAGAATATCCTTTACATACCAACCTTTCTTTATTTCTTACAACTTCACCATCTTCATTTAGTTTATTCTGGAAGACCCATTTAGTTCCAATCACATTTTTGTCCTCAAGTCTAGAAGCAAGATCCTAAGTGTGATTCTTTTCAATTTGCATTATTTCTCCATCCATTGCTTTTACCCAGTTTTCATCATTGCAGGCTTCACTCACTGATTTTGGTTCAATCTTTAAAATCAAACAAATCTCTTCTTGATCTTCAGCAATTCTTCTCCTAGTTCGAACACCTTTATTTCTATCTCCTATGATTTGATCTTTAGGATGATTCAACCTTACATACTTGGGAGTTTTGGGAATTACTTGAGCTTCTATTTCTTGAGTTGGTTCCTCAACTTCTGTACTATCCTCTTGAATTACTAGATTTTCTGGGTCAATCCGGATCTGAATTTGAGTTTTCATTTGCCTCTCTTGATTTGGATTTTCATCTTGATCATCTAAATCATATCTGTAAAACTTAGAATCTCCTTCTTTTCTCTGATCAACTCTGACATTAGCACTTTCAACAATCTTTTTCAAACTCTTGTTAAAGCACCAGTATGCTTTGCTTTGAGTAGAGTATCCCAGAAAAATTCCTTCATCACTTCTTTCTTCAAACTTGCCTAGATCCTCATCTCTTTTGATATAGCATTTACTACCAAAAAATCTAAAATATCTTATAGTAGGATGATGACAAAACTAGAGTTCATAAGGATACTTACTAGAATTGCCTTTTATCTACACCTGGTTAAGAGTGTAGACAACAGTACTTATAGCTTCTCTCCAATAAACTTGTGGAACATTTATTTCCATCATCATGGTCCTGGAAGCTTCTTGAATGGTCCAATTCTTTCTTTCTACAACTCCATTTTGTTGTGGAGTCCTAGGAGCAAATAACTATCTTTTTATTCCATGCCTTTCACAGAATGTATCAAACTCACTGGAGGTAAACTCTCCACCTCTGTCAGATCTCAGACACTTTATCTTCACACCAATCTCATTTTCCACCATAACTTTGAACACTTTGAATTTGTCAAGAGCTTCTAATTTTTATTTTATTAAAGTTACCCACGTCATCCGGGAGTAATCATCAATCAGTAACATAAAATATCTATCTCCTTACACACTCCTAATTCTAGCAGGACCACATAGATCAGTATGTACAAGTTCCAATCGCCCATTTGAAAATTGTTCTTTACTTTTGAATGATGTTTTGTTCTATTTACCCAATTATAATTCTCTACACATGCTATTAGGTTTCACAAGTCTTGGAAGATCTCTCACAGCCTGAGTAGAACTTATCTCAACAATGTTGTCAAAATTCACACGACACATTCTCCTATGCCACAACCAACTCTGATCTGTCTGTGTAATCAAACAACTTTTACCAGAGCTACATAATTGAAAGTGTATATGCCTAAAAATGACACGATTCGGTCTAAATAAATATTCTTAATATTTATTCCCTTCTAAATTCCTCTATCAATAAATAAATAAACAAATTTATTTATTTGATTCATATTCCTCTAAGTTAATTAAATATCAAAACATTTAATTACCTCTTCTAAAGTCAAAATTAAATAAAATCCTTTATTTAATTAAATTCTTCCAAACAATTAAATAATTCTTAATTATTTAATTAAATCAAATTCATTCTTCCAAATTTGAATAAATCAAATCAAATTTATTTAAATCCTCTCAATCTCCAAAAATAAAATATAATCAAATATTTTATGTATTCTTCCAAATCATGCACAACAATTAAATAAATTTATTTATTTAATTAGCTTTCTTATCTTCTAATTCTTCTAATATCTTCCAAATCTTCTAAAAATAAGTCTTCTTCTTCATGCACACAAAATTAAATAATTTATTATTTAATTTCTCTCAAATCATGAAAAAGCAAATCACAAGTTGAGTTATCTATTTAATCAACCTTGTTTTTATCAATCTTTCTTAAATTAGAAAAAAGCTTTCTAATTTATGAAAAGCATGTCTTATCTTTAGAAAAGAAAGTAGTTAACTCAAATAAAATAGCTTTTGTGTGACACTTGTCTTCTTCTTATTCGTGCACATTCCTCAATTGTTCTCAACCATTGATCTTCTCATTCTTTATATACCATTGATCTTCATTCTCCCAAGAATATAAATTAAACCTCATTCTTCCATTTCATACATCCAAGCTTTAAGTATTGTTACTCTATAGGAATTAGGGCACCAATTCCTTCATTGCTTGTGATCACATTCGTTACTATGAACTACTACCATCATTGTGAAGCTCATCTTCATGGCGGTATTACCATAGCCATTCTCAATTGACATTCTTGAAAGAAAGCAAAGAAGTGCACTCTCTGAGGGCCCTATTTCATACATGCAAGATCAATTGTGATAGGCGATCAATGGAAGCTACGAATTAAGGAGGTTTTCTTTGTTGGTGTTCATTGTTTATTTGAATCTCTTTTGTTCACCATTTCATTGAGTTTTGGGTATCTTGATATTTGATATTATTGATTATTAATTTGAATCCAATTTTCCCTTAACATTTTTGGCACCCACCGTGGGGCCTAGCCCCAAATTTAACCCAAAAACTAAGTTTTTGTGTTTTAGAAAGTCGTACACAGGAGGAAATCATGCATCTGACACATCCTAACATGCATATACTATATGTTATGGTGCATACATTCCTGTAGCGTATATAGTCTATGTTCTAACACATATACTATCTGTTCCAGTGCATACATCATTTCGATGCATACAGACTCTGTTACAATGCATTTACCCTCTAATATGTCGCATACATCAAATCAGCAAATATATACACTTTTTTCTAGCGCTTTTGACCTCTATCTTAGTGCATATGTACTGCAGCACTTCTATTCACTATTTTTGCACATTCAGTCTCTAAAGCAGTGCATCTGTTTTAGGTAGTGATTTTTAGGGTTTCCTTGAAGTTTTCACTAACGCTGACTTCTTTTTGCAAGAACTCTCTTGATCTATTTTTGTAGGCTAGGTACTACTTTAGAATCATAGAGTTGCACTTGTTAGCCCACACTTCAATTTCTAACAGGAAAGTAAATGGATGCTCATGCAAATCTCACATAGTTTTAACTAGGAAGGCGGTAATTTGAATCATTTCTATCTTGCATATCATTGAATCATTGCTATATTGCTATCTGGATAAATATGAACTCATCATTGCTATCTAGGTAAAACTGAACCATTGCTATCTCGATTATCACTTCAAAGTAAACAATTCATGCTACATGGATAAAATTAAACTTATCATTGCTATCTGGGTAAAACTAAACCATTGCTATCTTGATTATCACTTCAAAGTTAACAATTCGTGCTATCTGGGTAAAAATGGACCATTGTTATCTTGTTATCACTTCAAAGTTAACAAATTTCTGTGCATGCCCAAGTAGATAGCTCATCTAGTTTTTCTCATTTTAACTAGGGGAAAAGAATCACTGTATTCTATGTTTTGGGAATGATACCAGGCCTATGCTCTCCCCTATTTTGGGTGACCAAAATGCCAGACATATCATTTTTGCATGTGTTTTTCCTTTCGAGGGGCCTGCTCTTGGATACCATTCATCTAAGTAGGAATGACCCTAAGTGGTAATAGGCTAGATGCCAAGCCCTTCCAAGCCACTATAAATAAATTGTGTTTGGAGCGAAAGCTTCAAACAACGAGTGCAGTTGTGTTATACCAATAGTCAACCTCCCCAAAAACCCTCCAAGGCACAACCATTGTAGGCTGGGAGACTCCATAATGGAGAGTAGTGTTGTTGCATGTATAACCACTTGAATGATTGCCTTCATTAGACACCTTTTTTCTAGTGGCCAAAAACCCCTGTAATCCATTTGAAGCCTAAGATTGTACTTGCTTTCTTTTAGTCCAAAAAGAGTCAAAAAATCACAAAAAAATAAAAAACCATAAAAATATTATTTGTCTTTGCTATGTCTTCTTGCCATGATTTCATAAAATTAGATCAAAAAGACCTTCTTGCAACCAAAGTACCAAAAACATCAAAAAATTTCCAAAAAATTGCAAAAATACTAAGGAAACTAAAGTGGAACATTCGTCCTCTTCTACTACGCATTTACACCGACCTATGGCACATATGTACTGAATTCTAGTACTTTTACTATCTGTTACAACACATCTGCAATTTACCAGTGTGGCACATTTGTGTCAATTTTCTATGCTTATATTCTCTGTTGTTGTGCATCTGGTTCTGCGCATACGTAACAGTGAGCATTTCCACATCTTTTCAGAGAAAATTTTTAGGTTTTCTAGGTACCCATTTCAGTCTTGTGTCAGTTTTTGATGAAATGGCAAACCAATTAGAAGTAATTGCTTAAGAACTTCAATACCTACAAGAGCAATTAGAGTTCGACACCTCGCCCCAAGATTGTATAGCAATTTCTCAAGAACTCCAACTCATACATCAGGAAATGGTAATCTTACAAGCTGAACATGTTAGTACTAGCTATGTCTCACCCCAAACTCATACATCCTTTTCCCATCTTAATGATGCTCTTGACAACGTAAACAACACCTCAAGTTGTAAATCGTATACCACTCTATCTACTAGTCCTCCTTCACCATCTCCTAGAACACATGGCCCAAAGAATACTAATCCTACCATGGAGAACTCCAAATCCACTCGTCCATTACCTCACTCCTCTATCCATATACCTACCAATGATGTGATCCAAGGGCTACTAGCAGAAAATCAACCATATCCCCAAATTCTGGTCCTTGACCTTATCAAAGAGCCTTCAAGCATGTCCATTACTCTAACCTCATCATGTCACCTACAACCCCTTGAGCATATTGAAGAACCTCCTACCATGCACTAAAGTCAAGGTCCGTCACACCTTCATGTTGTTGACCAAGAGCCTATCCAAGAGTCTTCTACCTCAACTTCAATTCAAGCACATCAAGAGTTATGTCAAGAACACACTTTAGAACATGTGGAAACATCAACCCCTTGTCTAAATCAAGATCAAAGCACTCCCATCTGACCCTTACATAACCTTTATCTTTTCAATGATCCTATACCTATACATGAGCAAGAAGTCCAATTTCAAACCATTCATAACCTATATCTTTTCCATGATCAAGATGCTACCTTTGATGAAGAAGCTATCCATGAGCAACTTGATCCTATACATGAGCAAGAGAGCCAACTCTAACCCCTCCATAACATCTATCCTTTGTGTGATCAAGATATTATTGTTGATGATGAACCTATACAAGAGCACCTTAATTCCATCATGCTAAAGCCTATCTATGATCAAGATCCCATCTATGATCAAGAGCCTATCTATGATCAAGCAGACCATGATGATCCTCTTAGCCCACTTTATGCGTTCCATGGTCCTGTGCTTATAACCCCATCTAATCCCATCCAAGATCCAACGACTTCCACTTCCCTTGATGAGACACTTGCCTCCCAAGCAAGCGTAGAAGATTGAACCAATAATACTCCTCCTCCATCCATTATCGACCATGCTACAAATCCCCCACCATATATCCTTGGTCTTACTGCCTTCATTCATGAGTGTTCCTCCTTAGAACACCAACAACCATTATCCTCTATCTCACCTTCTTCATCCAATAAGAAATTCATGTCTAGTGGTCCACCTACACATAATCCCGCTATCCACTGCATACTCCAACATATGAACTATCAAGGTAAACGCTTAGGCCTTCGTGGACAAGGTATTTTGGAGCCTGTCCATGTCAATGTTCCTCCTCCTTCATATGGCCTTGGATACACACCCCAAGATGAATAATCTCAAGATGTTGGTACTTCCTCCATACCTCCTAAATCCCCCACTTTCCATCGCAAACCCTACCATATCCCCAAAACATATGTCACCATTCCACCTCCATCACCCTACAATTGTCAAAAGCATGTGACCAGACACCTTCCACCATCCAATCTACCTTTGCTACTTCCAACTCCTAATATCCCTCCATAGATTTTACCACCACTTCTTCCAACACCTTATTCACCCATTTATGAATCTTCTAACAATCCCAATCATGGCCAACAAATGTATATGTTATCTAAACAAAGGGCTTCCTCCAACCCCACCTCCACCATCTCAACAGAATTCACTAGCAAAAATCTAGATATCTCTACCCCTAAAGTCAAAAATCCTAAGAGTCCTCATGACCTAGGATACAAAAGCCAAGAATCAAAGAACTATCCTCAAGAGGGGCATACACCCACACACCTATGTGCCAAACTAAAAAAGGTGTGGGTCTGCATCAAACAAATTATTACCTCCAAAGCTGCACCAAAGTTGTATACACCCCAGCCCATACCTTCACAAGTACTATCTAAAAGCAAAATGGTTTGGGTGCCTAAACAAAAATCCCTCAAGTTACATTAGGCATCTACCTTTCAAGAATCCCAACCATCCACTTTCTCCCATTCCATCCAAAAGTCTCAAATTCTTCCATCCCATATGGCAAACAAAAATCAAAAAAATACTCAGTCTATGTGGATCCCTACATGCCTAAGTCATTCATCCATAAGAAAAAGTCTCCATTTCTTCCTACACTACTTTCCCATCACCAGCTGCAATGTTTATCATAGTATGTACAACCGTTGGTCATGATCCCCTTCCTTCCACTATTATCCTACATGTCTTCCTCATCCTATTCCTATGGTCCATGCTTTTGCATAAGCCTTCCCTCTGTATTCTGCATCAACATCCACTATCACACCCTTCATAATCCAATATCTACCTTCTCCATCTCACTTTCATGCAATCTCCTACCAACATCTATGAGAACACTTGACATAGTCCATGTGACATCTTTCAATGGGACTATCACCTTTCATGGAACTAGGCACTTGAGGCCCTTTCATCCATTCTACCTATCCTATCCAAATGTTCAAAACAAAAAGTAAAGAAAAATCCCTTCATCCAATGGTGAAAATATGGTAAATAGGCACCTTGGATAAGTACCATGATGAAAACTTGGCAAATAGGCATCATGTGTAGGTTGATCTTCTGTGTCATCTACACTTGGGGGCACCTGGCCTCATCAGCCCATCACTCTTTCTCCTATCAATTTCCTTTCATAACATTTCCTATGCTAATCCTTCTATCCATTGCATACCTATATTGTCCAGTCTATTCATCCTAATCTTCCTTTCCTCCATTTTTCTTGATCTTGATAAAGATAGGGGGCACAGTGTTGATAAATGTTTTAGGTGTCTCTTGACATACCTTATCCCTCCCAAACCAAGCAAATCTTTCATTATCCTCTTATCCTCCTATCGTCATAAGCATTGCCATGAAAAATCTTAAGCATCCTACCTATAATGGGGCACATTATTCCTATGTGACATAGTCCTTAAAGATCACATCCTTATTTCCTTCTACCTAACCATCCATATCTACTATCTCCCATCCATCTACCTATCTATGGTGTTTCCTTGTCATCAGTATCATCTGATCCATATATGTTCCATATCTGATCCATATATGTTCCATATCATGTCTTATCTGATTCATATCTGTTCCATATATGATCCATGTCTGTTCCATATTAATTCTTATCTAATCCATATTTGTTCCATATCATGTCTTGTCTGATCCATATCTATTCCATATCGTGTCTTATCTGATCCATATATGTTCCATATCTGATCCATACCTATTCCATATCGTGTCTCATCTGATCCATATCTTAGGTCCATCAAGGTCAATCATGAACTATGTTGCCTCTACGTTGTCACGTAGGCAAGGCCATTTCTCAAATGTGCTCCTGAGGCTCCACTGTCACATCCATCCCATGTCTCGTCCTTCTATCTATCTAAGTTCGTACCACTTTCTACCACCTAGGTCTTAGGTCCGTTAGGGTTTACCCTAAACTACGTTGCCTCTGAATCATCACGTAGGCAAGGCCATTTAGCAATGAGCCCCCAAGCACTAGGTCAGTCCCTTAGGGTCCATCACACCAATAAAGATTATGGAATCTTCTCACCAAGCAAGCAAGTGCAAGCAAAACCCGTTCTTTTCAAGCAGAAATCCTAACACAAGACCTTAACCTATCCAAAGAAAAGAAAACAAGCACCTAAGGCATTCTAAATGATTTTACACAAATTATGGCAAGAAACAAACACATCTAAATGCAAATATGTTTTGTTGATTGGAAACATGGTTAAAATACAGAGTCTTGATTTCTGCTATCATGCCTTTCTATGCTACTTGAGGATGCCAAAAGCTAGAGATGCTATGATGGGGGCATGATTATTTTCTTTGTTTGTTGTTTGTGGATTAAATTTTAGTAATGTGAAGCCTTGTCTAAAGAAATGACTGGCAAAAGATCATCAAGGACATCAAAGGTCTAACATGAACGGGGGCAATCCTTGACTGTTGATACGCAAGAAATACTCAAATCATCTCGGTTCAATTATACCTAGATGCTTGTATTAACTTGCTAAAGTAAAATTCATGTAAGCAATACTCAAGTCATCTCAGTTCAATTATACCTAGATGTTTGTATTAACCTACAACATTTGGAAAAAGTACCAAAAAAATTGCCCAGTGATGAAATAAGCACTTCAAAATACTTGCACCATCAAGATGTCACAAAAGAAAAAACCATTTGTATCCAATTGCATTCCATATCCATATCCATACCGTATCCAATTGCATTCCATATCCATATCCATAATGTATCCAATTGTATTCCATATCGGTATCCATATCCAATGGCATTTCACATACTATCCAACAATAAAAATTCTATGTAGAGTATCAATGTTTACAAAAGCTTGTGAGTCATTCTCTCGAGTCATTCTTCTATCAATCAAATTTCTATCTATCATTGTGGTCCATTCTTATCAATTCATTCAACTTGAGCAATGATCCAAATGCAGGTCCATCCTTAATCCATATCAATCAAGTCAAATCAATCTTGTCAAATGATCCAATCACAATCAGTGGTCTTGATCCTTGTTTGGTCGTAAACCAACTTGATTAGTTAATCAATCAATTGTCTTATATAGGATGTTGCATTTGTCAAAATTAGACCAACACACATGTCTTACACGACATGCTTCATTTCCTGAAACTAGAGGCTATCCTTCGTGTTGCTCTAGGGATCCATCGTTCCTTACCATGACAACACGCTTGTCATGTTGGTCTAGGGATATATCGTTCCCCGCCATGACAACACTGTTGTGTATCATTATCAGTATATCGTTGGTTTACAGCTAGACATGGGCAATACCTTGTTTGTTCTTGTGTCATTTGTGCATACTTGCTTGCTTGCTTGTGTGTGGTATCATTCTATCTTGCATCGCATATCATTCGGCTCTTTCTTCAACCAATTTCTTCACCCCAACCTATCTTCCACCTTCTTCGTGAGATTGTTCGTCTCTCGTCCTTCTACATTCTTCTTGTCCAATCTCCCGAGGGGGCATCCTATCGTCATAACCTGTACCAGGGGAAAACTAGGACATGTATCATTATCAAACAATCTATTCTTTGAAGCAACACTATAAACTGCATTGCATCAAAGAAGGGCAAAATGTATACGCCTAAAAAAGACATGATTCGGTCTAAATAAATATTCTTAATATTTATTCCCTTCTAAATTCCTCTATCAATAAATAAATAAACAAATTTATTTATTTGATTCATATTCCTTTAAGTTAATTAAATATCAAAATATTTAATTACCTCTTCTAAAGTCAAAATTAAATAAAATCCTTTATTTAATTAAATTCTTCAAAACAATTAAATAATTCTTAATTATTTAATTAAATCAAATTCATTCTTCCAAATTTGAATAAATCAAATCAAATTTATTTAAATCCTCTCAATCTCCAAAAATAAAATATAATCAAATATTTTATGTATTCTTCCAAATCATGCACAACAATTAAATAAATTTATTTATTTAATTAGCTTTCTTATCTTCTAATTCTTCTAATATCTTCCAAATCTTCTAAAAATAAGTCTTCTTCATGCACACAAAATTAAATAATTTATTATTTAATTTCTATCAAATCATGCAAAAGCAAATCACAAGTTGAGTTATCTATTCAATCAACCTTGTTTTTATCAATCTTTCTTAAATTAGAAAAAAGCTTTCTAATTTATGAAAAGCATGTCTTATCTTTAGAAAAGAGAGTAGTTAACTCAAATAAAACAGCGTTTGTGTGACACTTGTCTTCTTCTTATTCGTGCACATTCCTCAACTATTCTCAACCGTTGATCTTCTCATTCTTTCTATATCATTGATCTTCATTCTCCCAAGTCTATAAATTGAACCTCATTCTTCCATTTCATACATCCAAGATTTAAGTATTGTTACTCTGCAGGAATTACAGCGTGTCTTTGGAACCAATTCCTTCATTGCTTTTGATCACATTCGTTACTACACACTACTACCATTGTTGTGAAGCTCACCTTCATGGCAGTATTATCATAGCCATTCTTAATTGACATTCTTGAAAGAAAGAAAAGAAGTGCACTCTCTGAGGGCCCTATTTCATACATGCAAGATCGATTGTGATAGGAGATCAATGGAAGCTACGAATTAAGGAGGTTTGCTTTGTTGTTGTTCATTGTTTATTTGAATCTCTTTCATTCACCATTTCCTTGAGTTTTGGGTATCTTAATATTTGATATTATTGATTACTCATTTGAATCCAATTTTCCCTTAACAGAAAGATGTTACCTCTAGTTTGTGTACTAGATGCAATTTCAGTTCTAAAGCTTTCCAAGATTCTACATTTGCCATCCTTGAATTGGAGATCATAACCCTTGTCAATCAACTATCCAATGCTAAGAAGATTATGCTTCAGTCCTTCCACATATAGAACATCATTTGTGTTATTCTTACCATCAAAAGAGATGGATCCTCTGCCACAAATTCTACCAGCTAAGTTGTCTCCAAATTTCACAATTCCACCTTCATATTTTTCAAAGTTTATAAACTTACTTTTATCACCAGTTATATGATGAGAACATCCACTATCAATCACCCATTCACCCTTTTCAACAACCTAAGCAGCCAAGGCACTTTCCACATTTGTACAGCTAGAAGATTCAGTAGACACCGGATCTTCTTTGATAGCAATGAACACCCAATCATCTTCAGTGGCACCTCCATGATCAGATTCATCATATGTGACTCCTCCAGCTTCTTGGACATAGTAACATTTCTTCTAACCTTTATATTTGTTAAGGTTTGACTTTGAAAATTTCTCCGGACATCTTGAGGCAAAATGACCAATTTTATTACAAGAAAAACATTTGAATGGCAACTTTCCTTCATACTTATCGGATTCTTTTGGTATTCTTTTGGCAATAAGAGCTTCAAGTTCTGTAGACTCAATTTCATCATTTTCAAGATCCTTCCTTTCCTTAGCAAATCTATTTGATCTTGCAAAGGATCTTTCACCTGGATCATATTTTTGTTTTCCATGTACACTGGCCTTAAAAGAAGATTTGGACTTAGGAAGAGAATAACCAAACTCACTTAATTCAAAAGCTGAAATTTTGCCAACTAGCTGATCTCTTGTAACTTTTGTGACAGTCCTTATCTCCTCTATAGTAGTAACCTTAGGTTTGTATGAATTAGGTAAGATCTAAGCACTTTTGCCACAATCTCTAATTCTTCCAAAGTTCCACCAGCACACCTGATACCACACACAAGTTCATTTATCTTTTGCATGTAGATTGTGATGTTTTCATCTTCACTCATCCTCAAATTTTCAAATTTTCCTCTCAGACTTTGTATCTTGGCACATTTGACATGTTCATTGCCTTCATAAAGATTCTCCAACTTCTTCCATATTTCATGAACAGTTTTAAGTCCAAAGACATTTGTCATTTTTGAATCAGTCAAGGCACTCAACAAGGCTTCTTTAGCTCGAAGGTTATTTTCAGCATCTTTGATTTGATCTGGAGTTGAAGGACCTTTCTCTAGAGGTTTATACTCATCATTGGTTATCACCCAATAAGCATCACCCATGCATTGCAAATGGTACTCCATGTGACTCTTCCAAACAGAGTAATTTGTTCCATCAAGTCTTGGACTATTCTTCTTGTAAGTAGACATCTTGGATCTTCAAGTGGTTAAGCTTCTTTTAGAGGAACTTGGCTCTGATACCAATTGTTGGAATTAGTCTAGACAATTGAGAGGGGGGGTGAATCAGTTGTCCCACAGATTAATCTTTTCTTCTTTTAATCTTCTTTAACAACTTTCAATTAGATAAACATTAAAGCATGAATCAAAAACACAAGAGCATAAATAAATTGAGCACAGATAACACCAGAACTTTTACATGGAAACTCGATTAAGGGAAAACCATAGTGGGGGTTAACCCACAAGATCCTTACCCTATTAAAAGTACTTAGAAGAAAAGGGAAGGCATATGTCTTTGGGCTCACTTCCCAGAGCTCACTGCTCAAGAGAGGCTCACTGCCTACAAAATTTATGTTTAATACAGAGAGAATGAACTGTGAAATAGCATCCTCTTTATGCCAGGTTTAGTTCCTTTGAAAGCTCACAACACTTCTGCTCTACTCTAAATACTTCTTCTCTATCTCTTCATCTAAACATCTCTTGTTCTTCTACTTCTCCTTTTCTATGCTTTCCTTTTGATCCTTTCTTTGGATTTAATTATTTTCGCACAAGGATAATTTTCCACAACTCATCAACAAATATTTATACGCTTCATCAACGTTGGAATGAACATCAAGGTTGGCACAACAAACATCTGACTTAATGCAAATCACTAAGCTATTGGCCAAACATAAATGGGACTCAAATATTTCTTGATCAACACGCCACACCTCATAGGATTGCTCTTAGAGCATTCGCAACATGCTTGAATCATCCGATTGGCCAAGACTGGGAAGAATAAAAACACCAAGAAGGAAATCTTCTTTAACAAGCTCAAACTTCAATATAGACCTCCAATATAGCAATCACATGATCCAAAGACCTCCACAAGAACATTGAATTCAACAAAAATATATGCACTCCTCTAAATCATCATAATCACTTGCATCTTCTTCTGGAACCTCAAGAATACTGTCTGCCATGGCTGTCACATTAGAAAGATTGCTTGTGGACCTCCAAACCATGAACCACTTGAATGGATGATACACACTAACTTCCCAAACATGTGTCTAGATCCACAAATCATCATTTGATATATCCAATACAATCTGGACCTCTTTCCTGTCACTCTATCTCTTCTAAACACTACAAAATTGGTTCTACTCAGATGGCCATAACTTCTTCAAATCTTCATGCAAACCCTTCAAAACTTATCTGGATCTTCTTCAGACAATCCTCTACTCAACCATATGGTTCACATACATTGATCCTCATTAATTTTCTAAATATCCTCACCAATCCAGTCTTCTATACAAGCAGCACAATAGGATACAGTTGACACCAATGGCAACAAGGATATGTTGGCATCAATGACAACACCAACTAGGCACATATTTGCAACAAAATGTGGCATTTTGACACCTGATTCTTGATTATTTCTCTAAATTTGACTATTTTCTCACTTATTGAGTGTTTTTCTAAGATTTTATCTAATGTTTAGGGGTTTTTGAAAGATATACATTTTTTAGGGTTTTTTTAATTTTTGAAGGTCTAACCTGGGATTTTCTATTTCAAAGGACACTTACATATGATGGAATTCTACATGAGATTAGTCTTGGTTTTTGAGGGCTCTAAAGAACTTGTCTAATGTTGATTATGCTATTCTTGAGAGGACTAGACTTGCTAGGATTACACAAGTTCTGATTGTTCATCCTTCATCATGCATCTACTACAATATGCTTACATACTAGGATGTAGATCATAATACTTTTTTATTTCCATTTGTTGCTTGAGAGTGGACTATCACTTTGTTTGATGTCCATCGTATCCTTGGGGTTCCTACAAAGGGGAACCACTTATGCTTCCTAATTGAGTCAGATCAAGAGAGACACACTTTAGCTATGATGATGGGAGTGACCCATCTTGAAGATCATCTTTGGGTCCAACTCACTTCTATTCCTGGACTTGACATTCCACCCTTGTGGAACATCTTGATAGGTTTGATTGCTTCATGCTTGTCATCAGGCAAGAATATGCTTATTCTTTAGTGGTGTTGGGCACCAATCATACAACAGTTAGAGTGAGGTATAGTCTTTACACAGGACATTAACATACTTGCCTTGGTCTACTGAGACTTGTATTGGATAGCATGATGAGGAGCCTTAGCCTTCAACTTCCCTTCACTTATCATGTTATGGATTTATGAGCACATCATTCCATTTCAGCACAAGATGCCCCCTTTGGATAATAACACTTCTTAGAGTTGTGTAGTGGGGTAGAGTTGGTCATTTAGATGTGACTACGTGAGTAGTGGCCACATTAATGGATGATAACTTCAATGTAAATCCCTATGGAGAGATGGAGGGATTGTGGCGAGGTGATAAACATTCAAATCTTCTATTGAGGTGTCATCCACTTGATAGATCAAAATGGCTTGATAGAGGACCATCTTATAACATGAATGCCTCAGTAGTTTTGTAAAGAGATTGAAGCTAACTTGCACCCAATGTCCCCTTGTTACAAATCTATTCAAGAGATAGTTGATTCATAGCATGGGGCACTTCAGTGGGTTACATTTACTCTAGGGGTACTGATTTCACAAACACTACATAGAAGTGAGGAGCTAGACAAGTTGAGGCAACCAAAGACCAAAGAGCTTGAGAATGAGTCTAACAAGGACTACATACCTAGAGAGGAGATAGAGGAGTTAGAATTACATGATCTAGATTGCAAGGATGAGGAGGAAACAATAGTGGATTTCACTCAGACATCATCTTACTTTAAAATTGTAGAGCTGACATAGGAGGAAATAAGGACAGTTGATCCATTATGGTAGTCTAGTGATCCTTGTGAGTACTAACTAATCTACTCCTATTGCATTCTTTCACTTCCCTTTTTAATTGCACTCTAACATGGATTGACACACTATATCTTCCTCTCTCCTTCTTGCAGGCACTGCTGATGAATGGAGAGACTTTATTAGATTTACTTTCTTAGACATTATAGTCCCTACCAATGGATGCACTTGAGATGTACTTTTAGTTAATGTTAAGATGCCATCTCAGGTAGGTCACCACATAGATGCTTTCACTCCTTATCATGTGGGTTAGGATTTAGCTTCTCAATACACTAGAGTTTCTACATTAGAGGTTGTGGTTGCTTTACTTTGAGAGATGGCCCATCTTGATGTTTAGAGGTGATCTTCAGTTTCAAGAGCCCCTGCTATTTTAGGACTATCATGTTCATGGATGCATAGTCATGTTCCTTTGTCAAGTCACACTCACAAGACCCCTAGACCTTTAGATCCTATAGATAGCAAGGGACAACATCAGAGTAGGAGTGCTAGTGACTTTTTCAATAAAAGATATCCTTGAGAGACCTTCTTTATCAATTGCATATTCCTTTTTGAGGCTTGTTTGATAAAGAAAATTGTACTTGAAATGTTCTTTACTTTTATTGCATCAAATTTGTACTATGTTGATCTATATGATCTCTTAGTTGATATCTTCTACTTTGATTCCTTCAAGGTGCATATGGTTGGATAAGATTTTATTTATGTATGTTGATGTAAATATTTGTCTTATGAAGACCTATGATGATTACAAGTAATGATGATAATGATATTGTTTTTTCTATTTAATTTTTTTTATAATGTATGCAATGGGTGTATAGATGAGATTCACATATATGAAAATGCAAAGTATTATGTTCTAAATTATATGAATGCCATGATGAAATGACATGTTTTATTATTTTTTTTATGTATAAATGAGACAAATAGTGTGAATTCTCTTAAGTAAGATTTTTGACTTAGGGGATTAGGAGTGGGTAGGAGATGAAACAACTTCAAATCTTAGTTTTAAAAAAGGATAAACATTGATCCTTATCTAGACAAAACACTTTGACTATATTTCCACTTAGACAAGCAACAAACTTCATTAAAAACTTTTAGACTTAGATAAGACATGGCCAACAAGTTATACTTGGGGTAAAGGAAAGGCTCCAAAGTAAAAGATGACCCTAAAAGATATCTAGACTCTTAGATTTTCCAAAATAGTGCATGTGTGTGCTTTGTACCTATGTTTTTTATTTTCTCTTACAGATTCTACCCTCACATATTCAAGCTTAGGTTTATCTCTAACTGAGAGTAATAATCCTCATTTTTCATTTTTTCCTTTCTTATTTTTCAATTGTTTTGTAATTCTTTTTTTTTATCTCTTCTTTTTTTTTAAAATTGTAGTAACTTTTTTTACCTTTCTTTTTTACTTTTTTTTCCGTTTTGAATCTTTTGATTTTTTTTGTATTTTTTTATTGCTTTGTGGAGTTATAATCCCCTTAATTTTTTTTCTAGGATGGATAAGGGGTTGAGTGCCACTAAGAGCTTTCACTACCTTGTAAGACTTCCTCTTCACTAAGGAAGATTAGGGAAGGTATACTTACAAGATTCTATTATGAATCATAGGCTTATGTACTTTCTATGCTTAGACTTGACAACATTGTTCATTAAGATCAAGATCAATATAAAGCTAAAAACTTGACTTTGTTTAAATTTGTTAGGAATGCAAAATGAAAAATTGGATAATTATGATTTTAAGGAATCTCTAAGGCTTAGGAAGCACAACATATACTAGACAATATTTGACTCCTTACTAAGAGAAAAATTTAACAAAAGCATATTGCAAATAGAGTGCATGGTGAATAGAATAAAAATGCATGTTTTTTTTTTATTTTCATGTTTTACAATTTTTATGATTTTTTTGGATTTTATGACTTTTATGATTTTTCTATTTCTTAATGTGAAAGGTGTTAACCATCTCACCAAAGCCTTTTTCTTCAATGGTTCTAAGGAGGTAGGCATCATTTTTGACATCTTCTTTAATAACATAGGGACCTATATAGTAAGGTCTAAATTTATAGCCTTCACCAACCCTTTTACCAATCAAGTTATTAATCTTGAGCACAAGGTCCTCAACTTGGAATGGTCTTGGAATGACCCTTTTGTTGTATTATTTATTTACCCTTGTAACATAATATTTTTACCTTTGTACCACCCTTAATCTTTTCTCATCCAACATTTATAATTTTACCAACATAATAGATCAATATTCTTTGTTGTCTAATAGTCCTTTTAAAGACACTCTCAAACTTGGTAGTTCAGCTTACAAAGGAAAGACTTTTTTTTGCCCAAACATAAGGGCATACAAAGTTGTTCATATTGGCATCCTTAAACTAGTTCTATAAGCCCAGAAAGTAGGGTATAACTATAAATGTCAATCTCCTTTTGAAAATTTCATAATTTTAATGAGGACTGCCTTCAAGCTTTTATCGGTTGATTTTGCTTGTCCATTCCCTTAATGGTAATAAATAGATACCGAGTTGTGGTTAAAATTAAATCTCTCACATAACTCACATGCTTTTGGATTATTAAATGACAAAGTGTTGTCTATAATGATAACCTATGGGATTTTGAACCTACAAATGATTTGGTTGAGAATACACTTTGTGATCACTATACCCAAAACTATGCTTAGAGGAATTACTTCCACCAATTTGGTAAAGTACTATGTTTCTGTTATGATAAATGTATGTCCATATATTGAGAGTGGAGAAATTTTTCCAACTAAGTATAAACCCCATGTGGAGAATGGCCAAGGTATTATAAATGGTTGAAGATCTCTTGTGGGGGTACGATGAACATGCACATACATCTAAAATTGTGGACATATTTTAACAAACTTAATAGCATCCCCTTCTAGGCTTGGCTAGAAATAACATAAGAAATGAATTTTCTTGTAGCGGCATGACCACCAAAGTGTCCTCCACATATTTTGTTTCAAAATTCTTCCAAGATTTTGAATGATTCTTCTTTGTCCACACATTAAAGTAAGATTCTGTCAAGAGCTCATCAATATAGAATATCATTAATGACAACATATATTATGATTAGAACACACAATCATCTTTTACCTAAAGGGGTCATGTTCTCCAGATAAGTCTTCTTTGTAATATAGTTGACAATATCGCTATACCAATAGGATGAGGAATACTTTTCAAGATCTACTACGCAAATTCCTTCATTAGGAAAGTCTTTATTGATTGTTTCATCATAAGGATCGGGGTTATCTTCTAACCAATCATCAATTACTTTCCTTTTGATTTATGTTTGATTGATGAAGGTTAACTCAAACTCACTTAGTAGGGTCAAGAATCTCCCAAAACTCCTAGACAACATAATGGCATAGATGGTGAGTGGAAAATACTATGGCTAAGAATTTTTTTCCACTTGCATGTAGTTTTTATCATAATCTAGCAGAGTTCTACTAATAAAGTATAATAGTCTTTCCTTTTCATCACCATCTTCCTGTGCAAACATACATGCAATTGATATCTCAATCACTTTGAAATAGAGAATGAAAGGTTGATCTTTCTTAGGTGGAATTAATGTTGATGGAGTGACAAGAAATCTTTTCACCTGATCAAAAGCATTTTGACTTAATCCATTGTCCAAGTTATTTCAATGTTCTTTTTCAACAATCAGTTGATCAAACTGTGTATATTGAATGCCATATCTAGTATAAAACATTGGATTGCACCTAACTATCCTAATAACATTCTCGTTGTTTTTTGACTAGTTGGGGGAGTGATTGTTGCCACTCTAAATTGTACCCTTGAGAGAATTATTGGATGACTCTCTCTTCAGTTGGCAACATGGAAACACTTCAAGGTTGTGGGTGACCTATGTTTTGAAGTGAATTTCCAAAGAGGGTTGGTTCCCCTAGTGTTCACCTAAAATGAAACTAACCTACTATTGTTTTCTATGAAAAAGGATAGAAACTAACACAAACTAAATTCTAAAACATAAAAAGGGGTGATACACTAGATGATGATAACTTGTACTTGGTTTTGACATACACAATTTGCTCAACAAACAAGTTATACTATACTCAATCTCAAATTTTGATATGTTTTCCTTGCATAAGTGTTTCATAATCAGGTCTAACATCTATTTTAGTATTTATAGAGTTTAAAATGTATTTTAGAAACATAAATGACAACTTTTCACAACTAAATGTTTTCATAAACTAGGTAACACAAATTATGACCTACAATTTCACATATATTCCTATATAAAGGTGATTAAGATGAGACATGAAATAAAGGAATATTAATTCAATCACTAAACTATATCAATCATCTCATACATTCACAAAACACAAAGGTTTGAGAGAGGCAAAACTTATTTTTCTTGATCAAAAAGGTATTATAGCATTTGATACAACTCTGAAATAGTTTTGCTTTTCTCCAAAACACTAATTACATTGCTATTATGATCATTCTTCTCAGTTACAATGTTATCTTTCTCTCTAAAACTAAATGCAATACAAAGAAGAAAATAGAAACAATTAACTATTGGCATCCCTCTTCTCTATCCAACCATTGGAGATAATCTAGGCACATGACTCTAAACAATACATGATATTTCCTTGCTTTGACTTGGATATTTGATCTCCACCTGGGTGCCTAAAGACTTTTCTTTTGACCCCTCCTTGGAAATCTCCTAGAAATGCTCTATGATGGCATTGAGAAAGAAAATTCTTGTTGTGCTTTCACTTAATGCATTGAGGATGCTCCTATATGGTTGCAAACTACTCTCAACTACTCATAATGATCTCTCAACAACTCAATACTCCAGCACTCCTTCCCATATGTCATTATTCTATTGAAATCCACCTTGAAAGATTATAGGGCATGTCCTCTAGGAGTTTGAAGTGATTGGGATTCCATGGAGGGCGTAGGAGGGAAGGTTAGTCCTTTTAGGACTCTAAACTTCTTTTTATGACTTATTTCATGCTTGTTCCAACTGCTTGCTCTACATTCTCATCACCTACAGGATACCTGACACCTTCTTTGAGCTTGAACATATGATTATATTTAGTGTTTCTACCTTTGGAATAGCATTCAATCTTTTCCCTTTCTACTGATTTGAAGAAAAGAAAACACGGTGTGTATTTCAACCAGGTTGAAATACACACTGCATATTTCAACAAAGTTGAAATCTCAACATTCTGAAGACTCTCGACCTTCTATTCATGATCATGACCTTGTGATCTCACTCCTGAGACATTTTCACCTTCAATGTACTATCAATGTCTTCTCCTTACAGTGGTTTGATGTATCTCTATTTAACCTATATTTGATAGTATGCAAGTTTTTATATGTTGTGTGTTTGGAAGGCCATACATTATCCATTCATCTTACTTTGTATAATGATGATACTATATCGTTACACTGTCTTTGTATTTTCCTCAACACTTTTCCTCTAGTCTTGCATCGTGATACTATATCCCCGTCTTCAAAATATGTCTTTACATATCACTATCTCATACCTAGGTATTTGTGTGTCTTTGTTCTTGTCTTTAGACTTTTGTACATACTTTACATGCAGCCTTGTATACCATGATATTTCTCATAGTATAGTTTCCTACTTTCCCATCTCACTGTCTAACTTCTACAGGGTTCTATGTAGGGCTTTCATGATTCAAAACAGTGATGTAAGAAATCATTATGGTCCAGTTTCTTTATACACCTCCTATAGGAGATAGTGAGGATAAGGTCACAATCTTTTACAAATTATTTTCATGATGGAACCTTTTATACCACAGTCCCACTAAGACTCTGCTCCTTATTGACTCTACAGACCCCTTTTGGGGTTATGAAACCCTGGGACAAATATATACTCTTTAAACACTATAATGCACTCTAAAACTCCTAACAAACACCTATAATATATGCTTAGAATGGATAGACTCACTATGGACCTATTACAAGGTCCTAGCACTTGATTAAGTTGTTCTAAGTGTGAACATTCTCTACACAAAGCCTTATGCATCATCATGAATGTCATGGTGAATAGAAAACTATCCTTTTAGTCTTCTTACCCTACATATTCTTTAGGGTCTTGCAAAACTTGAGAAGATAATATCAAGACTTTGATATCTTGACACTCTTATAACCCTGTCTCTGATTCCTCTGTGTTTTCACTACCCTAGTCACTTTAAGATTCTCAAAACAAGAAACAACCCTTATACATGTCACATATTCTTATCATGTTGTTTGTACTAATGTCATTTTTTTGACCTTCCTCAGGTTGTTAACAATCTTTGAAAGGTTTCACAAAGCATGTATAGAAGAGCTTACCTCTGTTATGCCTTGTAGACCTTGAGTCTATCAAAGATCATGGTATTAGGCATACCTTATTCTATGTCTAACTATTTCCATGGATTTGTTGAGGGACTATGAGGCATTTGTGGGTCTTATACAAGTTTGAAAGGTTTTGACAAGTTTGTATCCTCGTACGACTGCACTGAGTTACTTGATAGGGCATCATATTCTTTACAAAGACTCCTTTCATGTACAATACATGTAAAAACTTCCTATATCACATATTGTGTCTTCTCCATTGTTGAAACTAGAAAAAATCTTGAAAACCCTAAAGAAGATATGAAAAAACTCTAAAGAAGAAGACTAAAAATAAGAGAAATCCTAACCTTAGACCTAAACCAAAGACCTAACTCGAGGACCTTGAGTTTTAACTTGCAAAACTAGGATCAAACCTTGAAAAAGTCTTCCCTCCAACTCTTCTATGAGGATTTTTTGGAAGATTTGATGTACCTTTTAGAACTTTTTGACTCAAATATCTCCTAAGAACATAAAAAAACAAGGCACAAGAAACATATTTTTCATTAAAAGACCTTCTATGACACTTTTAAAGACCTATTACCCATACACAAAACCTTCAACACTTTGAAGACACCTTATGATAACATATTTTTCCTGGAAAGAAAAATATGTTAACATTTTTGGTGACCTCTATGGGATGCTTGCCTACTAAGCATAAAAAACTAGTAGCCTTAGACTTTCCATTGGGTAAAAGTGTCACTAGAGACCTGAAACACTTTGAAAGAAAACATCAGACCAAATATATGGTTGTTAGTACCTCTGAAACAACTACAAACAAAATACTAAACACACAAGAAACAACTCATAATAGACCTCCAATAGGACAAACTACTTATGCACAACACTTGGAGGAAGACAAAAACAAAACAATGTGTAACAACACTTATTTGATAGAATAAAACTATCCTAATATATATATAAAGTGTAGATCATCACCTCAAAAACAAAGTTTGAGATGTATACCATTGACTAGGATGGGCAGCTCTTCTCCATCAATCTTAGACAATTAGAATGCATTATGTTCTTGCAACTTGAAATCACATATGGCCCACTCCACATAGAGTCAAATTTGGTTTGTCTTCCAGGCCTAGTCTTCAATTCATCCCATTTGAGGACAATGCCTATCTCCTTGAAAAATCTTGGGACTACCTTCTTGTAAAAAGACTTATTTACTTGAGCTTGATGAAGCTCCATGGTTTCCATTTCTTGGCTTCTTGTTTCTTCTAACTCCATCAGCTCTACAAACCTAATTGACATTAGATATTCTTCCATCATCTCCAGGTGATTGATGAGATAAAGAGATAGTAACTCAAGAGATATATGCTACTTTCCCTCTCTCCCATAAACAAGCATGTATGGTGAGTTACCAATTGATTTATTCGGAGTAATCCTATCATCCCATAAGGTTGATTTAAACTTCATATGCCAAGATCTTTCATTGTCTTCAATGGTTTTTTGATGATTCTGATTAAGTTTTTATTTGTGGACTTAGCTAGTCTATTCCCTTGAGGATAATAGTTGGAGGATGTAATTAAATGAATATAGTACTTGACTACCCACTCACTCACCTTAGTGCCAAGAAAATCCATTGCATTTTTTTATATAATAAAATCAGGTACTCCAAACCTTGTAGAAATGTCTTCATAGAAATCTAGGACTACACTTTCATTTGCCTCTTTAAGTGCTATTGCTTCTATCCATCTTGTGAAATAATCAATGGCTGATAACACCCATTTATGGCTTACACTTGAAGGTGGATTAATGACTCCTATGAAATCCAAACACCATTTCATGAATGACTGTTCCACTTGAATTGGTTGGAAAGGAAGGGTTGCTAGCTTTTGTTTGCCTATAAAGAATGCACATTTCTTACATCTTCTTACCCATGCATGAGCATCCTTGAACAAGTTGGACTAATAGTAAACAACCCTCATTATTTTTAATGTTGTTGTCCTTAGAGAAAAATTCCCTCCTACTACCCCATCATGGAACTATTGTAAAATTTTATCAATCTAGTTAGTTTCAATGCACCTTAAAAAAACACCATTAAAATATTTTTTGAATAGCATAACATCTAAAAGCACATAGGGAATGAATTGAAGTCTAAAGTACCTCCTTTTTTTCTTTATCCAATCCTTGAGGGAACTCACCTATTAGAAGGAAATGTACCATTTCTTATGTCTAACTTGTGTTAGAAGAAGGTATAGTTGTTTGTTAATCATCTTGGAGTACTAGGACAACATCCTCATTATTTTTTAAACTTGAAGCTAGCTTCTCACATAAGCCTTTACCCCTGACCAACTTTGTAACCTTAATCTCCACATCATATTTCATTACCTTTGTTATCGAACCTACTCTTTTCTCATTCAATTCCTTTCTCAAAATAAATTCTTTGACACTTGGATGAGAAACCATCAAATGAATCTTACTATTGGAAACAAAATGTCTAAATTTCTTCAAACTTCTTATAACAACAAGTACTTTTTTTTTCCACAAATGAGTATCTTACCTCATAGCCCTCCAAACCTTGACTAAAGAATGCTATTGGCTACTCCAATCCTTCTTCATTATGTTGTACCAACATGGTTGAGATGGTATCCATGATACCAAAAGCATACAAGGTAAAATCCTTAGAGAAATCAAGATTTATAAGAGTGGGGGTTGTTGCTATATCTCGTTTTATGGCTTCAAACCTACTTTTTCCTTCCCTTGTCTAACTAAAAGGCATGTTCTTTTTCAACATGGAGGTTAGTGGTTTCATGAGATTTATAATATTTGGAATAAACCTCCTAACAAAATTGATTCTTCCTAAAAAAATTTGCAGTCCCTTCTTATGGCTAGGCAAAGGTAATGCTAAGATAGCATTTATCCTATCAAGATCAATAGCAAGTCCATTTTTTGATACAAAATGGCCAAGGAGCTTACCTTCATGGTCTGAAAATACACACGTATTTGAATTAGGTGAGATTCCATACTCTCTACACCTGTCAAAAACCTCCTTGAGGTGAGAAAATGGTTCTTTAGCATCTTTAGAAGATATTGTAATGTCATCAAGGTAAACAAGTACAATTTTATACATTAGTCCTTAGAATGCCATGTCCATGGCTCTTTGAAATGTTACCCCTGCATTAGACCAACCAAATGGAATTTTTATATAAGTGATGGTTCCCCATTTAGTAGTGAATATTGTTTTAAGCTGATCCTCTTCCTTAACTAAAATATGATTATAACTAGAATATCCATCAAGAAGAGAAAAGTGTTCTGCACCTAAAACAACTTGTAAAATTTGTTCCATAGAGGGTAAATGTTAATGGTCTTTCAAAGAAGCTCTATTCAAGTCTATAAAGTAAACACACAACCTTATATCTCCATTATTCTTCCTCACAGGTACTAAATTTGAGACTCGGGATGTGTGTTTGATGGGAAATATAATGTTGTCCTTGATTGATTTGTTCAATTCCTTTTTCATGAGGGTTCAAGTTTTGGGTTCAAAGGCCTTTGTTTTTGTGTAAATGGTTTAGCATTTGGCTGTAACTCAATGGTATGTTGTGCTAACTTGGGATTAAAACCTTTAATATTACTATATTCCCAAGCAAAAACATCACTATACTCCTGACAAAGCTGAATAAAAGCATGTTTTTCTTCTTTTGTGCATACCTTGCCAAGTTTGAGAAGTTTGTCCTTGAAAATGTCAACTTCTTCATTGTTCTCTTGCTTGATCATCATGCTCACCTTTTCCTTTTTAACCTGGTCATCTATATTTAAGATGGATTCAATAGTAACCAAACCTCTTTGTAGTTTGTTAGACTTTAGCTGTATGACTCGTGTAGACACCCAAAATTGACCTAGTTATCATTAGTATCAAAATATTGCAGTAGCTATCATGTGTATTTGTCTAACACACTTGAGCAATTTCCCTATTTTATCTAAATCACCTATTTCTTCTATTAATTAAATAAATTTATATTTATTTAATTAATTCATTATCCATTTCTTCTAATCTATAATTAAATAATCTATAATTATTTAATTATCTCTATTCTATCTATTTTAATTAAATAAATCTTATTTATTTAATTAAAAATCTCTTCATAAACCCACCTTCCAATTAATTAAATAAATTTTATTTATTTAATTAATTTCCCTTATCATTTATCTTTATCTTTTATCATGAGCTGACATGTGTGAATCTTATATTAAAAAACATGTGTGGTACTACATCTTTTATTTAATATCTTTCACATGTAGTACTTTTTATGTACACGGTAACACATAAGCCTTATCTTCCTTCCACTTGTCATCTACACATTCATCTATGACTATCATTTCATCTCAACCATTCACATAGCCACCATATCTCTACCATTGATTGATTTTGGTTGAGGTCTATATAAACACCCTCTCATTTCATACTACATCTATCCATCATTTTCATATAGCGTCTACATTATCATCTTGAGCATATTGAGCATTTTTAGCATCCATCTAGCATATTAACATTATCATCCATCCATCATGGTAGCTTTGACCTTCATAATTGTTCATTATTGAGAAGTAACCCACATCACAAACAAGGAATCATACAATCTAGGTGATTTTGTTCTTGAATTGCATGTTTTTGGTTTCACTTGGATTTGATTCTTTGATGGTGGTAGGATTAGGTTTTCATTTATATGCTTGATCTTATTAACCTAATTTTTACCTATCACAACTTGTTCCTCATACTACTACTACAATTTATCCTGATTCTTGACTAAAAGCTCTACTTCTTGCAAAAAAATTATGATTTGTTGTTCACTAACAAAGACTTGCCAATGAACATTGTTATCAAGAATGGATGGACTTACTACCACCTTAACATGTTTTTGTACCTTATTATTGTTGATATCATTAGGAATGTCAAATTGAGTTCCTATAGCAACTAACCTATCAGCATACTTATTATTTTCTCTAGGAATGGACAACACATTAAAAGCTTCAAAATATTTAATAATATCCCACACTTTATGCTTGTAAGATTTTAACAGATCATTTTTGTAACATTTAGTCATCTTACCTAATTTACCACCAACTCACTATCACCAAACACTTGTAGATATCTTATCTTTCTCTTCCTAGCCCATTGTAGACCATGAATAAGAGCTTCATACTCAGTTGTGTTGTTAGTACAACTAAATTGAAATCTAAAAGTTGCATAGTACTTCTCTTTCATTAGAGATACCAACATAACACCTCCACCTGTACCATTTCTACTTTTAGAACCATAAAAAACATTTGCCAAATATTACCCCATTGTTCATCAGTCTTTACAAGGTTAGGCATAAAAGAATCTTGTTCATACATGTAATAAATACCAAGACCAGTTTCTTCTATGTTCTTACAATGATCAAACTTGTGATTTTCAATCCCACATTCATCAAGTAACAAGTCAGGGATACCATCAATTTGAGTACTTGATTCTAGGATAGGAGGATATTCCTCTTGATCAAAAATAGTGTAGTTTGCATTAATAGAACTTGGAATATAAGGTTCAATGTGGTCTTTGGAAATGAGTTCTGATTTTGTAGTGAAGTTTGTGCCATATCTAGTTCTAAACAGCATATGTGACCAATTAGATGACAAGTAACCTCCAATCTTTGTTGTGAAGTCTCTAGATAAACATAAGGCAAAGTAAAGTGGAAGGTCTATGATGAAGAGATTTTGTGGAATTGAGAAGTTTGGATAGGTACAAAATGTTAGACTCAACCCTTTGATGACTCCTATAGTGTTTATAGTTGTTCCATCTAGTTGTACAACTCCTTTGGAAAGAGGTTCATATTCAAGACCAAGTTTGTCAACTATTAGTTTTGGCATAATCAAACTACTTGCCCCTAAGTATATCATACAATTGTGAACTAGATGCTTGCCAATGATTAAGGATACATAGAATGGAGGTGGTTTAAAATCCTTATTTTTTTGTTCATTGTTGGATTGGGGTGTGTTTGTAAGTACAACCTTTGATTGATCTCTTGAGGATTCACTTGACACACTAAGGTTTGATAGGGCAGCTTGCAAAAGGTCTTTTTTCCTAGGAATGGACAATGACTTCTACATAGACATGTTAACATTGGTCTTCTTCATATATTCAAGAATATTAAAGGGAATATTACTAACCTTTTGTTGTACCTTTGGAACAATAGTGTCTCCTTGCACTTGTGTTTGTTGGGAATGACTTTTAGGCTACTCCTTGTTTGTTATAGCCTGAGTTCTTTGCAAAAATTATACTTTTCAAGTGGAAGAAGGACCAACAACCCCTTGGTTCAATTTTGAAGCATTAAAAGGCCCTTTATCAGCTGGTTGTTCCACTTCAATAACTCTCTTCTTTGCTCTTGTGTTGGATACCACTGAAGTATAGGACTGATTTTATCCTTGCAATTGGTTAACTCCACAAAATTCCTCTCCTTGCCAATTCAAGAGTGTCACATCATTCTAAACAATTTCATGAAGAATATGTGGTTGATTTCAAGGGAAACACCACTAATAGTCCTATGTAAAGTTATTTTGGACATGAACTAACTCTCTAGAGGTGCTAGAAATATTTGGATTATAAATTTGATAAGGTCTAGCATTGATTGCTTGCCTTTGGCCTTGATGATTAGATTGGAATGGAGGCCTATTAGACTAATTAGGCTAATATGGATTTGGTAAGGCCTATAATGTTGTTCTTGCTGCTTCTTGAGGTTGACTAGCTCATTTCCAAATGTATGGAGAAGGCTTTTTACCTCTTGGAGATAATTTGATGAGGCTAGAAGAGCTTTATCTAGAACTGGTATTTGATTGTTTTAATGTTGGTACAATAATTATTGGAGGTATTTGAAGAGGCATAGAGGGTTGGGTTTCAGGGAATATGGGCATAGGTGGCCTTGGTGTAATTTTTCCAACTTGGATTAGACTATTCTCATCTCTTATTACAATTTCATGTGCATCAGGAAGTCTTCTTCCACCCATTTATTAGATCATCACTAATATATCACTATTTAATTTTCTCAAAAAATATAGAAATGCATGTTTAGATGAGGGTCTTACTAGTGGTGGAATAATGTCCCAAGTCCTTTGAAAACAAAAATTGAAATCAGTCATATGTTCATGTGGAGCCCTCTTGATAGTAGTAAGCTACTCCACCAAAGACAAATGGTATGATTTGTCTTCAAACTGCCTACACAAAACTTCGTTGGCAACATGGAAGCACTTCATGGTTGTGAGTGACCTATGTCTTGAAGTGAATCTCTAGAGAGGGCTTGTTCCCCTAGTGTTCACCTAAAATGAAACTAACCTACTATTTTTTGTTGGGAAAAAGGATAGAAACTAACACAAAATGAATTCTAAAACATAAAAACGGGTGATACACGAGATGATGATAAATTGTACTTGGTTTTGACATACATGTTTTTCTCAACAAACAAGTTATACTATACTCAATCTCAAATTTTGATATGTTTTTCCTTGTATAAGTGTTTCATAATTAGGTCTAAGATTTATGATAGCATTTAGAAGAAGTTTAAAATGTCTTTTAGAAACCCAAATGACAACTTTTCATAACTAAATGTTTGCATAAACTGGGTAACACAAATTATGACCTAAAATTTCACATATATTTATGTATAAAGGTGACTAAGATGAGACATGAAATAAAGGACTGTTCATTCAATCACTAAACCATATCAATCATCTCATACATTCACACAATACAAAATTTGAGAAAGGTAAAACTTGTTTTTATTGATCAAAAAGGTAATATAGCACGTGATAAAACTCTGAAGTAGTTGTTCTTTTCTCCAAAAGACTGAATTACATTGATGTTCTAATCATTCTCCTAAGTTACAATGCTATCTTTCTCTCTAAAACTGAATACAATACTAAGAAGAAAATAGAAAGAACTAACTCTAAACTATACTAGGCATCTCTCTTCTCTATCCAACCACTGGAGAGAATCTAAACATGTGACTCTAAACAATAAATGACATTTCCTTGCTTTAACTTAGATGTTTGATCTCCACCTAGGCACTTGAAGACTTTTCCTTTGACTACTCCTTGGAAATCTCCTAGAAATGCTCCATGATGGCGTTGAAGAGGAATCTTCTTGTTGTGCTTTGACTTCATGTATTTAAGATGCTCCTATATGCTTGCAAACGACTCTCAACTGCTCATAATGATCTCTCAACTACTCATTACTCCACCATAGCTTCTCAACTATCATTATTCTCTCAAACTCCACCTTGCAAGTTTATAGTGCATGTGCTCTAGGAGTTTTAAGTGATTGGGATTCCTTGGAGGGTGTAGGAGGGAAGGTTAGTACTTTTATGACTCTAAACTACCTTTTATAACTTTTTTCATGCTTATTCCAATTGCTTACTTTACATTCTCATCACCTATAGGAAACATGATGCCTTCTTTGAGTTTGAATATATGATTAGATTGAGTGTTTCTACCTTTGAAACAACATTCAATATCTTCCCTTTCTACCAATTTGAAGAAAAGAAAACACAGTGTATTTCAAAAAAGTTGAAATATTAATATTCTGAATACCCCTAACCTTTTGGTGATGATGGTGACCTTGTGGCCTCACTCCTGAGACATTTTCACCTTATCAATGTCTTGATAATGTCCTGTCAATGTCTTCTTCTTACATTGGTTTCATGTATCTACGTTTAACCTTTATTTGACAATATGCAGGTTTGTAGATGTTTTGTATATGACATACCATGTTATTCTCATTGTCCATTCATCTTTCTCTATATAGTGATGAGACTGCATCCTTACACTATCTCTATATTTTCCTCAAAATTGTTCCACTCATCTTGCATTATGATACTATATCCTTGTATTCAAAATATGTCTTTGCATACCACTGTCTTAGACGTACCTATTTGTTTTTCTTTGTTCTTGTCTTCATACCACTTTACATACTTTACATGCAGCCTTGTATACCATGATCTTTCTCATTTTATAGCGTCCTATTGTTCCATCTCACTGTCTAACTTCTACAAGGTTCTATGTAGGGTTTTCATGATTCAAAAAAGTGATGTAAGGAATCATTTTGGTCTGGTTTCTTTGTACACCTCCTGTAGGATATAGTGAGGATAAGGTTGTAAGTTTTTACAAAGTCTTGTCATGATGTAATCTTATATACCACAATCCCACTGAGACTATGGTCCTTATTGACTCAATAGACCCCTTTTGGGGTTATGAAACCTTGGGACAAATACATACTCTTTAAACATTGTACTGCACTCTAAAACTCCTAACAAATACCTATAATGTATGCTCAGAATGGATAGACTCTCTACAGACCTATTACAAGGTCCTAGCACTTGATGAAGTTTTTCTAAGTGTGCACACTATCTACACAAAGCCTCATGCATCATCATGACTATCATGGTTAACAACATACTATCCTTTTAGTCTTCTTACCCTACATATTCTTTAGGGTCTTAAAAAAATTGTGAAGATAATATCAATACTTTGATATCCTGATACTTTTATAACTATGTCTCTGATTCTTTTGTGTTGAGTCACTACCTCAGTCACTTTAAGATTCTCCAAACAAGAAAAAACCCTTATATCTATCACATATAATTATCACTGTCTGTAGAAATGTCATACTGTCTAACCTTCCTCATGTTGTTAAAAATCTTTGAAAGGTTTCACAAAGCATGTATAGAAGATATTACCTCTGTTACACCTTGTAGACCTTGAGTCTATCAGAGATCAAGGTATTCTACATACCTTATACTATGTCTAAGTGTTCCTATGGATTTGTTGAGAGATTATGAGGTATCTGTGGGTCTTATACAAGTTTAAAAAGTTTTGACAGATCTATATCCTCATATGACTACACTGAGTTACTTCACATGGCCTTATATTCTTTACAAAGACTCCTTTTAGGTACAATACATCTGAAAACCTCCTATATATCACATAATGTATCTCCTCCATTGTTGAAACCTATGAAAAGCTTCAAAAATCTAAAGAAGACATTAAAAAACCCTAAAGAAGAAGACTCAAAACAAGATAAATCCTAACCTCAGACCTAAACCAAATACCTAACTTGAGGACCTTGAGTTTGAACTTGAAAAACCATGACCAAACTTTGAAAAATTCTTCCCTCCAACTCTTGTACAAGGATTTTTTGGAAGATTTGTTGTACCTTTTAGACCTTTTTGAGTCAAATATCTCCTAAGAACATAAAAATAAAGGCATAAGATAAATATTTTGCATTAAAAGACCCTTTATGACACTTTTAAAGACCTATTACCCATACATAAAACCGTTAACACTTTGAAGACACCTTGTGATAACATATTTTGGTCTGGAAAGAAAAATATGTTAGCAGTGGCATCTAAAAAAACTTTTACCTTTGCTAGATCAAGATCAATTCCTCTTCTAGAAACAATAAAACCAAGCAACTTTCTAGCTATGACTCCAAAGTCACATTTCTTTGAATTGAGTTTAACTTTATACTTTTATACCATATCAAAAATTACTTAAAGATCTTTTATTTGTTGCGATCTTTTTTTTTACTTTCCCAATATGTCATCTACATAAGATTCCACTATTTTATGAATGATTTTATGGAAGATAATTGTCATATCCCTTTCATAAGTTACACCCACATTTTTTAGTTTGAAAGGCATCACCATGTAAAAAAAGGTTCCCTAAGGGGTGCTGAATGTGGTTTTATTCTGATCTTCCTTTGCCATACAAATTTGGTTGTATCCCAAAAATCCATCCATGAGGGATTACATCTCACATCCTATTGTAGAATCAACTATTTGGTGTATGGATGGGAGAGGACAATCATCTTTAGGGCATGCCTTATTTATGTCTCTGAAATCAATGCATATCCTAACCTTTCAATTTTTCTTGAGAACATGAACTATGTTTGATATCCATTATGCATAATCCATAGGATTAATAAATCCTACATCTAGAAGTTTCATGAGTTTCTATTTTACAATTTCATTTGCTTGTGGTTTGATTGGTCTAAGTTTCTACTTGATTATCTTTGCTTTAGGTCTTGAAAATAAGTTTTGGATGACTATCTCAAGTTCTAGGACAAGCATCTTTGAATATTTCCATGTGAATACATTAGATGAGTCAATAAGGAATTCTATCCATTCTTTGACTTCCTCATCAGATAGTTCTTCTCCTAATTTTAAAATTTTCTAGTGCTTAGGGGTCCTTATGTTGAGGTCTATTGTGTTTCTAGCCAATTAGGGTGACCTTCCTCAAACTTTTGTGAAGTGGGAGGTAAGTTAGTATTTTCATCAATTTGTAGGATTTCTAATTCATCCCAAAAATAATTGTTAATGTGGGAAAGAAGTGTATATCCCTTTTTGTGGTAAACTCATGGGATGCCATCATACACATGGAGATATTCTAAAATGGCCTCATTATTTTTTGTATAATCCTTCATGGGTATTTTGGTTCTATTTTTCCATAGTTGAGAATACTAGGCAAGTCTCCACTTTCCAATAATGGCACACCTCACATTGAAATAAATTAAAATTTTTACAGTTGAGCATGGGGAATAAACATTGTGATTGAGGTGGCCATTGAATCCACCCTTTGATTCTCTTCCCTTGGTATAGCTCTCATTGCAAAGAAGTCAAAGTAGTAAACTAATTTCCATATAGTATACTTATAAGGACATAGGCATTCTAACTTTCTCTCATAATTTTCTAGTACTTGGTTGACTATCAATTGAGAATCACTAAAAATAGAAAGGTTATTGGCTCCTAATCTCATGTCTAGCATAACACCCAAAGATAGTGCTTCATATTGAGCAATATTGTTGGTGAAAAAGAAGTCCAATATAAAGGAAAATGGAAAAAAAATTCATATTGGAGAGGTAAGAATGACTCTAGATCTAGCTCCTATTTTACAACTTACTCCATCAAAATGGATAATCCAAAAGTTGTCAATAATTTGGGACATTGAGGTTTCTCCCGGTTCATATGTTGACCATAACTCCTCTATTTCTTTTATCTTTTCATTTCTCTTTTTAGTGATTTCAACCATATTAACTTGAAGATCTCTAAGAGTTATTTCTTCTTTGCTATAGGGAATGGTTGCTACGTTAAAGGATGCATAAGTTTTAATTGAGCAAGGGTCAAATGGAAACTCTTTCATGGTTTCTAATTTTGTTTCATTCATGGGTTTAGTAACATTCACAATGTTTTTAGAAGTTCCTCATTTTTCAAGGGCTTGAGTTTCTTGGTTGGTTTCTAAAGTATTTTCTTTACTGTCTCGTCCCATTCTATAAATTCTAAAAGAATCTAGATCACCTTTAACAACATGAATGCAACCTATGTGAGGGAAGTGAATTTCTTGGAATAAGCTTGAGGGAATTGCCCTCATCTAGTGGATTCATGGTCTTTCGAAGATCATGTTTTAAGTGGTTTCTTCATTAATGACTTAAAATTATATTAGTATGGTTTTGGGACCCATTTTGATTGGTAAAGTGACCTTTCCTATATTTTGTATGTTTGGACTGTCATGAGTTTTAAGGGTAGAAGTGCCTTGTATGATGTTAGTTTTTTTCATAACCCATGTTTTAAAGGAGAGAAAAGGGGAGGATGTTGATTGTAGCCCCATCATCTATCATGAACCTTTTGATACCCATTTCAAGAAATTAGATTTGCAAGTAGAGGGGAGGACTACCTTGTTCACCTATGTCTCTTTTTGGAGGTAATTTCCTAAGGTCAAATGTGAATATGTTGCATTTTTCTTGTGGCGTGGTTTGGCTAGGATGGCCTATATTTAAAGCATCAAGGAAAGTGCTTCCATGCATATGAGAGTCCATTATGAGATTCAATATTTTTGAGAAAACTAAGTCCCTTGTAGTGGAATCACATAGTCCTGATCCTTGCATGGTGCATACTTCCTAGTCTCTTTCTAGCTCTACATGTCTTAATGTGTTTTGGTCAAAAACAAGTTGAGAATTTTGTTCTTTACCCTTTTGACATTGTAAGTGTAGACACCCAAAACTTACCACAATGTCTTAACCCAATTCCTATCATTATTCCCCCATCTAATCCTACACTAATTAAATAATTAAATTATTTAATTAATTAGGTCATCTCTTTTCCATCAACTAATTAAATAGATTTTATTTAATTATTTTATCCTAACATTAGTCAATTAAATAAATTATTTAATTGACTAGGCTAACATCGTAACATTAGTTAATTAAATAAATCATTTTATTTAATTAACTAAACTAATGTCACCCTACCCAAAAATCAACATCACCATTTCCTCCTATTAAAAATTCACTTCTATCCAACACCCATTTTAATAATGATTTCTAATCCATTTCATCAATCCTAAATTAAATCAATTTCAAATCCTAGGCATTAATATATTTATCCTAATCCTAGCCATCCATCCCATAATCCAAAATGAGATTAGGTTTAAATCTACACCATCCATTATCCCAAGAGAATCCACACCCTCAATTCCACACATGTGTGAGAGGTTTTAATCTCTGACCTTCATTGAACTTAAAGTAATCTCAACCCTCCATTTTCCATCAATCCATGTTTCATCTATTTACACCTCTCACAAATCAACACTTGACATCTTACCATTCCACCATAAAGTCTAATTAATCTCCACCATTCAATCTAAGATTAAATATTAGCCCTCCATTCCATCCATATCAAAACTATAAATCTAGCCCATCCTCAAGCATTTGGCATCAACAAAAATCCATAAGTATATGCTACTAAATTAAGGTGATGACTTGAGCAACCAACATGCATTCAGCACCATCATTTTGGAGTAAATTGCCATATCATGGAAGGTATAATGTTGTTTTAAGTTTGCATCACTTGATTTACTTTCCATTTTATTCTCTAACCCTTGTTTTGTGTGAGTTTAGGATTAAGAAGCATATTTTGTCACATTTGTTTCCATTTTGAATTCTAACTTATAGACTAAATTTTGCAAGGGGAACGCCCTCCTAGATTCATGCCCCTTATTTCCTACATCTAACTCATCCAAATCCTCCCAGTCATTGTCACTGAAGTCCTTCAACTCTTGCACCTCCACTAAATCTCCTAAATCATTTGCATCTACCTCCTCCAAATCATTTGCACTCAAATATTTTGGATCCTTTATATCCTTTATATCCACCAAGTCATCCCCATCTTCCATGTCATCTACCTCCTCATCCAAATCCTCTAACCCATCCTATTCAAAATCCATGCATACTTGGAAATTTGATTGGTATCGTCCCTCTACTAAAGACTTTGTCCAAGCACTAATCACATGGGATAAACAAAAAACCAACAAATTCAAGAACTCCATGTCTAAAACACCCTCATGCACTCCACCACCTATCACACCCACTCAATTAATTCATATCCAAGATCTATTATCACCCTGCCAAAATATTGAGCCCATCTGAGAATTCCCCATCCCTATCCAAACTCACATCCTATTACCCTAACCATTGGATCTATGTCAAGAGCCAATCCCAAACCATGACAAAACAACTCTTTTATGAATCCAAATCAAGTTACCCAAACATTCCCCATAGATAATCATGAAATACAAACTAATCCAATCTTTAATCACAATCCTATTCAAACTAATCTTTGATCAAAATCCTATCCAAACTAGTCCAATCTTTGATCAAGATCCCATATATGAATAAGAAGCTCAAAATGATCCCCTCATCCACCAATATCCCATCCATGACCATAAAACCAAATCTAATCACATCCATACTTGAACAACCTCCATTTCCCAAGATGAGATGCTTGCCTCTATTGGACACCTAGATGATCAAATAAATGACATGGATTCCATAAAGCATGAGGATGCACAAGATAATATTGTTCACATTGAGCATATCATTGGTCAAGATGCCACTATAATCATATATAAGGAGAAAGCACAACCATGTTATCAAGTTGGCCCAACCACCTTCATCAAATCTGATCTCCTTATAGATGAGCCAATTGCAAGTTCTAATGGTTTCTAGAAATACACTAATGGGCTAGCATTATGTTTACAACACAAGTATCCCATCACCAATAAAATATGTCAAATCATGGGTTGCAATGGCAAAGGCTTGGGACTTCATGAGAAAGGAATCTTAAAACCTATACAAGCATATGTCAATCATGGATATCATGGCATTAGTTACAAGAAATCTAATGGTATTAGTGAGCCTTTGATGATTTCTAGGGAAACTTCATCCAATGTAAATGTTGAAATAGAGGCCATTCATAACCCTTGTAATAATCTTTCTGCCACTTATCCTTTCACTCCTACCTCTAATCATCCCATCAACCTTCACCTCCCACATCCTAAAACTGTTTATTTGGACCAACATGCTTATACATCATATCGAGTGAAGAGTCACATTGAAGCCACTGATGACAACAAGTGCCAAATAAGAAACCAGTAGAAAATCAAAATCAAGTAAAAGATCCAAATGAATCCAAAAGGTGAGATGAATTCACAAATCAAAAGAGAAGCCAAAAAAATATGTAGCTCCCAAAGCAAATTCAAATGCTAAATCTAATCAAAGAAAAATGTCACAAGGAAATCATCAATCAAAAGATGTGCATTTCATATCATAGGTTTCCTCCACCTTCCAACTTTTATACAAATATTGGTCCTAATTACCATCCTGATCCAAAATCCAAGTTCCATAATCCAACATCCCAAGTATGGCACGTCAAAAATCTTCCAACCCCCACCCAAATAATTCCCCATTTGTCAAGGTTTTCATTTTGACCTTTGTGTTTGAATTTTTGATCATTTGAATCCTTTGGCATGTTTTCCTATGTGGTTTTGGTGATTGAGATAAGTCTTTCTTGATCTTCGATCCTTTCATTGCATGATTTTGTAAGTTTTTCAAGATTGCTCCGTTGGGAGCTATCTTTTTTGTTTATCATTTGGACATCTAGAAGGTCTTTATCTGATCTTCAATCCTTGACAATCCATAGTACTAACTTTATGGGATCATAGTCTCATGTTTGTCCATTCTCCCTTGTCATTTTGGTAGGTAGTAGAGGTTGTCCCCAATCCCTGACTCCAGATGGTATTGTGTATTAACTTCTTCAAAGTCGCGTCATCAGGCTTGTTTAGTTTACTCTAATATTTTCACATGTAGTAAGGATCATCTTCTATCCTCAATCATTGACACTTCAATTATTTACCTATTAGGATCGCAGTGTTAGATCTTCTTCTTTCCAAATGCTCTTTAGGAATAGATTTAGGGATTTCCTTGATCTTTAATTCCTGACAATTTTAGTTGGACATCCTTTCAGATTGATACAACAGGTTTTATGAGTTTTGGCATGCCCTTTTGACATAAGTTATAGGATCTCCCTAATTCTCAATCCTGATGCCTAGTATAGTATTATCCCTTGGGTGGGTATCGGATCTCTAGTATCTTTGATGGTTTATTTTCTTTGATCCAACCTTATTTTCAAGGACACAATTTAAGATGTTTTAGATATACTAAGCTTGATGAATTTGGAAGAATGTACATTATGACCAAATTATGTTATAATGGGTCATTTGGTTCCTTTTGTAGAGATGCAAAATAACATATTAGCATAAGAGATGAAGTACGAATTCAAAGGGTATCACCCTCCATCCAAGATGCTTCAGAATACACAAAGATTGGAGATACAAATCTAGGACATACTAACATGCAGGCTTTCCTATAGAGGATGCAACAAGCTGATGGTGGAAACTTTAAGGTTCGGTGTATGGTGACTTTAGAATTGATCCATGCTACTACATTTCCAATATCCCTGTAGTCCTTTGAGCTTATTTTGGCATGTGCACAAAGATATGATCAGAAACAGAGGAAGGTCTTTGGTCCTATTGGACAAGTAGTCCTTGCTGTTGGGACAATTATGATAAAGAAGGTATTTAGGATTCCTACCTATGCAAGCTATGAGAAGATTTCTATGAATATTGCTTTGGACTTTTATGAGAATAAGCCCAAGACAACCACTAGATACATGAATCAATAGCTCTTCATCACCAAAAGAAAGAATCCTTTGAAAATGGCACTAGTGCAACCTAGGAGTGAGTTCAAAGATGACAGAAAATATTTTATCACATTCCTCAATAGAGTATTTGGGCTACCCATGGCCAAGGAATGGTACCTTTGGATGTGCCTATTTTGTACCAAAATCATTGATGGGAAGAAGATAGACTAGGGCACTTTCATAAGTGACAAACTAAATGAAAAGCTATGTGAGGTAGAGGAAACAAAATAGTTCTACATTTCATATATTATCTACCTTCTAGTTGTCCAGGCTATCTTTCTAGGTTTATAGTAGGTTGGTTCTCCCCAGTCAAGAGAAACCAAATTTTATGATCATTACTTGCAACTAGAGCTCAAAGAGAGCCAAAAGCACTATCATGTTGTAAATGATGCATTTGTCTACACAGTCATTTGGGGGCTTGAGAATGACTATGTATAGAGACTTTTAGTGGAGGAAGCCAATGAAATAACCAACTATGGTAGCTGATTCATCTAATTCAAAACCTTTACATACATCAGGGTTGCTGGTTTCCACAAACCCCCATACAAGTTGCTAAGGTATCCTAGTAATATGATAATTTTGTTGGAGATCTATAAGTAGTTAGCCAAGGTATAAAAATTAGTTGTTGGCAAGCACAAATCTAGTTACCTGTTTCCCATTAGAGTTGGGGAGTATTCCTACCATAATATAATCAATGTCAAGACTGCAAAAATAGAAATGGCTCCTCTATCTCTGGACCTATACAATCACATAAGGAATAGGTTTGACCTTATTGGAAAGGTTATCCTGTCAATAGGTAGTTGGTATAAGCACGAGCCAGCACTAGAGGATCACTGGGTAGATTTCATCAATGATCATGAAGTACAAAGAAGGGACTATTTTAGGCTAACCCTGCACATGTTCAAGTCTTTAACATAGGGATGAAAGAAGATGGAAAAACTCTAGATGTTTCCTATGACAAGAATAAAGCATTTGATGAGCCCATGGAAGACATTGATTGGAGTTCAATAGAGGACTCCTCCATTGACAATAGGGCTAAGATAGTTATTAGAACTTTAGATTGGCTAAGGAAACCATATGCAATGTTTGATTCATACCCATCTGCCAAGGAACCTAAGTCTTAGAAAAAATAGGTCAATGAATGAGATTCGTCAAGACCTCCTAGGATGAAGGTTGTCGTAGGGACAACAAGGTAGGAAGGACCCAGAGAAACAAGAGTTGTAGCTTATGCTAAAGAAAAGGAAAAGGTTAAATTAGTTGATGTACAGTCAGATGAGGATGAGGAAGATAATGTGCCTTTAAGTAGGAGAAGAAGGATAGTTTTCTAACCTCCTACTAGTGAGGTGCCTACCTATGAAGGAGTGACCATAGTATCCCTTTCTACTTCCATAGATACATATTCTTCCTCTTCATCCTCACAAACTACCACCTCTTCACCCACGATTTTTTCTTTATCACCTAATTAGGGAGATACGCAATCTCATCCTTCCTCTTGACCTTTTCCTCAAGCTCAAGTTCCTCATTTTTCTCCACCATCTCAAATCCAACAGGCTCCTCCCCAAGATACCATTCAACAACCTTCCATTACACAACCATAACAAGCACCTTCCTCACCCTCTCCTCCACTTCCTATTTCTTCACCTATTTCTCCACCTCCTTCTTCACAAATAGAGGTCCAATCAATTTCCCAAGCTATTGAACTAGAGAAATCTTCAAGGGCTGATAATGGACAGGTAACCTAGAAGGGTACAACTAAAGATTCCCCTACCCCTAAGGTAGATATTGAAAATTTGGATCAGTTGGTGCAGACATATCTGATACTCCAATTGATTAGGGTGAAGAGTTACAAAATTCTAAAGATATAGTCATTTTAACACCTTCCCCTCTGTCCTCTCCTCATCCTTCACCTGACTCTACTCCAAGGAAGAAGATATCTTCACAGCCTCCTTCTGATAGCACAATATCTACAAGGCTACCAATGTGATTAAATCATGTTTTAGAGAAGAGAAAGAGATTCTACACCAAAGAAGAAGAAGACCTCTCAACAATGGTTGAAGTGTTTAAGAGGGATAGAACCCTTTCAACCATAACCATAGATGCTCAGGGAGCTAGAATAGCCCAAGTTGCTACACCACTGGTGGACAAAGAAGAGCATTTGATGGCCCCTGGTGACTACGGCATACAATAGGTCAATCTTGGCCATCAAATAAGATAAGGGCCCAAATAAACATTGTAGGGAATTGTGTTTGACATCTTGGAAAGGATGAAGAAGGATGAAGTAATAAAGGAAGAACTTAAGAAGTAGGTGAGATATCTAACTGCATACATCACCCATTTGGTTGGCCCATATATCCTATAGGAATTCTCCCTACATGTATTACTACATGGAAAGACTCATTGGAAGCTCTTGGCAGCATGGTAATCAGAGAAGTGATGAGAGCCTATCACACCATCAATGATAAGGTAGAAAAGGCTCAAGAATTAGAAAGTTCCATTGATTAGGAACTATTAGTATGGAAAGAGTACCTCTAAGTTTTGTAAAGAATGAGGTTTGTACCTTCAAGTGAGCTCTTTCAACTTAGCATTTTTTGACAAAGATGATTAGGGATTAACAATTGAATCACTGCAGGAAGGAATACTAATGGTTAAGGTACTGTAGCAATGTAAAGGAAAGTTCTTGAAATAAGAAGATAAGAAATATATGTGTACATGATAAGGATTGAAAGATTCATTGAATACATCCCTTATACCTTCAAAGACAAGTCTTTTGTTTTCTTCCCTATATCTAGGATAGTCAAGGATTTCATGGACTCCCTTCACCAATAGCCAACGAAGTAGGGTATATATGAGTTCATGAGACTCAAAGGTGAATTCAAGGACTTCTAGGGACAGCTAATAGACTTCACATAGCTTCCTTGCAAGATCAAGCAGTTAGTGTTCTCTCAGGGAATAAAGGTGAAGTATCATCAAGGGTTGAATCAGAATGAAATCAATAAGGCCATTCTCAACTTTAGGATCCATTTTCTAGGAGGGGCATAATATCCTTGTCTTTCACTATTTTTTAATTCTATATTCTTTCTCAAATACAATAGCTCTAATTCAATCTAAGTTGGATCAATGTAAAATAACTTGAGGCCAACCTATTTTGTAAACTTAAAATTTTGTAATGTAAATGACTTGTACATGAATACATGGCCAACCCAATTTTGGAAGATGTTGAAGCATGCATGCAAGTTGTAATATGTCTTCACCTAGGCAGGTTGTCTAGGCTGACCTAGTCATGGGATAATGAAACATCACCTCTATAAAGAGAGGAGTGTCATTTGGCTTTCAAGGGGGGGAATATAGGATTTTGTAGAAGGACCATAATTTTGTGATTTTGATAAGGCGTATAAATGGCCAATTGTAACATATCTATGGTGTGGGAATCCTATCGTCCCATGTAATCTACTAATTTTCATGCTCATTAATAGAAAACTATATGGTCTTCTCTATTTTCCTGCCATTTGATGGTAATATATTTTGTATTCATTTGTGTTTAATTCATTCTTGGTGAGATTTGAGCTTACTTGTTATATCAATACATAAAATAGAAGGATAAATTTTGGTTATTTTGCATGTTATATGGTGTTTTCATGTTTTCCACCCTTCTTCAATTCCTTAGACTCTTGCACCTGATATGTTCATGATTGTGTGGAATACTGATCATTGCATTTTAGTTTAATTTAATCTCATCAGGGTTGTTAGATACAGTGGAACAAATACAGAGGTTGACCATTTTTGTTTCATTTATTTTGTTCTACCCCTAACTTACCTCCTTTTGCATTTTATTTACAACCATTATTGGTTTAGGATTAGTTCTAGGAACCCTAAAACTTAAAATATCATATCTATCTAAACAGAGACCTTATCAATCTGAGCCAAGAGGAAAAATCTATCTATCAAGAGATCTTATTCATTGGTCCAAGTTCATTTTACTAGCACAGGCCCCTTGAAAAATAATTCACATTATCCCATTAAGTTACCCCAACACGCTGAGACCCAGAAAATAGGGACCTTGGAGGTAATTAACCTTTCAAGTTGGTTTCCTTTTTAGGAGAAGTAGAGCGATCATCATTCTACTTGAGTTGATGTGATAAAATAGTAATCAATAGAACTAGTGCTAGAAGGATGGCATGTTCAAAACTAGACCATCTAAGGGTTCCCCATTTGGGCAATAGAGAAGGTTGACCAGATCTTCATCTATTGGTAGAACAAGTTTTGAAGATCTTACACAACATAGAAAACCAAGGAGTGATTTGGGGAAAATAAATAGAGGACAAACCTAGTCAAGAAGTCATGTTAGCACACAAACCCTAGGTGCTTCCCCTATTGCAATGCAAAGAGTATCCATCGATTTTTTCAATGAGAATGAATCCTCTCTCAAGCTTCCTATTTCCCTTCATGAGCTACCAAGAAACCCTGAGAAGTTTTGCCCTAAATTCATATATGGAGAAGGTAGGAACACAGAAGAACATATTTTGGCATTTAAAGATGCTTGCATTAGGGATCACATAAAACATCAAGATGTGGTATTAAGATTCGTCCCTTATTCTTTAGGAGAGGTGGCTTATTCATGGTACTTAAAGTTTCCTGCCAAATCTATTTCAACATGGGCTAACGTGAAACTACTTTTATCAATCAATTTAGGGTCTACACTAATCCTTCAATTGTATTCCATCAGTTTGCCACTTGCAAAATGGAACCAAATGAACCCATAACCATTTTCAATGTGATATTTCACAAATTGTACTAAAGAGTTGTTTCCCCTTATATAGTTGATGAAGGATCTACAATCAAGATATACTACAAGGTTGTTAGTCCTATGAATGCGGTATTACTTGCTCAAACAAGCCAAGATCTAGACTCTCTGGCTAAGGTCTATGTTGCAGAAATCACCTTACATCAAGAAATGTATCCCATTGTAGGGGGAGCTTTGGGAAACTTAGCTTCGATTGGTTACCCTAGAATGCCAAATTAGATACAATCCATAAATAATGCCTTGATGAATCATGTTGGTGCCTACCTGAACAGTTAGGTTTCAAGCATCTAAATCTGTAGGTACCCTCCCAAAAAATCCAAAAACTTCTAAGTCTTTGGACCCCCTCAGCATGTTTCAGCCTGACCTGATATTCTTGGGGGGGTCATCATATTTCTAGATATCAGCCTGATATTTCCATGGGGGGGGTCATGTTTCAAATATTGGGTGATCTTAGTCAAGATCACCCTAATGCTATTTTATCACCCTAATGTTGTGGACGTCAGTTTTATATGGGGGTTGATATCTACTTGTCCACCACCCTGATATTTTTGTGGGCAGGTGATATATCACATATCAGGTGATCTTACAAATATCACCCCGATATTGTAACATGTTGGTGATGTCATCAGGATTAGTGGGGTGCATCATGTGGTCTTCGGCATGACAGTTACTATCGGCAGCTTTGCTAAGGATCCCCCCAATCACCAATGAGGATAAGAATGTGATGATGACATGAATATGTATAGGATGGTTCATCGGTGAGGTGTATGGTTTGAATATGCAGGAGGATTTTTCTCTGATGCATCATGATGCCCCAATGAGGTTGGTCATTAGGATGATATTGAATATCAGGTGATGCGGTCATCTGGGCGATGTGAAATATCAAGGTGATATTTCATATCAGGATTATCATGCAGGAGGATCATGATGAGGTATATGCTGCCGTCATTAGGAGCAAAATTACGTGACATCATATGTGTTCATGACCTAGTTTATAAAGTATTGAGGAGGTCACTATGGGATGAATGTGGGATAATTTGTTCTCACATTATTTGAATAATCAAGGTCATATTTCTTGGTGGGAAAAGTTGCAAAATGCATAGTCCACTACATTCCCAAGACCACGGGTTGGTATGCCATTAATGGAGGATGTTACAGGGTATGGGCAAAGGCATGAACAGATCAAGTACCCGATTGAAGATGTGAATCCCCAGGCGGCAGCGCAGGGCTCAAGGCCTCCCTGTCTCCTTTCTCTTCCTCTGCCTGTTACATTCACTGTTTGAGCACAATTTCTCATGATGCACTGTATCTAGTGAATTTTTGAATTGCCCAGTGATTAATGTTGAGTACCTTCCTGCTGTATATAGTAGGCTATGTGACTCATTGTAAGTGTGGAAGACTTGGGCATTTTTGTGTAAATAATGAAGAACAAGGCATTTCCTTGTTGTTGTATCTCATTTTGGGAGTTTATGAGTTGCATCATGAATGTACATTGCAGATATTTTTAGTTTCATGTCATTTTATATAAAAAATGCCCTTATGCATGTGTTTAGCTGCTTGTCTCCATGTGTTGTATGTATTTTCTTCTTTTGAATCTAGTTACTAAGGGTTTCATAGATTCTAGGATATAGGTTTCTATATTGCATGTTTAATCTGTGATATCCATTCAAGGAGTGGATTAAATTGTTTTAGGTTAAGCATGGAGAAGGTTATATGTCAACTGGGATATATGTAAGTAGAGGCAGCTGAATACCCATCCCTGGGTGATGTTTGTAAGGCAAGCATCAATATAACCCCTTGAAACTTGAATGCTAGATGCAATCCATTCTTTTGTATATGTCTAGTTGACTCCTTGCCCTGAGATAGGCACTGGTATGCACCTGGGTTAGTAGTTATGATCTAAAACCCCTTGTCTTGCATCCAATATATAAAATCCATCTTTTCATAACTTCCATCATGTTAGTTTGTAGGAATAGGATTAGGACCCCTGCATACTCTCATCCACAACCTGATAAATATGTCCAAGAATGTTGCCAACCTTGTGATGTATCATGCATATCTTGGTCCACGCATGAGAGTATTCTACCTATTGTTGTCAAGCTAAATCTTTCTATCATTAGGCTAGTCAATGTTACATCTTCAGTTATAGGGATACCCCCCTTGGTGTGGTAGAACTAGAAGTGAAGGGGAGGTAGCTCATGCAACCTCCTATATCTGTTGGCCTAATCTGCCTAAGCATTGGAGCTGGCAAACCCTCTGTTGATTTGGAAACCAACAAATCCTATCCCAGGCATTATTGCTCAAGGGAAAAATTATTTTGCACAACCACAACCCTTGAATCAAATTTACCCTACTCCAATGCTCCTATATCATGGGTAGGGTCAGAATGTTCCTTTAGCTTCTATTACTTTGCAACCATCTAGGAATTCATTCTTTGAGAAGAAAGATTTAAACCAGGCTTCAGTTGTTAACACACCCATGGCTAGTCAAACTGGTTCACCAACTATTGGGTTACATTTAAACAATGATTATAATTCACACAACATCTGAGTTGGAAGCCTTAAAAAAACACTAGCTCAAATGACAAATTAGATTACTAGATTAAAAGTAAACCCTCCACAAAATCAAAATCAGAATAACTTACAAGGACATGGTTTCAATCAGAACCATTCAGAATCACAATTTTCAAAATAGAGGTTTTAATCAATACAGATCGAATAGATAATGGAAGACTAGACCTAACAATGGAGGGATACCTTCCCCTCTAGAGACATCGAACCAAACCAATTCTATGAACTTTACTAATTTAAAACCTATGCCTAATTGGTGCAACATTCATGACATTATTTTCCACTCAAAACTCAATTGCCCTGAAATGGAAAATGTCACAAATAGCTCAAGAAGATCAATAAATCATTTATGAAGGCACTAGTGAACAATTAGGAAACTTAGAAATTACTATGGTTGTAGACACCTTCCTTTTCCCATTCCAGGATGAGAATGGACCTATTGAAGAGTATGATGAGGTTCATACATTTTAGTACCATAAGAGATTATTTTCTGAGGAGTAAAGGTAAAGAACTTCTTACATCTTCTATCCCTTTGAGTAATGATCCTATTCCACCTCACACCAATGCAGATAATAACTTGTCAGCTCCTAAAGGACCCATAGGAGGATCATACAAGCAAAGTTACACACATGCAAGTAAAACATATACTCCATTTGACCAAGGATATGATCTTACAGATGATATGAAAAGACTAAAGCTAACATATCTTTTTATGATGTCTGGTAGAACTACCCTACACAAAGAGAAGCATTGATCAAATCTTTGGATAGGGCTAGAAGATCAACAACATTTCACAAGGACAAAGAAAAGGATAAGAAAACCTCTATGGCTAATTTTTTTGTTTCCTTGTATAGAGGAAGGTCTGGCTCACCACCTTTCTTATTAAGTGTTAGGATCTTTGGTAAGAATTTACATAATTGTCTGGTTGATTTCAGAGCTTCAGCAAATGTGATGCCCTATTCAATCTATCAGAAGCTAGGATTGACTGTTACTAAGACAAGAAAAAAGGTTGTTCAATTAGATAAAACAAAATTCAATGTTGTAGGGTAGGTTAGATATGTACACATTCAATTAGTATCAAACCCCCAAGTTTAGCAACATATTGACATTAAGATTGTAGATATCCCTGAGGTCTACAGAATGCTTCTTAGCATAGATTAGACCAAAAGCCTCAATCGATAGTTTTCTACTAATTTTTCACATTTATGGATGCCATGGAGAGGTGATCAAAATCAAATCAAGATTGAAAGTGAACCTAGATTGAAGTTTATGATTACTAAATACAATGCTGCTAATGAAATTACTTATGCAGATGTTGATCTTGGAACATATAGGAGAGTGGATGGGATTCTACTTTCTTTCATCATATTTGGGATGGATGAAGTCACAAAGGAAACAAAATAGGGTGATGAGGCTAACTTTCAGGAACTCATGAAGAAGTTGGCTCATGATAAGCACATGTTGGGTGACTTGGTAAGCCTCTCTGAATTGCTACTTCCAAATTGGTGCAGGATACATGAAGAATGTCACTATGATATTTCTTTCTTAGCTTGTCTCGAGCTCATCCAAAGGATAGAAACAACAAATACCGATGTAAATAATGGTATTGGAAGTGTTTCCAAAGATGAAAATAAATCTAAAAATAATGAAGACTTTGGGAGGGTATCTCTGAATGTTGTTCAGATTATGATCTCACATGATTTACCCAATGAAGTACCAACTCCCCCATAGAAAAAGAATGTAGAAGGGAGAACATGAGTTCCTTATGATGATATTTTGTGGACTCTAAAATTTGATGGATTCAAGTCAAAGCAAGGATGTGGAGCTAGAGTTGAGTTGATTAATTCAAAAGGAAAACCATCTTTGTATTATATAGATTATAGTTCACTTGCACTAATAATGTGCTTGAATATTAAGCCTTGATAAGAGGATTACTACTCACACAACAAAAGAGGGTCAAACTATGACGAGTGCAAGGAAATTTTGATTTGGTGATTAAATAGGTTAGGAGCCAATATGCCTATCAAGACAAGAGATTGATTGTTTATAAAAATAGAGTCTGGGATCTAATAGAAGATTTTGATGCATTCGACATTAAGGTTGCTCCATGTAGAAGGAATCAAATTGTAGATTCCATGGTAGTAGCTTCTAGCACTTTAGAATCTATGAGAAATTCTAGACTTAAGAGGATCTCAGTAGAACTGGTACCAATTCCAGTAGTCTCAGACAACAGTAAGAACTTCCAGGTATTTGAAGATGATAAACACATATTGGATTTTATTACTAACTCAAGCGTTTTTGAAGCTCAAATTATAGATTAAATAGAAAGGGACCCCTTCAAGTTTTGTGGTTATGGCATTATTAATTTCAAGACAAATAGTATTCCTAGATGGATGATAGAGCTAGAGAGACTATTTGAAACAAACTCTAGGGCTAGACAAAAGGCCTCTGCAAGGGTTGAATGAGGAATATGTTAACGTAAAATGTCCCTGTAGGACTTTTACCTCCTAAGTTTAGCTCCTAGGTCCCTTAGTTTTAATCATGCATCTTAGAAATGAATCCCAAAATAAAATCCCCCAAAACCCATGACAAATGGAACTTAGGGGACATCTCTGAGCTTAATCTAGATGCAAAATAGGTCCCTAGGCTTGGGTTCTTGTGCCGTTGCCCTGCCCTATTTTTTTGAGGTCCCAAATTTGAATGTTAGTTTGAGAGGAACCTCCTGCAACAATATAATGAAAAATGCACAAAATAATAGAAATAGTAGAAACACAGAAGGAATTTATTGATCATAGGCCACTTCGAGGGGCAACCTCCTTTGAGCAAGCTCAATATAATAAATTCATGGATGCCTTCATTGGCCTCAACACATACTTATATACTAAGTCTAATCTAAACAACTATTACTTCTCATGAATGTGGGATAATACAATATGCTCATGGAATGACTTACAAAGCATATGTGTCCAAATGTAATATACTAACAAAGTAAAGAGAAGGGTTAAACATGGGTTCCTAACATCCCCTCCCTCTTAGAAAAGCTTTGTCCTCAAAGCTTAATATGTGGAAATTCTTTTGAATCTGAAGGAGTGGTTCCCATGTAGCATCCTTTGGTTGCATTCCATGCCACTAAATTAAGACCTTTGTGATGGATCAGGAGTGAAACTGACGAGTGCATTTGTCAAGGATTTCCTCCAGCTCCAAAATAATGGATCCTTCATTATCCAGTTCTGGTAAAATAGTTTGTGCTCTGACATTGGTGCCAAGAACTTTCTTTAGACAAGAGACATGAAATACTGGATGAACACAGGAAGAAAGAGGAAGCTCCAATTTATAAGCAACCGACCCAATCTTCTAAAGAACCTTATATGGCCCATAGAACTTCGGAGCTAGCTTATGACACCCTTTGAGTTTCATGGATGATTGCTTGTATGGTTGTAGATGAAGAAAAACCATATTGTCTACTTGAAAAATGTGCTCAAAATGGTGTTGATCAGCTTGTTGTTTCATTTGATTTCTTTCCATGTGAAGATTGTCCTGTAAGATGCGAAGAATCTGATCCCAGGTTTGGAGAACCGTGTCGACTACATAAACTAGTGAACTACTAGAGGTGTATGGAAGGAGAATTGGCATTTCCTGACCATAGACTACTTCATATGGAGTCATTTTAGATGTAGTGTGGTAGGAGGTATTGTACCACCATTCAGTGAGAGGGAGCCACTTTGCCTACTGATGTTGTTTTGAGGTGAAGCAACAAAGATAAGTTTCCAAACATTTGTTGATAATTTCAGTCTAACCATCTGTTTGTGGGTGATACCTAGAACTCATCTTCAGTTTGGTGCCAGTGTGTCAAAATAGTCCTATCCAAAAATGAGTGGTAAAAGTTGCATCATGATCTGAGACAATGGAAGAAGGGATGCCATGAAGATGGAAGATCTGGTCCATGAAAATTTGTGCAACTGAGTAGGCTATATAGGGATGGCTAAGGGAACAAAAATGACTATATTTGGAGAGGCGATCAACCACAACCAAGATCACTATCTGTCCTCCAAATTTAGGGAGCCCTATAATGAAATCCATAGAAATATCTGTCCAAATCTGGGTAGGGATGGGTAAGGGTTCAAGCAATCCATGAAGGAGTGTCATTTCACCCTTGTTGCATTGGCAGGTATCACATTCAGCCACCATCTATTGAATTGCCCTTTTCATTCCCTTCTAAAAGAAGTTACGTCATGCCCGCTCATAACTTTTGAGGAACCAAGAGTGCCCTACTGATGGAGAAGCATGGAGTTCATAGAAGACAGCCTGCTGAAGATCTTTGCTCTGGGGAAGCACCAGACAACCCTTGTATTGCAGAGAAGCACCATCCCAAGAGTAATATGGTACAATAGAGGGGTTAGTGGCCAACTGTTGAATGATTTGAGATAATGAAGAGTCATTGAAATAGCCCTGCTGGACAGATTCCAACCAATTTGGAACAAGCATATAAATAGTTGAAAGGGAAGCTTGGTCATTAAATGTGCAAGAAACAGCATCCGCCACAATATTGTCCTTACCCTTCTTGTAAGTGATCTTATAATCATAACCCATGAGTTTCTTGACCCATTTCTATTGTGTTGGGGAGGAGACCTATTGTTCCAGGAAATAGTTTAGACTCTGGTGATCAGTCTTGATGCAAAAATGATTCCCTAGTAGGTATGGATGCTACTTCTATACTGCATGTAAAATAGCCATCATTTCCTTCTCATATGTAGAGAGTACTAAATTCTTGCCAGAAAGGGCTTTGCTGGTGAATGCAATGGGATGTTCTTCTTAAAGGAGAACAGAACCAATTCCATTGTCGTAAGCATCACTTTCAATGGTGAAGGTCTTGGAAAAATTTGGCATAGCTAGAAGAGGTGTAGTACACATATCTTGTTTCAATTTTTCAAATGCACACTCAGCAGCATGTGTCCAGATAAAAGCATCCTTTTTTAACATAGCTATTAATGAAGCTACAATCTTCCTATAATCCTTGACAAACTTGCAATAGTAACCAGTCAGCCCCAAAAAACCATGGAGGCTCTTGAGTGTCTAATGATGCAGCCAATTTTTTATGGTATGTATTTTTGCAGGATCCACTCGAACCCCTTAGGCTGAAACAATATGCCCAAGATACTCCACTTTCACCTGGCCAAAAATACATTTAGACTATTTTGCATAGAGATGATGATCAGAGAGAAGTTGCAATATGAGATCCAGATGTTCAAGATGCTCAGCCCATGTTTTACTATAGATGAGGATATCATCAAAGAAGACCAGAATGAATTTCCGCAGGTAGGGCCGGAATATTTTATTCATCAATGCCTGGAAAGTTGAAGGAGCATTAGTGAGGCTAAAGGACATGACCAAAAACTCATAGTGGCCATCATGGGTGTGGAAAGCCTTTTTAGGGGTATCATCCTCATGAACTCAAATTTGATGATACCCAGAACGAAGATCCAACTTGGAGAAAAAATGAGCACCATGAAGCTCATCAACAATAGGAATAGGAAACTTATCCTTGATGGTGATGTAATTAAGTGCTCAGAAGTCAATGTAGAGGCACCATGACCCATCTTTTTCCTAAACAAGAAGGACTGGTGAAGAAAAGGAACTAGTACTAGGGTGAATAATACCTTGCTTCAGTAAGTCTCGAACGAGCATCTCAATCTCTATCTTTTGGTGAAATGGGTAGAAGTAGGGCCTGATGTTGGGAGGAACACTTCTAGGAAGGAGCTGAATATGGTGGTCCTCTGGTGATGAAGGTGGTAATCCCACTGGTTCAGTAAAGACACATGCATACCTATCCAAAATTTGTTGTAGATCTGAAGGAGTAGTGGAGATTGTTGATGGTTGCATCTAAATGGAATGGAACTGAGCGATGACACCATGTGAATTCTTCTTAAGAATCTTTTCCATGCGATGTGAACTTATGATGCTAAGAGAGCTCGGTTGTAAGCCCTTCAATGTGTGTTTTTGCCCATTGTCTGAAAACTGCATCCAAAGTTTAGCAAGATCCCATAAGATGGGTCCAAGTGTGCATAACCATTGGGCACCCAAAACCACATCATATCCACCTAAGGGCAAGGCAAACATGTCAGAGTGCAGGTTATAATCTCACATAGAGATGTGTACATTGCGACACTTCCCTTTGCAAGGTAATGTGCCCCCATTGACAATCATGACTTCAAAGTTGGAGCAAGGATGGACAAAACAATCAGCTTGTTTGGTGATCCAAGGGTCAATGAAGTTATGAGTGCTACCAGAATCAATGAGTATTGTAAGAGGGAGCTTCTTGAAGCAACCCTTGACCTACATGGTTCGTTGGGTGGTGACTCCTACTAAAGCATGGAGAGAGATCTCTGGGTGGTCTTCTTGAGAAGCAGGGTCAATAAGCAGCTACTGAGTGTCGACCTGGTCATCCACTATGTCCTGAGCATTTGCATAAACTTCAGTTTCAAGCAGAGAATCCACATCCAAGAGATAGAGCTTTTTCTCAACACATCTATGTCCCCGAGTGAATTTCTCATCACAATTATAATAAAGCCCTTTTTCTCTATGTGCCCGCATCTTTGCTTCAGTCAAATGCTTGATAGGAGTTATTCTAGGAGCTGTCATTATTTGAGGTCATTGGGAAGCCATATTTTTGAGTGGAACAAAATTGGATTTAGATTGTTGTTGAGTTGTGACCTTGTCCTCCACCAACTTAGCCAACCCTAGGGCTTCCATCATTGTGCTGGGATAGAACATTTTAACCTCAAAGTGAATTGCATCCTTCAGACCACTGACAAAACAACTCCTGAAGAAGTCATCAGACAATCCCTCTGTGTGATTGGCCAATTTTTCAAATTCTATCTGATATTCTCTCATAGTGCCTATTTGGTGTAGTTTAGTGAGTGCTCGTGTGAAGTCATCAAAAGCACTAGGGCCAAATCATTGCAAAATGAGTTTGCAAAAATCTATCCATTTTGGTTCTTCAAGAGCCTTGATGTACAACGAAACCATTGAAGGGCTTCATGTTCCAAATGAAAGGATGCAAGTAGGACTTTGTTGATATCAAAAGTATTATGCAGACTAAAATATTGTTCTGCCCAGGATCATCACCATTGAAGCAAGGAAAATCAAGCTTCAGCCCATGAAAATTGCCAGAAGAAGAAAATCTAGTGTCTGTAGAAGACTCTAGTCACCATCTATTATTCATGGTTGAATGCCAAAGATTGAGGCCATGAATTTTTTCATCCAAATCTTGGAGTTTGGTCTTGAGGGCTGCAAGTTCATGCTCCATGTTTTTGGCTCCTGCGCGGGTGACAACCATAACCAAGAGATTTTTTTTTTTTTGGGAATGGGTAGAAAAATAAAAACGAAAAACTTTTTTAGTAAAGGAAAATTTGGATTTGTGAAAAACTTTGATGGGTAATTAGGGTTTGACTAGGTTTTGGACACTTTCTGAGGGAAAGTGGAGAAGAAAATGGGGATTTTAGAAGCAGGGTGAAAGAATGGGAAAATTTGTCCAAGAGGAACAAAAGAGCAGAAATATGAAATGAACACTGTGGAAAAATTTGAAGGCTATTGAGTGAGAATTGAAGTTATGGCAAATCCTAAAAATAGACAAATGTGGGATTTCTAGCTTTGATAAGTAGAATTTTAGATAGGGTCCTCAAGGAAGGAAATATATAGAATGAAATTTTAGGGGTTCCAGTAAATTTTGAGAGGAAACGGAGCTAAAGCAAGGAAGATATGGTGAAAAAACAAAAAAAAATTACTTTTTATATTTTTATTTATTTATTTATTTATTTGGAAATGATCTACTAACTGCTCTAGATAGATTCAATCTATGATTTACCATCTATCAATAGATATGGGCTGTAAGTATGTTCAGCTTCCTAAAGGTTTAAGGGAGTCACTTGGCCACCAATGTTGTCTAACAACTTGTGTATTGGGCTAGACCCCTCACTCCACGGCTCAGATAAAATTGATAACCACTTTGCCACAAACGACAACTCTTGGTTTACCTCACAGATGGGAACTAGTCAATCAAGTAGGGGCTGTTGCCCTTTTCACTGGCAAGTCCTCTCAATGGGCCAACTACTTCGGGGTTCCTGTGGTACTCCTCACAATAAGTTTTAGGGCTATGCCCAGGCACTTCCCATAGTTAAGTGGATAGGGATATTCCCTGATCTGAACCTGTAATTGAAATGAACAATATAAATGTGAAAAAGAAAGAACTACTGCAATAATCATAGTGCCTACAAAACAGAAAAAAATTGGCAGAAATTCCACCCAACGAGCCCAAGAAAGTGCTCTGATACCATATGAGAGGAACCTCTTGCAACAATATAATGAAAAATGCATGAAATAACAAAAATAGTAGAAACACAAAAGTAATTTATTGATCACAAGCCACTTCGAGGGGGCAACCTCCTTTGAGCAAGCTCAATAAAATAAATTTGTGGATGCCTTCATTGACCTCAACACGTACTTATATACTAAGTCTAATCTAAACAACTATTACTTCCCATGAATGTGGGATAATACAATATGCTCACAAGATGACTTACAAAGCATATGTGTCTAAATGTAATATACTAACAAAGTAAAGAGAAGGGTTGACCACAAGTTCCTAACCTAGTTGGTGATCATTAAAAGGTTTTCGTTGTCGGCATCTTGAGTTTGAATTATGAAATTTGTAGTGGGAATGCATATATAATCATGTTTAGGACTTCATTTACAAACTAGAAGATGATTTGGAGATTTTAGTAAACTTGTGATTTTAGAGCATTCAAGGCATTCATTGTGTTGCAAAGCATACTTGTGTTGTTGTGTTTGTTATTGTAGATTTGGCTTCATCTTCTCATGGCGTGAAAGAGCTTCATCTCCATGAGAGCTACACCTCTGAGGTGATATCTATTTGTAATTCAATCTATCATTTTTATCATTATTTTTGCCTCTGTCCTATAAGGACATGCACTCTCTATCTAACAACAATGTTGGAAGGCTTAGTGCCATTTCAGGGCTTGACCAAGGCAAGCTCCTAAACACCACAACCCCCAACCCCTCTCTTGTGATTGTAGGTGATAGGTATCAGATCTTGTAGAGAGGAGTTGCAAAGTAGGAGGATCTTGAATTTGAAGAAAAAGATAGAAAATATCACAAAAAGGTCAAGGGTGCCTGCTCTTTTGACCCTTACTTTTGCAGTGCTGGAAATCTCTGAAGTGGTTGTAGTCTAGAGAAGGTTTTGTCCCAAAGTCCTCAGAAAAAGTAGTACGTTGGGCTTGGGTGCCCACCCCTTTGACCCCAGATTTTTTGCATTCTAAAACCTGAAATCTGGTATGTATATGATTTGTATTTAGTGTCTTTCTGTAGAAGGATTTGTCGTGTTTCATCTATTTTTTTATGATTTTGCATAATTAGGGTTGTAGGCTTAATCGAGCTAAGAATTAACAAATTGATCACAAATTCCAAATTTCCATATCATTCCAAGTGATAGCCAACCTGATAGTTGAGTCCTCTTGCAAAATTTGTGATTCAACTCAGTTAAATGTCCTTGATTGTATTGAGTGAAAGGAGGACCTAATCAAACAATCAATCAATCGTATCTTCCCTCTTTTCATACATTACATTTTTGTGAACCCATGTTTTTTCTAAATTTTCACCTTTCTAAGTGTTGTACATTAGATTTACATTAATACATTTCATTCTCATCATCATACATTTGAAAATCTTGCATAAAAATTGAAAATTTAAAAAAAAAAAAACAAAAAAAAGGCATTTTTGGCTTGCATAATTTGCACTATTTTTATTGCATTTCATCTAAAAAATTTAAATATCTAATATTTACATTATATCTGAGATAAATTATAGCATTTCATATTTTCATGATCATTTACCTTGCATTTGCATCTCTCATTTGCTAGGGTTTGCTTGAAATTTTGCATTTTTCATATAACCTAGTAATTCCAAAAGCTAGGGTTTGTAATTAAAATCTTGTTTCAGATTTTACCACTCATTTTAACACTCATTAAAATCTAATTTTGGATTGTAGTTTTTCATCATTGTGTGTGTTTGCATCTACATTTCAAATTTTGCATTTACACATTGTGTATTTCAACAAAAAGAGGCATATTCATTCATATTTCCTTAAAATTTGACTTGCATTGAACGTCATAGGATTTTGGCATCATTTTCAAATCTGATCTGAGTTATTTCACATATTAAATCTGATTAGATTCCATTCATTTGTCATTTTGCATACTTTCATGCCTTAATTTCACTATTAGGGTTTCAAAAATCCTTGCATTTTTACTACATTTTGGCTAATCTTTCATCTACCTTGCAAGATTGGTGTGTTGTGACAAATTTTGCTGCATTATCTAATGGATAAAAAGGTTTTAATTTTCTGCACCTCATCATTCTCATAATTACATTACATATTTTATGTATTTGCATTGAAAAAAGTGAAAAAATTAAGCATTTTAGAAGCATAAACAAGCATAGATGTTGTTTCATTGCATTTATCTTAGATATCTTGCATTTCAAATCTTGTACTCATATTCAAGCATATATTCATTTGTCATTTGAAAATTTTGCATAATTTCATATCTTTGTGTGAAAATTGGCATAGTCTTAATTACACAGTGTGTATTTCAACACTACTTGTTTACACATCTCATTCACATCTTTTGATCAAAACCTTTAAAAATCATCAATTGAGCCTTGTTGTGTTATACTCTTTCCTCCTATCCAATTTGTTTGTTGTGGACTCTATGTGTTATTTTACCCGTTTTCCTCAAACAAGTGTTTTGGTGTGAAAAAATCTCACTTACTTAGCTTTGTCGTGTAGTACTATCCCCTCATACCCGCTTTGTTTATTGTGAAATTTGTGTATAATTGAGCTATTTCAATAACCTTATTTCCTCAAACTTTCATCATGGATACTTCTTGTCATTCATCTTTGGAAGCTTTGTTTGCATGCATCATAGACATTGATAATTTTTCCAAATTTACTCATGAATATCCTCAAGTCTTAAAACAAATTGCATATATCTATGATGTTGATATTTCTATGTGTTCCACATATGAAATCCATTGTTATATATCTGATTTCAATAGTTTCACAAATCTCATGGGAACATATCCTATGATATTAAAGGATCTCACTAAATTCATAGATAGTAATAAATATGTTGCATTGTTTAGCAGTGATGACTTCCATATGTTAGATGAAGCCCTAGATGACTTTCTCCCTATTGGACATTCCACTATGTCTCCTATTGCTAATACATGTGATGGTAACTTAGTTTTACCTTATGATCTCTCTCCCAAAGTTGTTCCCATTTATGAGGACACTTTGGTGTAAGAGGATGAATTTATTGATACATCCCTTAACATTACACCACCATCTCTTCATTCCAATGCTCTCTCTGGCCAAGATGAAGCATTAGTGAATGAAGAACCACTACAATCTCTTTATTCCAATGTTCTCTCTGGCCAAGATGAAGCATCATTGAATAAGGAACCCCCTCCAACAAAGAACATTACATGGATAGATAATGAGCATTCATCTAACAATATTAAAAAGTCTATCCCTACCATAGTGTACGAAGTCTTTATGGATCATCCTATCAATCTTCCTCCTTTAGTTGAATATTCAAGTACTTCAGACATCACTAAGGAAGTGAAGATCCTTGATCTCCCTCCTTTGGTTGAATTTTCAAGCCCCTTGGATATCACTAAGGATGTGAAAACCTTGGATACCTCTCCTTCGGTTGCATATTCTTTGAACATCACTAAAGATATAATCACCAACAATTATCCTCACAAAAACTTACCTTCCCTTCATTCCTATGCTCTCTCTTTAAAAGATGTAGCACTAGTGGATGAGGAAAGGTCTCTCACATTAAATCCCTTACGGATGGATGTCGAGATCACTCAAAACAAATCACTTCTTCCACCTCCTAAGAGGGTAGTGAAAAAGTGTACTAATGCTACTACAATATCAACAAGACCAAAACTATATGCAAGATATCCTGAGCTAATAGACAAGGATTGTCCACCAAGAAATATCCCATTGAATTAGGTAAGTATTTCTCCTTCCTTAAGCCACACTCGTTATAGCACCTATTCTAGTTTCTCTCAAGGGTGACCTCCTAGATATATATGTTGTTAGCATTGTGTTGTGTTCCCCCCGTGATGTGTTGTGTTGTTTAGGTATCCTTGGATGACCCTTGATACTCTTGTAAGGTTAAGGATACCAGGAGACCACCTCTATTGTGATCATTCTTCTATTTATTTCATAATTCTTCTATCTTGCCTCTCTCTATTTTATTGTTGTTTGTCGTGCCTTAGGGGCATAGCGTTGCGGTTGATGATCTAGGGGCATCCTCCTATGTGATGTTCCTAAGGCACTTGTTCTCCTCTTTCATTTTACTATTTATCTTCTTATAGTGATTCTATCTAGTTAGTAGATGATGAGAAACAAACAACTAACTAATACGGACCATGTGATTTATATCTGATGCTTGGCTAGTAGAATCACTCCATGTGATATTTGATGTTGTCTTATCTTTCTAACAAATCATAACAATACATCTGCTCCATGCACATTGATTATTTTTTATCTCGCCTCGTTATTACACTCGATTCTGAGATGCCTATAGTATAAGCCCAACAGCTATACTCAGACTCGAACCCATATGTGTAGCCTTAGTTTCTTTGATGTGACTATTTTCATGCATAGCTTTCATGTTTTCCTTTGGTTATTATCTTAGAGTAAGATTTGTAACCTCTCTTTTTATCTTAGCATATCTTATCATTGTGCTTGTGGGAACATTCGGTGATCATGAGAACATGTTGCCTTGAGGGCATGGGCTTTATAAGAGCTCTTGTTTCCTTGTGTGTTTTCTCTCTACCTTAATGTGCTTGATATCAGTACATGACATCAACCACCTTAAGGTGGGGGCATATATAAGGTAATCAGTCTAATGATTTTGGTACTAATGAAGCATGTTTGTAAGCCCTCTGATGAGGCAGGATGTTGTATCTCCAATGCGAGTCCACATCTTTATCTATATTGCAATCAAAGAAGCACTCCATGGAGGTGGGATAATGTATCTCTTGACCTAGTTTGTATCTTTTTATTCAAAAGCCCTTTGCGGAGGTGGGATGGTGTATCTCTTGAGCTAGTGCACATCCTTTTATTTCAAAAGTCCTCTGTGAAGGCGGGGTTGGATCTTGAGACTATCCTCCCTTAAGTGTGTCTTTGGCAATTGTTGTGGCATAATCCCAACCATCAGGTGTGTCTATAGAATGTTTGAGATGGTGGGACTTATCAATAAGCTCCTTCCATTGCCTTGTTTGTCATGTTTAAGACGTATAGTATGTCTTTCGCATGTTATACAGCGCTTGTGTTTTTTGTGTGTCTTCCGTGTATTTTCCCCCCTCGTGTAGTGTAAAGGGTGTGGCAATGAGTCTCCCCTACGCTTGGGTTTTGTATGGCATGTTTTCCCCCTCGTGTAGTGTAAAGGGTGTGGCAATGAGTCCCCCCTATGCTTGAGTTTTTTATGGCATGATTTCCCCCTCGTGTAGTACAAAGGGTGTGACGATGAGTCCCCACTACGCTTGGGTTTTGTATAGCATGTTTTCTTCCCTCAATGTAGTGTAAAGGGTGTGGCGATGAATCCCCCCTACATTCTTGGGTCTTATGTGTTGCAATTTTTATTTCCATTCATTTATATATATGAAAATAAAAAAGAACTATCAGTGTATTCATTGTGTTTTGTGTGACTACTGTCATGTCTTCATCATGTTTTGTGTGTCTTAAATACTATCTTCTCCATGTATTGCATGCCTGTTACTATCTTCATTGTGTTTGCATGTTTGTGATGTGTTTTCTAATGCTTACCTGAGATTGGGGGCTAGAAATAGTTTCTCAATCTTTGTGTATGCATTAGCCTTAAGTGCCTAGCATATTTCCTGTGTTTTCAACCATACTTTAAGGTATGTATGGGTCATAAGATCATACATACATTAAAGTGGGGGTTGAATGTTATGTCATAAAATGTCCCTCTAGGACTTTTACCTCCTAAGTTTAGCTCCTGGGTCCCTTACTTTTAATCATGCATCTTAGAAATGAATCCTGAAACAAAATCCCTTGAAACCCATGACAAATAGGACTTAGGAGACATCTCTAAGCTTAATCTAGACCCAAAATATGTCCCTAAGCATGGGTACCCCCAACCTTGCCCTGCCCTATTTTATCAGGTCCCAAATTTGAATGTCGATTGGTGACTGTTAAAAGGTTTCCATTGTCGGCATCTTGAGTTTGAATTACAAAATTTGTAGCGAGAATGCATATATAATCATGTTTAGGACTTCATTTGCAAACTAGAAGATGATTTGGAGATTTTGGCAAACTTATGATTTTAGAGCATTCAAGGCATTCATTGTGTTGTAGAGCATACTTGTGTTGTGTTTGTTATTGCAAATTTGGCTTCATCTTCTCATGGTGTGAAAGAGCTTCATTTTTGTGAGAGCTACACTTCTGAGGTGATATCTTATTTTGATTCAATCTATCATTTTTATCATTGTTTTTGCCTCTTTCCTACAAGGACATGCACTCTCTATCTAACAATGGTGTTGGAAGGTTTGAATGTCATTCCAAGGCTTGACCGAGGCAAGCTTCTAAACACCACAACCCCCAACCCCTCTCTTGTGATTGTAGGTGATAGGTATCAAATCTTGCAGAGAGGAGTTGCAGAGGATCATTGCAGAGTAGAAGGATCCTGGATCTGAAGAAAAAGGTAGAAAATATCACAAAAAGGTCAAGGGCACCTGCTCTTTTGATCCTCAGTTTTGCAGTGCTGAAAATCTCTGAAGTGGTTGTAGTTTGTAGTAGGTTTTGTCCCAAAGCCCTCAAAAAAGTAGTACCTTGGGCTTGGGCACCTGCTCCTTTGACCTTGAATTTTCTACATTCCAAAATCTAAAATCTGGTATGTATCTGATCCATATTTAGTGTCTTTCTATAGAAGGATTTGTTGTGTTTCGTCTGTTTTCTTCTGATTTTGCATAATTAAGGTTTTAGGCTTAATCGGGCTAAGAATTAACAAATTGATCAACAAATTTTAAATTTCCTTATCATTCCAAGTGACAGCCAACCTGATAGTTGAGTCCTCTTACAAAAGTTGTGATTCAACTCGGTTAAATGTCCTTGAATGTATTGAGTGAAAGGAGGACCTAATCAAACAATCAATCAATCCCATCTTCCCTCTTTCCATACATTACAGAAAATATGATAGCTTTAACTTGGGTGATGATCAAAACTCACAACATGCATCACACGTGTCATGTCCACATGTGTCATGTGGTCATAACACGAAATATCAAAAATTTTCCCATGCTTCCCTAGAAACCCCCTCACATGCATAAGTGTGCTCGGTGGCGTACACTTAAGGCATGAACAATACAGTTGTCAGTGGGGTATTACACACACGTGCGCACTCCCAAATGCAAGAAGGCCAACAAGGGGGTCATCACGATGTGGTTGACGTCGCTACAAGGGTTAAACTTACTAAGCTCCTAAACCCTAAATTCTGGAAAAATCTGGCAGCATAACGCCTCATGGGAGTGAGTGGGATTTATTACACTAACACTAATCTTGATCACATGGTTTCCTTACTTAGGTTAATCTCTCTAATTACAATGGTAATACAGTTGATTAAGTTGATTGATCATTTTTCAACAAAGCACGATCATCAGTTTTCCTTCATGTTTTCTGAAATTTAATATTAATTTCTCCTCCTTCCAACTTTAGCATTTTCAACAACGTCTGCACATTTGTTCTCCCTCCCATTTCTCTTAAATTTAATTTTGATTGTATTTCTTTATGTTTATCCTATTTTCTTCACGTTTTCTATCAATCTGAGTTATCACTGCATCCTTTACATTATTCCTAATTTCTTGGTAGGTCAGTTCTCTATCAATCAGAGTTATCACTGCATCCTTTACATTATTCCTAATTTCTTGGTAGATCAAATCACTTAAACAGGGTTTACTAACTTTGCTTGATGCAGTCCCCTAGGTTTCCGCTCTAGGTTTAATTCGATGTTGAATTAATTTTGATAATTAATTTGTCCCTAATCAGGATTAACGGAAGGTCAAATCTTACTTAGTTCTCTTAGTCTTTTTCAGAAATGCCACGTATTTTCTCCTCTTTGTTTTCACTTTTATCTTTCTTTCTCTTTTTCTCTCATTTTTCTCAATTGGACGTTTTCTCAATCTACAGGTCGAGTTTACAATGGCCACATATGAAATGCATATGATGGCTTAATTACATTTATAAAGATACACATATCTATATAAATGCAAATAAGCATATATATATAGATATATACATATGCTTATTTACATTTATATTTCTAAGTTCGCTTTTATTAAAAAAATATAAGAATATTCTTCTTTTTCATTTACTTGGTATATTATTTGTGAAAATTATTAATCCCGAAACACAATGTTCCTATAGTTACAAGTAATATATATATATTCTTCTTAAATATTTGTCATATTTTTTTTTTGTTGTCAATAATTGAAAACCCCATTTTTTTTTTAAATGGCCCTTTTTTAAAAAAAAATTATAATAAATAATATATATATTTATATTAGTTTTCTATTGAATTTCAAATTAGGTTTTCTTCTTTTAAAACCTATACATTTTATTTTATTTTAAATAGGGCTGAAGCCCTAAAAATCTATATGCTTTGGCTCATTGGTTGAGCCCTAACCCCCTTTTTTTTTGTTTTGATAGGGCAGAACATTGGAGGGTGGTAGCTCTTAGGCAGAGGTTGACTTTGTGTGTGTGGGGAGCCATAGAGGTGAGCAGGCCGCAGTGGTTGGGACAGGAGGAAACGCAGTGGAGAGTCCACGGGTGTGGGAGAGGCGGAGCTCTGAACAGAGGTTGCAAACAGCATGGAGTGCACAGAGGGACCACGGGTGGGAGACGGGAGCAGACTATTCGGCGAAGGCGGGGTTTAATGTAAGGCGGGGAGTGTGGGTGGGAGCTCTACCCCCTCCCCACACCCTTTGAATAATCATGGTGGGGGTTCGATCCCCCCACCATTCCTTGTAATTTTTTTTTCTTTTGACTATGTTTTCAAACCAAAAAAAAAACTGTGATAATAAATTTATTTCCCCATTGTAATTTTAATTATAAAAACATATATATATATAATTATATACACAACATTTTCACAGTTAACCTGAATTCATAGTTTCATTAATTAAGCACTTAACTGTATAATACAGAATATATACATATATAATTATTAAATAATTATAGTCAATTAATTTGCAGTGCATAATAATGAATTAGTCTATATTGATTTTTTTTTCATACAAATGTAACTTCTAATGCATCTCTAAAATAAACATTATATAAAAGAAACATTATACAAGGATAATTAAATCTATTTTTCTCTTAATAACATTTCAATTTCAAGTCAATAAATTCAATTTAAATATAGTAAGCATATAATTAATTACAATTAAACTCAAATGCATAACTATAACCCAATTTTATTTCTTTTCATAGTAACAAAATTGCACTTCATATTTATCAAATTGATATTTCCATAAGTCTTATAATGAAATAAATTTTAACAAACTTGTCTACCACAACAACTAACTCTCAACTTTACTAATTGAATTATTAGGAAATAACAAAATTAATATCCTTTTAAAAACAATTTTTTCTTTTTTCCTTTCTCATTTCAAAATGGTAATATTGATTTTACAAACTAAAACTATCATTTCAATGAGAGAGGATTTTTTTCTCACAACTCAAGAAAAAAACCAAATATTACAACAAGAGAGAGAGAGAGAGAGAAGTTCTCCTCTTAAAATCAACAAGGGTGAAATTCCTTAATAAGACCAAGCTCTTCTCAAGAGCCTTAAGAGTAAAGGAAAATAAAATATTTTCCCAAAAAAGAAAACTCTTCAACTTCACTATAAGCTCCATGAAAACCTGTATAACACACAATGGAAAGAAACACCACACATCCTGCTCTCCTCCCTACCATAGACTCGCAAGAGGGTCACTCCCGAGCTAGGGAGATCATCCACACACCAAAGGGACCTCAAATCCACATCACAACAAGGCAAAACAACATTCCAAAATACAAAATACACCCATGGATATTTACACAAACACAAACTCAACCAAAGTGAGTTTAAAAAGGGGTAGGAGAGTGGACACACTCAACTCTAGAGTGCCACCCTTCAAAATATTTCAACACAAATTTCTCATAGCCTCAAGCCAACTTGATAACAAAATTTCTAAAGGTATTCATATTTTGGCTCTCAAGCCATGTGACAAATTTACTCAAAATTTACACACAATGCCCTCAAGGCTTTCAACATCCAAAAAACAAGGAAATGAACTCGAAGAGGATCACTCCTCCCCTACCCCACACTTGATGAGCATTTCTCCCAAATGGGAGAAGCTCTTTCAACACCCTACAAAACGTTCCCACAATAATAAAATATAACACAAGCAAAACACATCTCACACATTCATCATGCAACAAATTTAAAATACAAGGGGAAGGCCTTAGCCTTGAAAACCAACCTTTAAAGCCCTAATAATGGAAGAAGTTGATGTAGAGCTCCTCTAAAGTCTCCTCCAACCTAAGCCACCAAACTCCCTCTATCCTTTTTCCCCAAGAAAAATTTCTAATAAACAAAATTCTCAAAAATTCAACAACCTTTCTCCCTATCCCAAGTGGGATTAAAATAACCCAATCCATGAGCTTAGAGGAATGGGGAGGTGACACTTGTCACCTCCTCACTCTTCCTCCCAACTACTATTGTGTCCCAAGGGATGGGTGTTGACACATGTCACTCACCCATCCCCAAAGTCTTCCTTACCCCTTACCACATGTCCTCTCTCCAACACATGGGAGAGAAAAGGGGAGTTAAAGAGCGGAAGGGTGACACATGTCTCCCCTTCCTTCCCTCTCATGAAGGACCACACAACTCCATGGGGACTCTCACCAATTGTGAGGAAGACTTGAAGTCAATTCCTCCACAATTGGTGGATATTGGAGTCATCTCTAGCCTTGGGAATTGAAAAGGGATGGGCTTGAGTGTTGGTGCCACTCATCCTATCCCTCCCATGCCTCCAAATTCGTCACTTAACTTTAGTGTGAAGTTAAGGTGACCATACGCAGGTTTACCAAGGGTTACCCAAGTCAAAAGGGACACTAGACCCATGGGGTATAACCCAAGGTCAACTTTAACCTAGTTAGGACACCCAAGGTCAAGTTAAAACACAAGAAATGGGTCTCAAAAATTTAAAATTTAAAAAATAAAATTCAAAAACAATTCTTACAACACAAATCATAATTCAATTTAAAATAGGGTGGACCTAACCCATTCAACCTCATGTAAATTAACATTACAACATTACATCATACACAGAATTGATCTCGGTTCCTCGTGGAACCAGATCAGCTTCACAAGGGATTACAACATAAGGTGTGGGATAATCTCCAGTATCTGTGGTTTGTTAGCAAAACCTACGCACTCAATTGCAAAGTTAATTCCACATATAAATATCATAGCCGAAGCAATTCAAAACATGCATTCCCATAAAATACCACAAGTTCTCATAAGCATAAAGGAAATCACATTACAATTTTCTATCTAACATCACCTAATTAGTTTTCCTGTAATGTAAACATTAATCCAGCATCACCCAATTAGTTTTCCTATAATATAAACATCTATTTAACATCACCCAATTAGTTTTCCTATAAAATAAACATAATAAGGTCTAAAAGTTTAGGAATCTGGGATCAACAATCCCACAAATATAAAAGTATCAGCAACACTAAGATAAATAGTCACATGAACAGAATGAAAAATGTAGGCCTCACAGAGAGAAGGAATAATCAAGCTCTAAAGGATTTCAAAGAGGTAATCACCTGGGGGTATGAGGATTTAAAGACAGTTGACACATCCATCATCACTCACACTATTCCTCTAAAACCAAGCTCCAAACCATCCAGATAGAGACAAAGGCCAATGAATGCATTACTCGAGCCATTGATTTATAAGGAAGTACAAAAAATTATTATCAGCCAAAATCATATTTTTAGTAATGCATTCAACTTGGGGAGCTAATTTAGTTATAGTCAGGAAGAAGAATGGAGAAATTCGGTTGTGTGTCAATTTAGAACCTGAATAAGGCATCAGAAAAGGATAACTACCCTTTGCCTTCTTTGGATGAAGTATTATATTTTTTTAATGGATCTCAGATGATGTCTTTTCTAGATGGATACTTAGGATGCAACTAAGTCATGGTTAATGAAGAAGATAGTTTGAAGATTACTTTCACTTGCAAGTGGGGAATCTATGCATACAAAAGGATACCCTTTAGACTAACCAATGTAGGTGCCACTTTCCAACATGATATGGACATTGCTTTCAAAGGATTATTTGGTAAGTGCATTATCATTTTTATGGATGATCTTACAGTGTTTTCAAAGAATAGGTTGGATCGTGTTTCATATTTGAGAAATATTTTCTAGAGATGCAAAAAGTATGGCATTTCTCTTAACCCCAATAAATGTGTATTTGGGTTCACTTAGGGTAAATTGTTGGGTCACATCATTTATGAAGAAGGTATTTCTATTAACCCAGAAAAATTTTTAGCTATTCAGTAGATCTCTTTACCTGGCAGCAAGAAAGAGCTGAAATCATTTTTTGGCAAGATTAATTCTGTCAAAAAGTTTATTATTGGTTTTACTGAGATAGTGAAACCCTTGAACGACATGCTTAAAAAGGATGCTAATATAGAATGGAGCTTCGAGGCTAAACAAGATTTCTCAAAAATTAAAAAAACTCCATTTCTAATGCTCTTGTTTTGATTAGTCCTAATTATAAGATGCCCTTTTACATATATTCATTTGCCTCTAATAATGCATGTGCATAGCTTTAACTTAGAAGAAGGGTGAAGGAGATGAAAGGCCCATTGCCTTTATGAGTACTCCCTTTACAAATGTCGAAGTTAGGTATTCCTACATGGATAAAGAGGCTTTTTCCTTAGCTAGGGAAGTTAAGAAGTTCAGGCACTACATTCTAAGGAGCAAAGTCTTTGCCATTGTTCCTGACCAAGTAGTGAAGTCCATATTGATGCAGAATGAGTTAGGAGAAAGGTGTGGTAAATGGATGCTTATATTACAAGAATTTGATCTAGACATATAGCCTATGAAATTAGTGAGAGGTTATGGGCTATCTAAATCATTGGAAAAGTTGGACCAATAGCTAGTGTGTCAGCAATATTCAGTGGAAGCTATCACTGCTAACCCATGGTATCAAGACATAGTGTACTATTTGTTGAACAATAGGTGTCCTGAACATCTGAATTCCACATGAAGAAGGGAATTTAAAATCAAGACCAGAAGATACATGATCAAATCATGCATTCTTTACAGAAAGAACTATGAAGGAATATACTTAAGGTGCCAGAATATAAGTGAAGTAGATCAAGTGATGAAATAATTTCATGAAAAGTTTGGGATGAGACATGGATCAGGTGATGCTACAACTCATTAGATTTTGAGGGAAGGATACTATTGGCAACAATTATTCAAAGATACTCATAAACATGTGAGGAAGTTCCATGTATGCCAGACATCTACTGATAGAGAGAGGAATCCGACTATGCCCCTATAGCCAGTGTATGAGGTAAGACCACTTTCCTGATGGGGCCTAGATTTTATAGGTGTAATTAACCCAAACTCTTCTACAGGACACAAGTTTATCTTGACAGTGACATATTACTACATAAGGTGGAGTGAAGCCTAGACATATAAGGATTGCACTGTTGATACCATAATCAAGTTTTTAGAAGAGCATATCATCACTAGGTTTGGAATGCCATTGGCTCTGGTATGTGTATTTGAACAAGAGGTAATGATTAAATTTTCATCCAATTATTATCCACATGGAAATGGTATTATTGAATCTACTAATAAGAATTCAATTGATGTAATTAAGAAATTGTTGGAAAGAAATCCTACGGACTGGCATACTTAGGTGAAATTTGTACTATGGGCTGATAGGACTAGGATTAAGGATTCTTTGGGTACATCACCATACCATTTACTTTATGGATGCAACCCTTTTTTCCCTATGAACTTGAAAATTCCAACCTTGCAATTCATGAGAGACTACCTAGAGGTTGATGATAAGATAAATGCCAGACTGTTGAACCTTCTTAGCTTAGAAGAGAAAAGAGATCTTACATTAGAACACTTTGTGAAACATTAGGCAGTGGTCAAGACATGGTTTGATAAGGAAGAAAAATTCAAAGCTTTTAGGGTTGCAGACCTAGTCCTCCTTTGGAATAAAGCTAGAGAAAAGAAGGGAGACCACTCTAAATTTGACAAACTTTGGTTGGGACCCTTCCAAGTTACAAAGAATCTTAGAGATAATACTTTCAGAATTAGTTCTTTGAAAAGAGAGCTTGTCCCATTACTAGTCAATGGGAAGTACCTCAAGTATTATTTTGTTGATTAAAGTGTTAAGGGGACTCCTTCCCCTCTATATATAGTAGAATAGGATTTTTTATTCTTTTGTTTGCTTATTTTGATGTTTAGATGTATGCTTATTTTTCTCTTTATTTGATTTCTTTTACTTTTACTTTCAATCTTAAGGTCATGTGTCATGTTTTCTTGATGTTCTATTGCTTTGATCCACCACTCTTGTGCTTCTTGGGGGTTACATGAGTTATGAGATGGTCATAGCTTCATTCTTGTATGGTTTTAGATGTCCAATGATAGGTGGAAACTTGCTTGGGAATTTTATATTTCACATCTTAATATTTCCATGGTAATTTTAGGGTTCATGGTTGTAGTTGGGTATTGGGTGAAAATTTATCTTAAGAATCTATTGTCAGTGATCTAGTTCCCAAGTTAGTAGTCAAGTAAATTTGGGATGGCTCTTTCATAAGGAAGGAAATAGTGGAAAAATTTATGAATCCAATATTGAAAAGGAACATTATTGAATAAACCATGGATCTAGAATCAAGAGAACAAAGGAAGATTATAAATAGAAGACCCTACTATAAAAAAATAAAAATAAAAAAGAAGAAGATTCTATGCAAATAATAATAATAATAAACAAAGATTTGGGATATTCAAAGAAGAGAGCCCAATCAACTAATGGAAGGAGATGTTTGAAGAATGAAGATGCTCTAGAAATAGGAAAAGTCAAAATCCCAAAATAATAATCATAAACAAAGGAGAGAAATAATAAATAAGCTGTACCACACTGGATAGATTATCATGAATAGGGGTACCATGCAAAATTTGGGTGCTACCACAATAATGGGTTACACTTTTTAGGACATCCTGATTTTTGTAGAAATCACATATTTTTAGAAAATATAATGGTTTAAGCCTTGAAAGGTTCCATTTAAAGGATGTTAATTGAAGAGGGTTTGATCAAACCCCCTTAGATTCAAACCCCCTTGGATAGAACCCTGCTAGTTTTAGACCATACCTATAATGGAGTCTCCTCTACACCTATCAAAATGCTGATAAAAAACCACTTTTGATTTACCTTTTGGGGGATCAAATGAATTCATTTAAAATTTATGTTTTGTAGATATGTAGTCCTTATTATAAGCTTCCCAAATAGTATAATTTTCAATTTATTAAATTGGATTATTATATTTATTTGTATTTCTTGTGAATGTAGATTTTTCAATGAACATCAAGGTCTTTGTTTCACACATACAAAAAAATAGGAAAATAGAGGAACAAAATTCTAAAAAATACATGTCCTCTAGGTATTGATGTCCTTATTCCAACAAAAAACAATTGAATTATGATACATACAAAAAAAGTTATGTTAGATAGAATATACCTATGTCTAAATTATAATTGGTTTGACTTCAAAACCTAATTAAAAAAATATATTCAACAAAACATTATGAAACCAAATGCATCCTCTAGATATCGGTGTTACCAATCTAAATTTAAAAGAATCAAAATTTTATCCTTCGTAGAAAAAAAGTTATGTGCAATAAAATACACATCACTTTAAAAAATGTTCTTTTTCTATTAAAAACTAGTTATCAAAGGAGACACAAAAAATTTTACAATTTAACTCCAATTTTTTTAAAAAAAATATATTTAGAATCTACAGACAAAATCTCACAAATCACTAGTTCACATCATCTTCAAATTGCTAACGGTTTAGTGGCTATAGGTGTAAGAAAGTGAATATTTAGTTCAAAATGTTGATTTCAATGTCAAATTTGGCCAAAAAGTGTAACCCATTATTATGGAATGAACAAATTTGTCAGAGGATCTCAAGGTTAGAATCCATGTACTTAGACTATGGTTTATTTATGGACTGATAACTAGTGTAACTCGATTGCCTGGTCTGCGATGAGGATCCTAACTTTCCTTAAGGAAAGGAATGAATGCATCTACACACACTTGGATCTTTGGGTAGTAGATGCTTGGATTTGGTTCTTTTTCAACCCGTCAGCAACTAGTTGTGTAAGGAGCATTTTCAAGCTAATTTCTAGGTGATCAAGAAGGTTACATCAAATTTAGTTTCTTAAATGCTTATAGCATTTGGTTGGTTGGTTTTCCATTTGTTTTACTTCACACACACACACACACACACACACACACACACACACACCCCATTTTGACAAATGTGGACCCTCTCCCTCTTCTTGCACTTTTTGTCTTTCATTTGATTTTTAGTTTCTTGGGACTTTTTGTTACTTTGTATTGATCAGTCTTGCTTTCCTTTGATTTCAGTCTTACTTGTTTTCTATATCATTGAGTAGTCTATTTCCTTAACTCTTTTTCTTATTTCATTTGATTTTCAATAGTTTTAATCTTTCCCTTTGTCAAAATATCAGGGTTTGTCATTTCAGCGTTATAGTAGAATCATCCACAAAATCTTGACATTTGCATGTTGCATGGTGAAACTTTGGCCTATCAAGGTTTATCATTTTAGCATGATAGTGTTGTGTGGTTACACAACACACCCCATTTTGACTTGACAAAATAGAGACCCAACTTTTTTTTGGCTTTGCTTGTGTTTTCTGCTTGCTGGCGGGGTGGTAAAAGTAAGATAATGCAGATGATCATGCATAAAGGGGACTAGGTAAGTCATCATGATGAGGTCAGTTTTTTCAAAGTTAATATTTCATGTCAATAGCCTCATGGGTAGATAGAGTACAAAATTTTATGCAGGTTTACCTTTTGGATCACCCTGATATTCCTTAGAGAACAAAAGTTATGGTGAGTCAAAGTCCTGGTCAAACCTGATATTCCAAGGGGAGGATCATATTTCTCAATATCAGTCATATTATAAAAGATCACCCCAATCTAATATTATCACCCAATAAAATCATTTGCTCTGAACATCCAAATGTCAACTTTATGTGATAACAATATCTACCCGGCAAACAATGTCATATATTTTGCGAGGGTCATATTCCTGAATATCACCCGATATTTAAATATCACCCTGATATTTGAATATCGGCCTGTCGCAAAATATCACCCTGAACCAATATCCTACTGACGTCATCCAAACTCAATAATCAAAGAAATAAACATACCGATGATGTCACCATCCTTTTTACCTCGCAGAGGTATATTTCCAAACATGACCCTTCCTACATAACATGACGGTGACGTCATGGTGCGACAACAATGAACCAAGTCTTTATCTTGTTGACGTCACCCCAATATTTCAACAGGAGGTCATTTTAGTCTAGGGGGTGATATTATAAACATCACCAGACATTCTAAACATCCCCTGATATTTTGAACATCACCCAATATTCTCAACCCAACCCGATGTGTCGACATCGGTCCTTCCACTTAAAACGGATGATCATATTATACTAAGGGGGTCATATTTTGAATATCGCCTGATATTTGAATATCACCCTATGCCTTGCTGCCATAACATTAAATGTACTCAGAGGTGGTAGGTGATTCCTACTAATTACGAACCTGATACATACACCTGGCAGGATCATGCAGTTACGTACAAGTGAATCAACTGTGGCATTTAATTTGCCCTAAGTGACCAGATGCATAGGTTTAAAATGAGTTTACCAAGTCATTTTGTATTTACCTTGACATAAACCAGTTTTAATAGAGAACTAAGCTTCTGAACCCTCTGACGAATAACATCCGGATGCCATAGTTTACACCAAGCAAAGGTCATCAGTATCAGGATCACTTTCAGACAATCATTAGCATAATCAAGAGGATAAGCGCATCAGGAAAGTAATTTGAAGCCCTCTAGTTGTCATCTTTCACATATCCAGGTATCATGGTGTTTACTAGTTTGAAGTTATGCATATCAAGATAAACTAGATGAGGACAACTATAGTATGCATGATGATTAATAAAAATATAGCGTATATGCATGCATGTGGTATAAAATTGTAAGACAGACCAATTTTGTTAATTGCAGGCATCCATGGCAGACAAGCAGTTAGTTAAGTCAGAGGCAGAATTCCTAAAACCGATGTTTGCTCATCCTGAGGCTGTTCAATTCAAATATAGAGCCATTATAGATACACACCAGGGAAATATAGATTTGGCTGCCTGGTCAGTTAAAATGAGTGATGAGAAGAATAACAGCACCCTGCTGGATCCAATTTTTGTATCTGGGATGTGGAATGCAGTTGGTTTCCCGTATTCCATGGAAACCCCTGAGCTAGTTATTGAGTGTGTAAGAAACTATAACCCAAAAACAAGGAGGGTAGAGAAGCATGGCAGAATATATGCTGATCTTTCAATCAAGGGTATTGCTGCCACTTTCAGTTTTCCATTGGGCAAGAAATTTGCCAACATAGATTTGAGGAAGTCGGAAGCAGAATATGAGAATAACAAGAAGTCTACTAGGAAGAAGATGTATCAATGGAGGGTGAAGAATAGTCCTTATCCTGCAGCAGCTAAACTTCCTGTGCATTTATATAAATTCAATTTTGATGATGAGTACCAGTACATGATAACATTGCTAAGTAGAGTGACAGGCCAGCCTGATGCTGGAAGTTTTAAAGACTAGATGTATGCAGTCATCCTGATGTGCCTCTACACAGATAGCAGGCCAATGTGGGCCAAGATGATAAGTGATGCTCTAGATGAGCAACTGATGAACCTAGGAGGTCCGGATTGTTCCTTCTATATGACCTCATACATAGTTTATTCATGTGCCTATAAGGGTACATTTGATGCATTGATTATAGATGGAAAAATTGGATGCACAACCAATGATGCACACATATGGGATCATCATCCCTAACTGTAAAGAGTGAATTACCTCCAGGATTACAAGCTGGTAAATGATGCATTCTCTATGCACCTGGTGAGAACAATGGAAGAAGATAGAACCAAGAGACTGAGCATGGAGGCTCAGGAAGTTATCTACAGGCATGGAGCCTAGTTTATCCAATTTGCCACTTTCTCCTATACAAGAATCGAAGGTTTTGAAGAAGAACCCCTCATGCTCCCAAGATACCCCACTAATGCAGTAGTTTTAATGGAGTTCATGAGGCAAGTGGCTACAATACTGGATGCTTACAAAGCAAGTAACAAACTCCCACCAGTATTGTTTCTAGTGACAATGGGTTGGTATATGTGCCCAGACTCTAAGAACATTAAGAAGGCCATAACTGGTTTAAAGATGATGAATTTCTAGCCATTTCCATTGAAAAGATCATATGATCCATATGGGAGGATTCAGAAGATCATGGGAAAGCCTATCCATAGAAGAAACCTTGAGGACTTCTAAGTAGATTGTGAAGATGAAGCTAAAGCCAAAAGAAGAAGATACCAAAGGCTTACACTTAAGCAAATCAAGACTTTTGATTGCATCTCCATTCTAGCACAACTGAAGAAAGATGATGGAATGATAATGGCTAATGAATATGAAGAGAAAAAGATATATAATGATACCATCTCTGCACTGGATCTCACTATACAGGAGGATATCTCCTTAGATCCATTCACAGGTAGGATATTACAGCTAACCCAAGCTTGGGTGGATGAGCAGATAAATGCATTGAAGAAAAAAGGTGTTGTTGTCACGGTGGACAATAAGAAGAGAAGACAAGAAATTGCTGAAGATGAATATGATGACTTCTTAATTGAGAAGAGGAAATCCAAAGGAGAAAAGGCACCACCTCCTGAAAAGAGCAAGAATTCTTTAAGAGGTAAGAAGACTGATACTGAACCCAAAGGGGTTATAGTGGAAAGAATGATAGTGCCTGCTGAAGATGTATCAGGATCAAGACAAATATTAGCATCATCCACACCGCCTCCTCAGGATAAACAAAAGGCCAAATAGATCTAGAGGCCAACTGCACAACCTACTATTGCATATGAGGAGGATCAAGCCTCACATAAGAATAAAGAGAAAGATATTCCTTTAGAAGAAGAATCTGAAGAAGAGGAGGGCCCTATATCATTCACAAGGAAAAGAAAAGTACCTCGGGTTGTAGCCACTACACCTAAGAAACCAAGGACTTCTATGAGAGGTGAAATAAAGCAAACTCCCATAATGTTGAGGGGAGCAGGTGGGGAAGTATTTAAGAAGGAATTGCAACATAATGTTCCACTTCCCACCATTGTGAAGTTTAAAACTAAACAAGAAGAAGAACAAGTAAAAGGAACATCTAAAATACTTCAAAGTGGTCAAGTCTCATTAGATGAGACAGTCGACCTATTTGATGATGAGGTGGTGAAAGATGTAACTTCACAAAGAATGGAAACCCTTACTGTTGGCACTCGGATAACTCCTCATGGAACTTCATCAGTACAAACAGTGTTAGAGGAGATGAAGCAAGTGGAATCAGGGAAAGAGAAGAGCCCAAAAAAGGTAGCCCAAGAGATGGGGCTTGACACATTGATTGAGCAAGTAACCAGTCCTGCAGTAATTAATCTCACCTATAGACAAGATGCAAGTCCTAAAAATCAAGGAGGTACTCAGGATAGAGAAGAAAATGTTGAGGAAGTAAAGATGGCAGAGATAGAGAGCCACATTTTGGACATGGGTGAGCAACAACAAAAGGAAGTACCTGTTGGACCCAAGATAGTTGAAGTCTAGGATAAGGGAGGAGAAGAAAGGGATACATCAGACGATCCTGCCCTAAAAGTATAAGAAGTAATTATTACAGCTGCAGAACAAATTATAGTTCCAGATCAGGTTGCTATACCTAAGATAGATACAGGGACATCCACAGAAGCTAACATGCCTCATGATGAGGAAGTCACCAAGGTGGATGAGACACCCATAGAGGAAACAAAAGATCAGGATCAAGATAAAGACGAAGATGATCAACAGGATCAACCTCCAGAAAAGGAAGTTCCTCAACAAGAGGATATACCTAAAGATCACCTTCATGAGGAACGTCATGAGGAAGAAAAAAGAAGATCACCCTCACCATCGAACATGACGGTGGATACCGAAGATCAGGGTGATCATCATGATAATGATAGAGACCAACAGTCAAAAGATCCAATTCCTCGATGGCTTGAAAAAGAAATTGAAGCAGAGTTAGCCATAGGGATACAGGAATTTGATGTATCCACATTATTTACAGAAACCCTGATAAAGCCAAAGAGGAAGGCTAGAATAACTTCTGCAATAAGAAGGGATCCTATAACTGGTAGAAGAACAGCCCAAGTGGCCATCCCTACAGCAAATAAAGAGAAGGGCAAGATCACTCTAGATGTATTCCAGATTAATATAGTGGATTTGGGATTTGCCAATGAGGATCAGGAAGGCCAAGAAGGTAAGGACATAATTGATTCATTGACCCAGAAGGTGAAAAGGGAAAAGGAGAAAAATAAACAACACAAGGAGAACATTGCTCAGTTACATACTTACATAAAAGCATTAATTGACCCTGACAATACATCTAATGATCATGCAGTCCCATTGACTACTATTTCTCAAGATAAAGTAAATAAACTGGATCTCATTAAGCATGAGTCATCCATAATGAGAAAGTGGATGTTATCCACATTTGATGAGGTAGAAGAAGTGGTAAAAGCCTCTTTAAAGAGATGGAATTCTTTAAGTGTCTCCAGGAGAAAAGTTGATAAATTGCAGATGGAGATCAGGAAGAGGTCTTTTCAGCTAGAAATTTTTTTGACAATCTTGGAGGAAATAAAGAGAATTGACCCTCAAATTCTCATAAGCAATCAAGTGCTAAATAACAATAATGCACTGTTGATAGACATATGGTACAAGGACATCAAGTTTGAATGTGATGTACTTAAAAGATGGAATAGTAAACTAAGAGATATCGACATGAAACTACATGATATGATGTCATATGAAGCTGAAATTTTAGAAGTACTGGAGGGAAAGGCGGAAGGCAAAATAGAAAATCAAGATGAGGAGTTTGCAATTAAATCTCTACATAACAACTTCCAACAGGAAGCTGATGATCCCTTAAACACTTGACAGAAGAAACTATGGATAAGATCATGATGATCAGGGTCAAGATGGAGAATTATAACGAGACATCCAGCAGTAGGAAAAGTAAATTAGAGAATCTCCAAGGCAAATATCAAATGCATAGGCATGCCACCATCAAAGCAAAAACTCAAGATGGCGAGGAGATAGAGAAAATAGTACAGTCATATGAAAATATCTAGACATCCATGTAGGTCCATGTACAAGGAGAAGCTCATCAGGATGATGAAGATTTTGAAAGTGATGATACTAGTGTACATCATGATGATGATGAAGAACCTGATGAAGGTACACCATAAAGAGAACGCAAGCACATCAAATACTTAGGAAAATATGAGTCACCTAGATGGTTGCCAGCTGGCAATCGGTGCCGCAGGATAATGTTGACAAAGTCAAAGAGAAATGTGAACCGTAGATCTTAAATAGATAAATCTTGATCATAGATCAATTGTAACCGCTCCCTCATCTTGTTCTATAAAAGGTGTAGGGATGCCTCATTTTAAAACATTGGAAACTTAATTGAAATCTATTTGCTGAAATATTCAGGGCTCATTTCAAAGTTGTTGTATACATATATGTTCTTGCATACTTAATGAAGGAGAAGATTATTTTGATTACAATCCATCATAAATCCTGAGTAATCAGTGTGTGAATTCTTGATATATTCTTTGATTTGATGCATCCCTTAGAGTGCATATCAGCTTGCATGTGTTGTCTTCATACCTTTCCTTTGAAGTTAGCATCGACTGTATCTAGCTGTGGAATGTCCTAGTGAACATATGGTTTGATTTCTTCTCTTCATGAATGTATCTAATGTATATGTGGTTCAATAGCTGAAGGTTCAACATTCATTTGAAGTATTTCTTTCAATTTCTTTCAATTTCAGAGCATTTCATCATCACAATTGCAAATAATTGACAATCTTAAGCAAATAATACAAATATGCAGACATCCCATAGATAATTGAACATATTTAGCATATTTGAGGTTAAAGCATGTCAAAATGACAAATATCATGCAAAGATCTAAAGATAGAAGTATTATATGAAGCATTTCTTGTGTAGAGTAACTTTCTGTGCAGAATCATTACAGGAAACATTATCTTACTGATGAGATCTACGTAAGGCCCCAAAATGGAAACAGCAACACACATCAACCTCTGAGTAACGTCAGAAGATTAAGACCTAATCAACGGAGAATTGAGATCATGAATTCTCTAAATTCATATCTTTCAAGATGAATAAAGGTTAATGTGTACTTTTATTCTATGTTTGTTTATGACTAACATCATGATCAACAGATAGTAAAAGCCTCCCTAACATCTTGACCCTGAGGATATTAGTTATCACTTGGTGTGTCACCCTCGTCAGACATTCAATTTTTGCCATTTAGGTATGACAGTGAAAGCATCTTTGACATCTTGAATAACCAGGGATTTAACCCAAGTCTGACCTACCCTCATTCCCTACATTTATTGCGGTCATTTCCCACATGCACATGTGAACGAGGGTTTTATTTTCATTTTCCCAATTCATTTTTAATTTTTAATTTTGTGTTTTACCTCTAGAGAATCCGGTGATTTGATCTTGCATGCAAGATCGAGGCTACCGGTGCATCTGGAAGGTGCCTGATCATGATTTATTCTTGTTTGCATGGTTGCCCTTTGCATTTTCTTTGTTGTTTTCTCATCCATCAAGTTTTTCAGGTAGGGTTTCACATTTTCCTTGCATTTTAATGGTATTTTTTGTTTGTTTTATGCCTTTCCTCTAGTTTGATCTTTGATTTTATCTTTTCTAAGTCTTTTCTTTTATATTTTGAGTCAATTCAGGGGCTTTTCCTTATTTTCTATTTTCATTTTGTCAGGGTTTTCTTTTTGGCCTTTGCATTTGAATTTTTGGTCGTTTGAATCCTTTGGTGTGTTTTTTGATGTGGTTTTGGTGATTGAGGTGAGTCTTTACCAATCTCTAGTCCCATCATTGCATGATTTCTAATTTTTTAGGATCACTCTATCAAGCATTGTCTTTGTTGTTTATTGTTTGGATATCTGGAAGGCCTTTCTCTAATCTCTAATCCCTGACAATCCAAAGTATTGACTTTTCAAGATCACAAACTTGGATTTGTCCATTTTCTCTTTCTATTTTGGTAGGCAGTAGAGGTTGTCCCTGATCCCTGAATCCTAATGGCACAATATATTACCTTTTTCAGTGTCACATCATGAGGCTTTTTTAGTTTACCCTAATATTTTTTCATGTAGTAAGGATTGTCTCCAATCCTTGACACTTCAATTATTTACCTTATCAGGATCGCCAAATCAGATCTTCTTTTTTCTAGGTGCTCTTTAGGAATGGATTTAGGGATTGCCCCAATCTTTGATTCCCAACAATTTTAATTGGACATCCTTTCAGGTCAGTAAAGTGGGTTTTATGAGTTTTGACATGCCCTCTTCACATAAGTTATAGGATCTCCCCAATTGCTAATCTCGATGCCTAGTATAGTATTATCCCTTGGGCAGGTATTAGATCTCTGGGATCTTTGATGGTTTATTTGCTTTGATCCAACCTCATTTTCAAGGACACACTTTAAGATGTCTTAGATATACTAAACTTGATGAATTTGGAAGAATGTGTATTATGACCATATTATCTTATAATGGGTGATTTGGTTCTTGTTGCAGAGATGCAGGAGAACCTACCAATAAAAGAGATGAAGTACAAATTCAAAAGGTATCACCCTTCATCCAAGATGCTTTCAGAATACACAAAGATTGGATCTATACATATCTAGGACATGCTAATGTCTATGCTTTCCTATAGAGGATGCACTAGGCTGATGGAGGAATCTTTCAAGTTCAATGTTTAGCGACTTTAGGATTGATCCATGCTATAACATTTCTAGTATCCTTGTAGTCCCCTGAGCTCATTTTGGCATGTGCATAGAGATATGATCAGAAATAGAAGAAGATCTTTGGTCTTGCTTGCCAAGTAGTCCTTGATGTTGGGACAAATTTGATAGAGAAGGCCTTTGGGCTTCCTACCTATGCAAGCTATGAGAATATTTCTATGAAGATTACTTTGGACTTTTATGAGAATAACCCTAAGACAACCACTAGATACAAGAATCAACATCTCATTATCGAAAGAAAGAATCCTTTGAAAATGGCACCAATGCAGCCCAGGAGTAAGTTCAAAGATGATGGCAAAGATTTTATCACACTCCTTAGCATAGTATTCAAGATACCCATGGCCAAGGAATGGTACCTTTGGATGTGCCTATTTTGTACCAAAATCATTGATAGGAAGAAAGATAGAATAGGGCAATTTCATAAGTGATAAACTAAATGAGTAGCTATCTGAGGTAGAGGAAACAAAATTGTTCTACATGACTTCATAAATTGTCTACCTTCTAACTGGCCATGCTAGCTTTCTAGGTTTACAGTAGGTTAGCTCTCCCAAGTTGGGAGAAACCAAGGTTTATGATCATTACCCACAACTGAAGCTCAAAGAGAGCCAAAAGAACTATCATCTTGTAAATGATGTATTCATCTATGCAATCATTTAGGGGATTGAGAATGACTATGCACAAAGACTTTTAGTGGAGGTAGCTAGTGAAATAACCAACTAGGGTAGCTAGTTCATCTAGTTCAAAACCTTTACATACATTAGGGTGGCTAGTTTCAACAAACCCCCATACAAGTTTCCAAGGTATCCTAGTAATAGGATAATTTTTTTGGACATTTGAAGGCAGTTGGACGAGGTATACGAATTAGTTGCTATCAAGCACAAATTAATTTTCTTATTTCCTATCAAAGTTGGGGAGTATTCCTAGCATAATATGATCAATGCCAAGACTGCAGAAACAAAAATGGCTCCTCTATCTCTAGACCTATACGATCACATAAAGAATAGGTTTGATCATATTGGAAAGGTTAGTTTGTCAATAGGGAGTTGGTATAAGCATGAGCCAGTGTTGTAGGATTACTAAGAAGATTGCATTGATGATCATGAAATCTGAACAAGTGGCTATTTTAAGTTGATCCTACACATGGTCAAGTCTTTGAACATAGGATCCCCAAAGAAGATGGAAAAACTTTGGATCCTACCTATGACAAGAATTAAGTGTTTGATGAGCCCATGGAAGATATTGATTAGAGTTTAATAGAGGACTCCTCCATTGATAATAGGAATAAAATAGTTATTAGGAGGACTTTGAATTGGCTAAAGAAAACATATGCAATGTTTGATCCATACCCAACCACCAAGGAACCTAAGTCTCATAAGAAGAAGAAGGTTGAGAAAGGAGAGTCTTTGGCACCTACTAGGATGAAGGTTTCCATAGGTATAACATGGAAGGAAGGATCAAGAGAAAAAAGAGACGTAGTTGTTGCTAGAGAAAAAGAAAAGGTTAAATTAGTTGATGTACAATCAGATGAGGATGAGGAAGACAATATTCCTTTAAGTAGGAGAATAAGGATAGTTGTCTAACCTCCTACTATTGAGGTGTATATGTCTGAAGGAGTGACCATAGCATCCCTTGCTACTTCCATAGATACATATTCTTCCTCTTCACCTTTGTCTGTCTCTTCATCACCTAATTAGGGAGATACACAAGATCATCCTTCCTCCACCTTTTTCTCAAACTCAAGTTCCTCATTCTTCTCCACCATCTCAAAGCCAATAGGCTCCTCCCCAAGATACAATTAAACAACCTTCCATTACACAACCATCACAAGCACCTTCCTCACCCTCTCCTCCACTTCCTATGTCTTCACCCATTCCTCCACCTCTGCCTTCATAGATAGAGGTCCCATCAATCTCAAAAGATACTAAACTTGAGAAACCTTTAGGGCCTGATGATGGACAGGTAACCAAGAAGGTCACATCTGATGTCTCCCCTAACCTTGAGGTAGATATTAAAAATTTGGATCAAGTGGTGTAGGGTATCTCTGATACTCCAATTGATTAGGGTGAAGAAATGTAGAATTCTGAATATACAGTCATTTTAATGCCTTCCCCTCAGTCCTCTTCTCATCCTTCACCTGACTCTACTCCAAGGAAGAAGATAGCTTTACAGCCTCCTTCTGCTAGTACAATATCTACAAGGCTACTGGTGTGGTTAAATCATGTTGTAGAGAAGAGAAAGAGAATCTACACCGAAGAAGAAGAGGACCTTTCAATGGTGGTCGAAGTGTTTAAGGCTCAAACAAAGCCTAAGAGGGATAGAACCCTTTCAACCATAACCACATATGCTCAGGGAGATAGAATAGCCTAGCTTGCTACACTACTAGTGGATAAAGAAGAACATATGATGGCCCCTAGTGGCTACAACATACTACAATAGGTAAATCTTGGCCATCAAACAAGAAAAGGGGCAAAACAAACATTGCAAGGAGTTGTGTTTGACATCCTTGAAAGGATGAAGAAGGATAAAGTAACAAAGGAAGAACTTAAGAAGTAGGTGAGATAGCTAATTACATACACCACCCATTTGGTTGGTCCAATTGACTCAATTGCCCCTGTACTGACTATCATGGAAGCCCTCCATCATGATTGATAGCCTGTAGATCCTATAGGAATTCTCCCTACTACCAATGCATGGAAAAACTCATTGGAAGCTCTTGGTAGTATGGTAATTAGAGAAGTGATGAGAACCTATCACAGCATCAGTGATGAGGCAAAAAAAATTTAGGAATTAGAAAGTTCCATTGATGAGGAACTATTAGTATGGAAATAGTACCTCCCAGTTTTACAAAGAATGAGGGATGTAACTTTAAGTGAGCTCTTTCAACTTAGTATTTTTGAAAAAGATGATTAGGGATTGACAATTGAGTGGTTTCAAGTAGGAAATCTAAGGGTTAAGGTATTGCAACAATACAAAGGAAAGCTCAAAATAAGAAGAGAAGCAATGGATGGATACATGACAAGGATTGAAAGATTCATTGAATACATCCCTTGTACCTTCAAAGAAAAGTCTTCTATTATCTTCCCTACATCTAGGATAGTCAAGGATTTCACAGACCCTTCACCAACAGCTAATAAAGTAGGGTATAGATGAGTTGATGAGCTACATTCAAGGACTTCTAGGGACAACTGACAAACTTTATAGAGCTTCATGGTAAGATCAAGCAGACAACATTCTCCTAGTGGATAAAGGCTAAGTATCATCAAGGGCCAAATCAGAATGACATTAACAAGGCCATCCTCAACTTCAACATCCATTTTCTAGGAGGGGCATAATATCCTTGTTTTTCACTATTTCTGTAATTCTTTACTCTTTCTCAAATACAATAACTCCAATTCAATGTAAGTTGGATCAATGTAAAATCACTTGAGGCCAACCTATTTTCTAATGTAAATGACTTGTACACGAATGCATGGCTGACTCAATTTTGGAAGATGTTGAAGCGCGCATGCAAGTTTTAGTATGTCTTTGCCTAGGCATGGTTTTATAGGCTGACCTAGTCATGGGATAATGAAACATCACCTCTATAGAGAGATCAGCCATTTGAATTTCAAGGAGGGGGAATATAGGATTTTGTAGCAAGACTACAATTTTGTGATTTTTATATGGCATATAAGTGGCCAATTGTAACGCATTTGTAGTATGGGAATCCTATTGTCACATGTAATCTACCAATTTTGGTGCCCATTAATACAAAACTATCTGGTCTTCTCTATTTTACTATCATTTGGTGGTAATGTATTTGTGTATTCATTTGTGTTTAATTCATTCTTGGTGAGATTTGAGCTTACTTGTTATATCAATACATAGAATAGAAGGATAAAGTTTGATTACTACACATGTAATATGGTGTTTTCATGCTTTCCACCCTTCTATAATTCCTTATACTCTTGCACCTGATATGTTCATGATTGTGTGGAATGTTGGTGATTGCATTTCAGGTTAATTTAATCTCATTAGGGTTGTTAGATACAATGGAACAAATACAGAGGCTATCCATGTTTATTTTTTTTATTTTCTTCTAACCCTAACTTACCTCCTTTTGCATTTTCTTTACAACTAGATTAGTTTAGGATTGGTTCTAGGAACCCTAAAAGTTAAAAGATCATATATGTCTACACAGAGACCTTATCAATCTGAGCCCAAAGGAAAAATCTATCTATCAAGAGAACTTATTCATTGGTCCAAGTTCATTTTACCCGCACAGGCCCCTTGAAAAAATATTCACATTAGACCACTAAGTTGCTCTAACATGCTAAGACCCAAGAAATAGGGACCTTGGAGGTAATTAAACTTGCAGGTTGGTTTCCTTTTCAGTTGAAGTGGATTGATCATCATTCTACTTGAGTTGAAGTGCTAAAATAACAATCAACAGGATTGTAGTGTAGGATTCTTCCCATCTTTTTTGCTAGTGAATTCCTCCCTTCTAAGAGCTTGAAAATTTCCATCTACACTACATGCCATGATAAAAGACTCAAATATATGACTTGGTTTAAATGTGTGCATCGTATATTGGATGCAGTCCTTGAGCCACCAAGAAACAAATCATTCAAATTTTCATTTGTGATTATTTCCATTCTCAATGATAAATTTTGGAATTGCTAAATATAATCCTTAACAGATCATGTTTGGAATAATTTTTCTAATTGGATGAAGTAATTTTATATCATGCCATCATAATATTGTGCCTGTAATTCATTGGTAGAAATTGTCCAATTGACACTGAGACCCTTCATCTTCTTAGCACAAATTCACCTATACCAAATGAGTTGCTCTAGTTCTAGATATAAGGAATCCATTGTCACTTTTTTCCCATTTCAAGTTTGATGTATGTCAAAAAAATGTCCATTTGATTTATACAATTCATTTGATCCTTGTCTTTCCATCAAACTTGTGCATATCCACCTTTGGTAGTATGTTCTAAGATCCTATATGAGTGTTAGCATTTGCATCTGAATTGGCTAGCCTAAATGATCCATCTTGATTTCTTGAAACATATGGTTGTGAGCTTAATTGATTCTTGATATAATTATTGATAATTGATAATGTGTTACTAATACCTGATATGTCTCCTTCCATGATAGCCAATTTTTCTTGCAAGTCTTATATACCCTCCTCCATCTTGCCCACTTTGTCATCTAACGGGGACAAAGTTATAATTGAGGTCCCACCTGATCCAAACTCCAAGTTTGTATCCACTTTATCAAGACTCTTTCCTAGTGTGTAGGAATTATTTCCCCTACCTCTAGTCAATGCTCCTACCATGTTGAGGCTTCATAGTACAAAATCTTATTTGAAAGAGTAGACCCCTAATTATTTTTTCCAAGATTTCCAAAAATGTAAACAAATCTAAAAATTTTGAAAAATTGTATCCTATATAGTGAATTCAAGAAAAACCCTAGAATTACAATAACTTACTCAAAATGACTCCAAATGACTTTAAATTAGGATTGCAGGTAGATCAATGTTTCCTTTTTCAACCTTAGAATTTAGGAAAAAAAAATCATTATTTTTCGACCTTAGGAGAAAATTTGGTTGAAACCTAATTTCATAATAAATCCCTCTAATCTACTCCAAATGACCTCAAATATATATTTTAGTATCTTTAGTATGTCCTGGATCAACCCTCCAAAAATCATTAAAAAAATTGCCAAATTGAGAGAGATGCACACTTCACGATTCAACCTCCTGAACCAAAAAAATCACAACCATGTTTCTTGCCTTCTAGATGCAAAGATCATGCTTTGGTACCACTTGTAATGAAATAACTTGCACAAGAAAATAATATAATAGTAGATATGCTACAAAAACTTGATAATACTTGTGAATAATAAGCCACTTCCAGGAGGCAAACCTCTAAAAGTCTCCAAGAACACAATTTATAATATGATGATCATAAACTAACCACTATCTCCTATATTTACCATACTTATGCCTTTGATGCCACCTAGGATGACTTAACTACCTATATAAGACTACATTAATGATCATATAACTTAATTAAGATTTAAGAAAGCCACAAGCTAACTACTCATATCCCTATGCACACTATAGGATTAAGGACAAAGCAATTTTCATGTCTTGATATGCAAAAAAACTAGGGTCTTGTGAGTGAATCTCAAACCTAACTAATATATGCATCGTGCTCTTAGATATTCTAGTTTGGTTGGAGGATGTTTCCCTAGTACTATCCCATATAGGATTGTCAAAAGTGGTATTTGTAAGCACTAAAAAGTACATGGACCTACATGGTAATCCAATGATGAGTTGTAATCCTAAACACATATATGTAAGTAGCATTCTTCTTGGTGACACGTCTTTGTTTGTTTTTCACTTTGTTTGTGCTTTTCTAACCTCCAAGATAACCTTCCAAGGTCCTACATGTTAACCTTGCAATCCTAAGTAAATTTTATGTGTCTCCATGATCCTTGGAATGTGTTCTTGGACACATAGAGACATGCAAAATTAAATATTTATTATTTATTTCACTATGACTAATTGTAGTTGCATACATAGAGGTGATACCCATTTGGATTTGCATGAATCTTTCTTGTATCTATTATGGGCACCCACTTTGGAAGTGGGGCCCATTTGGACTTGCATGAACCATATGGATTTGCATGAGTTGCATACACCTTGCATGAGCTTGTATGAGCTTGCATGTTCTTGCATGTGAGTTGCATGTACTTGCATGGTTCCATGAGCTTGTATGAGCTTGCATGTTTTCGCATGTCAGTTTCATGTACTTGCATGGACTTGCATGTCATTGCATGTGCCTTGCATGTTGTTGCATGTGTCTTGCATGTCATCCAAATTGAGGTTCCAAGGCTTGCATGTGTCTTGCATGAAATTCATGTTGTTGCATGTGTCTTGCATGACATCCAAATTGGGGTGCCAAGGCTTGCATGAGTTTTTCATCTCATTGGTAAGTAATTGATCACTCATTGTTGTCAGCATTTGATTGGCTATGGGTTGGGTACCCATGAGAAGACTATTGTAATTCACTAAGTTTATTGGCTATCCACAAAGAGGGGTGCATGGTTTTTGCATGTGGTTTTAACACTTGTTTTGAGAAACCACAATGGTATTCTCACATCCAACTCTTCATTATATTGGTGCCTTTGGTTGGTGGTATTATGAGGTTTTTTGCAGGTTGAAGGAGTAACGAAGTACTGCTGAAATTTAGAGAGAAATATTGTATTGATATAAAATTATTTGAAAGATTAATACAATCATTGGATCTCTTTGGATGTGGAGTTTTTTCCCACAAGGTTGTTTCTCCATGTAAAAACTGTGTCACTTGTTATGTAACTATTCCTTCATTCTTTCATTGATTGAATGTGTTAATAACATAAACACCAAAGTGGATAATCTTTAACATAATTTTCAGATTTGAAAACTAAAGTGAATAATATGTAATCTAATTTTTAGATTTGCAAACAATAATTTTATATTTGAAAACAATAGTAAAGTTAAAATTGTAGCGGTTTCACCTTGTTTTTCCAAAACTACTCAATTTCCTCCTAGTCACCTAACCCATCTTTGATAAACCACTCTTGTCACTTGTAAGCCTTGATGACATGACTAATTCATGTCACAAAAGGGGAAATCAATCTTCCCCTAGGGCTTTCTCATCCACTTTTTCTTCCCCATCCATCCAACTTACTTTCCAATTAGCTACCAAACCTTTTAGGGCTTGAGAGACTGATAGGATACCTTGAGAAAAAATGATTTGAAAGTATAATTTATGGACACTTTTAAGAAAAACTAATGGCACCATTGTGTAGATCTCAAAAAAATTACAATTTTTAAAAAAATGGCACCCAAAAAGGAGTTTGTATGTGCCTGAACAAGCTCTCAGAAGTTTCCTATGTCTTTCAAAACCTCTCCTTTCTGGGTCACCCCCTATTAGTTCCAGATCTCCCTTGGGCAACCCTAGATCTACCTTGGTTGAACCTACTAGTAAAAAGGGGGATCCCCTCATATGCATTAGTTTGGTTGGTTTCAAGGTCTTGATGTCATCTTTAGCCCCCTAGGACCAATCTTAGCCCTTGAAACCACCTGTAGAACCCTTCTTTTTTAATGCCCCCTTCCATTTCAAGATCTCCCCTAGGTGACCCTACCTGACAATAGGATCTCCCCTAGGTGACCCTACTGGTAAAAGGGGTGACCCTATCCTATTTTCAAACATGATTTCCTCTTTAGTTCAAGCCCAAATTTGCTCCAAATTGAGCCCTAATTGTGTGAGTCACCTTCCCTAAATGATCATCAACTTTTCTTGACTGATTCAAGACTCTAAATTGATCTAATCTAACTCATAAATCAATTATACTCTTCTCTCAATCAATCTCATGTTAACTCCATTTCTTCTCCTGTGAAAGGCTATCAAGGCCTATTCACTCCCTAATCAACCTAGTTCACTCCTCAATTAAGCTTGTTAACTATTCAATTATGTGAGTTAACCTCTCAATCAAATTCCCCCTCTTGTGTGCCCCTCTAAATTATAAATACCCCTCACCTCTTCATTATTTCTCAAGTTGGAGAATGCTCTTCTCATCTTCACAAGATTTTTCAAGCTCCTTCACAAGCCTTTGAGCCTATTTGTTCATTTCTATAGTTTTCATTTTTACAAAGCTTCAAATCTTTCCCTTGAGAGGTGAATTCATTGTTGCAGATGTTGGCAAAGTACAGGGAAATAGTAGAACATACCACAGGTTACCGCAGGTGGCATGCAGAGGATAAAACTGGCACACAAAGAGGTATTTTGGGAAAAGACACACCTCTATGTGAATATATAGGATGGATATGTAAGATAGCAATAGCATGTAGAATATAAGATTGAGATAGATATGAAAATGGAAAAGACTTAGACTTGTCAGTATGAATGTATATGTACCAATTGAATATGAATATATAAAGGAGATATAAGTGTTATGATCTATACATGTAGGTCTTATGAATGTTTTACCTAATTTAGATAGTACCGCATAACCTTATTTCCTTAATGTTTATCTATGATTCTCTCATTATATGACTGGGGTATAAATTGACTTTAGAGACTTGAGTGAGGACCAGATCTCCAGACTGGTTCCTTCCCATTTCTTGCCAACATTTGGTTCCATTTTTAGGACCCTAGAAAAGGATAGTGAAGAAAAGAGAGGATAAACAATAAAAAGGAAAAGTGCAGAGTAACACAAAGTAAGAAAACTGAAGTGACAGAAAAAAAATTATGATCTACGGAAGACTTTAAATTCTCTTAAGTTCCTACCCTTGTGAGAGGGGGGTAGGCACTTAAGGGGATGACAAATGGAAAATGGGAAGGATCTGAAAGGATCCTTGAAAAGATGTAACTCTTGAATATGAGTCAACCATGGGATACATAAGGATTAATATGATACCAAATCAAAAACACCCATGGAAAAAGAGGATAAAAAAAGATTAAGGGAGATTAGTGATAATATACTAATTGGAATGGAGATGAGTAGGGAGAAGAGACAAAAACAAACCCAGGAAAGTCAAGATAGGTACCACAAAGGGATGGAGAAGGTAGGAGAGATGAGTAGAAAACATGAAAGAGAAATTGTAGAGGAAATGAAACAATTAGATGAGCACACCAATGAGGCTGCTGCCGAAGAGAAGAATACAAAGGGAAAAGAAAGAATGGATGAAGAATCCATAGAGGCTACCAAAAATTTGATACAAAGAGATATAGACAATCCTAAGCTTATCACAATGCATATTGACAAGGCTACAAAAAAATTTAAAAGTGCAGGAGGAAGAATTGAGGCATATGACCAATTAAGAAGCATGTGGAGGGAAGAACATAACCAAACCCTAGCCCTACCGCAAATATATAAAACTCCAAAATTTTGACCTAATTTTGCTAATATTCAAGCTAGAGTTGATAAACAATGGGAGGAATTATTAAATCCTATACGTAACCTCTAGCCCTTAAATTTGCATGTGGATTACCTAGACCACCTGGTAAATCAAAGTATAATGAAGATTAGAGAAGATGTAGTATATAGAGAGATTAGTTTCAGAAGTATAAAAAAAAGTAGTGAAAAGTCACCTACAAAAAACATAATGCCATTCACAAATGAAAAAGTATCCCCAAGAATGAAGAGGCAATTTGAAGAGACACACCCCCTCGACCAAGAGTCACCCTGGGTGCCTTATAAAGCATGATGAATTTCAAGAGAGGATCAAGTTGATAGTAAGAAAGATAGAGAAAAAGAAATTAAGAAAGACTTCGAGGAAATATTGGGAAAGGAATATTTTGACATCAAATTGTAGAGAGATAAAGGAAGGGAACACAAAACCCTAATACAGAAGCAAAAACCTAAGAAAAGTAAGGAAGAAACCTACTACAAGACACTGGAGGTTCCAAAAAAATAGAAAAAAGTAAAAATGGATGCCATAATTAAGTTACCAATATTTGAAAAGGATACAAATGAAGCAGTAGACCACATCTTTGTTCTAGAATACATTTGGAGTCAAAAAGGTATAACCAGGGATGAAACCAAATTATTTGACTTTATTAGGACATTGTGGAATGATGCTCTGAAATGCTATAGAAAGGCATGTCCTAAACATGAAAAAAATTGGGATGAAATCAAGAAGGATTTATTGGAAAAGTTTGAGACTCCGAAGATACCTACAAAGGGAGTAAGAAAAATGAGAGAGTTAATATAGAAAGATAGAAAAACCATAAATGAATTTGATAAAATATTCAAAGAAATAGTCTGCAAATTAGAGGAGCCATTAACTGAAAAGAACAAAATTGAATGGTTCACATCTGGGATAAGCCCAGATGTTAGAGTGTCTTTGGATGGTAGAATATTTGAAACATATGTAGAATTTGTCACATTGGCCTGTCACATTGAATCACAAACATGGCACAAACAGGAAAAACCAAAGAAAATATGGAATGAGGCTAGAGTTGGAGCAATTGAAACTAAAACAAGAAATTTTGGCAAAACATGAAGAAAAGAGGCCTAGTATATGGTGTTCTTATTGCACAAAGGAAGGACACATCAGGAATGAATGTCTGAAATTGAAAGGGAAAAGATAGGCTACTGCCATGAAGGTGGATATCAAATCACTACCTACAAGAAATAATACAATATATTATAGATTATGCGGTGAGTGGGATGACCATGAAACATCAGATTGCCCTTCACAACTATTCATGGTGAGAGAAGATGACGATAAAAATGAGTCATGGTATAACACAAATCATAAGAACAAAGAAAAAAATAATACAATGGCATATGTAAAAGGTTTGGCAGAAAGACTGTTATATATTTAGTATCAAGGTTATAAGCAACCTACATGGAGAAATCAAAGAATCGTGAACACTGTTCAAAACACAAACCCTAATGTACCATATGGAAATAACTACAATAATGATGAAAGAGGCCAATTTGGAGGATATAGAGGAGGACAAGGCCGTGGTAGAGGCAGAAGAAGGAGAGATGAAGCAACCTTCTATAAATGCGGTAAACCGGGGCACTTTGCTAATGAATGCTAGAGAGAAAGAAGAAGACAATGCACATTCTGTAATAGTATAGAACATGACCTTTTCACATGTGATAAAGCATAAAAATATTTTCAAAATGCACTGCAATAAGAAAAAAGTGATGACCTAGAAAAATAAAAAGGGGTCAAAGTAATCCAGAGAGTCCCTAAAGAGCAAGGTTAGTCCCTAAGAACCTACTAGAGAGACAAAGATGGCAACACAGATATATCTTCATCAAAGACTTCAAAAGAAGAAAACCAAAATAAAGGAGTCAAGTATGAAAAAGCTAAAATGGATAAAAATAAAGGAAAAGAAAAAGTTCCAGTAGTAACAAGATAGGGTACAAATACCACAGGACATGATACTACTGAACAGAGAAAGAAGAAAGTGAGGAGGAAGATAAATTATTCCTGGATAAGAGACAACATGATGACATAGTTTAGAAAACAAAGCAAATTGTGACCCAAGAACAAAATAGATACAAATAAGAGAAACAATTCTTCATAGAAGAAATTGTGGCACTCAAATAGTTCACAACACTAATGCAACAACATAATCTTATGGATAAATTTAAGCAATTTGCAAAATACTAGAACAAGGAGAACATCCCTAAAAATCAAATCTGGCAAATGAGCAAAACTAATAGACATTGGAAGACAAAACAACTACTAGTGTCCATGCTCATATAAATAAATAAAAAAGGTCAAACATGTTATGATAGGCCTGGGTGTGGATATAAATATGATTACTAAGAAGATTTGGGAACAACTAGGAAGACCTAGATTATCTCAAACCCCCTACAATATCACTTTAGAAAATGGATCTAGTATGGCAACTATTGGAACTTCGAAACAAGTGGAGGTAAACCTGATGGACATAAAACATGCCATAGACTTTGTTGTAGTAGCCATGAAAGAAAAAGGAGATTAATTCAATGCATTACTAGGATTAAGATGGTTTGTTGATGCAAATGGCATTGTGGATTGCCACAAAGAAGAATTATCTTTTGCAGATAACAATAAGAGTGTATACATACCTTTGGGATCACCCATGGAAGAGGCCTATATTAAAGAATCCAATTATGCAGAAGGAAATGATAACTATCCTAAGAATATCTACTCAATATCAAAATTAGAAACAAATGAGACAGAAGAAGAATTGAATTCAGGAGGAGAAATAGAAGTGGAGAATGATAATGATAGTTCTAATAGTGAGAAATTTCTGGAAGCATGGATAAGAAATGAACCAAAATTTAAAACTCAAAGAATGACATGATTCTAGAGGATATGTATGCTTCAATCCAATAGGGAAAACCTACTACATTCCTCCACATTAAATGAAAATCCACCATAGAAGGGAGGTGCCATCAATGAAGAGCACAATACAGAGGAATCTAGGATATCTCAACATACTAATCATATTATTAGAGGAATTTCCCATATCAAACTACCTAAGTTTTCAAGTGTGAAAGACCTACAACTATACTTGAATGAGATGGAGATAATTTTTTTAGAAGAACAAAGTAGAATAGAGGCAGTACAACATATATTAGTGTGCAATGTAGTAAATTGGTGGTCAATTCATAAAGAATCAGTTAAAGATCAGTCCACATTTAAGCTTCTCATTAGTGTAAGATATCTACCAGAGCAAGGAGAATATAAAGTTTTACCCAAGTGCGAAGGACAAAATCCACTGCAAGAACATTTAACTAACTGCATAATAGTATGGGAAGGCAGACAGGAACATAGCAAGTTTTTATACACCCATCTATTCTATTGGACATTATCACCAATAGCCCAAACTTGGTATATAAACCAAGAAAGAAGAAAAGAAACTAGTAATTGGGAGGAAGTACAAAATGACTTTATACATACATTTTCTTTCTACATTCTAGTAAAGAATATACATAATGCACTTTTGAAAATGAAGGAAATATTTTTTCAACAAGTGACAAAGGAAGAGAAAAAAGAACTGGAGCAAAATACACCACCACCCAAAACTGAAGGGATATGGAAATTGGTAGAAGGGATAGACCAACAATCAAGAAATATTAGTTAGAAATGCTATAAAACTACAAAAATGGATGATGAAGATACTACGGATCTAGAAATAGATGTCCAAGAAGGAGAATGAGAACTAGAGATATTAACTAAGCCTAAGGATCAATACTACAATAAACCTCTTAAAATCAGAGAAGAGAATATTGCAAAAGAAGGTGATCCCAAGCTACCAAAGATTGGAGACTATTGGGATGAGAAAGTGGTAGTGCATGTAACTAAGATTCTTTCTAAATTTTAGCACTTATTTCCAAGAACTTTTACTGAAATGAAAGGAATCAAAGAAGAAGACAGGATGATGAAAATACAAAAAAAAGAGGGAATTAAACCAGTAAAGAAAAGGCCATACAGGCTAAATCCAAACATGAATAAAAGGGTCAAAGTAGAAATTGATAATATGTTAGCAACAAGGATCATAAAACTGGTGGAAGTAGATTGGATTACCCCAATGGTAGAACAAAACAAAAACTCAAGGGAAATAAGAATATTTGGAGATTACAGAGAACTGAACAAAGCTTGTATTCATGACCCATTCCCAACACCATTCATAGAAGAGATAGTAGAATCAGTTGTCAAAAGAGAAATCTATTCATCCACTGATGGGTTTTTTGGTTACCATCAAGTGAAGATCAGAGAGTATGATTAGCCCAAAACAACATTGCATCTAAACTTGGATCCTACATGTATACAGTAATGCCATTTGGATTAAAGAATGCACTAGCAATATTTAGTAGAATAATGCTAAATGCATTCAAACAATTCATACATGATTTCATAGAGGTTTACTTAGATGATTGGACTATCTATGGATTGGTAAAACGACCACACCCAGACCTTAAGGATGATGTTGAACAAATGCAAAGTTAACAAATATCAGTGAATTTAAATAAATGCACATTTGTGGTACCTTTTGGGACATTATTAGGGCACATTATTTGTAAAAAAGGGTTGATGGTAGATCCTTTGAATATAACTTTGATACTTACACTACCAGCACCTAAAACAACAACAGAGGTGAAAACTTTCTTAGGATATACTAGGTACCACCAAAAATTCATTAGGAGATATGCACCAATAGCAACACCTCTTGAGGAATTACTAAAGAAGAAAAATGGGAAAAACATTGAGTGGAATGACCAATGTCAAACCTCTTTTGACATACTAAAACAAAAAACTATAGAGGCTCCTATTTTGATATTTCTGGATTAGAATAACTCCATTTCATGTCCATGTAGATGCCTCAAGAATAGTAGTGGGTGTGATACTAGCCTACCCCAAAGAGACTAAAGACCATCATATAGCATTTGCCAGTAGGAAATTATCTAAGGCTAAGAAAAACTATACCACAACAGAAAGAGAATTCCTAGAAATGGTATATGCATTACAAAAATTTAGACACTACCTATTATCCACACCTTTCATCTTCTTTACTAATCATGAACCATTAAAGTACTTTTTGAACAAAGAAGTCATCCAAGGGAGAATATGTCGATGGTTATTACTATTCCAAGAATTTGAATTCACCATCAATGTAAAACCAAGGAAACAAAATCAAGGTCCTGACTACCTATCCAGAATTGAAACTAGGGATGAACTAGAAAGCCAAGAAGAATAACTTCCTAGTGAAAACCTTTTTAGGGTTAATGCAATACTAGAAGAATTGAAAGATATAGCATACTTGCCACAAGATAATTCCCAACTGATACATCTCTGTAAGAAAAACAAATCCTAATGTGAAAGGCTTTTCCATATACAATCATTGAAGGAGAACTACATATCAGAGGAAGGGATGATATAATAAGGAGAGTTGTATATGAACATGAAAGAGAGGACATACTAAAGGAAGCACATGAAAGTGTAGTAGGAGGCCACAACTTCAAAGTCCTTATGGCAAGGAAGATTAAATTAGCAGGCTTATGGTGGCCTACTTTATTTCAAGATACAAAGAAGTATGTAATGTTGATAACTGAGAGGGGGGGTGAATCAGTTATCTTAATTAATTTAACTTTCTGTTCTTCTTTAACAACTAGTGCAGCATCAAAGCAAATAAGCATTCATAATCATGAAAGCAGAAATAAAGTCAAGATACATAACACAATGATTTTGACGTGGAAAACCCTATTAAGGGAAAAACCACGGGGTGACTAACCCAAGAATGTATTCTCTGTTAGAAGAATAGAAATACAAAATGGCACTTGCCAATTAGGGCTCATTGCCCGAGCACACTGCTCACAAGAGGCTCACTGCCTACAAGAGACTCACTGTCTACAAGTTATAAGGAGAGTAACAAGATATTTGAACTGATGAGAAGCATCCACATATGCTGAGGTTCAGTTCTAGTTAGGGTCAATACACTGATCTACTGCACTTCATTCTTCCTCTTCTTTAGTACTGCTATCTTGTCACATACCAGACCTGCCTTACTACTTTCACACTACTCTTCTTCTTTTATTCACACAACACAACACACACCTTCATACTGAAATCAATCTGGTATATATATCTGCACCAAGGATTTCATCCACTTTCTAGTCGGCATCCAGAATACTTACTATTTTCCCAAACTCTTGATCTATCGGCTGAATCCTCGCTTATCAAGTGATGTGTATCAACGAGATGCTCATAGAAGTCATCAACCATGTCAGACAATCATGAATGATACCTTAAGAGACTTGATCACCATCAATAACTTATCCGGATTAAGGTCTAATGCTCTGTCAGTCAGTTCTTCCTTAGTCTACTCTACCAAACAGGAACCCAATACTTAGGTGCTTATATCTATTCACTCTTTCATCACCGGAGGCTCAATCCCTAGAATCTATCAGTCAAGGTACTCCACTTGACTTCCCCAAGTCTACACTTTACACAGATACTTCCTCTGAGAGATCCGGACCTGACTATCAGACCTAGCTACATATTTTGTTCTTGCTTACCAGACCACAACACTCTTCAATCTTACTTTCAGTATAAGCACACCATGTCCTGCGGATGAGTGGGATGAACTTTGTTGCCATCAATGACAACACTCATGAAGCTACACTGTGTCTCTTGCCAACATGTAAGACATTGTGATATTTGTCAATGCATGGGTAAACCTATTGCTAAAGATGAAATGCCTTTGAGACTGGTATTAGCACAACTCCCATTTGAGAAATGGGCAATTGATTTTATTGGACCTATAGATCCTTCTGTAAAACAATCAAAAGCAAGATATATTATCATAGGTGTAGAATACCTCACCAAGTGGGCAGAAGTTCAACCCACTAAGGATTGTACAACAAAAATTGCCACAAAATTCTTGTATGACAATATCATAACTAGATTTGGTTGTCTATTAAGCATCACAAGTGACTAAGGGAAACACTTTGTGAATAACATGATTGCGAAGCTACTACAGACTTTCATTATAACACATAATAAAAGCTCACCATATCATCCACAGGCAAACAGTGCAAGTGAATCCTTGAACAAAATTATTGGGAAAATATTAACAAAAGCGTGTGATGGGAATAGAAAAGATTGGGACCTGAAAGTACCCGCAGTACTCTGGGCCTACTGTACAACATATAAAAGGAGTACAAACTTCACACCATATGAACTAGTATATGGCATGGATGCTACAATATTGGTACATTTTATACTACCAAATTTTTGTACCGCATTGACTCTAAGACTAAATGCAGAGGAATCCTTAACAAAAAGGATTGAAGAATTAGAGAAAATGGATGAAAATAGATTATTGGCAGCATATATCATGAATCTAGAAAGAAAGCACCAGAAAGCTTGGCATGATAGAAACCTGTGGAAGAAAAACTTCAAAGAATGTGATTTGGTACTCTTGTATGATAGATAATTCAAGAAACAAGGAAAATTAAAGATAAGGCAGTTAGGACCATATTATATAGAGGAAATTGCAAAATCTAAAGCAGTAAGATTAAAAGAAATGGAAAGGAAATTAGGAGCTGGATATGTTAATGGAGCTCGACTGAAATATTATCATAAACCTCTAGGATGATAAGATGGAATGTGAAAGAATCCTAACATGTACCATAGAAATTGTATCATACTGTAACATATGCTATGATAAACTTATCGTTGGCAGCTAAAAACACTAAACGGCTACAAAAACCCATGAAAAGTACAAGAAAATACAATAAATACATTAAGTGAGTATTAGGACTATATTAACCCCAAACCACCTTTCACGTCTCATTTTCATCCAAATACTTTGAGAATTTAAGCTTTGAGTTGAAAGAATTTTGAAGAAAGTAAACCCTAGCATTCAAACTGAGAAGAAATAGCTACACCAATACCCATCGATATTGCAGAGAAACCAAGGCCCAAATATAAGAAGTTCCCATTCAAGGCAATGGAGGTGGACAAAGAAGGAACATTTTCTAGAGTTCTGGGAAATATTGTATACATTGAGGACGTCAGAAAATATATTCACATAGAAACCATGGAAATAGGCCATATGAAATTTGAAGAACTGTAGGACACTATGCTCAGTGATACAGGGTATTCACCCAAATATCAAAACATTGCCAGTAAGAAACTTGATGTGTGGAAGGATTATCCAAACTTTAGTGAGGCTCATGAGTGGGTTTGAATTATACTTAGTAGAATTCATAATAAATTGATATACTTAGATAAACCCTACTGGTTTACCAAGGATGCCATCAGGGTAGTAACAAGACTCCGTTCAATAGGACCAATGATGACAATGAAGGCTATCAAAAATGATAAATTGATAGAGCTCATAGGGGAAAAACTAGATGGGTGGAGCCTAAGTGTCAAGGATATAATAGATACAGGGGTCTGGTATGTAACAATGGGAATAGCATACAAAGTATATTATGTAAATAGAAAAGGATCTGCCACCACTACCACGATCCATACAGTTTATCAAATGGTGAAAGAAAGTAAAGACTTTGACCTCTACAAAGTGATGAGAGAACAACTTATGGAGAATTTAAAGTGAACAAAAGAATCTAACTACAATTTATGGTATGGTACCCTAATCATATATTTAGTATTTTACTTCCTAAATGAGTTACCGGGGTTTAAGGGAAAAGTATGGCAACAACACCTCACAATAGCTGCACAAATAAAATGTCATATTAGAAGCTTTAGTGATACAAAAACTATTAGCACAATATACTGGGGTTTCTTTAAATCACTACAATTAGATATGCAAGCTAGAGAAAGAATCCCATATGAAGTTGTAAAACAATATATGAACCACATAACAATCATGGTGGATAAGGATTATACATATATGGAGGAAGTGGAGCCTAGAACATATTAGATCCCTAGGTTACCTTATGAGGTCACTATAGCAGAAATAAACACTTATGCAAAAACTTTGCTAAGAAAACCTAAGGATGCTACCACAGAAAGGTTTAGCACATATAAGGAGATAATGGATAAGATGCACAAAAAGAATGTGAAGAAGTAGTTAGAGAAAAACAAGGAAAATTTTTATAACAATCAGAATTTCCATCCCAAGCAGTCACATATGTAATGCATCAAGCAGCATCAGCTTCACAAGCCACTGTAGAAGCTCCACAAATGCCAACCTCATCACAAAATCCTAGGAGGTCAGGGAGAAGTACATCTATGACAGCGAGTGCACATACTGCACTACAATCGGCATCTTCAACATAGACAGTGTCTACAAGAAGAAGAGTGGCATCAAAAACATCAGTACAATTAGGTACAGAGAAGAAAAAGGCATGTAGATAGAAACAACAAGCTAAAAGACAAAAAAACTAATATCCTGTAGAGGAAATAGAAGAGGAAGAAGGGGAATAAGCAGCCTCCAAAACATAGAAGAAAAAGAAACAAAAACAAATAGAACAAGAAATTCCACAAGAACCATTGAGCTTAGATGCAATCCTAAATGGAATAGAATGCCATGGGTTACTACAAGAAACAACAAAATTATATAATGAAGTCTCTGCTGATAATAAGAAAATGATAGAAAGGCCTACAATAAGATACATGATATAAATAAATAAAATAATGGATGAGCTTTTACAAAAGCTACCAAAGAATTTAGCAGAAGCACTAAGGCAGAGAAGGGAAAGAGATTTTAAATTGGAAGAAGATTTAAGACAACAAGCTATTAATGGAGTAAGCACCTCTATTTCTGTAGAAGAGAAAGACAGGTTAGTCCAATTACAAGCTAAGGACCTCAGAACAAAGTAGAGGGTTGATACCCTCATGAATATGGATCAGGCAGATAGAGAGAAAATCCAACAAGAAACATATCAGATAACAAAGAAAATTTATGATACTCTAAAGGAGCCAGATAAAAATACAAAACAATGGGAGACATCTCCTCCGCAAAATGAAGAACAAAGGGTTCTCCTTCATAGAATACAAACACAAATTAGGAGGACTAGAAAATTGAAGAAGAGGCACTAGATATAGGGGATAATCAACAAGAGAATCAAGATGCATCATCCTCTACTTCCCCTATTCAATCCATTAAGGATTTTTAGCTCAGCAAAAAAATTCAACCTATGGTGACACCCCAGCTACTACAACTGCTAGTAATAGGAGGGCAAGTGAACTTGTTAGGCATATCACCTATACAAAAGCTACAACTTGGTGATATCTTCCACTCCATAGAAAAGGAAGAAATTTTGCAATAGCACATAGGAGGTAGTGAGATAGTACTAGAAGCAATGAATATAATTCAGAATGAGATGTCAAAAGCTCAGAGGGATACAAGCCTGCCGCCCACACAATAATTGAAACAAATGATGCAAAGCTTCAAAACACACTCTACATATTTGGAGAATAAGGTAGAAGAAAGAATAACTGAGCAAATTAACAAGAAAAGACTAGCTGATGCATCAAAAAAATGTGCCAAGCCACACAATAAACTAGAAACCCAAATATAAAGCATCCAGAATAGCATGGAGGAGGCAAAGGTACTATATCAATTTTGTTTACAGTTGCCTACTACCACTAAAAATATAAAGGATCAAATAGATGCATTAGAGACACAAATCACACAAATAGCTACTACTTATGATCCTATACAAGATACTAATGGTGCAATAAGGGCACAAGTGGAAACATTACATTCCTAGCTACAGCAGTTTTACGATCAAAGGGAATAGATCAAAGCACAAATCAAATAGTTAAGAGAGGTGGTAAGCCTGACAATAGCATCCTTGATTGGTGTGTTTAGTAAAGCTAAAAAAAACTACCCAAAAGATACAAATTCCAACTACATTGGGTGATGTAGAAGATACTTACATCCAATTAGAGAGCCAAATTCAAATTTTGACATCAGCAAAGAAACAATGGGACACAACTCTGGCCCAACTCAGACTAATCTATAAAAGCATCCTACCTTCTAATTGAATAGAACATGTCTTGAGGACAAGACATAATTCTAAAGGGGGGAATGATGTTGGCAAAGTACACAACAACCAGTAGAACCTACCAAAGGTTACCATAGGTGGCATGTGAAGGATAGAACAGACACATAAAGAGGTATTTTGGGAAAAGACACACCTCTATGTGAATATATAGGATGGAAATGTAAGCTAGCAATAGCATGTAGAAGATAAGAATGAGATAGATATGAAAAGGGTAGAGACTCAGACCTGTCGGTATGAATGTATATGTACCAATTGAATATGAATATAAAGGAGATATAAGTGTTTTGATCTATATATGTAGGTCTTATGAATTTTTTAGCTAACTTAGATAGTATTGCATAACATTATTTCATTAATGTTTATCTATGATTCTCTCACTATGTGACTGGGGTATAAATTGAGTTTAGAGACTTGACTGAGGACTAGATCTCTGGATTGGTTCCTTCCCATTTCTTGCCAACAACAACCATTCATGAAGATTTTTCTCTCCACTTACCATTTTCATGCTCTCCATAGGACTTGTGAGCCTTTTTCTTTTTAGTATTGTTGCCAAAGCTTTCAAAAGCTTCATTTAGCATTGTCACACTCACAAATTGCCAAGCCCAAGTGCTTCATAGCTTTCATAGCTCATTCAATCATAGCTCTCATAGCTCATTTCAAATCAATTTCTACCACGTCCCTATCACCAAGAGAATTAACCTACTACTATAAAGTAGAGGAAAGGTTTCCATACAAAGGATTTATGAGGATAGGTCAAGCTCATGCGCCAAAGGATTCAGGTTCTTCATGTTTTAAATATCTAATTACATCACATTTTGCTCTTAGAAAAAGTAATCTTGTTGTTGCAATTACCTTGATAGGATATATTTCAAGTTTATTAGATTAGCATTGTTTAAATTAGTTTCATTGCAATCCGTAGATTAGATTTTTATTCTTGTATTCTCAATTCTTATTTTAGACTCAAAATCTTTACAAAAACACAAAAACATAGTATAAATTGCATTTGGAAAATTCATGTTAACTTGCATTCATATTTCAAATTCCTAGTTAATTACATCATTTTATCATTTATTTGGAAAAGAAACAAAAAAAACATTTTTCATTCATTTAGTTACATTCATCAAAATACAAAATTATTAGAACAAGAGAAAATAAAAAAGCCTCGATTTCATCACATGGTCAATTTCAAACATAGTTAAAAAATCCTTGGTATCATCACAAGGCCAATTCATAGAAAACCTTTGGTTACATCATGAAGTCAAAGTTAAACAAAAGGTTAAACCAAGGTCAAACTTTAGTCAACTCTCTCTCTTATCCAAGCATATGAATGTGCCCTAGAATTTGAGGTGAGTGAGTTAGATCTATCCTTGAGGAGATAGAATTGATACACCCCAAGACCACAACACACTCAATAGACACAAGAAGAACAAGAACATATCATTAGGGTCATACAACAAGTCAATATCATAAAACACATTATATAGGCTAACAAAGAAAGGTTACAACGTTTAATACTCATCAATGAACAAAATTGACATCTGTCTAAGCGTTGGAAACTTAGGAACCCAAATAGGAGATTAACAACTAGTGACCCTTTGGGTCATAGGGTTATCTCCATTATAGAACAAACATTGACATAGACCAAGCCCCAATGTTGGCCAACTGCTCTCCACGACATTCTGCTTCCATGTGAACAAAACCACCCCCGATTTACGCATCCACTCGACTAGCTTTTGCCACAAGAGTGGGAATGACTTTGAGGTCATCATTAAGAAGGATAGGTTTCATGTGTTGTGTCAAATTTGACTCATCTACATTTGTGCCTGAGTCAAGTTTTGAGGAGTACATATTTTGGTGAACCCGACATGAACAACAAATTATTTTGGGATGGGTTCTTTCACATTTTTGTACATCTCACGATGTTTCATGCAAAAAGTATAGGGGAATGTCCCTTCAAGTGCAATTAAAAATTCAAAGGAGATCCAACAAAATCCCCACAACTTTGACCAAATCAAAACATGACATGTGAACATTCAATCTAAGATCCATCAACATGATCAACCCATAACAAGCTATAGAAAAATGGCCACCCAAATGGACAATGAAGTGTGATATCAAAAGAACTTACAAGAAGTTCAAAAAGTACAAAAATCACTATACATAGTACATAAAAATAAAAGGTCCACAACATGTGAAGTGTCATCAAATAGAACAAATAGGGTTGTTCAAACCCCAAAGAAAAATAATCCACTGCAAGGTGGAAAAACTCAAAGGACAAGAAAAGCCTCACCCATAGACCTTATAGAAACCTTGGTCCAATGAATCAAGACCCTTGAGGCTAAGAGTGTTGGAAAATATGGCCAAAACAAAATTATAGAAAAACCTAGGGCACAGGGAAATCATTTCATTGACAAGATTGAATCAAACCAGGGGGAAACACAAAATTTCCCTCATCTAAACTTCCATTCTCATGACACACATAATGAAGCATTCATGCCATCCTTTCCCTCATCATCCAATGTGAAAATTATCAATAAAGTAGGTTGGATTCCTATAGCATAAAATCAACCACAAACAATCCCACCCAATTTTCAAAACATAAAAATGACACCATCTAGTTATCCAACTTTTTTAGGATATCAACAATCTAGCATACCCATTCAATAAGTACAACAAGCTCCACCTAAAGGACTAATGTTTGGAGGAGAAATACGCTCTACACATAACCCCCTCTTACGAAGATACCTCAAGTATTTAAAGGAGCCTCTCTATTACAACATTCGTCAGGTATTACTACCATATCCTCTCCCTAAGCTTCCAGAATTTAAAGGAGAGGGTGATCCCAACTCTCATAGGTCATAATAGTGCAAGACCTCCTTCCTTGGGATGCGGTGGTAGCAAAAAATTCTCCAAAGACTTTGGACGGTATCACTCTAGATTGGTACTATCGACTTCTAGAAGCATCAATCCACTCTTTTAGGTAACTCGTTAATCAATTTGTGGCTACCTTTGACATAAATAAAGTAGTAAAGATAGGAAAATGAGATTTCTTAACAATCAAACAAGAAACCAATGAATTGGTCACACAATTTATCACATGATGGAGGAAAATTCTTTATTCTGCAACTAGCGCACCAAACATGGATCATAAGGAACTTTGTGATCTTTTCTTACATACCCTCAATAAGGACATATGAGAAGGACTTCAAAAACTCCCTTACAAATCATATGAAGAAGCACTCGAAATTGCCCTTAGAATTGACCAAGCCATTATTGATAGCGGAAGAAGGGAGTATGATGTCAATGGAAGGTTGATAAACCATGATAGAAATAAAAATCCTCGATGAACAATCAAAACATAGATGGGTCAATAGACACTTCATCATCAAGGAATAAGAATTGTGACTACAATATTCATATGAATTTGGTGAGCCAAAATGTCAACAACTATCCCCTGATAATCAACAAGCAATCATACAACCATAATCATAAGCCTCAAGATTACAATCATGATAAATACTACCCATTTCACAAGAGAAGGGGGCATGATATCAAGTCATGTCGGAAGTACCATCACTTCATATCAAACCTCCCAAAAGATCAACGACAAGCATTCCTAGACACATTCTCACAAGATGAAAGAAATGATCCCAAAATCCATCAAAAGTCCTTTGATCAAATCACCTTAGGCCTTATGGAATTAGATACAAATTGAGAAATTTGTGTCACCCAGAAACTAGAATGACCAAATGACACCTCCAACAATTCAAAATTTTCTCACATGATAGAACTTCTCAAGAGCTCTCCTACACACAAGAACGCTCTCCTTAATGCCTTAGATCTAGGCCATCTGGTTCAAAACACTCCAAATAAAAAGTATTCTTCTTCGACATTTGGTTTTGAAAAGTTACCCTCAGATGATAACATGGCTAAATAGGGTGATCTCCCCCCATGCTTGATAGTCCAAGTTCATGACTATTCCATCAAGTGTGTAATGATCGATGATGAGTCCGCAATTAGCATGATCTCTTTCTCTCTTTTTCAAAGAATGGATTATGAAAAAACTCAAATCACAAAATAAACTTCCATCCTTAGAGTTCATGATAACCCAAAAATTCAAACTATTGGTAAGGTCAATCTTCAAATCACATTGGGTCTGAAAACCCTCCCAAATGAATTTTATGTCATCAATGAAGAAACCACCTACAACATGATCCTAGGGAGGCCTTGGGTCCATAGGATGAGGGCTATTATATCCATGTTGTTTTAGTAAATCCACTTATCATACATGGGACAAACCCACATAATTAAAGGAGATCCTGATCCTTTTAGTTTTTACAGAGTTGAACAAGTCAAAAAGAAGGGAAAGACCATGGAAACCACTAGTGACCCAAAAATCAATACTTTTTAAAAGGAGAGAATCAAAACAAATTGCAAACATACCCAAACCTCAAAATGTATAGGAAAGGGGGAAATAGGGGAATTCCCCTTCAATCCCCACTCAACAAATTCTTATGCTCCATGCAACTTAGCAGTCATTCCAATCAATCTAGATATAAACATTCATATTATTGAAATCATGACTAAAGAAGAAGAACCAAAACTCACACAAGAACTAGGAGAGTTGACACTAACATCATTTTCCCCTAAAAAATTTAAAACAAACATTAGAACTCAACAAGAATAGAAAATGATTAAGCTAGGGGGCAAATCATCAAAAAATAAAACATGTGAGTACACAAAACTCTTCACTGAATATAGACATTTTTACACAAAGTCTTTGAGTTTCCTTATAACTTTAGAATTTCAAGTGAAGTTCAGACCAAATTGTATAGGTCCATACATAGTTAAGGAAGATATCAGAAATGACGCTTACCTCTTCTACATTATAAAAGGAGAAGAGTTTAGTATCTCAAAACTTTGTGGAAGCCTATAAAATCCATAAAAATCATAAAATCATGAAAAATTAAAATTTTGCTTTCTTCATTATGTTCTGTCATGCATTTTTGTTAGTGACATGCTCTTGTCTGATTTTTGTCCTAGTAAGGAGTCTAAGGTTGCTTAGGTATAGTCTGAGCCTTTGAGATCCCATAATAAATTATGTTTGCAACTTATCACTACTCCCCTATTCACATTTCCCAATAATTCCAATTGAAGTCTAGCTCTTAGCTTCACACCGATCCCGGTATTAACAAACCATGTTGTTAAGTCTAAGCAAAGTCAATATTCAAAACTATAGTACCCAATAGAAGCTTGCAAGTGGACCTTCCCCATTTCTCCTTAGTAGAAGGGAAGTCTGACTAGATGGTGAAAACCCTTGGTGGCACTCAGCCCCTTATCTTTCCTGGAAAAAAATTCTAGGGGGATCATAACTCTATAGGAAGAAATCAAAAAAATACCAATGAATAAAGAATGAGTGTGAGAAGTCATAGGAAAGAATCATTAGAATAGAAAAATACCAAAGCATAAAAAGTCAAAAATCACCAAAAATACCAAGCAAAAGCAAAAGATTCAAGTGAGGCATAGCAAAAAGCATAAAAATACAAAAAAAAAAAGAAATATAGAAAAGAGAGATACAAAAAAAGAGTGAAAGAGAAGATTTCTGATGTCCTTACTCTTGAGTGGAGATAAATCTAAAGCTCAAAGCTACGAAAGTGACATCTATCAGAGAAAATAAAAAAGAAAAGTACAAAGCACACACATGCACTAGCTATCTTTAGGGCCATCTTCCACTCTGGAGTCTTTCCTTTACCCCAGGTCTATCTTGTTGGCCATCTTTGATCCAAGTCTAGAGGGTGCTAATAAAATTTGTTACTTGTCTAAGTTGAAAACTTGTCAAATTGTTTCGTCTAGATAAGGATCAATGTTTAGCCTTTTGTGAATCCAAAATTAGGAACATTCCATCTCCTTCCTATTCCCACTTGAGTCCCTAATTATATCCCAAAAGATCGAAAAGTCTTCCTATACAAAGTCAAACTCGCAATCCCCTATGTCAAAATTTTTACTAAAGAGCATTCACATTGTTTGTTCCACTTGCATACATTTCAAACATTCAAAAGCAATAATTTCATGTCATAACATCATGACATTCACTTAGAACATAGTACTTCACATAGAACATAGTACTTCACATTTAATATTTGTGAATCACATACAAACACATTGCATCTCATTCATGTCATAAAAAGAAAAAATTAAATTGCATCATCCATGTGTGATCATCATAGGTATGCATTCTCATAAGAAAAATAAAAGCTATAGCCAACCATATGCACAAGAAGGAAAGTGAAGTACAAGATGTTGAGGAAATCTACATATAGACCTCAACCAATCAGGTCACACAATAATAAGTGCAAAGTAATGTCTCAGTACAAGTTACTCCACCAACAAGACAAAGAGAAAAATTATGCAATCAAGTGCACAAGTCTCTTCATGCAAGGGGGTAAGGGTATGAATCTCTTCAATAAACATAGGTCTTTCAAATACCTCAAGGAAATTCAAGTCATACATTCACAAAATCTTTAGAAAAACCATAAAAATTAGAAAAATGAAAAAAAACGTAAAAAAATTATAAAACATCAAAAATCCCTAAAAATCGAATATGTTCTTCAAAATCTACAATAAAAGAAGAATTTCTTCTTCTCCCTAGCTTAGCATGTGTTTTGTTTCCATAGTGTTCTTGCACCTGCATTTATTGTGCTTTCATTCTTGTAGGTCCCCATGGCAAAGCAAGGCAACTCAGGTATACTTACGACTCACAGATCAACGTTACGTTTCCTTGTCTCTATTCTTCAATACATATTCAATATCATTAAATTTCAAAGTAATGCTTATTAGTGTAGGTACAATTGTAGGAAATCAACAATAGATAAGGCCTAGTTCAGGAACAGTACCTACCTTTCATGTAGACTACTGTCACCAAGGGGGGAAATATGTAAGCACTAAAAAAGTGCATGGGCCTACATGGTAATCCAATGATGAGTTGTAATCCTAAACATGTACATGTAAGTGTGTAAATATAACCTCTTAGTACCATTCTTCTTGGAGACACATGTATTTGTTTGTTTTTCACTCTGTTTGTGCTTTTCTAAACTTCGAGCTAAACTTCCAATATCCTACACACTGTCCTCCTAGTCACCTAACCCATCTTCAACAAACCACTCTTGTCACTTTCCAACCTTGATGACATGAATAATTCACTTCACAAGAGGAGAAATAAATCTTCCCTGGGGGCTTTCCCATCCACTCTTTCTTCCCCATCCATCCAACTCACTTTTCAATTGGCTACCAAACCTTTTAGGGCATGAGAGACTGACATGATACCTTGAGAAAAAATGATTTGAAAGTATAATTTTGAGACACTTTCAAGAAAAACTAATGGTCCCATTGCATAGAGCTCAAAATATTATGCAATTTAAAAAAAAAACATCACCCAAAAAGGAGTTCGTATGTGCCTGAATGAGCTCTTGAAAGTTCCCTATGTCTTGAAAACCCTCTTCTTTTTGGGTCACCACCTATTAGTTCCAGATCTCCCCTGGGTGACCCTACTATTAAAAAGGGAGATCCCCTCACATGCATTAGTTTGGTCAGTTTCAAGGTCTTGATGTCATATTTAGCCCCCTAGGACCAATCTCGGCCCTTGAAACCACCTATAGAACCCTTTTTCTCTGAATCCCTCACTTTCATTTTAGGATCTCCACTAGGTGGCCCTACCTGACAATAGGATCTCCCCTGGGTGACCTTTATTTACAACAAGATCTCCCCAGAGTGACCCTATTGGTAAAATAAGTGACCCTGTCATGTTTTCAAACATGAATTCCTCTTCAGTTCAGGCACAAATTTGCTCCAAATTAAGCTCTTACTGTATGAGTCACCTTCCCTAACTAATCATCAACTTTTCTTGACTAATTCAAGACTCCCAATCACTCCATTCTAACTCACAAATCAATTCTACTCTTCTCTCAATCAATCTCATGCTAATTCCATTTCTTCTCCTGTGAAAGGTTATCAAGGCATGTTCACTCCCTAATCAACCCAGTTCACCCCTCAATCAAGCCTATTAACTCTTCAATCAGTTGAGTTAACTTCTCAATCAATTTCCCCTCTTGTGTGCCCCTCCAAACTATAAATACCCCTCATGTCGTCATTATTTCTCAAGTTGGAGAATGCTCTTCTCATCTTCTCATCTGCACAAGCTTTTTCAAGCTTCTTCATAGGCATTTGAGCCTCTTTATTCATTTATTTAGTTTTCATTTTTGAAAAGCTTCAAAGCTTTCCCTTGAGAGGAAAATTCATTGTTGCAGCCATTCATCAAGATTTTTCTCTCCACTTCACATTTTCATGCTCTTTACAAGACTTATGAGCCTTTTTCTTTTTAGTATTGTTGCCACAACTTTCAAAAGATTCATTTAGCGTTGTTACACTCGCAAATTTCCAAGCCCAAGTGCTTCATAGCTTTCATAGCTCATTTAATCATAGCTCTCGTAGCTCATTTCAAATCAATTTCTACCCCATCCATTTCACCAAGAGGAGTACCCCGCTACTACAAAGGAGAGGAATGGTTGCCATGCAAAGGTTTTCTGAGGATATGCCAGGCTCATGCACCAAAGGATTTAGGTTCTTCATGTTTTAAATAGCTAATTACATCATGATTTTCTCTTGGAAAAAGTAATCTTCTTGTTGCAATTTCCTTGATAGGATTTATTTCAAGTTGATTAGATTAGCACTTTTTAAATTAGTTTCATTGCAATTTATAAATTAGATTTTATTCTTGTATTCTCAATTCTTAGTTTAGATTCAAAATTGTTACAAAAACATAGTATAAATTGCATTTGGAAAATTCATGTTAACTTGCATTCATATTTCAAATTCCTAGTTAATTACATCATTTTATCATTTATTCAGAAAAGAAACAACAAAATCATTTTTCATTCATTCAGTTGCATTCATCAAAATACAAAAACATTAGAACAAGAGAAAATAAAAAACCCTCGATTTCATCTCGAGGTCAATTTCAAACATAGTTGAAAACTCCTTGGTATCATCACAAGGTTGAGTCATAGAAAACCTTTGGTTACATCATGAAGTCAAAGTTAAACAAAAGTTTAAACCAAGGTCAAAATTTAGTCAACTATCTCTCTTATCCAAGCATATGAATGTGCCCTGGAATTAGAGGTGAGTGGGTTGGAGTTGTTCTTTAGGAGATAGAATTGATACACCCAAGACCACAACACACTTAATAGACACAAGAATAAGAGCATACCCTTAGGGTCATACAACAAGCCAACATCATACAACACATCATATAGGCTAACGAAGAAAGGTTACAATGTTCAATACTCATCAACAAATAAAATTGACATCTGTCTAGGCGTTGAAACCTTAGGAACCCAAACAGGAGATCGACAACTAGTGACTCTTTGGGTCATAGGGTTATTTCCATTACAGAACAAAAATTGACATAGACTAGGCCCCAAGATCAGCCAACCACTCTCTGTGATGTTCTACTTCCATGCGAACAGAATCATCCCCGGGTTATGCCTCCACTCGACTGGCTTTTGCCACAAGAGCGGGAGTGACTTGGAGGTTGTCATCAGCAAGGAGAGGGTTCATGTGTTGTATCGAAGCTGACTCATCTGTGTTTGTACCTGAGTCATATTTTGAGGAGTACAGTATCTTCATTGGATCTTATGCTTTTCTCTTGTTCTCAATGTGTACAATCAGAATTAGTATCCCATCATAATATTTGTTTTGTATTAAGGATAGGAGATCCATAGGGGATGTACTAGTTAAATTTAGAAGTAGAGGGTTCATTAGAAGGAACTTCCCCTTGATCTCTTTATGATACCAACATATTTTAGGGTACCATAGGTGCCTATAATAAGTGGATGGAGAGGGAGAGAGGTGAAATAAATTGAGTGGAATGAAAGAAAAGGTGAAAGAACTCATCAAAAAGGATATGCTCTGATGAAGGGTACTCCCCCTCAAACACACTCACACAATAACACAGTAAGTATGCCACAAACTGCTTCATATTATATTCATAAAAATGTAAATACAACATGCAATTACCAACATGCAAGGGTCTCAAGACCACATGATGTTATAGCAACATGGGTTGTAGTACAATTGAAAATAGAAATATTTTCTAACTCTAAAATCTTGCAAGTTGGAGCTCAAAAACTACTTTTTCAAAAACTACCTCTATCTTCCCCACTATGCCTTCTTATCCTGTCTTTCTCCTTACTTTCTACTTTCCTTCTCCTATTCCTTTTGGGAAATTCTATCCCATTTTGGTGCCCAAAGAGTCCAGTTGTATCTTTCCCGCTCAAGAGATTTTAAATTTTGAAATTTGGTAACATAACTTCTAGGAGCCATACCTTTTGAACCTGGCGTCCAATTGATGAACCATGTGATGCATTGGAAAGTTCACAAAAAACTAATCTTCTAAGGATATTTGGATTTTTGGCCAATTTTCAAGCATGTACGGGGCCTCTAAGTGCCTCAAATTTGACTTTAAAACTTTTTACACGGGGTTTTTGAAAACGGAAACTTTAATATCTCTCAAAACATAAATGATATTGAGATGATTTCATCACCATTGGCTTAATTTTACAATTTCACTTCTCAAGGTAAATTTTTAGGTCCATACATGTATAAATGCAAACTTTCTAAAAATAGCAAGGTTGCTATTTTTAGATTTCTAAAAAGTTTGACTGTCTTAAACCATTGAGAATGTCAAACCGGGATCCAACACAGCTAAACAACCCTATAGAACAACAAAACAAAATAAATTTATTTTTTTGGGTGATGCAAGATTGCATTTACACCACTGGATGCTCCTACATCATGTTCTTCAAGTTGGGTTCACCAAAATATGCAGGTGTCAAATCTGACTCATAAATGGTATGCACATGCATTACTTGCATTAAACAGACATGTAGTATATTAATGTTGTTCATGTGGCAATAATAGGTGTAATGGTGGATGATCTAGTGGACTACTCTATTCATGAGGAAGGAGTCTCGAGTGGATGGTAAGTATGTCTAGTTGATGTTGGTGTTTGTGTTATGATTGATAACTTTTCTGTAGAGATCATTGAGATTTCATTGAGCAAATTCAAGGAGAATGTCCAAACAATTAATCGCTCATTGTAAGATGGTGTTAAGATGAGTAAGTTTAATGGCTAGTGAGAGTTTATTTTCTTGTTGGATTCTCTTTAAGGCTTCAGCTTGCTTTCCAATCTCGGTAGCTATGGGAGTTGGCAACAACTCTCTCAACTCACTCAAAGTAACTCCTACCTAATCTCCCCTCACTACTAGACACATAGGCATGAAATGTTGATAAAGACAAAGATGGGGAAATATAGCTACAAATTGCTTTGATTCCTTGATTTAAATGTTCTCATTTTTTGTTGGATTTGACCCATAGATGAATTCTAAGTGTTTTCACATTCATTTTGTTTGTTTTCTATTTGTTTATAAAATTACAAGTAGGATGTTTAAGTATTTGTCTTGGTTAAATGTTGGATATTCAAATGTTTATTTTTTATTAGATGGTTAGAATTTTGACTAAGTTCAATAATGTGCTTGCTTGAATGACAAGGATCTAGTGAATTGTTTATGTTTTGGATTTTTTCTTTGTTTTTGTATTTTGAGTGTATATAATGCCAAAAGAAGATGTTTCTAATTATGCTAGCTTGCTGAAATAAATGCTATAAGAAATTACTTTTTTGTTTTTTGTGTTTATTTATTTGCATACATAAAGAAGTAGTTTACTATTGGCAAATGGATACTAGCTCCAAAATCAACAAAAAAAACAAGTTTTTCTCTTTGTATAATTAAGTATAATCGTATGGAAATTAGAAAGAAGACAAGCGAATTCAAACAACAATTGACTAATCCAACCTTTTCTATTATTTTTCAATCAAAATAGTAATTTGCAAATTACAAAAGATTATGATCTTTTAGATTTAAAGCAAGGAAGTATCTATACTATAAAAACTAATATGTTCTATTAAAATTAAATTAATCTAAAACAAGATAAACAAAACAAGAATTCTCACACTTGAGATATTAGGAATTGAAGAAGCTAGCAATCTTGTTTTGGAACTATTCTTATGAGTATTGTGTTCATTTTCACATGGTTATCTTCTATTTGATAATATTTTGTAGTTTAGATCCTAACAAGGTTTGATTAAGTAATAAATTAGACAAAATAATTAAATCCTCAATATATAAGAATTGAGATTGATAAAATATATGAGAGTTAGGATTGCTTAGCTCTTTCGTCGAATTGAAATTGTCAATGTGGAAGATATAGCTACATAATGTGTTTGGAAATTAGATATAGTGATTTTGCTATTAGATTTCTACAATAATGTCATAGATCTGTCCCTGACCTCTACTCTATTAGTTAAAACATGGCCATGTACAATTTAGTTTGAAAATGGTGTGATTCTCATATTGTCACAATTGTATCCTCCAATTTTATGAGCTCTTGTAACTTGCGCCCCCATAAAGATATTTGTTTTTGAGACCAACATGGCACTAATAAGTGTCTTTGAAGGTTTTTATAAAGAGGGTTGAAGTTAGACACTTCCTTATCTCCAAGCCAAATCCTTGGTGTTGAAATTTTCATAAGATTTGAAGACACAACAAATATACAATGCAATTTGGCTAGGTGTAGTACCTATTGATGATGGATGCAATTCTTGAATGTTGTTACTTCATAAAGCTCTCAATGTTATCTTATTCAATACAATGATCTTTTGATGTGATGCTTATATGACTTCTAGTGTCCTAGGTTTCGTCCTTAAAGATAACACCTAGGTGCTCAATTCAAACATTTTAGTGTGTAAGGAAAAGGGCAATGGTCCAATCTAACAAAAGGTCGACTCAAATATGCAGGAAATATGTTTGAATTTAAAGGACACAATTGCATGTATGACTCTATCTATAAGATAGAATTGTACCCCATGATCTAATTACAATTATACCTATGATCTTCTTCAAGATAAACAAATGTCTATGATTTGAAATAGGCCATGACCTCTAAAATTAAGAAGGTTGAAGACAGGTAGATTATCTATATTTTATGAATTTATGTATAAAATAAACACAAGTGAACACTGGAACATCATATTTATTAAAAAAACCAAAACTAAATATAAGAGTCAAAACAGAACCTTTTTTTATATATAACTAACACAAATTAAGAAAGTGAACCACATTCTCCACGACCGTTATTCACATGTCTACCCAAACCAAAGAAAAAAAAAAGGTTGCCCTCGTGATTATTGAGTGGAGCATGCCATTACATTACAAGTAAAGCTTCCTTAAAGTAGGTAGGGTAACCAGATATTTCACAATTCCACATGGTGACAAAATCTGACACTAGTTTTATAATATTAAAAATGATAATCGCCTGGCAAGCCAATCAAATTGCTTAATTGGCCTCCCCTCTAAATTGGTGAGGGGAGGGGCCTACCACTAAATATAGATTTAATTTTAGGAAAAGCAATTAATTAGTTTGAAGAATATTAATGGCCCAATTCCAAAAAAATACTTTGGTTGTGCCAATGAGAGGAGTTAGGCACGCACTCACATGTTGGGCACAAAGTTTTAGAAAGAAAAAGTGGACTCGCTGCTTTAAATCATTTTTTTTCCAAGGCATAACTTTAACTTCTCCTTTTAAGCTTCCTTGTTAATGGTGGGAATTATTCTTTGGTTTTTTTGCAGCTGCGAAAGCAATTCTCTGCAAGGGCTTTGACGGCTGTATGGCTGTATCTAGACTGTTTTAGGAGAACTTTGAATGGATAATTCAAGGAAAAAAATTACTTCGACCGTCAAATTTAAATAAGATCAATAGAACCCTCAAAAGTTAAGAGCACTAAGCCATTTTGTATTCTATTTCTAACTTTCCCTCGAGTTAATTTGTACCTTTCTAATTATTTATTCCATCAATTGAGTATTTAATGGGACATTAGTTTTTTTGTTTTTTGTTCACTGAAATTGGAGGGCAATGTTCTAGTATTAATAAAAGGGTTTTCTCTATTTTGTGATTGGTTTGTGTTTTAATATGTAGATTGACAATACTTTCAATGTAAGAGAAGACATGAATAATGATGTTAAATATTGATAAAAGGGTTTTCTCTATTTTGTGATTGGTTTGTGTTTTAATATGTAGATTGACAATACTTTCAATGTAAGAGAAGAAATGAACAATGATGTTAAATATTGATAAAAGAGTTTTCTCTATTTTGTGATTGGTTTGTGTTTTAATATGTAGATTGACAACACTTTCAATGTAAGAGAAGACATGAATAATGATGTTTTCCATTGCATTTTTTATGAGCTACAATTCCTTGTATTATATTCAGCAAAAGAGGTTGTGGTCAATGTTGATGTTCTTTGTTCAAATTTTAGACACATAGATGATAGGCAAACATGGTGGAGTGGTTCAAATGAGCAAAGAATGTTTTTACCTTTCGATAGATGTTGCTATAGCGGACCTCTCCTAAGGTGTGAGACACTAGTGGGTTGAAGTGCATGACAATACAAAAATAGGAAATTATAAAAATAGAGTAATTGGGTGCTATGTCCTTGTAGTGTTTGTTAGATATGCTACTACTTTGAAAGGGGATACCAAGAGTTTTTTTTAACTATAGTAACTATATTACAAATTTTTAGGTTTGAGCTTTATGCAAGATTTCAAAACATAGAGGAGCCACATCATTTTTGCATCGAATTGGGCTTCTAAAGGGTTTTAAACACTTGGTATGAAAACTATAATTATTTGTACATTTTAGTAGAATACTTGATGTCATGAAGATATTATTTCCCAGTGGAAGTCTTGTTTACTTAATTCCTACAATTGGTACTAACTAGTATTAATTTTATATTATTACACTTCTATATATTAAAATTTCATTCTTTTGTATAAAAAATCTGCAAAACAACAATATGATATTTAGGTAGACATTATAATCTATGGAAAACTATAAAAATAGGGCAACACAAAAAATATATTGGATTGGTTGTTAGACATTATAATCTATGGGAAAATATAAAAATAATGCAACACAAAAATAGAGTGGATGGGTTATATGTTCTTGCAGTCTTTGTTGTGTACCCTAATACTTTGCAAGGAGATATCAAGAGTTCTCGGTAACTATAATACACATGTTTTGTGCTTGTGCCAATTATAGATTTTAAGAACTAAACCTTCTACAAGGTCTCAAAACATAGAGGATTTATGCACAGATATTATATTTGGAGAAAAGGTTAAAATACCAAGAAGAAGTTTTTAGAACAAAAAAGTATACCCAAGTTATACAATTGGCCTATGTATTTAGAGGAACTAACCTAGTTTGACCACATAGTTTAAACATTTAAATCAAGGATACATAGCTTGTAGTCCTAATTCTAAGTGTTTTTTTGTCACTATATATTTATTTCTTGTAACACAATTTATCTAAACAATTTATAGGCCAACCTTTAACTTGGGTGGACTTTTTTGTTCTAAATCCTATAAAATTAACAAAGTCTATGCTTGCATAATTTCAATATAAACCATGTTGCTCCATAGTTGTTATGAGATAAATGACATAAATTGCCTAATTTTTTAAGGTGATGGACCCTTTACTGCTCACCTATGATTTTGAAAGCATCATTTTACACATCGAACATGATAGCCAAGATGCACTTTGACAATGCAACAAACTACAAGTTAACATGCCAACATTTTAAACCTCACTGATTGTCTCTCATTAAGAAACCTATGGAATTTTAGTATTGAGGTGTAGTCATAAGAGTGAAAATAGGCTTTACATTAAGTAAGTGAAAAACTACTTGCACCAAAATCATGTTCGACTGAAAACCACTTGCTAAAAATATTTCAAAGATCAAAACATGAAATAAGAGGAAACATAATTATAATACACATATTGCACTTTTTATTTCAAAGTAAACCATGTAGGGCAACCTATTCCATTGTTTCTTTATTACAATTTGGGTGGTGGGTGTATATAATAATATAAAGGCACATTTAGTTGTCTTCAATCATCAATTTTGGTGGAGATTCAATCCATACTTAGGACAATAGCTCAATTTTGTTTCAATTCCCATGTAAGTCACATCATCACATGCAACTCACCTATAATAGGTCTTGAATATGAATTGATTTAGGTTTCATTGAAAATTACCTTATCTTGAGGCTAGAATATGGAATTGTAATATAAGTCAATCTCAAACTTTCTAAAACCTCAAAATGAAATAAGTAACATTTTCTTGGTGAGTTGCATGGGATGAGGCAAGTTATAGAGTCCTCCTTTGGCCGGTTTGGCTATGTTTTGAGGGATGTTGTGTCACTAATGCTAGGGAGGCTTTTAATATATTATAATTAGTGTTGGGATTTGATTATAAGAAAGTTGACAGAATTGCATGGTTTGATTTGAATTTGCATCAAAATGGGTAATCCCACAATAATGAGTCCCACTTTTTGGCAAAGATGGACATTGATATCAACATTTTTAACTAAATCTTCACTTTTTGAGACATATAGTAGCTAAACCATTAAGAATTTGGAGATGATGCAAACTAGTGATTTGTGATGATTTGTGTGTAGATTATAAATATAATTTTTTATTTTTATTTTAAATAAATCATGAATCTTTCAATGTCTCCTTTAATAACTAGTTTTTAATAGTAAACAACATTTTCAGAAAGTAACGTTTATGTCATTCAGCATAACTTTTTTTTCTAGAAAGGATAAAATTCTAATTTTTAAAATATAGATTTTTAACATCAATATCTAGTGCATGGATATTTTTTCATAATTTTTTTAACATATTTTTTAATTAATTTTTGAAGTCAGGGTAACTATAATTTGGACATAGGTGTATGTCGTCAAGCATAACTTGTTGCGTATGTATCTAAATTCAATTTATTTTTGGTGAAATAAGGACATCAATACCTAGTGCACAAATATTTTTTAGAATTTTTTTCTCTATTTTTTTATTCTTTCACATGTGTGGAATAGAGACATTGATGTTTGATGAAAAACCAGCGTTTACTAGAAAATAGAAAATAAATATAAAACATATTAAAAATCATACTTTTTGGAAAGCTTATACTAAGGGCTACATATATATAAAATAGAATTTCTAAATGACTTCATTTGATCCCCCAAAAGGTGAAGCAAAATTTGTTTTTCTCAGCATTTTGATAGGTGCAGAGGAGACTCCATTGATGGTCTGATTTAAGACTAGGGGGGTTCTTTCCAAGGAGATTTGATCTAATGGGGTTCTATAGAACCCTTCAATTAAACCCCTTTAGATGGAACCCCTCAAGGCTTAAATCATTAATTTTTCTAAAAATATGTGATTTCAGACAAAAATCAAGATGTCCCATAAGTGGGACACACTATTGTGATAGTTTATAGAAATGTCAAAGCCACTTAAAATACAATTTCTATTTATATATAAGAATTTTTATATCCAAGAAATTATGTCTTTAGAATTTATATCACACCACATCCCTAAAAACATTATTACAAAAAATTTGAATAGCTTTCTATATTTTTTATTTAGTTTTTTAGTAAATGAGTATTAATAGTTTAGATATGTCAAATTTTTGTTTATATTGTATGTTTCTAAAAACTTTGGTACACTATTTTTGATGCTCTATTTTGCATTCCAAATGCAAGTTGAGAAGGACTAATGGTTGTTGTTCAAAGGAGAGGTGGTAAGCCATAAAATTGATTGGGCTAGCTATGTGGTTTTCCTTTTGTGATTGTCCAACTTAAATGTTTGTGAAATGTATACTTCTATGCAATATATCATGTTCTTGATGATTTATTTTGCTAATTGTGCATTATGTTCAATTTAGTGCATGCTAGCTACTTTTATATGTGATAGTTCTTCCTCTCCTCTTTTTGATATTTATATCTTGAATAAACTCATATTTTTATGCTTTGATGTGTGCTTGGATTGAGAAATATTCACTTGCACATTTTACTAGGTATTTTTAATTGTCTTTTCTTTAATTTTATTACATATCCATTCTAACTAGAATTTTATATTTTGTTTATAATTACACAATAGCCTTTAGAAACATGAAAATGCAATGGACTATGTAAAACTAGTACTATCTATGGCATAACCATCTATGTCATGTTACACTATGAATGTCAAAGCCCAAGGATACAACTCCAACTCTATGCCAAGCTACTCACAACTCTAGATATAATGTAAATTAATTTATTTTATACCCATGGAAAGTGGAAAGAAGGGAACTAGGATGGCTAGGTAAAACCAGACTAAGTGGTCAAAAATTGGCAAAAGCCCAATCAAGTCCACTAAAACTAAACACAACATAAAGGTTAAGGTACCATCTCAAAAACATTAGTTTTCACTCTTAAGAAACTAGGGATGCAATGCCTCAAAGATGAAGTAGGATCCTTAATAGTTTCAAAATAAATAAAGAACAAATATCAAGACATAAAGATGAAGAGCAAGCCATCTATGGTTAAGGACTTTCCCTTTGGGTTTGGATGAATGCACCCACTTTGTTTAAGGGGTAATTGAATAATATGAATGTGCTCACTTGAACACTATTGCATCCCAGCAGGCCTTTGATGAATATTTTAACTTGAAGAGGAATGGTTTCCAAATATGCAAAATAAAAATTAAAAAATATAGAACTTTAATGATATAAGTACTAAATAATTATCATTGTACTTATGTACCTTGCATCTTTAGAAACATGATAATTATTAAGCCTTACTTTGGACATTAATATTTCCTATATTTTTTTGATATTTTATATCTATAAATAGCCCATGCTTTTTGATATGCTTTGACATGTGTTTCAATTGAGCAATATGCTTAAGTTATAGTCATAGGGATAAATTAGTTAAAATAAAGTAATGATTCCCATAGTCAATCTATACAAATGTGGTAGGTTGAATGTCTGTAGAATTGAAGAAAAATAATGATGCAAATAAAAACAAATTGGTTCACCTTTATGTGCCAAGTTACATGGCTAAAGAACGTAAGAAAATTAACAATGTAAACCAAAAAAACATATTGCTTTACCTTTCATGTGAATAGTAGCTTCCATGTATAAAACCATATGTAGGAAATGTCAAATGCTCCCCCAATTGCCTAGCTTCTAAATCTCTTTTGTCTTGATTAGTATTAGCTAATGCCAATAGAGTTTTCAATTGCACTAATATATCATTGTAATTGTGTTGCTCATGCATATTGGAAAATAATGGTGTGTGCTTTCATCCTACTGAAACTACCAAGACTTACCTTGTTACTTGGGTGTACTAAATGGCATATGTTTCCATAAGCTATGGTTGTATTTTCTATATTTTATCTTTATGTGCCAAGTTTCATGCCTATAGAACTCAATAAATTAATGTTGTAAACAAAAAACAAATTGTTTTACCTTTCATGTCCATACCAACTTGCATATCCACAACCATATGAATTATCAAAGGCTCTCCCAAGCGCACAACTCTTAAATTTTTTATGTTTTGACTAGTATCAAGTTATGGAAATGGAGTTCCCAATTACACCAATGTACCATTGGCATTGTACTACTCATGTATATTGGAAAATAATAATGGGTGTTTCTTTCTACCCAAATTGCCACACTTTGCCTCATTTCTTGGGCACATTGAATTGCATGTTTCTATAAGCACTGGATATATTTTTTATGCTTAGACATTTTACAATTCATTTAATTTTAGAGAAAGTTCTTATTACAATTATTTGAACATGATCTAACTTTTCTGAGTTGCATTCTTTTTGCAATGTTGGTCATTGTAAAAAACTTGGTTGCAATGTCTTCTAATAGTAAATAATGTTGAAGAGTAGGAACTAGCTATCAAAAACATACTTTCCCTTTATAACCATTCTAACTAAAGGTAGGTTGGTGGAAATAATTTTAAATTTCCATCATATATGCATTGAGCACTCTATTTTATATTTTCTCATATTGTGATTCAACCCCAGTCATGATACACTAACAAATTGCATTGTAATAAACCTAGATTTGCAAGCACATGTGCCAAATTGTTTGACAAGTGTTGTTCACCATAGTAATCCAAAGCAAAAACTTAAATGTAATGATGTTTATGACTAAAGATGAGCATAAAGGTTGCACAAATATTTTTTCTTATTCTTACAAAAAATGTATGATTTCCCTGATGTTTATGGGTAATTTTATTTGACTATAGTGATTGTACAAAATATTGTTTAAATACCTAAAATTAAGTCATATTCAATTAGATATCACCTTTCAAGAGTTAGTGTTAGTGTGCTATGAAAAATGCAAGGTATTATGATTGGAGAATTTTTCACACCTACTGTGAGTGAGAGTCAACTCAAATGATCATTGAAGTTGATGTATGGAATGTCATTTACAATGGTTTACAAAGCACAATTGAGCATATAAACTTCTTGTTACTTTATTGATCTAGTTGATATCCATGCATTACATTATTTTATTCATGCTCTACAATTTTTTTTGGGCCAAATAATTATTACAATTGTGCATAATAGTATGGTAAAATATATTGCAAAGACATTGTTGACCAATAGATTGATACTAGATTTCAGTGAGTCATTTGTCAAAAAAAATTGGTAGCTAGATTTTTAAAAACATGATAGGTTCTAGAGAACAAGGGATTGTATAAAGATTTCTAGGGCTCACAAAATCTAAGTGCAATTTACATAATGTTGGAATAAGGTTTGTCATTGATGTCAAAAGGTCATCTAGTGTTTGAGTTGATTGATGATGGTTCATGTTTCAGGAGTTGCATAGTGTGACAAAGTTTGCCATTGATGGTTTGGTTGTGTTATTATGATATTCATGTTCTTGATTTGAAGAAGGTTTGATTTGTCATCTTCAAGAGTTGTTTCTTCATGATGCTCATGCTCTCATTTCAGGAGTTTCAGGTGTTCATATTGTTTAGGGTCTACATTAATTTCTATGTCAAAAGGTTGTTCATAATGTTCAAATGACCTCAGTTGATTCTTAGTTGATTTGATAGAACAAGACTTCATAAAAGGCAAGGTTTAGTTGTTTGAATTTGTCATCTCTCATGTTTCCTAATACTTGTCTTGTCATTGTTTGTGTCAGCTAGTTTGATAATGTTGGATTGGATGTGATGTTGCATAATAAGACTTGAGATACCTTGAGATGCAAGGAGTTGCTATGTTGTCTTGGAAGGTTGACATGACAAAAAGATTGGATGACATTAATGTCAAGTAATAGAATTGGTGTGTCAAAAGAAAAGTGTAGAAATTGTTAAGAAGCTATCGTGTTCTCTTGCTTCCTTGATGTCAAAATGTGGCTTCATTTCAAAGGTGGTATGTTGTGAACATTCATGGTGTATGGTGGCTTCTTTTCAACCAGTTCTACATTTTTTTTATCTCTAATTATCAGTGACTATATCTTATGCATGACAGAGGGAAATGGTGATATGATTTTTGGTCCTTCATATCTCATTAACTAAGGTTTCAAATTCTAAAGAGATCTCTAAGGATTTAAGGGTTCATGTTATTCAAGATTGTCTTCTTCTCTCTGCTATAGAAGGGATGTGGTTTAGACATATTCTTCAAGAGTAATGTGCTTTGCAATTTTAGATTATATTGCCTAAGTTTCTAAAGACAAGTCCTAAACCTAAAATCCTAGGTGTCATCTAAGTCTCTATCAAAACCTAATGCAAACATCTCTTAAGTGTCTGTCATACCCTTAGTGCACTTTTCTTATGTTTTATTGTTGACCTTCAATAGCGGGTTGTAGGCTACTTAAGTGGAAACTTAAGGCGGTTACCATCATGGGGCAACTGGCCCCCTTGCCTAACACCACCAAACATCTAACACTTTTTCATCTTCAAGTGATACTCCTCAGTTCTCATACCTTTGCACATACTTAAATCATATATTAAGTTTAAGCATTTTTATATATACTGGTTTGCATTAGAATCTCACTATTATACACAAAAACACGTAGGTATTGCTTCATAGAACATGAGTCATAAACCCTTCACCCACAAATCATCATACGGAGCTCTCTTTAAAATTCCCTGGCCCTCTGCATCATTAGAAGTTTCAAAAGACTGCTTTAGAGATTTTTATATCCTTCTACCAGTCAAGTTTAGATAACCTTGAATGATAGTTGGCATTCAAAAAGAAAACAAAAAGTAACCATTTGATCTCCTTTTGCGCCATCTAAAGCATTTAATTAGGGTCATCGATATCCTTTTTGATGTCCAAGCCTTAAAACATAACTGGATGACCGGTTCTACTAGGTCAGGGGGATCGGTCTCCCCACAACAGTGACACCCTTAAGATGTGACTTAAGTCACATTCACCTGTCATAGTAAGTCACTTTCAAATTTAGAATAAAATGGTGACAATTATAATACAAAGTGCCTTTAGAAGCTTTTACTTAGGGTTTGGTTCCCCAAACAACTTAACCAATGAAACCCTAAGCACAAAGAAAAAGCCTTCTAACATTTCTCATCACCTTTAAAACCCTGCAGAGATATTAATTCACCATAGGAGCTTTGAGAGACAATAAAATAAACAAATGTAGATTCTTTATACATGGCATAGAGATGTCTAATAAAGAGCACCAAACTATGTCAATGATCACTAACATAATAAGCAAGATTGAATTGAAGATAACCAATAAACCTAAGATCCTTTCAACCAGTGCTCTCACTGTAAAACAAATGTCTCACTGAGGATTAATAATAGAATATCATCAAACACCTACAATCACATGAATAAGAATGACAAACACCTCTCATGAACTATGATCCTTTGGTCTTGAAGGGATCATGACTATTTCCCATCATGAAGGAGATCCAAAACAAGATATCAATCCTTTAGCATCATATCAACACCATGTAAATCCTTTGATGATGTTTGAAGTTGTGACCTTTTGAAGATCTTTGGAGAATGAATAAATGAAACCTCACTTTCTTGAACATGAACATGCATCATGCATGTGAACCATGTGAACTCCTCAACACATGATCTCTGAAACACCTTGCATTAATCAATATCACTTAGAGCCACTGAAGAACTCCTGATGTCCTGCCCCAACTTTGGCAAAATAAAAGCTTGCTTCAACATAAGCATCATGAATACAATGAAGCATGGCATGGTATAATAAGGCCTAATGCAAAAAGTACTTTGACCAACATCTAACATCAAATGAGATGAGCATATCCAACACTATCACTACATGCACAACATCAACAAACCTTCATGGCTGACATACCTTTTAACATCCACTGTCCCTTGTCATCAATCTTTTGCCATCAAGGACAACTAACACAACACATAACACTAAGTTTGTTGTGATGGTTCATCAATGAAAAGTTAGAATTGTGAATTGTATATATTTCTTGTCTCCAACTAAAAGATTGAGCTATGTATATTATGATTTTTTCTCAAAATCATGTTTCCAAATTTTAAATTATTAGTCTCCTTGTGTATCTCCCACTCCTACTAACAAAGTGCATACCAACAACAAAATAGAACATAAACAATACTATAATCCAAAACAATGTAATATGTGTTTTTGCCAACATATTTCATACAAAATCTAATGGTAAAACACATAAGTAGTTGCTCTTTTTCCTTTTATTTGTATGCTAGCATGATTGTTAACACCAAAAATTGAAATGTTCTTGAAACCCATCCTTAATTACTCCACACATGCACTTAACCATAAAACATATTAATACTTAGCATAAAATTGATCCACATGTCTACTTAACCACATACAAAATTTGCATCAAAAACTTGTTGCAAAATAGTCTAGAAAATAGTTGGTGTAATGGCAATAGGCCAACACATACACCCTTACCATGAGGAAAACACTTAATCCTTATCATGACATACAATTCCAAAATAATACATCTATGTTGGAGAGGACCAAAATAATACTACAATACCGCATTAATATATGACCATGTGAACTCAAATTCCAAGTGCAAGCATGTCTCATCTAGTGCAAACACACCATATCTATCTATTTGGGCACAAACTAATTTTTTTTGCTTGAAACATCATCAAACTAGTCTATGCTAACAGTTTCAAAGTAATATCACTAGTAACAACACCCAAAGGTATTATCAAATGGTTGACAAGAACAAATTATTTATAGCGCTATTAGCCAAGAACTAAAATGTTACCTCTATGGATAAAATTTTAAGATCTTACCAAGTGGTCTTAAGGAGAGTGTCGAGGTGGGTGGTCTCTCACTCAAAATGGTGTTAAGATGAACAAGTTCAATATCTAGCAAGAGTTCATTTTCTTGTTGAATTCATTCTAAAGATTCATTTTGTTTAGCAAACTGAGTGGCTATGAGAGTTGGTAATTGATCTCTCAACTCACTCAATGTAACCTCAACCTAATCTTCTCTCACTCCTAGACACATAGGTCTAAAATAAAACAAGTGACCAAGAGGGTAAGATATGGCATGAAATCAATTAGATGCCTTGGTTTGAGTGTTCTTGTTTTCAATCAATTTTTGGAAGTTGTGAGATGAGTGTTTAAAAGTTTAGGTGTTTGAATGTTTGAAACTATGTTTGGATTATTTTAGCTCAAATGAATAAAGGATCTAATGTGTGTTTCTTGGTTTTGTTTTGGATTTTGATTTGTTTTTGTACCTTTATATTTGTTTTAATGCTAAAAGAAAACTTATAAAAGTGCTAAATTGCTAAAATGATGTTAAAAGAAACTACTTTTTTGTGTTTTTCAATATTTAAGTGTTTGTATAAAAGAAACTATTCTATTGTTGAAAGATAGAAGTTAACTTTAAAATAAGGAAAAATGAGGAGTCGTTTCCTTCTTTCAAACTATTCACAAGGGAATGCAAATTGGAAAAATGGATGTACCTAAATAATACTTGAAGAGAAAAACATTTTTCACTATTTCCAAGTTTAAATGATAAGTATTCTTTGAGTTATAGGTTGTTTGTTGTTCACTAATTTTTGTTTGTAATATTTGAATGGAAGAATTATTTTGATTCAAAATAGACTTTGGTTGGCTAGTCAATTTTTGTTTGATTGTTACTTGATCATTTATTGAGCTAAATGTCCTAAGAGTTTTGGATGCACAATACTATTGTTCTAGAATTTTAGTTTTTGTAAGGAATGAATCTACTTTAACAAATAAAAATTACTCTAAATCTAAATTTTAAATACAACATTATAAATCTAGAGAAATGAAATATCTACACTGAAGCTAACAAATGATCTATTCTATCAAAAGTAGACTAATCTAAACAAAAATAAATACAACAAGAATTTTTGTCACACCTAGGATATGAGTAATGCAAAGTCTGAAGAATATAGATGGTGGTAGTTTTGTCCTTAGGGACCTAGTTACCTTGCTTCTTCTTCTTCTCTCAATTGGGAGTTCTCCTTTGTTGGTCAAATGAAGATACACACGACAAGACCAAATAGAAACTAAGAAGATGATAAGATTTTGTAAGTATCAAGGATGATAAGAATAGTTCTTTTGAAGTTGTAAATCATGAAAATAGAAAACTTGACTATTTTTGTAAGCCTAGAGGCTATATGTACTTGGTGAATTGGAGCAAAAGTTGTGTAGAACCTATAAACACCTAAAATTGTGATGCTTTCCAGTCCCAAATGAAAATTGTTGGACTAATAAGAACTACAAGAAGCAAGAGAAATTCAAAAACTCAAGGAATAAAAGACCGTGAAAAAGATTTACAAAATCTATTTGAAAGAGAAAATTAAGTTACTCTATAAAAGAAGTTTAAATTTATCTAAAGTAGCATGTATTAACTGAATTAGAATTAATTTAATTAATACACTATGGAGAATGAGATTCATCTTTTATATAAATAGAAAATGGGTCTAGATATATAAATTTTGATTATATAACAAAGAGAAACCGTATATCACTAAATATGTGAGAAGTCTAAAACAGGACTAAAGAAGATGCAAAAACTAAGGAAATAGAGTAGTTTAGATGAGATTGTAAATATGTTGTGGTCCTAAAGTCATGCTATTTCCTAATATTAGAAAAAATTATAACTAATGTATAATAGAAATACATGCACATAGAGATAATAAAAAATGCATAGTATAAAAAATAAAGAGTGATCATATGTTTTTGATAATATAAGTGGCAAAACAAGGGTGTCGAGCCCATTACAATATAGCTCCACGGGCACGCAAAAGAGTCAACAAAAAGAGACCATCACAGCAAAAAGAGACCACCAGCAACAAAAAGACACAGACACAGCAGTTTACCAGTAGACAGACAACACACTAAATATAAAAACATAGAAGAGCCCCTAGGGCTGATTGAACAGTTGTTCCTAGTTATCAGTGAGAAATTGGTACATCTCCTCATAGTCTTTCAGCTCCTTGTCCTTCATACCATGTCTGGTAAGCTCAATGTCCTGTAGGATAGCCAGAGTCATCACTGACCTATGCATGACCTTAGAAGTGAACCTAGCTAGGATCATTAATTTCTTCTCCAGCTCTGCCATCCAGCTATTGAGGTCCTCAGTCCCTTTTCCTTTTTTAGTTTTCTTGTTACCCTTATTACTCTTACCAGTGTCCTATTTCATCTTCTCATAATTCTTAGTCTCTGATCCCTGAACGTTTAGTTCAGGGAAGTTACTCAAGTCATCCTCCTTGGCTTCCACAACCACAGTCTCCTCTTGATTATTAGTCTTAACCTCTCCATCTGGGTTTTCTTCACAATCTTTTGACTCAGCAGAAATCACATGCTTGTTACACACGAGGGTTGGTTTAGCAGCCAGTCTAGTCGACCTTCTAGTCGATGGCACCTGGGTCTTACCCTAAGGCATGACATACTCAACATCTTTCATGTTTTCACTACCATCCACACCTCCCTTAGAACCCTCAGCATCAATTTCCAGGTTATGCACTTATGTCTTGGGCTTGTCCCCACTATTGTCAAAAAAGATACCCCCATCCTTCCCCTACTTAAACGTCTTTTGGGGTTGCCACCCTTAAAATCACCCGCCACAAGCTTCCTTTTGGTGGCCAGTTTAGGGCTGGTAGCCTTAGGGTTTATCTGGTCGACAATTCGAGTCTCAGGGCTATTCATCGCAATGGGTTTCTTCTTAGAAGATGAGGCCTTAGCAGTTTTGTGGGACTAGGTATACTTTTTAGAGGTAACTTCTATGATAATCATAGGATTTCTCTGGATAGGGTTCAGCTTGGGCGCCATAGGGGAGTTGTCGACGTGGGTAGCAATGATAGCCTTGGGAGGACAAAGGGCTAGATGAAACTTATACAATCTGTAAATAAGCCCCTCATGGAGCAGAATGAGGGGTTTGTCAAAATCAATAGAGTGTTGTTCAATGGTTGCCTCCATAGAGGCTTCCAGGGAAGAAATCAAGTAAAAAGGAAAATTATGTACTAGCTTCTCCTAAAATGATTCAACATGAAATGGTAGTGAAATAAGCAGAGAAACCTACCTTCGAGCATAAAGTACTTGATGAGCATATGGTAGACATCATCCCAAGGTTTATGGAGCTTTTCTCTATCAAAACCACCTTGTAGACTATGCAAAACTTTGCCTCTTTCCAAGAACAGGGCCATTCCCTCTGGGTCTGAGACCTTACTCATCTTCTTATGCTTCACCCCATCCATGGGCATGCCAATTTCCAACCCTGTGACCTCTTAAGACACTTCAAAGCCCACTTCACCAAATTGAATGTGTATGTCTGCCCATGACTACACAAATTGTTTGGATAAATTCTCGTCATGCCCGTGGAGGTATTCTAGATACGACACCACCCCACCCTCCTGGAAGATATGCCAGAAGGTTTCATTCAGTTTGAATTCTTTACAGGACTCTAGCTGGGTGCGGGTCTTATCACCCCCTATATTCAGTATGCATCAACACTTCGCAGAGGTTTGAGAAAGGAAAACTCTGGCTAGTTGATAAACTTTACAACTGCAGATATGAATCCATGAGTAGTACAAAGCATGAGTTTTGATGAGAAACCTGTAACTGACTCCTTAATAACAAAATAATACTAAATTTGAATTCAAAAAATACCGAGGACAAATTGTTTTTGATCTAATAGATGTAGAAAATCTAGATTCATAAAATTTTACTATTAATTCTAAGAAGTGTTCAATAAATGTTATAGTAACTTTAGACAACTGGAGTTTAGTTTTATAAAGTCATTAAGTCCTAAAAAGTTCACCACTCTTAATCTAGTGAAGAGAGAAGGTACGTTACACAAGATAAATTTAAGAACAATGGATCAACACATACCTTAAGTCCTTCATTACATCTTGCATTCATTTCTAACAACTTTCTTTTTCTCCAGTGACTTGTACCCTTATCATCTGCACAAAACTAGATAGACAATCTCATGTTAACATGAATCAGAATCACTACATAGAAATTTAAGAACATGATATTTATAGAAGTGAAGGATCGAATGTTTCACCATTCCTTTGAACCTGAGTACTGGAATCTTCTTGTTATCTAACTTGCTCTTTTATGTTTTTGAGATTACGAAGTTAATTATAAAAGACTACCCTATATCCAGGGGACCTGAGTACTGGGGGCATCCTTCACCATCTAGACTGCCTACATACCCTGTATCCACGGGATCAAGGCCCCCTCTGGATGCAACTGACTCTAGGCAATGTGAATATGTAGTTATGGCTTGCACTATGTTTGATGCAACTGTGAGCAGGTATGCAGCCCTTTCTAGGGTGATTCCCTACCCCAGATAGTTCTTTGTCGGATGCCACCCACTCAGGTGAAACAAGGATGGAATTAAATCCACTATCACAACCACCTAAAGGGGTGGTTATCATGTAGCCCTAATGTTGAGGAATCCCTATCAAGTGTCCACTTAGGGAATTAAGTTTACTTAAGGCAAGTTTATCTCCAAATTCATGTACTATCAAAGGTTTCCTAATAGATCTATTCATGATATTCCTAATCTTATTGGGAATAATACTTGCAAGATCAAATAGTAATTCAATACCCTAAGGTCACATTGTAATTCTTGGCACATAAGTGAATACTCTATCATTTCTAAACTCTATGAACTTCAACCTCAAGGGTTAAGGAATATATCAATTATTGAAGAGAAGATGATTAATTATTTTTAAACTGCAATGATTATAGCATAGCTACATCTCTAGTTCCATTTAGTCAACTCGGGGAGGTAAAAGTCTTTGAGGTTACTACTGTCACATAACTAGACTCTAGGTTATAAACGTAATTTTCTTCAAGGAGAGGACATAAGCTATATTAGTCCTACACCATGATCTCTTCAAGCCATTAAGAAAAACTATTGATAACCATTCTTTATTTAAAACATCATCTATATTTACCAACTTTAATACACTAAAGATGTATAATCTTAATTCTACTCATAGCATGCATTATTATCGAATAAATAACCCAATTCCATTATATTGTTACAAGACCTCATGGTGATCAAAAGAAGCATATTTCGTTCACCTATTTAGCTAACTCACATGTTCAAGGTAATTTCCGCTATCTTATTAAAGATGACACTGAGCTAAGACAATACACATGCATTATTCATAAAAACTATTTAATTATTGCATATAAAGTTACTTTCTTAAATGAGTTACTATCATGGTATTCTTACCGTAATTGAGTACGTAGTTGTTCCTATCCAGGTCCCTAATACTCCACAACCTACACTCAATTGATTAGTCATATGCATTCAAGTACATAACTAGAAATATCATAATGCACAAGAAGTCACAAACCCTGGAGTTATGCATCAAATAGATTACTAACCACTAGTATCAGAGAGAGTATGCAATACAATGGTTGAATGGTTACATCCAAAGTCTAATGCTAACCAATATCATTTAAAAGTCACATGAAATAAGTGTATGACAAATTTCATTAGAAGAACTTATGGTTTACTTCATTAGAAACTTGCATGCTAATGCTGCTAAAGAATACATTAGGTAACTACAACTATTGACAATGTTTACAATAACTTATACACTTCGCTCGATACTAAAAGATCATTTTTATTTTGTATGAATTTTCCCATTATAATCAATCCAGTAAAACTGATAAAAGAATGCCACAAGCCATGATTTCATAAAATTCAATTCAATAACACGAAAACTTTTGTCAAGGTTCTCATTAACATTTGTTGTTGTTGTTGTGGGTGTGTACTAGGGAGGCCTAATGGAAATTGCCATCCTAAAAATAAACAACAAAGCAATTCAATAATATAAATTTTAATGAATTAAAACTCACAACACTTATGATATAAGCAAATCTAAACCAAGATATAGCACTAGATTTTATGCTAACTTAACAAGTGATAAGCTATGTAGCTCAACTCATATTCTCTTAGGTAATTCCTTAATATATATAAAGTTCATAATTAAGCAAAACTTTCACTCTTCACTCTCTCAATACTTTTCTTATAGAGACTAGTAATTATTTTCACAATGCTTCCAAATTTATTTGAATAGAGTAAGGAGATTAAAACTGCCACTATTATAATCCTCAACACAACACACTTACACAACCAAAGTACTACAACCACGACATAGAGAGAACTTAGATGATACAGTCACGCATTCATACATGATCCAAGGAATAAAGACATGTTATCACATTGAATTCTACAATACATTATGTTTGAACTAGCTTTGTTCTGAAGGTATAATCAATTACCTTAACCCATCAAATAATCCCAAGTTCACTATAATTTATATTTAATGAAAGATTTATAAAACAAGGGTAATTTTCCCCAATGATGCCACCACTCAATAATAAATAATATGTTCAAAGTAGATAACATCAAGCCATGCTAGGTGTGTTACTAAAATAACAAATTCTTATAATAATATCAACTTCCTGTATCCTATTCAAATGAAATTACGACATAAAAAATATAATAAATTAAGCTTTTTCTTGTACTATTTGCTATCTAAATCCTACTCTATTAAGAATGATAATTTAAGTAAAACAAATCCATATAAAAGAATGATACTCTCTAAGGAATGATACTTCAATCAAATTATAACCCTCATTGTATTACACCTACAGTTGACCATTATGTGTGCACGATTGACCTTCTTGCCTATGTTGGCTGTCTTGAGGACACCCTAAACTTTATCCTTGAGATACTAGTTAAATCTGTGGTGGTTGTATGGATGTGTTTTCTTGGTGCCTGTAGATAAAATATGAATATAGGCTTATGAGTATTTACAGTGATGCTGCCTTTTTATTTGGATCCTAAAAATGCTACTCAACTTATGTTATCTCAAACATGTATGCAGAAGTGGACAGGTGTTGTGAGGGTCAATTTGGTTAAGAGATTGGTGAAAGATAAAGGAATTAAAAGGATCCCTGAATACTGTTGGATTTAAGGGCCTAAATGGTACACACTTTTCATGTAGTAGATGGAGCACTTCATAGGCATTGGGAATCTATGCAAAGTTGAGAAAGTTGGTTTGGAAGATGGAGGCAACAAGGTGTTGGTTATGATGTTAGTCACAAACACACATAGATAAAGAATTGCATATTAAACCTTTATCATCTTGAAAGATACGATGAATCCAAAGAATTCATGATCCCAAGTCTCTGTTGATTAGTTCATAATCCATTGGTGTTGCTCATTGGTTTGATGTGTCTTGTTGTTTTCCATTCAAGGGACCTTATGTTTCTAATTCTAGAACTGATGCTTGACCATCTGATTTTTCACCTGCTTTCTGTAAATCTTTTAATAGACAAGGTTAATCCTGCAGCATGTAACAAATGATGAAGATATTTTCTAAGTTTGATCAATTATTCTGATCATCAACTACTATTGATTAATTTTCACCTCTACACTATGAATTTATCTAAATAATATGCTTATAGGTAGATATTTGCATGATTACTATTAAGATTTGTAGGTATTTGTATGATATTTTCAATTGTGCATGCTTTTAACTCAAATATGCTATGAATATTTAGTTTCCTATAGGATATCAACATATTTCTCTGCATTTGCTTTATATTTTCTATGAATTTGCAATTATGATGATTATTTCAAATGAACTTAAACAAATTATAACAAATGCTGGCTAAACTTTACTAAAATGGTTGAATCTTTAGCTATTGGTCCACATACATTCTAGATACTATCATGAAGAGAAGAGAATCAAACCATAGGTTCACTAGGATGTTCCATAGCTAGGTATGGCTGATGCTAACTTCAATGGAAAAGGAATGAAAGCAACATGCACAACATGAATTGCACTCCAAGGGACGCAACAAATCAAAGCACAAGTCAAGAATTCATCCATAGATTACTCAGAATTTATGATTGTATGTAATCTAGACCTTCTTCTTCATTAAGTATGCAATAGACATGTACATTTACAATCAGCTTTGAGAATTAATCCTGAGACTTCAGCAATCTAATCTCAATTAAGTTTTGAATGAGTAAAAAGTGCACTCCATCTCCCTTTTATAGAATAAGGGGAGGATGCGGTTAGAAGGATCCTATGATTAGGATTTATCAATTAAGATCAATGGTTCACATTTCTCTTTTGACCAAGTCAACATGACACGTGGCACAAGTTGCCAGTTCGCAACCATCTGGTATTACTTCATACACCTGATCAGGTGCATCATGTTCATTCTTCATCCTCTTCATCAGTGGATAAACTTTCTTCTATAGGCACACTTATCTATCCCCTGATGGGTTCATATACTTTCACTATTCTTTCAATCTCCCCTTCATCTTGGACTTTAGCCTTCTTGACCGCATGCTCTTATGATTCAATCTTTGCTTGTAATGTAGACCATTTATTCTTTCTTCTATTCATCGTCTCATTGTAATTTTCTACTGTAGCCTTCATCCTCATGGCCTTATTAATTATGTCCTTTGATAGATGGTTGAGAGGGTCATCCGCAACAAGTTTGAAATTAGCTTGGAAAGCCTTAACTGTAAAGTCCTCATCCTGATTTTCAATCTTTCCTTCCACCTTTTCTTCTAGTGTCTCCAAAATTTCTACCTCATTAGATAGGAGCTTATGCAATTTGACACTAATATCCCTTATCTTTGCATTACATTTCTTCAATATTTCACTCTCAAATTTAGTATCCTCATACCATATGCTTAGCAATTTGGATGTTTGATTATTCAATATCTTATTAGATAACAGGACATTGACATCTATGTGTTTCATTTCTAACAGGGTAGTCAGCTATTTCTCAATCGTAATTGACCTTTGCCCAACCTCCTTTTGCAGTTTGTCTCCCTTGCTCTTCATTGTGCTTAGCAAGTTCCAGTTATTGAGAGAGGTCATTATCACTTTCTCTGCCTCTAAAATAAATTAGATGAAACAACTATCTATCATGTGTGCCTTATCCTTCATGATATCCAGTCCAGTGACTTCATCCTATGATATAATAGTTAGAGGGGTAGAAGTGTTGACTAGCATGTTATTTGGGTCTATCAACCCTTTTATGAATGTGTGCAATTGGGCAATATGCCCTTTGTGCACCTTATTTTTGTTCTTTTCTCTTTCTGCATTCTTTAATAAAGAATCAATAATGTCTTTGGCCTCTTGGCCTTCTTGTTCTTCAGTAGCAAAGCCCAAATCAACAGTGGTCATCTAAAATTCATTAACACTTATTTCTCTCTTTGCTTTGGCTACCACAGGTATAGCTATCTCAGTTGTCCTCCTACCTATTGTTGGATCTCTCTTTATGGCTGAAGTGGCCCTAGCCCTTCTCCTAGGTCTAACTATATTTTTTGTGAACAAGGAAGTAATGTCAAATTCAGGTGCCACACTAGGGGAAGGTGCATGTACCTCCTATTGTAACCAATATGGTACTTCATCAGTAGACCCCTACTAGCTGGTATGTTCAATTTGAACATTTTATGTTCCTATGTTCTGATCCACCTTTGGTGGTGATTGGTGTTGTTCTCGTTCACCAGGAACTTCCTTTTCATACTACTCTTCACGAGCAGGGACATCTTGTGTATCTTCTTCAACTTTATCTTGCTCTCCTTGTGAAGGTGATGGATCTACATGGGCATCAAGATTGCTCTATTCTGTCATCCCTTCTTGATCTTTATGACCTTCATTAATATTTTCTTCCTTTTCCTAGTCATCACTCACCTGAGAGCTTTGTTCCCTATCCTTTGATATACTTGCTTCATTAAGACCTTGGGGTTTTTCTACTTCCATCTTGTCCACCTCTTTTTCAAGTAACTGCACATTACTCTGATCATACTGCTGATCAGTTGTCTCTTCTTCCTCCATTTGTACATTCACCTCTAGTTTTCTTTATTCTAGAGGTGCATCCCTGTCCTTATTTGGGTCATCCTCACCTTGGTATGCAGGTCTACTATAGTAGAACTAGTAACCTGATCTACCATTTCTGTCAAACCAATCTGCTCTGCTACGGTCTCAGGATTACCCTCTATAATTTCTTCTTCATCAGCCTCTATTGTGCCATTAGAGTATCATGAGGAGTCATCTTGGTATTCTTCACTAATACCTCCATTAAACTAGCTGATATCTCATTTACAATATCATCATCTGATAGATACATTGTATCATCCAAAGGAAAAGGCCCTTTATCTTGGCTACTTTGTCTTTCTTTTCTTTGTTCTTCAACCAATTTTGTCTTGAAATGTATAATATTAGGAATGGGGACCTCATGCTGCAAGGTTCTTTTGATGCCCTCACCACCAACTCCTTTCAATATTATGGAGTGGATCCCTTCTATTGCTCCTCGCATTGTAGGTGCTTATTTTTGGGGTGCCTCCTGAACTTTCTTCTTCTTCCTACAGATCAGGAGATCATCATCATCAGTACTTTCTCCTTCCTTTATGATAGTCAAAGTAGTCTTTAGAACAAGCTTCATAGCAGGCTCTTATTTCTTTGCATGTGCCTGGGAAGTGGCTACAGTAGAAGTAGAGGTTGTATCCTCCTTGGGGTGGGTATGATGTATGATTGTCACCCCACCAACTTGATTATTCTTCTTTGATTTACCATGCTACCTCTCCCCCTTTGATGCTCTTTTTTCTTTCAAGAAGTCATCATACTCCTCATCTGTCAACTCTTTTCTTTTCCTCTTATTGTTAATTGTGAGAGCCATCCCCCTCTTCTTTAACTTGGTGACCTCTACCTCTACCCAGTCCTTGGTTAATGATATAACCCTTTGGGTTATATGTTCCAATGAGGTTTCTTCCGGCTGGCTCCAATCAGGGGAGAATATAGTTTCATTATATATTTTCTTAGTCTCATACTCCTGAGACATGATATTCCCATCATCTTCATGCAGATGCATAGGTACTGGTATGCAGTCAAATGTACGAATCTAGTTTAAGGTCATCCTTTGAAATCTTCTCCTTCTCACTTCCACTTCATCATTACAATCAGTCCAATAGTCTTCCAGATGCATCTAATGCATTGACTTCTTGCTTAATGCTTGCATCCTGCCATATGGATCATATGGCCTGGCCAGTGAGAAAGGCTGTAATGACATCAACTGTAGTCCCCCTATTGCATCCTTGACACTTTCTTTATCGAGGCACATGTACCATCCAATCATGATTGGGAATAAAATATTAGGAATCTTTCCTTTTTCAATGTAGGCCTCAAATGCAGGCAATATCTGCTTGGCCAGCTCCACCAGGATGACCTTATATGTAGGATACCTTGGCAACATAAGAAGATGTCTAGTAAAACCCTCTATCCTGATATAAGTAAATGTAGGGAATTGGATGAACCAAGTCCCATGCTTGTATATCATGGCTTGAGCTTCCATGCTCAGCCTCTTAGCTCTGTCTTCTTCCATGGTTCTTACCAAATGCATGGAAAATGAATCATTTACTCTCCAGTAGTGTTGGAGAGAGTCCCTCTATTTCAACTGGGGATAGTGGTCCCATATGTTGACATCTCCAAGGTTACTTCCAACCCTGCCCATTATTTGCAATCCACTAAATGCGCCTTTGAATGCACATGCATAAATGACATAAGAGGACATGTGGAACATGTTAGCCTTTCCTCCTAACTTTCTCATTCCTTCATCAAGGCTATCACTGACATGTGGAACATGTTAGCCTTTCCTCCTAACTTTCTCATTCCTTCATCAGGGCTATCACTTATGATCTTGGCCCACTGGGGTTTGTCATTTGTATCAGTTACCATTTTCATGAGCCCATACATCTAGTTCTCAAATGTTCCAGTGTTCGGCCTTCTGGTCATGCGACAGAGCATCACCATCATATATTGAAACTCAGGTGCAAAATCAAACTTATACATATACACAGGCAACTTTGCAGTAGCCTTATACGTGCTGTCATTGGCTTTCTAAGAATACATAACTTTCCTTCATTCCTTCTCAGTTTTGTTGTACTTTTTCTCTATTTTTTCTAGGTTTATTCTGCAAACCTGAGGGTCCTTGGGCAAATTGAAGGTTGCGGTGATGCCTTCAACTAAAAAATCTGCATATATTCATCCATCTTTTTCCACTTTTCTGGTGTTGGTATTATAGTTATGTGCACATTCAACCACCAGCTCTGTAGCTTCCATTGCATAGGGAAACCCACCTGCATGCCACATGCCTGAATTGTAAATGTTGATAAGCAGGGGATCTCCACTTCCCTTCTCTAACCTCACCGTCCATTCATCTAGATCAGTATTTCCCAAATGAGTATCATTTATCTAACAATATCTGAATTTAGCTCCCTCTGGTTGTATGCCCATGGGTTTCAGGAATTCTATATTTGATCTGTTCTTGTAGAGTGCCATTGAATCCTGCATAAAGTACATGCATTTCTTACCCTAACATATCATATGATCATGTAACTCTTCAATAATACAAATATCTTGATGATTTAAATCTTCATTCAATTCATTTCATTCATCATAACATCAATTTACTATGGTAAAATAATTTTTAACTGCTCATTTTAACCATAAATGACAAAAGAGGGTTTTGTCATTACATACCTGATATTCGCTACCCTTTTTACTGTTTAGTTTATATCTGGATGCACGTGCTTACCCTGCAAACACTTTCCTTCATTTGTCATTTGAATCCGCACCTATTCTGTTATTTTCACAATTTGCAGTAATACAACTTAATTCGAACAGTGACTCTGTAATTTTGTTTGAACACTTGGTAAATTCAAAATGAGCTTAATCTTCACTTTTAACCAAAAGTAATGGTGAATTAGGGTGTGATTAATGTTGCTCTATCAGCATCCATTGATCGACATCAAAGTATTGGAGATGTTAACAGGTGGTAGAGGATTATTTGAAATTTGAAAGATTCAACCACCATTAAACTAGCATTTAATGCGGGAAATGCATATTCGTAGAAGTCAAGGATATTAGGAAATATGACTAATATCTAGGAATATGATGATGTTAATCATGATCAAGTCAGAGTGCCAGTTGGCAACTTTCTATTGGTGTTCAGGGATCCATGTGTTATATGCCTCAAGTGTGGATATGAGGATATTAAGGAATATGAGGGATCTTAAGAAATATCAGGGATATTAACTTCAAAAAACATTCCTCACATTCAAAGATCAGGATGACATCATTGTCATTACTAATATTACAAATCCGCTTGGGAGATGATGTCATCGTCATATTGACGAAGATCAGGCATGCAAATTAATATGACAGATATTGAGAAATATTACCCTCTTAGAGTTAGGCATATTGATGACGTCATTGTCATATCGAGTCTTCTTTATATCAGGTTAGAATGATGTCATCGTCATATTGAGGAAGATGAGGGATCTTAACCAACATGATGGATATTGGGAAATATGACCCTGCTAAGTGTTTACGTTATATTTGAAGGTTATCCACATATTAATGAATATCAGGGATATTAGGAAATATGACCCTCCTTGAATGTACGCGAATCTTTGACGGGTAGATGATATCGCATTTAAATTTGATGTCTACATATCAACAAATATGCGGATATCAGGTTTCTCTTCATTAAAACATATATCAGGGATATTCGTGAATATGACCTTCTTGGGAATATCAGGTTTGACCAAACTTTGACTGGACATAACTTCTTGTCCTTGAGGAATTTTAGGGTGATCTAAAAGGCAAACCTACTTAGAATTTTGTGCTCTTTCACATTATAAGGTTCATGATGATAGAAATTGACTTTGACATTTAACCCTTTCTTATGAGGTCCATGCATACCTAGGGGTGATATTATTATGGATCTGTTACTTGACTTTTACCATACCACCCAAAGCAAGAAAAGCAAGGGGAAGCCAAAAAAAGTTGGGTCCCTATTTTACTAAGGCAAAATGGGGCGTGTTGTGTAACCACACAACACAAGGTATTTTCCAGATTCGAGAGATTTACTTAATACTATGGAAGAATAGGAAAAACAATTATTTCTTTGCCGCCATAGTGAAAATTGCATTTGGTTTATTAAGCATGCCTCATGGAACAACTATTAGAGTTGTTAAGAACCTTCAAGTATGTGCCAATTACCACACTGCAACAAAACTTATCTCCAAGATTGTCACCAGAGAAATTGTTGTGAGATGTGAACCCTTTCCATCATCTTAAACAGGGGCAATATCCTTGTGGAGACTATTAATGATGCTAACTGAAGCAATCTGAAAAATAGGCTTACACTACAATAATGGGCACCATGTCAGATTTCCAATTGGCAGTTGTAAAGCCCAACTCCTGAACCTTTGAAAGCATCCTCCATGCCTCTACACAAATTGAAGCTTTGGGTGAAGATATGGACATCTATCAAAGCATAATGGTAGGGGGATTCTTGTGAGATAATATAGTTTGAAATGCTCTGATAGACATGAATGCAAAACATGGAATCATTGACAAGGCACATGAACTATTTGACAAATGCCTCAAGAAATATGTTATCACGAATGCAATGATTGCAGGATACACAAAAAATTGACATATTGAAAGGGTTTTAAAATCTTTCAAGCAAAAATAGTTGGTAGTGTAAATCTAGACTCTGCAACCTTGCCAGCATCCTCCCAGTCTGTATGAAAATGGTAGTCTTGGAACAGGGTATGAACATTCATCAAAGAAATATGGCAGGGGCAGATGTATTTGTTGTAAGTGCCCTGGTAGTCCTATATGCAAAACGTGGAGTCATAGAAAAGGCATGTGAACTGTTTGAAAAAATCCTAGAGGAAGTGTGGTCTCATAGACTCAAGCGATCGCATGATATGCACAAAATGGATTTGTTGAAAAGGCTTTAGAAACTTTCAAGTAGGTGTAATTGATAGGTGTAAAGTTAATTTCCACAACCTTTGCCAGCATCCTCCCTGCTTGTACTAAAAAGGAAGCCTTTAAATAGGGTATGGACATCCATTAAAGCAAAACAGAAGGGGATTTTTTTGTAAGATGTTGTAATTGCCTACTATAATCCTTTAATTTCAATAGATTTCACTAATGTGCTTCTTAATCCTGATTATACTCTACTATTGTCCTATTAATTTTCACGCATTACAGCCTTCTTCACATAATTTTGTTCTATATAGTAAACTCCTCAAATTTCATTCAAATTTGAGCAATTACAAAAATTTCATCTCTCATAAAAGACAAAATTTGAGCAGTTACAAGATCTCGATGACCATAAAAGATAGAAGACAACCAATAGTTCAATCAACAAAAAGAATTAAACTCAAAACCTTCAAATATTCCACGGCCATGAACTAACACATAGAACTTTGGAAATATTGTCATTTCATTAAAAATCCAAAACAAATTGTGTACATGTTAGGTAGTCTCCCTCTCCTTACCGCATGCTTAAAAAAAACTCAAAACCCATCAAACTCTCTCTATCCACCAGAAAAAAAAATGAGAAAACTGCAACACTAACCAATCCACCGGAAAATGCAAAACAAGGCACTCAAGTTCTCTCAAATCCAAAGCCCAATCTCGGCGGAAAACAAGGATTAATAAATAATAATCTGAGGCAGAGGCAGTCAAGGCTCTGCCATGGCCAAATCCACTACAAAATTCCACATTTTTTGTAGCATTTCATTCACACTGTCTTCCAAGCAAAACCCTCCACAGCAACTTGGCAGTGCAGAGAGACCAAAAAAAACATGAGAAGAAGAAAGAATGAAGAATGATGAGATTTTAGGGTTTCATTGTTTATAAGAATGCCCTAGCTAATGGGCTTATTTTCTTTTTTGAGACTTCTGAGGTTAAAATCATAAAAATATCAAATAAGGGCTCGTGGTCAAACACTTGAAAGTGTTGAGGCTAGGTATCATGGTGAGACTGTGAGTAAGTAAGAAAGATTTAATATGGTTTAGGTTGTAAAAGAAGAAAGATAAATTAATAGTTTAAATTTACACAATTATAACATATATACCTTTGTATATGATATTATATATATATATATAGATATGTAGATGTTTAAATAAGATAGTATATAAATATATATATTTATATGTATTCATATTTATATTCTTATATAAAATATTATATAAAAATTCATGTATTAAATACCTATATTTTAACTAATTTCCAACCAACAATAATCCCTATAAATATTAGCATATTAAACCTGCAACCAATTTAGGGTTGTGACACACCCTGTCACCTCGCTAGTTGTGAATGTCATAATTCCTTAAATTTGCATTGTGCGAATTAGAGTGCCAACCCATATCATGATTAAAAGCCTTGAGTTGATCATGATAATGAGTTCTCCAAAGGCTCGAAGAATTAAGCCTTCCAATGGTCACGTGAATGGCCATGTGTTTAACCCCTCGAGGTGTCCATGTCATAATGGCAATGTGGTTACATGTCATACATTGGTGGTTTATAATACTCTTCATGCTGATCTGGCAATAGGTAGACTCATCGTTGAACCTTCTAGACCCTTTAGAAATAATAAAAGCAATATTACTAAGAGTATTCCCCATTTGGTACCCTAGGCATCCCATAGGTAGGGGGTCCCAAATGTCCTGATTTAAACTCATGATGAACTTAGGACATAATTTTGCTCCTTACAAAGGAGGTTTTGGATCTATAGGGGGAGGTTTTCCAACTTTTCCAATATCTCTATTCACTCAAATTCTGACCCAGGTTGGCCATGCCATCAGCCACCCTATTGCCTTCTCAATAGGTGTGCCCTATCTCCTTCTCTGTGAACCTAGTTAATAAGCTTATAATATCCTCAATGATATCCTTAAGATTCCATCTGTTGTTAGTCCTACCAAGAGCAGCATCAAAAATAATTTTTTAGTCCCACTCAATTTGGATCTTATCCACCCCTAATGAGAGGGAAAATTTGAGCCCCCATAAAAGGGCCAGACCCTCAACCACATTGTTGGACTGGATACCAATGCCCGCAATGTAAGCAACAATTAAATTCCCATGTTCATTTTTTATGACACCGCCTCCACTGGCTAGGCTAGTAGTCTTTTTTTCTACTCTGTCAAAATTGAGTTTAACCCAGTCCTTGGGAGGTGGTCTCCAAATGGTATTTTGTCTGGCAAGCTTCTTAGAATTGTCAAAGGTGGTCATATCTGCTATCAGACCCCAGTTCTTGGCGATCTACATTTCAAGCTAAGTGGGGGGTTCCTTAGCAGCATTCAAAGTGTTGATGGGTGTATTTTTTGAGACCATCTTTCTAAAGGAGAAGAAGACGTCCTTGGCACTTTTAGCCATTTCCCTAAAAATTATGTTATTCCTCTCTTTCCACACACTCCATCCTAGATGCAGCATAGTCTCCTGACCCTCAAGTGAGAAAAGGGATAAAACTAGTCTTGAATGAATTCCTTGAGGTTTTCATTGAAAACCTAGTCCATGCTGAGTTTATCCAAGGTCCTTCCCCATACCTCTCCGGTGAAATCACAATGGAAAGAAGGTGCTAAATATACTCTTCCTCTTTCTGACACAGCACATATCAGTTAACCAGTTGGAAGCCCCTTTTGTTGAGACTATTGGTAGTAAGGATTTTGTGGTGGGTGGAAGACCACTAGAAAAAATTAATCTTAGGGGTCACGTTTTTGTTCCAGACTTTCTTCCATAAAATGTTGTCCTGACCAATGTTGGTTAGCATATTGTAGGCCAATTTAACTGAGAAGACCCCCATCTTATCTTGGGCCCAGAGCATCTCATCCTCCCTAGGAAATAAGGGAATTCTACACTTGCTCAGTTCCAACTACAGAGACAAGCACCCCTATTCTCTAGGCTGGCTGTCATTCCAACAATTAGCCAAGTTCTTCCAATGTCTTTGGCCCCAGGTTTGAATAGTGATGTAATTGCTAACAAACTTCCCAAAGTGAGTGACATCTCTAGCTTTAGTATTGGTATTATCCTGGTTGGACATGGGGACCTCATGTAGCTTATTGTCTTCCCAAAACCAGATTTTGTCTCCCTTGCCCAGCTTCCACTTAATGCCTTGAGCCAGAGTTCTTCTAGTTTTGATCATTTTGTTCCAAATAATGGAGCCTTTAGGAAGGCTCTCCCTCTCAATAAAACTGATCTTTTCTCCATTATGGAGGTACTTGGCTCTCACAATCTGCACCTAGTCTTTTTCCTCCTTAAGAAAACTCCATCCAATCCTGGCCAATAAAGTTTTGTTCATCATCTGAGTCTTTCTAATACCCAATCCCCCTTGATACTTGGGAAGACAAATGTTGTCCCACCCAATGAGCGATATCCTCTTCTTTTCCTCAAATCCTATCCAAAGAAAAGTTTTTTGAATCTTCTCAAACTTGTCCACAATGTATCTGGGCATTTTGAAAAGAGTAAGAAAGTAAGTGGGAATATCTTGCAGGGAAGCCTTTAAAAGTTGATGTTTACTAGCTTGGCTCAGGAGTTTACCTTTCCAGACTTCCGTCTTCTTTTGAATTCTTTCCAAGACAAAGTTCCAGTAAGTGGGGGTCACTTCCTTGATAGTGAGGGGAAGACCAAGGTAAGTAACTAGGAGGTTGGCCTTATTACAATTCAAGATATTTTTAACCTTCTCCTGGAGCTCCAGATTAGCATTGAAGAAGAAGACATTTCTCTTTTCATAGTTTATGCACTGTCCAGAGACATCAGCATAGGAATTCAACAATTTTTTCCATCTTCTAGCTTCCACAAATAGTTGGACAACCGAGGGCCCCACCATAGACAACTCTAATCCCCTTAAGATCATGTCTATCCAAGCGGGATAGAATGTTCCTGCCTAAGACCTCAGCCATAATGATAAACAAATAGGGTGAAAGGGGATCCCCCTGCCAAATTCCTCTACCCGCAATGAAGAACCCCTAGGGAGAACCATTGACCAGCACCAAGTACTTGACAGTTGTGACACATTCCCGTATCAAAGTTATCATTTTATCCTGAAACCTGAACTTCCTAAGAACCTTAAAAAGGAAATCCCAAGGAATTATGTCATAGGCCTTAGAAATATCTAGTTTAAGAGCCATGCTGGGGATGTTACTTCTGTCCATCAAGTGGATGATCTCATGCGTGGAGATGGCTGCATCCACAATCTGTCTACCAGGGACAAAACCTTTCTAGCAATATGAAATAAGGTTGTCCAACAAAGGTTGGAGTCTAAGGACTAGAGTCTTTGTGATAATCTTATATGTAGTGTTACAAAGGCTAATAGGGAAAAAATCATCCATAGTCTCAGAGATGTTCTTCTTAGGGATAAGAACTATGAAAGTGGAGTTAATCTACTTGAGGATCTTGGCTATACCGAAGAACTCTCTGACAGTCCCAATAACATCAGCCAACTATGTCCTAGAAGTCTTGGAAAAAGTCCAAGGGGAACTCATCTGAGCTTGGGGCTTTAAAATCCCCCATAGAAAAAACCACCACCCTGACTTCCTCCATGGTAATTGGCTTCAAAATCCTGTAGTTGTCTTCAGTCAAGAGAATTGAGGGAATGTTGTCCAACAGCTCTTCCACTATGACATGGTTAGTAGTGCTCTTGTGGTCAGATAGGAAGTTCCTGAAGTAGTTAGAGGCCAATTGACCCAGTTCAACCTCTGATTTGACCTCCCTATTGTTTTCATCCAAAATTTTGGAGATTCTATTCCTTTTCATATGCTTCATGGATGATTGATGGAAGAAAGTAATGTTTCTATCTCCTTCAATCAGCTATTGGACTCTAGACTTTTGCTTCCAAAAAATCTCTTATTTTTTCATTATTTCCCTTAGATCCTTGAGAAGGGCTTCTTCCTTATTGAAGTTAGCCTCACTCTTGTCTCCCTTGGCCATGTTGTCTTGGATTTTTGAAAGATTGTCAAAAATGTACATGTCTTCTTATTCATGACATTTCCAAAGAAGAACTTGTTCCAGCCTTTAACTTTCTGCTTGACATGAATAAGTTTTTGAGTGAGTCTAAACGTTGGGGATCCATGAACTGAGATACTCCACCAGTTAGCAATGTAATCTCTAAATTCAGGGTGGGAGGCCCACATGATTTCATATCTGAATGAGAAAGGACCTTTAGGGACTCCTCTCCAAGAGAATAAGAGGGCATTGTGGTCAATGATGGTATGGGATAGGGAAGTCAGAGTAGAATGTTGAACAATGTCCTAGTTGGATGAGACCAAAAGTTTGTCCAGTTTATCCTGTATCAACTAGTCTCCCCTTCTTCTGTTGGTCCAAGAGAAGAGTTGATTGTTGACCTCAATATCCATCAGCCTAGTCTGGTTGAGAAAGTCTGCCAGATCCACCATGTTGTCTGAGTAGTCAGTGATACCCTAGGACTTTTCCAAAGGGAAAAGTGAGGTGTTAAAATCTCCAGCCAGCATCCAATTAGTTCTTTTCTCAGCATTCAGTCTAGGAACTAGGCTTTCCCAAAGGTCCTTTCTAGAGCACCTAGTGTTGGGAGCATATATATTTATAAGTTTCCAAACTTTCTTGTTAAGAGTGAATTTCACTTCAAGACTATTTTTACTATGTGAGCAGTAGCAATCGGAGATGATGTGCTTGTTCCACATAGTGACTAGGCCCCCCGAAGCCCCCATTGAGGGGTTGATTAGGTAGTCAGCTGATGCCCATATGTTGTTAGCTATACCTTTAAAGTTTTCTTTAGACATCTTAACTTCCTAGAGAAGGATAATATCCACCTTGTTTTTGAAAATGTAGTTCTTCACCATGAACTGCTTTTGAGGACTATTGAGTCCCCTTACATTCCAGGAGAGGACCTTCATTTTCATGGTCATCTAGAGAGAACCTCCAAAGTGCTTTGTCTCCCAATGGCTATTTCCTTGGTTGCTTCTCTATGTCTGGTTTCTCTTTGTGAGATTCCGCCATCCTACCCCTCTATCCCCACATCTACGAGATTTTTCTGATGGCCTTTGCCCTTCTTCTTGGGTGTCACCCAGCCATCCTGGTTAGTCCATGTGATAGGACTAGCACCAGGAGATAGCACTCTGGGTGAGGATATCACCATCTTCATCTCTGAATTTTCCAACTCAGCTGACTGTCCACCTTCAGGCACTTGAACACCTATATCAACATTCTATGGCATGGGTTTAATCTTTTCTTTGGGGGTCTAGCTCTTAATCTCCCCTTCTTCCATCTCCTCTAAGCTAGCAGGAACATTTTGTTGGTCTGACAGTGGATGTTCAACTTTGGGTGAGCCCTGAGCCAATTGTCTTTCTGAAAGCTATGAAATCAATGGGGACTCTATAATGTTTAGCAAGTCCTTAAATGGGTAATCCTCCACAACATTCTCCTCCTCAGAAACATCTTTAGCTTTCTGGTTCCTAAAGAGTTTGCATTCATTGATCAAGTGGCCTTTCTTGGAGTAGTTTTGACAGAATGTGGTAGCATTCTCATATACCAGATGTTGCTTCTAGCTACCATACTTGGACTTTATATTAATTGTATTAGGTAAAGTTTTGTTGATGTCTACGCTAACACAAAAGAGAGTAAAAACTAACCTCATTTTGTGCTTAGTGGTGTTGTCCAGCACAATGAATCTTCCAAAATAATTTCTGATCCAGGTGAAGATCTCCTCATCCCAGAATTCCAAAGGAAGCCTGGGCAACCTGACCCACACCAAGGATGACCTACTCAGCTCCATGGCCACATCAAACCCAGGTTTCAAGCGCCCCAAATAGAGGTTATGTTTACCATAAAGCCAGGGTCCTCCTGCCAAGACCACCACAAGGTCCTATTTGGTTGTAAATTTAAATAGGAAGAGGCAACCCACCATGGTGTTGGTAACAACACTTCCCTTCAGATGCCATCTTGAGGACACCCATCTCCACACCATGTCAATGTTAGGTCTTAGGGTTTGGAACTTACCCATTAGAGATAGTTCCATGGATGAGATTATTTTATCCATCATCAGGTTTGGGATTAGGAGATTTGTTCCTCTATCCATCTCTGATAGCACATAGGCAGCAGAGTCTTCTTCAACCTTGATCTCTTCTCTGAGAAGGGCCTTTTTTGCAAGCCTTGGGATCCAATACCGAGGTTAGAGATTCACACTCTGAAGTACTACTTGAGGTAGTACTTGCTGCAACAGGTTCCACCAGAGGGCCTGATGGGGGGCAAAGGGCTCCCCAGGGCTGACAGCCACCATGACATAAGTAGGTTCAAATAGAGTTCGAGTGAGAAAGTTGCAGAGAGGAAAATTTGTAGAGAGAGTGCTTGTATTCGTAAGCGTGACCATATGTTAATAAAATACTAACAAACTAATTTTAATAAAATATAATTTAAACTAAATGATAAGGAAGAGCAAGAAATATGAAACCACTGCATGAATTTTTTGATCTAGAGAAGATAATCTCATGAAAATAAATTGCATTTAGGATAGGGGAATGTAGTGATTGCATAGGAGTTTTCCAAAATGGTTAAGCCCCTATTTTGGACTTTCACCCTCCATGGATAGTAAAAATAAAGCTAGAATGTGTGTGTGCTTAGTCTCAATGTGTCTAGGACTAACCTAAAATATTGTGAATAATAATAAGCTAGGTTTATGGATCTATCATTATTCTATTGTGTGATAAAAATGATAACAAGAATAGTAATAACCACATCTATCACTACTCTAGTTTGTGGAGAGAAAGTTGTGTGATGAGAGGATTTAGAGATACCAAAAAATTAATACAATAGCAAAGAATTAAAGTAGATAAGAATATAAAATAGCAAGGAAATGAAAATGAGTTTTGTTGCCTTTCCAAGAAAGAGGGAAAGCATAATAAAACTCTAAGATATCAAGTATTCAGGCATTCAAGAGACTTGTAAATATTAAGAAATGATAAAGAAACATAATTGTTGCAAATGAATCCACATTTCTCAAAAGAAAATCTTGAGGATTACTTTGAGAATACAAAGAGCCCAAAAGCATAAAACAATGTAGAAGAATGGAGTAGAAAGCTTCATAATGAAGATGTCTACATGATCAAGAGACAAAAATGTTATTGTGAAATGTTAGGGTTATGTAGAGAGTTGAAGGAAGAAAAAAATTAGAGAGGGTTGGCAAACTTTTTGCAGAAAAGAATTATGAAAGATTAAAACCAAAAATCCATTTGAAATCCCAAATTATCCCATTCAACTTTAGGCAAGCGAATTAAGAAAAGGTAGTATGTACAGTCCTTAGATGTTGTATAGAAAACATTATGCCAATAATTGTTTTAAAATGTATCTACCAGGGCCATATAAAACACAAAAGATGCTTATCCATTTCAGAGGACACCACCGCAACTATGATTGCATCCAAAAAATATATCAACGTCCACATAATGGATGTGTATAAAAAATGGATAAGTCCCTAGAAATGAGTAAGTGTTTGAAAAATGGATAAGTGTCCAAGCATAAACAAAATCATAGAAATTTGGCTAAAACAAAGTTAAAATAAATTTTGGAAACTAGTGAGGGAAAAGGCTTGGAAAATAGGCTAAAATGAACCTTAAAAACACACTACATGAATGCACACTAAAATAAGTACAATTTGTAATTTTAAATTGTAGGGCATGCAACTTTTGACATTACACTATTAATAATCAAAGATCCATAATTAGAGATAACAATAATAGTTCAACTATATTGGGGTAGCTAAGAAAGACTCAAACTAGAGATAAATAGGTGTGAGGAGTACAAAATTAAATGCATGAAAAAGGTTCACAAAGATAAAAATAAATGATGCATTCATCTCTTTCGACAGTAATTCATTTGTTGAGGGAAAACATGAATTTGCTAAGGTAGGGGCGATCCAATCAAAAAGGGGTGAATTCATCATTTGAGAGTCAAAAAACTAACTTTTAAAAAGATAATTCACAAACACTTAAGAAATTACTGAATAAGCACAAAGAAGTAAAAAGAAGGGTCTCAGGGGCTAATTAAACACTTCCAACAAATTGGGACCGATTGAGAGTGTTCTATTTATATAGTTCATGCCACATAGAGTAGTGTGTTGGCCATTAGGTCATCATAAGACCCACCATGTTTGCCTATCCATTTTTAGGCACTTAGAACAAAATCCTCATGGGAGAAAGGGAAAGAATCATCATGAAAAGGCATAAAAGGAGGGTTCATTATAAATTTTGGAATTGATGTAAAGTAAAAAGTGACCATATTTGAAAACTAAAATCATAAGTCCAAACCATGAGAGATAAAATCCTAGGGGTGTAAGACCATTTAAAGTCACCAATTTATGTATAGAAAATAAATGTTTCTTACACTAATGTACTAGAATTAATTAATTAACCCATAATGATACAAAATATCCTAAAAGAGAGAGCTAAGACTGATAATACTATAAAAACATACCCATAAATACACACTAAAATTAACAAAGGGGATTACAACACTTAGCTCTACAAATCGTGTTGATTATATTGTGATAGATGACACTTGGTGATTTATCTTGTATTCAATCTTGGTACTCTACCAAATCACACCTATCAAACTATAAAATTCATTGTTCTTTGCCTTGGTTTGAATATACACCTGCAAAAGTGATCTCTACCCCCATGGAAATGAACCCTATCTATGGACTCAAACTTTACCCAATAAATGATCTACACACTTTTTCTCACCTAAAACCTATTCACCTCACTCCTTAGAATTCATGTCTAAAAACATTTTACAAACCCTATTTTGATATATGTAATTGTTATTAGCTAGTATTAGTTTAGGTGCATATCCTTTGTAAGTAGCCCATAAGTAATATTAAATAAAAGTGTGGATGCATATGCTTTGTATGTCATCCCACTAGTTAGTTAAAATAAAGTATTATCCCACATGCATGTGATAGTAGTAGATGTCTCTAGTAAAACTCTTAATATTGTAACAACTTTGCAAGTGGAAAGTTTCTTGGATACTTGTAACTAGAGTGTATGCTTTATTGGGAGGTTGTCTCCTCAAAGTGACATTGTGTAGATAATATAAAGAATTAAGTTTCTCTCTTTTCTACATATATCTATGTGCATTGTCATTATTTCTCTTACAGGTTCATTACAAGTGGTATCAAAGCTCAAGTTAAAAGGCTATTTTATACAATAGCATTAAAAGTTTAGGCATTTCTGTAACTATCTATCATATGCTCTCACCTCACCCTCTCAGGATCTTGATGATTAGAATGTAGCTACAAAAGAAGTGACACTAAATATCTTTCCAAAGATCTACCCTTTTTTTTTCCTTGTAAGTAGTTTTTTTTAATTCTTAGGTTTGAAACCATACACTACAGGTTTCCAAATATCCTTAGAAGAACTATCATTCTTGGCTAAGCTAGATTCCTCATAAAGGGTCTAGTAAAGTGAGGAGTGCTTTGACTTTGGTGATAGAAATAATACAAAGATAAACCTAGTTACTGTCGAATGTGGTGGTAAAAGGCTAAATACAAATATAAGTTTCTATCTTTGGTGGCATGGAGGTAATACAACACAACCAAACCTGTCATATATGTTGACAATGTATTAACAAGTGATTAAACACTCATTGGCAAGATCAAAACTGACTTCTGATTCACTACAACTGGGATTACAAAGAACACCAATAGTCTTAAGTGTCAAAACAAATATCTTTCATGCCACATAGAAGAGGTAAACAATGATTTTAGGCCTCTCAACAAAGGTATTCATCAGTTTATTGAGCTCTCAGTCTAGTATTTAGACTCGTGCAATAGGTAAGTGTATACATAGAGGATCCAAATACACAAAAAGATCATTGAAAATAGGTTAAAAATGTAGGACAGTCTGGTATGGGTACATTGGGGACCCAATACACTCCATATTTGAGTTCGTTTTGTTGTAAGATTAGTTGTAACAGTGGTTATACATGGAATACGCCTTCTAAATAAATATAAATATTGGTTTAAAAGGATTTACACAAGGGTAAACTCTTAACATCTCTACTACCTAGAGATAAATACAATACTCAAACTATATCTTTATTGAAAATGCCTCATCCTTATTGTCTGAAGACAAAGGATTGATAGATATTACATTTCATACCCTTGTGGAGGGTTCCCAACCTACAAAAATACAAGGAGATTTGGTTTTCTATTGCCAAAGGCTCCTTTCACAATGCTTGTAGAAGGCTACAAACCAATATAGAGGGGCTATTCTAGTCCCAAACCTGAGTCTTCACTGTTACTCTGCAAGTGTGTTCCTTATAACTATCTGGTTGTAGTGTTCTTCTGTATCCTTATTGGGCTTCTTTGTTTCTCCCTGTCTGTATTCCTTTCATCTACCATTCTTTTTACTCCTTCTCTCCTTGTTCCTGATGGCTTGAACACAAGCTCCAAACTATTTTTCCACACCAAAACCTATGGTGGAACTAACTCCCAAAAGAAACCTAACTTCTCAAACTATCCCTGCAAAAAAACCCTTCAAAGACGAACTTCAAAAGGTATCTTTCAAACTATCCCAATAATTGAATGTTGAACTCAAAACTTGGTGGAATGGATTTGTATTTGAGCCTCCATCATTGATAAGCCAAAGTGTGACAAGTCCTATTTCACTACTTGTAGTCATAACACCAACTTAAGACATTAAATAAGGTGGATAGTAGCCTAAACACTTCAACATTTCAAAGTTTCAAAATGTGATCTTTGGCTAGAAACTCTATGACAAGACACAAAGGCTACAAGACCACAATGATGAAGCATCTCATGGCTTCTTATTTCTCAACACAAGATGACTTAACAACTTATCACACAAAAACTTGGGTACAATGACCCGAAAACAAAACAAATGCAAAGAAAGACCTCAAGAAGTCCATGCACTTGCATCAAGCTCACCGAGTAAGACCTTTGTGAGCGTAGCTCACAAATGGAGTTGGGTAGTAGGACTACCCTTTCAAGTTGTAAACAACATGTAGCATACTCCTATGCTGTGGATAGGTAACCTGCAACAATTTTCTTCTTTCTTTTCTTCCAAAATTTGGTAGGAATAGATCTTTCATTTTGTGGCGAAATGAATTCTACACTTTCTTTGTCACTTGTGGACCCTTGTCCACCATGTACTGATCCCTACCTCCAAATTATTCTCTTCATGTTCTTTCCTCGTGTTGGCTTCATCTTATTACAAACTATCTGTTGCAAGTATGTGCTATTGGTGTTGTCATTGATGTCAACAAGCTTGTGTTGTCATTGTTGTCAATTGTGTCTACTAATGAGGTTGTTGTTGTTTGATTAAGTTGCTTTATTGAAGATGATTTGATTGCCTTGAGGAAGTATTGAAGATGCTAGGAATATGTTTCTGATGGTTTGTTTCCAATAGCTTTTGAGAAAATTTGATTAATAAAGGAAATAGTGTGGTGAAGTGGCTTTTTGGCTTAGCGAGTAGTATTATGTTTTTGCTCTGCATTTCCTCTATATTGAAGATCTATCTTTGCAGTTTGGATATGTTGTTAAGAGATGTTTAGAGATGTTATATTCCAAATATTATGCTCCAGTTCATTGTGCAAAGGAAGTTGTGTTCACCAGAATGTGGACTGTGCTTCTGAGTGTTGCAGAGATGTCTGGGAGAAATGTCTTTGCTCCACATTTCTCCGCAAAGAGGTTTTAGATCTTGCAGTTCTAGAATTGTGCTTATAAAGTTCATATCTTTCTCCAATTGAAGTTGTTCATGGTTTAGTGGTCTAAAAGTTGATTTCTTGAGTGACAGTATATGACAGAGTCAATTGAGATCTCCGGTGTAAACCTTCTTCAAGTAAAAGCTATTAAGTAAGAGTTTGTTGGTTTTCAAGTCAATTCAAGATGTCTATGGAAGATTCTAGAGTGTGTTCAAGTTGTGTGTATGGTCAGCAAGCTGTATCTTTCTTTGAGGAAGTGTGTACTTAAAAAGTTTATTGTATTACATAGGTTTGGCCGACCTTGTATGTTTGTAATATTTACAGAGCTACTTTGGTGATTGTGAAAGTGTGGAGTAGTGTGCTTGGATGAATTTAGGTTGAAGCTAAGGCTTGTTGTGGTTTTACTTCATTCCTTTCCACCATAGGAATGTTTAGGTCTAGACCTAATTTGAATTCTATGAATTAAGTTGTAATGCTAACTTTGGAGAATGTTCTCAAGGTTGAAGACAATATAAAAGAGTGTCAAAGGGATCATAATCGGGTGTGCGCATGATGAAGATGATGTGAGTAATAAAGTGATTAAGTGAGTGGAGCAGTACAGGCCTTCATGTGTTAGATTATTGGATGTGGTGAGCAGAAGGTGTCTACTATCTTTCATTGGTGTTATGAAGTTGATGTTGATGTTGCAGTGAATATTGAGCTTCATTGGAACTATACTCCATGCATGTGTGAGATGCAACTATAACAGTTCAAATCTTTGAAGTGAGCCATTTCTTCTATCTCTTTCTTTTAGGATAGTGAGTCCTTTGGCAGTGAGCGACCTGTAGTGAGCATTCTTGGATAGTGAGTCCACCAATTGTACCAACCTTAACTAGTTGTTTTATCATATTCTATTGTGAGCTAATCCTCACTATGGTTTTTTCCTATTTTAGCTTTTCCACATAAAATATAGTGTTCTTTTGTGTTTGACGTTGTTGTGATTCAGTTTTTGATATTTTCTTTTCATGCTTAATCATCATAATAGTTTAAAGGTTAATTGGATTGATGTGGATCTAAATGTGTTTGAGGGTTTTTGAAATTATAAGTTACAACTGATTCACCCCCCCTCTTAGTTGTCTTGTGCATTCAACACTATCCATCTCTCAATTCTTGTTTCCTTGTCTCCTATTATGGGATTTGACCTACCATAAACCGACCACCTCCACCAAATTCCTTTCTCTTCTTCTCCTTTTGTGAGAATTAACTCACCATGATCTATCCTCATCCACCTATAATTTTTGTCTTCACACTCCATCTCATCATCTTCAACACCTTTCAGCAACTCAACTTGTAGCCTCTTATTGCAGCACCTTTCCAATTCTTTTCCCATTTCATTCAAACAAAAATCAAATTCAACATTAGTATGAACCAAATTTGAGAAATTAACAATAATGTCTGAAATATTATATGTCTCCACTTCTACAACATCATGTTTGGTCTTGTCATACCTCTCCATGTTAACTATTTCATATCCAAGGGAATTAATTTCATCTTTATCAAAGGAGTTTGAAAGTTTAAATTTTACCTCATCATGTGTTACTGCAACATTTGTTCAAATTCTTGTCAGTACAAGCCATTCTTTCTCAACTATTGCAATCTGAAGTAATATGTCATCCCCCTCATTTTTTTTTTCTACCTCATGTCACTCTATCCATGAAGCATCTTGTCCATGTACTCATCTTGGCATTGTTGTCTTGAACTTTTATGTGTTTCTATGTCCTTCATAGGACCATACTCTATTGTTACCCCAACTTCACATTCACTTATTTCAACATATTCTTTTATCTTTTCTACATGTAAATCAGAACTATTCTCATCTTTGAAAAATTCATAAAAATGAAATAATATCTCTTTTGTTGCTGCTACAACTTATTCTTTTATGCATGAAACATTTTCATTTTTCTTCTCACTGTCCTCTTTACCCAATCTCTCCATTTCATGAGAGATATCTAACTCTTCTCCTTCTTCATCAATTTTCTCATTATATATGGGACTCCCTACATCCATTTTCAAAACTTTTTCATCTTCTTTCTCATTTCTCGGCAAGTCATCCATTTCTTCCTTCGTCATATCAAGTAGAAATTCTTTTCCACTCATCAACAATACCTTGTTGTTGTTACTCTTACTGTCCACTTCTTCTCCTTTAAAAGGTAGCAGTGTATGTTTTTGACCATCCTTCTGTAGAGTGTATGTGTTACTTCTACCTTCATGTATGGTTTTCATTTCATATTACCAAGATCCACCAAGAAGCACATGACAAACATCCATAGGCATAATATCACACATGGCAGTGTCCTTATAGCTGCCTATTTGGAATTCTACTAAGGCCTGCTCATCTACCAATAACTAATGCCCCTTTTACAACCAAAAAACTTGATAAGGGTTAGGATGTTTAATCCTAGTAATGCCTAGTTTGTCCACCATTTCAATAGCCACAAGATTATCAGTACTACCACTATCAATGATAAGTTTACAACACTTACCTTTTGCCTTAAAATTTGTTTTGAATAAAGGTCTCATTTTTGTAGGTTCTTGATTCTCCTTTGGTGGCTTCAACGATACTCTCTTGAACAACAAAGACTCTCCTATCTCAGGTTCTTCTATGTGATGAGAAGGTAATCTCACACTCTCTCAGTCTGCTTGCACAATCTGATTACTTCTCTTAGGCCTTGCATGACCTTCTTGTGGGTATTTTAGGACACTCCCAACCTTTGTGGCCTGCATACTTCTTACACCTAAAACACTTTCTAGAGAAACCTCTTCCTCTTCCTTGGTAAACTCCTCTTTCAAATGGTCTCCCTCCTTTGTTTTGGAAACCTCCTCTTTTCATACTAGTTTTCCCACTGGAAGTGCTTGCCTCTCCACCTTGGTGGTGATGTTATCTTCTACTATTGTGATGTCCTCTTCCTTTAGATCCTCTTCCTTGCTAGTTTTGCCTTCTCATAAGCTTCTCCTTTGGCTTAATGGCAAACTAATAGGCTTCCTCAAGAGATCTCGGGGACAAAAGACTCAATTCATCTTGCAAACTATATCTCAATCCATTAAGGTGCCTAGCAACCTTCTCCACATCTTCTTCACTATGTCCTAACCTAATTACCATTTTATAGAACTCCTCTATATATTCTTTCAAAGTCATCTCCTTTTGCTTAAGATTTTGCAGCCTTTTGAATAGGTTAGTTTGATAGTCTCCTAGAAGAAATTTATCTTTTATCTTGACAACCATCCTATCCCAAGAAGTTATCTTCTCCCTGTTCTTCTTTCTTCTTTTTGACTGAATGTAATCCCACCACATAGTAGCGTGGCCTTTGAGTCTTGTACAGACAAGCTTGACTCTTTTATCCTCTGCCACTTCTTCATACTCAAAGTGCTTATTAATCTCATTGATCCAATCAATGAGTTCCTATCCATTGAGGCTTCCTAAGTAGGTGGGAACCTCTATCCTTGGCTTGGCTCCAACCTCCATGACTGCTCTCAGCAATCTCATTTCAATTCCATCAGGTTCTTCTTGAACCACCTCTTCCATGGCTTGTTGATCCTCTTCTTCATTATCACTAACTTCTCCAGCAGGTATTCCTCTCCTCTGTGCCTACTCTATGGCATCCATCCTTGCCATAAGGTTCTGCAACAATTCAAGAACCCCTTCATCTATGGTTCTTCTGGCACCTCCTCTTGGTACTCTTCTGGGTGGCATTTTGCCCAATCTTCTTTACTACAATCTCTTGTTGGGTTTGATACCAAATCAGTGACAACAATAATACAAAGATAAACCTAGTTACTACCCAATGTGGTGGTAAAAGGCTAAATACAGACATAAGGTTCTACCTTCAGTGGTATGGAGGTAATACAACACAACCAAACCTGTCCTATCTATTGACAATGTGTTAACAAGTGAACAAACACCCGTTGGCAAGATCAAAACTAAATTTTGATTCACTACAACTGGGATTACAAAGAACACCAATAGTCTTGAGTGTAAAAAAAAATCTCTTTCATGCCACACGATAGAGGTAAACAATGATTTTAAGCCTCTTAACAGAGGTATTCATTGGTTTATTGAGCTCTCAGTCTAGTATTTAGACTCTTGCAATAGGTAAATGTATACAAAAAGGATCTAAATACACAAAAAGATCATTGAAATAGGTTTAAAATGTAAGACAGTCTAGTATGGGTACAATGGGGACCCAATACACTCCAGATTTGAGTTCTTTTGTTGTAAGATTAGTTGTAGCAGTGGTTATACATGTAATACACCTTCTAAATAAAGATAAATATTGGTTTAAAAGGCTTTACATAGGGGTAGACTCTTAATATCTCTTCTACCTAGAGATAAATATGATTCTCAAACTATTTCTTTATTGAAAATGCCTTGTCCTTATTATCTAAAGACAAAGGACTAATACTAGATATTACATTTCATACCCTCATAGAGGCTTTCCAACTTGTAAAAATATGGGAAGATTTGGTTTTCTACTACTAAAGGCTACTTTCACAATGCCTATAGAAGGCTACAAACCAATATAGAGGGATTTTTCATGTCCCAAACATGAGCCTCCACTATTACTCTGCACTATTCCTTATCATTGTTTGGTTGCAGTATTCTTCTGTATCCTTATTGGGCTTCTCTGTTTCTCCCTATCTTTATTCTTTTCATCTACCACTATTTTTACTCCTCTCCTTGTTCCTGATGGTTTAAACACGAGCTCCAAACTATTGTTCCACACCAAAACCTATGGAGGAACTAACTCCCAAAAGAAACCTAACTACTCAAATTGTCCCCGCAAAAAACCCTTCAAAGACTAACTTTGAAAGGTATCTTTCAAACTGACCCCATAATTGAATCTTGAACTCAAAACTTGGTGGAATGGGTTTGCCCTTAAGCCTCCATCTTGGATGAGCTGAAGTGTGACAAGGCCTATTTCATTACTTGTAGTCATAACACCAGTTTAAGACATTAAATAAGGTAGGATAGTAGCCTAAACACTTCAACATTTCAAAGTTTCAAAATGTGAGGTTTGGCAGGAAACTTTATGACAAGCCACAAAGGCTACAAGGCCACAATGATGAAGCATCCCAAGACTTCTTATTGCTCAACTCAAGACAACTTAACAACTTATCACACCAAAACTTGGGTACAATGACTTGAAAATAAAACAAATGCAAAGAAAAGACCCTGAGAATTACATGCTCCCACATCAGACTCTAATACCCAAGCCTTAGATATAATTTGTATATATATGGTTTTGAGCATCCATGTACCCTTAGGTATATCAAAAGGCCCCATAGGATTTTCTTAAAACCTAACCATAGGAAGCCTTTAGTCATTTGATTTTTTTGATGTATCACTAAGTAGTTAGCCCTAAAAAGGTACTCTTGTTGTACCTTAGAGATGTAATATTGGGTTATGGGAATGGTCTATCCTCCATATTTGGTTCTTTAAAAGACTAGGTTGACATTATTTACAAATGGGATTAATATATTTATGAGCTCATGGACTAGACACACCTTGTAGGTGCCTTCCCTCTTATACCTTATTGTATGTAGTCATATTTGGGCATCAATAATAAGACTCTGACACAACTAAGTAGTTTTGTTATATCACATCAATGAGAAACATGTCAATTTTTTTAGAAATAGAAGATACTTTCTAGATTACAATTTTTCATTTGTTAGTTCTAGATGTAGGTTTATCTCCTATATAGTTCATAAATTTACAACTTTTGAAGCTAAATTCTCTCAATCTAGGCACAATTTGATGCTAGAAAAAATATGTTTACGCCAAGTTTTATCTTGTCTAGTAGATTGTCTCATTCTCATCCTCTTTCAAAGATTTTCATTTTGGTATATAACTCTAGGTACCCTTTTTCAACCTAGGCCAATATTTACCTTCTTCAACCACCTACATGGTTGTGATTATCTATTTCCCATAATAATTTTACCATATAATTCCAATAACCCTTTTAGTTATCTTAGGTATTTATAATGGATGGTCATTATAGATCATAGGACCAACTACATATTTCCTTGGAATCTATCCAAGATAGAGCCCAACAATTACAATTTGAGTGGGATTCATGCCTTTCCAAGCTAGATAGGCTTGATATGATAGAATATCTAAGTGATAAGATGGGATTCCTTAATTCCATGTATAATTCTATCATAGAGAGGTTTGAGCGTATGTAGCATGACAATGGTCAACATTCTCAAACTAAGGACTTTTCCAACTCTCACAATCTAGGCAAGACTCCAAGAATACCTAGGTTAGATTTTCTAAAATTTGGTAATGATCAAGTATCAACTAGTTATACAAAGTAGAGTAGTATTTTATAATTCATAAAATTCCTACAAGTCAAAAGCTTTCTATTGCCTTGTTCCACCTAGAGAATGATGTTATACAATGGTTAGAAAAAGTGCAATCATATCTCACATGGGTTGAATATCATACATAAGTCCTCACTCGCTTTGGTCCAAGTGTCTATGAAGACTTTATGGGTGTTTTAACTAAATTGTGCCAAACAAATTCAGTCTAAGAATACTAGACTGAGTATGAGAAATTGGCTAACTAGACAAGTGGCCTTGATAAAAACTTTTTCAAAAGTTGTTTTATTAGTAGCCTCAAGGAGATAATTAGGATAAAATTTAATTGTTTAATCTAGCTACACTCAAGGATGCTCTTGGATTATCCAACTTAGTATATGATAAATTGTATCCAACAAAAAATATTTGGATCCTCTTCTTTAGCATGCAAGCCCAAGAAGCATACATTTGCTCAAGGAAATAAGACACCCACTATTCACAGTTTATCTAGAGAAGAGTTAGCTAAGAAAAAGGACCAAGAGGATATTCTTAAATTATGATCAAAAGTGGAAGAAAGGAAAAAAATGTCATGTACATTAACTCTATCTCATTGATTCTATAAGGGTACCCAATGACATTAAGGAATGTTGTAAAGATGAAGTGGAGGCAACATTACTTAAAGATAATGAGGAAATTGATGATACTCACATCTCTATTCATGTTATGGCTATATTTTCTTGCCCTTAAACCTTTAAATTCATTAGCTACATCAAATGCCAAAGTGATGTTTAATTGATTGATGGGGGCAATTCCCATAATTTCATTAAAGGGAAACTTGTAGACCAACTCCATTGTTATGTCTATGTGTAATAGTTTCTAAATTATGGTGGCTAATGGGAATACCATGTCTTGTGGGATAAAGTGTCATAATATTGAACTCATAATGTGGAAATATTAATTGAGCTCTAATATGTATGTTGTTTCATTGGGAGGTGCTTATGTTGTGTTAGGAGTACACTAGCTGAAAACATTAGGGCCAATCACTTGTGACCTTCCAAATTATGGATAAAATTTACTCAAAAAGGAAAGGACTATACTTTACAAGATTTGAAATTTTGTGATGTTCAAATGGCTAGTTCTCATTACATGGAGAAGATGTTAAAATAAATGATGTTCTAGTATTATTGCTTAGTTTAACTCTATTGAAGCTTGAACTCCTTCACAACCTTCTCCTTCAAATCTGTAAGATCCTAGGTCAATATCATCTAGTGTTTGATGAACCCAAATGGTTTCCTACTTAGAGGTCCAATGACCATGCAATTTACCTCATTCCAAGTAGTCAACCTCCAAATATTCATCCCTATAGCTATCTTTTTTAGTAAAAGAATAAAATTGAAAAGATAGTCAAGGAGCTACTAGAGGCACATGCCATCAAACCTAGTAATAGTTCTTATTCCACCCTTTTGGCAATAGTCACTAAAAATATGGTGGTTGGTGGATGTGTCCTAGTTTTGGGAATTGAATAAATTGACAATCAAGGATAAGTACCCTATTCTGGTCATTGATAATTTGTTGGATGAACATTGTGCAACCATTATTTTACCAAGTTAGATCTTTGCTTTAGCTATCATCAGATTTGAATCAAGGAGGAGAATATTCCTAGAATAACTTTTAAGAAGCATGAAGGTCACTATGAACTCTTATTCATGCCCTTTGGCTTGACTAATGCTCCATCAACCTTTTAGAGTTTGATGAATAAGGTGTTCCATGACTATATTTTCAAATTCATCTTGGTATTTTTCTATGACATTATCATTTACATGTGTACTCGGGTGGATGATCTTAAGCATGTGGAGATTACCATCAAAATTATAAAGGATCATTCCCTTTTCACCAAGTTCTCTAAGTGTGCATTTGGAGTCTAGTAGGTAAAGCATCTTGGCCACATTGTTTTGTAAGAGAGTATAGGTTAATCCCAAGAAGATTGAAGTGATGTAGGAGTGGTCTAAACCCAAATCCAACAAAATTTTATTGGGTTTTATAGGCTTGATGGGGTATAATACCACAAGTTTGTTTGTAATTATAGTAAAATTACATCCCCTTTGATAAAACCACTAAAAAATAATTAGTTTTTTTGAACTGAAGAAGTTAATTTGGCATTCATTGCACTCAAATACACTATGTTCCACTCTAGTTTTGGCCATGTAAGATTTTTAAAAACCATTTATTCTAGAATGTGAAGCATTGGGCATAGAATGGGTATTTGTTTATTAAAATATTATTCCTTGGCCTCCACATATTAACAATTTATAGGCATAAGATGGTTAAATCCACATATGGAAAATAAATGATGGTTATCCTTCATGCTATTCAACAATGAAATCCTTACCTCTTGGGAATAAAATTCCAAATCAAAATAGATAATCATAGTTTGAAATATTTTTACAACAAAGGGTGTCCTTCCTTGAACACTAAAATGAGTAAATAAAATGCAAGGCTATGATTATGAGATCATCTATAAGAAGGGAAAATAAAATGTTGTGGTTGATATACTCTCATGCAAATATGAAGAGGAAGAAACATTGTTTTCTCTTTCAATACTAGTACCCACCTAGATGGAAGATATTTGTCAGGAATAAATAGTTAATCTAAAAATTTAGGTTATCATTTGTCTATTGGAATATGATCCTCAATTTTTTTTAGAGTTCCAATGGAAGGGACAAGTATTCAAAAATTATGACCATATTTATTTATGTCCCAACTCCCAACTCAAGCCTCATTTACTCATAGAATTTCATTCCTCCCCTATTCCTGGTCACTCAAGTTTTTTGAAGACATATGAGAGAGGCAAGTGGGATTTCTTTTGGGATGGCCTTAGATAAGAATATAAAAACCTTTTTGGAAAAATGTGATGTGTATAAATGCAATAAGGGGGAAACCATTAAGGTGTCAAGGTCTCTACAACCCCTTCCCATTCCAAATATAGCTTGGGTAGGTATTTCTATGGATTTCATTTTTGAGATTCCAAAGTTGATTGGTAAGTATGTGTTTTTTGTCATTGTTGATATATTGACTAAGCATGCTCAGTTTTGTCCCTTTCCTAACCCTTACATAGTTATTTTGTAGCTAAACACTTCTTGGATTTTGTCTTCAAGCTTCATAGTATGCCTTGCTCCATTATCAATGATCATGGTCCTACTTTCACTAGTGCAACTTTCTAGCAATAATTGTTTATGTTGTAGGGCACTAAATTAAACATGAGTTTATCCTATCATCCTTAAACTAATGGCCAAACTCAAGTTGCCAACAAATGCCTTGAGACATAAGATATTTTCTGTTTAAGAAATAGGACAATGGGCCAAGTGGTTGCCTCTCACTGAGTGGTGGTATAATAATACTTATCACAATGCTTCCGAGATGACACCATATGAGGCCCTCCATGGTCACTCCTCACCTTCTTTAGCAACTTATATTATATGCTCTTCTAGGTTTGAAGTAGTTTGTAGTTTCCTTGCCAAAGGGGAGGAAATTTTTAGGGTCCTTAAGGAGAACTGGGTGCTGGCACAAAATCACATGAAACACCATGTGGATCAACATAGGATAGAGAATTTTTATGTTTCTAGGCTTACAAGGAGACATCATTGCATGAAAATATAGGTCATATGATTGGTCCAATTTTTTTGGTCCTTATTAGGTGGTGCAATGCATTGGCAAGGTAGTGTACAAACTTGCACTCCCATCATTGCAATTGGTGATTGGGTATTTTTATGTTTCTAGCCTTACAAGGAGACATCATTTGCATGAAAATATAGTTCATATGTTTGGTCTATTTTTTTGGGTCCTTATTAGGTGGTGCAATACATTGGCAAGGTAGTGTACAAACTTGCACTCCCACCCTCTTCTAAAATCCACCTAGTTTTTTATGTCTCTTTCCTTAAGAAATTAATTGGGAATGCTACAAGAGTAATAGAACTACCAACGATGGATGAGGAGGGATCCATCCTTCTAGAACTATAGTTTATAGTGGGCAAACATGCTAAGAACCTTCACACTCATTCTATTCATGAGGTTTTAGTCTAATGGAAGGGTTTGGAACTTGTAGAGCCACATGGGAGCTAGCCAACATTCTCCCCAAGTTTCCTAATTTCAAACTTTGAGGATAAATCTTTTCAAAGGGGGAGGTAATGTTATGAACCTTATTCTAATATATCTAATTGTTATTAGCTTGTATTAGTTTGGTTGCATATGCTTTATAAGTCATCCCACTACTTAGACTACAGTATTTATCCCACATGCATGAGATAATAGTAGATGTTGTAGACACCTAAAATTGTCCACTCATCATCTTTTCACTATTCATCTGCAATCATGACATCCTAGTAAACCATCCCTAAACATCCCTAAACTATATTTTTGCCATAATTAACTGAATAAACACATGTTTAGGTAGTTAATTGATAAATTCACCTTCAAATCATGATTAAAAAATATTTTATTGTCAAAATCACTATTCACTTACTTTCTACTATTCATCTGTACCTGCATCTGTATCTTAACCCTAGCATAAATGATTAATTAATCATTTATCACATATCCTCTATAGTCCAAACATTAGATCAATTTTATTTATCTAATATCCCCTTTTCCCATCCCATGAATTAAATAAATATACATATTTATTTAATTCCCTATTTTCTACACTTTTGATTAGGTGACCTAAACCTAATTAATTAACTAACCCCTCATTTGAACATTCCATTATCCTAATCTAATCCTAGTCAAACCCTCACAAACCCCCATGTGTACAAATTCATGACCTCTTGTACAAGCCGACATGGCCTTCTTATAAAGGTATGGTCAAGTTGCTTTGTACAAAGGTCCTAGTTTCCCCTTTCAATCTCAACCATCCCCGTCTTCCAAGATCCCTTTTTCACCGTTGATTCTTCCATGAGCCAAGGACATCCCTTATCCACAAACCAAATCAAGCCACTTGGCAAGCTCTCCATGCTTGAGATCTCTCAATCAACCTCCACCCTTGATCTCCCAATAGATCTTGACCAACCAATCCCTATCCAAAAAATCTATAAATAGCCACTCATCCTATCCATTTTCACGACTCCATGATTTGCAAAGTAATGCTTCAATTTTGAGGAGCCACCTACATCACAACATCAAAGGATCACATCCACACAACAAAGGTTTGAATTTGAGATGAATTAGATAGTTTCATTTCATGTTTTATGCTTTCCTTTATACTCAGTTTGAGGTGTATTTGAAGGTGAATTAAGTAGGATAATATTGTTTTAGTTTACTTCTTTGTGTTTATTTTCACATGCATACATTTGGCATGCCCAATGAATAAAGTGAAGGAGAGTGGATTACCCTCTCACACCATGCCATTAGACATACCACTCATTTCACAGACATAGGCCTCATGCACCTTAAGTGTATCGAGGATGCCCCTAGAAGCCCATTCATCCTAGCTAATACCTTTGGTTGTATTCTAGTGTGGTGTAAGGGATATGTACCAACCCATTAAGTTACTTACCATGTACACCCTTGAGTCAAGATAGAGGCTCCTTGGGGAAGGCATCAAGGCCTCTAAGGAAAGGGATCTCCTATGTACACAGGACACGCCCTAGCTATCTACTTTTGGGAATGGTATTAATGGATTAATTTCCATTGGTGGGCCCACACTAGGAGTCACTTCCACTTAAATAATCTAGGGTTTTGTTGTGTTTGGTGTGTCTTTATCATCAAAGCTTGTGCATCCCCTTAATCTAAAATGCCATTGCTTGCAAGTTTGTGTGTTTGTGTGAATTTTATTTACAAAGTTTCCTAAGGTCAAGAACCTATCCATTACTAATCACCTTCTAATAATCCATCTTATCTTCATCCAATTTCCTCCTAATCATCCTAATCACCCAAACTACACCTAGTTTAGTGTATCCATCACCTACTTCAATGGTTGCGCTTGGCCCAACCAAAACTCAAATTTTGTCAAACTCTTGATCAGTGAATCCATATACCTTTTAGTGGTTCCACTGTTATTTTTGGTGGATCCAATCTCACATGTCATTCCTCATTGAAATATGTCAAACTCCTTTTTGGTGGTCCCACCATCATTTTAGCAGTTCCACTCTATGATTTAGTAGTTCTATCCCACGCATCCAAATTCCTCATCATCCCACTCAATTTTCCCCCCCTTGACCCACTAGAAACATATGTGGGAGGGGAAATCCCCACGCGCCCTCGTCAAGTCCATCATTAATCCCCATTCCTAATCCACTATCCCTAATCCTAATCATATCCATCATCATTCTAATCCAAATACACTTTCTAATCACTATCAATTTATCCCTAATCCAATTCCATCAACCAATCTTAATCCCAATCCCATCATTTGAGCTTAATAATCACCCCTTCTTAGTCTAATCATTTCCTAATTTAATTCTTAACCAATCATCCCCTATCCATCATCTATCCTAATCCACTTTCCATTATCCTAATCATCTCACTTCCATCCTAATCCAATTCTTCATCATCCCATCTTAATCATAATCCATTTCCCTAATCCAATTTCATAATTCATTCCCTAATCCTAAGTCATTTCATTCACTTACCATAGTCTAATCATCTCATCCACTAATAGATCCCAATCATAATCCCATTATTGAGATTAATCCTTCATGCATTTTCATCATAATCCACTTCTCCAAATCTAATTATGTCAACCAATCCTAATCACCCCATCCACCCATCCTAATCCAATACATTCATCCCTAATCATCTCATCCTTTAACTAATCTAATCATATTCCCATTATTGATCTTAATTCAATTCCATCATTTGAGCTTAGTCAAGTATCTCATACTCCACATCCTAATCTACTATCCCTAATCTTAATCATTTTATCACCTAATCCTAATAACCTCCCTCATCATTCTAATCCAATCCCTTATCCACTTAATCCACTTTTATCCCAATTCTAATCCAATCCCATTATCACATATCTAATTATCAATCACCCATTACCCATTTATCCATTCCTAATCAACAACCAATCCCTCATCCTTAATCAAAATCATCCTTTGAAAATCAAATTTTGGTTAAGGATCTCACCCCTTTCAACCTGCTCCAAATCCTAATTGTAATCCACCCAATTTCATCCAATCCTAATCATAATCCCTCCAAATCATCCAATTGTCCATCCTTAATCAATCCTCACCAAATCAAATCTAATCCGACCATCCAACTTGGGCCCTTGGCCTAATCAAAATTGATCCTTACCAATCCAAATCCAACCACAATCAAGTGTCATACATCGTTGACCTTGATTAATCAAATCAAATCAATCTATCCTAGCATTAAGTGTCATATATCATTGACCTTGATCAATCCAATCCCAATCAATCCAAATCAATCCAAGCTCCCCTCTAATCCAAATCAAAATCATCAAGTTATCATACATCACATCATCCTAAATCCAAATCCAATCATGAATTCATATACTTTCGATGATCATGATAGTCTTGTTGACCAAACTAAAATTAAAATCCTTGATGAAATCCTCACAACTAAGCTTGCCATAAACCATCCTCGCCCATCCATGCATATGCAAGCACCTAATGACCATGCATTGGCTGGCACAAGCTATGCACCCATGCCTTATTGCATACCCTATGGCATCCTTATGCTACCCTTGACAAGGGAAATCCATTCTATCCTTCATCCACATTTCAACATCCATCCCCATATGAAGTCCCCATCACGTTCATCTCTTATCCATATCCTTCATCCCCTTATCCTTATCCCTCCTATCCAAATCCATCATCTCCTTATCCATAAACCTCTCTATCCAATCCACCATCTACTCTACTATCCAATTCCCCTACTAAATCCAAATCATCCTTTATCCAAGGACTCCTAGCTAAGGGTATAGATAAAAATCATCAAATCTAAATTGTGGAGTCATAAAACCCCACTCATCCAAATCCATCCACGTGTGTCGTTGATGACCTCATTACCCACCTAGCACTTATCAAAACCAAATCATCCCCTTCCTCCATCCTAACCAAAGTTATATCCAAAGTATCGCCCACTTCTTCATCTACTGCATCTAAGGAGCCTCTTCAAATAATTAAAAGTACATGCTCCTTCCCCACTACACCATCCACACAAAATTGGCTATGTCAAGAGCCTAGTCTAAAGCTTGTGGAACCATCCACCCCCTCCCTAATCATAATCTAAGCATCCCATCTATTCCTATTCTCGATCCTACACCATCTCCTATTGATCCCCCATAATCCCCTATTAATCCTTTACCATCACCCATTGAACCCATCCCAAATCCACCATCCTATCCTCTTGGTCCCACTACTTTAATCCATGGTGGTTCTCTAATAGGAGAGAAACAACTTTTATCCACCACCCATCCTCCTCCATCTAATAGTGGACTCACACCTTATTTCCAAACCAACACACATCCCATTGCACATCACATGCTCCAACACATGAATTATCAAGGTAAAGGCTTAGGCCTTCACGAACAAGGAATCTTGGAGCCCATCCATGTCAAAATCCATCTACGCTCACATGGCCTTGGTTATATATCTTAAGGAAAATAATCCACACATGTTGGTACCACCCCCTACCTTCCAAAATCTATTCCCCCAATCCCAAACCTGGTGCATCTCATCGCACCTCCAAATCATATGTCACCGTCCCTCCTCCATCTTATTTCATCCATCAATCCAAAAAGCATGCGACCATTCATCCGTCATCTTATCCTATTCAAAAATTCAAACATCCTCCCATCCCGAAAGCCACAGTCCCTCCACTCCTCCTAACTCCTAATATCCCCATCCTTAAATGCCCTAATCCTTCCATCCATAAATCTCGCACTCCCAAATCCCCCAAAATTCCTAATCATGATAATGAATGCATACATCATCCAAACATGAAGCTACCACCAAACCCATGGGATTCAAAAATAATGCTTTAGATGCCTCCCTGTATAAAGAAAAACAAAATCAAAAGCCTAAATATTATCATGCCATATGGCATCGATAGACACAATCCAATCCAAAATCCAAAAGGCTACATAAGCCCACACCCCCAAATTTTAAAAAGAAAAATGAAAATGCTGTGGGTCCCCAAACAAAAAGCAATAAATCCAAGTGGAGCATCCCAATCCCACTCCATTCCCAAATCCCAAAAATATTGTTTCCATAAAAAAATCATAAAAATCCTAAGTCCATTTGGGTCCCTAAATCCCCAAATCGACAATCTCAAAATCTCTCATCTCAATCCCATAAATCCATCATAATCCCAAATCGCCATTACTCCTCACACCCCTCTGAATCACAAACTTCAAAAACCATTATGATGTGTGTAACCATTGGTCTTGGTTCCCCTTGACCCCATGACATTCCCACATATCTCCCCCATCACATCCCTATGGTCCATGCTTTCACATAATCTATCTGGATCCATCATCCATTAATCCCATTCATAATCTACATCATAATTCACTATCCCCCATCCATTCCATCCACTCCATCTCCATGTCATGCAACCATATACCAACATACATGTGTGTAATTACACTTGACATGGCCCATGTGCAATCATCCAACCAAAATGGGACATTATCACCTTGATATGGAAACTGACACTTGAGTCCCCATCGTCCATCCACCCATCCCATCCAAATATTAAAAAAAAAAAGTAAAGAAATGAATTCGTCCAATGGTGAAAACCACTTTCTATTGAGCCTTGGGCAAGTACCATGATGAAAACCCTCATGGGCATCATACGTAATCCCCCACCCATTTTCACCCTATACATGGGGGCAAATTTCCTCTCACCTATCACTCCCCATCCATCACATATCCTTATCCTATCTCCCTTCCCATCTACCATCCCATCATTCCTTGAGTCCACTTGTGGTGTTATTACGTCCATAGTTCACACTATCAACAAGTTACCTGGCTGGTCATTCCATCTACTCATCCAATCATCTCCCATTCATCCCTTACCTTCATATCTATTCTCCTTTCCATCCAATATCTCCCTATCCATCCTATCATCATCTCATCCTCTTTCTAGGGTCAAAATATGTGAGACATGCCTTGGATACTTCTTGGCATCCATCCCTTCCAAGCATATCCTACAAACGTTCGTCCCCCCATGCATCCTAACACCTTGTCATGAGCGACACACACCTAGAGTGGGACATCTTCCTCCTATGTGATGTAGTCCTTAGAGATCACATCTGATTTCCCACCATCCACCTACCTTCAATCATCTATCCTACCCCTATCCTTTCCTCCTATCCATTATCAACTATCTTCTTATACATTTCTCCATCTACCTAGTCCCAGTTTATGGTTTTTCCACAGTTCTAGAGGCTAAAGCGTCCCATATCCCACCTTACATGTGAACTCCTTTGTCCATCTACCCTCTATCCTCCATCCACCTATCCCACCATCCCCATCCCACCCTCTCTTTAGCCATGGTTTTGATACCATGAATATGGTTTGAGCACTCTAGTCCCCCATCTATCACCTAATCACTTCATCACCCTATCCAAATCATCCATTATCCCTTTATCATTAATCCTTACTATCCATTATCCATTATCCCTTTCTCACTAATCCATCCCATCATCATGTCATGTCTCGTTGATAGATATGGCTTTCCCTTGTCATTGGTATCTAGCTCAGGGCTACCTACATGCACACTAATGCTTTCTCTCCCAACAATTCAAATCCCCCAAATATCCAAATCTCCCAAAAATACAAAATTGCAAGAACATCCTACTCAATGCACATCCCAAGCTAGCTATCTATGCACAATCATCTAATCACATCCATGGTCTTATTCTTAGCCTTGCTACAATCCTTTGATCTAAATAATCCATCATCATCATTGAGATATATCGTTCCCAATCCTCGTGCTATTCTTATCATCAACAACATAATCCTACATCATCAATCCATCAATCTTTGGCTTTTCAGCGTGACCAGGGACAACATCATGTTTTCTTTAAAATATTTTTGTGCATGCATGCTTGCTTGTGTGTGCATTATCATTTTATCTTGCATCAACAGCGGTCCCTATAACCTACGTACCACAGTGGTATCATGGTCTTCCATATCATGGTGATTTATGAAATAAGGTTGCTTGTGACCTTATCGATTGGCTTTTATGCATGTGACACATTGTCACCTCAGTTCCTTATACCTTGGTGCATAACGTCTCATGCCATATCAAATAAAAATGGTTCTCCTTTATCAATACAATATAACACATCATTAATGGAGTCACGAATCAGCTTGCATCCATCCATTTTCCTCCCCCCAATCCTTTCATTTCATCCCTTCATCCTCTCTCCCTCCCTATCCATCCATTTTCCTCTCATCCCCTTTGTCCACTCTCGTCTATCCACCCTCATCCATGTGGTCTTTGAAATTTCACTCTCTTCTTTCTAATCTAACCATCTTCATCCTTTCAAGAGCACACCCATGTTCTTCGAACCTGCCTACCCTCTCGAGGAGCATCATCCCTATCATCATCCTCACCATCATCCTTTCTTGTCACTCTCGCTTCAAGTGGCCAGGGCATCATTATCCTTAATCCTACCATCTTCTTCTATCCAACCAAAGCATTATGTTTTATCTTTCTTTGAAATGATGTTGCTTCACAACACCATATCAAAGAGGGGTAAAATGTAGACACCTAAAATTGTCCACTCATTGTTTGTCACTATTCATCTGTGATCACGACATCCCTAAACCATCCCTAAACATATTTATACAGTTAATTGATCAATTCCCCTTCAAATCATGATTAAATAATATTTTATTATCAAAATAACTATCCATGTACTTTCTACTATTCATTTGTACCTACATCCATACCCTAACCCTAGCATAAATGATTAATTAATTATTTATCAAATATCATCCATAGTCCAAACATTAGATAATATGTCCTTTTCCCATCCCATGAATTAAATAAATATACCTATTTATTTAATTCATTGTTTTCTACATTTTTGATTAGGTGACCTAAACCTAATTAGTTAACTAACCCCTCACTTGCACATTCCATTATCCTAATCTAATCCTAGTCAAACCATGTAATGTCCCTTACCCAACTTGCCCTATAATTCGCTTGTGAATTAGGTTTAGGGTTTCTTCTCTTTTAATGGGGTAACCTTGGGTTGAATAGATCACATGTTCTTTTGAATTGGTACCTAAATCATCATGTATATTCAAGTCCATATTGCTATATGTTAGTTTTAATATCTAGTATTCATCAGTCCAACATAAACACACTTGCATTTTGAAACACATAGGTAAAAGAAAACATTCATTATGCTAGGGGAGGGGAAGACATAAGCCCTTAGTAGCCTAAAGGCCTACCACAGTCCTATTGCCCAATCCCTTGACTCAGGCCTATGGGGGCTAGTCATTTTTCCCAATCCCTCGTCTCAGGCCTATGGGGGCATGTTCCAATGTGTGACCTCGATCCCTCCATGGTCCAAACCCTTGACTCAGGCCTATAGGGGCATAATGCCCAAACCCTTGTCTCGGGCCTATGGGGATGGAACCTTAGATGGGGTTTATAGGCAATCTACTAAGGTTTATGCTTTCTCCCTTCCTGGTTAAATCACAAACACAATACATGCAATTTCCACACACATTTCTAAAACATACAATTTGCCTTTATTATTATGAATGGTGTTATACAGTAATATATGATACAACATGAGATATATTTGTAATGTCCCTTTTTGTCTACTGCGACTCTTCTTGAGTTGGCCTCATGCCTATTCTTTAATATTTATATATTATAGTATTTGTTATAATATTAATAATATCTCTATGTTATATTATTATATATGTTATTAATAGTATTATATATATATTGATATGTAATCAGAGATTGTATTATATTATATGAAAAAAAGTTACAATCCTTAGCCCTTTCATGGCTGGCAAAAAGGTTCAGACCATTATCCCATTCCAGTCTATAAACTTATACCAGGTGACCACGCAGGGCCGGAGCTATAGATACCCATACTATACTGTAGATAATTACTATAGCCATGAATTAACTAGACATACTAAAAGCTTCTACTAAGCAAAAGGAAGCCATGGAGACACTGTCAAACTTAACTAGCATACTCTTCAATCTTCTTCTTGAAGTCATCCATCCACTGGAAGCCATCGACCTCCACCAACCCAAGCAACCTTTTGATGAATTCCACCGCAGTCGAAGCTTGTTCCTTCAGCATGATCAGGTCAAAGCCCTTGGCATCTAGGATGAACAGGTAAACTTTAATCACTGCCCCAAGATCCGCCAGAAGTCTCCAATCCTTAGGGCGAGGAATGCCGACACCCGGGCTGGCAACCTGTAGAGTTTTCCCCAAGTCACCTAAGTGCTCAGGGTAGAATATGCCTCGCATGATTGTTTCCGCCTCTGTCTTCGCCAATTCCAATTCCATCAACATTGCCAGGAGCCTCGAGGAGATATCCGTGTCTACGCGATATCTCTCATCATTCTCCAAGAAGGCCTTTCCCAGAATCAGTTTCACCACACCAACCAGAAGCCCTTCCGACCATCGCAACATCCTCTGCAATCGAAGATCGGTAATACTTCCCAAGAAAGCCATCTGCCTCTTGGTGCTGACCAATCGGATGGGGGTGTCTATCCCTCTGCAACGAATAGCATAAGCTGAGATGATAACGACAAAGTGGGACGGCATCAGCAAAAGACTGAGAAAGGATTTGCAGTTCAATGAATACTACCTTCGCAGATAACCTCCATACAACCTAACACCGAAGGATCTCGAAGGTGCTCCTCTTAATGATTACCCAGCCAAGATGTATCTAGACACTAAGGAGCCATAAAAACTATCTCCCATCGGCTCGTGCCGTTGCGGATCGACTTCCAGTCATGAGTGCCTCAGCCTTGCCACCCATGATGGTGTGGCAAGGCTCCCTCCCAACCACCCACATTATAATATTATTTATTATTGTTATTAAAATATCATTATTATTATAGTGTTATCATGAATATAATTTTTAATAATGTTTAATCGTGTTGATCTCTATCAGAACATCACATCCTTTATCTACTATATATATATATATATATATATATATATATATTTATTTATTTATTTATTTATTTTTACTTGAATCATTCCTCCCATTTTCTTCTGATGCACATATCTCTATATATTAATTTATGATATCTTTCCTACTTATGACTTAGAAATATATATAATGTAGATCTAAATATATGTATTTATCGAATACTCTTTTTATATTTTCTTCTAATGATGTTTTACTTCTATCTCACAACTTTTATTTATTTCCCTTTCAAGAGATATATTCAAAGAGGCACGTCTCTTATTATGCTTGGTGGTAAAAAACATACTTACCCTCTTATAATTTTTATTACTTTATATTAATTCCCTTTTGTGGTAAAACTAGTTCTAACCATATGTATCTCCCTTATCATAAGAAGATAGGTTAAACGATATTTATTTATATTATATCATTATAATAAATGATATATTATTTATTTTATATTATTTATATTATATCATAATAAATGATATATGATTTATATTATATTATTTATATTTATATTACAATATAAGATAATAATAATAATATTTGTATTTATATTATTAGATATATTTATAATATATTATTTATTTATATTATTTGTATTTATATATATCATTATAATAAATGATATATGATTTATATTATATTATTTATGTGTTATTTATAAATATAATAATAATATATCTTGTTAATTGTTTTAAATAAATATTATTTAAATATATTAAATATATTCCCTTTATAATTTATTCATATCTTTAATTTGAATGAATAATAAATAATGGATTCAATTATAAATTACTAATATAGGGACATGACAAACCATCATAACCCCCCATGTGCACAAAGGCATGGCCTCTTGTACAAGCCCACATGGCCTTCTTACAAAAGTATGGTCAAGATCCTTTGTACAAAGGTCCTTGTTGTCCGTTTCAATCTCAACCATCCCCTTCTTCCAAGAACTAATTTAACAGTTTTGAAACAAAGATCAAATACATCCCAAGCAATCATGCAATATTCCTAGGACGTGCATATTGATGTCATGTTGATGTATGTTCTAAAGATAATGTAATGTGTAACAAAGCTCATGTGTTATATAGTGAATGATCTAATAATGAATTAGAGATTGTCCTTTTATAGAATACTAGCTAGCACACAAATTAACACATTTTGTGCTCAAGTCGATAAGTAACAACTTATAGGAAGGGAATCAACTTGGACTCAGATTTAAATTTGAATTTAAAAAATTTGGGGTTGTTTTTGGGCTATAGATTTGAACTAAGTCCATATCGACACTCACAAATTTGACTTAGGTAAGGAAAAGGGTAAAAACATAAATCAAGTCTAAACTCTTCATATGTGTGAGGATAGGATTAAGTTATATTCCACTTGCACACCAGTTATTACATTAAGAAGAGCCCTATCAAAGTGAATTCAAAACAAAAACAGAAAAAGAAAAATGGAAGATAAAAAATTTTCACACTTACACTAATATCATCTAATGTAAACATACCAAAACACCTTACAAGTAAACTCTATGTTAACTATTTAAAAAAAATAGAGAATACAAATTACAGGCGACTTTTGGATGAGAATCATTCCCAAAAGAAACAACCTTTAAAAATGAGTCTTAAGACTCGGGCCTTAATTTTCTCTTTCCTTTTCACTTTCAATTTGTTAAAAGACCCATACACAAAGGTTTGGCATTATATAGCATGCCGATATACTATTGTAGGTCTCTTATTTCAAGAGTAAAAAAAACGATTGCCTATATCAAATTAGATTTCATATTTATGCTATATAGTGTAGTAAGGAGAAAAAGATATATATAGTGTAGTAAGGAGAAAAAGAGATGGATTTAGTCAATATTTGGTTTCCAAACATATCCAAGCGAGATGTATCTAAACCTCAAAGCTTAAATCTATATTACTAGATTTGATTTGAAAATTGACAAGTGCGAAAGAACTAACTAGATAACTATGTGCAAAAGACCTAAGAAATTATAGCCTTCATAATTTCTCTCACTTGGTTTCTACTCCAATGAAATAGAGTGATAGTTTGATAGCTTAATGGCGAAGTAAACGTTATGAGATGGAGCAATTATCTTAAAAAAGGAGTAATTATCTTTAAAAAGGAGCAATTATCTTAAATAAAAAATAAAAAATAAAATAGAGGGCGCCCAAAGATATTTTTTAAAAACTCGATTTAACATTAGGGTATGTTGAATCTCCTTTTCCCTGAAAGAAAGAGATGTATCATATCCAGATTCCAGACACATTTTGTAAGCTTCTCTCTTTTGCAGTTGTCTACATGTGAGTGCAGTTCAGCATTCCCCCACACGTGACAAGAATATTAAATTCCCCTCGTCGCTCTTAACTCTCCACACAGATTTCTGTTACGACAAGCGAATCGAAAGTGAAATAAAGTAGGCGATTCTGTAAACAACAGACTTACGAGTACGGTCGAAATATACGAATGAAGTGGGATAGAAAAATAGAAAAAATTTATACCAGTAAAGCGTAACTTTACCTAAGGTTTGAAAATAGTGAAATGGATGCCTGGAAACTGTTATCAGCCAACTGAGTCGGAATAAGATTAACATAGAACAGTAGAGATAGTATTATTGCCCATAAGAAGTTTTACAGTGGATAATGAGAGAGAAATACAGAGAAGTGAGAAGTGTTAATGGTTGTAGTATGGACAACAGATTGTTACTGGTTACTGTTAGGCGAAATATATCAACAGTGTGATCCCCTTCCTTTATATCCACTCTACACTAACTTCCCAGATTGATGGATTTTTTTCCCGAGAATTCTGATTCTCAAATAATTTAACCCACACCTCCAAAATTGGTCACAGAAGAACTGACAAATTTAAGAAATTGCAATGCAGCGAGGCTCCCCCAATTTACTCAAGAACTGCCTCACCTTGCAGCGCCGGAATCCTTCATTGCATGGAAATTTGGGCAAAGAATGAGCAGATTCATTGCATGGAAATTTGGGCAAAGAATGAGCAGATTCCTTCGATTCTAAATCGCCGGCTGCAGAATAACGATTGAGAGGCTGGTAGCATAGCAGGGAAGGACTGGTCATTAAGCTCTGTGAGGGCCTGTTCTGTGGAAAATCTTTGAATCCAGAGAAAACAGCAGCAACAGGAGGTGCTTTGGTGAAGGAATTCAATTCTTTGGAGTTGTTGCGATTGGAACCTTGGACCTCTGCTTTGTTGAGTAACAGGCTCTCATTCATCTTGCCGCTGGAATTCATGTTGAGATTGAGGAAGAGCTCTTTATTGCTTGACGGATCCTGCAACTCCGATCTCAGAACATGTCGCCGTAAATTGGAGAGGTTAGAGAATGTAGAGCTCTTGAATTGCTGCTGCTGGAGCTGCTTCTTCTCTGCTGGGGGATTTTGAGCTTTGAATTCTTGCTCCGCTGGACTCTTTTCTTCCTCCGGGGAAAGAAGCGAATTGTGAGCTTTGAATTCTTGCTCGGCTGGAATCTTTTCTTCCTCCGGGGAAAGCTTCTGCAGTTGTGTGCGGATCAAATGGAGCTGCAATCGGCCGTCTTCGCGACTCGCGCACAAATATTTTTGAGATGTTTCGACTTGCACGGCTTTGAGAAGAAGCCTGCCGTCTTGCTTGAAAGATCGCATGTGGAGACAGGGGCCGTCGCTTCTGGCAATTGAAGAAATCGGCGGAGGAAACGATCTTGTGGACTTAATCTCCTTTTCTTGCTCTGATCCGCTCACATTGTCAGAAAACTTGAAATTTTCCGCTGGAATGCTCTCTTCTTCTTCGAAAACAGAGGAATTGTCTTCGGAAGAGGCAGAGCTATTGTCGTCCGTGTCGCTGAAAGAGGGATAAGAGCAATCTGTGCCGCTCTCGCAGCCGAGAGATTCAGTGCAAAGGCGAAGACTTTGAGCACTCAGCGAGCTTTTCCTTTTGGCAGGATGCACATATGGCTTGCAAGGCTCCCACTGCGAAGAATCGACCTTGATTTCTTTGTTAATAGGCGCCATGAGAGAAAAAAACGAAGAATCCGAATCTTTCTGCTGCTCATGGTTCCCAGATTGAACCAGGCTCCACAGATCGCCGCGATCTTTGTCCATGCCTTGTGCCTCCTCCTTTTCTTCTTTCTCTTCTCCGTCAGTCATGGAAAAAATATCTCCGTCTTCTTCCTCACTCCGATCTTCTAACTCCGAATCTGAAAATTCTTCTTCAGACTCGGAGTAAGAATTGGCGGAAAGCTCGTAAAAGGAACAAGATTTCCTTAGCGAATTCTCACGCGACATCCATCCTTGCGAAGACATGTCCGCAGACAGAGTCCTTCGCAAAGACTGGTTGCTGTTCCTCCTCTGTTTCTCTTCCACATCGACTTCGCTGAGAATCGAACCGATGCCTTTCAGCTCCGCGTTGCGCTCCTCAGGAACGCCAAGGTAAGATTGCAAGCTCTTGTAAACAGTCATCATTTTCTCAAAGCTTAGGACAAAAATTGAAAAAAAAAACGGCAAAGAACCAAAATTCTTTGCGGGGATTGAAAACTAACGAGTCCTACTCTATCGCAACAAACACAGCAAGTGTTGTGCGCCGATCGGAAAACACACTCCAAGCAGGATTTAGCAGCTTCTCTTGTTGGAAATCAAGATACCCAACAATAAAGCGCGCAACAGCCAGCCAGAATGCAAGCTCTAACTTAAAAAAAAAACAGAAAATTGTGCTCCAAAAGTGCAAATTGAACAGCACAGGAAAAAAAGCTACAAGATCTAAGACAGCAAAAGGAAACGAATCAGTTGGTTTCCAGGGCGATCAAGGGAAAACAAAAGAAAAGGCCAGAGCTCAGTTAAGCCTGGTTTCTGTGTTGAAACAGATGTTTCCCTTGCTCGAATGGTGGTGGTGGTGAAGGGCGATGAGAAAAATAAGTGAAGGGAGGTCTCAATTTGTAGGCGCGAAAAAAGTTGCGACAGTAGGCCTACCACTAAAAATCGAAAGCATAACGGCGCTTTACTCTTCACTCTTGAGTTGACACACACCATACAAACAATTCAGCGCAGTTTCAAAAAAGAAACTGTACGCAATTTGCTTTAATTTAAGTGGTTCTCAGTCCCCTTTGCGAACCATCTCGTCCCATCCTCCAAAAGCTACAGAAAGTGACCCCCATATTTAACTGTATACGGATAAAGTAAGTAATCCCTGCACTCACTGCCAGTAAAAATAAAACAACAGGCCAAGTGGCCGGCTGAGTGTGAATTGTTAAAACATAGTTAATACAGACAGGCTACGGCTATCCTTTTCTGAAAACAAGTACCAACTGGCCAGTAAAAAGCCAAAGCAAAAAGAAAACCCCACGATCGGCCGGAAGTCCTATACTTACATTACGGCTCGCCCGCGCTAGGCTAGGCAAATTCATGTTGGATTAACCGTCACACCTCTGAGAATTGATCTTGTGGATTAACCGCCACTCTAGGTTTAGGTGAAGTTGCTGGTTTGAAAAGTTCACTAACACTTGTAAGTTTTGGTGTAACTGCAAACTACACATGGTATGATAGCCTCAACCCAGGTTCACTTCCCCTGAGTGGCATCGGAAGGGGGAGGGGGGTTGGACTAACCGCCACACCTCTGGAATTGATCTTTGGAAAGGGGGGGGGGGGGTGTTGGACTAACTGCCACACCTCTGGAATTGATCTTCAGAAGGGTGGGGGGGTGTTGGACTAACCGCCACACCTTTGGAATTGATCTTGTGGACTTACTGTCACTCTAGGTCTAGGTGAAGATGCTAGTTTGGAAAGTTCACTAAAACTTGCAAGTTCTGGTGTAACGACAAACTATATATGGTATGAGAGCCTCAACCTAAGTTTGATTCCCCTAAGTTGCGTTGGAGGGGGGTGTGTTGGACTAATCGTCACACCTCTCGGAATTGATCTTGTGGACTTACTATTACTCTGGATCTAGGTGAAGGCGTTGGTTTGGAAAGTTCACTAACACTTGCAAGTTTCGGTGTAACGACAAACTACATATGGTATGAGAGCCTCAACCTAGGTTCAATTCCCCTAAGTTGCGTCAAAGGGGGGGTGTTGGACTAATCGTCACACCTCTCGGAATTGATCTTGTGGACTTACTGTTATTCTGGATCTAGGTGAAGGCACTGGTTTGGAAAGTTCACTAACATTTGCAAGTTTTGGTGTAACGACAAACTACATATGGTATGAGAGCCTCAACCTAGGTTCAATTCCCTTGAGTTGCGTCAAAGGGGGGGTGTTGGACTAATCGTCACACCTCTCAGAATTGATCTTATGGACTTAGTTTTATTCTGGATCTAGGTGAAGGTGCTGGTTTGAAAAGTTCACTAACACTTTCAAGTTTTGGTGTAATGACATAGATACTACAATTCAGAGCCTCAATTTTCTTACAGATACCGGAGATCTGACGTGGAGACCTACTGTGCTGACGTGTATTCCAGCGTTCGTATGAGGCGCGCCCAAACCAATGGTCGGGTATTCAGCCCGACAAAAGATGTGCCGCCGGCTAGGGCGGGGAATCTGCCGGCCAAATTGTGGGACGGTGCTCCCCATTGCATTTGTACAAACGCTCTTCCGGCTTTCAATTTCCCGACCGCCGTGTTCGTCAAGCTCGTTTTTTTTTTATAATTTTTTTTTGGAAGGGTTGTTAAAGATTTTTGTTTTTTTAAATTTTGAGTACATTTGATATTTTGATTGGTGAGTATCAACCGACTTTCCTATTTTAAATTTTTTATTAATTATATTATGATTAATATAATTTATTAAAGGAATTTCCAATAAAGGATTTCACCATCATTCTCTTCAAATTTGTATGCAGTTTTTTAAAGAGTAACTACCAACTGAAGGTGAGAGCCTCTACCCCATATTCAAAATTTACTTAAAAGAAGAATGAACTCTTTAATTTACTTAAAGAAGAATGAACTCTTTAACAACGATGCTTAGCCAGGTCAAACAATTTGCTTTTTTGGTTCTTTTTCTAGTTAAAGTAAATTGGGTGTTCTCGTTTCCTAGCTTTTGGGCATAAGTTAATACAGTTTTGTTTGTTTCATGTAGCGTATCTCACCTTCCATTTGAAGTTTATGCTATTTGCATTGCTTCTTGATTGACATGATCACTTATAAAGGAGGGGAAGTTCAATTTGTAATTAATTTAAGTTGATGGACCTTAATGAATTTGAGTTTTTCATGGTGTCTTGTGTTTTGTTGGTTCTTGGAGGTGGTGGAATTGTGGTAAACTTCCTTGGACTTTTGTTCTTTGGGTTTTAGTGACAAGTGTTGTTATTTCGATCCTTTTGTAATATTTTTGCTATTTCAATTAATATATTTTTCCTTCTTTTTACAAAAAAAAAAAAAAAAACTTTAATAAATTTGAGTGTTGTAAGAGAGATATATATATGTACATATGTGTGTATGTGTATATGTAAGGTCTTAGGGGTATGTATCTTGTGTTTTGTTGGTTCTTGGAGGTGGTGGAATTGTGGTAAACTTCCTTGGACTTTTGTACTTTGGGTTTTAGTAACAACTTTTGCTGTTTTGAAATCCTTTTGTAATATTCTTGCTATTTCAATTAATACATTTTTCCTTCTTTTTACCCCAAATTTTTTTTAATGAATTTGAGTGTTGTAGGAGAGAGATATATATATGTACATATGTGTGTATGTGTATATGTAAGGTCTTAGGGGTATGTGTCTTGTGTTTTGTTGGTTCTTGGAGGTGGTGGAATTGTGGTAAACCTTCTTAGATTTTTATCCTTTGGACTTTAGTGAAAACTGTTGTTGTTTGGAAGTCCTTTTGTAATATTTTTGTTATTTCAGTTAATATATTTTTTCCTTCTTTTTGCCAAAAAAAAAAACTTTAATGAATTTGAGTGTTGTAGGAGAGAGATATATATGTACATAGGTGTGTATGTGTATATGTAAGGTCTTAGGGGTATGTGTCTTATTCTATTAATTTATTTTTGGCTTTTCATATTTTATTGTATTATGGATGACGTTATTTTTGTATTGCTATCAAGGTGTATGGATCATGTGTTTAGATTCACATGTGTGGATATGTTTGTGCTTACTCCATTTTGTATTTTGATGTTATATCGTACTTGTCGGTGATGTTCATATGGAATACCATTGATGTGTATGGATTTATATGTGTGGCTTTTATATGTTGGATTCAACATCACTTCAGTTTCACGATTTTCATGATGATATGTGACTATTATTTCACATGTGTATATTTGAATGATGTTGGGATTAGATAATTTTTAATAGGTGAAGATTTTGATATTATCTCATTGGTGGATATTTGTATTGTGCTTTGACGATTTTGTATTGAATAGGTATACTTGATGTTTTCCTTGAGTGTGTAGACATAGGTTATCTCCAATGGTGATTAATTGGAGACAATCGGCCTGGATAAATGTATTATCTTGTCTCACTCGAAGTCAAGCTACAAGATGTGTTTTATGTGGCCTTGTGAGCCTAAATTTGAATCGAATGATTACAGATCTTTGAGTTTTGTGTAAACCTATAAATGTATCTACATGTTTGCCCGATTCTTGTGATTTGTTTCATTTAATTATTTTTTTTATAAAATTGTTTGATTTCTATGAGTAAATTTATTTAACCATTTTGCATTAATTATAATGTGTTTGTGGGATGAATATGCATTGGTAATTGATTTAATTACAATTTTTATGTTTTCTACAATGAATAAATTATAATTTCGAATGTTTCAATGTGTAATTGATGTCATTGGGTGGTTTAATGAACCTATGTTTTAGACAAAAAGTTATATTATTTATTTTTGCAAAAAGTGAATGTTTTCCTTTATGTCCGACATCAAATTATTTAATTAAAATAATCTTCTAATGCGAAAAGAATTGCAAAAATTATTTTAATTAAAATAATGTTGTATTATTGTTTGGAGGAAAAATAGAAAAGAAAGAAATGAGTTTGGAATAAAAGAAAGGAAAAGGGCCTATTTTGGGGATGGGTTTTTGGTGGATAACTTTTGGATTTTTTCCCTTCCTTCTCTCTTCTATTTTTATTGCTCTTAGGTGTGAGGATTTGGGGGTGTTGCCCTTGGATTGTGGCATGAGGCTCTTGGTGAAAGAGTGTTTTCATGTGTGTGGAAGGGGCTTCATTTCACTAGAGATTTTTTTCAATTGAATGTGTTTGAAAAAAGTGTTTGCCATGCCCTTGACTCCAAAAGGGTAATGCTTAGATTTTTGAAATTAGATGTTTGAAAATTTGATGAAACCTTGAAGTTGTGAAAAAGCTTGCATGTGTTTTGAATATGAAAATAGTATGATCATATTTGTGAATGTAATTCTATTACATGGGAATATGGGTTATCGTAGAAATGGGATGGAAAAATCAAATGGTCTTTTGTGTGCCTTATTTTGGACTTCTTTCTTCATGTTATGTGTTCATGTGCTTTTGTTATGAAGCCATAGGAGTTGATAACCCTAGATTAGAATGGAGCGGACTCTCTCGCCCATCCTCTTGTATGTTGAGTGAGGTTGAAGCAATGAGAGGTTACTATAAGATATAATTAAAATGAATAGGGAATCAAACATATAAATATTAATAAAAGATAATCTACAAGACACTTTTGTATGCCCATGAAGATACATGGAAAGGATTGTGAAGGACATGTTAACAGATGCATTTTTTACCCTAAAAAATGAAATACAATTTGGTTTGCATTCAAATTTTCTGTCATAAATTGTAGTGTCCTTTGTTGTAAGTTAGGTGTGGAAGTTTAAAATGCAAATTAGACTTCAAAGTCTAAAGTGTAAGCCTAAATTTATTTGGTCCTCTAATTCAAAAGTGCATGTTGTAAAATGTGCATCATAATTTGAAGTCTAAGATGCATGGTGTAGGCCAACCTTTGAGGTTTGACCTAAAGTCTTTTGGCATTCACATCTGGCATGTAGTTTAGATTCTACATGAAGTGGGAGATGTCGATCAGAATCTAAAGTATAAATTATAAATTATAGGTTGGATCCTGAAGTTCAAGATCATGTTGATTTAGCCTAGAAGTTCAATTTGTCTATGTAGGGTGCAAATTGTAGGCAAAACTTTGAAGTTTGAACCTTTGTGTAATTTAGTCCTTAAAGTTCAAAGTAGGGTAGGTTGCTCTATTTCTTCCCAAATCCTAAGATTCTTGAGGATTGACTCATTGAATGAGGTGTTCGAGTTTATCCTTTGGTATGGGAATCCTAACCTTCCTTTGGATCTTATGCTTGAGTCAATCACAATATTCTAGGCTTGTGGTGTAGTAATTGTTGTATTTGTGTCACCATGCTTTATGCATTGGTGTGCATGTCATGTGTGTCATCACATTATGTCATGACACCTTGTACATGTAGAAGTGCAACGTGGCATGCTTAGTTCCACATTTGTGTCACAAAAAAAAAATCATCTATTTTTTATCTATTAATGTCTTAAGCAAAATCTTGGGGTATTATATTTAGTATTAGAGCTCATGTTGCAACATTGGGAGTTGTGGGTTGTTTGTGTGTGTTAGTTAGGTGTTACTAGCTATGCATTTGTGAGTTATGTGATTGCTAGTGGTATTTTTTGTTGGCTACATGTTATTTGCTCTTGTGCTTCTCTTATCAATGTATATAAACTGATGGTTGTGTTGTGCTAACCCTAACTTCTTGGTTAAAAGAAAGGATGCCTCCTAAGTATTACCATACCTATTAGTGGGGTTTGGATTGAGATTCTCCTAAAATTTAGAGTGAAGACTCTCTTGTGGTAAGGTGGAATTAGCCAAAGGGAGAACTAGGGATTTCACAGGTAGTTGGTTTGCTGCAAGAGTTGTTATCAAGGTTTTCACTAGGTAGGAGGAAACTTGAGAAAGTATATATAAACCTTCATAGGCTATGGGAGAATCTTAGGGTAGGTTTGGTGAAAGGGAACACTTTTGGAGCTCACAATTGTCTAGAGTGAAAGAAATGTGTGGGCAATAAAAATCTCAACAAGAGATTAGGTGAGTGGTGGGAGGCCCCAATGTAGTAGAAAGTCAAATGAGAGATATTCTTCAAATGTACCCATCAACCTTTGATGGTTTCACTAGAGGAACAAGGGAAAAGAATTAGTTCTTAGCCCTTCACCACTACTTTGGGATGCACTTGTATGGTAGTAATACCTAAGCTAGGTATATGCCATAATGTAGTTGCATGGGTTTGCAACCACTTGGTGGCATGAGTGAGGAAGAGAAAAAGTGTCACTTGTCTATTGCCACAGTTTCTTGGGAAACCTTATTGGAGAGGTTTCATGCTCAGTAGCTTTCAAAGAATTTCAGGCAATGTTGAGTGGATGAATTCCATGATCTTCAGTAGTTGTGTATGATAGTGGATCAATATGAAAATCATTTCTTTGAGCTTAAGCAATATGTAACTAAAACTAAGGATTAGAAGTCTCTAGTTCACAAGTTTGTGAGGGGTTTGAATCCTTGTATCATTGGTAGCATTTGGGTTCTAGAGCTCGAGACTCTAAAGATTGCTATCGGGAAGGAAAGGATAGTTGAGTCCAAAATTTATCTAGCGGCCATGGTGATTAGGTAGGTACTTAGGTAGCAATAACATGTTAGGAGGGACGTAAAAGTCAAGGATATTAGTCCCAACCTAAGGGGAGTTTCAAAACTTCTCCAATGCCAATTAAGGCTCAACAATAGCAACAACACCAATCTGAGAGGTAGACGTTGTCTCAAGATCAACTGGGTGGTCAATATAGAGGATCCTCCCATCATATAGATAAGCAGAGGAAATACTTTGGGGGTCACTCCCTAGTAGTAGTCAGGTGATGATCAACCTAGTTCTAGATTTTCTATTTCTTAGCAATCAAGATACCCTTAGTTTTTGCAACCTCATATAATGGGGCCATGTTTCTCTTGTACTCAGGAAGGTCACCTAGCTAGGCAATGTCTGTAGAGATCAATGGCAGTTGGTGGTTAGGGAGCCTCAGCATTATAGAAAATTGTTGGAGATGATGGTAGATCTCATAGAGTGTTTGTAGTAGTGGATAACTAGCAAGCCAACCATCTAGGTATAGTGGTTGATACCTTAGGTATGCTTGACGGTGTTCATGTTTCTATCTTATTTTATTATGGAGATTTCAACTCATTCATATCACCATCATTGGTTTAGTGATGTAGGCTAGTGGTAGCAAGGCAAGATAGTAATTGGAAAGTTGAGTTGACTAAGGGTGCTAAAGTTACAATTGATTCTTTTGTGCATGGTTGTGTCTTGGGCCTTCCTATACCTTCACCACCACTATAGATTTGCACATCCTACTACTAGGATCTTACAAGATTATACTCATTATGCAAGTGTTGATTATCATTGAAAGATAGTAAAGTGTATTGATAATCATGGTAACCAACTAGAGATAATAGGAATTTAGAGACCTGAGGATATGGAAAACAAAATGAAAGTAAAACACCAAACAAATGCAATAAAAACACAATTTATACCTTCACAATGAGATCCAAGACCCCTAGATAAGGTGGAGAGTGTTGCACCCAAACACTCTAGCTTTACCCATGATCTTTCAAAATGTGAAATGCTCTCACAAATGCAAACACACTAAGACCTAGCTCACAAATGGATGGATTTGACGAGATATTTGGACATGATAACTTTTCTCTAAAATTGGATGATAGAATGGCTTAGATGAGGGTGTATTTATAGGCTTTTTGGAAGAGGATTTGATCCAAGGGTGGAGACTAAATTTGGAGATCAATGGTTGAGGATGCAAGTGAGGTGGAGGGCTTAGATTTCATCTCCAAAAATGGAGGGTTGTGAATAAAGATGAATTTTAAATTCATCTTGGGAAAGGGGTGAATTAAATGAGGTTGGGTGAGATGGATTAGATGTGAATTAAAAATTCACATGGGGAAGAGAGGAGGATTATAATGGGGCCATGTTTCTTAGCAATCAAGATACCCTTAGTTTTTGCAACCTCATATAATGGGGCCATGTTTCTCTTGCACTCAAGAAGGTCACCTAGCTAGGCAATGTCTGTAGAGATCAATGGCAGTTGGTGGTCAGGGAGCCTCAATGTTATAGAAAATTGTTGGAGATGATGGTAGATCTCATAGAGTGTTTGTAGTAGTGGATAACTAGCAAGCCAACCATCTAGGTATAGTGGTTGAGACCTTAGGTATGCTTGAGGGTGTTCATGTTTCTATCTTATTTGATTATGGAGATTTTGAATCATTCATATTACCATCATTGGTTTAGTGATGTAGGCTAGTGGTAGAAAGGCAAGATAGTAATTGGCAAGTTGAGTTGACTAAGGGTGCTAAAGTTACAGTTGATTCTTTTGTGCATGGTTGTGTCTTGGGCCTTCCTATACCTTCACCACCACTATAGATTTCCACATCCTACCACTAGGATCTTACAAGATTATACTCATTATGCAAGCCTTGATTGTCATTGAAAGATAGTAAAGTGTATTGATAATCATGGTAACCAACTAGAGATAATAGGAATTTAGAGACCCGAGGATATGGAAAACAAAATGAAAGTAAAACACCAAACAAATGCAATAAAAACACAATTTATACCTTCATAATGAGATCCAAGACCCCTAGATAAGGTGGAGAGTGTTGCACCCAAACACTCTAGCTTTACCCATGATCTTTCAAAATGTGAAATGCTCTCACAAATGCAAACACACTAAGACCTAGCTCACAAATGGATGGATTTGAGGAGATATTTGGACATGATACTTTTCTCTAAAATTGGATGATAGAATGGCTTAGATGAGGGTGTATTTATAGGCTTTTTGGGAGAGGATTTGATCCAAGGGTGGAGACTAAATTTGGAGATCAATGGTTGAGGATGCAAGTGAGGTAGAGGGCTTAGATTTCATCTCCAAAATGGAGGGTTGTGAATAAAGATGAATTTTAAATTCATCTTGGGAAAGTGGTGAATTAAATGAGGTTGGGTGAGATGGATTAGATGTAAATTAAAAATTCACATGGGGAAGAGAGGAGGATTAGAAATGAATTAAAAATTTATTTTGGGAAGAGTGGAAATAAATGAGTTATGACATGTGTAGGGGGTGTAAGAGATTATTAATGGGGATTATGACATGTGTGTATAAAAAAATGATTTATGTGGCATATATGTCAATTTTTTATTTATGGGATGTGGGGAGGAGTGTTAATTAGGGTTTGACCATATTAATGAAGGTGATTAACCTAATTAATATGGCTGGAAAAAATTAGGTAGTGGGCTAACTGAGGGTTAGGATTAATTAAATAATGTTTTATTTAATTAATCCTAGGTCTAGGGTCATGTAGGTTAGGCTAGGTAATTAAATAATTGATATTTAATTAACTAGGGTAGGGATAGGTTGATTAATAGGTTGAATTAATTTAATAAACAAAATTTATTTAATTAATCAGGTTTAGTGAAAGGGGTGAATTATTCAAATAAATATTTGCACATTTATTTAATTAATTAGGTTAATGTTAGTGAAAGGGGAGATATTGAATTAATTTAATTAATTCAATCTAGAGGGGAAAATGATGAGGATTCAGGTGTTGGGATGAATAATTAATTAAATAAGAATTTAATTAATTAATTGGAAGGATGATTGGTGATGTTAGTGATGTCGGAGGTTTGTTAAGTGGTGAAGACATTTTTAGGTGTCTACATTTGCCCCTCTTTGATGTGGCGTCGTGACCTAGCAGGGAAGTGACATCAATTCAAAGAAAAATATGCCCCAACTGCCAAGAAGGAATGAAATGGGTGAGGGATGCCTCGTCGAGAGGTCAGGTGAAATTTTTTTTTTCAGGTGAGCTCTCGACAGGAAGAAATGGAGGTGAAAAATGGATAGAGGAGGAAAAAATAGGTTGACAGGAAGAAAAACGGGCAAAAAAGGTTATGATCTGCACCCTGGGGAGGAAAAAGTATGCTGGAGGATGACATGGCTTTCTATAAATAAAAAAAGTGGGCCCTAAAGTGCCACATTTGCACTCATAGAGCCACTTGGACAAAAGAGAAGGAGATAATGGTGAACCCTAACCTAATGTTCCCACACTTTAAGCACATATTGGAGCAAGTCCAGTCATTCAGGAGATCAGCGGAGGCTGGCGAGTAGGTAGGCTGAAACCCTAGCTTTGTCATTTTTTCATTTTTTCACATTAATTATTCCAGGAAATGAGTTTTAGGGTTTGGGCACCATCGGGAAGCCAATTGGTGCTAAATGAGGCCAGATTGGCACCATTCTTCTGAATGGCGCCATCTGCCAAGGGGATTTCAGGACGGGATTGGCACCAAAATATTTGTGTTTGGTGCCTTCCTCTGGTTCGGTGCCAAAAGGCACGGGCTAGGGTTTTGGCGCAATGGTGCCAAAAGGGTTTTCTGTGGCACTATATTCTAAAGTGGCACCATGTTGGGGAGCGGCGCCATCATTTGGATCGGCACTATGTGAATGCGAGGCACCATCCTATCAATTGACGCCATCCCAGGAAGAGGCGCCATCCTGTGGATTGGCGCCAAAAGGCAAGGGGGTGCTATTTTCTAAAATGGTGCTTTCAACTTGGAGGTGATGGGTTTGCACCGAAGCGGTGCATAATGGCTGGGCAACGAGGAATGGCGCCCTTTCAAAAATCTATGGTGCCATCTGACAAAATGGCGCCATCTAGGGTAAGGGTAGTGCCATCCGGGGGATTGGCGCGATGTAGAAAATGAGTAGCGCACACTTTAATTTGGCCCCAAAAAGAAGAAATTAGTGTAGAAAGTCTGATTTGGAAGGAAAAGGTAAGTTTTTAACAAACATTGGTGGATGTAGGTGACTATATCCTTCATCATGGGATCATGGGAGTGATGCGTGTCTGCAGTGATGCAGTTGTTGGATAGGTTTGATGGACCGACATGAGGCCGATTGGTGAGGTTGGGGCTACTAATGGTAGCATATATGTCAGTTTTACAAGCACATAGAGCATTGATGATGGCCCTCATAGAGCATTATCAACCTGAGATGTGCTCCTTTCTCCTGCCGACAGGGGAGATCACCGTCACCCTTGATGATGTTTATCACATCCTCAAGCTACTGATTCATGGGGATCAAGTGGTGTACCATACGAGGAGGGGATAGATAGCCTTAGGCAGAGCATTTGCCCCAAGCCAGCCAGAGTCAAGTCAAGGGATAGATGAGAGATGAGTTACGAGGAGACTTTAGCAGCGGGTCCAGATCACTTTATCTTATTTCTGTGTGCATTGATTGGAGGCATGGTGATGTTGGATCAACGAGCTTGAGGCTTTCCAGTGGGGTGGGGGGAGATGATAGAGGGGATGGTATGGGATGAGACCGTCTATGCATGGGGGCCATGCATGTTGGCACAATTGTATCATGAGATGCACACCGTAGTGTATCACTATGATTCGACACTATCAGTTTTGAGGTCACATTGCTGTACGTGTGGGCTTTTGAGCACATAGTGATCATGAGGCCGCGGGGAGGATACCATTGATGACAGTTTGAGGCCTATGTGTTTTTGTACCAGCAACTCGTCAAGTACTCTCACACAGGGCAGTCGCGTTACTAGCGGCGGGTGCTGGATGATTTGATTCAGGTTACATGGTGACCGTATATTGGAGTAGAGCTGTGGCCAGATGATGATGTACATATGCCTTATACCTTCCAGTTGCAGTATTTGATGGGTTGGGGTGATCACACCATTGACATGTATCTTCCCTCACAGGTCATGCATCATTTTGGCTTGCAGTAGGATATTCCTCAAGGATGGCGGTATTTGGGCGGACACCACAAGATGAGAGATGGCCACCGGCCATAGCGTCATAGGTGGCGATAGCTAACTTTGCAGCATTACAGCCGCAGATGTGGGATTGGAGGAGCACAGTGGTAGATGCAGGGACTACACCTACGTAGGATTAGTGGTGGTAGACATGGTGGTTGACCTGTATGATGGATCCGATCGAGGATTCGAACATGACTGTGGAGGTAGGGGAGGAGGGGGATATTGTTGAGGAGGAGATAGTGGTGGAGGAGATGGAGGTGGATGATGATGATCCCATTGGGGTGTTGGCAGTAGCAGCATATGAGTAGGTAGAGGCTACAAGAGGACAGGGCAGAGGGAGAGGTAGACGGCCGGTGATACCACCACTATAAGTGCAGAAGTAGGGACAACAGCAGGCATAGAAATAGGCACAACAATAGGCAGTGCCTCAGGTACAGGCTCTTGCACAGCAGGGTCAATGGGATAGCAGGCAGAGAGTTTCGGACAGCTAGCCTCACAGCAGCAATAGGTACCTGTACAACAGGTACAGGTAGGGCAGGTGTAGGGGCTGCGAGCACCTCGATAACAGGGTGTCAGGTAGAGATCACTTGCACAACGGGCATAGGGAGGGGATAGGGGATTGATGCCACCCCCACATGCACCTCTACAATAGCAGGGATAGAGGGATGCATTAGCACAACAGACAGCTAACCTAGAGGTGACAGAGAGGACACATCAGCAGGATGTTCCACTGACCACTATGATATTTTTAGGAATGGGCGGGGTGGAGGTTGGTACCTCAGTAGTAGGATCAGAGCCAACCCCTAGACAACATTCATCATGTCGGCGTACCCACGCGGATTATGAGGATGAGGTGGGGACCCTCCGAGGCTACTTGGCGAGCCTAGAGGATACCATGCAAAGGTAGCAGCAAGAGCTAGTGCAACTTCGGGGAGTGGCTGCATTATTAGATGGGATGGATGGGTAGGTGAGCATGCTACAGGTGTAGCTGGCTCAGGTACATGCTCAGGTAGCTATACTGACAGGAGAGTGGGATGCAGCAGTGGCTCGGGCCCAATAGGTAGAGACACAGGTAGCAAGTTTGTAGGGGTTGATGTCAAGTTTCGGCATGGGGTAGGTATTATCATAGATGCAAACTTAGATTACGCAGTTATAGGGATAGCTACAATAGGGACAAAGTTAGGTCCTAGATTAGAGTAGGCGGGCTGAGTACTATCATGTGGCTTATTGTTCTTCTATTCTTGAGGGTCAGTAGATTCCCAGTTATAGCTAGCAGAGTGGGTCTAGGATGTTTAGGTCACACAGATCCAGGTCTATTCAGTCTATTTAGCAGCCCATGGGACCCCCACCACTTCCACCACAACAGCCACAATAGTAGCCACAGCAGCAATGACAGCCAGGATCTCCCACCGAGTCAGGCAGGGGATCATCAACTCTGGGTTGATGGTTTGAGACATGATGTATTTTGAGCCCTTAGAGGTAGTTTTGTATCATAACTTGTATGATTTTGAGTGATGTACATTATTTTGTAGCGATGTATGATGATGGCATTTGATGTTATATGATGATTCATGGTGTTGATGATGCTTATTTATGTGATGTATGTTTTTATGGTTTTTTGTATTATATATGCTTATGTGATGGATGATTGATGATGATGTAGATTATGATGTGATGTTTTTGATGTGATGGTTTTATATATTACATGCTCATGTGATGGATGATTTTATTTATGTTGGGTTATGGGGTGAAATGATCGATGATTACACTAATGGTACTTGTTGGGATGGCTATCTCATGTCGTCCACATAGTTGTGTAATTCAAATATTAATAGTTGTAAGGATTTTATGATGTTTCTAATATCTGTTATGATTCTTTTAGCTTATGGATGGATGCTTTGTTATGAGATCATGTTCTATGCAGGTGGTTCTTATGCATTATGCTATGGTTGAGATGGATACTGATGGATGTTTTTATGTCATGTTTATGGATCATGATGATATATCTTATGATGAATCATGTATTGTGATGCGATGATTTTATGTTTTGTTTATACTATTTATGCATTATGATGTGATAGTGTCGATGCATGTTTTGATTATGGATTATGATGTGGATTAAAATGGATGTGGAATGCAAATAAATGCTCGGATTAATAAACATTCATTAGGGATGCAAAATGTAATGAAATGGAAATATATGCTCAAATTAATAAATATATATTATGTATGCAAAATGAAATGAAAATGTAATGGTTTAAATGATGTAAATGATGATTATGTGATTATAAAAATGCAACTAAGGACCTAATGCAATGATTTATGAAGTGACCAAGTCATGACACATGTGATGTTCTTTTAAAACCCTGGGTGATGGGGCTAGGTGGTGGGTGATAGGTTAGGGAGGGGAATGGTTATGGGTTGGAAGGAAAGGGGGATTTTTGGGATGGTTTAGAGAGTGCTAGGTTATTGGACACCACGTGGCTAGAGGGGGGGTTGGTTTAGAAGTGTTAGGTTGGTTAAAAGGGTGAGGGGTAAGTGAGAGGAAGGGATGTTAGTTGGGGGGGGGGGGTTAGAGTGGATGGATGGGGGGATTAAAATACTAAGCTCAGATAATATAGTTGGATGAAGAAGATGAAATGAGCTAGGTATAGTACTTGCATTAAACTATTGAGAGCATTTCTAGGTTTATTATAGCAAAGTAGGATACTTTTCACAAAGGTATGAAGGGACCTAAGTGATGATATTTATCCCACAATTGCATGGACAAGACTCACAAACAATAGGTTGATTTCATGCATGCCCAAGGTAGTATAACCTTGCCTAGTTGAGGGAAGGGGACTCATAACATAAGCTCTCATAGTACATAGAAGGTATGAATACCTATATGTGTAAATGGGACGCACTATGCTAGAACTGACCCTAGCTTCAAGATATGAATAATATTCTTGGAGTAATGAAATCAACCCACAAGCACAACATTTAGAAACAATGACCATGTCTATTCTAGGTGTTGACCGCCACTTACCATGATATAATGAGATCAAGGTAGTTTTGGTGTTGACCTAGAACAAGACAAGAACATAAAATCAATAATCAAAAGACCAACAAAATGACACAAACAACCATTGTATTCTCTTGCCAAGATAAGTGTTGATAGGATGATGGATTCTGTCCATTGTAGGAATGATATATCCTAGGACGTGAATCATTTTGGATTTTGTTGGATAAATTTAGAAGGTGGGCAAAAGGATAGTTAGGCCATGTGTGATGATTATAGTTGGTATGTTGATTGATGATTTTTTGCATGATGTGCGATGTTTCAGGCGTATGCTTAGCATGTGTATCATTTGTTGAATCTAGCAAGCTCAGTAAATAGGGACCATCCAAACAGGTTGGATGGGTGCATCTTGTGTACCTGAGTACTAGATACTTCCTTTGTATTCTAGACGCCTACATACCCTGTGTCCACGGGATCAAGGTACTTTCAAGATGCGGGTGAGATGAATATGTAATTTTGGTGAGACTTGATTATGTGGGAATGGCTTTGAGATGGATGCGGATAGTGTGGGATACGATGCGCAAGATGATAATGTGGGGATATTTTTGTATTTTCCTATTTTTTTCCAATGTTTTTGTGTTTTTTTTAAAATTTTCTAATGTTTTTGGGATTTTTGGATTTTTTGCAATGTTTTTGGATTTTCTAATGTTTTTGGGATTTTTGGATTTTTTGCACTATTTTTGGATTTTCTAATGTTTTTTGGATTTTTTGAATTTGACTGTACAGAAAGGAGCTTACAAGGATCCTTGTTCCATGGATTAGCTTTGGGTGGGATGATGCAGGGTGGAGATTGATGTTTCAGAATTCTAGGCCATAGGAGGTATGCAATATGGAGTGTCATGACAGAAAGAGGACTTATTAGATGGTGGAACCGGCCATTACACATGGCACCTGAAATAGGTTTTCACCATGGTACTTATCCAAGGTGTCACTGAAGTGATTTTCACCATTGGACGGCTTTATTGCACTCGAGATTTTCTTGTTTTTCAATTTTCTTTTGAATTTTTCTATCTTTTTATTTTTTTTTGTATTTTTGCTTTGGGATACTTGATGGGTTATGCGTAGAACCTTTTCAAATGCAGAATGTTCATGGGTTCATCCAGAGGCTGTCCCTCAAGTGTTGCAAGCTGATATGCCCCTGATCCATAGCTGCATGTGATAACATAGGGTCCCAACCAATTGGGCTCAAATTTCCCTTTCTTAGTGCGTTCCTGCAAATTCTTCTAATTTTCCATGAGGACAAGGTCGCCTACCTCAAACTTGTGATTCTTGATCTTCTTGTTACAGCTTCTTCATAGGCAATTTTGGTATGCATGTAGATGGTTGAGTGCATCTAGGCACTTCTCATCCAACAGTTCTAGCTCATGCAACATTGCAACTCGGTATTCTTCATCAGTGATTATGTTCTATAAAGCAACTCTAAGTGATGGGAGCTCGACCTCAATAGGTAAGATGGCTTTAGAACTGAATACTAGGGAATATGGGGTGGCTCCTGTAGGTGTGCGGATGCTCATGTGGTAGGCCCATAGGGCAGGATTGAGTTGAAGGTACCAGTCATGGTTAGCTTCATTAATCGTCTTCTTTAGAATGTGTAGGATGGTTTTGTTTGAAGCTTCATCCTGACTGTTACCTTGGGGATAGTATGGAGTGGAGAAATGGTGTTGGATTTAGAATTTCTCACACAAGGTGCAGACTTCGTGGTTCTTAAATGGTTTCCTATTGTCAGTAATGATGGAATGGGGAATGTCATAACAACATATGATGTAGTGAAGAATGAATTTGGCTATTTAGATGCCTGTGGTGAAAGTGAGTTGAATTTCTTCAACCCATTTGGTAAAGTATTCGGTGGCGGTGATAATGAACTTATGACCGTTGGATGATGGAGGGTGAATCTTACCTACAAGGTCGAGTCCCCATTGTGAAAAAGGCCATAGAGTTGTTATTGGCTGCAACTCTTGTGATGGTGCATGGATGAGGTCTCCATGTTGCTGACATGGAAAGCATTTCTTCACGAACCTGTAAGCATCTCACTCCATGGTCAACCAATAGTATCTTGTTCTTAATATCTTCTTGGCTAGGGTAGCTCCACTCGAGTGTGCCTTGCAAATGCCTTCATGTACCTCGTGTAAGGCCACTTCGGCTTCCCTGGAGTCTAGACATCGTAAAAGCATACCATCAAGACTCCTTTTGTAAAGGGTGTCTTTTATAAGGGTGAAGCAGAATGCTCGACAGATGAAGCTTTTTCGTTGAGGATGAAAGGTTAGGTGGTATGATGTTGTCATGGAAGTACATGTATGTCTCTTGATACCACATGGATAGGGGACCAACAATGTCACATACTAGTTCTAATTGTGGAACATCATAAGCTGGTATAGGGAGTTCTTCAATTAGGAACTCACATTTCTTGCTGTCTTTCTTAATGTCCAATAAGGATCCTATCATGGCTGGAAAGGGTGGAATTTGGATGTTTGGTTTTTGGTAGTTTTGTATGTGTATCCTCCTTTCACCAATTACATTCAAGGACCTAGGACCGAGTGGCCATGTAATATCAGACCTTAGATCACTATGAGATGTAGGGAAACTTGGATTTGTGTGATTTGATTGCCAATTATGTCCAATTATACTCAATTATACCTCAAAACCCTAATTATGCAATTACATAAGCAAACAGATAAATTACTGAAAATGTTGCTACAAAAACATGTAAAATGACAGATAATTGTGCATCTATTTTTGGGGTTCAAAAGCAGAACAGTTGGGGACTAATGAGCGGGCACCCTAGTCTAGTGCCATGCTTTTTGTCAGGATCTGGGAACTTAGTCTACAACCTATTCCTGTTGTCATAGAGATTTCTCCATTGCAGAATTCAGAGGACTAAAGAGTGGGTGCCCAAGTCCAAGGTGCTATTTTCAACTCTGATCTACAAATCTGACACTCTATAGTACCCTCCTGCAAACTCCACCTTTCCTATATCTTCAACCTATAACCTGCAATCACAAAAACTTTGGGAGGGGGTTGTGGTGTTTAGAGGCTTGCCTCAGTCAAACCCTAGAGAGACATTAGAGTCTTCTGAACACCATTGTTAGATAGAGAGTGCGTGCCCTTGGAGGGAGAGGCAAAAACCAAATGATGAAAGCTCAAAAACACAAATGATGTCACCTTGTAGTGAAGATCTCATGGGAGGAAGAAACTCTTCATGCCATGAGGAGATGATTGCTCAAATCTACAAATACAAACACATAAACAACACAAATATGCTCTTGCATCATAATGGAAGCCTTGAATCACCTTTACATAAACTTGAGAATCCAAATTGCTAGCTAGTAATCATTTAGTTTACAAATGAATGCCTAAACATGCTTATATATGCAACTACAAACACTCTCGCCAAGAATTTAGTAATTCAAACTTACCGTGTTGGCATAGGACCCAAATAACGGTCACAAGATGACATTAAAAATTTGGGACTAACCTAAAATAGGGTAGGACTAGGGTGCAGGTGCCCAAGTCCTCCCCCCCTATTTTGGTCAGGGTTAGGTTCAAGGGATCCCCCTAGGTCCCATTTGTCATGAAACTTAGGGCTCATTTCATCGGGGTGTCAAAATATGATGCAAGCTGTCCTAAATGCAGATAAAAGACCCAGGATCTAAACCTTATGAGGGAAAAGCCCCCAAGGGGACATTTTCTAACATCACATTTAGCCTCCACTTTAATGTATGTATAAATGCAAGGCCAATACATGCATTAAAGTACAGTCAACAAACACAGCAAACATGCCAAGCACGAAGAAGACACACTAGACACATTGAAGACAATGACATGCACACAAAACACGAAGAAGATAGTTATAGTCACACAAAACATGGAGAAGACAACAGGTACATAGAAGACAGTTAATGCAAGGAAGATAGGAATGATTTCTTTCCTTTTCTTTTTCTCATATATATATGAAATGCAGATGCAAGTACAGGAAAGTAAACACACCTCCCATAATGCAGGAAGCACTCATCGTGTTGGTCTTTAAACTACATAAATGGGACAACACACACGCAAGACACACCAAACCTCCCAAAATGCAGGAAGCACTCATCGCGTTGGTCTTTAGACTACATATGGGGCAACAGACATGCAAAACAAAGCAAGCACGCCAAACACACACACACTTTGAAGGCACATAGAAAACACGACAAACAAGCGATGGAGTGTTCCTATTTCTAGGCTCATCACCATCTCAGGCACATTACAGGCACACATCGATGATTGGACTTTGCCACAACAATCACCGAAGACATGCTTAAGGGTTGAGTTAGTCACAAAACCACTCCTCACCTTCATAGAGGACTTTTGAAAATGACAGGATGGGAACTCTCTGTAAGAGATACACCACCCCCACCTTCGCAGAGGGCTTAAGATGATTGATTAATTGCAAAAAAACTTAGAGTGCAGGAGGGACTCATCGCCACTAGTCTTTAAACTGTACCTGAGGACAAGCACATTGCTAACATCTACAATAGACAACTTACCTTATAGATGCCCCCACCTTAAGGTGGTTGATATCAGGTATCAATATCAAGCACGTTAAGGTAGGAAGAAAACACACAAGGGAACACGGACTCTCGCAAAGCCCATGCCCCCTGGAGGTGACATGTACTTTATGATCACCAAATATTCCCACAAACACATCCCTACAAGAAACATGTTAGTGTCCACATAATCATGATAAACAACATCAATGCATATGATTAATCACACAAAGAGCCAAGGTTATACTACAAATTTAGAGATCGAGGATAACCATGGGGCTATATCACAAAAATCTCAGAACTGAGTGTCACCAAGGCGAGATTCAAAGACAAACAAAGTGCACAGAGCAACAGTATTGTTAAGGTTTGTAAGTGAGATAAAGATCATTAAAATCACTACGTAGAAAGCATGAGTGCTTCTACTAGCCAAGCGTCGGATAAAATATTACAACCCCGTCATCATATTAGGAACTAAGTCCAATTTTTTATTTCTCACTAAAGGGATGCTAGGTCTGCATCAGTATAATATGTTTTTCATTATCCGCCTGCTAGATAGAAACACTAGAGGAAGGGAAACAATAAATCAGAGAGGATAAACAAGTGCCTTAGGGACAATCATGTAGGAGGGTGCCCCCAATTCACCAACCACAACGCTATGTCCGTAAGACACAACACACAACAATGAAAACAAAGAGAGGCAAAATAGAAGAATGATGATACAAATAGAAGAAGGTCACAACAGAGGTGGTCTCCTAGTATCTTAGACCTTACAAGAGAATCAAGAGTCATCCCAAGAGGCCTATACAACACATAACACATCATGGGGGAAACACATCATGAGAGATAAAGGGTTAGAAATACTTACCTGTAGGGAGGCTCATGCTAGGTTTTATCAAGAATTAAATTATCCTCCTCCCAATCCTGAATGCTAGAGTAGAGAGGTATGTAAGGTACCATAGCCCAACTTTTGTTCTTGTTTTCATGTTGTTCAGTTGTAAGCTCTTCTAGGTTTTATTGAATGTTAGGTTGAATATTTTCTTGTTGAGTTGTATGCATTATGCTCTTGAGAGATGGAAGAAGGAATTTGGTTCAATATATTTCTAAGAGAGTTTTAATGTAGGAGACCTTTCCTCATCCACTAGTGCTACATCTTTTGAGAAAAGAGCATCGGAATGAGGGGAAGGTAAGGTGTTGTGAGGACAATTATCAATGTTTGTATCTTTAATGATGTTCAAAGAGGTAATTGATGTTTTTAAATCCTTAGTGATGTCCAAATGACTTGAATATTCGATCAAAGGAGGGAGATTAAGGGTCTTCTCTTCCTTAGTGATATCCAAGGTGTGTGAATAATTAACTAAAGGAACAAGGTTGGTAAGATGATCCATAGAGGTTTCATGCATTATGATTGAGTTTTTATTGTTGTTAGATGAAAGCTCATTGTCTACCCATGGAATGTTCTTTGTTGAAGGGAGTTCTTCATTCACTAATGCTTCCTCTTGGCCAAGGAGAGCATTGGAATGGCAAAGTGGTGATGGCTCTTCATTTGCTAATACTTCATCTTGGCCAGAGTGAGCATTAGAATGAAGATTTGGTGGTATGATGTTAAGAGATGTGTCAATGAAATCATCCTCTTGCATCAAAGTGTCCTCATGAGGAGGAATAACCTTGGGAGAGGGGTCATACGGTAAACCGAAGTTATCATCACATGTTTTACCAGTAGGTGCCATAGTGGAATTTTCCCTAAAGTCATCTAAGGCTTCATCTAACATTTTGAGGTCATCACTAGTATATATACTATTGATCATGAATTTAGTGAGATCATCTAATATCAAAGGATATATTCCCATGAGATTTGTGAAGCTATCAAAATCAGATATATAACAAAGGATTTCATATGTGGAGCACATAGAGAGATCAACATCATGTATGTATGCTATTTGTTCCAAAACTTGAGGATGTTTATTAGTGAATTTAGAGAAATGATCAATGTCTATGATGTATGCAAACAAAGCTTCCAAAGAAGTAGCCATGATATATTTTTTCAAATCAATGCCGAATCAGATTTTAAAAGATTTTCAATAGGTATGCAAGACACAAGTGCAAACTATTGGGATGAAATATTGTCCTCCTTTTATACTGTTTCCATATGTTTTAAAGACCTTTTCTATATGGTTCTGCAAAGACTTCATATACATTATCTCTATTTTATGTTGTTTCATATATATACTTTCCAAAGACTTAGACCTTATGCTGATAAATGAACTCAGGTGGTTATATTATCAAATGGATGATTTGAATTATTAATATGCATGAAATATAGATAGGATTTCATAAGTTTATTATGAGAGGTTGTTTTGTATATATGTTGGAATGATTAACACTGTGCAGCCAGATAAAGAATCCAAGGAGGAGTAATTACAACAGGATGCAGAATAGAGGAATCAATGAGAATGTGGTCCAAGTGCCAGACATAGCGATCGGTGGAGACAAAGGTGGTCATCATGGGAGAATAAACGCAAGGGAGAAAGAAGACTCATTCTAGGAATCTCACCGAAGTTTATGAATCTTATTTATGAGCTGTTATGGTTAGAATTTCTGTTTGGATAGGACTTTGTTTCCTTTGTTCCAGTTAATAAGTTGATCTCAAAAATAATATCTTGAAGTCTAGGAATGAATTGATGATCGCAGTTAGTTAGAAGGTTGCACAAGACTCTCCCATCTTTATATAAGTTAGGGGATGAGTTCGTTGATTATGTTGCTTGTTATGTTTTACTTTCAAAAATAGCCGTTACTTTGTTATAGTTATCAATTATTCCAGACATGTTATAATTTTGAATAAAATCTGAAGAAGATTCTATCTTGGATATGATTTGAATTCAAATGTATGTTATGGGATGTGTGAAGATCTGAAGTAGATTTAATCTCTAGGAAAAGTGAGATAGTTCCTTGAGCTGGCCACTCAAGGTACTAACTCTCACTTTGCATACTTTCTTATTTATTCCTGCATTCTTAGTTAATCTGTTTCATTCCATCTTATGTGTTATATTGTGAAGCAAGTAAGAACTCTTGATTGATATCTCCAGTAATTATGATTCATGAGTAGAGTGTACATTTTTAATCCTCTTGAGGTTAGTGTTAGCCTTTTCATCATTTTTGAGTTGTTAGATTAAAACTATGATTTTTTGTTAAATACAGTTATCTTCACCTTCTATTGAAGGTACCCATAGCAACTGAAAATTTAGATTATTTTTGTTGTTTTCCATTTCCATTTACTATTTTACATTTATGTGCATTCTAGTATGTAGGACTAGATAAGATAAGAATTGTATACAATAACCTTAGATTAGAAATGAGTCTTGAAGGCATAGATATTGCAGGCATCATCATAAGCTTATGCTCCTTGGTCGATAATTCAATGTAGGAATGCAATGATAGTGGACTGTTCAGTTAGGTTAAACCCTGAATTTTATTTAAGTCTACAACACATTCATTTTTCCTCTACATTTTTGGTGCCGTTGCTGCGGATGGTGCTATCTTCATAATCTCATTTGTTAGGTTTTGCATGCTTTTATAGTTAAAATCTTGATTTCAGTATTAGATTACATAAATTCATTTTTCAAGAAACACCAGGTATTCTACTAACATTGTGCAGGGCCGCCAAAACATAAAGCTCAATTTACTGTATGTGGAGGCAAAGCGATACTTGAGGTAGATTCCTCCCATCAACTTCTTAGAACAACAAGGGTACAACTGATTTCAACAACTACACAATAGGAAGTACTGAAGGAGAGTTTCCTTTTACATCTTCATCAACACCCCCTACATCTCCATCAGGTTCCTCTACTGCCACAGAGGGAACTTTCAAAACCATGGCAGATGCGGTAGAGGATCCTCTAGGACAAGCTACATTTGAATTCCCTATACCAGACCTAGCACAGGTAGCTACTTTGAAAAATATATCACCATCTGCATTACCTGTTTTCTATGGCTTGGTGACTAAAGATCCTGACACTTTCCTGTTCGAGTTTGTGTAGGAGTTATGATTATACCATTGATCCTTACAAACTCAAGCTGTTCCCTGCTATCCTAAAAGATGCTTCTTTAAGATGGTTTATGGGACTAGGGAAAGGTGCCATTCCAGACTGGGATACCATGAAGACAAAATTCCTAGCAAAATACAAAGACTATTGCAGAGGACATGATAGGAGGAAAGATGACATCTTTAGGATGTCACAGAAGGAGGATGAGCCATTAGAGGACTATGTGGAGAGATTCCAATTTGCCTTGAAGAAAAACCCTCAGAATAGATTATCCGAAGAATCATTGAAGCTGGTCTTTTTAAGAGGAGTCAATGATGATTGCATAGATGCCCTAAATCTCATTGGAACATGGGATATCTCCCAACTACCCTTTGAAGATATTTGTACATCTTTCAGGAACTACTCTAGGACTTTTTCCAGAAAGCCCAGAGGAGAAAGAGTAGCCATTGCAGGTAAGGCAGCTAATGGAGTTTCTCAAGTGGAAATTAGTAACTTGCTGACCAATATGAAAGAAGATATCATTAGCCACATGGCTACATAGTTGGAGACTCTTCACATCAGGAAGAAATAAGAAGAGGCAAATGCAATGCTCACTAAATACTGCCCTAGATACAGACAAAGGAAAGCCAATTGCAAATGTAAGAGGGTGGCCAGTATCCAGTAAGAAAGGATTGAGAGACCAGAGTTACAACAATTCGAAGGAGAGGATGGGCAATTATTCTTCATTGCTCAAAGAAGGCCATGGCAACAAAGACAAGGTATGCCTCTTGATCCACTTAATTTTAATCCTCCCTTTCCCACTGCAAATAAGAACTTCTCTACCTGGAATACTCAGCAATGGTCTGGTAACACAAATGCATGGCCAAACCCATAATGGAAAAATCCCCAATGGCCTTCTCCACAAGCTGGTTGGAACCAACAACAACCTAACCCATGGCCACAACAAAATTTCCAAGGACCTAACTATAATCCTTAGTGGCCTAAATAGTAGCAACAATGGCATCAAAATGCACAATTTCAGCAACCTATGATTCCATCTTAGCCACAACAACCAGCCATCATGCCACCACCTCAAAATCCATCTCCTAGACCTACCCAAATTCCTACCCAACCTGCACCTAACCCTAACAACAAGCCTATTCAGCAGGCTTATGCTAACGAAGTGATGCAATATCCCACCTATGGGGTGGAAGTGAGTAACATTCATCTTAGATCAGGGAAACAACTTGCAGGACCTTCATCTCCCCATATTACTGATCTTGGAGATGAAGAGACCACCGAAGAGACCCCAGATAAACAACCCTCAAAACCTGACTCAAACCAAGATGCCCAGCCTATCTTGTAGCAGAAGTCTCCTCCTTTACCTAAATGTTTGACCATGCAAAAGCAACCAACTCAAGTTGATACTGCCCTTCTTAGCCAGCTAAAGGATATTATCATCAAGATTCCCTTAATCCAAGCTATCAAGGATATCCCCATCTATACCAAAACTATTAGGGATCTTTGCATAAAGAAACTAGGAAGGAAGAGAATAGACCCCCAGATAGTGCATGTGTTAGGTAATCTTGCAGACATCATGTTGGATAATATAACTATTCCAAAATATACAGATCCAAGAAGTCTAGTGGTGGATGTCAAGATCAACGGGACTCTGATTAAGAACACTCTGATATATTTAGGTGCTGCTATTAATGTCATGACCAAGGAAACAATGCATATACTTCAACTGAACAATCTTAGGCCTACACATACAGTTCTTCAATTAGCTAATAGGTCCATAGTCAAACCCAAGGGATTCATAGAGGATTTGGTAAATACATTAGACTCTTGGGAGTATCCAACTGATTCCATAGTTTTGCAGCCCAAAGTTAATCTTGTTGGTTATCCTCTTATATTAGGCAGACCATGGCTTGCCACTGCTAATGCATTTATAGGTTGTAGGTCTGGTAACATGATCATCTCTAATGGGATAGTGACCAAGAAACTAGTGTTGTATCCTCCAGCCCAACCATACCATGAACTTGAGTAGACCATTTGGCCTTTCCAGGAAGAAGAGGACACTTACTCCTTGCAAACACTAATGACTATTGAATGCAGCCCCTTGTTAGATGTTCTAGATGAAGATGAACTAATTGCTCATGTCCTCCATAATGATTATGGAAGGCATCCACAACAACAAGATTATCTATCTTGCTTACAAGACCCTTTGAGCATCACAATACCAAGTTGTTCATCAGAAGAGGTGTCTCAAATATTTCATGCTTTATTACCTCAGTAATGCTTACCTATGTTACCCAGTCTTGATTTTTCTTCTATGCAAGAACTATCCAAACAACTAGAAGTCAGACTTGGAAAAATGTTGAATATTAATAATGCTTTGACTGATGAACAACAACACTCCTTGCATAGAGTTTTATAGTCACACTTAGCAGGATTTGCATGGGATTATAATGATATGAAAGGCATTGATCCTGCCTTATGCATGCATAAGATATACATAGATGATGGATACAGGCCCATCAGGTAGCAGCAAAGGTGCATGAATCCAGCCCTCAGGGAAATTGTTAGAACTGAGCTACAGAAACTTTTGGATGTAGGCTTCATATACCCCATTTCAGACAGTGAATGGGTTTCGCCATTGGTTATAGTTCCAAAGAAAGGAGGAAAGTGGAGCGTTTGTGTCGACTACATAGAATTAAACACTGCTACCAGGAAAGACCAATTTCCATTGCCCTTCATTGACCAGGTTCTTGATTCACTAGCAGGCAAGAAATATTTTTCTTTCCTTGATGGTTTTAGTGGCTATAATTAGATTAAAATTGCTCTAGAAGATCGATAAGACAACATTTACCTACCCTTGGGAGACATATGCATATTCTATCTTGCCCTTTGGCTTGTACAACACTCCAGCTACTTTTCAAAGAGCAGTTTTAAGCATTTTCTCTGATTTTGCACATGACAATATGGAGATTTATATGGATGACTTCACCACATATGGTGACACATATGATGAAGCACTACACAACTTGGAGAAGGTATTGAAAAGATGTACAGATCACAATCTCTCTTTGAGTAATGAGAAATGTTTCCTTATGATGACACAAGGAATAGTTTTGGGGCATTTTATCTCAAGTGCTGGAATACAAGTGGATCCAAAGAAATTTGAAGTTTTTTCCAACCTACCTATTCCACAGAAGCAAAAAGATGTTAGGAGTTTCCTAGGACATGCAGGTTACTACATAAGGTTCATTCAAGATTTTAGCAAAATTGTTGCACCTCTATTTACTTTGTTAACAAAAGATAGTGAATTTGAGTCGACACTAGATTGTCAGACTTCTTTTGAAAAGATGAAAACCTCCTTGACACAAGCTCCTATACTTAGAGGAACAAATTGGACCTTACCTTTTCACATCCATACTGATGCATCAGATTTTGCAATTGGTGTAGTTTTAGACCAACAAGAAGGATCCAAGGAATATGCTATTTATTATGTCAGTAAGAATCTGCAAGGAGCTGAATTGAATTATACAGTGACAGAGAAAGAGATGTTAGCAGTTGTTTATGCCATAAATAAGTTTAGACACTACATAACTAGTTACAAGGTCTTCATCCGTACAGATCATGTAGCCGTCAGATAATTGATGAATAAACCTATAGTAGGTGGCAAACTTGTAAGGTGGTTATTGTTGTTGCAAGAGTTTGACATTATAATTGTTGACAAACCAAGTAAAGCCAATGTTGTTGCTGATTTTCTGTCCAGACTACCTACACAGTCTTCAGATGGAGTAGTTGATGATTCCTTTCTGATGAGCATTTATTTGCTCACTAGATACACTCCATGGTATGCAGATATAGCCAATTATTTGGTTACAGGGAAAATTCTAGGATATTTCTCTCTAAGGGAGAAGAGGCAGTTGGTGCATAAATGTTTCTCTTACTCCTGGATTTATGGATTTCTATTCTACACTGGACCAAACAATATTATGCGAAGATGTATCAGGGAGGATGAAGTATTTGATGTAATGAAGGCTTTTCATGATGAGCCTTGTGGAGGACATTTTGTAGCAAAGCAAATAGCCTTTAAAATCCTCACCATAGGTTATTATTGGCCAACGCTTCATAAGGATGATGTCAAGTACACTAGGAGTTGTGATTGATGCCAGAGAATAGGGAGACCTACTATAAGTGATGAGATGCCTTTGCAGCCACAACTCTCACTAGCTCCTTTTGACAAGTGGGGTTCAGATTTTGTGGGGCCTATATCTCCTTCATCAAACAATAAAGAATATATCTTGGTATGTACAGATTACTTAACTAAATGGGTAGAAGTGAAAGCATTACAGTTTTCCAGAGATGGTAATGTGGCCAAATTCTTGTATGAAGACATCTTCATTAGGTATGGTGTTCCAAGAGAAATAGTAACTAACTAGGGACCATAGTTTACATCTAATTTAATAACAAAATTAGTTGCAGAATACTAGATCAGGCATAAGAAATCCACTCCCTACCATCCACATGCTAATGGTCAGGTAGAAGTTACCAATAGGGAAATTGAAAACATCCTAACCAAGACAGTGTAGCTTCATCAAAGAGATTGGGTTTCTAGGCTCCCTGAAGCTGTTTGCACATATAGAACAACTTGGAAGACAACTACATTGTTTACACCCTATGAGCTAGTATATGGCAAGACTGCAGTTCTGCCTATTGAATTTGAGCACAAAACCCTGAGGACAACAATGGACCTAGGAATGGATCTGACCACTACACAATAGGAAAGGCTACAATATTTGAATGCCTTGGATGAAATGAGACTGGAAGCTATTCATCATACAGAGGTCATACATAAGCAAAGGGCAAAATGGCATGATAAATATATCAAAACAAAGGAATTCACTATAGGAGACTGGGCACTACTTTATGATTCAAGTTATAAGGACTTTAAGGGTAAGCTTCATTCACATTGGTTAGGTCCATATGAAATCCAACAAGTTTTTCCTAATGGTGCAGTTCAACTGCAAACTATTGATGAAGTTCAGTTTTCACTATTGGTAAATGGGCATAGGCTTAAATTGTACAAGAAGCCACTCTAGAGAGATGACTTTTTGGTATCTCTATCTACTCAGTATGCTCCTCTTGATACTCCTGATTCAGATGTTGTGACACTAGATGATGCTGATTCAGATGCTGTGACACCAGATGATGTTGATTCAGCTGTTGTAACACCAAACAATGCACATTCAGATGCTGATACAACAACAATGTCCAATGATGTGGAGGTTGAGCTATAATACTCAACCCCTATTGCTGACAATTAAATTTCTTTGTTTTTCCCACATGCACACACTACACAATTTCCATGGTTACAACTTGATATCTCCGTTGGGACCTATTTTTCACTTCTTCAGTCGAGACCTAACTCAGCTAGGACCTATTATATTATGCTTACATTTACACAGTCGGGACCTGTGCTGTAGATGCCCATAGCAACACCAGTCTACTATTCTATTCCATTGCTTGGTGAACACTACCTCAATTCTCCCGCCCATTCCATCAACCCATATTCCTTTCAAATTGCTCCATTCACATTATTCCAAGTGTCACTTCAAATTATGAGTGGTACTTCCATTCGCAATCTTGCTCTATTCCATTATCACTCTGTAACCGTACATCCAACTTCCCATTTGCTGCATGCATATTCTATCACCTCACCAGTATTGTTCACAACTTCCAAGGTATGTTAATTATTTCATTTAGCTATATATGTACAATCAACACCTTTCTATTAATACGCTTAGATTTATTTATTTATTTTCATGTTTATTCATAATTTATTTCATGCATGTGATGTATATTTCTACCATTTCTTTTTATCACTCCTCCGTTCGTCACACCTGCCATATGAAGTGCGGTCACTTCATCATTAATTTGGGGGGAGGGGTTTCTTTTCAAATGATTGTCATTTAATCATTGTTGCCTTCACATTTTTGCCTTTCAAAACCTTGTTTAAAACCCTGCCTTTGAGGAAACTAGACAAATACTCTGTGCTATGAACTCACCTTTGTCAAAATAATGAACTAATACCTTAAGGAGTTATGGAGTTATAGTGGAGAAGTAGGAAAGAGGCAAATTGAAAGACTGGTTTTTCAGGGTGGTGAGGTGAAGTAGTAGAAATTGGTTAGTTGGCATTGTGTAGAGAATTGACATTTTAGAATTCTAATTCATAGTCTTAATGGGAGGAGACTTAATCAGAAGGGAACCCTCAGCACACAAGGAAATATTGGAGGATGTGCTAGTTCTTTCACTTTTTACTAGAGTGGGTTGGCTTGATTACTTCCTCAAATTGATAGAATATGACGATGGCATGGTACAAGAATTTGCACTTACTTTGCAATATGATGAAGCAATGGTTAGAGGGTTGACAGTAGACACTTCTGAGCTTGCAATTGCTCAAGTTTAAGGGTTGCCTAGAATAGGGTCTGAGTATCCAGTTAGGGCTGATGCAGTTGTGACCAGGGAGGAGTTTTGTGAAAGAGGTGAACACCTAGATTCTACCACACAAGGTACCAAACGATTATCTCTTCCATATTTTTGAGGGAAATGTGATTTCTATATTATCAAATATATCACTTGTGATGGTAGATATAATATGCTGTATACTATACATCTTAAACTACTCAACCATTTGAGACATGAGAAACTTGTCAATGTTCCCAATTATTTGTATAGTATGCTGAGAAGAATGTCTTCAAAGTATTAGAGGCAACAAGTAGACATAACTCTTTCTCACCATTGTTTAATATCTTTGTTAGTAAAAAGGAGTTTGAGGATTCAGTACCCACAGATTGAGTGGGAAGCCTTTAAACAATGTGTAGACATCTCAACACTCTTGGAAGCCCCAGAGCCAGGAGAAGATATTCCACATGAAACTGAACCCCCTGTTGATACTGAGTAGGAAGAAACAAAACCTAAGAACCCTCCAGAGTTTAGGCTTGTATCAGTTGAAGAGCCCTCAACCTCTATTCCTAAAACAAAAAGAACCACTTCCTCAACATCTAGGAAGAAAACAAAGAGTCAGACGGAGAACAACAAGAAGAGCAAAAAGGTAGAAAAATATGAGACAGTTACTCCTAGGCGATCAGGGAGGTTGAGGAAGCAAGGTGTTAAAGAAAAAATTGTTGAGCATCCTAGAGAAGAAGACAAAAATAAAGGCCAGCAGGATACTGATCTAGCTCCTCTAAATCTAGATTTAGATAGGGGAGAAAACCCTTTTGAGGATGCTTCTGCTGATGCTTGTGCAAATGATAATATGTCTACTAGAAAAAGAAGGTACATTTCTTCTTCTAATTCTAAACTAGAAGATTTGTTTATTGCCAGAAAAATGGGAAAACTTGTGCCAGATGACTTTTCTAAGGAAATCTTTGATGCCCCTGAAAAAGGGAATGATGAAAATCTTGAAGGTGAAAAGGAATTGATAGAAGACAGAGATATTAGGAAGGAGTTGCAGGAAGCCCTAGATAGAATAAGGCAACTTGAGGAACAGGTAAGGGGTCATGAAGAAAGAGATAGAGAAAAGGAAAAGAGGATTCAGGAGTTGGAGGAGAAGATCCAAACTTATGGCCATGGCTCTAATTTGGATTTGTTAGCACAACTGGCTGAAAATAAAGTAAAGATTGAGGAAGAGGTAGTACTTACTCTCCAACCTCCTGTGGTAAAAACCCCAACATACCATACTACATTGTCCTTAGGTTTTGAACTAATGAAACTGACTGATGAAAATAGGCAAGAGAAGGAAAACTGGGAAAAATAAAAGCATAACCTCAATGACTATGTTACAGAAAAGGATTTGAAGATTAAACAGTTAGAGAAAAAGTTGATAGAGGTTATTGAAAGGGCTAAGTAGATTATGGGATGTAGATCTCCATCAAGAGTGCATGCACTATTTTTGAAGGAAAAATTTCTCAGTTTTTAGTTTAATAGGTTTATCAATGATCAACCCGACTTGCATTCAAGGTTTATCTTTTGTAATTACTTCAAAGAGGTAAGCCTAGAAGAACAAGACCGGTTGTGTGAGTATTACCTACACAATTATATAATGGATGAAGATACACAATGGAATCCCTACATTTATGTTGGAGACCTCTAGGTCAGAGCATTAACGTCATATTTTAAAAATGAACAACTCAGAGGGTTATTGATGGACCAATATGAAGAATAGGAAAAAAAAGTACCACTGCAACTAAGGAAGGAAGCCTTGGAGCCTGAAATCATCTTAACCTAATGGTTAACATTGTTGTCTCATAAAGGACCAGGTAAGGTGATCATGGATTTGAGACTTAGGGATTACAGAAGAATATAGAGGATGGCAGTGTCTATTATCCAAAATTGTTAGAGGTATGTACAGAGCAGATGGGACAATTTAACTCTAGAGTTACAAAAGAAGGAACCCCAATCTATCTACAATTTCATGAATATGCTTGAAATATTGCGCAGATATATCCAGATATTAGAACAAAAGGGAGTATCATGGTTACCTCTCACTTATCAGCCTCCTATACTTCTTTATCTAGTGCCACATTGGACAAGAGAGAAAAGTGAGCAGTGTAGGTGTGTTGAGTAGATCAGGATGGAAATACTTACATACTCTAATGGGTTCTACCTCAAGCAAGGAAAAGGAGTTATAGTGGACACAGACCTCAAAAGAATTACCCTACATTACAATCTTTTGCCATAGGTGTCTAGTTCTTTAATTTTTCTTAGGGACAAGTAAAAGTCTAAGTTGGGGGGAATGTTGGGATCAAATATTGTCCTCCTTTTATACTGTTTCCATATGTTTTAAAGACCTTTTCTATATGGTTCTGCAAAGACTTCATATACATTATCTCTATTTTATGCTATTTCATATATATACTTTCCAAAGACTTAGACCCTATGCTAATAAATGAACTTAGGTGGTTATATTATCAAATGGATGATTTGAATTATTAATATGCATGAAATATAGATAGTATTTCATAAGTTTATTATGAGAGGTTGTTTTGTATATATGTTGGAATGATTAATCTTGTGCAGCTAGATAAAGAATCCAAGGAGGAGTAATTACAATAGGATGTAGAACAGAGGAATCAATGAGAATGTGGTCCAAGTGCTAGACATAGCGATCGGTGGAGACAAATGTGGTCATCATGGGAGAATAAATGCAAGGGAGAAAGAAGACTCATTCTAGGAATCTCACCAAAGTTTATGAATCTTATTTATGAGCTGTTATGGTTAGAATTTCTGTTTGGATAGGACTCTGTTTCCTTTGTTCTAGTTAATAAGTTGATCTCAAAAACAATATCCTGATGTCCAGGAATGAATTGATGATCATAGTTAGTTAGAAGGTTGCAAAAGAGTCTCCCATCTTTATATAAGTTAGGGGATGAGTTCGTTGATTATTGGTTGTTATGTTTTACTTTCAAAAATAGCCATTACCTTGTTATAGTTATTAGTTATTCCAGACATGTTATAATTTTGAATAAAATCTAAAGAAGATTCTATCTTAGATATGATTTGAATTCAAGTATATGTTATGGGATGTGTGAAGATCTGAAGTAGATTTAATCTCCAAGAAAAGTGAGATAGTTCCCTGAGCTGGCCACTCAAGGTACTAACTCTCACTTTGCATATTTTCTTATTTATTCCTGCATTCTTAGTTAATCTGTTTCATTCCATCTTATGTGTTATATTGTGAAGCAAGTAAGAAATCTTGATTGATATCTCCAGTAATTGTGATTCATGAGTAGAATGTATGTTTTTAATCCTCCAGAGGTTAGTGTTAGCCTTTTCATCATTTTTGAGTTGTTAGATTAAAACTGTGATTTTCTGTTGAATACAGTTATCTTCAGCTTTTGCTAAAGGTACTTGTAGCAACTGAAAGTTTAGATTATTTTTACTATTTTCCATTTCTATTTAATATTTTCCATTTCTATGCATTCTAGTAAGTAGGACTAGATAAGATAAGAATTGTATAAGATTAACTTAGATTAGAAATGAGTCATGAAGGCATAGATAGTGCAGGCATCATCATAAGCTTACGCTTCTTGGTCGATAATTCAATGTAGGAATGCGATGATAGTGGACTATTTAGTTAGGTTAAACCCTAAATTTTATTTAAGTCTACAACACATTAGTTTTTACTCTACACAAACTATATGCAAAAAATGACCTAAAATGCTTAATTTTTTGTGCTTTTTCAATGCAAATATATGAAAGAAAATGTGTTGTAAGTAAATTGATCAGGGGAAGAAAATTATATGTCTGATATTAGTCCAATACAGCAATAATATCCTTCACAACACACTCTTGATGCAAATCTAATATGATGATAAGCCAAAACCTAGTGAAAATACACGAAAATATGCGATTTTTTCACCAAATCTCAATGCAAATGAGTATGACAAAGGGTGTTGTGAGGAAAATGATGATGGAAAGAAAATTATATCAGTACTAACATCCATTTCATGCCAAAAAATCCATCACAGCATGCTTATAGTGCCACTCAAGATCAAATCCTAGTGAAAATATAGCAAAAATATGCAATTTTTCACAATTTTTCAACTCCAAGACCTAGCAAAAGGGCTGTTGTAAAGAATTTTAGGAGGAAAAGAAAATAATATCAATTATATCAGTCACCTACAATCATAAAATCTTGTACACCACGCTTGGAGTGTAAACTAGGTCAAACCCTAGGGCAAATATAGCAAAAATGTGCAATTTTTCACCAAATTTTCAATACAAGAGCTCAATAACAAGGTGTTGTGAAGATTTTTAAAAGGGGAAGTATATAATTACCCCAATAACAGCTAATTAGTGCAAAAATATTCTTCACAACATGCATATGGTGCAAATTTTGAAAGTCGATAAGGCCAAATCTAGTGAAAATCAAGGTTTTTCAAGCCCTAGGTTTGAGATCTTGATGCAAAATGCTATATGAATGTCTTGTAATCTGTTTTATGATGAAAATTAAGTCCACTTATATCTAAAAATGATTTTCACACCCTATCATGCAAAATGCAAGTGCAAATCTAAGGAAAAATCAATGAAAATGCTAGTTTTTGTTGAAATTTTCTATGTAAAAATGCAAAATTGTGAGATCTAAATGCAAATTTACACTAAAATGCAACACTATAGCCAAATTCAAATTTTAATGAGTGTCTAAGATTAGTAGAAAAATTTGAAACAAGATTTTGCCTACAAACCCCAGTTTTTGAAATTACTAGGTTATATGAAAAATGTAAAATTTCCAACATTATGATGAAAATGTAATGCAAGCTATTGAATTTTTGTAAATTTCTACAATTTAAATCAGATCTAATGCAAAAATAAAAAATTTGATGAAATTCAAATTAATTTATGCAACATGCAAACCCTAGAATGCAAATTTTTTCTAATTTTTCCAATTTTTCAATTTTTTTGTAAGTTTTCCAATGCAATAAGATGAATGATACTATGAATGAATGAAATCACTATAAATATGAAGAAAAACCCTTAGAAAGGTGCAAAAAAGTCCAACAACACAGGTTCACCAAAATGTAAAGGGTGGAATTTGGATGTTTGGTTTTTGATAGTTTTGTATGTGTATCCTCCTTTCACCAATTACATTCAAGGACCTAGGACCAAGTGGCCATGCACTATCAGACCCTAGATCACTATGAGATGTAGGGAAACTTAGATTTGTGTGATTTGATTGCCAATTATGTCCAATTATACTCAATTATACCTCAAAACCCTAATTATGCAATTACGGAAGCAAACAGATAAATTACTAAAAATGTTGCTACAAAAACATGTAAAATGACAGATAACTGTGCACCTATTTTTGGGGTTCAGAAGCGGAACAGTTGGGGACTAATGAGCGGGCACCCTAGTCTAGTGCCATGCTTTTTGTCACAATCTGATAACTAAGTCTACAACTTGTTCCTGCTGTCACAGAGATTTCTCCATTGTAGAATTCAGAGGACTAAAGAGTGGGTGCCCAAGTCCAGGGTGCTATTTTCAACTCTGATATGCAAATCTGACACTCTATAGTACCCTCCTACAAACTCCACCTTTCCTCTATCTTCAACCTGTAACTTGAAATCACAAAAACTTTGGGAGGGGGTTGTGGTGTTTAGAGGCTTGCCTCAGTCAAACCCCGGAGAGACATTAGAGTCTTCCGAACACCATTGTCAGATAGAGAGTGCGTGCCCTTGGAGGGAGAGGTAAAAACCAAATGATGAAAGCTCAAAAACACAAATGATGTTACCTTGTAGTGAAGATCTCATGGGAGGAAGAAAATCTTCATGCCATGAGGAGATGATTACTCAAATTTGCAAATACAAACACATAGACAACACAAATCTACTCTTGCATCATAATGAAAGCCTCGAATCACCTTCACATAAACTTGAGAATCCAAATTTCTAGCTAGTAATCATCTAGTTTACAAATGAATGCCTAAACATGCTTATATATGCAACTACAAACAATCCTGCCAAGAATTTTGTAATTCAAACTTGGCGTGTCAGCATTGGACCCAAATAACGATCACAAGACGACACTAAAAATTTGGGACTGACCCAAAATAGGGCAGGACTAGGGCATGTGCACCCAAGTCCTCTCCCCCTATTTTGGTTATGGTTAGGTTCAAGTGATTCCCCTAGGTCCCATTTTTCATGAAACTTAGGGCTCATTTCATCGGGATGTCAAAATATGATTGAAGATGTCCTAAATGCATATGAAAGACCTGGGAGATAAACCTTATGAGGGAAAAGCCCCCAAGGGGATATTTTCCAATGTTACAATGGCCATGGCATCTGTTACTTTGTTATTTAACCTTGGAATCTGTTCAAAATGGATGTCATAGAAGCAACCTTTAAAGTCATCCACCATTCTTTTATAGGGAAAGCACTTATCATCCTTAGTCTTGTATTCATTGTTTACTTGCCGGATGAGAAGTTGGGAATCTCCATAGACCATTAGCTTCTCAATCCTCCATTGAATTGCCATGTGGAGTCCTATGACAAGAGCCTCATATTCTGCTACATTGTTTATACGTGGAAATGTGATCTTATATGATTTGGGGATGGTATCTCCTTGAGGAGTAACAAACAAAATGCCTACCCCCAAGCCTTGATGCGTGTAAGATCCATCAATGTATATTTTCCATGATTCTGTTGTTGGTGTTACCGTCAATATTGACTCATCAGGAAACTCTACAAGTATGGGTTGCTCTGTTGGGATGGGTGCCTCAGCTAATTGATCAATGATGACTTGTCCTTTAATGGATTTCCTCTTTGTGTATTCAATATCAAACTCACTTAAGATCATTACCCACTTAGCCATTCTTCTAGTAAGGGCGGCTCTAGTTAGCATTTACTTTAGCGGATCTATCTTGGTAATGAGCTTAGTCTTGTGATTAAGCATGTAGTGTCTCAACTTTTGTGAGGTGAAGACGACAGCTAGGCATGCTCATTCAATGGGAGTGTAATTTAGCTCATAGGACACCAAGGTATGTCTAATATAATATATTGCTCTTTCTTTTCCTTGTTCATCATGTTGCGCCAACAAGGCCCCTATAGCTATTTCTATCGTTGAAATATACAAGAGGAGGGGCTCTCCTTGTTTTGGTGGAATAAAGATAGGTGGGTTAGTGAGGTAATTCTTCAACTATTCAAAAGTTCCCTGACATTGATTGTCCCACACAAAGGCTGTGTTCTTTCGGAGGAGATGCTAAAACGGCTGGCATTTATTGGCAAGCTGTGCTATGAACTATCAGATAGATTGAAGCTTTCCTTGTAGACTTCTTAGCTGCTTAAGTGTCTTCAGAGGAGGCATCTCTATTATAGCTTTGACTTTGGCAGGATCTACTTTGATTCCTCTCCTTGACACTATGTATCCCAAGAGTTTCTCAGAAGTGACCCCAAAGACACATTTCTTCAGATTCAACCACACATTGTACTGTTCCAATCTATCAAAGATCTTGGATAACATGTTCAAGTGCTCCTCTCTAGTTTTAGATTTTCCCAGTAGATCATCTACATAATCTTCCATTATGTGGTGGAAGAGGTCATGGAAGATGTCATTTCCCATTGATATGTTGCACCGCATTCTTCGGGCCAAAAGGCATTACTACCCAGTAGTATATCCCCCATGGCATATGAAGGATGTTTTATGTTGATCCTCTTCTGCAATCCTGATTTGATTGTATACCAAGAAACTGTCCATTAGAGACAACACCTCATGCCCTGCTGTGAGATCAACTATGATTTCAATGTTGGGTAGCGGGAAGTCATCTTTAGGGCAACCCTTGTTGAGATCTCTAAAATTTGTATAACACCAGATGCCCCCAGTGACTTTGGCGATAGGTACAATGTTAGATACCCACTCGGGGTAGTCTATCGGATGGATAAACCCCACATCTAGGAGTTTTTTAAGTTCTTCTTTGACCAAAAGTGTAATTTTAGGATTCATCTTCCTTAGCTTTTGTTTTACCAGTTTCGCATTAGGACGGACCGCGAGGTGATGAACAACCAAAGTGGGATCTAGTCTCAGCATATCAACATAGGTCCATGCAAAATTACAGCTTCTTTGCTTAAAGAAGGCTAGGAAGTTCTATTTTTTTGTTGCAAGGGATTCTGCTTTGAACATGATTTTCAGTGCTTCTTCTATTCCAAGGTTCATTTCCTGCGATGGTTCCACTAGGATAGGTGATCTGTTTGGATATACTTCATCTATTTCAGGAAGGTTCATGCTCTCATCTCCTAGCACCTCATGGAGGTTTTCACTAGGTGATACATCCTTTATTTTGAGCTTTTCTTCACCTGAAAGTGCCACGGAGTGGTTTTCACTATGGGGTGTTGTTTTTATTTTTATGTTTTTGTGACTAAGAGCATGGGTGGTTTCACCAGAGTAGGCGGAGGTGTCGAGTTCCATGATATATCCAGCTCTGTGGTCTCCAAGGGGGAAGTGATATCTGACCCCCATCATTTCTACTATTGCTTCATCGTTCTATGCCACATCAAGGATGGGAGGTCCTTGTTGGTCCCAATCTATAATCTCAGGGTATACAAGAGGTAAGTCATTAGAAGCAGATGCTAGGGTAGTTACAGTGTAGATGGTACATATGGAAGATTTGAAGAATTCAGTGAAATTGTTAAAGGAGTCTTGATGGTCTGCTTCGTTGATGTTATCAATCGTAGGGGAAACCTTGGCAACCTCACCTAAGATACATTCACCATTAGCAAGGATAGTCTCTTGTTTTCCATATCCTCACCCTTGAGAATGCAGGTTTCTTGTTGCTTGAATCAGCTCCACAATCCCTTGTTCATGAAGGCCTATACCATCCTATCCCTTATAGCCCATATGCTTGACAATCTCTAGACCTTTGCCATAGATTTCAGTTGGGATGGACGGGGCTTCTTGTTCTACTTCTTCATCTTTGTATAACCATGAGGATATGTCTTCAAGAACATCCTGAACAAGCAGGTGCTTCTTCTCGAATGTGGGGGATGGTTTGCATTTGATAACTATCGTGGAGACCTCTTCTTCCTTAGGAGCACCAAATGTCTTAGGAGTGGGTAATGTTCCTACACAAGGTACCATGCAAGTCGTATTCACCACATCCCATATCACTTTGCTTGATCTTGACCTCAGGAAATGGAGATGTTTGTGATCTAGTGGCAATATTGGAAGGGTCAACATATGAGGTAGATGATGTAGGATTGGTTTGGGAGGCAAGTTTCTTAGTGGCATTGTTGTAAGGATAAAAGGTGCGGTCATGTCTTTCTAAGAAACTGCAGTATTGGAAGGGATGGGGATCAACATAGATAGTAACTTTTGTGCCGTTGTGAGGGATTTTTAAGCATTGGTGAAATGTGGAAGGAATAGCTTGCATGGAATGGATCCATGGTTGGATGAGGAGAATGTTATAAGGGAGGTTAAGATCAACTACCTGACACTTGGTCTCCAAGATTTTTTATCCCACTTGGATAGGGAGTTTGATGGTGCCTTTAGATAGTCTCTCAGTATCATCATACCCCTTAATGGTTATACATTCACTAGTGTCCACAACCACATCAGAGTATCCTAAATGTTTTAACAATTTAAGAGTGTACAGGTTTAGGCTAGAGCCACCATCTATTAAGACTCTTTTTATGATATGTTTGTGGATGCAAACCTCAATATGCAATGCATCATTATGTGGGTCATCAGAGGTGGGAAGATCCTTTTTAGAGAAGGTGAGATGATGAGGTGAAGCTATATGGCCCACCATGTCTTGGAATTGATCAACATTCAGTATGGTGGGGACTAGGGCCTCCATTAAAGCTTTGTTGAGGATTTTCTTGTGAAGGGGTGAGGTACAGAGCAATTCAAGGATGGAGATTTGTGTGGGGGTCTTACCTAGATGATCTAGGAGGTTGTACTTGTGAGCGGATGGTGGGTTGGTAGATGTGGATGTGGATGTTTGATCATTGGTGGGTGCCCCATGGATGGAGACACAACCACGGTGGGTAGTAACAACACAATTGGGTGTTTTTTCTCGAATGATAATGGTATTTACATGGATAGAAGATTCTTCTATTCGACCCACAATGGAGTCAAAAGAAGCAGGAGGTGGAACAACATTGTAAGCTTGGTTGGACAAGGATGCTTTTCCTTTGTTGTGGTTGGGTAGAGGATCCTTGTAAGCTCCGAGATTTGCATTTGGTGACTATTTTGGTGGTTCATCAAAGCCGATACTACCCTTATCTATGAGATCCTGTATGCAGTGTTTTAATCTCATGCAATCAGATGTTTTATGCCCCTTGACACGATGATATTTGCAATAGGCATTCTCATCAAACCATGTGGGTTTGAATTGTTTCTCATCATAAGGCCTAACAGGGGGGAGAGTTATCAAATTCCCCTTCACAATCTTGTCCAAAACATCTTCTATCAGTTCTCCTAAGGGTGTGAACTTCCTCCTAGGGGTGTTATTCTGTTTGGGTGGTCCCTTGGGGACATTGAAATTGTTTGTGGTGGATGTGCTTGGTGGTGCTTGATTTTGTACATTTTGGATGACTTTCACATCTGTGACGCTGTCATTAAGGGTGTTCTTATTTTTTCCCCAAAAGAGAGATTTGTCATTTGATTGTGTGTTGTTATTTGTGTTTGGGGCATTGATGTTGACTTTGTTGCTATTGTTGTTGTAGGTTTTGTTGTCATAGAGCTTGATTGAGCCCTCAGAAATAAGGGCTCTCTCGATGCTTGTGCCTTTGTCAATGACCTCTTCAAAGGTAGATGCACATTGAATTTGTAAGTGGAATCCCATTTCTTGACTAAGATTAGCCAAAAACATGGTGACTAGTTATTTTTTGGGGATAGGCTAAGGGAGCTTGCTTGCTAAGCCTCTCCATCTTTGCAAAAAGGCAACGAAGGATTCTCCATTCTTTTGTTTGGTATTGCAAAGATCCATCATTGATATTTAATTTTTGAAATTATAGGAGAAATGATTTACAAACTTCTCTGCTAGCTTAGGGAAGGTCCCAATGCCGAGAGGAAGGTGTGCAAACCATTTGGTGGCTTGACCACCGAGGCTTCAAGGGAAGAGTCTCATCAAATAAGTATCATCATATGAGACTTCTAAGAAAGTGATATAGAACTCCCTAAGGTGTTCCCTAGGGTCTCCCTTTTCTTTGTATTTGTCAAATTTGGGCGTTTCAAATTTTTTGGGAAAGGGAGGCATGTATAATGTCCTGTCAAATGGGTAGGGGCAAATATCCTCAAAAGAATATTGCTTGCATTTGTTTCCTTGTTGCATGTCGTCTACCTTTTGGATTAAGGTTTGCACAACGCTCGTTAGGTCTTGGGTTGGGGGTGGTTGTGGAATGTAAGTTTGTTGGTTTTGGAGAAGTTGTTGAAGATGAGGCAGAATTTGGTTTTGTGAGATGAGGTTTTGGTTTTGTGACATGAGGTTTTGGTTTTGGTTTAGTTGGGTGAGGTATTGTTGATAAGTGTGAAGTTGTTGTAGAACATGGGATGGTATTTGATTTTGATTAGGGTTTTGTTGTGATGTTTTTGTGGAGGAGGTAATGGGTGGAATTACATATGTGTAAGTGGATGATGGCTTATTGATGGGAACATTGGAAGTGTTATGAGGTTTCCTAGAGAGTAGTTGATTCATAAAGGCTATAGTGTTGGGGTTAAGTGGAGGCACACTCGTGGAAGCACTTGTGTGCATGGGGTTGTTGGGGATAGTGAGGGTAATTTGTGGGATAGACGTTGTTACATTTGATGTGGTGGTAGAGGTAACAAAGGGGTTATTGGTGGTAGAAGTGGTTGTGGATGAGGCGTTAGGTGTAGCGGATGTATTTGTGGGATTCGTGGGGACTGTAGATGTAGTGATGTTTGAGGCTTGAGATGTATTAGGGACGGTATAAGATGTAGAGGGTTGTGATGAGGTCATGGTGTTGTTTGAGGTGGATGGGTTATGAGGTACATTAGCACCGTTTTTGAGGAGGAACTCAAGATATCTATTGGGATCCGATCTTAGGACTCTGTTGAGTATATCCATGGAATCGAGATCTTGTGTGAAATATAAGACATCTTGGTCTACTTGGTTGGTGTTAGATGGGGGTGTGGGGGGTTGGAAGGGGAAGGGATTTACCATTGCGTTGGTGTCATATACGGGGATGTTGTTTTGGTTGGTTTGGGGCATTCCCATGCCAAAGTTGCTTCCAAGGTTGGCCATTTCTTGATTCTTCTTGGATTGGGATCTTGTTATGGGTATGCAATGGGGTGGATTTGATTGGGGTTGGGTGAAGGTCGAGACCTTAGAGAATTGATTTGATTTATTGGACCCAAGGATATGTGGTGATGAAGGGGGACAAAGATTTAGGTTCAAGAGAAAATAATCCCTAAAATCTAAATCTAAGGAGGGATGAGGTTATGGTATGATTTTGATTATAGGTGTAGACTTTTAGGGAGTAAATCTCAAAATGTGACACCCTAAGGGTGATAAATATCATGGATATTGATCTTCAAAAATTTTGGACCAAAATGAGTGAAAGATGGAATGGATTGGAAGGATGATTTAGTGAAAGAAGAGTTTGGGGTGGGTTTGTTTGGATGATGTCTCAACTAAGGAAAACCATTAGGTGATTTAGATGTTTTAGAGGATAGATTTTTGATGATGTTTGGAAGGATGTTCAAATCAACAAGTGAGTTCAAATAGGTCTAGATTTTTGGATGTTGTAGAATGGACATTTCTTCTTACTCAAGGTAGACTTATGACCTTGGGCAAAAGGGGATGATTATTCTACTTGAGGGTAGACTAATGACCAACAAGCACAATAGGATGTGAAAGGATAAAATCTAGATTCAATTTTTGGCTCAAAGGTTGATTTGGGATATGATCTTTTTTTTTTGGTATTGATTGATGTTTTGATTATGGGATTTTTGGATGTTTTTGATGTAGGATGGGTGGATGAAATTGTTGGATGATGAATTAAGGTCCAAAAGTTTAAGAAAAATCAAAGGGGATGAAAAGTTATGGATGGATTATGATTGGGTTCAATAGTATGATGAAGGCTCCAATAATAAAAAAAAATGATTATTCTCTAAGGTCCAAATGGGAATATGGATGAAAGTTTTGGGTCAAAATGGCTATGGTTTTGATGGATTTTGGCAAGGTGGATATGGCTTATGGATGTCCAGGTTTTAAAGGTCCCAAAACAATTTTCTAGGCACGTGTGCAAGTTGATTCAGAAATAGTGCCAATGCTCAGGGATAAGGCACCAAAACAGTGAGAAATAACACCAGGGATCTGTAAAATGGTGCCAAAGCAAGGCAGTGGTTGTCAATTCTTTGGAAAATGTGGGTTTTGATGTCAAATTTTGATTTCATGAAGGTCAAATGATTGTCCAATGTTTTGATAGTGGTTCAATGATGTAGATTCTTAGCAAGCATGAAAACACTTCAAACAAGAGAACACAATAGCCAAAGGTTTTGTTGTGAAAAATGTGAAAAGTTTATCAAGCACTTGTACAACCTAAGGCGAGGAAAGGACAATACTTGTTTGATTCCCACTTGGATTTCTCTAGCCACACTTACTCAAAGCAGATAACTTAGAAGCTTGGTGACACTGGGTCCCCCTTACATGACACTCACTTCTTGGGTACACTAAGCTTCAAATTTCTAAAGACCCTAAGATCTAAAGAAATTTGTTATCTATACTTTGAACTGCGAGAGTGGGACAACTTCAGAGGTCTATCTTCTGACCCCCTGTGCCAACAAGTAGAAGGTTTTTGGCCTCTAAAACAAATGGTGTTTAGTGGGGGAACATTTGGGGGATCAACACATTACGATCATCTGGTAAACCAATTAAGGTTTTGACTAGCTCTACTAGGAGTTTTATATACACTAGGTATGACTTCCTTTAGAGCTAACACCGTATGGTAAGCGCTTATACTGATTTGGACTTGGATTTTGCCTTATCCTAATTTATATAGTGTACAAAATGAAAGTACCGCTTGGGGTCGCCAATGAGTTCTCCTTGCGGATGTGTCTCAAGGGCAGGCCCACTCCAAAAACTAAAAAGAGAGTAGAACCATTTCTCTTCACCCAAGATCCTTTTGAAGGTGAGGGGAGAGGATAATTTGATTCTATCCCTTGGGTAACACAAATGTGCAAGTGCACAAGACATGGGAAACAATTGCTAATGTTCATTTTAAAGCCCAAATGAAATGTGCCTACAATTGTTTGCAACCAAGATTAATTTTATGCACCAAATCCAAATGTTTTCTAGGCTAAGCAAGCGAAGGTTCATTTTTAGTGCACCAAGATGAAATGTTTTCTAAGCTAATTAATCCCTGCAAAAACATTAGTAGTTTTATATTAAGGTCTTAGACACATGATTGTCAACCTGCAGAACATAGTCAGCAACCTGCACAACTTTCAAGATCAGTACAAAAAATAACACCACAACATTAAGATAAGGCACCACAGAACAATCAAATGGTGCTACAGAACCCCTAAATGGTGCTACAGAAAGAAAGTAACTATCTCCTAACTGTTATAGAATATGGCACTTCAGAATGCCCAAATGGTGCCACAATGAAAGAAGGCGCTACAATTTCTAGAAATGGCACCACATAGACTATTGGATATTGCTAATGATATTTACAAAAAAAAGGCCCCACAGATAGTAATAATGGCACTACACTACTGGAAGGTGCTACAGGAATTTAAAATGGCACTAAAATACAACAAGGCGCTATGCAGACATGAAATGGCGCTAATTTGTAGTTTAATCTCTGTTTGTCTTGTTTGTTAGACCAGATGGCGTCAAACCAAGCACAGATGGTGCTAGAATGACACAGTGCTTTAAAAGGAGCTACAAAACACACTTTATTTCCAAAATATTAGTGCCCACAATGGTTAGTAAAATATTAGTCCAATAATACCCAAGATACCAGATAAATTAGGACAAAAAGAAGTTCTAAGAAAGTAAACAATCAAGGGTTAGATGATGAAATGTTGAGTAGATTTCAAAGAAATTTTGCCATAATATCCCCCTGTTCCTGTGTGTTTTCTGCAAAAACTGAGAGCCAATAATCCTAAAAAACACCAGAAAACAAGAAACACAAAAGATTTAAGTCAAAGTTGTTAGTGGGTTTGTCATGTAGAAATGGCACCAGAACAGTTAGAAATAGCACCGCTATGCGTGGAAATGGTGCCACTGCATGGGAAAATGGTGCCAAATAGAAAGTGTTTAGCGCCAGGACTTGCAAGAGCACGTTTTTCCTCCAAAAACACTCACAAAATGTTAGATTTTGGACCTTGTGGGTTCCACCGGGTGTGCCAAAATGAGGATATGGAAAACAAAATGAAAGTAAAACACCAAACAAATGCAATAAAAACACAATTTATACCTTCACAATGAGATCCAAGACCCCTAGATAAGGTGGAGAGTGTTGCCCCCAAACACTCTAGCTTTACCCATGATCTTTCAAAATGTGAAATGCTCTCACAAATGCAAACACACTAAGACCTAGCTCACAAATGGATAGATTTGAGGAGATATTTGGACATGATAACGTTGCTCTAAAATTGGATGATAGAATGGCTTAGATGAGGGTGTATTTATAGTCTTTTTGGGAGAGGATTTGATCCAAGGGTGGAGACTAAATTTGGAGATCAATGGTTGAGGATGCAAGTGAGGTGGAGGGCTTAGATTTCATCTTCAAAAATGGAGGGTTGTGAATAAAGATGAATTTTAAATTCATCTTGGGAAAGGGGTGAATTAAATGAGGTTGGGTGAGATGGACTAGATGTGAATTAAAAATTCACATGGGGAAGAGAGGACGATTAGAAATGAATTAAAAATTTATTTTGGGAAGAGTGGAAATAAATGAGTTATGACGTGTAAGGGGTGTAAGATTATTAATTGGGATTATGACACGTGTGTATAAAAAAATGTTTTGTGTGGCATATATGTTAATTTTTTATTTATGGGATGTGGGGAGGAGTGTTAATCAGGGTTTGACAATATTATTGAAGGTGATTAGCCTAATTAATATGGCTGGAAAAAATTAGGGAGTGGGATAATTGAGGGTTAGGATTATTTAAATAATGTTCTATTTAATTAATCCTAGGTCTAGGGTCATGTAGGTTAGGCTAGGTAATTAAATAATTGATATTTAATTAACTAGGGTAGGGATAGGTTGATTAGTAGGTTGAATTAATTAAATAAACAAAATTTATTTAATTAATCATGTTTAGTGAAAGGGGTGAATTAATCAAATAAATATTTGTACATTTATTTAATTAATTAGGTTAACGTTAGTGAAGGGGGAACTAATGCATTAATTTAATTAATTCAATCTAGAGGGGAAAATGATGAGGATTCAGGTGTTGGGATGAATAATTAATTAAATAAGAATTTAATTAATTAATTGGAAGGATGATTGGTGATGTTAGTGATGTCGGAGGTTTGTTAAGTGGTGAAGACATTTTTAGGTGTCTACAAGACCCATCTCTCTCCATATGGCCTCAACCATGTAGCTACAACATAAAAGGGGTGCTAGTTGTTTACTTAGTGATGATCATCTTGAATATCATTGTCAAGACATTACCTAGATGATCAACCAATCTTGAGGGAGTATGAAAATGTCTTTGTCACACCCCATTCTTAGACAAACATACTTATCATTTTATTTCAAGCAGACATATAGTTAGCCAGTGAAATTATTATGAAGAAAGTAATGTTGTGTTATAATAGAGAATGCATTTGATTCATATTAGTTTATATGCAAAGAATAAATGTTTGTGACGTAAATATTGTATACACCTAAAAATGACATGACTCTGTCTAAATAAATATTTCTAATATTTATTTCATTCTAATTTCTCTATCAATAAATAAATAAATCAAGTTATTTATTTGATTCACATTCCTCCACAAAATTAAATAAAATCATTTATTTAATTAAATCCTTCATATTTCTCCAAATTAAATAAATTCATTTATTTAATTAAAATCCTCCAAGTTCTTCTAAATTAAATAATACCAAATTATTTAATTAATTATTCCAAAATTCCTCTAAATTAAATAATATCAAATTATTTAATTACCTCTTCTAAATTCTAAAGTCATTCTAAATTAAATAATGTCTAATTATTTAATTAGTTCTTCTAAACTTAACATCCTCTATATTTAAATAAATCAAAACATTTATTTAAATTATTCCTTTTCCTCCAAAAATGGATTAACACCAAAATTAATCCATGCAAATCCATATGCACACTTAATTAAATATTTTAATATTTAATTGGTTGTTCCCTCACCCACATGTCCTATTTCTCCTCTAGTCAAAATTTGTTAACCCATCAATCAAAACAATTAACTGATTAGTCTTTTGAGTTCACTGATCAATCAAATCAGTCAACTCCCCAATCTATTCTGTTAACTGGACAATCTATTCAATTAACTCTTCAATCTATTTTGGTTAACTCTCCTGTTGCATGAAGGAGCATGACACTTGTCCTCTTCCTATTCATGCACATCTTCTCAAGTTTCCTCAACTGTTGATCTTCTTATTCATCCTACACCATTGATCTTCTTTTTCACAAGTCTATAAGTACAACTCCTATTCCTCCATTTCAATCATCCAAGCTTTTAGTAAACTTACTTTGCAAGAATCACAGCACGCCTTTGGCACACAACACCATTCCATAGCTTGTGATCATTTTTATTGTATTGAAGATCCTCTTCATTACAAGAACTATTACAATGGTTTATCTATTGTCATCTTGAAGAAAAAAGCAAGGAACTACACTTTTTGATGGCTTCATTCACACGAAAGATCAATTTGAGATTAGGCGACCAATGGAAGCTGTGAAGTAATATGGTTTGCAAGGTGTTTTCTTTGTGTTTGAATCTTGATTATTGCAATTTCTATTCAGTTATTGGGTTATTATTGATTATTGATATATTATCCACATTTTCCCGTAACATTTCTGGTGCCCACTGTGGGGCCTTGCCCCAATTTAACCCCAAAACTGAGTTTTTGTGCATTAGGTTCCATACACATGAAGTTTATATGCATCTATTCATTAGTAACATGCATTTGTTCTCTAAAACCATGCATCTATCCAATCTATGCATTTGTTCATTCTTTCGGCACATTTACTCACTGTTTCAACACATCTGTCTAATCTGCACATTTGTTCATTCTTTTTGTGCATTTGTTCATTCTTTCAACGCATTTGTTTTTGCGCATTTGTTCATTCTTTGTGAGTATTTGTTCATTCTTTCAATGCATCTATTTCTGTGCATATGTGCTTTGTTTCTGTGCATTTGTGCTCTGTTTCTATGCATATATTCTCTGTAATTGCACATTTGTTCTAACAGGGTTCTTGAGATGTTTCTTGTGATTTTTCTAATGCTAACATCTCTCACAGGAATATTCTTAGATCTAATTTGTAGATTAGGGGCTAGTTAGACATTTAGCTGCATTGTTAACTCATATCATAGATCTAATTAGCAAGGAAAGTAATTGGATTGTTCATGCAAATCTTATCTAGATCTAAATAGGAAGGCTGTAATTGGAACTTGTTGCATCAACAAATCAAACATAGTCCCAACTAAAAGGATCTAAAATCGAACCATTACTTTCTATTTGCTTCTTTCAAAGTTAACAAATCTTGTGTGTGCCCAAATAGCATAACTCATTTAGTTTTTTTCTTTTAAATAGGATTAAAGAACCATTGTTCTCTGTGTTTTCAGAATGATAGTAGGCCTATATGCTCTCCCCTTTCTTGGGTGACTAGAATGCAAAACCTATCATTTTGCATGTCTAACCTTTAGAGAGGCCTGCCCTTGGATATCCTTTCGTCCAAATGGGAACAACCTTAAGTGGTAACAAGATAAAGCCAAGCTCTGCCTAGCCACTGTAAATAAATTATGCTTGAGGTGAAAGCTTCATGCAACAAGTGCTGATTAGTTATACCGACAACCAACCTCCCCCAAAACCCTCCAAGGTGCAACCCTTGAAAGTTGGGAGACTCCATAACGGACAGTAGCGCTGCCACACATATAACCACTCGAACAGTTGCCCTTACTACTTATTCATTATTTTAGAGGCCAAAGTCCCCTATAAACCTGTGCTGGAAAGAGCAATTATCATCTTCCTAAGACGACTCACGTACTTACAATTAAATAGTAGAGATAACAGGGAAATCCTAAGGTTTGGGAGCCTTAGGAACTTAGAACTTGGTGTACCAGAGAAGTTTGTGCACTTGTAAGGAGGAGCCCATGTCCCAAGTTCCTAAGTTATCTGCTTTGAATAGCATAGCTGGTGTAAAACCCAAGTGAGAATTTGGTTTATATTGCCCCTACCATCCTAGGATTTGTACTTATTTTTGTCAAAAAAGTCAAAATCTAAAAAAAAATCATAAATCATAAAAATATTCTTTGTGTGTGCTTGTCTTTCTTGCCATAGTTGAAAAATCAAATCAAAGATAGACCAACATTCAAGCAAAGAAAAACCAAAAACATTGAAAAACGTGCTTTCCCAAGTCAAAAATCAGTCAAAACTAGGAAAAAATACCAAAGCTATGCATTCTCTCAATCTTGCTACTCATTTACTCTATCCTGTGGTGCATCTACTCCATCCTGCTGCGCATCTGCTCCATCCTGCTGCGCATCTATTTTCTGGTGTATTTTTAGAACTATTCTGCTGCGCATTTGGTCCATTCTGCTACGTATCTAGTCCATTCTGCTGTGCATCTGCTCCATCCTACTACGCATCTACTCCATCTTGTTGCACATATACACTTTGTTCCTACACATTTGTTTCTACACATCTGTCACAGTGGGCTATTCGGTACATTTGCTGAGAAAAGCACCTCTTTTTGAGCACCCATTTCAATCTTGTATCAGTTTCTGAGGATATGACAAATCAGTTAGCACTTACCCAACAAATCCAAGCCATACAACAACAAGTGGTGATCTTACAAATTGGATCTTCCACAAAATGATATTCGCTAGAGGGCATATTTCCTTGTCCATTTGATAAAAGCTTGGCTAAGATACCTTTCTCTTCTAGTTTTGATGTGCTCAAGTTTGACAAATAGGGAAAAGGATGATCCATGTGAACCAAATCCCTCCCAACATGAGCATGCTAGTACTAGCCATGCCTCACACCAAGATTATACATCCTTAACCCATCTTAATGATACTATTGACAAGGGAAACACCACCTTAAGTTTGAAATCATATACCACTCCATCTACTAGTCCTCCTTCACCCTCCCCTAGAATACATATCCCAAAGCATACTAGTTCTACACCAACACCGCCATCAAGTTCCCCAAGCTCTAATCTGTCAACCAAAGAGTCCTTAAATGATTTTCTTGAAAGACTCTTTGTAAAATCTAAAAGCAAAAGAAAAGCTATGGAGAAATCCAAATCTGCTCATCCAATTTCATCCACATCTAACACAAGCAACCCTCACCATAAGCCTATACCTTCTACCATTATTCTCCATCCATTGTATTGTCCATCTACCCATGCACTCATGAAGGATGTGATCCAATGGCTACTAGCAAGGAATCAACTATGCCCATGTCATAAAACACCTATCCAAGAGCCTATCAAAGAGCCTTCAAACATGTCCATTGCACCAACCTCATCATGTAATCTGCAACCCCTCGAGCTTATTGAAGAACCTCCTATCAGGGACCAAAGTCAAGATCCATCGTACCTTCATGTTGTTGACCAAGAGCCTATCCAAGAGTCTTCTACCTCCACTTCAATTCAAGAAAATCAAGAGTTGTGTCAAGAGTATACTTTAGAGCGTATGAAAACATCAACCCTTTATCTAAATCAAGATCAAAGCACCTCCATCCAACCCATCCATAACATTTATCTTTGCTATGATCAAGATATTACATATGAAGAAGCTATCCATGAGCAACTTGATCCTATATATGATCAAGATCTTATCTATGATCATGATCCCATCTATGATCAAGGTCCTATCTATGATCAAGCAAACCATGATGATCCTCTTATCCAACTTTATGCATTCCATAGTCATGAGCTTATTACCCCATCTATCCATAACCCCATAACCATCTATGAGAAGAAACCTCCATTACTCCTAGCCATCCTCCACATAGTCCTATCCATGATCCAACAACACACACTTTCCTTGATGAGACACTTGCCTCCCAAGTGCACATAGATGATCAAACCAATAACTTGGATCTTAGTGAGCATACCAATAATCAAGATCATAATGATCCTCCACCATCCATTATCGACCATGTTGGAGATTCACCATCATGTCCCCTTGGTCTCACTACCTTCATCCATGAATGTTCTTCCTTAGGAGAGCAACAACCATTGTCTACCACTTCACCTTCCCCATCAAATAATAAGCTCACTGCTAGTGTCCAAAGCACCCATAATCCCATTGTCCACCGTATACTCCAACATATGAACTATCAAGGTAAAGGCTTAAGCCTTCATGAACAAGGTATTTTGGAGCCTATCCATGTCAAAGTCCTCCACCCTCTTATGGCATTAGTTATACTCCCCAAGAAAAGCAATCTCATGATGTTGGTACTTCCTCCATGCCTGCAAAATCCACCCATTCCCATCGCACATCCTATCATATCCCCAAAACATATGTCACCATTCCACCTCCCTTATCATATACATCACAAAAGAATGTGACCATACACCTTCCACCATCCAATCTCCCTCTGCTACATCCTACTCCTAACATCCCTCCATCCATAAATCCTCAAAAAATCCCAATCATGGCCAACAAACGTACATGTCTAAAAAAAGAGCTTCCACCAACCCCACTTCCACCATCCCAAGGAAATTCAACAACAAAAATTTGGATGCCTCTACCTATAAAGTCAAAAATCCTAAAGGTCCTCATGCCTTCAAATACAAAAGCCAAGAATCAAAGAAAAACCCATCTCAAAAGTTGCATACACCCACACACCTCAAAGCAAAACTGAAATAGGTGTGGGTCCCCAAGCAACAAGTAATTACCTCAGAAGCTACACAAAAGCTACATATACCCAAGCCCATACCTTCGCAGGTAAAGTCTATAAGAAAAATGGTTTGGGTACCTAAGCAAAAAGCCATCAAGTTAAATGAGGCATCCCAACCATCCACTTTCTCCTTTTTCATCAAAAGATCCCATTCCATCCAAAAGTATCCAATTCTTCCATCCCACATGACAAGCAAAAATCAGAAAAATACTAAGTCTATGTGGGTCCCTAGATGCCTAAGTCACCCATCCACCAAGTAAAAATCTCCATTACTTCCTACCCCACCTTCCCATCATAAGCTTCAATGTTTATCACAGTATGTGCAACCGTTAGTCATGGTTTCCTTTCATCCCGTGACACCTCCATATACGTCCATCTCCCCTTCCTTCCACTATTATTCTACATATCTTCCCCATCCTATTCTTATGGTCCATGCTTTTGCATAAGCCTTTCCTCCATCCTTGCATAAGTCTTACATAATCCACATCATAATCCACTAACTCACCTTCCATAATCCGCTATCTACCTTCTCCATCTCACTTTCATGCAATCCCATACCAACATCTATGAGAACACTTGACATAGTCCATGCAACAACATCCATCTAGCAGGACTATTGCCTTTCATGGCACTAGACAATTGAGTCCCTGTTGTCCATATTCCACCTATCCTATCTAAATATTCAAAAAAAAAGAAAAAAAAAGAAAAAAAAAGTAAAGAAAAATCCTTTCGTCCAATGGTGAAAACCTAGTAAACAACGCCTTGGATAAGTACCATGATGAAAACCTAGCAAACAGGTGTCATGTGCAGGTTGATCTTCCATGTAATTTACCCTTGGGAGCACATTATCTCATTGACCCTATCATTTTCCATCCTATCCTACCATACCCTCCTATCATCTGTATCCGGCATATACCTATGATATTGAGTCCATTCATTCTCCATTCCTCTTTTGATCTTGATAAAGGTATGGGGAAAAATGTTGAAACATGCTTTGGAAAAACTCTTGATATACCTTGTGTTTTTCAAAACAATCCAATCCTCTCATCCTCCTTCATCATAAACTTTGTCATGTCAAATCCTGAGTTATTCCCATGTGACATAGTCCTTGGAGATCACATCCTTGTTTCCTTCTACCTATCCATCCATTATCCATTATCACCCATCCATTTACCTATTTGGGGTGTTCCCTTGTCATTAGTATCTAGCATTTAGTTTGTCCAAATTGCCATCCAAACCTCCCACAAAGATCAAAAAATTAGCAAAATCCAGAAAATCCCAAAAACATCAAGTCATCTGCAACCCCATCATTAGTACCTTTTGCCAAACTACGTCACCTCTAAGCTATTACGTAGGCAAGGCCATCCTTGATGTGCCCCCGAGGCTCCTTTTCCATCCATCCCATTCGTATCTGCACCGTTTCCCTTCACCTAGGTCTTAGGTCCACATAGTTCACCTTGAAATACGTTGCCTCTACATCGTCATGTAGGCAAGGCCATTTATAAATGAGACCCCAAGGCACTAGGTTAGTCCCTTAGGGCCCATCTCTTCGTGTCTATTGTCCATTCTTCCATAATAAATCAATCCTTTACCTGAGTGGGGGCAAGTCCTTGACCTGGTTATGGAGTTGGATTCTTCAGTGCCGCATGTTACAATGAGGACACCAATAAGGATTATGATACCTTTCACCAAGACACACATGCACAACAAAGCATGCTTCCAAACAAAAATTTTGACGCAAGACATCAACCTATCCAAAGCAAAGAAAACAAGTTCCTAAACACTGAAAAAAATGATTTTAACTAAATTATGGCAAGAAGACACATTTAATGCAAGAATGTTTTGTGTTTGTGAGTAGGTTAAGTTACAGAGTCTTGATTTTTGTTATTATGTCTTTCTATGCTACTTGAGGATGTCAACAAAACTAGAGAAGCTATGATGGGGACATAATCATTTTCTTTGTCTGCTGTTTGTGGATCAATCTTTAGTAATGTGATGACTTTTGTCTAATGACATGATCAATAAAAGATCATCGAGGACTCTAGAGGTCTAAACATGAAAAGGGGCAATCCTTGTATTAGCTTGCTATATCAAAATCCATGTAAGGGATACTTAGGTCATCTCAGTTCAATTATACCTAGATGCTTGTATTTTATTAAAATATTTCAAAAGAGAAAAGAAACAAAAAAAGAGCCCAATGATGAAACAAAGCACTTCAAAATACTTGTAATATCAAGATGACAGAATCCGCATCCGTATTCATATCCATTTGCATTCCGTGTACCATCCATAAATAAAGATTCCAATCCATGTGCCAAATGTTTGTCAATAAAAGCTTGTGATTCCTTCATTCGCGTCTCTTCTATCAATCAAATTTCTATCTATTATTGTATATTTCATCCTTATCTAATCAAATCAAGCAATGATCCAAATGCAAGTCACCCTTAATCCATACCAATCAAGTAAAGTCAATCTTGTCAAATTATCCAATCACAATCAGTGGTCTTGATCTTATTCTTGTCGTAAACCAACTCAGTGAATCATAATTATTAGTGGGATGTATCTTTCCTGTATCTTTGTGTTGGTCTAGGGATATATCTTTCCCCACAATGACAATACTAGCTTTGGGATATATCTTTCCCGTATCTTTGTGTTGATCTAGGGATATATCGTTCCCCGCAATGAAAAACACTATCCTCAATCAATCAATTAATCATTGGTTTACAGCTTGGCAGAGGCAGTACCTTGTTTGTTCTTGTGTCATTTGTACATGCTTGCTTGCTTGTGTGTGTTATCATTTTATCATGCATAGCATATCATTTCGGCTCTTTCTTCACCCTAACCTAACTGTTAAACCTTCTTCATCGTGAGATTGTCTGTCTCATGCCCCTGAACCATTTCTTTCCATCAAATCTCCCAAGGGGGCATCCTGTCGTCGTAACCTATATCAGGGGCAAACTGGGGCATGCATCATTATTAGAAAGTATCTATTCTTTGAAGCAACATGATAAAACACATTGCATCAAAGAGAGGCAAAATGTATACACCTAAAATGACACAACTCTGTCTAAATAAATATTTCTAATATTTATTTCATTCTAAGTCCTCTATCAATAAATAAATAAATCAATTTATTTATTTGATTCACATTCCTCCACAAAATTAAATAAAATCATTTATTTAATTAAATCCTTCATATTCCTCCAAATTAAATAAATTCATTTATTTAATTAAAATCCTCCAAGTTCTTCTAAATTAAATAATACCAAATTATTTAATTAATTCTTCCAAAATTCCTCTAAATTAAATAATATCAAATTATTTAATTACATCTTCTAAATTCTAAAGTCATTCTAAATTAAATAATGTCCAATTATTTAATTAGTTCTTCTAAACTTAACATTCTTTATATTTAAATAAATCAAAACATTTATTTAAATTATTCTTTTTCCTCCAAAAATGGATTAACACCAAAATTAATCCATGCAAATCCATATGCACACTTAATTAAATATTTTAATAATTAATTGGTTGTTCCCTCACCCACATGTCCTATTTCTCCTCTAGTCAAAATTAGTTAACATATCAATCAAAATAGTTAACTGATTAGTCTTTTGAGTTCACTGATCAATCAAATCAGTCAACTCCCCAATCTATTTTGTTAACTGGACAATTTATTCAGTTAACTCTTCAATCTATTTTTGTTAACTCCCCTATTGCATGAAGGAGCATGACACTTGTCCACTTCCTATTCGCGCACATCTTCTCAAGTTTCCTCAACAGTTGATCTTCTTATTCATTCTACACCGTTGATCTTCTTTCTCACAAGCCTATAAGTACAACCCCTATTCCTCCATTTCAATCATCCAAGCTTTTAGTAAACTTACTCTGTAGGAATCACAACACGCCTTTGGCACCCAACACCATTCCATAGCTTGCAATCACCATTTTTATTGTATTGAAGATCCTCTTCATTACAAGAACTATCACAACCATTTCTCTATTGTCATCTTGAAGAAAAAAGCAAGGAAGTGCACTTTCTGAAGGCTTCATTCACACAAAAGATCAATTTGAGATTAGGCAACCAATGGAAGCCGCAAAGTAGTAAGGTTTGCAAGGTGTTTTCTTTGTGTTTGAATCTTGATTATTGCAATTTCTATTGAGTTATTGGGTTCTTATTGATTATTGATATATTATCCACATTTTCCCATAACAAATATTATGCACATGATTAAATGATGAAATGGACTAACTACCATTGTGTGATTGAGGTGGATCCAGGAATAGTGTTTTACTCTCCAAGATGAGGAGAGAGAGCATCACCAGGGAGAGGGTGATAGATTGTGAGTAAACAATGATTAATGTTCAGTCTGAGAATCACACACACTTAGTAGTTGCTATGTGTTGGTATACCTTTTTGGTTTTCATATTCTTTTTCTTCTTAGTTATTGAGTCATCGACCAAGTCGAGAGCCCTATTGTGTAAGTCTATTCGATGGGGTATGTCATTGATATCTTTTCATCAAATGCATATCTAAGCACTTAGAATGCATTATCAATATCTATGATTAGTTAAATCATGGTTAAACTCCTTTTTTATTTAAAAACCTAGTCTAAACTTATAGTTTATTTTATTTGACAGCTATGATAGAATGCCTTTTTCATATAGATATAAAGGATAATGCTATTAGTAAATAAGAGAGGCCACTCTCCCATTGTGCTCATCCTAGATTCTATGACTAGTGGGAGGAGCAGTAGCTTCTCAAGCCTATAATGAAGGCATGCCCAGGAAGAGGCTGTAGACAATTGGGAAATAAAGAGATTTCTTAAGTTCAAACTTAGCATGATTTTCAAGGGAAAAAACAATAAGAAAACAAGAATAAGAAAATATAGGAGAAGGTAAAAGGAATATATACTTTAGAGAGTGCAAGAAGAGAAAAGGGAGGACAAAGAGCAATAATTGTTTGTCTACGTGATTGTGGAACAATATCTTTAGGTGGAGGTAAGTGTAAGTCATTATTTTGGGTGTGTTTATGCTTATAGCATTCATAGAGAATTGTTATGGAGTAAAAAGTGTCCACTTATCTTTTTACCTCCTTGTTTAGCTCCTAGGTCTTTGTGATTACATTATACATTCTAAATGTTTATCCCGATGCAAAATTGCCTGACACCAATGTAAAATTGGAATAAGGGGCCCTTCACTTATCTTATCTTAGACCTAAAAGGAGCTAAAAGACTTGGGTACCACCACCCAAGTCCCTCCTAATTGGTTGGGGCAAAATTAAGTTTATGTCAGCCTGAGACCTTTCAAAAGGTTTCTCCATGTCGGCTCTTTTGGTTTAATTTCATGATTATGAGTGGGAAAGCATATATAAGTGTGTTTTTGAGTTCATTTGTAACTAATATAGAGATAGCTAACTTGAGATATTGAAGAAAAGAAAGCAAGAGAATTCATTGTGATTCTAGAGTAGATTTGTGTGTTATTATTGTGTGTTTTTTGCAGGCATGAAGCTATCATCTATCCACCTTAGGAGTTGAAAGATCTTCATCATTCTAAGGGATCTTCACATAGGTGATATCATTGTTGTTTATCATCATTTGAATCATCATTATTATCTTTGTGTTTTAGCCTCTGCCCCCACGAGGGCACGCACTCTCTATCAAACAATAGTGTTGGGAAGCTTGAATGCTATCCTAGGATTTGACCGAGGCAAGTCCCTAAACACCATAACCCCCAAATCCTCTCTTGTCATCTTGTGTGCAGGTTATAGGAGTGAGATCCAAAGAATGTGAAGATACAGGAAGATAGAGTGAAGATCAGGGTTTCAAGATCTAACAACATTCATAGAATATTCCTCCCTCCAAGACTTGGGTGGTGGAGCCCTAGTCTTTCTACCCTTATTGACTTTAGATTTGGCATTAGGGTAGCATCTATAACATCTTTCCAATTTACAGTTTCTACAGGTTCCATCAATCAGGACTTGGGCAGTCCTGAATTAGTCCTTCAACATCTCTTCTTTCAGGAGAGGGTAAATGCATAGAGTTGTGGGACCAAAAAGTCACCACTTGGCTTTTTGGTCCCATGCAAGGCAAAATATGAGCACGTTATAACGTGCTTGCCTTTTTCAAAAACAAAACTTAAAATAAAAACCCAAATTACAACAGGTCGTGACTCATTTCCTCCTTTTGGCAAGTAAAAAATAGGTTTTAGAGCGCGAGCACATTAGGAGGAATCAAGCAATTTCTAAGTGTAATCAATATTTTCACCATGCCACCTGACCAATCCCGCTCTTGAGGATGTTGTGAATGAAATGTAGAGGGTGTAGTAGCCGAAGAAGGTAGGGTTTGATTGATTTTTGTGAATTTGAAAAGAAATTTTTACTTCAGCAATGTTTGATTGGTTTTTTATGTTGAATTTACAGTCAATGAGGTACTACAGAACACTACTCCAATAGAGGAGTTGAAAACAACCCCCAAAACCCTCAAGACCCTCAAAACCCTCAAAACCCTTAAAACCCCCCACCTTCACATCATCACCATGAAAGAGACACAAATGAAAACTATTTAGGACAAATTTAAGAAATTAAAAAAACATCTTGAAACCCTAATTGAAACGTTAAATAGTCCAAGTGCAAGCACCGATCATAGGACAGCCCTTGCCAAGTCATTAGAGGTGATTGTTTCTCACATTGAATAGGTGACAAACCAAATCACTGAATGTAATGACTATAGTGAGAGGTGTCTGCAATACTATGATGACAAATTATCTTAAAAACAAGTGAAGGACAAAAAAAATACAAAATTTACATTATGTTCACATCTTATCAATCCTAAAACTGGCCAAACACTAGAAGAGACTTGCAAACGCTTCCCAATTCATTGGTGTATGAACCAAGATATATCCCAAAACTTTTGGGATAGATGGTACATGGTCTTTGATGAGCATCCTTGTAATAACAATGAGGTGCTAAAATATTTCTTGAGGAAACTCCATTGTGAGTTCATCCTCAAGGAGATTCCTAATTACTTTGACATTAGAGAGTTCCAGGGCAGAGGTGGTGGCTCTGTCCATGATAGAGAGGGGGCACAATTGGACCAGAACCTCATACCTAGACCCCACATGAGGCTAGTACATGTCTCACTACCTTCGACTTTGAAGGAGAGTGTTGAGTTGGAGACACTACATTCATTGAGTTCTCTCACCTAGTCTCTAGCATGACACAACAATGATCTCACCCAGGTCGATGAAGGTGAGAGAAACAAGTGTTATTTGTCCCCACATCTTTGTAGTTCATGTGAAAACTTGTGCAATTATGCGATGCAGGACTCTCGATAGGATGCTACGATGCAGGGGCAACAACTAGTGATGAACACATCCATATGGGATGATATTGTTCTCACAGATGATGTCTTATAGTGTACGTTTGGTATTGACTCCCAGGTAATTTTTACAAGGTTCATCTTGATTTAATATAATTGTACTTGAAATTTGTAATTAATTTTATATGACTATTTATATTATAAGTCAAAATTAATGTATGTAATTGTCTGCACTATGGAATTCTAGGGTAAGAGTCTTCATCCAGCATCTGTTAGCCACCCAGTGGTAGGTTATGAGAGGAGGTCAAGTCAACAGGTATGCAATTTATGACATGATCATAAATATAATACATATATAAATGATAATCTTATTTAGTGACAATTTGATAATTTCAACAGGGAGCTTCACTAGCACCTCCACAATTTCCTTGGTCCCGTAGATGTAAAACCACTTTTACGGAGGTAAATTTAACCATTTGTAATCATTATGCATTTAAATAAAGTTATGTATCTATTTTAGTCAAATAACCTTGAACTGTATTTTCAAACTTTGAATATGGAGATTCCTCCTCATCTTCATCAATCAGCAGAGGTAGGCATTGCTGCAACTGTGTTGTCTACAAATCCTTTGATCGAGGTATAAGCCAATAACATGTAAATGTCATTTTGTATTTCTTGTTTTATCTCATGTCATTTAATGTACAAAAATGATACTTATGTTTAGTCAATTTTGCTCCTTGATGCTTCTCACAGGAGGTCACAACTCCAACCCGTCCAGCTACAGACAAAGAGAGAGAAAAGATGATCAAGAGGGATCATCAGCTAGCAGTAAGTGATCGATTACATATGCGATGTTATATATTTCATGTTTTCTATATTAATGTGCATATTGTTTGATTGTATTAATAGGTGGAGTTACAAAAATCTCTGTCAAGGAGGTCTAGTCGATAGGAGAGAGAGGATGAGTCATTGATTGACTCTCCATCTTCACAGCCAAGAAAAGGCCACTAATTATTTGATAGAAGTTCATAGGAAACTAGATTTTGGGACATTTTTTTGTATGCCTAGATGGCTTTGTATACATACTTTTATATGTTACTGATGTATATCTTTGTATATGCTTGTATGGCTTTGTTTGTACATGCCTATATGGCTTTATATATAGACTAGATGTTATGTTCATGACATTATGTATATGATAGTTTACATTAAATATTTAATATGATGATCAATTATCGTTATAGGAATATGGTTTTAAACATGCCAATTGCATTTACTTGAAAGTTTATAAATCCTTTTCAAATAATCCATTTTGTACATATCTTGCAATCATTGTATTCCATGAGACTATGCATTTCTTTGAGGCATCATGTCAAATAGTTCACGTGCCTTGCATATGCTTAAACACTTTGCATACATGTCTACAAGGGTAGCTGCAAATACAACATGTGACAAAATTCCTATATCCTTTATGCTTTGATGGTTGTCTTTACCCTGTTATGAAGATCCCATTTTGGCATAGGCAAGGAGGATGGTGGATAATGTTGTGGAATTTGGATTTATGTCCACCAATTACATTTTCTTGAAAGTTTGTTTTGAGCATTTTCTTGAAAGTTTCTAAAGCCCTTTTGAAAAAATCCATTTTGTGCATATCTTGCAATCATTGCATTCCATGAGACAACATTTCTTTGATGCATCATATCAAATAGTTAATGTGCCTTGTCCATTCTTCCACACTTTGCATACATGTATCCTAGGGTAGCTGGAACTACAACATTTGTCAAAATTCCCATATATTTTATGCTTTGATGGATGTCCATATCCTATTTCGAAGATCCCATATGGGCATAGACAAGGAGGATGTTGGCTAAGGTTGTGGAATTTGGCTTTACACTCGCCAATTTCATTTCCTTGAAAGTTTCTAAATCCTTTTCAAAAAATCTACTTTGTGCATATCCTGCAATCATTGTATTCCATGAGATGACATCACTTTGAGGTGTTCTACCGAACAGTTTATGTGCCTTGTCTATGCTTCCACATTTTGTATTTATGTCTCTGAGGGCAGTTGCAACTACAACATATGACAAAATTCCTATATCCTTCATTCTTTGATGAATGTCCATACCTTGTTCCAAAGATCTCATTTTTGTTTAGGTAGGAAGAGTGTTGGAAAAGGTTGAGGAATTTGTCTTTACACCCACCAATTGCATTTGCTTGAAAGTTTCTAAATCCTTTTCAAAAAATCCATTTTGTGCATATCCTACAATCATTGCATTCCATGAGATGGCATCTCTTTGAGGTGTTCTATCGAATAGTTTATATGCCTTGTCTATGCTTCCACATTTTAAATTCATGTATCTGAGTGTAGTTACAACTACAACATATGAAAAAATTCCTATATCCTTTATGATTTGATGGATGTCCATACCCTGTTCCTAAGATCTCATTTTGGCATAGGTAGGGAAGGTGCTAGCAAAGGTTGAGGAATTTGGCTTTACACCTACTAATTGCATTTTCTTGAAAATTTCTAAAGCCTTTTCAACAAATCCATTTTGTGCATATCTTGTAATCATTGCATTCCATTTTATGCACATTCATTGATCTAAGTGTTTCTATATTACCTTTTGTGATTCACTATCACTATGTTTCCAATTTGATCAATGGTTATAGGTTTGAAACTTGGTTGAGTAACTGATTGTATTTGATAATTTTGTTATGGTTAAGTTCTTTATTTGTTTATTTTTTACTTCAATTCTTGATTGTCTCAATGTAATCGTTATAAAATTTGGATTCACCTTGATGCTTCATTAATTTTTTTATGTTAAGGTTTAAGGAATATGACATGTTTTGAGCTCCTACACATGTGACATTATAATGATTATTTCTTAGCTAGCTATCTTATCTCTGAAATTAAATTTATGCTATGTCATCGACATCTACTTAGGGGAGCAACCTATCCTAAGTCTAGGGTTTCTAGATTATTTGAGTTAAAACCTATGTTAAGCCTATACAGAGGAATATTCAGGGCATCTAGACATAGTTTTTTACTAGTTTAAGCAATAGAAGCATAATATGTTAACAATGAGTATGTCTTTAGCAAGGGGTCCCTCTCATATGCATGATCTATGGTTTGGTCATGGTACAACGCACTATATCCTTAGGGTCTCAATTAGTTGACTCTATGATTTGTCCTTTGACGGTGTTGCATTTTTCATAAGAATCTAATCCTTTTATTTGGTTTTGTGGCTTGGGTGAAAGATGGAGTATTGAGGAGAAGGAATCTAATATTTGATGGTCAATAGACCATTCATCAAATCTTGATGGAATTCCCCTCTATAGTTTTTGTTAAGGATGCTAATAATGGGCATCAAGGGATTGGAATTAAAGAAGTTGGGATGTTATTAATGTTCATGTCACCTATGATTGTCTTATATCTGCATTATTGTGCCCCTTATAACTCTTCATTCAAGATTTATAAAGACACATATACCATCCATATAATACTACCCAAACAATGACAATACTGTAGCATATTTTGTGCTCTGATTTTCATTAGGGTGAAGATGAAATCAATTTTTCTTCATAAGTTAACGATACTATGGTGAAATACCGTGAATTAGTCTTAGGGAGAAAAGGGGGTAGTGGTTACCCTACAAATCCTCACATGCCATAACCATGTTATGAAACTTTTCACTCTCACTATGTCATGGTTAGTGATCATGTTATGAAAGAAGGAAGTGGTATGTAGATTACTATTAGCATGAGGAAACCATACAAGAGTCTTTATATCAATCTTAATGCTACATGATTGTCATAGGTGATAGATAAAAGGATGAACTATTATGAGGAGTTGCATGGGACTTGTTGGTTTGCAAATCTACATATCACAAATCTGCATATTACCATACCCTAAAAGGATGCCAAACTTTATGATCAGGTCCAATAACTAATTTGGCCAACTGACAGAATCAACCAAAAATGGTTGGAATTCTCTACACTTCAGGCTCTGCTATGCCTAGGTGGGTATACATTATTCACCATTTAATTATTGATACTACTAGATTTATTGGTGATTAATTAGCAGATTATAACCCTCATACAATTCTTTTTATAATCTATTCCACACTGGCATGAGGTCTGAAATAGATTCTATAGTACATATTGTTTTTCTACTCCTATTTTTACTTCTACAGTAGAAAATTAAAATGTATAAATAAGGTTTTGTCAGATATTGTTTTTAGAATAGATATGATCAATTCCTTCTACTTATTGGGCAATGGAGTCAATATGTGAATGATATGTGTCCTCCTTTTGGCTAAAATGTGAATTGTTTTGCACTTGAGATGTTTATAACTTGTATAAACATGCAATATTATAGTTACCAGGATCTTCTTATCGATCCCAATGATGCTTCCCAAGTTACTATGATTCACTTAAAAGAATTTAATCCTTGCTTGAAGGAACCAGTTAAATTAACCACACAAAAACAACAAATGTGTCTTGATAAATCAAATATATGCTTGATACATTGATTTAAATAACCAAGAAACATTGAACTGGAGACAACAAGATAACATTCATCCATTAACTTCAACAAACAATTGAAACCAAAATTTTGGTCACCAAATTATATCTTCTTTTCCATTGATTTTCTTTAACAAAAGATTTTACAATGTATGCTTCTTGAAAATCCCATTCCCTTGATTTCTTCTACTTTTCTGCTATCTACTACTTATTCTAATCTCTATTCTTCTATTTTCTTTGGTGCTGATTTCCTTCTTATATAAAATTAAGGAAGCATACAAGCTATAGACTGTTATATCTCAAATGACACAACTTTTCATTAATGTCATTTGCATAAAATTAAACATAATTAAAAGTTTTTTGAAAACATAAGAAATTCTGAAATCTTCTTCACAAACAGGTATTTTTGGGTCCACCAAGGTTCTCTATCTTTACACCTCTCGTGTAATGAACAGGTTGAAGCAAAAAAGGTGTTCAATATATCTCTCACTGGCATATGTATCAATAGTGGCAATTAGATCTTTCATAGCGAACTCCAAAGAGAACATCCCCTCCAACTGCAAATTTGTATTGTCCACCATCGTCAATTCGTCATTCACCAGGTTGAGAACTTGAGAAAACAACTGAGCCAATTCATATTTCTAGACACTTTGTTCTTTGAGATCACCTGTGTTACTAAAGAAAATAGGAAAAGGGAGATCCAGTGGTTGATCAAATTCACTAAGCCCTTCTGTAAGCATAGTATAGAATCGATTGTGCATATCAACCAGTTCATCACAAGTCTTAAGTACTTGACCATAAATATTTTCTTTAGCTATGAGCTCTTCCCTTTTTCCCCTCATTCTATGTTGTAATCTATCATGTTCTTGGAGGGCAACATAAGTCCTTGTGTAAGTTATCCAAAATCTATCCGTTTTTGCAAGTACATTCTCAAACCTTTTCCTTATCAATTCTAAAACAATCTCAAACTTAATAGACTTCATTTCTTCACCCAATTTATCACATTTCCTTTGAATCCTTTCAACTTTGTGTTTCCAGTATGCATTCTCAGTTATTGCTTCTAATAACCTATCATCACGACCACTTGTGGGTAAAAGATTGGAGAAGATGGCAATTTGTCTTTATACCTAGCTATTTTGATATTCAGGTCAATAGTTTCAGTTGGATCAGTATCTCCCACTCTATGCACAAGAAGATGACCAAAGACTTTGTGTGGATCATCAATAACTATTTGTCTCCTCTCTGGTGGATACAGAGCCCAAATTTGAAGAGTTGCATTATCAGGATTATATCCTGACCTTGTGTAAAATTTATCCATAGCTTCAGTACTTAATTTCAATGTCTTATTTTGACTCTTCCTGAAGCTATCAAATATAATCGCAGAACTTATATCCCAACCTGGGAGGATCATAACAAATGCTTTTTGCAGCAATTCTTGCCCTTTCTCTGGAGTAATATTTTCCATCTCTTTATCCACTTCCTCCTACAACTCCTTCAGTGCTTCTGCTTCTTTCTCAGGAGTAATTTCTTTAATCTTTTCTCTTATCAGTTTCCCTTTAAATTCATAAACAAATGTTCTAAATTCTGGAGAATTAACAAAAGAATCATTAGAAATAAATTTTTGACATGCAAGATGCCTAACATCATCAAAAATCTGATCTAAGGCTTCCATCTTAACTACATTTCTTTCTGGTGGGGGCTCATACTTTTCAATAACAAGCTTAATTACTTGTATACATTCAACTTCATCTTCCATTTCTTCTTCACTTGCCATAGATGTATCAATAGAGAAACTAACATCTAGGGTGGACTGTGGAGATGTATGATAGATTGGAACTACTTTTTCAGCATGCATGCCTATAACATCTTCTACCAAAGGAGGATTTTTTCTTCTTTGGAACATAGAAGGTGGCACATCCCTAGTTAGTTTAGCTTCATGTGAAAGTAATTTATCCAGTCTTTCAAAAGGATCCTTAACCTTAGGGAAAGCACCTGTGTATAATGAATTATTCTTCATTCTCCATGCCTCAACCATCATCACTCTATTGTATACATCTCTTCTCCTGGTTGCATGGTGTTCATCAACATTCCTAATTAGGTCATCATCTATAAAGAACACATGTTGATATCCTTTTAACTTTTGTTTCAATTTGACACTAATGATGAATTGTTCAGGATCAAATCCCTTTCTCTCATTTCCCTTTGGAAAATTATAATGTTCAAATTTGTGGTCAATAAGTTCATATCCTTTATTAGAAACAACATAAAAGTCACCAAAGAAAAGTGTACCAGGCATGATTGACTATTTGTTGTAGCATTTGAGATGCATAAAATCTAAATGAGCCATCTGTCTAGCAATCTCCAAGTATGCTATCCTATTTGGAACTATTTTTGGCAAGAGAAACGAGGTTCCTTCAAAACCATACACCTGGATCTTAGTGCAATCATCATAGGCATACTAGTCTCCCCAATTACAGTCAAATTTCCCTCTTTGATGTTTGTCTTTAGGTTAGAGAAACCTTTGTATTTCTAATGACAAATTATAGTCACAGGGATGACCAAGAAGCTTGTAAAGTGGTTTTACAAAATATTCTTCAAAGTATAAATAATGTGATCTAACACATATGTTGTCCCACATCGCAGTCCACATCTGAATAGGCCTAATGTTTCCATTAGCATCCATATATTTTATCCTCAAATGATTACTCCATATTCCCATGGTTTTCCCTTTATGTAGGATGAGATGCATCAACAATGAATAATGTTTGAAATGGATGCATTCATTGTTGTTCTTGATAGAAGTGAGGCCCTTATTGAGATCAACCACCAAATATTTAGCATATTCAAATAGTCTAGCATCTTGGTTTTGTACATCAGCTGTTAGGACCATTGGAGCTATAGACATTAGTGCAGGAGCATCCAAACCCAAAACTTGACAAACAGAGTAGTAAGTATACTGAAAATATTCCTCAAATAACTCCATAGAGAATGGAGGGGATTCATCATCTTAGAATGTGTTGAGTTGATTCCCTTCAACTCGTGGTCTATGCAAAGGCAACCTCCATCTCTTGTAACTTGTGTCCATGTTGTGATATTCTTCTAAAAGGTCTCTAATTCTGAATTTTAGATTCATGCTTGTGTCCAATTGAAAAACTGCAGAAATATAATTCTTAGTGATAGGAACAAAGGAGGACCTATCTACAAAATAAATCATATGTGTCGATGGGTCATATCTCTTTGCAAGCACTCTAATCAATTCCACATTGACAAATATATTGGGTACTACTAATCTCCCCAAATTTAGTCTCCATGGGTTGGACACAGGCTGGTGCCTATACATTTTCTTGTAATGATATATGAACAGGTCATAACCCCTCATTAGAGTCCATGTGTCACCCAGTTGCTTTTTTTAACTTCTAGTTTCTCAGCTCTGGGGTTCAATTGTATACTTCTCTTAGACCTTGGTCCAGAACCAGGGCATTGATCAATCAAATCCCAGTTTGCATGCCGAGCTTCTATTTTTTGTCTTTTGGTCTTAGGTGTTTTAGATGTGCTATCCATAGTATCAATTTGTGAAATGAACCAAAACCTAATTCTTACTTGCAATTTTTAACTGGTTCAGATACTAGCAAAACCAATTCAAGTTTAGGTACTTACTTGAAATAGTAATTTGTTCTTAGGTTCCTTTGTCACCAACCAGTGCTACACTCCCCGTCACTTTCTTTTCCAGATACTCAAGGATTTTCAAGATCAAATGAAATAAGGATTTGATTTGTAACTCATTTGGCTTTGGTTCATAAATGTTACTTGATGCCAACTTTGCTATCATCAAGGATGTCATTAATGCTTTTCAATATCAACTGTTGATTAATCTATCATTGCCATTAATTGTCTCATTGAAATGTTGCTGTCATTTCAATATGGCGGGGAAGTGTATTCGTTGTATCAAAGGGACCAATATTTAGCTCCGTTGATATTCATCTTTCTCCCCAATGAATTCCTTAAGCTATTTGTACACCTTTTCTATTTTCGTTATATCAAAGAGACATAAAATTACTCACTCCGATATCTAGCAGTCCCTTCAATCTTTGCATAGGAGTATCTTTAAAATTGTCCCGTCGAATTCGCATTGTCACTTCGATGTATCTACGGGCCCACTTTATATTAGATTATATTTTTTCAATCTTGGTTGATATAACATTTTACCCTTGTGTTATTAGATTGGGGGGACTCTTGTAAGTTCTTTCCAATATAGTTTGGTCTCATCAATAAACTATATATTCTTCAATGCAGATCTCTTTATCGAAGGGAGTCTGAAACATGTCTTCCTGATTTGATATAGTCTCTTTGATAATGTCTATGTTCTTTCATGCAAATCATCTCATCGAAGGGACTTTAAAACATTTCCTCCTGATATACTGTAGTCTCTTTGAAGATGCCATTTTCATGTGAACCATTTTATCGGAGGGACTTTAAAGTGACTCCTACCAATATGGTGTAATCTCCTTGATATAGGTTATTTGGTATTAGGACCTGATAACGAGTATGAGATTAATAAGAAGATGACTATGGGAGAACAATGGGATGCTTAAGGTGACAAATTTACATGACAAATAAAAGAATTATAGAAAAATATAATTTGTCGTAGACTCAGGGTTAGGGTTTTTAAGAGATAGGTTTATGCAAATTTTATCAGTTCTAACAGGACTATCTCAAATTTATGAAACTCAATATGTTTAGGACTATGACCTTTGGATCACTGAGGTATTGTATTGTTTGAATCATGAGAGATGGTTGATGAGTGCGTCTCCATAAAATTCATCTAAGGTAAAAGAAATTTAAGCTGGGCACCTTAGTGTTGTCCTATTATAAAATACAAGGAGGAATGTTATGCATTCACAATACCCTAGGTCAATTATATAGATTTTTGCATGTTTTTTGTGCTATAATGATTAAGTTTTGCATGTTTTGTTGTGCTATAATGATTGAGTTTTGTATGTTTTGTTGTTCTATAATGATTGAGTTTTTGCATGTTTCTAATAGATTACCATACTATTCGTTATTCTGCCCTTGAGAAGTCATTCCTAACTTTTGGATTAACATTTAAAAACATCATAAGATAAGATTGAATGAAGAAGAGTTGATGTATGAGTAAGAGGAGATGTTAATAATTTCAAATACTATCATGAAGACTAAAATCTAGTTAACAATCTACTGGGAAAACCATAATGTTAAATATTGTCACTTTTGTGAACTTGCGACTATCATAGGAAATTGGAGCTCTATCAAAACTAGAATAGTGGTATCACTAAAATGTTAGCTATGGTCATAATATTGTCATCACAAAGTGCCAAGTACCTAGTACTCAAATCTAAATGGAGAAGTTATGAGGAGGTTAGGGTATATAAAAATATTAAGTCACACATGTATGAGTAGGTATATACAGAGATACAAGAAATATTTTAGAGGTTGGTAACATGTGTAAGTGCCATTTTGAATAAGCCCTACTTTCTTTGGCCTAAAGAGAACCTATTTTAGTGTGTTTTTGAGAATTCTTGTGTTGGGTGAGTGATTTCTACAAGGGAAGTCTTTAGACATGTTATATATGCCTATTTACTCCTTCCCTATCAATCTCAGGGTTTAAATCTATAATGGTTATAATTTGAATGTAATAATGAACATAAATGAACTCAAGCAACAAGTAAAACAATATAAATTACCTTAAACACACGAACTAACCATACTTGATGAAGCGTACTAAGGTTGCACCCAAACGTCAAGTGGATTGCTCTTTGCTCTTGGCTATGTGGATTTCACTATTAACAAGTGTAACATGATGTCCCAAGGAATGATAATTACAAAATAAGTTTACTAAAATGAGAGATATTGAGAAATGGAGAACGAGGTTCCTTTTATAGACCTGTGAAACAACAGATTAACAGTTGAGAAACACCAGAAAGATCAATGGTTGAGGATGGTTGAGAGATGTGCATGAATGAGAGAAGGACAAGTGTCCTAGCCTTCTCATGAGTCATGGGAGTTGTTGGTGCTCATTTTGACCTGGAGGCTAAGCTTGCTTGTTGGAGGGTTTCTTCTTTCAAACCCTAAGTGTTCTTGTCCATCGCCAAGACTATTGCCTATCGACAAAGGATATTGTGGTTCCGCCGATGGTGTTGGTTTGCCGATGGGGGCTGAGTCATGTGTTCATCGGCGAGACTCAGCGTATCGGCGGGGAGACTTTTGGGTTGGCCGATGGTGTTGGTCACACCGACAGCGGAGTATGGAGTAGCAATCGGCGAGACAGTTGTCGTCGGCAAAGGTTTTTTGGGAGCTGCCGATATGTGGATGTTTGGCCGATGTGATGTTATCGGCGTGGGTACCACCGACGAAGGGATGTTTTAAAGGTTATCGAGGTGACTTATGTTATCGGCGGAGGGGCTTGGTGTTGCTCCAATGGCCTTTCTCTGGCCGATGGGGAAATGTGTTTCTTTTGGTCATCGGTGAGAGTTGGTCTGGAGGGCTATCCCGATGGTCTATGTCTGGCTGACAGAAGGGAGTGTAGTGTTGTATCGGCCAGACTGATGAGGTCGGCGAAGGATTCGTGGGTTGGGCCGATGGTTTGTGTCACGGCGATGGGTTTTGACGAAGGCATGTGTGTCGAGCGCGGCAAAAGCGCTCGACACTTGGTATGCATGTGGCCATATTTTTAAAATACTAAAGTTGTCTCCACGGCACCAATGTGGGATTATTCCCCTGTATGTTTTGAACCTGCGAGGAAGCATTTTGGCGGGAAGTTTCTTTTTTGACTGCAGCGACGGTTTTCAAGCGACCGCGAGTGGTTGAGGCCCTTAATGGTGACTGTAGCAGGAGTATGGGCGATGGTACAAGCGATCAAGCTGCCTGATTGAGAATGAAGACTTCCAGATAGTGGCGCGTGGCTCAAGGCCCCCCTTTGTCTGCTGCATTAACATTTTCTGAGCGCCATTCCTTCTGAGGACTGTATCTGGAAGATTTTTTGTTATAATCATGTAATTAATTGCTGTGGTACACTTTCTGGCTGTTATAAGCAGACTGTGTTACCATTTTTCAGGTTGTTGAAAGTTGAACATTTTGGCTCTGTAACACAATACAGTTCATTTTGGTTGCTCTGTACAGCTAAACCTGTGAGTTTATGTATCTCCAGTTGTATGTTTTTGCATGAATCCACTGATTTCATGGTTAATTTTATATGAGAAATGCTATGTTAGCATGTGTTTTGTTAATTCTGTCTCCAGTATTACATGCATCTTTCTTCTGAGTCTGGATGTTTAAGGAATGTTTGAGGCTCTAGAACATAGAATTCCTATGTTGAATGTCTGATCTTTTAACTTCTGCTCAAGGGGTAGATTAAATTGTTCTCAGATTGAACATTGGGAAGGGTATACTGTAGTAGGGATGCCATAAGTATAGATAGCTTAACACTCTGTTTGGGAGATATCTGTAAGGCAGGTATCATATGTATATCCCCCTGAAATCTAGTTTTAGCTGTTCGTGCTGATCATTCACAGGTGTATGTCTACTGACTCCAGGCCCTGGATAGGCACCAATCTTGCTTTGTGTTTGTGTTACAACCATGTCCAGCGTTGCATCCAAACTTAAAATCATAATCAAACTCTAAAACAACCATTAGGACATTAGAATTAGTTTTAGGATCCTCAGTCCTCTGTCTACAACTGCAAATAGGCCCAAAGCTAGCCCCTTTGCTCTTATCTTTCAGTTTTGGCCTACTTACAAGAGGACTTATCTGCTTTCTGTCAGCATCCCAGCCCTTGTATGCGTATCTCATGGATGTTGAGTAGGGAATACCCCCCTAGGTTTTGCAGAGCCTGAAGAAGAAGAGGAGATAAAATATAGAGTCTATCTCCTACACTGTTGGCCCCTGGCCCAGAGATCCTGTTGATCACTGATGGCTACCTTGTAGGGAAATCTGGGAATAAGCATCCAGTCTGGGAAAAAACCAACAGAAATTGGCGACTCTACTGGGGATTGAGAAGTAAAAGTACTATCTAATCATCTCTAGTAATATATCTGTGACCCATCCAAGTCACCAACAGAAATTGGCGACTCCGCTAGGGAATTTGTGAAAGAACCCTGGTTTTCAAAAGAAAACAGTTCCTAGTAATAGGTGGCGACTCTGAAGTAATCTCCCAACCGGTCAAAGTAAAATTTATATGCAGGGGAGAAGATCCCAACAAAATCCTTTATTTGAAGAGTTACCAGTAACAAGAAGAATGATGTATAGAAGAAAGGGAGCTGTCTCAGTTAGTCATGAGGGTTCCCCCAGAAAAAATGATGATATGCAAGATAACCCTAGGCCATCAAGACAACATGCGCCTTACTTTTCAAATGCAGAAGCTAATATTCAGGGTGCATATGAGAGGCAACAGGGTGGTAGCATGAGAATGAGGTCGGAGGTGTTCCAAGAACGCCCATTTCTAGACCCTAGTGAAAGGTTTGAAGAGGCAGAGTCTCTGAGGGATGATGAAGATGATGATCAGAATATGGTAAAACCATCCTCCTCTAGGCCCAGTGAGGAAGAACTAGCTGATGAAATTAGGAGCTTAAGGGCCGAGTTTGAATATCAGTAGGCAATATCAATCAGAGATGACTTGAGGAAGAAAGTGCAAGCTTTAAGGACTACCCAGAATAATTCAATTCCTACCCTTGAGAATGCAAATGTGCAGAGACATCAACAGAGAAATGAAGTGCAACATCAACATAATGATGAAAGACAAAATGTGAATGATGCTAGGATACCACTGAATAATGTAAGAAACCAGAATGCAAACAGAAATATTAATATTAATCAGTTTGACAGATAGCCAATGCAGTTAGATAGATTTAGACAACTGGTATTTGATGGTATTCCTGGGTATCCTAACCCCATTGATAAGCATCTGAGGCTGCAAGTGCCTAAATTTTCAGGAAACAACACAGTGTCAGGAGAAGATCATCTAAAAGCTTTTCAAAATGTCATGGATAACTTTGAGGTTGAACATGAGGATGTTTTCATGAAGTCATTCATGCAATCCTTAGTAGATGAGGCAAGAGAATGGTACAAGAATCTGCCTGACCGGAGTATTTCATCATGGGATGATTTTAAAAGGATGTTCAAGGAGCAATATGGTGACAAAACTGACCCTAGCTTTTTTGTAAATGAGTTTACCAGTATCACTAAAGGGTCAAATGAGCAGGTTGCAGATTTTAATGCAAGATTTACTAAAGTGTTAAACAAATTGCCACATCACATGAGGCCAAATGAACCAATGTGCATAATATTGTATATCAATGCCTTTGATGCAAAAACTGCATATGGATTAAGAGATAAAAGCCCTGCTACTCTCAAGGATGCTTTCAGAATTGCAGTGAATATTGAGAACAACAGGAAAGCATTAGGCAAGACTAACAGAAGGGATGATGTGAAAATTCTGCAGAATCCAAACAAGCCTCAGAACACTCAAGGTAATACGTCTGCCCCTGAAGATAAGATAGACAAATTGGCAAATGTTGTTAAGGACCTGAGTTATAGACTAGCTAGAAGTGAAAAAGGGATAGGTCCTAATAGGCAAGTCTATCAAAGGCAGGAAAAGAGGCCATCATTACATGATATGCCTTATAATACCAATTGGCATAATGGTAAGCCTATATTCCCACACAACAACACAAATCAAAGAGCTCAACATGTCAAAGAAACTCCCGATCCTCTAAAGAAAGCTGTAAATATTGTTGATGATGCTCCATGGTGTATAATTTGTTAGATGCCACATTCACAGTCACAGTGTATGATTGCTCAGTCCTTGTGTGATAATACTACATCTTGTAATGAATGCAATGAGCCACATTATGTGCAAGATGATGATGTAAATATGATGTCCATAAGCAATGGATACACTCTTTATGATGCTGATGAGAGTGCAGATGATGAAACTCAGGGCTGTCAACAGTTCCCATATGATGAAGATGATGAAGTTAACTATGCCTATGCTCAGAACTCACACAATTTTCTGAGTAACTTACAACAACCTTCTGATGAGGAAATTAGGGCCTTCACAGCTGCAGCAGTTGCTCAAGTCAAGAGCAACTACAATCTCAGAGGTAAAAATCAAGTAAGCAGCCCATATCAGTCGGAAGATATTTCTGCAGGTCAGCCAGTGCATGGTCATAAAGGAATTGAATCACAAAAAAGGTAGTGGGGTAATAATAAATAGAATTTTAGACATAGAACAGGTCATGAATCTCAAGGACCAGAAATTAGAATCCCTCAGGCTGAAGATCAAAGTAAAGGTTCCCAAGACAAGAATGATGATCAGGGAACTATGAAAGTAAAAGCTAAATCAGTTCAGGATAAAAACAAGATTGTGGAGCAATCTACAATTGTTATACAAAATTATGTTCCATTTGATATAGCTCAAGTCCTCTCCTAGGTAAAAGTCTCTGTTCCACTTATGGAACTGATGAAAGTGGAAGAAATTAAGAATAGGACAATCTCCCTAATTTCAGGGGTACCTTTTCAAGCTAAACAAAATGCTCAGACCCAGGGTGAGAAACATGTCATATGTAATGAAGAAGAGGAGGCTCCTGAGGTTTATTTAGGAATGACTATGACAAAGTGTCCTTCACAAGTGGAACCATTTTATGTATCCCTGGTTATAAATGGAAAAATAATTAGAAATTGTATGCTTGATTCTGGAGCATCTACAAATGTCATGCCTTTGGCCATCATGCAACAAGCTGGATTGAAAATTGACAAGGCATGTGGAAAATGTTATGCTATGGATGCCAGAGAGGTACCGGTTATTGGAATCATGAAGGATGTAGATTTCAAACTGGCAGCATTTCCTGAGAAAAGATATAAAATGAATATAACGGTGGTTGACATCAAGCCACAGTATGGTATGTTGTTGTCAAGAAAATGGGCAGCACTAATTGGTGGAAGTATGCAGCTGGACCTGTCATATGCCATGATTCCAATGAATGGCAGAGATGTTAAGCTAATCAGAGAACAAAGATCATCAGAGATAGTGGAAGACCAAGAAGCAGAGGAACAGATATGCTTTGTAAACACTGACTGTGATAACTTCAAGGTCGTCTCAGATGATAGAGAAGATAAAAAGAAAAATGTCTGCATTGAAGAATTGGATCAGCAAGGTTTGTGGACCATGTTTTTTGATGGAGCTTGTGCAAAAGAAGGCTCTGGAGCTGGAGTTGTTTTTCTATCCCCAATTGGTAAGCTCCTCAAATTCTCTTTCTTGCTGAGGTTTGTTTGCACAAACAACATTGCAGAATATGAGGCTTTACTCTTAGGCCTAAATATTGCTCTCAAACATGGAATCAAAATGCTAAGAGTATTTGGTGATTCTGAGTTGATTGTATCCCAAATTAGAGATAGGTATGCTTCAAAAAACAAAAGATTGAAACAATACAAGCATGCTGTTTGGGATACCATTGAACTTTTTGATGCATTTTCAATAGGCTGGGTAGAGAGATCAAAGAATGTTATGGCTGATTTCTTAGCTAATGTTGCAATAAGGCCAGATGACATCACTCTGTCAGATGTTACAAATGTAGAAGTTAAAATTAGGCCTGCAGTACCAGAAAATATATGCAGTTGGCAAGTGTTTAATGATGATAGGGACTTGTTAAAATTTTTGCACTGCATAGATGAATATGAGAATCAAGAAATTGATTTCCAAGCTTTTGTAGAAACCATAGATGGAAAAGAAACTCTTGTGGGAAAGGAGATAATTCAGTTGAAGACTAATAAAATCCCTAGAGGGTTGGTAGCTTTGGAAAGAGCTTTTGACAGTAGAGATAAATTGGTCACAAGGACATCTCCCACAAATAAGGAAGATTTAGAAGAGATAAATTTGGGGACATCTCAGGCCCCTCAGAAGGTATACATTGGTAAACAGCTCAAACCACACATTAGGAGTATGCTGATTGCATTACTGAAAAAGTATAAACATGTTTTTGCTTGGTCATATGAGGACCTAAAAGCCTATAGGGAAGATTTATTCCAGCATGAGATCCCATTGAAGCCTGGAGCTAAGCCATTTAGACAAAGGTAAAGACCTATTAATCCTACCTTAACTCCAAAGATGCAAGAAGAACTCAAAAGGCTGAGGGAAGCTGGAATAATTGTGCCAATCAGGCATTCAACTTGGGTGTCTAACCTTGTCCCAGTCAGAAAAAAGAATGGTGATATTAGGCTTTGTGTTGACTTCAGGAACTTGAATGTATCCTCTTTAAAGGATAACTATCCACTGCCTAATATGGAAGCTATGTTGCAGAGAGTGACTGGTTGTGAACTCTTATCCATGATGGATGGATTTTCAGGTTATAATCAGGTGAAGGTAAAGGAATCAGAACAGTATAAGACTGCCTTCACCACCCCATGGGGAACTTATGTATATGTTAGAATGCCGTTTGGGCTAACAAATGCAGGTGCTACATTTCAAAGGGCAATGGATGTTGCTTTTGCAGGGTTGATTGATTCAATCCTGGCTGTGTATCAAGATGATCTGACTGCTTATTCAAAGAAAGAAGAGAAACATTGTTTGCATCTAGAGCATATTTTCATAAGAGCACTGGAGTATGGCATTTCTTTAAATCCAAAGAAGTGTGCTTTTGGGGTGGTTGAAGGAAAACTCCTAGGGCACATTGTTTCCAAGGATGGAGTTAGGATAGATCCAGAGAGAGTGGCTGCTATTGACAGAATTCAAATGCCAAAAACTGTAAAAGGAGTTCAGTCCTTCTTTGGACAGATAAATTTTGTTAGGAGATTTGTTCCCAACTTTGCAGAAACCACAAGGAACATTTCCAAGATGATGAGGAAGGATGCCACTGTCCACTGGGAAAGTGAAGCAATTGAATCATTTCAGAGTATCAAAGAGGCAATCAAAATGGCCCCTGTTCTTAGATCTCCTAATTTTTCTAGGCCATTCCAATTGTTTTCATTTGCTTCCTTTCACACTGTTGCTGCATGTTTGCTACAGAAAAATGAAGATGGTTTTGAACAGCCCATAGCTTTCTTCAGTATGTCCTTGCAGGCTTCTGAGTTGAAATATGATATTATGGAAAAATAGGCATATGCACTAGTCCGAGCCATCAAAAGTTTCAGACCATACCTGGTAGGATCACATATAATTGCATATGTACCCCATGCAGCAGTCAAAGACATTTTCACTCAACAGGAAGTGACTGGAAGAAGGTGTAGATGGATAAACAAACTGCAGGAGTTCAACATAGAAATACAAATTACCAAGTTGATAAGAGGGCAAGGATTAGCCAAGATGATGGCACAGTCAAACTTGGAAGCATGCCAAGTTAATGTAGTCCAAAATGAGAATGTAAATGTATCAAGATCTGAATGGTACAAGGACATTATATACTACTTGCAAAATCTGAATTGTCCTTCCCATTTCAGTGACAGTCAAAAGAGGACTTTAAAGTTACATGCAATCAGGTATGTTATTGTTCAAGGTGAGCTATACTGGAAAAACCCTGATGGTGTGCTGCTGAGATGTGTGGATGAAGATGTAGCTAACAATGTTTTGAATGATATGCATAAAGGATTGTGTGGTGGACATTATATTGCCCAAACAACAGCTCATAAGATTCTCAGAGCAGGATATTGGTGGCCTACTCTCTTTTCAGATGCACAAAGGTTAGTAAGGAAGTGTGACCCTTGCCAGAGATTCTCAGGAAAATTGAAATATGATGGTGCTTTACCCCTCAGAACTGTAATTGTGGATGCTCCATTTCAGCAATGGGGAATTGACTTCATAGGGGAAATTGTAGACAAGTCAAGTGGGGGACACAGTTGGATTTTGGTGGCAACTGATTACTTTACCAAATGGATTGAGGCCATTCTAACTAAGAGAGCTACAAGTAAGGTGGTGATGGATTTCATACTGGAAAATGTTATCATTAGGTTTGGAGTACCATTCAAGATAGTCACTGATAATGCTATGTTCTTCAGATCAGGTGAATTTGTTGATTTTTGCAACAGGTATGGGATAAATCTATCATATACATCACCATACCACCCACAAGGGAATGGTCAAGCAGAATCAAGCAATAAAAGCATCATGAAAATTATCAAGAGGATACTGGACAAGAACAAGAGAGCTTGGGACTCAAAATTAAAATTAGCAATATGGGCTGACAGAGTGACAGTAAAAAAGGCTATTGGAATGTCACCCTTTGAGCTAGTCTATGGTGCATCAGCCAGATTGCCCATAAACAATCTACTGCCAGTTTACGGATTCATTTAGGAAAATGATGAGGAGATTGAAGATTCCATGATAGAAAGAGTGAATCAGCTAGTTGCACTAGATGAAGACAGAAGGAAAGCCCACCAGATCAATCTCAAGAGACAACAAGAGGTGAAATATCAGTTTGACAGGAGAGCTAAAAAAAGAAAATTTCAGGTCAATGATCTGGTGCTTGTATGGAATGCAAAAGATCAGGACAAGGGTAAACATGGTAAATTCAAACCCTTATGGATGGGCCCATATCAGATTTACAGTACCCATGGGGAGGACTCTTATTTCCTCCAGGCCCTAGATGGCGAAGTTCTGGAATTGCCTATGCATGGCCAATTCCTCAAGTTCTACTTTGCATGATGACTTATCTCTGTGCACATGTGTAAAATTATGTATATATTGTAAATGTCTTGTGCAGTTCGTGCTTTTTGGTTTTTTGCCTGGTCTGCCCGGAGATCTGGTTCTCGCTGCAGGTTTTCACCTGCACGTCCCCATTCGGAGCCAGTGTTGGTGCTCATTTTGACCTGGAGGCTGAGCTTGCTTGTTGGAGGGTTTCTTCTTTCAAACCCTAAGTGTTCTTGTCCATCGCCAAGACTATTGCCTATCGGCAAAGGATATTGTGGTTCCGCCGACGGTGTTGGTTTGCCGATGGGGGCTGAGTCATGTGTTCATCGGCGAGACTCGGCGTATCGGCGGGGAGACTTTTGGGTTGGCCGATGGTGTTGGTCACACCGACAGCGGAGTATGGAGTAGCGATCGGCGAGACAGTTGTCGTCGGTGAAGGTTTTTTGGGAGCTGCCGATATGTGGATGTTTGGCCGATGTGATGTTATCAGCGTGGGTACCACTGACGAAGGGATGTTTTGAAGGTTATCGGGGTGACTTATGTTATCGGCAGAGGGGCTTGGTGTTGCTCTAATGGCCTTTCTCTGGCCGATGGGGAAATATGTTTCTTTTGGTCATCGGTGAGAGTTGGTCTGTCGGTGGAGGTCTGGAGGGCTAGCCCGATGGTCTATGTCTGGCCGACAGAAGGGAGCGTAGTGTTGTATCGGCCAGACTGATGAGGTTGGCGAAGGATTCGTGGGTTGGGCCGATGGTTTGTGTCACGGCGATGGGTTTTGACGAAGGCATGTGTGTCGAGCGCGGCAAAAGCGCTCGACACTTGGTATGCATGCGGCCATATTTTTAAAATACTAAAGTTGTCTCTGCGGCACCAATGTGGGATTATTCCCCTGTATGTTTTGAACCTGCGAGGAAGCATTTTGGCGGGAAGTTTCTTTTTGACTGCAGCGACGGTTTTCAAGCGACCGCGGTTGGTTGAGGCCCTTAATGGCCACTGTAGCAGGAGTATGGGCGATGGTACAAGCGATCAGGCTGCCTGATTGAGAATGAAGACTTCCAGATAGTGGCGCGTGGCTCGAGGCCCCCCTTTGTCTGCTGCATTAACATTTTCTGAGCGCCATTCCTTCTGAGGACTGTATCTGGCAGATTTTTTGTTATAATCATGTAATTAATTGCTGTGGTACACTTTCTGGCTGTTATAAGTAGACTGTGTTACCATTTTTCAGGTTGTTGAAAGTTGAACATTTTGGCTCTATAACACAATACAGTTCGTTTTGGTTGCTCTGTACAGCTAAACCTGTGAGTTTATGTATCTCCAGTTGTATGTTTTTGCATGAATCCACTGATTTCATGGTTAATTTTATATGAGAAATGCTATGTTAGCATGTGTTTTGTTAATTCTGTCTCCAGTATTGCATGCATCTTTCTTCTGAGTCTGGATGTTTAAGGAATGTTTGAAGCTCTAGAACATAGAATTCCTATGTTGAATGTCTGATCTTTTAACTTCTGCTCAAGGGGTAGATTAAATTGTTCTCAGAATGAACATTGGGAAGGGTATACTGCAGTAGGGATGCCATAAGTATAGATAGCTTAACACTCTGTTTGGGAGATATCTGTAAGGCAGGTATCATATGTATATCCCCCTGAAATCTAGTTTTAGCTGTTCGTGCTGATCATTCACAGGTGTATGTCTACTGACTCCAGGCCCTGGATAGGCACCAATCTTGCTTTGTGTTTGTGTTACAACCATGTCCAGCTTTGCATCCAAACTTAAAATCATAATCAAACTCTAAAACAACCATTAGGACATTAGAATGAGTTTTAGGATCCTTAGTCCTCTGTCTACAACTGCAAATAGGCCCAAAGCTAGCCCCTTTGCTCTTATCTTTCAGTTTTGGCCTACTTACAGGAGGACTTATCTGCTTTCTGTCAGCATCCCAGCCCTTGTATGCGTATCTCATGGATGTTGAGTAGGGAATACCCCCCTAGGTTTTGCAGAGCCTGAAGAAGAAGAGGAGATAAAATATAGAGTCTATCTCCTACACTGTTGGCCCCTGGCCCAGAGATCCTGTTGATCACTGATGGCTACCTTGTAGGGAAATCTGGGAATAAGCATCCAGTCTGGGAAAAAACCAACAGGAGTAAATAGACCTGATTGGAGAGTTGATTGGATAGATTGATAAGAGGACTAAATTGATTGATCAATTAACAAATTAGATTTATTTGTTAACTGATTTGATTGATCAGAGGACTGATTTGATTGATTAGATGACTAAATTGATTGATGAGTTAGCTCATTTGATTGATCTGTTAACTAAATAGACTAGTGGAAATTATGGTGGGTGAGGAGTACAGAAAAGGTGTGCCTATGTCAAAAGATAATAGGTGGCCAATAAGACCTAGGAAACTTGATGAAATGGAAAAAATTATATTACATAGGGACCTAATAAATGCTTGAGGGAATAAATAGATGAACTAGGGAAAAATAATGAGAATATGTTTCTGGATTATGGCTAATTGACTAAACTATGATGATGGACAGGAGCAGCCACCACTAATCTGATCGCACGTGAGGCGACCCCAGATGATGGGGTTGGAGACAGACTTTATAGACATTGACAGAGAGTTCTTAGATGGAGTGGGGATGTTGCATATAGCTCAATTCCTAGATATTTGAGCACACACAACCATGATGAGCATATTGATAGAGTAGTGGCATGGTGAGAGGAGTGCCTTCCTTCTCCTGACAAGGGAGATGATAGTTACTTTAGAGGATGTTTGGTGAATACTTTAGATCCCTATTCATGGATCCTTAGTGAGATACAACCTACATATAGGGATAGAGGCACTGGAGAGGGTATTTGCAGTTGATGACCTTCCTATCGAGGGTACACAACTAAACTTGACGGAGGTGATTGATGATGCCCCACTACCACTATTCATTGCGGGCTTGATCAGCTATGTGTTGGTTCCTGGGAGGCGGTGAAGATAGTTTGTGATTGGCCAGGGAGAGGTGCTAGAGCACATGATGGATAGAGAGGTTTTTTCTCAGGGGCCATGCATACTAGCCCATTCATATAGGTATTTACACAATTGTGTTTATAGCCAGAGCTAGTACATAGGGTGTGGTGTAGGCTTACTACATATCTAGGCATGGGAGCACATACCAGTGTTGCGACTAATGTGTGATGGGGTAAGGACAATAGGGCACCCTTATTATTAGTTATATGTTGGGGTCCTAAATTATAGGAGGATGGGAGATATGATATACTGGACGAGTGTTCTTGATGATTTGGACACAGTAGTCTGGAGACCTTGGTGGTTGTGCGAGACATGGTGGGATGACTTTCGTGAGCTGCCCTATGTGAGATAGACACGATATATCATGGGGAGGACCCCGATGACCATAGAGTGATACATGCCTAATAGAGTGCGAAGGTAGTTTGGAGAGGTGTAGATAGATCCAATACATGAGGCCATCTTTCCTAGGGTGGTATGAGATGTAGGTACATGGGGGTTCCTGTGGATAGGTAGGCAGTGGTTGTAGAGTTTAGGGTGATACAACCATTACCATGGGTACCACTAGCTGTAGCTATAGAGGATGTAGGGCCAAGCCCAAATTATGATGCATGGTGTGCGACACACAAGCCCATCAGACTGACACCACATGGGACATAGGTGGGATAGGTTGCAAACCCTCATGTCAGATAGCGTTAGGCTAGATAGATTACAGATCCTCCTATCGAATAGCGACGAGTGAGATAGAGGGGAGAGAGGGGATATGTTGTGATCCCTCTAGATGTAGGGGGAGGAGGGGATGGAGTACACTAGCGACAAGTGGCAACAGGTGTCTGAGTAGTTGGTGGAGATGGAGGATGAGGAGGAGACAGATAAGGTCATACCGTTGTTCTAGGAGATGGAGAGGATCTCAACACAGTACGAGCCTCCCAGGATAGCCTACAGTTGGAGGTACAGAGACTATAGGGTGTTGTGGCAGGGGTTAAAATGGAGAAAGACAATGCCCTCCTATAGATATAGACACTACAGGGGCAAGTAAAGGTCCTGTAGGGATAGGTACAGGCCCTATAGGTTTAGGTAGGTGAGCAGATGGCCAAGTGTAGCAACTGACTACAAAGAAAGACACAATGAGGGCTACTACAACATAGTTACAACAACAGCTAGATACAACCTAGGGGGTGATAGCTGTCGAGAGCATGACACAAATGTGGACTGACATGATGGTAGTCTAGGATAGATTGGCCCAGGTTGGGTAGAGGGATGAGTATTATCAGGGGTTGTATGAGAGTGCAGTCCCTGTGGCATAGAGAGCACCTAATTTCAGCAGGCAGAGCTAGGCAGGGGTCTCTAGATTAGCTCGTTTAGGACCATTAGTGATGGGGCCACCTAGGGTGGGTACAAGATAGGGACCATGAGACCTGGGGTAGACATCAGGTTCACAGGGACCATGCCAGCCACCTCCTCTAGGGCCAAACCAGCAGCTAGCTCCTTTAGAGGGGGGAGTTTGACATGATGTAGACACATTATTTATTGATGACATGATGTATACTTTTGTAATTTGATGCCTGCATGTTGATGATGTATATTATATGTATATGGATATTTTGTATCATGGACTCTTTATTGTTATCATGGACATTTTTTATTATATATATGTGATGGCTTGATCTCGTAGATGTTTATGATGTTTTTATGTTTATGAGATTTTAATGATATTTATGATGATATGATAGATATATGCATGTGTAATATAGATGTAGCATAGATGTTTATTGATGATTTATATGATGTATGATGAGTTAATGTGATGTGATAGAAAATGTAACATGAATGATGAAATAAGTAAGTTAGATGAAATGACGAATGATGACAACTTATAACACAAATGATTAACATACAAATGATAATCAAATGATAAGAAAGAACATGATGAAACAAATGATTAATTAAAGAAGAGACATGATAATGAACAAAATGTGATGGAACAAATGATTAACATAAGAAAAGTAATGATAATGAATAGAATGTGATGGAACAAATGATTAACTTAAGAGAAGATAATGAAATGGTAATGAAAGAGTATGATGAAACAGATGATTAACAAAGATATGATAATCAAATGATAAAAAAGAAAATGATGAAATAGATGATTAACTAAGAAGAGATAATCAAATGGAAATGAAATAATATGATGAAACAGATGAATTACAAAGATATCATAATGATGAAACAAATGATCAACAAAGATATGATAATCAATTGATAAGAAAGAACATGATGAAACAAATGATTAACAAAGATATGATAATCAATTGATAAGAAAGAACATGATGAAACAAATGATTAACAAAGATATGATAATCAAATGGAAATAAAATAATATGATGAAACAAATGATTAGAAAAGATATGATAATCAAATGGAAATGAAATAATATGATGAGTCAGATGATCAAAATACAAAGATGAACGGGTGTGGAAAAGAGCATTTTATAATAGATGAATGAATAATGGAGTTATTTGGAAAAAGTTACATTTGATATGTAAAATAGAGAAATCCTTTATTTGATATAGCATATGGATGTTATGCACCAAGGTATGAGAACCAGGGTGGCCATGTATCCAATGTATAAGATAGTTGACTCTGCAAACAAATAGTTTGATTTTATTACTACTAGGTATAATAGAATCTTGTCAGATAAGTGAATTGAAAATAGTCTTAGCGTAGAATAGTCTTAATACAAAGGTCTTTGTAGAGCCTTAGATGCAAATGATATTGATATGCAAGATGCTAATCCCAACACACACAAGATACATATTAGGCCTAATAGGATAATAAATTCATCCCATAAAAACACATCATATGAAAGTAATGACTATGCCCCAATTTATATTGCATTACAACATACCAAGATATAGAAAGATCAAGGTAGTTTTGAATGCGTATTTAAAAGGTACAAAAGATAAATCAAAAAGCCAAAATGACCAATTGATAAAATAGATAGACAACCAACATGTTCTCTTGCCAAAGAGGGTATTCTAGAAAGATTTGAGGCCTTATCATAGGAAAGATGTATCCATTAAAGGCTTTGGATCTAGGATGTATGGATATACCAGGTATAGGCAAATGGTATGCAGTGGCACAGTGCTTTTTAGGAGTAGTTTTTTTTCTTTAGATTTGATAAGTACTTTTAGCTTCCAAAAAGATGCATAGTTTAAGTTCTGCTTGAGTTAGTCATGTCTAAGTGGTAAATGGATAGGATGGATTGTGGTAAATGGATGAAGTGATAGAGATAAATTTATTATGGGTTCATATGAATGATGGGGTGTATCGTATGTGCCTGAGTACTGGATACTTCCTTCATATTCCAGACTACCTACATACCCTGTATCCATAGGATCAAAGCACATTACGATGATGATGATATGTAGTTCTGGGTGATAAGTGATGAATGTGTTGATTGATGGAAGATGATGAACATGCTTAAGTGATGGGATTGTTTGATGGATGAGTGATGAGAGTGTTGAGGGATGAGAAAAAGTGTGATAATTTTCTTGAGTCAAAATGAGGATCCATTTCTAGCCTTAGGTTAAGGAAATGTGCCCCCATTCAAGTAAAGGGTTTATTATGGAATAAGTGATTGACCATGGATGAGACTGACTATGAGTGAAACTGACTATGGATGAAACTGACTATGGATGACACTAAGAGATAATACTTGACACTGACAAATTTCCAAGCCATGATAAATGGACAACTGGGAAATGTGAGGGTCAATGAGTTTTATTATGGATGGATGTGGTTTTATTATGAAAAATGAGATGGATGGAGGGGGAGACTGAATAAATGGTACTATTAACTCCTACACATGGCACCTGTTTGCTAGGTTTTCACTATGGTACTTATCCAAGGCACCTATTTACCAGGTTTTCACCAGAGGACGAACATTTTTTTTGTATTTTTCTACTTTTTATTTTTTTTTGTTATTTTCTACTAGGATATTCCCAAGGATCAGGCATAGAATTTCTTGAGATGAACATTGTTGGGGGGTTCATTAAGAGGAATTCCTTCAGGTGTTGCTAGGGTATAAGCCCCTGATCCATATGCTTCTATGATGACGAAAGGTCCCAACCAGTTAGGTTCAAATTTACCTTTCTTATCTTTGTCTTGCAAGTTTCTCTAATTTTCTTTTAGAACTAGATCACCCACTTGGAACTGCCTTTCTTTGATTTTATTATTGTAACTTCAGTGGAGACGATTCTAGTAAACCTAAAGATGGTCTAATGTGGCAAGACGCCTTTCATCAAGAAGCTCCAATTCATGTAGCCTGGACATTTTGTACTCCTCTCTGTCAATTAGATGTTGCATAGAGACACGGAGAGATGAGATCTTGACCTTTATAGGAAAAATAGCTTCAATTCCATATACTAAAGCATAGGGTGTGGCACCAGTTAGGGTTCGAATGCTTGTTTGATAGGCCCAAAGGGTGGGGTTAAGTTAGAGATGCCAATCACAACCGGCTTCATTGACTGACTTTTTGAGGATTTTAAGGATTGTTTTGTTTGAAGCCTCAGCCTGACTGTTGCTTTGTGGGTAATATGAAGTAGAAAAGTGGTGTTGGATGTGGTGTTGAGTGCACAAAGCATGGACATCTTAGTTTTTGAATGGTTTACCATTTTCGGTTACTATAGCCATAGGGATTCCATACCGACAGATGATATAGTGTAGGGTAAATTTAGCAATTTGCTTGCCAGTGATGTAAGTCATGAGAATAGCTTCCATCCACTTCATAAAATACTTAGTGGCAGTAATTATAAACTTGTGTCCATTGGAAGATGATGGATATATTTTTCCTACAAGGTCGAGTCCCCATTGTGAAAATGGCCATAGAGTGGTCAGTGGTTGCAGTTCATGAGCAGGTGCATGAATTAGATCTCCATGTTGTTGACACTGAAGACATTTTTTGGCAAATTGGTGGACATCTTGTACTATTGTGGGCCAAAAATATATAGTTCGGAGTAACTTCTTGCTAAGTTAGGAACGGTGGAATGCACTCCATAGATACCTTCATGTACATCTCTTAAAGTAGTGTCATCTTCTTTCGAGTTTAAACATCCAAGGAGGATACCAGTGAGACTCCATTTGTATAGTGTCTCTCCTATGATGGTGAAATGGGAGGCCTGGTGGAAGAAAGTTTTCTTTTGTGTGGATGTTAGGTTGGCTAGAAGGGTGTTGTTGTGAAGGTAGGTGTATATGTCATGGTACCATGTTGAGTTGAGACCAACAAGTTCATAGATTATCTCAGTGGGTGGCACTTCTACAGATGGTATCAACAACTGCTCGACCAAGAACTCAACTTTTAATGTTTTTTGGCATGTCTAATAAGGATCTAATAGTAGCCATTGCATCAGCAGCCTTGTTGTTAACTCTAGGGATCTGATCAAAGGATAGACTACAAAAGTGTTGTTTATATTTTTACACCATCTCCTTATAGGGCATCAACTTGTCATCCTTAGTTTGATATTCATCTGTGACTTGGTGAATAACAAGTTGAGAATCTCTATAAACCTGAAGCTGTTTGATGTTCCATTGGATTGCCATTTGAAGACCAGTGATTAATGTTTCATACTTAGATATGTTGTTGGTGTAGGGGAAAGCAAGCTGATATGATTTTGGAATACAATCACCTTCTCGGGTGATGAAGAGGATTCTTGCTCTGGAACCATGTTGAGTGTATGACCTATCAAAGTATAATTTCCATTCGACTCATGTAGAGAGGTTGAAGATCCCTTCATCTAGAAAATTAGATAGCATGGGGTGTGTATCAGTTATTAGAGCTTCTTCTAGTTGATCAAAAATTACTTGTCCTTTTATGGCCTTTCAATCAACATAATCAATGTCAAACTTAGTTAAGATCATTACCCACTTTGCGAGACATCCTGTGAGAGTTGCTTTTGAAAGAAGGTACTTCAAAGGATCTACCTTGGATATAAGATTCATCTATTGATTCAACATGTAGTGTCACAAATTTTGGGAAGCAAACACTACTACTAAACATGCTCTTTCCATAGGGGTATAATTGAACTCATATCCCACCAAGGTGTGACTAATGTAATAAATTGCCTGTTCTTTCCCTGAGTCATCATTTTGTGCTAGAAGTGCCCCCAAGGCTGCTAATGTAGTGGATATGTAGAGTAACAACGGTCTTCCTAAGAGTGGTGGCATCAACACCAGTGGTGTAGAAAGGTATGTTTTTAGTTGTTCAAAGGCATCTTGGCACATACTATACCACTTGAATGAGACATCTTTGCGGAGTAAGTGGGAGAAAGGTTGACACTTATCAACCAGCTGTGATATGAACCACCAAATGGATTGTAGCTTTCCTTGAAGACTTCTCAACTACTTGAGTTATCAAGAGGAGACATTTCAACAATAGCTTTGACCTTTTTAGGGTCAACCTGAATGCCTCACCAAGATACAATTCATCCCAGTAGTTTACCAAATGTTACTTCGAAGATACACTTCTTTGGATTTAGCCTAAGTTGATACAGCTTGAGTCTATCAAATATTTGCCCCAACACTTTTAAGTTATTTTCTCTTGTAGATTTACCTAGGAGGTCATTAACATAATCTTCCATAATGGTATGAAATAAATCATGGAAGATAACTCTCATCGCTCATTGGTATGTAGCACCAGTATTCTTAAGCCCAAAAGGCATGACTTGCCAACAATAGGTTCCCCAAGGACATGTGAAAGCTATTTTGTGTTTCTCCTCGGGTGCTATCATGATTTGATTGTAGCTAGAAAAATAATCCATAAGAGAAAGTATTTCATAGCCTGCCATTAAATCCATGATGATGTTGATGCTGGGCAATGGAAAATCACCTTTGGGACATGCCTTATTTAAGTCTTTGAAGTTAGAACAAATGTGGATGCCCCCATTTGGTTTAGCAATAGGTACCAGATTAGAGACACACTCTATATAATTGATTGGGTGGATAAAATTGGCATCTAGTAACTTCTCAATCTCAGCTTTGACTAATAACGCAATATGCAGGTGCATTTTGTGGAGCTTTTTCTTGATGGGTTTAGCTCCTGGTGAGATGAATAGATGATGGACTACTAATGTAGGATCCAATCCATGCATGTCAACATAAGTCTAGATGAAGTTAATCACTCATTTTAAGAAAAACTCTGTGAAGCCCTTGTGTTCCTGTTCTGACAAAGAAGCTGCTAAGAAAGTAACCTTTGGATTTTGCACTGTACCAAGGTTCATTTGTTATGACTGCTCAACCAGTAATGAAGACTTCTCCTGATATTTGGATGGTAGGGGAAGGTCAAATCTTCCATCCTCAGGTTCCTCAGAGAGGTTTCCACCTTTGGATGCATCCTTTCTTTTTACTATTTTACGATCAAAAGGTGCCATAGTGTGGTTTTCACCTAGGGATCTATTTATTTTGTTTGCACTTTTGCTACTGAAATATTTGACATTCTCCCTGAAATATGAAACAAAAGAGAGTTTCATTACAAAACCTTCCTTATGGTCACCCTGAGGTATACCTTCTCTAAGTCCCAAAAATTTTGCTAAGGCTTCATCATTCTGAAAAGTATCCAGGACAATAGGCCCTTGTTGGTCCCAATCGACTAGTTTTGGATGTATAATGGAAATGGTTTGCGTTTTGGTTTTTGAGGTGAGGGAAATGGATGAGATCATAAAGATGGATGTTTCTTGAAATAAATCAGTAAGGTGAAGGTTAGAATCATCAATAGTATCCTCCCTAGATGTTTCAACTACTGGAAAGGCCTTTGCTACTTCATCGAGTATAAACTGCATATCTGAAGAGCGGGGTACCTCCTTACCAAATCCCAACCCATTTCAATTATTTTTTCTGGTGATAGATATGGATTCTATAGTTCCTTTCTCATGGATTCCAAGTCCACCTTATCCTTTATAGCCCATATTTTTGACAATACGATGACCATTGTTGTACTTTTCCACAGGTAATATTACTGGTTCCTTCTCATCTTGGAAAATCCAAGAGGATATGCCTTCAATGTGTTCATCTTCTAGATTTTGCTCATGTATGAATATTGTTGGGTGCATTGGTTTGATGGCCTTCTTTTTACTTGCTTTCGCCACATGAGGTTTTCCATAAGACTTAGGCGATAAAGGCAAGTTCCCTATATAGCAAGAGTTCTACAAGTCATATTCTCCTAACCCAATGTCCTTATACTAAACCTTGACCTGAGGAATGTATTTATTAGGTGGGGTTTTGGATAATGCGGATGAATCGACATAAGAGGATGAAGACTAAGCTGCAACATCATTAGGGATTTGGTTTGAGTTTAGATATATGCCTTGCATAGTGTGGTAAAATTCAAAAGGATTCATATCTCCAGGAATGGTAATTTTGGTATCATTAAAGGGGAATTTCAAACATTGATGGTAGGTGGAGGGTATAACCTGCATGGTGTGAATCCATGGGCAACCAAGGATGATATTATATAGGAGGTCAAGGTCTAGAACTTGACATTGAGTTGCCACTAAGGCAGGACCCACTTTGATTGGTAAATGAATGACCCCTTCTGATTCTCTTTTAGTGGCATCATAAGCTTTGATTGTCATTGTTTGGGAAGAGTCAATAGCATCTACAAAAAATCCTAACTATTTTAGCAGCTTCAAGGAACAAACATTGAGACCAACACCACCATCTATAAGGATTCTCTTGACTTTTTTGTTGGTGGATACATACTTCTATGTGAAGAGCTTTATTATGGCATGCATTTTGGAATGGGAGATCTTTTTCTGTAAAGACCAAGTGATGTGGTGAAGCTATATATCCTACCATGGCTTGAAACTGCACAGTATCAATGTTATTAGGTACAGATGACTCTTTGAGTGCTTTTTTGAGGATGGCCCTATGCTCAGGGGAAGTGCGAAGTGGATCAAGAATGGATATGAGAGATGGTGTTTTTCCCAAATGATCTAGTAGATTATACTAAGAATTGTGTTGACTATTTGATGTTGCCCCATGAAGGGTAACATGACCTCTACGAGTAGTGACAACATAATTAGGAGCTTTGTCCTTGATTGTAAGAGTGGATACAAAACTTTCTCCAAAGTGACCGACGATGGAATCGTATTGATCAGACATATTATTTACACCTTTACCTTTATTAGAGTTGTTTCCTTTTCTATGAGGTGGGAATGGATCCTGATAAATAACAAGGTCATTATTTGTTGTGGGTTTGGGAGCGCCATCGATGACATCTCCTCAGTCGATGAGGTTTTGAATGAGGTGTTTGAGCTTCATGCACCTAGAAGTTTTATGTCCTTTTACACGATGGTAGTCGCAGTTTTCATTATCTTTGTAGCACACATGTTTAAATGTAGGTTCATCATATTGTTTTGTTTTAGGCAATGTGATTAAACCATTTTGGACAAGCTTCTTAAGTATAGATTCAATGGGTTCTCCCATGGGAGTGAATCTATGTTTTGGTGCAACATATTGCTTAGGTTGGTCCCTTTGAGGGGTAGTTACATTGTTTGGTGGTGTTTGAATGTTAAGCGGTGTTTGGACAATTTGGATATGTTTAGCATCCGTAACACCATCACTGATAACATTTTTGTTTTTAGCCCAAAAGTGGGACTTATCATTTGAAGTAGGAGTGTTGTCTTTTGTTTATTTAAAGATTTTCACAAGTCCTTTAGCGATAAGGGATTTTTCGATATTTGTTCCATTTGAAATTATTTCTTCAAAGGAGTAGCACATTGTATTTGTAGATGGAATCCAAGTTTTGGACAAAAATATGTAATAACTATTTCTCAGGTAGAGGCCAAGGGCATTTGTTGGCCATATTTCTCTACCTTTGCAGGAAGGAGATGAAGGTTTCACCAATTCTTTGTTTAGTATTACACAAGTCTATCATGGAGACTATGTGTTTGATGTTAAAAGAGAAATGGGTGACAAACTTCTCGGCTAAGTGTGAAAACCATTCCATGGCTTGCCCTCTGAGACTATGAGGAAAGAGATGCAAGAGATATGTATCATTGTGAGTGACCTCTAAACAAGCCATGTAAAATTCCCTTAAATGTTCTTGTGGATCACCTTTTCCCTTGTACTTGTCAAATTTGGGTACTTCAAAGTTATTAGGAAAAGGGATCATGGGAATATATCGATCGAATGGGTATGGACAAACTTCCTCAAATGAGAAAGTCTTTTTGGTGTTTCTGAGTAAAAGATCGGAAATCTATTTTTGCATGTTGTAGATTTAAAGTTCAATTCCAGATGGTGGTGGTGGTGGTGGTGCAAAATTTTGTTGAATGTTGAAGGAAGGTGATTTTTGGTGTGCAAAGGTTTGTTGGAGGGATGATGAAGGTGGTTGTTGATATTGAGTTGAGGGATGTTGGTATTGAGTTGGTGGTTGTTGGTATTGTGTTAGTGGCTGTTGGGAGTGTGTTGGTGGTTGTTGAGATATGTTATATGGGTTTGTGTTAGTTTGATGGGAAGAACTATGTGATGGATTAGTAGGTGCATTAGAAGTGGAAGATTGAATTTGGGATGTTTGTGGTGGATTATTACTTGGGTTATTTGGAATAGAAGAAGATGAAGGGTTAACATTAGATGTACTTGGAATAGAAGATGTTTGTGGAGGGTTAGCATATGAATTATTTGGTATAGAAGAAGTTGAAGGGTTAGCATGTGAATTATTTGGTATAGAAGATGATGAAGGGTTAGCATGTGAATTATTTGAAGGATAAGATGGGTGTTGGAATCCTAACATGTATGAAATGGGTTAAAAGTGGTTCAAGTTGTGTGGGATTTTGATAGAGAGGATTGTTGAATTGATTAGTGAAGGGAGAAACCTTGTTAGTGGGTATATTTTGAATGGTAGGTGGTAATGTGGATGTGGTTGGAATTGAAGTGGGACCTCCACCACCCATGGTAGCAATGGAGAGTTTGATGGGATCTTGTTCTTGGATTTGGGATGTATCAAAGTTGCTAGGCAACTTAGATCCTATTTTGGAAAGTAAGTGGAAGAAATGATTTTGATTAGAGTCCCAAAGTTTATCTAGAGCATCCAAGAATTTAGGATCTTCCATGTGTTCATCAAGGTCTAGGGTTTCTTCTTGAGTTTGTTGACCTAGACTTTGAGATGAGGAAGTCCCTGTTGTATACCCTTTTGGGACAAAGACATTGGAGTCCATGCCTATGGTAAACTTGGAGGCATCAATAGGGACCTCGAGAATTGGAACTTTGGGATTGCCTTGAGGTGAATTTTGAATGTTCTCCATAGCCTTTTTATATTGAGATCGAGTTACAGGCATATGATGTGAAAATGGAGATGGATGATGAAGCAAATGATATCAGATTTTATCTATGGCATAGGTGCCCTGATAGATAGCACAGGTGCATCGACACAAGACAAAGGCACACTGACTGATAAAACTGACGTGTTTTTATAGATTTCATGATGATAGTCACAAGTGTACATTGATGAAAAATAGGCATGCTTTTAGATAGAAAAATGGATGGATGATGTGTTTAGACTAGTTCTAGGATCAAATTTTGTGACAAGATGATTTGAATGGATGATTTGCTTGGTTAAGAGTTATAAAGCTAGATCAATAGATATTTGGATGATGAGATTATGATTATCTAGCTCAAAATAGACTAATGATTTCAAGGTAAGACAAGATAAAGGTATAGTGAATTTGACTATCTTAAAAGGAGCCACTCTTTTAAGGTATATTGGTTCACTAATTGGGTTGATACTAATTGGTCTATAAATTTAAGAGAGGCAATTTTTTAAACTACAAGAGAAACTAGTGGATTGTTTGATCTAGATTTTAGGATTAATTATGGATGGAAGGATGGTGCAATGTTTAAGATAAATTTGGAAAATGAATGTTGATGAGGATGGAATGATCTTGTAGTCTCAAAGGATGAAATTTTGAAAAGTCTAAGACTAGATGAAAGAAGGATGGATGTGGATGATCTATGAACTTATGTAGAAATGGATGGAAGAGTCTAGATTTTTTGGATTTTTTAGACTTTTTGGAAAAGGAAAATTCTAAATGGGAAATTTAAAAACATGTTTTTAGATTTTGGATTTTTGAAAAGGAAAAATACTAAGCAAATGGAAAGATTAAGATTGTTTTTTTTTGGATTTTTTGGATATTTTGAAAAAAGGAAAATGATAAATGGGAAATTTTGTTGCAAGGTGTGACCCTTGGTCTCCTTGTTCAGCACTGTGCTATGGTGGTTTATGACAAGGGCTTAATCGCCTCCTGTGCTTGTTAAGTCAAGTGGTTGTATCGGGCATTAACAGGTCGATCTTTTGGTGCAACGACAGTTAACAATTGGTATCAGAGCTGAGGTCACGGGTTCAAACCCTGCGCTTGCACTGGGGGGATTGTTGCAAGGTGTGACCCTTGGTCTCCTTATTCAATGCTGCACTGTGGTAGTTTGTGACAAGGGCTTAACCACGTCCTGTGCTTGTTAAGTCAAGTGGTTGTATCAGGCATTAACAGGTCGATCTTTTGGTGCAATGACAGCTAACAAATTTTACACTATGTTTTTGGATTTTTGGAAAGAGAAAATGCTAAATAGTAAAGATTAAGACTATTTTTTTTGGATTTTTTAGATATTTTGAAAAAAGGAAATGCTAGGCAAATGGAAAATTTAGTCTAATGTTTTTGGATTTTGGGAATATTTGGATTTTTTTTGTGGTATTTTTGCTTTGTTTTTGGAAGATAGGAGGTAGAACTATCTCTTGGCAAGAGAACAAACACAAAGACACAATGACAATTTTAACACTTGTAACTTTGGAAATTGGTGCAAAAGGTGATGACCCTTCATAAATAACAAATGGTATTATGGGAAAATAACAACAAATAGAAGACACTTTAAACAATCTTTTAGTGCAACAACCTAGAATTTATTCAAGTAGGAGTGATCCATATTGTAAGCCCACATGATTGAATACCTATCCATGTGCTTACCTAATTAAGCACACTTCCCCCTAAGTATATAGCTAGAGATAAAGAGTGTACACCCAATATCTCTCTCCTTAGAGGTCTTGACACCTTGCCCAAAGATATTCTATATAGTCCTTAAGGTAGTATGGATGGTGAGTAACTTCAAGGTACGATCTGCACCCCTTGCATTACAATATGAAACAACCAATGGTCTTAATCTAGGTTAACAAAGCTTCTAGGGTATCCTCGATATACGCAAGGTATGAGAGGCCCAAATCTATGAATGAGGGTGTCCCAGGTAATTGACACTCAACTATCTGAGTCTTGGTAGACCAAGTATCCTGAGAGTGTATTGCTTGGAGTTACAAGGGTCCTTCCTTTGGTGCCGAGTCTTTTGATACTCTCATCATTTATAGACCACACCAGAACACACGGTTGGGGTCATCCATTGAGGTGATGAAATCCCCAAGTAGGCCCCCTAGAGAGGATATCAAACACTTCTGATTCTCAAGATCATCTTGCGATGTGAGAGAAGAGCATAATGTGATGAGTCTTGGGAAGTAAGCAAATAAAGCAAGTAAAATGAATGAATTAAGTGTTTTTGATTTCCAAGATCACTTTGCAGTGCAAGGAAAGAGCATACACACTTAAGAATTCCAAACACAGTAGACACATGTTAATTCCCTTAAGAAATAAAATGTTTTCCTAAGACTTAGTATGAAAAATATTTGTTTTTGGCACACGTCCTGCAACAAATCACGTTAGTAGTTTCAACAATCTTTCTTCTTTGGCTGAGGTATAAGATGTGCAATGTTAGTTCCAACACCCAAAGAGAGATTAATTTGAAACAACAAATAATTGACAGAAACAGAAAATAGAAAGTTTAGAATTGATGATTAATAAAAAAACACAGCAAGAAATAGAAAACATAAAGAACTCACTATTTTTTACCTTTTTTTGCACAGGCACACCAACAGAGGACACATGCACATCGACAAATAGCAAGGGCCCATTGACAGAAAATAAGGGCATGTTTTTAGAAACTGGAAATACATAGTCATAGACACACATTAAGACACAGATGTGTTTTTATCAGACATAGACAAGCTTCTACAGAGCACAAGCGCGCTTCCGGAACATTGAATAGAACTTGCCAAAAAATAGAGAATGAGCTCGACAAAAAGGATGATTTGTTGAGTTTATAGTGATCTAAAGGTCTGGGAGGATGGATCTAAGGAGGTAAACACTACTCAATGTCTATCCTAACACGGGTGTGCTTTTGTAGGGCAAAGGCATGCTTCTACACAGGAATGACTTAAAGCTATGAAATCGATGCCAAGACTTGTCAAAAAGTGAATGCCACAACATGAATAGATAGGTGAAGGGTTAGGCAAACACATGAAATAGAAAGAAAGAAAAATCCATTGAAAATAACCCCAGATCTACAAAAACAATCACCAAATTGTCAGAGACATAGGCACACAATTTTTGGACACAGGCGCATCGACCTTTTTCACAGGCGTGCTGACACGAGGTGTAGGTGTGCATTGACAGTCACAGGCATGTTTCCATTCCTATATGAAATCTATATGGAAAAACTTCACACAAATGTTAGTTTTCAGGGAAGTGGGTCCCACTGGGCGTGCAAAAATGTAATGGTTATAATATGAATGTAATAATAAACATAAATGAACTCAAGCAACAAGTAAAAGAATACAAATTACCTCAAACACAAAAACAAACCATACTTGATGAAGTGAACTAAGGTTGCACCCAAACCTCAAGTAGATTGCTCTATCAAAAAGTGTAACATGATCTCCCAAGGAATGATAATGACAACGTAAGTTTATTAAAATGAGAGATGTTGAGAAATGGAGAATGAGGTTCCTTTTATAGAGTTGTGAAATAGCAGATTAATGGTTGAGGATGATTGAGAGAATGTTTGTGAATGAGAGAAGGACAAGTGTCCTAGCCTTCTCATGAGTCATGGGAGTTAACAAACCTAATTAGAGAGTTGACTAGATATATTGATTAGAGGATTGAATTGATTGATCTGTTAATAAATTAGATTGATTTGTTAACTGATTTGATTGATTAGATGACTGAATTGATTGATGAGTCAGCTCATTTGATTGATCTATTAACTGAATAGACTAGCAAAAATTATGGTGGGTGAGGATAAATGGGAAATTAAATAAGTAATTTATTTAATTTCATGAGCACATGGGATAAATAAATTAAATATTAAATTTAAATCATTTGGGAGGAAATACATTATTTAAATAAATAATTTGAATTTATTTATTTAAAGTGGAGGGAAATTTGATTTATTTAAATGAATAATTTTGATTTTATTTATTTAAATTAGAGGAATAATGATTTAATTAAATAATTTTGATTATTTAATTAATATAGAGGAATATGATGATTTTTAGTGATTTAATGAATTAATGTGGAATAATCAAAATTAGGTGATTTGATGAGAATTTGTACGAATGCAGTGTGATGACATGAATTATGCATTGGTGAATTTCAGGTGTCTACAAAATCCACATGCAAGTCTCTGTTGTTACTTTATAGTCCCCAAAATAGACCTAATTTTATTGTAACAACCTAGTTTTTTTCCTATTCCATACAAAACAACCCTATCTCATTTTCACATATTTTTACAAGGACCAAAAGGGTATCCAGATTAGGTCTCATATCTCCATTATCAGGTGTATGAAGGAAGTTATGACAGGAAAGATCTCTGAGAAGGGCTACAAACTCCTAGGCCACTTACAAGGCAAGTACATGTTATACTGATCATAGAGCTCTGCCCATGCATGGAAAAGGTTGGTATAGTGAATTTAAGTATACATGAGTGTTTTCAAACCATGTGAACCTCTATTAGTCTTCCAATCAATATTTGGTCTTGTTTTAAGCCTAGAGTGAAGCTAGTGTGAGCTAGTGAGAACTTGAATTGCTTAGTTCATTGCATGAACATATCAAGTTGAGGTCATATGATGTAGTGAAGATCTCTAGACAAGATCTATGCCATGAAGTTTAGGAGTCATGTGAATAGACAAGGCATGATAGGTTGCAAGCAAGTGTTCAAGGTAAAGAGACAAGTTGATGTAAGTATGGCTGAGGTAGGATGGCATCACTTGTCTATGCTTCCACACTTTTCATACATGTCTCCTAGGGCAGTTGCAACTACATCATCTATCAAAATTCCATTATCCTTTATGCTTTGATGGATGTCCATATCCTATTCCGAAGATCCCATATGGGCATAGAGAAGGAGGATGCTGGCTAAGGTTATGAAATTTCATTTTACACGTGCCAATTGTATTTTATTGAAAGTTTATATATCACTTACTTTCTCATGCTAATGGATAATTAATTTGTACATGTTTTCTATTAATGATAATGGATGTGTTCTTTGTACAATTTTCAAGAAATGTGAGGGCTGGAGTTATATTGCCTCATAAACTTTACCTTCTTGTCCTTGATTACCTTCAAGTAGACTTGTTTCCTCACACTCACTAGTTACTGAGTGAAGTTAGCTACAATTCAGAATATAAATTATGTAAATACATGTGATAATAACTCTCTTATAGATCTTATGCAAATTTCTCATTACCTACATTGATCGTGGATTTGTCTTTCTCTTGTAAAACTAGGAAGAGAGTAGGAGAGAGAGAGAGACATGTTTGGCATAATTCACATATCTTCATTTCACCTTCTATATGGTCTCTATGCTTTGCATATCCTCATTTCACATTTCTATATTTTCTTTACACCTGCCACTTTGCATACATGTCTATCAGGGCAATTACAACTACAACATCTGACAAAATTCCCATATCCTTTATGCTTTGATGGATTTAATTAGAACACATTCCATACCTCATGGAGTCGAATAGACTATGCCAATTCATCAAGGTGGGTGGGTGAATGCTAGGGGAGGTGTCTTTTCAATGGTGAAGCCTCCTAGTCATTATCAGCTACATCGACACATACACTCTTTCAAGAGCCCTAAGACACAAAAAGTGTCAAACTTTGGACTAGATGTTCCGTCACATCGTGACACCTAGAAACATTTTCTTTGCATGATAGGTGGATGTCAGGTCCACCTACAAATACATACCTTGGTTTTTATTAAATCAATTTCATTCGCCTATGGTGGCAAGGAACACTGCTCCAAAATGCTTTAGTTTCATGCAGTGGAAGGGTGCTAAGAGTGAGATTTTGCATTCCACAACTTGTGGGGCTGAACCAGCTATGCTAATACATTGGGGTGGGTGGGTAAATGCTAGGATAGGTCTCATTTCATGTGCCAAGTGTCCTAGTCATTCAGGGTAGTAGGATACTGGCAAAGTCACTTAAGATCCCTAAGAGCAAGAAACTACCAAACTTTGACAGAGTAATTCTCAAAATTCATGGTAGCTAGGAATGTTCTATTTGGACCTACAAGTGCACGTGGGGTCTATCCACAATAACCTCTCTCGGTTTTGGTTAACTCACATCTATTTGACCATAATCAAATCAAATTCATTCTTGCAAAATGTTTCAGTTTCATGTAGTGGAATGTACTAGGAGTGACATTTTGTATTCCACAAACTATGGAGCCAAACCGATAATGACAACACATTAGGGTGGGTAGGTAAATGCTAGGGGAGGTCTCATTTCATGCACCAAGTGTTGCAGTCATTTGGGGCAATTAATAGATTGGAGTTGACCAAAATTGAGAGAGGTTATTATGGATAGACCCCATGTGCACCTGTAGGTCCAAACAAAACATTCCCAACTACCATGAATTCTGAAATCAATGTATTCTTGCAAAACACTTTAGTTTCATGCAGTGGAAAGGTGCTAGGAGTGAAATTTTGCATTCCATAGCTTGTCAAGTTGAACTGATTATGCCAACATGTTGGGGTGGGTGGGTAAATGCTAGGGGAGGTCTTTTTTTGTGTGCCAAGTGTCTCAATCGTTCGGGGCAATAGGCTACTGACAAAGTCACTTAAGATCCTAAGAGCAAAAAATTGCCAAACTTTGACGGAGTAGTTCTTAGAAGTTGTGGTAGTTGGGAATATTCTATTTAGACCTACAAGTGTACATGGAGTCTGTCCACAATAACCTCTCTTAGTTTCAGTCAACTCCAATCTATTTGACCGTGCCAAAATCAAATGCATTTTTGTAAAATGCTTCATTTCATACAACACAACCTTTGCGAGAGCCATATTTTTGGTTCTACTGGTCATGGGTCCAAACTGACTACACCAACACATTGAGGCAGGTAGGTAAATGCTAGGGGAGGTCTCATTTTGTGCGGCAAGTGTCTCAGTCATTTTGGGTAGCAAGCTACTAGCAAAGTTAAAAGGTGCTAGGAGTGAAATTTTACATTCCATAGGTTGTGGGGTTGAACCAACTGCACCAACACGTCAGGGTGGGAGGGTAAATGCTAGGAGAGGTCTCATTTTGTGTGCTAAGTGTCATAGTCATTCAAGGCAGAAGGCTACCGACAAAGTCACTTAAGATCCCTAAGAGCAAAAAGCCACCAAACTTTGACTGAGTAGTTCTTAGAATTCATGGTAGCTAGGAATGTTTCATTCAGACCTATAGGTGTACATGGGGTCTATCCACAATAACATCTCTCAACTTTGGTCAAATCCAATCTTTTTGACTGTGTTGAAATCAAATGCATTCTTGCAAAATGATTCAGTTTCATGCAGTGGAAAGGTTCTAGGAGTGACATTTTGCATTCCATAGCTTGTGGGGATGAAATGACTATGCCAATGCATCAAGGTGGGTAGGTAAATGGTAGGGGAGGTCTTGTTTCATGCACCAAGTGTCTCAGTTGTTCGAGGAAGTAGGCTACTAACAAAGTCACTTAAGATCCTAAGAGTAAAAAACTGCCAAACTTTGATGGAGCAATTCTAGGAATTCTTGGTAGCTAGGAATGTTTTGCTTAGACCTACAGGTGTACATGGGGTCCATTCACAATAACCTCTCTTGGTTTTGCTCAACTCCAATCCATTTGACCATGCTGAAATCAAATGCATTCTTGCAAAATGCTTTAGTTTCATGCAACACAACCTTGCTAGGTGCCAAGTGTCAAGGTTTTGCTCATCATGGGGCTGAACTGACTATGCCAACGTGTCAAGGTGGGTGGGTAAATGATTACGGAGGTCTTGTTTCATGTGCCAAGTGCTCCAGTCATTCTAGGTTCTACCATAAAAGTCTTTTTCAATAGCTTACAACTCAGAATGACTGGGATACTTGGCACATGAAATGAGACCTCCCCTAGCATTTATAGTCTTTGCCGATACTTACAAATTACAATGACTAGGACACTTGGCACATGAAACAAGATCTCCCCTTGAATTTTACCACCCACCCTGATGTGTTGGCATAGTCAGTTCAGCCCCATGACCTGTGAAATGTAAAATTTCACTCCTAGCACCTTTCAACTTTGCTAGTAGCTTGCAGAGAAAAATGAATGAGATAGTTGGCACATGAAACAAGACCTCCAATAGCATTTACCCACCCACCTCGACATGTTGGCGTAGTCAGTTTGGCCCCACGACATATGGAATGTAAAATTTCACTCCTAGCACCTTTCAATTTTGTTGGTAACTTACAACCTAAAACGACTGAGACACTTAGCACACAAAAGGAGACTTCCTCTAGAATTTAGCTACCCACCTCAATGTGTTGGCGCAGTCAGTTCGACCCCATGACTTGTGGAATGCACTTGCAATGAAATGGGATGCTTTTCATCATCATAACCTTCTCTTGCTTCAAGTGTTTGTTACCTATTTGTGCACTTCAGCCTAAACAGACAAAGTTGGGACAACACTATTTTTTTACCTTGAAGAGGGAGATAGGTACAAATGACTTTTATAAGAGGCTAAAAGAGACCTACAAGCAGAGACTTAGACTAGGTGTCTAACACAAGAGGAAAGGAAGAAGACTAATGTAGGGTAAGAGCTCACAGTTGGTTTTAGAAGGCCTATTACCTAGGTAGGAGGCCATTCCAGTCATCACTTCTACTAGAATCATGCATCAACTCATTAAGAGTTGCTACAGGAGCCAAATAGAAGTGGAAGGGACACCCTACAGGAGTAGGAGACATTCAAAAGAAGGCAGGAGAGGAAACTAAGCTACAAGTTTCAGTTTGTTTCAAATCTATTCATTACAATTTGTTCAAGTCTCAGATGATAAAGATACACAACTTGACTAAATTCACTTATGATTATAAGAAATTGTATTACGCAATAAGTTTTAGATGTATTTTCCTTATGCAATTGATAGTTTTACAAAAGAAAAACAATAGACAAATCATTGCACAAAACAACTTCTTATATTCACAAGGAAAATGTGTTCAAAGTTCCCACACAAGCCATGGGAATTGACTGTAAAAGATGAAATGAAGAGAGTACATATACATCTGAAATAAGAAAACATAGAGGAGAGAAGGTGTACCATGCTATCTCACATTACCCAAAAGTAACCATAATTATCCATCTTAACTAAGAGTAAGAATACATTATGATTAACACAATCATAATTAAACACGAATGAATTAATACCATCATAATAATTAAGCATGTTAATCTTTTCCAAAACATAACAATACTTAGAATTACAATATCCAAGGATACCTCATTAGTGAATGATCTTCACTATACATGTACAAAGCTATGCTTAAAGCATCAAATGTAGAAATATACATAATAAATGACTATCAAGTCATATAAAGAAAAGTGCCACATTTGGATCTTTGACATCTATCTTCATAAGCCTTGGCTTGTCTACTACTTGGGAAGGAGAGCATCATCCAAGTGCTTTTCCTCCAACCACAAACCAATAGTCCCCCACACAACTTCCTACCTGGAAGCAACCCTACCCTTCACCGAAGGTATAGATATAAGGAACCGTTAGGTTTGCCATCTGAGCATCTAGTGTTGTGTCCTTCATAATGTCTCATGGTTACACAACTATAGATCCACTCTAACTATGTATGACACTACTGGAGACATTATGTCATTTAGAGCACTGTGGACCGACTAATGCATGTAGAGACAGATGCATTACTTTGGGAAATATTTACATACATGTATGTTTTACAATGAATGTAGTCATATGTCCACCACCTTGACTTGATGTAGAAGTTGTCTCATCCTATGGTATTCATAGTTTGACCTTTCTTGGTTTTGGTTAAATAATTTCAATACAATCTTATCCATACCTTGGACATTCAACTCCTATCTTGGGAGCACATACAATAAGATTTCACTGCTTTTGCAATAGGGAACCTGTGACTCCATGTCACTCTATTCCTGTATTTTCATAATGAAATAAGTTCAATCATGTTTTCAACTCATGACCATGCCCAGTTGATGATTACATTGTTTGCCTTATCCCAAGGTATACTCTCAATTCATATCATCTAGAAGGGTATTTTTAATGGTCCTATAGGTCGAATCTATTAAAAAGATTCTATTTCAAGTAATCCACATGAGTTCCTAGTACCTTATACTTAGTTTATGAAGTATTACCACTCACAAAAACATGGCTTTCGATTGCGTTTAAACACAAGGGTTCATAATGGCATAGTATAGATTCTTACAAAAATAAGTGTCAAGAAGAATAATTTCCCCCAAGGGAACATGGCATGCATTCATTGCTACCAAGGTATCAATAAAATTTACCTTATGTTAAACCCTCCTACTTCATCAAGGAGTTAATGTATCATTTACACGCTTAACATGCACAAAGATTATCATATTATCCTTACTAAATAGTCGAGGACTATTATAAGTTAACCTCAAATTTGATATAAGTTAAGTGCACTCGGCACACACAAAGGTTTACCACTATCAACAGGGTAGTCATTATTCTTATACAACTCTGGCTATTTTCATTAGCAAATACATGGCACAATAGCACAATTTTCATGTGCAAATACCCTCATGGGCTCTCACACAGACATTATATATTGATGCCCTTTCAAGCTCTTAACAATTATAATATATCAATGCCCTCTTGGGCTATTAACTAGTCATCATTAAACATTAACAAGGAAATCTTTGACAACATAAAAGATATTCATAATCTTTCCAACAACATGCGACACTTCTTGCATGCACAACATGCATGGATTATAGCCTCGAAGCTCGCTAAGTATCATCATAAAATAATGGCTACAAATGATAACATTAAGAAGGCACTTGCAGCCTCAAGAGCCTTTGATAACAGTTTAAACCCACACTAATGTCACAGAAATAAACATTAAAGTCACATATGGCCTCGCAGGCTAATAACATTAACTTATGACAAGTATAAGTGGACACAGTCAATGTACTTTGTGTTAGCAGAGATAAATAACAATACTCTATCGAATTCAATTTGATATTCCTCAAGGTTCATACTTGTATGAGTAATCATAGACATGAATGGCTACTATTAAATAGCTTTAAGTATGCACAAAGGTCGATCTCTCTCGCTCCCCACGCTACTACTATAGTAGTGCTTCTACTTCGACACTCTAAAATGGATTCTCTCCCTTTTTCTTCTAGCCCACACCAAAGAAAAGCCTCTTAGATTAGTATCATCGATACCTTTTGCATGCTTCTAGAATTCTTTGCATGTCCCCAAAGTTCACCACCTCATAGGATCCAAGGATCTGTTGGTGCCTGCATGAATAGTCAGGTTTTAAGCATCTAAATCTGCAGGCACCCTCCTTAAAAATCCAAAAAATTCTAAGTCTTTGGGCCCCCTCAGCATGTTTCAGCCTGACCTGATATTCTTGGAGGGGGTCATCATATTTCCAAATATTGGCCTGATATTTCCGTGGGGTCATCATGTTTCTAACATCAGTCATCTTAGTTATGATCACCCTGATGCTGCTGCAAAGTTTCAATATGACCCGATATTCCGCGGGGGGGGGGGGTCATGTTTCAAATATCGGGTGATCTTAGTCATGATCACCCTGATGTTGCGGACGTCAGTTTTATATGGGGGGTGATATCTACTTGTCCATCACCCTGATATTTTTGCGGGGGGTGATATTTCAAATATTAGGTGATCTTACGAATATCACCTCGATATTACAACATGATGGTGATGTCATTAGGATCGGTGGGGTGCATTATGAGGTCTTCGGAATGATAGTTACTATCGGCAACTTTGCTAAGGATCCCCCCGATTGCCGATGAGGATACGAATGTGATGATGCAATGAATATGTCCAGGATTATCATGCAGGAGGATCATGATGAGGTATATGCTGGCGTCGTCGGGAGCAAAATTGTGCGACATCATATGTGCTCATGACCTAGTTTATAAAGTGTTGAGGAGGTCGCTGCGGGGTGAATGTGGGATAATTAGTTCCCACATGATTTGAAAAGTCAGGTCATGATTTTTGGCAGGAAAGTTTCAAAGAGTACAGTCCATAGCATTCCTAAGGCCGCGGGTTGGTATGCCATTAATGGCAGATGTTATAGGGTATGGGCAAAGGCATGAACAGATCAGGTACCTGATTGAAGATGTGAATCCCTAGCTAGTGGCGCAGGGCTTGAGGCCTCCCTGTCTCCTTCCTCTTCCTCTGCTTGCTGCATTCATTGTCCGAGCACCATTTTTCATGATGCAATGTATCTGGTGAAATTTTGAGTCAACCATGTACTTTCAATGCTGAGTACACCTTCCTGCTGTATATAGCAGGCTGTGTGACTCATTTGTAAGGGTGGAAGACTTGGGCATTTTTGTGTAAATAATGAAGAACAAGGCATTTCCCTGCTGCTATATCTCATTTTGGGAGTTTATGAGTTGCACAATGAATGTACATTACAGATATTTTTAGTTTCATGTCATTTTATATGAAAAATGCTCTTATGCATGTGTTTAGCTGCTTGTCTCCATGTGTTGTATGCATTTCCTTTTTTGAATCTGGTTACTAAGGGTTTCATAGATTCTAGGATACAGGTTTCTGTATTGCATGTTTAATCTGTGACTTCCATTCAAGGAGTGGATTAAACTATTTTAGGTTAAGTATGGAGAAGGTTGTATGTCAACTGGGATATATGTAAGTAGAGGCAGCTAAATACCCATCCCTGGGTGATGTTTGTAAGGCAAGCATCAATATAACCCCTTGAAACTTGAATGCTAGATGCAATCCATTCTTTTGTATATGTCTAGTTGACTCCTTGCCCTGAGATAGGAACTGGTCTGCACTTGGGTTAGTAGATATGATCCGAAACCCCTTGTCTTGCATCCAATATATAAAATCCATCTTTTCATAACTTCCATCCTATTAGTTGTAGGAGTAGGATTAGGACCCCTGCATACTCTTATCCATAATCAGACAAATATGTCCAAGAATGTTGCCAAACTTGTGATGTATCATGTACATCTTGCTGCACACATGAGAGTATTCTGCCTGTTGTTGTCAAGCTAAATCTTTCCATCATTGGGCAAGTCAAATGTTACATCTTTAGCTTTAGGGATACCCCCCTTGGTGTGGCAGAACCAGAAGTGAAGGGGAGGCAGCTCACGCAACCTCCTGTATTGGTTGGCTAAATCTGCCTGTGCATTGGAACTGGCAAACCCTCTATTGAGTCAGAAGAAAAAACCAACAGAAATGGCGACTCTGCTAGGGATGCAATTTGAAAGTGTTATCCTACAGTCTCTGGTGAAGTTTTGCCCATCTGAGTCACCAACAGAAATGGTGACTCTGCTGGGGAGAAGAGTCAAATAGTGTGAAATCATTGCTGTGTATCTAGTTCTTTCATGTGAATGATGGTGCTCTGCTGGTGGAATGAACTTAGAAAAATATTTGATGAGCTTTCAGTTGTTTGAAAATTTTATCCTCTTTGGAGAGGTGGCGACTCTGCAAAAAAGTTTTAGTGCACATGAAAGGCTGATGTATGTTATGTGATAAAAGAATGTTCTGTTCATGGTTTCAACATCTGGATGAGAAAAGGTACCTAGCTCCTTCCCATTTATATTTGTTGTTTTATTGCATAAGTTAGATGCCAGGGGAAGCCTTAGGTCTTAGGCAGACAAAGGATGTCTAAGAATGAATGTTATATGAATCCAAATATGTTTTTACCCATACTCAATCAAGAGGGGGATGAAATGTTGAGTAAACGAATTGAAGAGATAAAAAATAGGTTGATATCCTTAGAGGCTAGGCAGGCTCAGTTAAATAGTAACCCTGTTGTGTCTGCCAGTCAGAATGCTAAACCTCTTGTTAGCCCTTTTGATCCTTTGTATGACCAACTAGATTTGTCATGGGTTGATTATCAAGTTGAATGTATGCCTGCTAAAATTTATAATCAGATGCCTAGATTTAGTGGACACAGTGTGTGTGATGGGGGTGCACATATCCAAAATTTTCACAGTTTTATGGAGAGACACTCATTTAGAGATGAGGATATGTGGATGAGGTTTTTTGTTAGATCCTTTGGTGCTAAAGCTAGAGATTGGTATTTGAGCTTTCCAAAGAGGTCCTTTGCCTGTTGGGATGAACTTGTTGACTGTTTTAGAGAGGAATTTGCAAGAGAACCTGCTGATCTTGTTACAAGATTAATGGAAATTAGAAGACAAGATGAAGAGCCCTGTACTAATTTCAGTCATAGATTTGTAGTAGCCCTTTCACAAATCCCTGAAGACTTCAGACCTGATACTTAAGCCTGCATTGACATATATTTTAAAGGTTTTGAGGAGGGCTCTAGTGCATTGTTGAGGGAATTCAAGATAACAAGTATGCAGATTGCATACGAGTTTTTAGAAAATATAGAAAAAGTGAGAAATGAGCACATGCTGGATTCCCTGTCCACAGGCCTGGGTGTGAATAACAATTGTGTACTTGCAAATGACCAAGTGATCATGGCATCATGTGAAGATAAAAAATGAAAATATACCAGTTGAGAATGCCAATGAAAGGATCAATGATAACTCCCATTTCAGGGCTGAGGTATCTAGTTCTGAAAATAATGATGTGGTTATGGACAACAGTGAATACTTGTTTGAGTGGGTTTGTGGAGATGACTGTGAGTATTGTGCTCAGGATAGAGAAGAAATAAGCAAACAGAGGAGTAATTCCATGTTTGAATCACTACCTTATATTCAGACACATGGAGATGATGAAGAGCAACCAGGGATTGAAACAAGTGCTAGTGCTAAGCATGATTGTTCTTTATTTGATTATTGTTTTGCTTATGACACATAGGCTAATACTCCTCCATAAAGAGAATCCATTGGTAATGAAAATGCATGTTCTGCTACCCATGAACCAATGGCATACCATGATGAAGCTGAAACACCTGGATCAGCCTTTTTTGACACATATAATGATGAGGATTTGTTTGAGTATGGTGAGAATCTAAGCACTGTTGTTGATATGGATTCTGTTTTTCATCCTGATGAAAGAGAAGCCAACATACATCATGAAGGTTATTGTAGAGAGGTACCAGAGCCTAGTCTTTTTTGATGGTGATAGGTTGTCATTTGATGTCAAAAGTGTGTTCATATCAGGAGGAGATGGTGCAATGCAAAAGTTGCCTTGGTGCAATGGAAAATTGATGTCATACATTTGAGGTCACTTGTTGTGAATTTAAAAGTCACAAGTTGTGCTCCAGATAGTGGGATCTTGCTTTATGATATGTTTTCATGATGCTTGTTGATGGTTGAGGTCCATGTTTTTCAATGTCTCCATGTTGCATGAACAAGTTGCAAAATGTAGGTTGTGCTTCTGTCATCTTCATAAGTTGATATGTCTAATGCATAAAATCAGATGTCTTGATATGTTTGGTGTAAAGCTCTATTCACTCAGATCAAATAATGATCAGGATTGAGAAGTTGATCTTCATATTAGGTTGTCATGAATGTTGGACATCAAGATAGTCAGGAGTTAGTTCATGTTTTTCTTGATAAGATCATCATCATCATATGCAGGGTTGACTTGATAAATGTTAGCTCATTGATAAGAAATCACTCATTTTGGTGACAAGAGGATGGACACTAATGCTTCTTGGTGGTGTTTTTCTTGATCATGAGTGAAGTGGTTGTTGTCTAACTAATGTATATCATGGGCTTCATATATGTATTGAGAATGAAAAGACTTGTTTCTCTTACACAAGGGAAAGATTAGTATTATTGGTGTCAAGTCTTAGGAACAATTAAATTGATGTCTAGTTCTTTTTACAACTTTGTTCCTAGATATATGTATATTCCATGGTTACCTCCTAGGTTCACAACTCTAAACCCTAGAGAGTCACTTGTTATGTGTGAAGAGTATGGTCAGTGTAATGAAACAACTTGCACAATATCTGAATATAATAGTAAATATGCTGTAAATACTTGATAATAATATGCCACTTCGAGGGGGATACCTCCAACAATCTTCAATGAGAACACAATACACAATATGATGATCTAATAAGACTCACTACCCCTATATATACCTATTTATGCCTAGGATATCACCCAGGCCGACTTAGATAGCCCTATAGAAGCCTTAGGCTAACCTAAACAACTAAATAACAATATAATAACGATAATATGACTTAATTAAGAGTTAAGATAGCCACAAGCCAACTATTCATAACCATATACACTATAGAAGTAAGGGCATAACATGCCCCCCACCTTTACAAAAGCATTGTCCTCAACACTGATCAATTGTGGTAGTTTCTTCATATAATCTTCATCATCCCATGTGGCAACTTCAACTAGAAGATATTTCATTGATGTCCTCAGCTTATTCAAGTGTGTTTGGAAAATTAACTTCAGCTCCAAGATGTGTCTTCCCTTTGCATCTAGCTCTTGATGGTGATGAATGTGTTCTTCCTTTACTTGAACCTTTTGATGTGCCATAGAGGAAAAGGTGAGGAATAGTACATGGTACCCTTGCATTGGTTAAATAGCCTGACTAGGAAGTTCTTCTTCTTCTTTCACTTCTTCCTCATCATTGCCTTTTTCTTCTTCTTCATCATCATCATCATCATCATCATCATCATCATCATCATCATCATCATCATCATCATCATCATCTTCTTCTTCTTCTTCTTCTTCTTCTTTTTCTTCTTCTTCTAGTTCTTCTTCTTCTTTGTCTACTACTTCTTCTTCTTCTTCTTCTTCTTCTTCTTCTTCTTCTTCTTCTTCTGTTTCTTCTTCTTCTTCTTCTGGGTCTTCTTTTTCTTCTTCTTCTACCTCTTCTTCTTCTGGTTCTTCTTCTTCTTTGTTTGTTGTTTCTTCTTCTTCTTCTTCTTCGTGTTGTGACTGCTTATGTTTGGAAAGTATCTTCAAAATTTTCTCAATATCACATGACTTAGCCAACCCTTTCATTTGTTCACCCATAATGGACAAGATTTCACCTTTCATCTTGCTATTTTCTTTATGAATAAGTTCAAGTATATTTTCATATTCTTTTTTATCAACATCCTCATTTTCCACCTCCTCCTTGCCTGGAGTTTTTCCCGGTGTGGTAACATTCTTTTTGCCCCTTGTTGAAGGACCCGTCATGATGGAAATCAATATTTTTGAAATAAATCAGACAAATGAAATGTAAATTCTTTGAAATTTTTACTGTAACTTACTAAGGCCAAGATACCACTTACCCAGAAACAAATCCAAGAAATTAGCAAATTTACTACCTTGAGAGTGAATTTGTTGGAAACCCTAATTTTGCAATAACTCACTTATTTTTGCTTCAATTCCTCTAAAATCTAGATTATATCTTCTTTAATATTGTCTTCAAAAACCCTTTAAAAATCTTTAAAAAATTCGCTAAAATCTGAAAGTTATGCTCTTCCCAAAATCGCCTCCAATGATGAGAAAAAATCTTACCTCTATGGTGCCAAGATCATGCTCTGATACCACTTGTAATGAAACAACTTGCACAATATCTGAATATAATAGTAAATATGTTGTAAATACTTGATAATAATATGCCACTTTGAGGGGGCAACCTCCTAATCCACTTCGAGGGGGATACCTCCAACAATCTTCAATGAGAACACAATACACAATATGATGATCTAATAAGACTCACTACCCCTATATATACCTATTTATGCCTAGGATATCACCCAGGCCGACTTAGATAGCCCTATAGAAGCCTTAGGCAGACCTAAACAACTAAATAACAATATAATAATGATAATATGACATAATTAAGAGTTAAGATAGCCACAAGCTGACTATTCATAACCATATACACTATAGAAGTAAGGGCATAACAGTTAGAAACATGGATTAGAAAAGAATTCTATTTTATATTCCATGGTTGTTAAATCCTAACATGGCAGTTTTTGTTATAAAAGGAGGTTGACTTGCAATTACAGGTAAAAGTCACTTGAGTGACTGTTTAAAGGGTTTAAGTGCCGTGTGATAACCGGCCTCTCCTCTTTACCACCGGTGGAACAATTATTCACGGGCATCATTTTCAAATTAGTCATTAGTTTGTTTCTAATAAGCATCGAAAGGCATCAAACAATAGAGAGGAGCCCGAGTTTATATAGTTTTTCAAAAGCCATCGAATGTTAATGCCAAGAGGGAGCCCGATTGTTCATAAAGGTGGTGCATGCCTTAAACACAAAAGACATCAAAATTTTTGAAGAACTAAATTAATGAAGATTATTATGTCATCATATGGAGATTGCATCAGTTTTGTTTTTTGAGAAAAGCTTGATTTATAATACATCGAATAAGGAGCATATTAAGGGCAAAATGCATTTGTTTTTTTGCTTGTAAATGTTAGAAAGTTTCTTATAAAGCATCGAATGCTTTGATAGCAACATTAGTTGCTCAAATAGGAAAGTCAAATGCTTTTGGAGTAGTTTTTTTTTCATGAAGATATTTTTGCATTTAAATAATTAAAAAAATAAAGGCATCTTTCTATAAAAGCAAATAATATGAAGGAGATTTATTTGGAAGTTTTTTTTCTTTCCTCATATCAAATGAAGGACTATCTCATGTAAAGAAAAGTAAAATATTTACAGAGTGATTATATTTTTGAGAAGATATTTGAAGAATAAAATGATTTTTGGAGATCTTGGAAAAAGAAATATGAGATGATTTGATTGGAGAAAAGCAATAGACTATTTTTTCTTTGCAGGTGAAAGGACATGCAAATGAGCAGATGAAGATTAATAATTATTTTTATTAATACAGATGATTTGTTTGAGAAAAATGATTGACAATTTTTGCAGAGAAGTAATCTGTTTGGTTCAGGATTTCTTGCAGGTTATAAACATGGTGGATATGAAGAGATTTGAGAAATATTTTGTAATTGTGTTAATTTTCTTTAAGAAAAGGATTTGTGGAGATGAAGAGTTTTTTTTATTTGCAGAAAAGTTGAAGAAAAGGAAATTGAAAGGTCTCAAACATGACAGGATAAATCATTTTCTTCAGATCTAAGAATGTGAAGGGTTATTTTTCTTTGAAAAGAAATTACAAGAGGTGCATTGATGCAACTTTATAAATACACAGATATGAAGTGTTGTTGAGTGTATCCAGATGTAAGATTAATTTTGAATAGAATGACCATTTGACAGACATATGTTTTGTATTGAATGGAAACAGAGTATCCCTCTTATTTGTTTATTACATCTGTTGGTGATTTGGTTTGCCAGTGAGGCCTTGTATTAGCCAGTGAGGCTTGTAGGTCAGTGAGACCTATTTGTTTACCAGTGAGGTATATTAGTGTTGGAAGTGGGTGCTTCTGTTTGGTATTGGAGTTGGTGCTCCATAAGGAGTTGTGCTCCTAGATACAATTTGTATTGCCAGTGAGGTAATTCTGGAGTGGTTTTTCTACCCATGGAGGGTTTTCCACTCGTGCAATTCTTGTGTCTTGATCTTCTCTCTGTGGATATATGTTTTACTCATGAGTTTTTGTTTTTCATTCTTAGTTATGTGCACATGTATGTGAGAAATCAATGATAGCTCTCTCTCCTTGTACTCTGCAAGTTAAAGTTTGTAAAAAGATTAGAAATTTCACACAACACTGATTCACCCCCCCTCTCAGTGTTGTCCTTGACTCCTACATTTTCCAGTTTGGTGCTGCTAATGGTTGTGTGCATGATGTACACAAATATAAATTTGAAAGCTTTTTCTTTGATATGACAGCTTATGATAAGATGAGCCCTGATGTTCCTAGTTGCATGGTGGACTTTGAGTGTTTTTAGTTTTCAGTCCAGCTGGAGGTAATTTTACAATGCATATTGCTGATATAGATGATGATAAGTGCTATATGCCATATGAATATGCATTGCTTGACAAATGTGACCTTCACATGTTGCCTAATGCTGAAGGTTGTTTGCATAAGGATGACAGTGACAAGCTAAATAAGAGGGTTGAATATGCAAATGACAAGGGTTGTTTGTGGATAAATCATGGCAGCATCTTCAGGCTTGATCCAGTGATATCACATGAAAATAGGGTATTTGACAAAGGAAGGTACATATTTTTTCTTTCTTGGTGGCCTTAGGCTGCCAAGTGTGATTGGTAATGCAAATAAGTATTTGACTCTGTGCCCAACGGATAAGGGACTGGTCTACATCCCAGAGATCTATGGTTCTTGCCATGCCTGCAAGAGGCATGCATCCCCAGACAGAGCCACTGTTGGTGCCTGCATGAACAGTCAGGTTTCAAGCATCTAAATCTATAGGCACCCTCCCAAAAAATCCAAAAAATTCTAAGTCTTTGGGCCCCCTCAACATGTTTTAGCCTGACCTGATATTCTTGGGGGGGGGGGGTCATCATATTTCCAGATATCAGCCTGATATTTCCACGGGGTCATCATGTTTCTAACATTAGTCATCTTAGTTACGATCACCCCGATGCTACTGCAAAGTTTCAATATGACCTGATATTCCATAGGGGGGTCATGTTTCAAATATCAGGTGATCTTAGTCATGATCACCCCAACACTATTTTATCACCCCAATGTTGCGGACATCAGTTTTATATGGGGGGTGATATCTACTTGTCCATCACCCTAATATTTTTGCGGGGGGGGGGGGGGGGGTGATATTTCAAATATCAGGTGATCTTACGAATATCACCCTGATATTGCAACATGATGGTGACGTCATCAGGATCGGTGGGGTGCATTATGAGGTCTTCAACATGATAGTTACTATTGGCAGCTTTGCTGAGGATCCCCCCGATTGCCGATGAGGATACGAATATGATGATGACATGAATATGTACAGGATTATCATGTAGGAGGATCATGATGAGGTATATGCTGGCGTCGTCGAGAGCAAAATTGTGCGACATCATATGTGCTCATGACCTAGTTTATAAAGTGTTGAGGAGGTCGCTGCGAGGTGAATGTGGGATAATTAGTTCCCACATGAATTGAAAAGTCAAGTCATGATTTTTGGCAAGAAAGTTTCAAAGTGCACAGTCCATAGCATTCCCAAGGCTGCGGGTTGGTATGCCATTAATGGCGGATGTTACAGGGTATGGGCGAAGGCATGAACAGATCAGGTACCTGATTGAAGATGTGAATCCCCAGGCAGTGGCGCAGGGCTCAAGGCCTCGTCTCCTTCCCCTTCCTCTGCCTACTACATTCAATGTTCGAGCGCCATTTTTCATGATGCAATGTATCTAGTGAAATTTTGAGTCAACCATATACTTTCAATGCTGAGTACACCTTCCTACTGTATATAGTAGGCTGTGTGACTCATTTGTAAGGGTGGAAGACTTGGGCATTTTTGTGTAAATAATGAAGAACAAGGCATTTCCTTGCTGCTGTATCTCATTTTGGGAGTTTATGAGTTGCATCATGAATGTACATTGCATATATTTTTAGTTTCATGTCATTTTATATGAAAAATGCCCTTATGCATGTGTTTAGCTACTTGTCTCCATGTGTTGTATGCATTTCCTTCTTTTGAATCTGGTTACTAAGGGTTTCATAGAGTTTAGGATATAGGTTTTTGTATTGCATGTTTAATCTGTGATTTCCATTCAAGGAGTGGATTAAACTATTTTAGGTTAAGCATGGAGAAGGTTGTATGTCAACTGGGATATATGTAAGTAGAGGTAGCTAAATACCCATCCCTGGGTGATGTTTGTAAGGCAAGCATCAATATAACCCCTTGAAACTTGAATGCTAGATGCAATCCATTCTTTTGTATATGTCTAGTTGACTCCTTGCCCTGAGATAGGCACTGGTCTGCACCTGGGTTAGTAGTTATGATCGAAAACCCCTTGTCTTGCATCCAATATATAAAATCCATCTTTTTATAACTTCCATCTTGTTAGTTGTAGGAGTAGGATTAGGACCCCTGCATACTCTCATCTATAATCAGACAAATATGTCCAAGAATGTTGCCAAACTTGTGATGTATCATGTACATCTTGGTCCACACACAAGAGTATTCTGCCTGTTGTTGTCAAGCTAAATCTTTCCATCATTGGGTGAGTCAAATGTTAAATCTTTAGCTATAGGGATACCATCCTTGGTGCAGCAGAACCAGAAGTGAAGGGGAGGCATCTCACGCAACCTCTTGTATCTGTTGGCCAAATTTGCCTGTGCATTGGAACTGGCAAACCCTCTGTCGATTCAGGGACCAACAGGATCCACACAACCCATCATCGAATAGGTCTATGAAATGGGCTCAAACATGGCTCCACTCAGCCTCCACTCTCCCTCTCCTCACTCCTCATGGGTGGTGGCTGACCGAGTGTCAACAACTATACAAGGATAATGTAATATAAAATACATAATATGGATGCCAAAGTGATCGACCTCTATGGAGCTTAAAACCATTATAACACATATAATTTCCCCTTACATGATAATAAGGGTTATCAAATAACCATTATGTTATCCAAAGTTAACATCATTAAAAAGGATGGCACATCAATTAAATATGATTTTAGGGTCAAGTACCACTCCCCTTTACATGACTATGACAACCATAAGTAAAATATAAAATATATAATATTCACAAATCTTAATTCAGAAATGAATAAGGAATTAAGGGAGATCTTGACAACTTGACAAGATAGACAAATGACTCAAATGGACATTCTGCAAACATCATTAAGTCAAAACAATGTAGATGGTGACAAGAAGGAACAAGTTGTCAACTGACAATGAAAAGAAAATGACTAACAAGGAGACACACAACTCACTCTAACTTGCAAGGATTCTTAAGGATAAAATTTGATACTCAGATGGCGATCCGACCTTTTTCCCAATGTCTATCTCTTCCTCCTAGATGATACTCTCCTTCCATCTTTGAAGGAAGATCATTTTTCCTGATCACACTCACCATCATAAAACCATGATTAGTCTATCATCATCTGATTCATAAATCATAATAATTAAATAATCATATCAACATGTAATCTCATGTCTAACTAGCATTAGTTAGTATCCACATAATCAATGATTAAAGCTGATATTTTCCACAAACATCTAATCATTAAACTATGGTTATTCATCCTGATTAGCACACAAAAGTAAGATTAAGCTAAATCATAGGTTGGGGATGTAACATATGTTGGAAAGAGACATTGCTCTGGTATGGACCTGTATGTTGTCATTGATGACAACAAGGTTCAGAGATGTTATCACCATGATAGGAAGAGATATCTCAGAAAGAACATGTTGGATCCTAGGTCCAGTTGACATAAAATGGCTAAGTATGGAAAGTATTTAGAGTATAGGATAGTAAGATGGACAGTATGCCTCTGCAGATGATAATCTGGTAATGTGGTTTAGTTATGGTGTTCTCATTTATTTGATAGTGTTATGCTTCAGAGATTATGTCACGATTTCCTTCGGAAGTTGCCTTGAAGAAATGTCTAAGTCTGAGTAAGCAAAGGTATAGTAGGAACAATGAATAGGGCATAGTGCAGTGGTCCGCATTCCTTCGCAGGTGAGTGTTTTGTTATGAGGTTCTGAGGTGTTGTAAACACTTATATGGAGTATCCAATTCCAGAGTTAAGAGATCTGAAGTTCACTGGAAGGTTAGCTACAAGCTGCTAAGTATTGTCATAGTGTTTGATAGAGACAAAGTTTGAGTTCTGATGGTCCGCATTTCTCCGCAAGATGCTATCATGCCTTGGGGTTCTAAGGGTAAGATTGGGAATGTGTAAAGAGTGATTGATGTGATCTTGGAAGTGTTTTGTGATCCACAGTAGAAGTTGTAAGTCAGCAGATGAACCTGTTAAGCATGCTCTTGAGAAACAGGTTGATTGGTGAGATAAATCAGGATGTGGAGAAAGGATATTGTGTGAAAGATCTATTCAAGTAATTGAGTGGTTAGAGCTGATCTATATGAATACACTTGGGTGGAGATTTGGGTCCATGTGACACATAGTGCATTGGATTGAGATGACAAGGTACATCTTTCTATGTACACATTTCACTTCTTGGATGTTGACCTGACTATGGATCATATCATGATGCGGATATATATAAGAGCAATGAATTTTGGTTGAATGAGAGTGTGGTGTGTGAGTGTGATGTGAGTATGTGAATAGAAGAGCAGAGTTAGAAGATTAGCAGCGATGAAGACTTGGGATTCAGAATTCAGTTGCTAAATGATTGCACCCTGGCACAGTGGTAGATGCTTAACTAGTATTCAATTTCATATGCAATATGATTGGAAGCAAGCTTTTGTCCTCAAGGCAGTGTGCTGGTAGTGAGCCTTCAATAGGGTTTAACATCCCTCAGGGTTTTGTTAGTGCCTGAATTGACTGGCAGTTTTTTGAGCAATTTTCATGCAGGCACTTTCCCTAAGCATCCAAAAAATGTTCTAAGTGTTGGACCTCCTCAGCATTTTTCAGCTGCATCATCATATTTTCTTTGAAGAGGAGGTCATCATCATCATCTTGTCTTCGATGATGGTCCGCATCATCATGTTCTCTGTCGACCGGTTTTTTCATTAGGATCATCATTTTTCAATATCGGGTGATGTTTGGTTATCATCCTGATCCTGCTGACGAGCTACAGTGTGCCCTGATTTGCTTGCGGGGGTGATTTTTCAAGTATCCGGTGATCTTCCAATTATCACCTTGCCCTTTTATGATGATGATGTCACCCTGATCTTCTGAAGGGGTTATTCTCTGAGTTGTTTGACCTGACTCGTTTTTTCCTAAGGGTCGTCATCATCATCATGATATTTCCAGTTATCACCGTGTTGCTTGCGGGGGTCATCATATTTTCTGCCTGCATGATATTTCGCCGGGGTGATATTTCTATCATCGGGTGATCTTGGTTATGATCATCCTGATGATGTTGTTGAAGAGTTCTAAGTGTGACCCGATATTCACTGGGGTCATCATATTTTGAACGTCAGGATGATCTTAGTCAATATCATCCTGATGATGTTGTATCACTTCATGTTCGTTGTTTTATCATCCTGATGATGCTGACGTCATTCTTATGTCAGGGTGATATCTTTTTCTCTGCCTATCTGCATCATGATATTTCTGAAGGAGGGGGTGATATTTTCATATCACCCGGGTGTATGTTTGTTCTAGCGTCATGATGATGCTGATATCAAGGAGATATCCGCCTGCCGGCTTCGTGCATTATCTAGTGGGGGTGATCTTTTCAAGCATCATCATATTCATCTATCCCCCCGATCTTATAGTGGAGCTACAGTGCAACATGATATTTGTACATCAGGATGATATTTCCAAATATCCGGTTATCTTCCGAATATCATCCTAATGTCAATATGATGATGACGTTATCAAGGTCCGGGGGGGGTCATATTTCTAACACAGATCATCTTGTGGAGATCTCCCGATATTTGCAAACATGATGATGACGTCATCCGGATATGAGGAGGTGCGCAGTGGGCGGATATGATGATGACGTCAGCAGGATATGATGATGATGTCATCAGGATGTTCATCGGCCAGACTTTTGGTATAGGCTCAGCAGGAGGATGTTCCTTCGATGGATCAGGTTGTGCCGATGAAGGCGATTATCATGCAGGTTATATTGCGGTGATGATGCTGACGTCAGGGTGATATTTCAAGCAACAGGATATCATGCTGCTGGGGGATGATGATGATGAAGTCTTATACTAGTGTCGTCAGGAGCAAAAGCACCGACACCATATATGCTCATGACCTAGTATATAAAGTGTTAAAGAGGTTGCTACGGGGTGCATGTGGGATAATTGATATCCTGCATTTTCAAATATCATGATGATGAATCTCGGCGGGAAATGGTTGCGATCGACTGTTAGATGTTTTTCCCAAGGCCGCGGGTTGGTGCACCATTAATGGCGAAGGTTGCAGAGGTATGGGCGGATCTGGTACCCGATTGAAGGTGTACATCAGCGGACAGTGGCGCAGGGCTCGAGATATCTTCCTGTCTCCTCCCCTACCTGCTGCATTCATGTTTGGGCGCCAATCTGGTAGTGTTTGGGCACCATTTTCCTGGTACTGTGTATCTGGCGGGATTTTTGGTCAACCATGTAATTAATTGTTGTGGTACACTACCTGGCTATTATAAGCAGGAAGTGTTACTCATTTGTGGTTGTTGAAAGTTGAAGATTTTTGGCTCTGTAATTCATAACAAGCTGATCTGGTTGCTCTGTACAGTTTAACCTGTGAGTTTATGTATCTCTTGTTGTATGTTTTTGGCATGAACCCACTGATTTCATGATTAATCTTATATGAGAAATGCTATCTTAGCATGTGTTGTGTTAATTCTGTCTCCAGTATTGCATGTATTCTTCTTCTGAATCTGGATATTTGGGTAATGTTTAGATTCTAGAGCATAGAATTCCTATGCTGAATGTCTGATCTTTTAACTTCTGCTCAAGGGGTAGATTAAACTATTTTCAGGTTGAACATTGGGAAGGGTATACTGCAGTAGGGATGCCATAAGTAGAGATAACTTAACACTCTGTATTGGGAGATATCTGTAAGGCAGATATCACATATATCCCCCTGAAATCCAGTTTTAGCTGTTCATGCTGATCATTCACAGGTGTATGTCTACTGACTCCAGGCCCTGGATAGGCACCAATCTTGCTTTGTGTTTTTGTTACAACCATGTCCAGCTTTGCATCCAAACTTAAACTAAACCATTTCATACTTCCTCCTGTTAGTTTTAGGAGTAGGATTAGGAACCCCCTGCATGCTCTCATACCCAACCAGACATCATGTCGAAGAATGTTGCCAGCCTTGTGATCTATCATACAGATCTTGGTCCATACATGAGAGTATTCTGCCTGTTGTTGTCAAGTTATATCTTTCTATCTTTGAGCTAGTCAAGGTTACATCTTGAGTTATAGGGATACCCCCCTTGGTGCGGCAGAACCAGAAGTGAAGGGGAGGCAGCTCATGCAACCTCCTGTATTTAGTTGGCTGAATCTGCCTGTGCATTAGAAGTGGCAAACCCTAATGCTGATTCAGAAGAAAAACCAACAAATTGGCGACTCTGCTGGGGAGAAAATTGATGAAAAAGTGTTATATCTTGTGGCCTATCTGAGTCAGCAACAAAATGATGCTCTGCTGGTGGGATGAACCTGGAAAAGTAGCTTTCAGCTATTGAAAATTTTGTCCTCTCTGGAGAGGTGGCGACTCTGCAAAAAAGATCTAAATGCACATGAAAGATAGATGTATGATTTTGGTTGAAAGATGTACATTTTTCTACATCTGTATGAGAAAAGGTACCTTGTTCCTTCCCCTTTATATTTGCTGTTCTACTGCATAGGTTAGATGCCAGGGGAAGCCTTAGGTCTTAGACAGACAAAGGATGTCTAAGAGTAAGATTTTTATGAATCCAAGTATGTATTATCCCATACTCAGTGGTGAAATGTTGGATAAAGGAATAGAAGAGATAAGAAATAGGTTGATATTCTTAGAGGCTGAGCAGGCCCAGATAAAAAGCAGTAACCCTGTTGTGTCTGCCAGTCAGAAAGCTAAACCTCCTGTCAGCCCTTTTGATCCTTTGTATGACCAACTGGATTTGTCATGGGTGGATTATAAAGTAGAAACTATGCCTGCTAGGATATATTGTCAGATGCCTAGATTTAGTGGTCACAATGTATGTGATGGGAATGCACATATCCAAAATTTTCATAGTTTTATGGGAAAATATTCATTCAGAGATGAGGATATGTGGATGAGGTTTTTTGTTAGGTCCTTTGATGCAAAAGCAAAAGACTGGTATTTGAGCTTTCCAAAGAAATCCTTTGCCTGTTGGGATGAGCTTGCTGACTGTTTCAAGGAAGAATTTGCAAAAGAACCAGCTGATCTTGTTGCAGAATTGATGAGAATCAGAAAACAAGATGAAGAGCCATGTGTTGACTTCAGTCATAGGTTTGCAATAGCCCTTTCACAGATCCCAGAAGTCTTCAGACCTAATATTTCAGCCTGTGTTGGCATATTCTTTGAAGCTTTTGAGGAGGGCTTTAGTGCAATATTGAGGGATTTCAAGGTGACAAGTATGCAGATGGCATACAGGTTCATAGAAAAGATAGAAAAAATCAGAAATGTGTACCTGCTAAAACCCCTGTCCCCAGGCCTTGGTGTGAAAAATGGTTATGAAGCTGCAAATGACCAAATGATTATGGCATCATGTGCAGATAAAAATGAAAATAAAAGCATAGAGGTTGAGACTGCTGTGTTTGAACATAATGCTAACAATACTGCTCAACTGGATTGTTCACCAGTTGAGGATGCCAGTGAAAGGACTAATGAGTTTTCCCATTGCAATGATGAGGCAGCTGACCATGAAAACAATAACGAGGTTGTGGACAGCAATGAGCAATTTTTGGAATGGACTTGTGGAGACAATTGTGAGTATTGTACTCAAGACAGAGAAGATATAAGCAAACAGAGAAGCAGTCCTATGTGTGACCCATTGCCTACCTTTCAAACACATGGAGATCCTGAAGAGCAGTCAGAAATTGAAATAAGTGCTGGTTCAGAGCATGATTGTTTTTCATTTGATGGCTGTTTTGCTTATGACACACAGGCTGATACTCCTCCACAGAGTGAATCCATTGGTAGTGAAGAGGTGTGCTCTGCTGCCCATGAACAAATGGCATATTATGATGAAATTGATGCACCTGGGTCACCCATTTATGACACATATGGTGATGAGGATCTGTCTGAGTATGGTGAAGATCTAGACACTACTTTTGGCTTGGATTCTGTTTCTCATCCTGATGAAAGAGGAAACAACATGCATCAAGTAAGTGACTATGAAAATGTGCCTGATTTGAAAGAGATGCCAGAGCCTGATCTTTTCCAGCCTGGTGCTGCTGATTGTTGTGTACATGATGTGCACAATTGTGATTTTGAAAGCTTTTCTTTTGATGTGCCAGCATATGATACAATGAGCCCTGATCTTCCTAGTTGTGTGGTGGACTCTGAGTGTTTCCTATTTGCAGTCCAGCTAGGAGATCATGTTGCAATGCATGATGATGATACAGATGATAACCTGTGTTCTATACCATTTGAGTATGCATTGCCTGATACATTCTGCACCCACATGTAACATGATGTTGAAGGTTATCTGCACAGGGGTGATAATGACAAGCCAAATCAGAGGGTTGAATGTGTAGATGACAAGGTTTGTTTGTGGGTGGATCTCTGTAGTATCTCCAAGCTTGACCCAGTGCATGCAGATGAAAACAAGATATTTGACAAAGGGAGATACATGTTTTTCTTTTCTTGGTGGCCTTAGGCCATCAAGTGTGTTTGGTGATGCAGGTCGGTGCAGTATTTGACTCTGTGCCCAATGGATAAAGGACTGGTCTGCATCCCAGAGATCTGGGGTTCTCGCTGCAGTCTTGCACCTGCACGTCCCCAGATAGAGCCAGTGTTAGTGCCTGAATTGACTGGCAGTTTTTTGAGCAATTTTCATGCAGGCACTTTCCCTAAGCATCCAAAAAATGTTCTAAGTGTTGGACCTCCTCAGCATTTTTCAGCTGCATCATCATATTTTCTTTGAAGAGGAGGTCATCATCATCATCTTGTCTTCGATGATGGTCCACATCATCATGTTCTCTGTCGACCGGTTTTTTCATTAGGATCATCATTTTTCAATATCGGGTGATGTTTGGTTATCATCCTGATCCTGCTGACGAGCTACAGTGTGCCCTGATTTGCTTGCGGGGGTGATTTTTCAAGTATCCGGTGATCTTCCAATTATCACCTTGCCCTTTTATGATGATGATGTCACCCCGATCTTCTGAAGGGGTTATTCTCTGAGTTGTTTGACCTGACTTGTTTTTTCCTAAGGGTCATCATCATCATCATGATATTTCCAGTTATCACCGTGTTGCTTGCGGGGGTCATCATATTTTCTGCCTGCATGATATTTCGCCGGGGTGATATTTCTATCATCGGGTGATCTTGGTTATGATCATCCTGATGATGTTGTTGAAGAGTTCTAAGTGTGACCCGATATTCACTGGGGTCATCATATTTTGAACGTCAGGATGATCTTAGTCAATATCATCCTGATGATGTTGTATCACTTCATGTTCGTTGTTTTATCATCCTGATGATGCTGACATCATTCTTATGTCAGGGTGATATCTTTTTCTCTGCCTATCTGCATCATGAGATTTCCGAAGGAGGGGGTGATATTTTCATATCACCCGGGTGTATGTTTGTTCCAGCGTCATGATGATGCTGATATCAAGGAGATATCCGCCTGCCGGCTTCGTGCATTATCTAGTGGGGGTGATCTTCTCAAGCATCATCATATTCATCTATCGCCCCGATCTTATAGTGGAGCTACAGTGCAACATGATATTTGTACATCAGGATGATATTTCCAAATATCCGGTTATCTTCCGAATATCATCCTGATGTCAATATGATGATGACGTTATCAAGGTCCGGGGGGGGTCATATTTCTAACACAGATCATCTTGTGGAGATCTCCCGATATTTGCAAACATGATGATGACGTCATCCGGATATGAGGAGGTGCGCAGTGGGCGGATATGATGATGACGTCAGCAGGATATGATGATGACGTCATCAGGATGTTCATCGGCCAGACTTTTGGTATAGGCTCAGCAGGAGGATGTTCCTTCGATGGATCAGGTTGTGCCGATGAAGGCGATTATCATGCAGGTTATATTGCGGTGATGATGCTGACGTCAGGGTGATATTTCAAGCGACAGGATATCATGCTGCTGGGGGATGATGATGATGAAGTCTTATACTAGTGTCATCAGGAGCAAAAGCACCGACACCATATATGCTCATGACCTAGTAAATAAAGTGTTAAAGAGGTTGCTACGGGGTGCATGTGGGATAATTGATATCTTGCATTTTCAAATATCATGATGATGAATCTCGGCGGGAAATGGTTGCGATCGACTGTTAGATGTTTTTCCCAAGGCCGCGGGTTGGTGCGCCATTAATGGCGAAGGTTGCAGAGGTATGGGCGGATCTGGTACCCGATTGAAGATGTACATCAGCGGACAGTGGCGCAGGGCTCGAGATATCTTCCTGTCTCCTCCCCTACCTGCTGCATTCATGTTTGGGCGCCAATCTGGTAGTGTTTGAGCACCATTTTCCTGGTACTGTGTATCTAGCGGGATTTTTGGTCAACCATGTAATTAATTGCTGTGGTACACTACCTGGCTGTTATAAGCAGGAAGTGTTACTCATTTGTGGTTGTTGAAAGTTGAAGATTTTTGGCTCTGTAATTCATAACAAGCTGATCTGGTTGCTCTGTACAGTTTAACCTGTGAGTTTATGTATCTCTTGTTGTATGTTTTTGGCATGAACCCACTGATTTCATGATTAATCTTATATGAGAAATGCTATCTTAGCATGTGTTGTGTTAATTCTGTCTCCAGTATTGCATGTATTCTTCTTCTGAATCTGGATATTTGGGTAATGTTTAGATTCTAGAGCATAGAATTCCTATGCTGAATGTCTGATCTTTTAACTTCTGCTCAAGGGGTAGATTAAACTGTTTTCAGGTTGAACATTGGGAAGGGTATACTGCAGTAGGGATGCCATAAGTAGAGATAACTTAACACTCTGTATTGGGAGATATCTGTAAGGCAGATATCACATATATCCCCCTGAAATCCAGTTTTAGCTGTTCATGTTGATCATTCACAGGTGTATGTCTACTGACTCCAGGCCCTGGATAGGCACCAATCTTGCTTTGTGTTTGTGTTACAACCATGTCCAGCTTTGCATCCAAACTTAAACTAAACCATTTCATACTTCCTCCTGTTAGTTGTAGGAGTAGGATTAGGAACCCCCTGCATGCTCTCATACCCAACCAGACATCATGTCGAAGAATGTTGCCAGCCTTGTGATCTATCATACAGATCTTGGTCCATACATGAGAGTATTCTGCCTGTTGTTGTCAAGTTATATCTTTCTATCTTTGAGCTAGTCAAGGTTACATCTTGAGTTATAGGGATACCCCCCTTGGTGCGGCAAAACCAGAAGTGAAGGGGAGGCAGCTCACGCAACCTCTTGTATTTAGTTGGCTGAATCTGCCTGTGCATTAGAAGTGGCAAACCCTAATGTTGATTCAGAAGAAAAACCAACAGGTTTAACAACCCTTATTGTAATCTTGTTAGGTTTAGGGTTGAGGCAGTGAGCTTGATAAACCTAGTTGTACTTCATGGCAGTGAGCTAGCATGTTCTAGGCCCGTGGAGTGACCAAGCTTGAACATTATTTTTGTAAGGATTGCAATATGTATTTGAGAGCTAATCCTCTCTGTGGTTTTTCCCTCTTTGGGTTTTCCACGTAAAGTCTTGGCGTTATGTGTCATGCTTTTGTGGTTACTATTCATATGTATATTATGCTTCTATTTCATTAATTCCTTGAAATGGTTAAAGACAAAAGTGTATGAAAATATTTATAGAACACTGATGCACCCCCCTCTCAGTGTTCCTGACATTCAACAATTGGTATCAGAGAAAGGTTCCTTGGAAAAAGTTTAACAACTTAAGGAAGATCTGAGATAGTATGATCATGGTAGCAAGAAGGTATGGAAATTATGAAAGATATAACCAACTAGAAGCAACTCTTATGGATCTTGAAAACTCTGAAGCAAAAGTTAGGGATCTAAAAGAAAACCTGTAACAAGCTGATGAATGCATCTTGAAACTAAAAGAGCAAGTCAGGAAATTCAAACACAAATACAAAGAAGACAGTGATCAATTGTTATCAACAAATGAAGCCCTGAATAATTTGGAAGCAAACGTTATAGAAGAACAAGAGTAGAAGATGATCTAAATTTGATTGTGAAGAATAGATCAAAAGATTGTGTAAAACTTGAAAAAGAAATTATAAGTTTAAAAATAGACCTAGAAAAGACTAGAAGTTTTGAAGAAATATTCAAGATAAGTACCGCTAATCTTGATGAAATGATTGCTAGCCAAAAGAATGCTAATGACAAACATGGTTAAGGGTTTGAGAAAGGAGAAAGTTTAAAATCTAGTCAAATAAACAATGAGTCAAGGAAACACAAAGAATACTAGTTCAGAAATCAAAGAAGAAGACCTAGAAGACCTCCGGTCAGACAACCAAATGCTCAAAGGTATCCATCTTTCAATGGTTATTGTAATTCATGCAATAAGTATGGTCATAAGGCTACTTAGTGTAGGAGCAGATTAAATAAAAAAATTCCATCATTCTTTGGTCAATGTTTCAATTACAAGAAAATTGGTCATAGAGCAAATGAATGTAGAAATCAGACCAGGAAAAGTTTCAACAATGGGAGGAATGAACAATCCTTCAAAGGTAAATGCTTTAATTGCAATAAAATTGGTCATAGAGTTGTTGTATGCAGAAGTAAAATAAGTCAGAATTCTATTAGGTGCAATGCATGCTATAAAATAGGACACATATCAAATGAATGCAGAAGTTCAGTAAGAACTAACTTTCAAAATACAAGGAACAACCAATCATTCAATGGAAAGTGTTTAGCATGCAATAGAATTGGACATATGGATAATCAATGCAGATCAAATTCAATTAATGGAAGGAATCAGGGTCAAAAGAATGTGGTATGCTTCAATTGCAACAAATCTAGACATTTTGCAAGGTTTTGTAGAAGCAGGAATGTGAAGAGAAATCGCTATTCTGAAGAAAGGAAAATAGAGCAGAGAAATGGTAAGGGAAAAGAGAAAGTTAATTTGGTTGAAACCAAGAAAGAAATAGACAAGGTGTGGATCAAGAAAGAAGTAACTAAAGTCAGGGATCAATCCACACCAATATTTGGTGTAAATATTTCCTTCAGGAAGTAAATTGAGAGCTCTAGCACAAGGGGAGCAATATTGAAAATCCAAAACCCCCAGCCAGAAATTAGGTGCCAAAATTAGGCATGAAGGTATGTGATGAAATCTGATGTGACACATCTCTTAAAGGAAGAACTGGAAGAAAGAGAATCGATGCGCCATATTGCGGAGCAATCCTAATCGACTATATTCTATAGTGAAGGGTTTTAACAGCTTTTTGGAATGAGTTTTTAATGACGACTAGGTCAAATCATGCGGAGGATAAAAAGGAACTTATTTTCACTTTGCATTCAGTGCAATAATGTAACGATTTGTTCTGCGAACTATGGGATTTTTCAACCTGCACCATGGAGGTTCTCCTTTTGACTAAGGATAAATGATTCTATTTGGTCACTCACACATATAGAAACCCTTGGAAGATTGTATTTGTAGTAGTTGTAAATCAAGGGCTATGGCTGATTTTGAGAATTCACTACAAGAGGCAACAGGTCAAACTAACGGCCATAATGGAAAGCATAGGAATTGAGCTCCAACAAAGAGGAATCAATCTGATTCCTTTTCATATAATGACAGTGATTCCAATTCTGATAATGGGGATGATTCTAATGATAAAAGGACAATTGGGTCAAGGATGCCTTTGACGAAGAGATTTGATTCTGGGGAAAAAGATAATGATGATGTGGGCTAGAGAGATGATTTAGACAGTGGTAGATTATGGTTTGGGAGTGATTTGTACAAAGATGATGAAGATAGGGAATGACTTCGAAAGATGTCTAAACTAGACATGGAGATGATTTTGGCAGAGAGAGTAGAGGCGAGAGATAAATTTTTTGTGAGAAATAGGGCTAAAGCTCGACAAAATAAGACCAAGAATTAGAGGGAAAAGATGTAGAGCCACCATCTTCACCAATGTGCTCTTCTATAAAATCTTCCAGGACAGTGAAAGAAAATACCTTAAAATGAATTAGTTGCAAGGGGATAGAAGGCATAGCATTTAGATGTGCACAGAAAGTGAAGGGATACTACTACGTCATCTAGAGGATAGGATTCTTCACCTGGTAGATGAAAGTCTCATGCTAGTTCTAGTGTTAGTCCATCATCCTCTAGTAACATGGATTAGAGTCCAAGCAGTCATGGAAACCCAAATGACAGTGATGGAAAAGGCATAAATTCTGATATTCCTTCCTTTGAAGATATTAAGAGTAACAATTTGGAGATCAAAGCTTTCCAAGAGGTTCATGGAGCCATTCTTTGAAAAGATCATTGTGGGTTGTTTTGTGAGAAGATTGGTAACCATTAAGGAGCCCTACACCAGAACAACACATAGAACAACAAGATAATATGGACATAAATCCTCCAGAATGAAGTTGAGAAGAAATATCCAAGAGATTGTTAGCAAGAGACACTGTAGATGTCTTAGTTGGTGCTGGAAGGGAACAAGATGCAGATGAGTTCAAACTTCTTTGAGGAGCAATCAATTTGGATTCATTGTCACCCACAAAAAAGTTCAAATTAGTATCCATTGTTTAGGGTAGGTCATAGGAAGAAGTGCTGAAATCTCATGATAAAGATAGTAAATTGATCAATGATGCAACAATTGTTCTAGAAAAATTGATGCAATCATTTCAAAAGGATATCTTGTTGAGGAGCTATTGAAATCTGTAAGTACGCATTTTGATTCATTTGAAAAAATCTGCAGAAGCAAAAATCAAAAAAGAATTTAATAAGAAGAGACTAGTAGAGTTAAAGACCATGATAGATCGAGATAAAACTCTGTTAGATAATGGTATTAAGGGAGTACAAAGTACCATTGAAGAAGCCAGTAGAATATACAAACTGTCTATCTTGGTGCTAGCTGAAGGGACTGATAAGTTGAACAATTGACTCTATTATCAATTTGGTAGATGAGGCCTTGAAATCTCAAGCACTAATTGATACACCATCAGATGTCCAGAAGGTAGAGAAGCTAGTATTTTTGATGAATGGCCACATTCACATTCTAGAAAGTGCAAGAAATAGATGGAATGGAGAGATAGCTCTAATAAAGACTATCTATAGTGACATTTTTCCTTCAATCACAAATTAAGATGAAGATTGTGCTTGTAAATATGTGGCAGATTATATAAAATTTTGAAATTTTGACAAATTTTTGGTTCTGGATCACACCCTTTGCCATTGATGTCAAAGGGGGAGAAGTAGATCAGTGAAAAATGGATAATCATCTTAGGGGGAGCATGAAAATAAAGTGTATATAGAAAGGGGGAGCAGTCAAGCATTTTTCACTAAGTGTTGCCATCAATGCCAAAGGGGGAAATTGTTGGCGAGAGACACTGCTCTGGTATGGACCTGCATGTTGTCATTGATGGAAACAAGGCTTAGAGATCTTATCACCATGATAGGAAGAGATATCTCAGAAAGAACATGTTGGATCCCAGGTTCGGTTGACAGAAAATGACAAAGTATGGAAAGTATTCAGAGTAGAGGATAGTAAGCTGGATAGTATGCCTCTATAGATGATGATCTGATAATGCGGTTCAGGAATGATGTTCTCAATTATTTGATATTGTTATGCTTCAGAGATTATGTCCTGATTTCCTCTAGAAGTCACCTTGAAGAAATGTCTAAGTCTGGGTAATCAAAGGTATAGCAGGAATAGTGAACATGGCATAGTGCAATGGTTCGCATTCCTCCGCAGGTGAGTGTTTTGTTATGCGGTTTTGAAGTGTTGTAAACACTTATATGGAGTATCTAATTCTAGAATTAAGAGATCTAAAGTTCACCGGAAGGTTAGCTACAAGCTGCTAAGTATCAACATAGTGTTTGACAGAGACAAAGTCTAAGTTCTGATGATCCTCATTTATCCGCAAGATGATATCATGCCTTGCAGTTCTAAGGGTAAGATTGGGAGTGTGTAAAGAGTCCTTGATGCAATCTTGGAAGTGTTTTGTGATCCACAGTAGAATTTGTAAGTCAGTAGATGAACCTGTTAATCATGCTCTTGAGAAACAGGCTGACTGGTGAGATAATTTAGGATGTGGAGAAATGATATTGTGTGAAAGATCTATTCAAGTAATTGAGTGATTAGAGTAGACCTATATGAATATAGTTAGGCGAAGATTTGGGTCCGCTTGACACATCGTACATTGGATTGAGTTGACAAGGTACATCTTTCTATGCACACGTTTCACTTCTTGGATGCTGACTTGACTATGGATCATATCATGATGCATATATATATATATATAAGAGCAATGAATTTTAGTTGAATGGGAGTGTGGTGTGTGAGTATGATGTGAGTATATGAATAGTAGAGTAGAGTTAGAATATCAACAGTGATGAAGACTTGGGATTCAGAGTTTAGTTGCTAAATGACTGCACCCTGGCATAGTGGCAGATGCTTAAGCAGTATTCAGTTTTCATATGCAATATGATTGGAAACAAGCTTTCATCCTCAAGGAAGTGAGCTGATAGTGATCCTTCAACATGGTTTAACAACCCTTAGTGTTTAAAAGCCCTTATTGTAATCTTGCTAGGTTCAGGGTTGAGGTAGTGAGCCTACTAAACCTAGTTGTACTTCATGGCAGTGAGCCAGCATGTTCTAGGCTCGTGGAGTGACCAAGCCTAAACATTATTTTTGTAAGGATTGCAATATATATTTGAGATCTAATCCTCTTTTTGGTTTTTCCCTTTTTGGGTTTTCCACGTAAAATCTTGGTGTTATGTGTCATGCTTTTGTGGTTGTTGTTCATATGTATATTATGCTTCTATTTCATTAATTCCTTGGGATGGTTAAAGACAAAAGTGCATGAAAAGATTTATAGAACATTGATTCACCCCCCCTCTCAGTGTTCTTGACATTCAACAACATATCTCCCCCCATAAGAATCATCATCCCTGATGATTAAATGTCTTTAGAGTCAACCAACATAATAATAAAAGTGTTATGTGAGCATAATATTTTTTTTTTCAAAAGAGATGGGGAAATCTCGCATGAATATCCTTATAGTTTTCCTAGGTGGCATTTTCCTCTACATACTGGTCCCACTGGACCTTGCATTGAGTTATCTCTTTGTTATGTAAGCGTAGCTTACTCATTTCAAGCACCTTGATGGGATCGATCACTACCACCCCTGGGTCCTTCACCTGTATAGCATTCCAATCAAGAATAGGGAAAATTTTTCAAATAAGAAACATGGAAACCATTATGCATCATGGAAAGAGCTAGAGGTAGAGCAATTTTGTATGCAACTAGGTTGACCTCTTTGAGAACTTCGAAGGGACCCATGTATCTAGGAGCCAGTTTGGATGTCTTCCCAAACTTAATGGAGCTCTTTTGAGGTTTTACCCTTAAAAGGACTTTTTTTGCTAGCCTTTTCTTAATTAGATGGACTTGCTCTTCCATTTCTAATAGCATTTCTAGACCAAGGCTAACCCTATCTTCTAGCTTGTCCTAGCTTATAGGGGTTTGACACTTTTTTCCATATAATGCTTCAAATGGAGCCATCTTAATAGCAGAATGATAGGAATTATTATAGGTGAATTCCACCAAAGGAAAATAATCTTCCCATTTGTATTGCTGGTCCATGCTATACATCCTCAATAAATCCTCCAGTACTTGGTTTACCCTTTCAGTTTGACCATCCGTTTCGAGATGATAAGAAGAGCTTATATTCAACTAGGTTCCAAGTGAAGAAAACAAGGTTTGCCAAAACCTCAATGTCATTCCAGCATCCCTATTTGAGATAATCTTCTCAAGAATGTCATGTGATCTAAAAATCTCTTGAACAAATTTGTGGACTATGATGGGTGCCCCATCCATCAAGTTCCTGGGTATAAAATGAGAGGCTTTGGTGAGTCTATCCACCACAACCAAAATAACATTGTGCCTATTCCTGGACATAGGAAGTCCTTGCACAAAGTCCATACTTATGATTTTCCATTTCCATTCTTGAATTTCATGAGGGTATAAAAGTCCTATCGGGTGATGGTGTTCGACCTTCATCCTATGGCATTCTATACATGTAGCTACAAAACTTGCAGCATCCCTCTTCATTCCTTTCCAGAAATATAAGGGTTTCACATCAGCAAGTAACTTTGTTACTCCAGGATGTCCCAAATATGGTGTAGAATGAACCTCCTTCCACACCATATTCCTTAACTCCATAGAGTTATGTACATATATATCCTTCCTTTATACCTTAATAACCCATCTGGTTCAAGGTAAAATCCATCATATTTTTGATTCTGGGGGTTTTCCAAAAGGGCCTATTTTACCTCCTCGTAAAACTCATCTCCCTTAGACTTTTGTAGTACCTAATTCTTAAAATCAAAATGTATGGAGATCATTGAGGAGATATGTCTTCTCCTACTCAAGGCATCTGCCACCCAATTTTCCTTTCCTTGAATATATTTAATATTGAAATCATAATCTGAGATGAACTCCAACCATCTTCTTTGATGAACATTTAGATGTGGTTGAGTGAACAGATATTTGAGCTATTGATGGTCTGTTTTCAACTCAAAGGGTTTTATGAGAAAGTAGTGTCTCCACATTTGCAGTGCATGAATGACTGCTGCCAGTTCAAAATCATGAGGGGCATAGTTTTGTTCATAAGTTTTCAATTTTCATGATTCATATGTAATGACTTGTCCATCCTGGACTAGTACACCACCTAAGCCTTCACCTGAGGCATCAGTAATGACTACAAATTGATGCTCTAGGTTAGGTACTTTCAAAATTGGTGCTGAAGTCAAATTTTCCTTCAGTTGGTCAAAGGCCTCCTAGCACTTATTTGACCACTCAAATCTCTTGCCTTTTCTCTACAAGGAAGTTATAGGGTATGCAATTTTTGAAAAGTTTTTCACAAATTTCCTGTACTAACCTGCAAGGCCCATGAAACTTTAGACCTCATGTACATTCCTTGGTAACAACCATTCCAAGATAGCCTTAATATTAGCTGGGTCCACAACTATTCCCTTAGCTGAAATTATGTGGCCTAAATACTACACTTCCATTTGAAAGAAAGTACACTTAGAGAGCTTGCCAAACAATTTATGCTCTCTCAACCTCTGGAAAACAATCCTTAAAAGCTAAAGATGCTCTTCCTCACTCTTAGAGTAGATTAGGATGTCATCAAGGAAAACTAGGACAAACTTGTCCAAATAGTCCCTGAACACATTGTTCATTGAATTCTTAAATACAACAAGTGTGTTTGTTAACCCAAAAGGCAAGACAATAAACTCATAATGCCCATACCTTGTTCTGAAGGCTATTCTATGGATGTCCTCATCCTTTAACCTCAATTGGTGGTACCCAAATTGAAGATTGATCTTGGAAAATACATTTGCTCCTCTCATTTGATAAAAAAAAGATCATCAATGCGGGGCAATGGGTATTTATTTTTAATTGTTGCTTTATTCAACATGCGGTAATCTATACATAGCCACAAAAGACCATATTTCTTTTTCACAAATATGACTGGTGCTCCCCAGGGTGACACACTGGGTCTAGTTAGTCCTTTATCCAACAATTCCTACAATTGAGCCTTTAGCTCCATTAACTCTGTAGTAGTCATTCTGTATGGGGCTTTAGATATAGGTTCCGATCCTAGAATTATATCTATGGAGAAATCAAAATCTCTTTTAGGAGGTAATCTTGGTAGCTCATCGAGGAATACGTCCTCACAATCTCTAAGAAAAGGGTATTTGTCCATATCCAATCTCTCCTGATCTATGGATTCCCTCTTCCCAAATCCATTGAGTTTCAGAGATTCATAAAACATTAAATCATCTTGGAAATTAGTTTCCTCAAATCTATTTAGTTTTTTCATTTTGACAACAAGAAGCTAACATCCTTTTCTTTGAGCTCTTTGTTATGTTTGGCATGTTGGTTATCTTTCCATTGATGTCAAAATAGTGGATTTAGAGATGTAATGAGGACTTCTTCATGGGTGTTCATGGTGTTCATCTTCATCATATGTTGGTCACGACAAGATATGCAGAGTATTGATCTTCATGGTTGACAAGTGCTCATCATGCTTGTTTATGTAGTGTGCTTGATTATAGAGTGTAGAGATACTTTTTGATATGGTTGAGTTGAGTTGAATTCATTGATGTTTGTTTTGGTGATGTTGATTTGTGATGTCAAAAGGAGCAATGAGTTTGTGATGAGGTCTTCAAGGTGTTTCTAGGTTGATGACAATGGGATCTCATGTAAATGTAATCAGTCAGTGGCAGGTTGTGATATTGAAGATGTTGGTGTTATGTTTTGGGGTTGATCCTTGAGGTCTATGAAGAAGTGTGATGTTACAGTCTCATTAAGGTGACCTTAGTGTTTCAAATGAGAGAGTGGGATGCAGACGGTGTTTTGACTTGATCACACTTTGTGCTTTTTGATCAGTACTCTCTGTCACTTTGTGGCCCTTCATACTTCATCTTTTTTCTCCTTTGAAATAGCTTGATTTGTGCTTGGTTTGGTTATCAGCATTATGTTACATCCATAACAAGGCAACTGATGTCCTTCAATGGATATATACATTGAGTATATATATGATAAAGGGTTTGGTAATTTGCTTCAAAAACTTATTTAGGGACTAAAACCCTAAAGTTTAAGTTCCTAAGTTATTCTTTATAACCCTTTAATCCCCATCATACACTTTATTTCTAATTCTGTGTTGACCTGCTTATCCGATCACAACATAACTTAAGTTATGATTAAGGGGTTTCAAGTCATTGAATGACTAGCCCTGACTTCATAGGGGTACCGAGTATTAAAGGTTACTAGAGAGTCTTAAGTGGCAAAGCTTATCATACGGTGGGAATTAAAAGGTAGAATGGCACAAAAAGGAGATCAGATGGTTTCTTTTTAAATGCTTTTTGAAGCTCAATAGTCACTCTATGTCATTTAAAATTGATGTGCAGAGTTCTATATACGGTGGAGATCAGTCATTTGAAGGTTTTTTTAATGATATAGAGGGCCAGAGAAATTTTATATGAGATCAGTACAAAGTTTTTATTGGTTTTGATTATTGTTTTGAGATGATGGAGGGAATATCTACATGCTAGTATGAGGGTTATTAATTTTATGAAGAATTTAATGCTATTTATTGTATTTGAAGCTTGAAGACCAATTAGTGTATGTAGAGAGAAAAGTGCAGGTGTTAGTTTTTTTTATCAAAGGAATATATTATTTCTTGCAGAGATTGTAACATATTTTAGAGATTAACACAAGGTTTTACAGTTTGTGATTGAAGAGGATTTTGTTGAGTGAAAGCCAAAGGAGATATAAGATTTTTCTATGTAGAGAAATAGAGTTTTGCTCTGTACATTTTCATACTCTTGTATTTTGGGTTGGTGTCCTTGGAATTGGTGCTCCTAAATCTACTAGGGTTGGTGCCCTTGGAGTTGGTGCTCCTTGAAGTAGGTGCTTCTAAACAAAGTAGCCAGTGAGGCTTTGTAACAAGTGGGATTTTATTAAGCCAGTGAGGAAATTTTTCTGAGTGGTTTTTCATCCATATGAGGGTTTTCCACTCATGAAATCTATTGTGTCATGGTCTCAATTGTTGTGTGATTCATTTGTCTTTCATGCTTGAACACCCAGTCTTATTTGTTGTTCAGTATTTGATTCCTTCCTTTGATAAAGCATATTGTCAAGTTTGATTCCTTCACTTTCTCTTTTCAAGCTTGTTAAGAAGTAAATAACTTGTTTTTAGCTACAACACTGATTCACCCCCCTCTCAGTGTTGATTGTACTCCAACAAGTGGTATCAGAGCATAGGTTCCCTGTAGAAGCCTAACAAGCTTGGGTAGGTCCTGTAAGTGGAGTACTAGTCATGGCCAATCAAGAAGGTTTTTCTACATACAAAGCACCATTGTTTGATGGGTCTAATTATGCCTTTTGGAAGTTCAGAATGGAGTCCTACTTATCTTCCTTAGGGTATGATGTTTGTGCTGCTATAGAAAATGAGTATAAAGAAACAAAACCTCCTTCAACTCCTGATGAAAAGAAGGTCTATGACAATAATGCTAAGGTCAAGAATGTAATTTGCTATCATTTGTCTAATTAGATTCTTGTCATAATTATGGATTGTAAGTTAGTTAAGGCCATTTGGGATAAGTTGTCTAATATTTATCAGGGAGATGAAAAAATCAAAGAAGCTAAGTTACAATCTTATAGAGCTAAGTTTGAAAGTCTCAAAATGATTGATGATGAGAAGGTGGCTGATTATCTTCTTAGGGTTCAAGAGGTTGTTAATGCTATTTGGGGTTTAGGTGATACCTTAGAAGAAAAGATAGTTGTAACCAAGGGTTTAAGGACTCTAACACCTAAATATGAATCCAAGGTGTCTACAGTAGAAGAGAGATTTTTGAGTAAAGTGACCTTTGATGAACTTCATGGTACTTTTATTACATTCAAGATGAGAGTTTGTAATGATATTTCTACAAGTAAAGAAGTTGATTTTAAGTCAGTCAAAAAGGAAAAGGAAATAAATTTTGATCCAGAGAAATTGAATGACCAAGAGTCCTCCTTTGTAAACAGATTAAAAAAGGGGTCATCAGGAAAGTATAAGGGTAAGCTTCCATTTAAATGTTTTGAGTGTGGTAGGATAGGTCATTTTGCTGCTAAATGTCCTTACAAAGATTCTGATAGTGATGAAGAAGGAAATAAGAAACAATTCAATTCTAAAAATAAAAAAACCTTCAAAAAGAAGAAAAGTTTGTTTACAAGAGATTCTGATATAACAGATAGTTGTTCAGAGGAGTCACTTGAAGAAGGAGAGGAAACCTTGTTCATGGCAGTTATAAGTGAAAATTAGAATGATAGATGTGGAGATCAATCTAAAAATGATGAAGTAGAGGTGGATCTTGAAGGTGAATTGAAGTGTGCACTTGGTGAGATAAAAAGGCTCAAAAAGGAGGCAGTTGCTCAAAGAAATAAGTCTCAAAAGGATAATGAAAATCTGATCAACAAAGTCACTGATTCTGAAAAACTAATTACAGATCTAAAGTTGAAGCTTGAAGAGAGTAAAAGAGTTGTTGAAGTCACAAGAAAGGAGTTAGATGTCAATGTAAATGAATGTCATGCTTTAGAAGCTAAAGTTGTAGCCTTGAGAAGAAGACTTGACATATGTAGCAGCAGTGACAAACTAGAAGACCTTTTGGGAAAACAAAAGGGCTACAAGGAAAAAACTAGTCTATGGTTTGAAGAAGGACAATGCTCACATTCAATTGATCTAAGTCATCATGCTGCTACTCTTGAGACTGAAGGCAAAAAGAAGATTGAAGCAGAGGTGAAAATCAAAGAAGTCAAAATGTACAACCAAAGGAGAAATCTCAGAAGAACTGCTCCAACAAGGCAAGCATATATGTACAGGTATAATTATTCATTTTTTGGTTATTGTTATACCTATAATCATTTTGGACACAAAGCAGTTGATTGTAGAAGAAGTCAATCTAATGTTGATCTAGTGTGTTATAAGTGCAACAATGTTGGTCACATACAAAGAAACTGTAAAATGCATGGGAGACATGATCATACATGGAATCACATGAGAAGTGGTCATAGACAGTCAAAGAGGAACTTTCATTTATTTGATCTAGATTACAATATAGTTTGTTATATATGCAACTCTCTTGGACACAAAGAACACAATTGCAGAAAAGCTTCACTTGGTTTGAAAGGTTGGAAGAGGAAAAAACCTGATTAAAATAGAGAATCTATAAAAGTATGGAGAAGAAAACCTGAGAAAAACATGGAAGATCCTAAACTTGTGAATAATACACAAGACACATCATCTATTACATGAGATGCAGCTTGAAGTAAGGGGGAGTTGTCCAATGTCCTATCTCTTACTCCCAAGGAAGTTGCAGGAAACAAGGAGCAAGTGGAGAAGGAATATATTGTTATCAAATATTTGACAAGGACTTTAGTATGACTCATGCTTGACTTAATAGAATTGGATATGTAGTAGATCTTTATTTATTTGTGGTGCAAACTTTCATGATTTGTTTGATATGGTATTCATTTGGTATTTACATCATTGTAGTGTTGTTATTGATGGTGCAGTCCTTTGGTGCTTTTCTTTTCTGTTTGTTGGTACTACATAGGAGGAGTTCCTTTGTCACTTGATGACCATTTTTTTTGTCATCTCCATAAGTCGCTATGACTCATGCATGAGATCAAGAGTCTTCATATGTTTACTGTAGCAGATTGATGATCCTGTACTCATATCAAAGCTCACTTCACTCATATTAGATCATGGTCAGAGTTGAGAGTTGATCTTCATAATATTCAGGTACTTCATATTAATTCAAGTATGTGCCTCAAGGTTGTGATTTGTGTTAGGTTGACAATGATTTGAATGTTGATCTTTTTCATGGTGTTCATGTCACAAGGTATGTGTATAGTTATTTTGTTGGTTCATAGCAATGATGTTAATTCATGTCTTTAAGCTATGATCTAGTGAAGCAAAAGATGTGAAGGGCCTTGTCAAAGGAAGGTAAGAATTCAAAATGTCAAAGTATAGTAGAGAGTTCAAGGTAATAAATGTGAGTAGCTCCTGAAGTGGAAATATGTGCTTTAAAGAGTTGAAATAGCAAGGTTAATGTAATGTGTTTATTAAATGTCAAAAGAAGTCTTGATGATATGTTGATAATTCAAGTATCAAGCCCTCGATCATGTCTGATCCAAGATAATAAAACTATCATAGTTTATTTATCAAGGTTTTACTCCTAGTACATGGATTAAAGTTGATTTTAAGATGATGCTCTCCAAGTTGATAAGGATCTTCCTTGGGAATTGGTATTGTCATGAGTTTATATTGTAAAGAGCATATATGTTTATGGAAGATTGTGTAGTTGTAAGGTGACAGTCATGGTGTAATATTGTCAAAATCAATATATTCAGTCATGACAGTCATGGCTTCTAACAGAGATTACTTTGACAGTCTGATAGTGGTTTTTACAATGTTTGAATAGTGATTTCGTACCTATGTCTAATTCAAGGGGAGTAAATGTGTAATTGTCTGTAGTCCTGAAATCCAATCAATTTTTTATTTATTTTTATTTTTGAATACAAAGTTATGAACAAATTTAGTGATTTGTACTGGAAGTGTAGTGTAGTGATGCTAAGAATATGTATTGCAAAGGATATATGTCGATAAGTTGCAGGGAAGTCTTGATCAAGGTAGACAAATTAGACTTGGAGCAGCATGCTGATGTTTGGAGTAGAAGGGGCAACTATTGTTGATTGTGATTGTATTTCATCACAGTGAATTTTTTTGTGACAGTCTTCTTTATGGCAGAGGAGATAGTTTGGATAGAGTTTTATATCCTTCTCTATGATTTGATATGGCATCCATTATATTTAAAAAATTTGCTATTAGTTGATCCCTATATCACTGGTATTTAGACAGTGCTGATTGGTTTTCAGTCCATCTAAAAGTGTTTTGAAATAGGGTATGGTTTTCAGTCCATCAAAATGTTCAAGTTACAATGTATTTCAACAAGTGGTAGACAAAAGGCTCATGAACCCTTTGAAAAAAATTTTCAAAGAGATGTGGCAATTTATCACAATTATATACATTGACTGCAAGTTGGTGACATGACAGTTTGGATTGTGTTTTAGTTGCCTTCATGTGACAGATGACAGTTTCAGTTGCAGTAAGATTCAATGTTCTTTCTCTTCATTAGGAGGTAAGTTAAAGACATGTTCTCAAACTCATGAGATAGGGGGAGCCTTGGTGTAGGTCTTGGTGTTATGTGTGCAGCAGTACATAGTCAGTTGACAGTGAATGTTTTTGTCTCTGTATTCTTTCTTTGAATGTTGGTCTCAATTCATGACTGTACTTAGGGGTAGTCTTTGCCATTATTGTCAAAAAGGGGGAGATTAATTGAAAATATGGTTGATTGTTGATGGATTATTGATGGTTTACAATGCTATTATTTTGACATCAATGCCAAAGCCAAAGGGGGAGTTTGTTATGTTTGGCATTTTGGTTGTCTTGCCATTGATGTCAAAATAGTGGATCTTGAGATGTAATGAAGACTTCTTCATGGGTGTTCATGGTGTTCATCTTCATCATATGTTGGTCATGACAAGATACACAGGGCATTGATCTTCATGGTTGGCAAGTGCTCATCATGCTTGGTTATGCAGTGTGCTTGATTATGCAATGTAGAGATACTTTTTGATATCGTTGAGTTGAGTTGAATTCATTGATGTTTGTTTTGGTGATGTTGATCTGTGATGTGAAAAGGAGCAATGAGTTTGTGATGAGGTCTTCAAGGTGTTTCTATGTTGATGACAATGGGAGCTCATGTTTGTAATCAGTTAGTGGCAGGTTGTGATATGGAAGGTTGAGATATTGAAGATGTTGGTGTTATATTTTGGGGTTGATCCTTGAGGTCTATGAGGATGTGTCATGTTACAGTCTCATTAAGGTGATCTTAGTGTTGCAAATGAGAGTGGGATGCAGATGGTGTTATGACTTGATCACACTTTGTGCTTTTTGATTAGTACTCTCTGTCACTTTGTGGCCCTTCATACTTCATCTTTGTTCTCCTTTGAAATAGTTTGATTTGTGCTTGGTTTGGTTATCAACATTATGTTACATCCATAACAAGGCAACTGAGGTCATTCAATGGATATATACATTGAGTATATATATGATAGAGGGTTTGGTAATTTGCTTCAAAAACTTGTTTAGGGACTAAAATCCTAAAGTTTAAGCTCCTAAGGTATTTTTTATAACCCTTTAATCCTCGTCATACACTTTATTTCTAATTCTATGTTGACTTACTTATCTGGTCACAACATAACTTAAGTTATGATTAAGAGGTTTCAAGTCATCGAATGACCGGCCCCGACTTCCTAGAGGTACCGAATATTAAAGGTCACTGGAGAGTCTTAAGTAGCAAAGCTTATCATGCGGTGGGAATTAAAAGGCAGAATGACATGAAAAGAAAATCATATGGTTGCCTTTTAAATACTTTTTGAAGCTCAATGGTCAATCTATGTCATTTAAAATTGATGTGCAGAGTTCTATATAAGGTAGAGATCAGTCATTTGAAGGTTTTTTTTTTAATGATACAGAGGGCCAAATTTTTTTTATATGAGGTCAATACGAAGTTTTTATTGGTTTTTATTATTGTTTTGAGATGATGGAGGGAATATCTACATTCTAGTATGAGGGTTATTAATTTTATGAAGAATTTAATGGTGCTTGTTGTATTTGAGGCTTGAAGACCAATTGGTGTATATAGAGAGAAAAGTGTAGGTGCTAGTTTTTTTTTTATCAGAGGAATATATTATTTCTTGCAGAGATTGTAACATGTTTCAGAGATTAATGTACAAGTTTGTACAGTTTGTGATTGAAGAGGATTTTATTGAGTGAAAGCCAAAGGAGATATATGATTTTGCTATGTAGAGAAATAGAGTTTTCCTTTGTACATTTTCATACTCTTGTATTTTGGGTTGGTGCCCTTGGAGTTGGTGCTCCTAAATGTACTAGGGTTGGTGCTCTTGGAGTTGGTGCTCCTAAATGTATTAGGGGTTAGTGCTCCTTGAAGTAGGTGCTTCTAAACAAAGTAGCCAATGAGGCTTTATAACAAGTGGGATTTTATTAACCTAGTGAGGCAATTCTATCGAGTGGTTTTTCATCCCTATGAGGGTTTAATATATTGTGTCATGGTCTCATTTATTGTGTGATTCATTTGTCTTTCATGCTTGAACATTTAGTCTTATTTGTTGTTCAGTATTTGATTCCTTCCTTTGATAAAGCATATTGTCAAGTTTGATTCCTTCACCTTCTCTTTTCAAGTTTGTTAAGAAGTAAATAACATGTTTTTAGCTACAACATTGATTCACCCCCCCTCTTAGTGTTGATTGTAATCCAACACTCTTTTCATTTGTAGGGTAGAAATTTGTCTTAATAAGACTTCCCTAGGGTTCCCTTGTAGAAAGACTTTGTTCCCTAAGTCATCTAGACATTCTATTGTTTTGGCATAATAGTCCACTTTGGCTTGATGTCTCCATAACCAATTTATCCCAAGGATAACATTGTATGAGCCTAGTGGAGCTACATAAAGGTTCACTTCAGTAGAGAAACTCAGAAGTTCAACCTTAGCCTCAAACAAGAATTGCTCTATGTGAGCCTTGGTCTGATTTGCACATTCAACTAACCAAGTATTTTCCATGTATCCAGGCTTTCTAGAAATTTTACTTAAAACTTTTGGGGAAATAAAACATTCTATTGCACCAGTATCAATCAAAACTAAAATTTGGAGACCAGATAAAATACCTATAGTTTCTATGGGAGTAATTTGGTATTTAGCCTGCCTATTGTCCAAGGCTGCATGTATGCATAGTTGGACTGCAACCTACTAAGAGGGTAGAGGGTTTCCTCATGGCTATACTCCTTGCATCTTGTTAGGACATTGGTTGGCGTAATGATCTCCGCCACATGTATAGCACCCTCCCACAGGTCCTCACCTCTCCCGAGGTTTTCTAGAATTGTCTCCATTTTTCTTGGAGTGGTTATTACCCTTCTTCTCCCCCTTGAAATTAGTTTGCTTATTCTTGGCCCCTTTATCATTTTTCTAGGTGAAATCCTACTTTTTCCCTTTTTTCTTAGAAGATTGGGAAGATTGGGACCAGATATACCTCTTTCAGTTCCTTTTCCTATAAGCAGACATAGCTTTCAGTTCTTGTTCTTGTTTGATGCCCTTCTCATAGACCTGGTTAATTGAAGTGGGACCATGCATGTCAATCTCATCCCCAATCTGCATGTTTAATCCCATTATAAACTTTTAGATGTGAAATCTCTCATCCTATTGGTTCGCAACACATACTTAAGTAGGTGAGTGAACTTTTCCTAGTATTTGTTCATAGATAATTCACGCTATTTCAGATTCTAAAAATCTATAAGCTTTTGGTCACAAAATAGTTGAGACAACCATCTTTGCCTAAAGAGTTCCATGAACTTGTCCCAGGTTAGACTTGTAGACCTCAAGCCTAACTCCATCTTTTTGTTCATTCACCATGTGGATGCTTCACCTGCCAACTGGTATGCTTCCCATACCGCTTTAGTGATCTCAGTGTAATTTCTTATTTAAAAATACTTTTCCATCTTCATAATCCATGCCTCCATGGCATGTCTTCTTATAGACCCATCAAACTTGGGAGGCATAACCTTTTTCATGTCCCAGGATAATTCCAAAGCCATATGACATCTTCTATCCTATTCTTGTCTAGCCTTAGAGTTATTATCTCCATGCTAATTTTGGGTGGTATCATTATGATGTGCCTTGTCATCACTCCCATAATAGGCTTTCTTCGTAGGTCCTTTCCGACCCCTAACCTCCTACTCAAGTGTTCCAACTCTTGCTCTGATCTCTTGAAGCATAGCAAGGATCTGGTCAAGCTTAGATTTGAAGTGCCCTGAAGTTTGCCATTCATCTTGACTATCTCCTATCCTGGTTCTTATTTGAACCTTGCTGCAATCTACTTCTCCTGTAGTTGTAGATCAATCATGGATTAGTTTTCCATATCATTGAATCCATTCATAATATAAATATATTCTCATTCATGTAATCTTTAACAAGAAAGGAAAGATTTGCCAGAATTTTGTCAATTGCATTATAATTTTCCACAGATTACATATAATCCATCCAAAGTTAAAATTTTTTGTTTACATCTTGCTATTGCAAGTCATTATTAGATTGGGATACCTTGCCATGTTCATTTCTCATCCTTGAGATTTATCAAATCAGTTTTAGGAGGTGGACATACTTGCAGGTACTAATCCACAACCTCCTTATTAACATTAAGATCCTTAGGATTACTTCCATGACCAGTCCCTTAGGTGTAGAGGGTTCCACTAACTCATTTTTAGAGTTAGGAACAACAATCCTAACTACTTTCCTCAACTCCTTATTGATGCGTTTAACAACATCAACCAACTAGTTTGTTCAAGACGTTTCATTCTTGAGGCTCGCTCCCTCAAGACCTTAAGGTAACGTAGGTAGTTTCCTATTACCTTCTTTCTAGGTGTCATTCTTATCCTTACTATTCTGGCATAAGAACATCCAAACATTAGCAATCATTAATATTGGATAAAGATAGTCATTATGTAGTTAGCTCATAGGTCCATGTATTGAACCCGGTAGCTCTGATACCATATGTAACATGCTATCTCACACTACCCAAAAGTAACCATAATTATCCATCTTAACTAAGAGTAAGAATACATTATGATTAACATAATCATAGTTAAACAAGAATGAATTAATATCATCATAATAATTACGCATGTTATTCTTTTCCAAAACATAACAATACTTAGAATTACAATATCCAAGGATACCTCATTAGTGAATGATCTTCATGTTGAAATACACTGGACAACTGAGAGGGGGGGTGAATCAATTGTCACAAAAACTTAAACACTTTCGGTAATTTAAACATCCATCACTTATTCAGAATTATTATGATTTAACAATGAGAGCATGAAATCAGAAACTTAACAACATCAAACGTAGGAGACACCAGATTTACGTGGAAAACCCCAAGGTGTGGAAAAACCACGGAGAGGATTAACTCTCAATATATATTGCAATCTTTAAATAGTGATGTTTAGGCTTGGTTACCCCATGGGCCTAAACATACTGGCTTACTGCCATGAAGAATAATTAGGTCTAGCAGGCTCACTGCCTCAACCCTAAATCTAGCAAGATTACAATAAGGGCTGTTAAATCCTAAGGGTTGTTAAACCCTACTGGTGGCTTACTACCAGATTCACTGCCATGGTCAACACCTTTCTTTAATGTAAATAAACAATTCCTCAGCTCTTCTCTTCCTCTGCCTTACTCTTCCTCTTCTTTCCTTTACCTCTCCTCTGCCTTGCCTTTGGACCTTTCTTAATATATTCTCATTTCCACTCAAGGACACCTTTTCCATGATTCAACTACAAGTATTTATATACTACATCAACCTTGGAATGATCATCAAGGTCGGCATCAACCATTGGAATAATCTCCAAGGTTGGTATTACAAACATTTACAAAATAGGTTCTGAACTATTGCAACATCATGCAAAGGGAATGAAATGCGGATCATGCCATGCCTTAGCTAGGACTCAAACATGATCTTCCATGCCACAACATGCTTCCACAATCTTTCAAAGATCTCTACAATCACTGGGATCAACCAGGTTAGCCAAGACTAGTTACACACTATGTTATCTAGGAACAATCTTCACATACCATCTTAATTTTTTAATGCAAACCAAAGTCTAGATAGGAACATGATTAGGAGACATCCACAAGCATGCTATAATCATTAGGAGCAACTGCACGAACAGTAACCACTTTATTCATATGAATCTTCTCACAGGAGTACATGAATTTTACTGTCTTCAATTGTCATAAAAGAAAGATATCTTGTAGACCACCAAACCATGAACCATTGCAACTATAGACACTTATCATCATCCCAGGATTCACTCTAGAACTATAGAGCAAAATACTTTCTTGCGGAGGAATGAAAAGCCAAATACTATCTTCCTGTCTCAACTGAACTTACAAAAAAAGTAGGCTTCAATCTGGTGAACACAACTCAATCAAATCTTCATGTGAATGGCTCAGACCTAAAATGTAGCATCCTTAGACATACCTCTAAATTATTTCCAATCCACAAACCATGATCTTCAAGCATGAATAAATGTGGAGCAGTTTACCAGACTGTTCTTCAGCATACAACTCACTGTCTGTACTGCACTTCTCTGTGACTTACTTGTTTCTTCCGGAGAGGCTAATTTTCTCAATATCCTCAACATACAAGTATTCTAAACAAGTAATGGAATATGATACAGTTAACACTAATGACAACAAGAATATGTTGACATCAATGACAACACTGATTAGGCACATACTTGCAACAATCTCCCCCTTTGTCATTGATGGTGACATATGATGTGAAAAACTGCAACAACCATCAAGACAAGATTCTCCCCCTTTCTCTTTACACACCTACACTTTTTCTTTCTCCAAAATTCTCCTCCTTTCTCTTACACATCTCCACTCGAAGTTTTTCACATGACTTCTCTCCCCCTTTGACATCAATGGCAAAGGGCACATACTTGCACTCTTCTTCTCTGATCTAATCTCTCCTCTGAACTTTCTGGCTATTCCCCCTTAGAAGTAGCCCTAAAAAGCATCAATCCAGACCTCTAAACACATCTGGACTGATGCATCATTGTGCATCTTAGTTTAGAGCAGGAGGGGTGATGACCCCTAACTTTTCTCTGAGATACTCAAAAGTATAAAAATATCTGCAATTTGATCCTTGGTCGAAACATACTCCAACTTCACTTCATTCTCTATCACCTTTTCTCTCAAAAAATGATACCTAATGGATATGTGATTTGTCCTTGAATGCATCATTAGATTCTTTGATATATTGATGACATTTGTATTGTCACAAAAGATTGTAATTGGATCTTCATACACAACTCTGATGTCCTTCAAAGTCTACTTCATCCATAACACTCGAGTGCAATTACATGCTGCTACAATGTATTATGCTTCAGCAGTAGATAGAGATATTGAATCCTATTTTTACTCAACCAAGATACTAATCTTTTTCCCAAGAAGAATGCACCTCCACTTGTGCTTTTTCTGTCATCCACATCTCCAACCCAATCTGCATCAATATATGCACTGAGAACAAAGTCACTATCCCTAGGGTACCACAAACCATAATCTATTATTCCTTAAAAATATCTCAGAATTCTCTTGACTGCCATCACATGTGATTCCTTGGGTTCTTCCTAAAATATTGACACAAGACACACTACATGCATTATGTCAGGTCTAGTTTGAGTCAGATAAAGTAATCCTCCAATCATAGATCTATACTTTTTCTGGTCTACCATGGGTGAGTTATCATCTTTTCTCAACTTACAACTAGTTATCATAGGTGTGCATACTGGTTTAGAGTCTTCCATCCCAAATTTCTTTAACAACTCTTTCACATACTTGGATTGAGAAATGAAGATACCCTTAACTAATTGACTTATTTGTAGACCTAAAAATAAGTTCATCTCCCCAAACATAGACATTTCAAATTCACTTTGTATTTCTCCAACAAAAATAGAGCACATACCTTCATTGCCTCCAAAAATAATATCATCAACAAAAACTACAACAATCAAGGTTTGTTCATCATTGATCTTAAAGTAGAGATTACTATCTATCATACCTTTATTGAACCCTATCTGTATCAGGTACCTGTCTAACTGTGCATACCATGCCCTAAGAGCTTGATTCAATCCATACAGTGCTTTCTTCAATCTGCATGCCATGTCCCCTTGTTCTGATGACTGAAATCCTTCCTGTTGTTCAATATAGACTTCCTCTTCCAACTTTCCATTTAAGAAGGCAGACTTCACATCCATTTGATAAACCTTGAAATCTTTGTATACTGCAAAAGCCAGAAACATCCTTATTGCTTCAATCCTTCCTACTAGAGAAAAAGTTTCTTCAAAGTCTATTCCTTCAACCTGAGCATATCCTTTGCATACCAATCTTGCTTTGTTTCTTACCACTTCACTATTCTCATTCAATTTGTTTCTGAAGACCCACTTTGTACCAATTACATTCTTGTCTGCTGGTCTGGGAACAAGATCCCAAATCTGATTCTTCTCTATTTGTATCAATTCTTCTTCCATGGTATTTATCCAATTCTCATCTTTGTATGCCTCATCCATAGTTTTAGGTTGAATCTTAGAGATCAAACATAAATTTACTTGTTCTTCTACAGCTTATCTTCTGGTTAAGATCCCTTTTCTCTTATCTCCTATGATTTGATTTTTAGAAATACTGATTCTTACATATCTTAGATTTTTGGTAGCACTTACTAGAGCTTGTTCTTCTTCATCTGTGCTATCTTCATGCTGTACAACTTCTGAAACATCTAGATCATCTGACTCATACCCACTTGGTTTAGAAGACCTTTCTTTACACTCATCAACTTTGACATTTGTACTTTCAATGATTTTATTCAACCTCTTATTATAGAATCGGTAGGCCTTACTCTTGGTGGAGTAACCAAGGAAGATTCCTTCATCACATCTAGCATCAAACTTGCCTAAATCTTCTTCTCTTTTGATATAACATCTGCTACCAAAGACTTTGAAGTATTTCACAGTAGGAACTCTACCATGCCACAATTCATAGGGAGTTTTTAAACTGTTACCTTTTGCTTGAACTCTGTTTAGGATATATACTACGGTGTGAATTACCTCTCTCCAATATGCTTCCAGAAGATGAGCTTCCTTCATCATGGTTCTAGCAGCTTCTTGAACTATTCTATTTTTCCTTTCAACAACTACATTTTTTTGTGGAGTTTTGGGCGCAGATAACTGTCTCTTTATTCCATTCTCTTCACAAAAGAAATTGAATTCATTTGATGTGAAATCTCCTCCTCTATTAGATCTCAAACATTTGATTTTCAAATCCATCTCATTTTCAACCATTGCCTTAAATGCCTTGAATTTATCTAGAGCTTCAGCTTTCTCTTTCAAGAAGGTGACCCAAGTCATTCTAGAATAATCATCAATGAGCAACATGAAATACCTGTCTCCTTGCAAACTTCTTCCTTGGTAGGTCCACAAAAATTTGTATGCACTAGCTCAAGTAGTCCTCCAACTGATTGATCCTTGCTTTTGAAACTTGTTCTTGTTTGTTTCCCAAATTGACACTCCTTGCAAACTAGATTAACAAGCTTCACAAGCTTAGGTAAATCTCTAACAATATGTGTAGTACTTATCTTCTTAATATTATCAAAATTTATGTAACACAACCTTCTATGCCATAACCAAATTTCATCCATCTAAGTCAACAAGCAATAGTTCTTGGTTCCTTTGAAGTTATAGATATTACCTCTGGTCTTCTTACCAGTTGTAATGACTATTCTGGAGCTTTCCCTGATCTTGCATCCATTGTCCTTGAAGCTTCAGTTGTAGCCCTTGTCACACATCTGACCCAAACTTAGAAGATTATACTTTAATCCTTTCACATACAAGACATCTTTAGTATTATGCTTGCCTTTAAAAGAATAGATCCTTTTCCACAAATCCTACCAACTGTATCATCTCCAAATCTAACCAGTCCACCATCATATCTTTCCAAACTTACAAACTTACTTTTGTCACCAGTCATGTGCTGAGAGAAACCACTATCAATAACCCATTCATCTTTGTGCTTCATGACGTGAGCATCCAAAGCACTTTCCACTAGTTTTTCTTCCTTCATACAACTAGAAGAATTAGTAGACAGAAGATCTTCCTTAATAGCAATGGACAAGAATTTATTTATAGAGGAATTAGCATTATCTGGTTCACGATTATTTGATACTCCATCATCATCAAAGTCTTCAACATAATAACACTTCTTTTGTGTCCTAGGTCTGTTCTTATATCTTCTATTTCTTTCAATTCTTTTAGGACATCTGGAAAAAAAATGACCTACTTTACCATAGGAAAAATATTTGAAAGGTAATTTTCCTTTATACTTACCGGATCCTCTTTGCAGCCTGTCCACAAGGTTGGCTTCAACTTCATCTATCTCATCATCAGATTCTACCTTATACTTTTCTGATCTAGAAGTACTTCTAGGAGTATTGGCTTTGAAGGTAGTCTTAACTTTTGGCAGAGCATCATCTAACTCCCTCATTTCAAAAGTAGTAAGCTTACCAAGCAACTGATCCCTATTAACTATTTTTACTTGGATGAATTCTTCAATCATGACCACCTTGTGACAGTAGGACTTAGGTAGAGATCTGAGTATTTTCATGACAATTTCCTTTTCATTGAGAGTTCTACCTATGGCTTTTATCCTTGTAACAATTTCATCAACTCTTTGTATAAACACTGATATGTTTTCATTATTGTTCATCTTCAAGCTTTGATATTTCACTTTCAGACTTTGTAGCTTGGCTTCCTTCACAGAGTCATCTCCTTCATACAGATTTTTCAACTTTTCCCATACCTTATTTGCAGTTTCAAGATCTACCACTTTCGTTTGTATTGAGTCAGTTAAAGAGCTTAGCAGAGCATCCCTTGCCTTGATATCTATCTCATATTCTTTTATTTTGTCTTCAGTTGTCAGACCATTTTGAGGTATGGTGTATTCTATTTCAGCAGCTTTCCAAACTTTGATACCAAGAGAAAGAAGATGGCTTTTCATATGAGCGTTCTAGAGAACATAATTAGTTCCATCAAAATGCAATTCTTCCTTCTTGTAAGACATTTTGGATCTTCCTCAAGTTGTTAAAATTTATTTAGAGGAACCTTGCTCTAATACCAATTGTTGATATGTGTTGGACAACTGATAGGGGGGTGAATCAGTTGTCACAAAAACATAAACACTTTCTGCAATTTAAACATCCATCACTTATTCAGAATTATTATGATTTAACAATGAGAGCATGAAATTAGAAAATTAACATCAAACACAACAGACACCATATTTACATGGAAAACCCCAAGGTGGGGAAAAACCATGGAGAGGATTAACTCTCAATATATATTGCAATCTTGAAATAGTGATGTTCAGGCTTGGTCACCCCATGGGCCTAAACATACTGGCTTACTACCATGAAGAACAACTAGGTCTAGTAGGCTCACTACCTCAACCCTAAACCTAGCAAGATTACAATAAGGGCTATTAAACCCTAAGGGTTGTTAAACCCTAATGGTGGATTACTACTGTAATATCAGAAAATGTCCCCTTGGGTGCTTTTCCCTCATAAGGTTTAGCTCCCAGGCCTTTAGAGTGCATTTAGGATATTTTAGTTCATATTTTAGCATCCCGATGGAATGAGACCTAAGTACCATGGAAAATAGGACCCAGGAGGACCCCTTGAGCTATACCCTACCTAAAATAGGGGGGAGGACTTGGGTGCTTGCACCCTAGTCTTGCCCTATTTTAAGTCAACCCCACTTTGCGGGTGTTTGTTAGTGACCATTATTAGGTCCCTTTGTCGACATAGTAAGTTTGAATTTCAAATATCCTGGAGGGAGTGCTTATAGATGCATATATAAACATATGTAGGCATTCATTTGTAAACTAGATTGTTATTTTGAATTCTAGGCATTCTCAAGGTGATTCAAGGATTTCTATTGTGTTGCAAGAGTAGACTTGTGTGTTTTGTGTGTTGATATTTGCAGATTTGAACATCAATTCCTTCATGACATGAAGAGCATCTTCCTCCATGAAAGATTCACTACAAGGTGACATAATATTGTGATTTTATTATTGTTTCCCTTGGTTTCTTGGCCTCTGCCTCACAAGGGCATGCCCTCTCTATCTGACAATGGTGTTTGGAGACTTAAGTGTCCTCCGGGGTTTGACTGAGGCAAACCTCTAAACACCACAACCCCCAAACTAAGTCTAGTGATTGTAGTTATAGGTGTTGCATCTAGGAAAAGTGGAGTTGTAGGAAGGTTGGAAAGACATCAAGGTTTTAGGATCTGAAGAAAAGTTGGACAAAGGAGCACTTCTGGGACTAGGGTGCTCGCTTCGGTGTCCTCCGCAGACTAATTCCTAAAAATAGAAGTTATAGGCTGATCAGTGTCTGAAGGAGGTCCAGATTCCCTGAAAAAGTAGGTACCTTGGACTTGGGTACCCACTCTAGTGTCCCTGACTGTTCTTCTTCGGAACCCCAAAAATAGGTACTCTGTAATTCTGCATTTTACTCCCGTCTATAAGAGGTTTTTTCGTGATTCATTAATTTGTTGTCGTATTTGCTTAATTAGGGTTTTAATGGTCAATTGGACATAGGAGAAGGAAAAATTGATAATTAGTTCCCTAATCCAAGTTTCCCTACATCTGAAAGTGACTCTAGGGTATCATAATGCTTTCCATTCAACCCTAGATCCTTCAATGTATAGTGGAGAGGCAGATTTAAACATCTAAACATCAAAAGATTAAAGAATCCATTTTTCCACTAAACATTTTGGTAAACCCATGTATTTGAACTTAAATTGCAACTTTCTGAGTGTTTTTCTGCAGATTTGGTGTGATTTCATTCATTCATTTGGTCATTTAATTTATTGCATTGAGAAAATTTCAAAAAAAATGAAAAAATTGGAAAAATACAAAAAAATTGCACTGTTTGGCTTACTAAATTGTGTCATTTCTTCCTAAATTTTCCTAATTCATGATTTTTCTATAAGATCTGATATAAACTACAGAAAAATAAAAACATTCAAAATCTTTCTTTGCATTTTCATCATTTAATTGCTAGGGTTTTGTGGAAATTTTGACAATTTGTAGATAACCTACTAATTCCAAAATCTAGGGTTTGTAGGCAAAATCTTTTATCAAATTTTTTGACTGATTTTAGAGGCTCATTAAAATTTGAATTTGTCTGTATTCTTTCATTTTAGTGTGAATTTACATTTAAATTTAAATTACTTGCATTTTTACATTGAAAATTTTAACAAAAACTAGCAATTTTGGTGCAATTTCATTAAATTTACATGGGAATTTTGCATGATTAAGCTTGAAAATAATTTTCAGATCTGAGAGTATTTAATTTCCATCATAAATTAGACATAAAATCATTCACATAGCATTTGTTCCAAAATTTCAAACCTAGGGCTTTAAAAACAACAATTTTCACTAAAACTGGCCTTATCGACTCTCTAAATTTGCATCATAAGTGTGTTGTGTAAGATATTTTCACACTAATTTTCTGTTATCAGGGTAATAATTTTCTTTCCCTCATAAAAATCTTCACAAGCCCCTTTTAACGGGCTCTTGTAGTGAAAATTTTGCAAAAAACTACACATTTTGGCTATTTTGGCCCTAGGGTTTGACCTAGTTTGGACTCCAAGCGTGTTGTGATCAGTTTTATGGATTGATGTGACTGATATTATTGGTATTATTCAATATCCCTCCTAAAATTCCTTACAACACCCCTTTGGCTAGGCGTTGGAGTTGAAAAACCGTGAAAAATAGCCTATTTTTGCTATATTTCACAAAGGTTTGACCTTAAATTGCACTAAAAGTGTGTTGTGTTGGATATTTTTACACCAAGTAGCTGTTATTACTGATATTATTTTCTTATCATCATCATTTTCCTCACAACACCCTTTGTTATGCTCTTTTGCATTCAATTTTGGTGAAAAAAGTGCCAGTTTTGACATATTTTCACTATAATTGACTTGGCATTATCTGGGATTTACATCAAGAGTGTGTTGAGAGTGATTATACTGATTTTTTGAAATGATATCAGTCATATAACCTTCTTCCCTTGACTTAAATTCTCATAGCATCCTTTGTTTCATTCATTTGCATTCGGAAAGTATAAAAAAAATCAAGCATTTTTGGCTACTTTTGCTCTTACCTTTTGCACCAATTTTGAAAAGCTTTAAAAATATGATGTAGAATTAGTTTGAGCTTAAAGGCATGGCCTCTAATAATAAAAAAAACAATAGGTTCCCTCCTAGACCTTACATGAAAAGAAAGGTTCCTGAACCCGAAATTTTCTTCACTCCTCGTGATAGAACAATCGGTGATTCCGAAGGACCTATTTACATTACCGTGAAAATAATGGGAAACCCTATGAATGGAACTCTTATTGATCCTAATTGCATGACTAATATTTCCACTGAAGAGTTCCTCTTTTGACATCAACTAATGCAAGGTTCTTATGATCTCTTGAGCATGATGATTAAAACACATTAGGGAACCTTTATCAAGCCTTTGGGTAAGATATCTTTGTTAGTAACATTATCTAGAAAACATGTCAAACAATGGTTTGATGTTGTCCCCATTTCTAACCTCTTTCACATTAACTTGGGACATCTGTGGCTAAAAGAAATGAAAGCAATCCCTTCAACAATACACAACTGTCTGAAATTCCCTCTGGATGGCCATATAATCACCATCCCTTGGAACAAGTATAAACCTTTGGTTTAGGAAAAAAATTATGAATTGAATTACTTTTGGGATAAAATTGAAGTACCTAGTCCTCCTACATAAGAAAAGACAAAAGAGAAACAACTCACATGTGAAGACAACTTTAGACCAAAAGGACAAGGTCCCTATGCCGAGGTTCCTCCCCTAAAATCCTTCCAAAGATCGGGAGGTCAGTGTCAACAAGAAAGTGTTCCATCACAACAAATGAGGATTGATCCCGGTGCTTCATCTTCAAAATTTCACAAGCCTATGAAAGAGGATAGCCCTATCTTACAAAAGATAAGTGGTAAAACAAAATGACATAGAAAAGCAAGAGAAAGAAGAAAAAGAAGACAAGCTTATGCCATAAATGTTGCCTCTCAAAAAGAAAACATTGATCCCAACATTCAACCAAACAAAGATGATCCTAATGATGAACAAGATATGAACTTGGCTATGGTACCTTACGTCCCACTATCCTCTATCATTAGGGAATGGGACGATGACGACAATGATTTCCTTATAGACAATTTCTAGCCTGGCAGGGCCCTACAGGTAAGTATCTCCAACCCTTTATCTCTCTCATGATGTGCTTCCCCCGTGATGTGTTATGTGTTGTTTAGGCCTCCTGGGATGACCTCAACTTCTCCCATAAGGTTCAGGATACCAGGAGACTGCCTCTGTTGTGACCTTCTTCTACTTGTATCATCATTCTTCTATATTGCCTCTATCTCTGAATTCATGGTTGTGTGTTGTGTCTTACGGACATAGTGTCGTGGTTGGTGACTTGGGGGCACCCTCCTATGTGACTGTCCCTAAGACACTTGTTTCTCCTCTCTTATTTATTGTTTCCCTTCCTCTAGTGTTTCTATCTAGTGGGCGGATGATGACAAACATTTATATTGATGTGGACCTAGTGTCCCTTTCAAGAGAAATCAAAAAATGGACTATAGTTCCTAATATGATGATGGGGTTGTATATTTTATCTGATGCTTGGCTGGTGGAAGCACTCATGCTTTTCACATAGTGAATTCTATGATGTTTCTATTGTATTTACAAACCTTAACAATACTGTTGCTTTATGCAGCTTTGTTTGCCTTTGAATCTAGCCTTGGCGGTACTCGATTCGGAGAGCTTCCTGATATAGCCCCTGGTTATCCTTGAACTTTGAATTTGTTGCATAACCTTGGCTCTTTGTGTGGTTAATCATATGCATTGATGTTGTTGTTATAGACACTAACATGTTTCTTGCAAGGATGTGTTTGTGGGAACATTTGGCGATCATAAAGTACATGTCACCTCCGAGGGGCATGGGCTTTGTGAAAGTCGGTGTTCCCTTGTGTGTTTTCTTCCTACCTTAATGTGCTTGATATTGATAACTAATATCAACCACCTTAAGGTGGGGGCATATAAGGTAAGCTGTCTGTTATAGATATTAGTAATATGTTTGATCTTAGATGCATAGACCTACACCAGAGTAGTACATCATGCATCCTGAGCTTGTTTGCAATCAATCAATCAATCATATAAGTCCTCTACGGAGGTGGGATATCGAGCATATCCTTTTTTCTTAAGCCCTCTGCGGAGGCAGGGATGGTGTATTTCTCGAAGCAGATTGCATCATCTTGTCATTTTCAAAAGTCCTCTGAGGAGGCAGGGAGTGGTTCTGTGACTAACTCAACCCTGACTCATGTCTTCGACGATTGTTGTGGCAAAGTGCAATCATTGGTGTGTGCCTATAATGTGCCTGAGATGGTGATGAGCCTAGAAATATGGAACACACCATCACTTGTCTATCGTGTTTTCTCCATGTCTTCAAGTGTGTGTGTTTTAGTGTGCTTATTTTGTATGGTGTTTTTGTTGCCCCATATGCATAGACCAGCACCTTGAGTAGTGCTTCGTGGATTTTGGGAGGTTTTGTGTGCATTATGTGTGTGTTACCCCATATGCAAAGACTAGCACCATCAAGTAGTGCTTCCTACATTTTGGGAGGTTTGTTTACTTTCCAGTACTTGCATTTGCATTTCATATATATGAGAAAAAGAAAAAGAAAAGATATCATTTCTGTCTTCCATGCATTAATGTGTCTTCCATGCATTGACTATCTTCTCCATGTTTTGCGTGCTTGTTATTGTTTTCTATGTGATTGGCGTGTCTTTTCCATGCTTGATGTGCTTGTTCTATTTGTGACCTTACTTTAATGCATGTATGGGCCTCGTGTTCATACATACATTAAAGTGGGGGCTAAATGTAACATCAGAAAATGTCCCTTTGGGTCTTTTCCCTCATAAGGTTTAGCTCCTGGGTCTTTAGAGTGCATTTAGGACATTTTATTTCATATTTTAGCATCCCGATAGAATGAGACCTATGTCCAATGGCAAATAGGACTTAGGAGGACCCCTTGAGCTCTATCCTGTCTAAAATAGGGGGGAGGACGTGGGCACCCATGCCCTAGTCCTGCCCTATTTTAAGTCAGCCCCACTTTGCGGGTGTCGGTTAGTGACCGTTATTAGGTCCCTTTGTCGACATAGTAAGTTTGAATTTCAAATATCTTGGCAAGAGTGCTTGTAGATGCATATATAAACATATGTATGCATTCATTTGTAAACTAGATTGTTATTGTGAACTCTAGGAATTCTCAAGGTGATTCAAGGCTTTCTATTGTGTTGCAAGAGCAGACTTGTGTGTTTTATATGTTGATATTTACAGATTTGAGCATCAATTCCTTCATGGCATGAAGATCATCTTCCTTCATGAAAGCTTCACTACAAGGTGACATAATATTGTGCTTTTATTATTGTTTCCTTTGGTTTCTTGGCCTCTGCCTCACAAGGGCATGCCCTCTCTATCTAAAAATAGTGGTCGGAGACTTAAGTGTCCTCTGGGGTTTGACTAAGGCAAACCTCTAAACACCACAACCCCCAAACCAAGTCTTGTGATTGCAGGTTACAGGTGTCGCATCCAGGAAAAGTGGAGTTGCAGGAAGGCTGGAAAGACATCAGGGATTTAGGATCTGAAGAAAAGTTGGACAAAGGAGCACTTCTGGGACTGGGGCACTTGCTCCAGTGTCCTCTATAGACTGACTCCTGAAAATAGAAGTTACATGGCTGATCAGTGTTTGAAGGAGGTCCAAATTCCCCCAAAAAGTAGGTACCTTGGACTTGGGTGCCCGCTCCAGTGTCCGCAACTATTCCATTTTAGAACCCCAAAAATAGGTACTTTGTAATTCTGCATTTTACTCCCGTTTGTAAGAGGTTTTTTCATAATTCATTAATTTGTTTTCGTATCTACTTAATTAGGGTTTTAATGGTCAATTAGACATAGGAGAAGGAAAATTTGATAATTAGTTCCCTAATCCAAGTTTCCCTACATCTAAAAGTGACTCTAGGGTATGATAATGCTTGCCATTTGACCCTAGATCCTTCAATGTATAGTGGAGAGGCAGATTTAAACATCTAAACATCAAAACATTAAAGAATCCATTTTTCTACTAAACAATTGCCAGATTCACTACCATGATCAACACCTTTCTTTATTGTAAATAAACAATTCCTCAGCTCTGCTCTTCCTCAGCCCTGCTCTTCCTCTGCTCTACTCTTCCTCTTCTTTCCTCTACCTCTTCTCTACTCTACCTTTGGACCTTTCTTAATATATTCTCATTTCTGCTCAAGGACACCTTTTCCATGATTCAGCTACAAGTATTTATACACTACATCAACCTTGGAATGATCATCAAGGTTGGCATCAACCATTGGAACAATCTCCAAGGTCGGTATTACAAGCATTTACAAAATAGGTCTTGACCTATTTCAACATCATGCAAAGAGAATGAAATACAGATCACACCATGCCTTAGCTGGGACTCAAACATGATCTTCCACACCACAACATGCTTCTACAATATTTTAGAGATCTCTGCAATCACTGGCATCAACCAAGTTGGCAAAGATTGGTTACATGCTACGTTATCTGGGAACAATCTTCACATACCATCTCAATTTCTTAATGCAAACCAAAGTCCAAATAGGAACATGATTAGGAGACATCCACAAGCACGCTATAATCATCAGGAGCAACCACACAAACCTTAACCACTTTATTCATATTAATCTTCTCACTGGAGTACATGAACTTTACTGTCTTCAATTGTCATAAAAGAAAGATAGCTTGTGGACCATCAAACCATAAACCATTACAACTATAGGCACTTAACATCATCCCAGACTTCTGTTTAGAACCGTAGAGAAAAATACTTTCTTGGGGGGGAATGCGGAGCCAAATACTATCTTCATGTTTCAACTGAACTTACAGAAAAAGAAGGCTTCACTCTGGTGAACACAACTCACTCAGATCTTCATGTGAATGGCTTAGGCCTAAAATGTAGCATCCACAGACATACCTCTAACTTATTTCCAATCCATAGACCATGATCTTCAAGTAAGAATAAATGCGGAGCCGTTTACCGGACTATTCTTCAGTATACAACTCACTGTCTGTACTGCACTTCTCTGTGACTTACATGTTTCTTCTAGAAAGGCTAATTTTCTCAATATCCTCAACATACAAGTTTTCTAAACAAGTAATGGAATAGGATATAGTTGACACCAATGACAACATTGATTAGGCACATACTTGCAACACTTAACTATACATGTACAAAGCTATGCTCAAAGCATCAAATGTAGAAATATACATAATAACTAACTATCAAGTCATATAAAGAAAAGCACTGTATCTAGATTTTTGACATCTGTCTTCATAAGCCTCGGCTTGTCTACTGCTTGGGAAGGAGAGCATCATCTGAGTGCTTTTCCTCCAACCATAGATCGGTGGTCCCCCACACAACTTCCTACCTGGAAGTGGCCCTACCCTTCACATAAGGTATATATATAAGGAACCGTTAGGTTTTCCATCTGAGTATCTGGTGTTGTATCCTTCATAATGTTTCATAGTCACACAATCATAGATACATTCTAACTATGTATGACACTACTGGGGATATTATGCCATTTGGAGCATTGTGGACAAACTAATTCACACAGAGACAGATGCATTACTTTGGCCAAAGATTTACATACATGTATGTTCTGTAATGAATGTAGTTGTATGCCCACCACCTCAACTTGACTTAGAAGTTCTCTCATCCTACAGTATTCATAGTTCAACCTTTCTTGGTCTTGGTTAAATAATTTCAATACAATCTTAGTCCATAATCTAGACATTCGACTCCTATCTTGGGAGCACATACAATAAGATTTCATTACTTTTGCAATAGGGAACCTGTGACTCCACGTCACTCTATTCTTGTATTTTCATAATGAAATAAGTTCAATCATGTTTTTGACTCATGACCATGCCCAGTTGATGATTACATTGTTTGCCTTATCCCAAGGTATACTCTCAATTCATATCATCTAGAAGGGTATTTTTAATGGTCCTAAGGTCAAACCTGTTAAAAAGATTCTATCTCAAGGAATCTACGTGAGTTCTTGGTACCTTATACTTAGTTTATGAACTATTGCCACTCACAAAAAGATGGATTTTGATTGCATTTAAACACAATGGTTAATAATGGCATAGTATAGATTCTTATGAAAATAAATGTCAAGAAGAATAATTTCCTGCAAGGGAACACGACATGCATTCAATGCTGCCAAGGTATCAATACAATTTACCTTATGTTAAACCCTCCTACTTCACTGAGGAGTTAATATATCATTTACATGCTTAACATGCACCAAGATTATCATATTGTCCATACTAAACAGTCAAGGACTATTATAAGTTAACCTCAAATTTGATATAAGTTAAGTGCACTTGACACAGATAAAGCTTTACCACTATCAACAGGGTGATCATTATTCTTATACAGATCTGGCCACTTTCATTATCAAATACATGGCACGATAGCACAATTTTCATGTGCAAATACCCTCACAGGCTCATACACATACATTATATATCGATGGCCTTTCAGGCTCTTAACAATTATAATATATCAATGCCTTCTCAAGATATTAACCAGTCATCATTAAACATTAACAGGGAAAGCTTCGATGGCATAAAAGATATTCATCATCTTGCCAATGACATGTGACAGTTCTTGCATGCATAACATACATGGATTATGGCCTCGAAGTTGGTCGAGTATCATCATAAAACAATGGCTACAAATGATAACATTAAGAAGGCACTTGCAGCCTCAAGATCCTTTGATAATAGTTTAAACCCACACTAATGTCACATCGATAAACATTAAAGTCACATACAGCCTCACAAGCCAATAACATTAACTTATGACAATTATAATTTGACATAGTCGATGTACTTTGTGTTAGTAGAGATATAGAATAATACTCCATCGAATTCAATTTGATATTCCTCAAGGTTCATACCTATATGAGTAATCATAGACATGAATGGTTGTTGTTAAATAGCTTTAAGTATGCACAAAGGTTGAGCTCTCTTTCTTCGCATGCTACTGTTTTAGTAGTGCTTCTGCTTTGGTACTCTAAAATGGATTCTCTTCCTTTTTCTTCCGACCCACACCAAAACAACACTAAAGAAAAGCCACTCAGATTGGTATCGCTGATACATTTTGCATGCTTCCACAGTTATTTGCATGTCCCCAATGTTCACCACCTCATGGGATCCAATGATCCACATAGCCCATCATCGAACGAGTCTACGAAATGGGCTCGAACATGGCTCCACTTAGCCTCTAGTCTCCCTCTCCCCACTCCTCATGGGTGGTGGCTATTTGAGTGTCAACAACTATACACAGATAATATAATATGAATATATATAATATGGATGCCAAGTTGATCAACCTCTAAGGAGGTTAAAACCATTATAACACATATAATTTCCCCTTACATGATAATAAGGGTTATCAAATAACCATGATGTTATCCAAAGTTAACATCATTAAAAAGGATTTCACATTAATTAAATATGATTTTGGGGTCGAGTACAACTCCCCTTTACACAACTATGACAACCATAAGTAAAATATAAAAAGATATAATATTCACAAATCTTAACTCAGAAATGAATAAGGAATCAAGGGAGATCTTGACAACTTGACGAGATAGACAAACGACTCAAATAAATGTTCTATGAACATCATTAAGTCAAAACAATGTATATGGTGATGAGAAGGAACAAGTTGTCAACTAACACTGAAAAGAAAATGACTAACAAGGAGATACACAACTCACTCTAACTTGTAAGGATTCTCAAGGACAAAATTTAATAGTCAGATGGCAATCCAACGTTTTTCCCAATGTCTATCTCTTCCTCTCAGATGATACTCTCCTTCCATCTTTGAAGGAAGATCATTTTTCCTAATCACACTCACCATCATAAAACCATGATTAGTGTATCATCATCTGATTCATAAATCATAATAATTAAATAATCATATCAACATGTAATCTCATGTCTAACTAACATTAGTCAGTACCCACATAATCAATGATTAAATCTGATATTTTCCACAAACATCTAATCATTAAACTATGGGTAATCATCCTAATTACCACACAAAAGTAGGATTAAGCTAAATCATAAGTTGGGGATGTAACAGAAGGGGATCTGTCATTGCTTGTGAAGATGAATCCCCCACTTGTGGATGCACCATCTTTAGATTCTCCATTTTTGTCTTCAGAAGTACCTGTAAGAGGAAGAAAGAGATATGTCAGAGCTTAGGATATCCTTCACTCATATATGTAAGAGCATCAAATGTACATGTTATCTTTTCATAAGCATCAAAGAAGGAAATGAGAGAGATAAAGAACCAGCTAGATACAAGCATGCATTCAGAAGAAGATACAAGAAATGAAGATCATATAATTAGAAGAGAGGTTCATTGCCTCTATATTTTTCTCTAACTTGTGTTCTAAGTGTGTAGGTATAGGTACATGAAGAATGTTGTTCATGAAGTAGTAGTATGAAATGAAATGGAACAATCATTTATGATTGTTATACATGACTCATGAAGACAACACACTGATGAGATAAAGAGAAAAGCATAACATATGCTTGAGTGGAGGAAGATCATGGACATAAAAAACATATACAAAGTAGGTTTGCAAAAGAATTAGTCATATATCATCAAGAAACAACCATATCCACGACAATCAAAGAGAAAGCATCACAGTCACAGAGGAACAATCAAGGAATAATGTAGAGTTTGAAGTGGACAAGAAGTAGCCATTAGAAGTATAAGACAGTCACAAAAGCATCAAGTGATAGTCATATAAGTCAGGGGCAGTCATATATACCCTATGGAAGTTTGACTCGACTACCTTGAAAGAAAAGCCCACAAGACTATGTAAGGATCACCAAGGCTAGAAAATCCTAAAGAAAGCCTTGACAACAAAGATACCTAAAAATGAATCATGAGATATGACTAAAGTTATATATATCTAGGACTGTACCAGCCCAAAGGATTTCAAAAAACATGGAAACAATCATCAAAAAGGTACAACAGGAGGTTCATATAATGAAGCAATAACAAGACCAATAACATCATGCCAATAGTATGGAGTTTCAACAATTGTAACAAAAAAAAAGTATAATGACAGTCAAAAGAACAAGAGCCAATAAGTATGAAGGAGCACCCATCATAGCAAGTGATATTCATTGGTCATGATATGAATATTTATACTAAAGAAATGTTTGAGTTTAAGGTTGATGTTTAGGCATTCATTGAGATACAAGTGTAATAAACAGGCCTGCAGACCTTCATGGCCTTATACTATCAATATGAATCCAAGTAAAGCCCTACAGGTATGGCAAGAAAATGATATTCTATGTCATAAGCCTTACAATGTCCACAAGCTTGTTAATGTCACAGAAAGGTTGGTATATCTATATTATAACTTCATTCCTCTTCAAGATTGCTAATAGTTCTATCAAGGGAACTAGCATATGGAGGAGTTTTTTTGGAGATGGAGACTGCAGAGGTGAGGATGCTACTATGAGTGAATAACAGGGAAAGGGACAATCATTAATGACTATGATACTGATGCAGAGTGGCACAAGGGAAGCAACAAACTTCACTCTCTTCTCTGCCCACTCACCCACTTCACCAATTCACCCAACCAAGGTCATAAGTATGGCAAATTAAGGATTAGTTGTCCAGGCTATTATCCAACCTTCAAGGCTTCTTCCACACCTTAAGACAGGTTTGCAAACACCTTTTTCATAGTTGGTTTGATCCCCAACTTCACACAACCCTCCAACCTTCACTTGGCCTAATGATGCTACTAGCCCTCCTAATCCAATTTTCACAACATAACTTGACAAAACCCTGAATGACCAGACAAACAAATGGTGGATTCTAATACCCTCTATGGGACTCTAACAAACCTCCAAGCCTCCAGTTCCAACTCTACTCCAGCAACTCAAAACAACCACTAGGTCTCTAGGCCTAATTGATCAGTTTAGGTATAGGTTACAAAGTAAATGGTCTAATTTGGGGTCATAAAACTAGGACAGGAATTGGATCACCTCTACCACATGTAAACATCTCAAAACCACCATCCATTCACTCACCCTATCTGGATTTTGTCATTTACAACAGCAAATTGCATAATTTTGGTCAAATACCTATGAATACTTGACCTAGGGCATCACTTCAAAAATCAAGGACTGTCTTTCCCAGCCAAAAGCTTTTGGAATCAAGTAATATACAACCCTAGCCTGTATTTCAACGAGTGGCATGAGATTTCACTAGTGAGAATGCATTCTAGGGCAAGTTTTGTATGAAAAACCATAGAAATCAGGGTTTTAGACCAGTTTGGAATCAAAATGCAATATCTTCCTCCTACGACCACTTTAAGACTTCAAACTTGATGCATTTGAACCCTGACTCAACCTAGTTCTAGAAAAATCACATTGATCGAATTGGCCAATCCGTACAGGCTATACAATAGTAGGAAATCTTGGAAAAACAATCAATTTTCTTGAATTTTGTGCCCAAAACACCGTACAAAATATTCTCTCCCCTCATGGAGTAAGATAACAGAAATATGAATCAATCCAAGTCGGTAGGCAATGTCCAAAAATAGTTTGAACTATCTAAAGTGAGTTGCAACTGCCCAAATGTGTCATGACACATTGACAACCTTGGCATTTTGCACAAACACAAGGATCTCGATTGGTTTTACTTGTCCAATGGAGTCCAAACAACTACCACACTATCTAAAATATACCAAAACACTAAAACTTGCAAATAGACTCAAAAATCCATCATTAGACCTACTAGGCCTAAGTGACTCAACTAGGGTCCAATGGACTAAGAAGGATTTGAGGTTTATATGGTCACCCCAAACCTCTTGACCATACAAAATGGACCTTACAACCATGGCTAAAAAGCCTTATTACAAACATACTGAACAAAAACCACAACTTAACAAAATTGCTATCAAAATGCTTCAAAATGCTTTTAGGTACCCTACACCATACACCCACTATCAAACAAAACTCACGTCTCTTGAGTTGGGGATGTTGTCAAATGTGAAACCTGCCTTCTCAATGGCTACTCTACTCATCCAAGTTGCATCTTCCTGAGGTGTATTGAGCCACTTCACCAAATACTCATAATAGGTGTGCCTCCTAGTTTGTTTAGCAATCCTTTGATCCAAAATGCATTCAATCTAATCAGGAGATGAAGGAATCAATTCTTGAAGTGTCTGATCAGTTTGTTCCTCTACAATAGCTATCTGAGGATCAGATCCTTTATAGGGATAAAGGTCTGAGACATTGAAGATTGGTGACAAAGCAACACCATCGGGTAGTCTAATTTTGTAGGCATTCTCTCCACATTTCCTTAGCACTTCACAAGGCCCAATCTTCTTCATAGTTAACTTGGTGTATTTACCTGCAGGGAGTCTCTCCTTTTTAAGGTGTACCATGACCAAATCCCCTTCCTTGAACTGTAGATCCCTTCTTTTTCTGTCAGTAGACTGTTTGTACTTTGCAGAGGTAGACTGTAACTTCTCTTTTACTTGCTCATGGACATCTCTCATCACTTGGACAAAATCTTCAGCCAAGGCACTACTCTTCTCTAGTCCTCTAACCTCTCTAAGTTCCAAAATAACCCTTGGGTGAGTGCCATAAACAATTTGAAAAGGTGACAGGCCGATACTCCTGTTCACAGTGTCATTGTAGGAGTATTCTGCCTGAGCCAAAACTAAATCCCAACTAGCACCTTGCTCCTTAGTTAGGCACCTTAGGAGGTTGCCAAGTGATCTATTAATCACCTCAGTCTAACCATCAGACTGAGGATGATAGGCTGATGATAATGACAAGTTTGCACCTAGCCTTTTCCAAAAGTGTCCTCCAAAAGTGTCCTATAAACTTGGGGTCTCTATCAGAGATTATGGACAAAGGTAAACCATGTAATCTGACTATTTCCTTGAAGAAAAGAGAAGCTATATGTGAGGCATCATGTGTGGTTTTACATGGGATGAAATGGGCCATTTTAGAGAACCTATCAACAACCACAAAAATGCTATCATGTCCATTCTTGGTCCTAGGCAAACCAAGTACAAAATCCATGCTTATGGAATCCCAAGGCTTTGAAGGGATAGGTAGTGGAGTGTATAGACCTGCATTTGATGTATGCCCCTTGGCTCTTTGGCAAATTTGACATGTTTCTACAAACTTTCTTACATCAGTTGGTAACTTTGGCAAATAGTAGTACCTTCTAACCAAGTCTAGGGTCTTAGCAATACCAAAGTAGCCTGACATGCTGCCACAGTGCTTCTCCTTAATGATGTTCTCTCTAACAGACCCTCTTGGGATGCACAACAAACTGCCTTTGAAAAGAAAGCCATCTTGTATCAGAAAATCAGAAAAATCAGTATTATACCTGCCTGTCATGGCTTTGCAAACTTGGTAAGGTTCCTTGAAGTCTTCATCTTCTGCATACTGATCCTTAATGGCATGTATACCTGTACTCTCCAACTGAATGGTTTGAACAACAAGATTCCTCCTGCTTAAGGCATCGGCTACCTTATTGGCCACTCCCTTTTTGTGTTTAATTGAGAAAGTGTATGCTTGGATGTACTCCATCCACTTGATATGTCTGTGGTTTAACTTCTCCTGCCTGTTCAAGAAGCTCAAAGCATGGTTATCAGTAAAAACAACAAACTCCTTGGGTAATAAATAGTGTCTCCACTTCCTCAATGATTGGACCATTGCATATAATTCTAGGTCATAAGTAGAATAGTTCTATTTTGCTTTATTTAACTTCTCACTAAAGAAGGCTACAGGCCTCCCATCCTGACTTAGGACTCCCCCAATAGCCCTCTTACTTGCATCACACTCAACCACAAAGGTCTTATCAAAATCAGGTAGCACAAGGACCGGTTGTTCTGATATTTTCTTCTTTAATAGTTCAAAGGCTTGATTAGCCTCATTTGTCCACACAAACACACACTTCTTGCCCCCTTTTATAGTATCAACAAGTGGAGCACAAATAGCACTAACCCTCTAATGAACTTCTTATAAAAACTACATAAACCATGGAAACTCCTTACCTCAGAGGCTGTAGTAGATGTGGGCTAGTTAAGAATGGCTTCCACCTTGCTTGGATCCATCTTGAGGCTGCCCTTAGAGATGACAAACCCCAAGAATGTCAATTCTTCTTGTAGGAAGACACATTTGTCAAGGTTAATTCTCAACTTCTCCTCTTGAAGCCTCCTAAGCACCTGATGGATATGTCTTATGTGATCTTCCTTGCTGTCACTAAAAACCAATATATCATCCAAATATACAATAATGAACTTGTTAAGGAATGGTTTTAGCACCTCATTCATCAACCTCATGAAGGTGCTTGGCACATTTGATAAGCCAAAAGGCATCACAACCCATTCAAATAGCCCTTCATTGGTTTTGAAGGTTGTTTTCCACTCATCCCCCTCCCTTATCCTAATTTGGTGGTAACCACTTTTTAGATCCATCTTGGTAAAATATTTAGCCCTACCCAAGCAATCCATTAAATCTTCTATTCTAGGCATTGGAAATCTATACCTGATAGTAATCTTGTTGATGGCCTTGGAATCAGTGCATAGTCTCCATGTGCCTTCCTTCTTTGGTGCAAGTACTGCAGGTACTGCACATGGGCTAATACTCCTCCTGACAAGCCCTCTATCCAACAAGTCTTGGATTTGTTTTGCCACTTCAACATTTTTCTCTAGGGTTAGCTTGTAGGCTGCTTGGTTTGGTAGGGTGGATCCAGGGATGAGATCAATGGAATGACTAATCTCCCTCTTTGGTGGAAGGGCATCCTTACTTTCATCGGCTATCACATCATGAAACTTCTCCAATAGTTCCTCCACTTCTTTTAGTCCAATCCTCCTAAGAGGCTGCTACACTTTGATCTTCTTAGGATTTGCATCCTTCTGCTTGATGACCACTGCAAAACATGACACTTTCTCTTCCTTGAGGTTAGCCAAAAACTCCTTTTCACCTACCAACATAACTGAACTAGGAATGATCTTTTCCTTGTAATCATCAATCAAAGGAGTCATTGTGAAATTTTCACCATTTTTAGACAAATGAATCACATTTTGCTTACCATCATGCTGGGCACTTGTATCATGTTGCCAAGGTCTACCAAGAAGAAGGTGGCATGCATCCATATCTACTATCTCACAAAGAATCCTATCACAATATTCACCTATCTTGAACTCAACCCAACATTGTTCTTTCACCACAATTTGTTGGTCCTTGGTTAACCAAAAGACTCTATAGGGGTTAGGATGAGGTATCCTTTGCAATCCTAACTTATTCACCATTTAATTAGAAGCTAAATTCTCAGAAGAACCTGAATCAACAATTACGTTGCAGACTTTCCCTTTCACCTTGCAAGTGGTTCTAAATAGATTGTTCCTTTGGGGTTGCTCCTTGGTGGCATGCATGATGAGAGACCGGTTGAACATGATGCAATCTCCACTCTTTGGTGCTACAGACTTGGAAGAGGTAGTTTGGTAAGATGTGGTGCTTTGATAGTCATCCTCTTGAAGGAGTTGCACCCTTCTATCTTACTGATTTGCAGAGTTGTTCCCCATCTTCTCCGGGCACCTAAAGGACTGATGTTCTATCTGATTGCAGGAAAAACACCTTCCAATGAACATAGTGGAAACCCTACCTCCACTTCTTCCTCTACCATTACCTCTCCCTCTAAACTGGCCTTGATTAGCACTATTTTTGTCAGCCTATACTTTACTGCCCTCTTGTGATCTGCCATCTTAGGGTCTTGAAAAGTTATCTCTATTTTGAAATCTGCCCCTACCTCTAAAATTTGGATTGCCTCTGCCCCTACAGTTTGAATCACCTTTCCTTCTTTGTTTGTCCTCAATCCTCAATGCCATTTAAAAACACTTATGCACTGTCTTAGGGTTAAAGAGACTTAATTCATATTGAATGGAGAACTTAAGACCATTTAGATACCTTGCAAGCTTTTTCTTTTCATTCTCAGGCATTTTGGCTTCAAAGACATCTTGTGAAACTCCTCGATGTATGTGTTCACATCCATGTCCTTCTGTCTCAAGTTTTGCAACCTTTTGTGCAAGTTGACTTCATAGTCTTCATGAACAAATTGCTTCTTGATTTCAAGCACCATCTTCCTTCATGTAGTGATAGGGTTCCTATCATCCTCTATCCTCTCATTTTGAATGAAGTTCCACCAACTCAAGGCTGGCCCTTTCATTCTAGATTTGGCAATCCTCACCTTTTGATTTTCTACCACTACCTCACACTCAAAATAGTTCTCCATTGCCTCTATCCAATCAAGGCACTCCTCTGGGTTCATCTTACCAGGAAACATAGGTAAGTCCACCTTACTATCCTTCCTACTCAACTTTCCAAGTGCATCTAGGAATTGTCTTTCTGACATGCCTCCTTGTGGCTCTTCCATGGGCACTCCTTTTTCTTCATCTTGATCCTCTTCATCTGAATGTAAGATGACCTCTAGTTTCTTCTTCTTATCCTTATCCTTCTTCAACTTCTCTATCTCAGCGTCCATCCTTTTGTTCTTGGCTACTTGTTCTCTGACTATCTTTGCCAATTCGGCATTAGTCACCTTTTGAGGAATTTCCTCCTCTTCTTCTCTATCTCCCATCTCTTTGATGGCTTTAATACCATTTGATGCAGAGTGGCAAGAGGGAAGCAACAAACTTCACTCTCTTCTCTGCCCACTCACCCACTTCACCAATTCACCCAACCAAGGTCATAAGTATGGCAAATTAGGGATTAGTTGTCCAGGTTGTTATCCAACCTTCAAGGCTTCTTCCACACCTTAAGATAGGTCTATAAACACCTTTTTCACAGTTGGTTTGATCCCCAACTTCACACAACCCTCCAACCTTCACTTGGCCTAGTGATGCTACTAGCCCTCCTAATCCGGTTTTCACAACATAACTTGACAAAACCCTAAATGACCAGACAAACAAATGGTGGATTCTAATACCCTCTATGGGACTCTAACAAAGCTCCAAGCCTCCAGTTCCAACTCTACTCCAGCAACTCAAAACAACCACTAGGTCTCTAGGCCTAATTGATCAGTTTAGGTCTAGGTTACAAATCAAATGGTCTAATTTGGGGTCATAAAATTGGGACAAGAACTTGGATCACCTCTACCACATGTAAACATCTCAAAACCACCATCCATTCACTCACCCTATCCGGATTTTGTCATTTACAATAGCAAATTGCATAATTTTGGTCAAATACCTATGAATACTTGACCTAGGGCATCACTCCAAAAATCAAGGACTATCTTTCCTAGCCAAAAGCTTTTGGAATCAAGTAATATACAACCCTAGCCTGCATTTCACCAAGTGGCATGAGATTTCACTGGTTAGAATGCATTCTAGGGCAAGTTTTGTATGAAAAACCCTAGAAATTAGGGTTTTAGACCAATTTGGAATCAAAATGCAATATCTTCCTCCTACGACCACTTCAAGACTTCAAACTTGATGAATTTGAACCCTGACTCAACCTAGTTCTAGAAAAATCACATTGATCCAATTGGCCAATCTATATAGGTCATACAACAACAGGAAATCTTGGAAAAATAGTCAGTTTTCTTGAATTTTGTGCCCAAAACACCGTACAAAATCTTCTCTTCCCTCATGGAGTAAGAGAACAACAATATGAACTGATCCAAGTTGGTAGGCAACGTCCAAAACTAGTTTGAGCTGTCCAAAGTGAGTTGCAACTACCCAAATGTGTCATGACACATTGACAACCTTGGCATTTTGCACAAACACAAGGATCTCGATTGGTTTTACTTGTCCAATGAAGTCCAAACAACTACCACACTATCTAAAATATGCCAAAACACTAAAACTTGCAAATAGACTCAAAAATCCATCATTAGACCTACTAGGCCTAAGTGACTCAACTAGGGTCCAATGGACTAAGAAGGATTTGAGGTTTATATGGTCACCCCAAACCTCTTGACCATACAAAATGGACCTTACAACCATGGCTAAAAAGCCTTATTACAAACATACTGAACAAAAACCACAACTTAACAAAATTGCTATCAAAATGCTTCAAAATGCTTTTAGGTGCCCTGCACCAGATACTCAAGATTGAGATAATCTTCAAATATATCTGTCATAGTCAAAGGGGAATTTCTGTATAAGACAATCATTGGATAGTCATTGAGGATGACTGTGTCAAAACAATCCTTATACAGTATTATAGTGATTGTATAAAATAGTCATATGATGACAATGAAGAGGTTTTCTACAAAATCTAGTAAATTTTGACAAAGAAGAAGTAAAGAATGTAAAGGGGTTTGGCACAAAGGAAATAAAATAGTTTATGGACTAATAGGGTGACTTTTATAAAGGCAAAAATTTGTCAACACAGTCATGACAAGAAAAATAAGCTAGAGCAGTGTAGGAGCATTTACCTCTATCAAAGGATAGGTTTTCAAGTATGACAGGAGTAGCAAAGCATGCGATAAAGAGTCATGAGGACCCAAGATACCTGCAAGAGATAGTGAGAAATGGAGAGTGCCCTAATAGGACACTTGCACTTCATTTCAAGAAAAGATATAGTCGTAACAACAGAGAGCAATATTAGGACTATAACAATATGTAAGAATGGTCATAGAGTTCCCTTGAACTATCATCAAATTGTGAGTAGTCATCCATTCAAAAAGAATAGTCACCTCTAATAAAGCAGTAGTCAACAACATGGAACAATCATATCACAAAATGTAAGAGAGCAATCATCTCTAGACAAAACAGAAAGAGTAGTCAAGAGTGACTATCATAGTGAGCAGATGGTCTATACATGGTATTTATTAGTGTATGAATATCTTCTTCCCACTGCTGTTTGAAGATTAGAAGACCATAAAAGTTAACTTGTGTTTTATACAGGGAGTTTCTTTAAGGTGTTATGAGTTTGCATGGATAGTTCAAAATTACCAAATGATCAAATTTGCCAACACAGTCTAGTGATAGAGTCTTTCAAAGACCTTTCCAGAGGGCATGGACAAACCTGTTAAGGCAATGAAAAAGTCTGATAAGAGTTGACAGTATTCTAGGGTTGGTCATGACACACGCAAATGAGCAATCCTTTAGTACCTTCTAACAGAGATGACAAGATAAAACATAAGGGGTCCTTGAGATAAAAGGAAAGTACTTACCAAGAGGTGCATTGTAAAAGGGGGTGGTCATGTCTTGAGTAGAATATCATTCATTTTTTACTATCTAAAGATGCAAGAGCCACATAGAGAGCAAGTAGAGTTCTCTCCCTCTTTATTTCATAGTATGTAGAGCAGTAAAGAAATTTGTTTCACAATTTTCATAGAGTGAGAGAAAACTAAATCCCAAGAACCATAGAGAACAAACAATCTCAATCTGTATCTTATAGCAATGGGCATGAAGGGTTTCAATGGACCTGAATGTGTTTTGAAGTATCAAGAGTAGGAGTTTCCAAGGAGGTTTAGTATAGGTTCATGTAGGTGTTGGATGCCTTCAACATTCAAAGCAACTCTACCATAAGGGTAAGCACTATCATCATTTTGGAGATCCCATACTAAACCTACAAAGTCTCTAAAACCCTCAAATAAATCTAGAGGAACTAAAGATTTTTTGAAGAAGTTTCTAAACTTTAGAAGTCTTCATAGTCAATGACTTTGCAAGCTCAGGAAATACAGAGATCTTGACCAGATTATTCACAGTAAGAGTAGTCATAGCACCAGAAATAATAGATGAGTTTTGAAGGAAGCACAATATAAAAACAAGGAAAGAAAGGTAGACTTTTTCACTGTTTTGTTCACAGTGAGAGCAGATGAAACCCTAATAGACTTTTCACTATTTTTCCTCATAGAAAGAGCAACAACAAAAAAGAAAATGCTTACCAATGCTAAGAAGCAATGATACCGACAGTGAAAATCCTTCAAAAGAAATGCAACAATCAACATCCATGGAGGCACCCTCTGAGACCCAGAGCAGGAAAAGATGGAGTGAAAAAGCAAAATGAGCTCAATATTAGGGTTTGAAACCCTTTTACCAATGATGCCCCTAAAATTTAGTCAAGCACCGAGCCTTCTAAATTCTTTTATCACTTTTGATAAATCATTAAATTAGTGTCATGCCTCGGGGTCAAAACACTTTCATGTGTTTGAAATCAAAAATTACATCATGAGGCTATGAGTGTTTAGAGACGATAAAAGAAATGATGAGTGCCCATGACCTTCTAAGGTCTTTTTGTTGAACTGCATAGGACAACTGAGAGGGGGGGTGAATTAGTTTTCACAAAAATTTAACTTCATATGAATATCAAATCATCAAATCCTTAATTGATGATAATTAGAATAAAACATGAAAGCATGAAACAATAGACTTAATAACAGTCACACATTCAACACAGTAGGCACTAAATTTTTATGTGGAAAACCCTAGCAGAGAAAAAATGTTGGCAGTGAGCTGCCCCCTTGTCAGTGAGGCATTCAATGGTATCCTCAGGATTCATTACATGGTAGTGAGCCTCCCGTGGATCTGGGTTGATGAAAAGTAGATTGTCATTGATGTCAAAAAGGTGTTGGTATTGACAGGAGTTGTTCATGTCATCAGGATATCTTCATGTTTGTCTTAGAATGGTTTCTCATGTTCTAACTTGTTTGGTGTTCATATTGGTTCATTCTTTCATGATCACATGACTTGTTTGTGTTGGACTTATATTCTTGATCTTCACAGGTTTAGCCTTCATGGTGTTTTTGAAGTTGATAGTATGTTCATTGTTTAGGTTCATGATCAGGATGATCAAGATGCAATTCTTCATAATGTGTTACCAAGAAAAGTCAGAATTGGTCTTCTTATGGTTGAGGAGAACTTAGATGTGGTTCAAATGATGTTGATATTGATTATGTCTTCAATCAGGATGCTTTATGTCTTCATGGTGATGTGTCAAGTGACAGTGATTTATTCTCTCATGGAAGATGCTCTTATGCTTTCATTTCAAGATATCTTCCTGTGGACACTATGCTTCAAGATATAGACTCTCTTCACATTCATTGATATCAAAATAGTTTGAGTTTTGATCAGTGTTGAATTGTCTTGTGTTCAGATAATTCAAGGGTATCTTCAAGAGTTAAAAGTCTAGTTCATTTCAATACAGACTTAATATCTATTTTCCTAATTTTCTTGGAGTCACTATAGTCTAAAGTCCTTGATATATTCCTAATTCATGTGCACCAACATCCTATAATCTAACCATCTTCACTTGAAAGCACTTTATTTTATATTTGTTGGTTAACCTGCAAGTGAAGGTCAACTCACTTAAGATGACCTGTTAGAGAGGGTCTTAAGTCATGTTTTTGACCGGCCCCACAAAAAAAGCCATCAAAGACTTAATGGTTCAAATGGAGATCAAAGGATTTATTTTAAATTTAGAAATCTTTTTCTAAAATCCCATTTAGGTAGCCTCTTGGATGTCATTTATTTATGACATTAAATAAAGTAAAGTTTATAAGCTTTTTCAAGGAGGTTTTGGATGAATTTTTTATGGCAGATTTTTTGGAGATTTAAAAGATTTTTTTTAAAGATCTTTTTCTATTTTTAACTACTTTCCTCGTGGCTTGGAAGAAAAGGAGGTGATTGTTTTATTATTTCTTTTTTGGTGAAAAATAGGTGAAGATTTTAAGGAGATCTTAAGGCAGTTTTTTAAGGGATTTTTTTTATGAAGATTTTTCTAATGAGAAGGTTAAGAGATTTTTGTCGAGAATTTTATTATTGTAGGTGGAGCTATTCTTCAAAGAGATTTTATTATTTTTCCTACAAGGGCATAAGATGAAAAAAACTTCAGAGAGGAGATTATCAATGGATTTTTGAAAATGAAGATGAATTTTTTATGAGAAAGAGAAAATGATAGAGAGATTTTATTATTCTCTTTATGGCAGATTGATTAATTTTGTTTGAGAGAAGAAGATGAAAGATTTTTTTTATGCACGGGAAGATGAATGATGAACAGGGAAGATTGATTTAATTTGATTGAAGATATTTGAGAAGAAATTTTGGAAGATGAAAGAAATGGATTATTTCTTCAATAGAGGGCAGATTGGAATTATTTTTATTGAAGATGATTTCTTTATGCAGATGATTTTATTGTGAAGGGAGATTTCATTATGAAGACAATTTTTTTTAAAAAAAGATGGGCTTGAATATGAAAGATATGGAAAGAATTTTTTTAACGGGAGCTAAATGAATTAAATTTATTGAATAGACATATTTTGGAGAATAGGGATTCCTACATAGAATATGAATGGATTTGAAGATTAAAAATATAGAAGATATTTTTTTATCTTTAACAGAGGCAATATGATTTCAATTCATTAAAGGATTAATGAAATTTTTTGAATAAGATTCTTTTGTAGGAATATGAAGGATCATGTAAAGATTGAAGAAATTAAAAAAAATATCAAGGATATGAAAGGTCATCAAACATTGTTGAGGTTGTGTGATTCATTATGCATAGTTGAAGACATTTATATAGAAATCATTTTGAAGAGAAAAGACAGATGAGAAAATAATGTTGTGTATGTGAAGAAGTTGTGATATGCAGAGATAAACCTTTTGAAAAGAAAAATGAGGGTTTGAAATGGTGTAAATCAGATTGAATGGAATCATGTCTTGCACACAAAGCTTGATGATTAACATGATTATTCATTTTTGTCAGTGAGACTTTAGTGAAAAGCCAGTGAGGCACATTGATTAGTTGGTGAGACTTCTAAGCCAGTGAGGCTATGTAATGATGATTTTTATATCAAGCCAGTGAGGCATTTCAAGTGGTTTTTATTCCCTAAGAGGGTTTTCCACTCAGGACATTTATTGTGTCAAGTGTGGTTAGTCTCATTTGTGTGCTTGACTCTTTTGTTCAGTTGTACATGTTTACTTGAACAACATAAACATATAGTTATCATACATCATTGTTTGTAATAATATTCTCTTCCATCCTCATTATGGTCATTGAAGCTTTACTTTTTGATTCCCAGGATGATATCAATTGTTTGAGTTAATGTTCATTGATGCATTCTTGACATTAATATATTAGTTCTTGATGTCATGATGTGATCCATCATCATTGTTCTGTAAAAGTTGTCTTTATTTCAAAGTCTTGTTAAAATTTGTATACCACTGATTCACCCCCCTCTCAGTGGTATTGTACTCCAACAAAAAGCATGGTGGGTGTTAGCCCACAAAATATATGAGCTATAACAATACTGAAAAATAGAGGCTCACTGCCTACAGGTCTCATTGCCCAAATTGCTCACTGTAAAGATCGACTTACTGCCAAAGGGTGGCTCACTACCAAGGGGTGGCTCAATGCTAAATATGGTGAACTAATTAAACAACATCTACTCCATGTCTAGGTTTAGTTCTATTGAAGCATAATAAAAACTTCTCTGCTCTTCTCTTTCACACCTTCTCACTTATCTCATCATATTCACACACTCATGCCTATTTTTCAAAATTCATTACAAGTCTTTATACAAGTCATCAACCTTGGAATGTACATCAAGGTCAACAATACATTAATCAATTGTTGGAACAATCTCCAAGGTTGGCATTACAAAAGCATACATAGAATAGGTCTGGACCTAATACAAATTTGTTAAGGAAAGGATGTAAAGATGTATGCGGATCACACCATGCCTTAGCTAGGACTCAAATCCAATCTTCCATGCCATGACACACTTCTGCAATCTTCAATACATCTCCGCAATTGGTGTAATCAACCAAGTCAGCCAAGACTGGTAAGAACACTAGGTCTTCTAAGAACATTCTTCACTCACAATCCAATTTTCACTTTACAGACCAATCCAAGAGTAGGAACATGATTAGGAGACATCCACAAGCACATTGTAATCATTAGGAAACATCTGCACAATCTCTAACCACTCTGTCATGAAGAATCTTCAAAATGGAGCACAAGAACAATACTGTCAGCCACTGATATAAGGAAAGAATAGCTTGTGGACCACCAAATCACGAACCATTGAAATTAAAGGCACATAACATCATTTTAGACTTAACTCTAGAACTGTAGACCAAAATACTCTAATGCAGAGGAATGCAAAGCATAACACTTTCTCCTTGTCACCACCAAATATATAGGAAAAAGAGCTTTTACTCCGGTGAACATAACTCACTCAAATCTTCATATCGGAGGTTCAAACTTGGAATAACATCTTTAGATAGACTTCTAAATAACTCCCAATCCATAGATAAAGATATTCATCCTACATGAAATGCAGAGCAATCTTCTAGACTGTTCTTCAGTATTTAATACACTGTTTTCACTACAACTCACTATTTCTACCAGAGGAGCTAATTTTCTCAATATCCTCAACATCAGAAACAATTACATGGGTAATTACAAAGCATCTAACTTATTACAAGCAAGTAACAAGATAAAGGTATAGTTGACACAAATGACAATAGTGATATTTTGACATCAATGACAACACTGGTTAGGCACATACTTGCAACAATCTCCCCCTTTGTCATTGATGGCAACATATGATGTGAAAAATTGAAAAGACCATCAAGACATGATTCTCCCCCTTTCTCTTTACACATCTACATTCTTTCTTTTTCTGAGTTTTTTACATGATTTATCTTTCATTCTATTGCTCTGATCCAACTGAACTATTACCAACACATCTAACTACTCCCCTGAGACGTATCCCTCAAAACATCAATCCAGATAAAAAAGTGAGACTTTGAACACCACTGGATTGATGCATTCTCATGCATCTTAATTTGAGACAAGAGGGGTAATAACCCCTAATTTTCCTTTGAGACACTCAAAAGTATCTTTAGGCAGAGGCTTGGTGAAGATATCTACAATCTGGTCCTTGGTAGACACATATTATAACTTTACTTCATTCTTTGTCACTTTCTCTCTCTCAGAAAGTGATACCTTATAGATATATGCTTTGTTCTTGAGTGCATCACTAAGTTCTTGGAGATATTTATGGCACTTGTAATATCACACAAGATTACAATTAGATCTTCATAAACAACTCTTATATCCTTCAAATTCTATTTCATCCATAACACTTGAGTACAACAACATGCTGCTATAATATACTCTACTTCTATAGTTGACAAAGAGATTGAATCTTGTTTCTTGCTTAGCCATGAAACCAATCTATTACCCAAGAAGAAGGCACCTCCACTTGTACTCTTCCTATCATCAACGTCTCTAGCCCAATCAACATATGTATATGCACTAAGAGTGAAATAATTATCCTTTGGATACCAGAAGCCATGATCTGGAGTACCTTTTAAATACCTCAGAATTCTCTTTACTGCCATCAAATATGATTCTCTTGGATCAGCTTGAAATCTTGCAATAAGACAAATTGCATGCATAATATCAGGTTTGGTTTGAGTTAGATAAAGCAATCCTCTAATCATGGATCTATACTTTTTATAATTAGTCTTAGGTAATTCATCAGTTTTACTCAACTTGCAGCCAGTCACCATGGGAGTACATACCGGTTTAGAGTCTTCCATCCCAAACTTCTTCAACAACTCTTTAACATACTTAGACTAAGATATCAAGATTCCTTTATTTGATTGATTAATTTGGAGACCCAGAAAGATATTTATCTCACCAAACATAGACATCTCAAACTCATTCTGCATTTGAACAACAAATTTCATACACATACTTTCATTTCTTCCAAAGATGATATCATCAACAAAGACTTCAACAATCAAGATTTGATCATCATTAATCTTGAAATAGAGATTACTATCAGTAGTACCTTTATTGAACCCTAAGTCTAACAAGTACTTATCCAACCTTGCATACCAGACTCTAGGTGCTTGCTTGAGTCCATACAATGCTTTCTTCAACCTGCATACCATATTATGTTGATTTGACAGCTAAAATCCTTCCGAGTTCTCAATGTAGACTTCCTCTTCCAATTCACCATTTAAAAATGCAGACTTCACATCCGTCTAATACACTTTGAAATCTTTATGTGCTGCAAATGCTAGAAACATTCTAATTTCTTCAATCTAAGCCACTGGAGCAAAAGTCTCTTCAAAATCTATTCCTTCAATTTGAGAATATCCTTTGCACACAAGCCTTGATTTATTCCTTACAACTTATCCATTTTCATTCAATTTATTCCTGAAGACCCATTTGGTTCTAATAAGATTTTTGTCAATAGATCTAGGAACTAATTCCCAATTCTCATTCTTCTCTATCTGTGTTAGTTTTTCTTCCATTGCCTTAACCCAATTTTCATCATTGTAGGGTTCATTCACAGTCTTTGGTTCAACTGTAGAGAGCAAACCATAATTCACTTATTCTTCTGTAGCTCTTTTCCTTGTTAGTACTCCTTTTTCGTTGTCTCCAATAATTTGATCTTTAGAGTGATTGATTCTTACATATATAGGGGTCTTAGTAGCAACTTCTAGACCCTTTTCTTCTTGATCTTGATTGACTTCTTGTTCAACTTTTTCTTCATAAGTAGCAGTACATTCATCTGATTCATAGCCATTTTGATTTAATGTTTTGTGTTCATCCACCTTCACATTTACACTCTCCACAATATTTTTCAACCTTTTGTTGTAGTACCAGTAGGCCTTCCTCTTGGTGGAGTATCCAAGGAAGATTCCTTCATCACATCTTGCATAAAATTTCCCTAGATCTGCATCTCTTTTGATATAGTATTTGCTTCCAAAGACTTTGAAATATCTTGTTGTTGGAATTCTTCCATACCACAATTCATAAGGAGTTTTAGTACCATTTCCTTTTACTTGAACTCTGTTTTGAATGTAGACAACAATATGTATAGCTTCCTTCCAATAGAATTCTGGCAGACCTCCTTCCTTCATCATTGTCCTAGCAACTTCTTGCACTGTTATGTTCTTTCTTTCCATAAATCCATTTTGCTGAGGAGTCTTAGGTGCAGACAATTGTCTCTTTATTCCTTGTTCTTCATAATAATTGTTGAATTCATTTGATGTGAACTCACCTCTTCTATCAGGCCTCAAGCATTTTATTTTTAGCTCTATTTCATTTTCAACCATTGCCTTGAAGGATTTGACTTCTCTAGGACTTTAGGTTTGTCTCTCAGAAAAGTAACCCAAGTCATTCTAGAATAATCATCAATAAGCAACATGAAGTACCTATCACCTTGTAGACTTCTTATCCTTGTAGGACCACATAGATCAGTATGAACTAGATCCAGTAAACTGGTAGAAAATTGCTCTTTGCTCTTAAAGCTTGTTCTTGTTTGCTTCCTCAACTAACATTCCCTGCAAATGATATTGGTGGGTTTCACAAGTTTTGGTAAATCTATCATAGTATGACCTAAACTTATCTTTACCAGATTATCAAAGTTTATATGACACATCCTTCTATGCCATAACCAACTCTCATCTACTTGAGCTAATAAATAGTAATCATTAGTTCCTCTTAATTGATAAATGTTACCTCTGGTCTTCTTACCGGTAGCAATCACAGTTCCAGAGCTTTCCATGATCTTGCACCCATTGTCTTTGAATCTTAGATCATAACCTTTGTCACTCATCTAACCCACACTCAAAAGATTATGCTTCAGACCCTTCACATATCGGACATTATTAGTATTATGCTTTCCATCAAATGAAATAGATCCTTTTCCACAAATCTTACCAGCTGCATTGTCTCCAAACCTAACCAGTCCTCCATCATACTTTTCCAAACTTACAAGATTACTTTTGTCACTAGTCATGTGATGTGAGCATCCTCTATCAATAATCCATTCATCTTTATCTTTTTCAACTTGAACAGCAAAAGCACTTTCTTCCACTAGTTTTTCTTCCTTCACACAACTAGCAGAATTAGTAGACACAATTCTTGTTTAATACCAATAAACAAGAATTCATTTGCACTAGTATTAGCATCATCAGGTTCATCATCAGTTACACCTTCATCATCAAAATATCTAACATAGTAACATTTCTTTGGAGCTCTAGGCCTGTTCTCAAATCCTTTTCTATTTCTTTAAATTCTTCCAGGACATCTGGAAGCATAATGACCTACTTTACCACATGAAAAATATTTGAAAGGTAGTTTTCCTTTGAACTTACCAGAGCCTCTTTCCATTCTGTCAACAAAATTGGCTTCAACTTCATCAAGCTCATCATCAAGTTCTACCTTGTACTTTTCTTCTCTAGAGATCTTCTCTGAAGTATTGGCTTTGAAAGTTGTTTTAACTTTTGGTAGAGCATCACCAAAGTCTCTCATTTCAAAATCAGTAATCTTACGAAGCAACTGATCCTTATTTATCTTTTTCATAGCCATTATTTCTTCAATTACAACTACCTTGTGAGTGTAGGATTTAGGTAATGACCTAAGAATTTTCATGACAACATTAGTTTCATCTACAGCTCCTCCCATACCTTTGATTCCAGTAACAAGTTCATCAACCTTTTGCATGAAGGATGTTATGTTTTCATCTTCTCCCATATTAAGACCTTCATATTTGGCTTTCAATCCTTGTAGTTTGGCACTCTTTACAGATTCATCTCCTTCATACAGATTACTTAGCTTATCACATACTTCTTTAGCTAATTCATAATCCATAACCTTTATCAAATCAAAGTCATTCAATGCACTCAACAAAGCATCTTTGGATTTTATATTTATCTCATATTCTTTGATTTCATCTTCTGCTGTCAGACCATTCTCTGGCATGGTATAATCAGTCTGTGTCACGTGTTGTAATTTATAACCAATACAAAGACAATGGATTTTCATGCAAATCCTCTAACTTCCATAATTCATCCCATCAAACTACAGAGCCTCCTTCTTATAAGACATCCTGGATCTACCTCAAGCTATTAAGCTTACCACCGAGGAACCTTGCTCTTATACCAATTGTTGAAATGCACATGACAACTGAGAGGGGGGGTGAATTAGTTGTCACAAAAACTTAACTTCATATGAATATCAAACCATCAAATCCTTAACTGTTGATAATTAGAATAAAACATGAAAGCATGAAACAATAGACTTAATAACAATCACACATTCGACATAGTAGGCACCAAATTTTTAAATGGAAAACCCTAGAAGGGAAAAACCATGGTGGGTGTTAGCCCACAAAATATACGAGTTATAACAATACCAAAAAATAGAGGCTCACTGCCCAAATTGCTCACTGCAAAGAATGACTCACTGCCAAAGGGTGGCTCACTACCAAGGGGTGGCTCACTATCAAAAATGGTGAACTGATTAAAGAACATCTACTCCATGCCTGGGTTCAGTTCCATTGAAGTACAATAAAAAACTTCTCTACTATGCTCTTTCACACCTTTGCACTTATCTCATCATATTCACACACTCATGCCTTTTTTTCACAATTCATTACAAGTCTTTATACAAGTCATCAACCTTAGAATATACATCAAGGTTGGCAATACATTCATCAATCATTTAAACAATCTCCAAGGTCGGCATTACAAAAACATACATAGAATAGGTCTAGATCTAATACAAATTTTCTAAGGAAAGGATGTAAAGATGTATGTAGATCACACCACACCTTAGCTGGGATTCAAATCCAATCTTCCATGCCATGACATGCTTCTACAATCTTCAACGTATCTCTGCAATTGGTGAAATCAACCAAGTCAGCCAAGACTGGTAAGAACACTAGGTCTTCTAAGAACATTCTTCATTCACAATCCAATTTTCACTTTACAGACCAATCCAAGAGTAGGAACATGATCAAGAGACATCCACACAATCTCTAACCACTCTGTCATGAAGATTCTTCAAACCGGAGCACAAGAACAATACTGTCAGCCACTGTCATAAGGAAAGAATAGCTTGCAGACTACCAAATCATGAACCATTGAAATTGAAGGCACATAACATCATTCCAGACTTAACTCTAGAACTGCAGACCAAAATACTTCAATGTAGAGGAATGCAGAGCATAACACTTTCTCCCCATCACCACCAAACATACAAGAAAAATAGTTTTTACTCTGGTGAACATAACTCACTCAAATATTCATACTGGAGGCTCAAACTTGGAATATAACATCTTTAGATAGACTTCTAAATAACTCCCAATCCACAGATAAAGACATTCATCCTACATGAAATGCGGAGCAATCTTCTAGATTGTTGTTTAGTATTCAATACATTGTTTTCACTGCAACTCACTATTTCTACCGGAGGAGCTAATTTTCTCAATATCCTCAACATTAGAAACAATTACATGGGTGAATAAAAAGCATCTAACTTATTACAAGAAAGTAACAAGATAAGGGTACAGTTGACACCAATAACAACAGTGATATGTTGACATCAATGAGAACACTAGTTAGGCACATACTTGCAACACTTTTCAAATGGTTTGAAGTCAAAAAATAGAAAATCATTAACCTTCTCCCTCTTTGCATGGTCAAAAGACCATTATATGTATTTTAACAAATATTAAGATAATAATTACTAAAAATACCTTAATACTTGTTATATAAACCCAAAATCATGTTGTAATTTATGATAACACCTATTAAGGTAAGTTATAACTTTAGTTACCTTTAATATTTGTTAAAATAAACTATAATTACCTTCCAATCATGCAAAAGGGAGAGAAAATAGAAGACCAAGTCAAACAAGAGTTATAAGGGCATGTAAAGGGGGGATTTTTGCATTATACTTGGACTTTTAGTCAAACTATGCTATGTTTAGAGATCCACTTGGTCAAGTGGCATGATGAGAGGAGTTCTAGACTAACACAACTCAAGATGGAGTTGTTTTGAACCCTCAAAGTTAGGATTTTTTGCCTTGCTCACCCTACAACTGGGAGTTGGCTATTTTTGGTTGAGGACTTCTTTTCCAATCACTTCATGCATAAGAGGAGAGTTCAGTTGGAGTGGAGATGACTTCCCATTGATTGGAGAGAGTTTGTATAGTAAAAGAGAAAGAACTTGATGCTTTTTTCTCTATTCTTGCTTTTTGTTTTCCTATGGACATTGCAAAGATAGCTTATGTATTGTAACTCAGTAGATTATTTGATTTTTATATAGAGTAGTAGCATTATTTACATTATTATTCAGAGACTCTTGTAAGATTTTCCCTATTATTTTCTCAATAAAATTAGTGTTACCTTCTCAGATCCATGTGTTGTGTTTGATTGAATGATATTGATAAGGAGTTTCATTATGATTGTAAATAAATCCTTTAAAATTTTTGTCTCATTCCTTAAAGCTTAATACAAAAGGCAATTGATTTACACAGGTTGTAGGTTGTGCTAGCCATTTTCTGACTTTTACAGTTGTGAAAGCTTTAGTTTTCCTTCAAAGAAAGTAGAAATATTCCAACCTTCTTTTGAAATATTGATGTGTAAACATTGTCCAAACTAAGTTGTGTAATCAGGTCTTTTGAGAGATAATTGTGAATCAAAATAGCAAGTTTATAACTTATAACTCGGTGCATCACCTCCTAAGATCTAGTTTTTAGTTTCATAGCAATTCTTCTATCCCTTTTCATTGTAAAATACATTAGGTCTAGGAGATTTCAAGGGAACCAACTCTTCTAGAGGTTCACCTTCGTCATAGGCAACCCATAGTTTGAAGGTGATCCCCTGTTTCACAGGATTATTGAGCTTCATGCTTGACAAGGGTGCAATCCTCGTGATAATAATGTTCACATGTAGGTTGTTTCATTTGTGTGTCTTGTGCATTTTGGTTATCTCCTAATCCATAAAGGGATAATGGAGGAGGAACCTCAGCATAGATACCTTTTCCTTGTGGTTGAGATAGATCTTCATTTTCCATCTTATCTACTTCTATCATTCCAATTATTTCATCATAATCAAGATATTCATCTTCTTGCTCTACTTCATTTTGTTGTTCCACCATGTTGTTGTCATTATGCTTAGGAAAAGGATCACCAAAGATTTGTAGATTTTGATTCAGAGGGGCCACCAACTTATTTCCATTGTCATTCACATCGGTCACTTATATTATGTTAGAATCAATGAGGTCTTAAATTTCATGTTTCAGATGCATACATCTTTCAGTGTCATGCCTCGCTGAGAGATAGTAATGACAATAGGCATTAGCATCAAATGAAGGTCCTTGCATCTTTCTACTATCTAGTGGATGAGTAGGAGGAAGCTTCAAAAGATTGTTGTTCACTATTTGAGTCATTATCAAATGAAGAGAATTTGATAATGGAGTGAATTGTCTCTATTATTATTTGAATTGAAATGGTGTCCGATTAGCCTTTGTAGTAGCAGACACATATGATTGAAATTTGTTTGAATGTTGTCCATTGATCTTAATGAAATTCTTGTTATTCCTCTTAAATAAAATTTGAGATGTTCTAGCTCTAGATTGACCAACAGGAGCCGATGAGGTATGATTCTCATACTGACTAGCTGAAAGTTGGTAATCTCAAAGAGTTGTGCATAGATGTTGGAAAGAACTATACTTCATCAAAAGTATTTTATCACGTATGTTCGGTTGTAGATTCATAATGAATATTGTTTGAACATCCTTATCTATAATTGGATATTGAATTTGTGCAAAGAGAGCTTGATATTGACTAATAAATTCTATTAATTTCTCTTTCGGACTTTATTTACAATGGACCAAATCAATCAATGAGATAGTAGGCCCAATGTTTGCTTGGAAGTGTTGCAAGAATTGATCAACTAGCTATGAGAAGGAATGTATTGAATTAGGAGGTAGAGAGAAAAATCATTCCAAAGCAGTATCCTTGAGAGATCGATGAAAGAGTTTTGCTAACAATGCCTCATCAAAGAAGAAATCACTACACATTGTTGTGAATGATGCCACATGAGTATTAGGATGACCTTTACCACTATACTTTTCAAAGCGAGGAGTCTCAAATTTTTAGACTTTTGAGCTCTTATGATTGTATAAGATAAAGGACTGTGGGCATGATATGTTGGCAAAGTAGGTTGAGAAGAAGCATTAGTCAAATTTGTCACTTTTTTTCTGTAAGGATTACATACTCTGCAAAAGCTAGTTTAGAAGAGCATCATTGGGTGATGTGGCTTGTTGATTTGAGACAAGAGTATTTGATTCTACAGTCATGAAATTGAGAGGTGGTTGGTAATAAGTGGAGGTGATGGGTGGTTGAGAATAGTTATTCATGGGTATGGATACATGAGGTGCTGAGTTTTGATAATAAAATGCCATAGATTTGTAATTTTCTAAATTGCTCCCATTAGGTGTTCCTATGGTAGTGGTAGCATTACTATAAGCTTGTGCATTAGTAGTGAGAATTAATGGTGCAAAAGTGGATATTCCAGTAGTCAGTATGGGTACCAATACTTGTGAGCTTATATACTTTGGTGGTGACACATTTTATATGTTATTTTTGTAGCTAGCCGCTGACATAATGTTATGATCCACTACATGGGCTAGTCCACGAAGCATGTCAACACCTTCTTGTCCTTCTTGTAACAATCCTCTTATACCATCAATGAAAGGTATCACTTCTTGAGTGAGATGTGCACCTCCTACAATTTTTTGGAAATCAGTGAGTTGTTTGTCCAATTTCTTGAGTTGCTCATCAGGCACATGTGTAACTATATCAATGTCATCTTCAACATCATGAAATGTTTGTTCTTCAGTCATGTTGGTGTTTGTGATATCTTGCATAGATGTTGATTCACATTTCATAAAGTAGTTGTGTAATGGGTTTTCTGATGTTTGCACACCATTGCTATTCAGAGCACTAGAACCCATTAGTCTACAACTTCTTCTTACCAATGTGTTAGTGTTAGGGTAGTGGGTTATACAACTCATACAAAGTATTATAACACTCAATGCACTAACCAAGATTAGGAATATGAAGATAGTTATGATGTTGAAATACACAATGTGTAATTGCAAAACTATGAAATTTCAAACCATTGACATAGTTATGATGTTGAAATACACAATGTGTAATTGCAAAACTATGAAATTTCAAACCATTGACATAAAATGATGCAAGATCTGAATTTAACTATCAACAAGATGCAAATTCTTGAAGCTACATTTTCACCAAAATGTTATGTATGAAAAAGAGAATGAAAAAGACTGACATGCACACTAGATCAAACCTTCTTCCACAATAACATTCAAGGACAAAACCGAGGGAAATCACTACCAAATGGAGGTGGACTTAGCTACAGATTTTACACTCAAGAGTGGTATAGAAAGATTTGATGTAATCAAGCCTTTTTACCAAACCCTAGGTCAATCAATGTACTAAACCCTAGATTTTGAAAGATATGATTATAATAGAAGATGTATGCTAGATAATCAGAAGCCAATTGCACATAAGTGATCAGGAAGACATCATAACCTATCTCCAAGAAGTAGGAATGTCAGAGGATGATTTCAGGAGCACTTGCATCCCAAAAGGTGGAATCTTCATAAATTGCAAATTGGAGAAATGTTATAGAGATTGCCTTGATGCCAAATTTGATGTTGGTTAAGATAGAAGGACTATTTTGAGAACACTTGCGTCCTGTACGGAGGAATATTCCCAAAATGTTGCCATATCCTGAAACCCTAATCCTTCCTCAGTCTTCCCATGTCATCACTTTTCTAGATCTTGCACTTGTAACCTACACACAAGAAGAAAAGGGGTTTGAGGTTTATGGTGTTTAGGGACTTGCCTCAGTCAAATCCTGAGATAGCATTCAAGCTTCCCAACACCATTGTTTGATAAGGTGAGCATGCCCTTGTAGCATAGAGGCTAAACACAAATCAATATGATGAAATCAAATGATGATAAACACAAATGATATCACCTATGTGATGAAACCCTTACAAGGATGAATGCTCTTCAACTCATAAGGAGAGATAGATGATAACTTCAAACCTGCAACAACACACACAACAACAATACAAATTTGCTCTAGAATCACAATGAATGATTTTTCTTGCTTTACTCAATATCTCAAGTTTGATATCTCTATCTAGATTCATAATGAATTCAAAAACATGCTTATATATGCTTTCTTGATAACATTCATGAATTTAACCAGAAGAGCTGACAAGGAGAAACCTTTTTAAAGGTCTTATGCCAACATGCATTTGAATTTCCCCTAACCAATCAGGGAGGACTTGAGCACATGTACACAAGTCCCAAGGCACCTTTTTGGTCAGAGGTAAGGTAAAGTATGGGCCCCTTGTTCCCAATTTGCATTGGTTTTAGGGTATTTCACATCGGAATGAATATTTAGAATGTATAATGTATCACGAGGACCTAGGAGCTAAACGAGGAGGTAAAAAGACATGTGTCCACTTTTTAGTCCATAAAAAAACCATATGTGAATAATGGTGTCTTACATAACATATCTAATTTTTAGAAAATAAAAAGTACCCCAAGTATGTTTAGCAATATTCCAAGGTAAGACTATGAGATAGGCAAGTGTAGGGATAATAGGTCTCAATATTTGATCACTTGCGCCAGTGAAAAGATGCTTGAACTAGAAATAAAAGTTTATGAGGAAGATGGTTAGGACCCATAGTGCTTATTGTGTGAACTGCTTGTTATTTTTCTTCTCTGGTACTGCATTGGGTCTAGAGCTAATGTATGAAAGGATAAGTATTTTCAGTGCCGACACAGTATACTTGAGTGATTGGACCATGTGTTTGGAAGTATGCACCAACATAGAAATGTGTACAAAGGCAAATTGGGTCTAGTAGATCCCTTGGTATGAACCGCATAGTAGGTTTTCACTCCCACATTACCGTAGATGATTTAGGAGCTGACAATCAAAGCCATTACACGTTTTAGGATACACATTGCATGAAGTCTAACAAATGATGTTTTGAAGACTTGTAGAGGATATATATGAAGGATAGAAGATTGTTTCAATGTGAGTGAGCATGTGTGAAAAAGGTGAATGATCTGGAAATGAGGAAGTACCTTTGGAGGCTATGATGCATGATTCATAATAGAGTCAGTAGTATATTGTGGAAGTGTTTTTTAATTTGGAAGATATTAGAGATGATAGAGTGGAGGTGTTGAGGTTATCTGAAATGAGTCAATATCAAAGAGTAAAAGGAGATGATGTTGCAGAAGTAATTGAACAATCAAAATCATTCAAGTCTTTTGGTACAAAATTTGGTGCTTCCTTTAGGTTGGAGCCATAAAACTTTGTATTAGGGAGTTGGTTCTTTCTTTGGGTTAGAGCCCATAAAACTGTGTATCAAGGATTTGGTGCTTCCTTTGGGTTGGTGCCCATAAAATTCATTGTAAATCTTTTTTTATTTGTGAGGCTGGATTTGGATAGTAGATCCAAGTAGTTGGCTCATTGTGGTTTTTCCCTTCTTAGGTTCCCACGTAAAAATATGGTGTTATGGTCTCTTGTGTGAATGTGTGAACATGTTTATGCTTGCTTAATCTAATTGATATAGTAAAGATTTTGAATTATAATTAAATTAAGAAGTGATATATACTAATTCACGCCCCTCTGAGTATTTCTGTGTGTTCAACAAATTTCATGCAATAAACCAGACTAGTCATAATTGTAGAAGTCACAACTTATGTAGGAATTTGAACTTCTTTCCTAAATTCTAGAAATCCTATTTCTTTCTAAGGTTGCAATTCTCTCCTTATTTTACCCTACCAAAATGAAGACTCAATAAACAAACAGAAGGAACAAAACAAACAAGAATAGAAATGTACATAAAATATTTACATATATATAGACTTTTGTCTTCCTTTCCCAAATAGTTAGGCTTGGAAATAATGTTTTAGGAACTATCCATTAATAGGCAATGGAACATCCTCACCAGTTAAGGTCTTCAACTTATAGGTACTATCACCTAGTATCGTTGTGATTTGAAAGGGATCAATCCAAAGTTTATTAAATTTTCTGTGGTCTCCTTTCTTCTCATGGGATTTATCCTAGTACAAGACAAGGTCTAATATTCAAAAGGTTTAAATCTATGCTCTTTTGTCAAACCAGCATTTGACTGTGTCCTGATGTTTAGATAAATGGTCTATGGCTTGATTTCTCTTCTCTTCTAGGTGCAAGAGTTGCAGTAATCTAACTTCTAGTTTGTTCTCTAGACCTAGGTATTCTTGAAAAACTGCAGGGTGGGAATTTTCAGGTTTATAGGAAGGATGGTGTCTACTCCATAAATTAACTGGTATGTTGAATTGCCTACATTTAATTTCGTTCTAGTTCTATCAAACCACAGAGCATATTTTAGTAGAGTATTCCATTCTCTAGGATTCTTTTCCACCAACTTCTTGATAATATCTAACAAACTTTTTTTAGTGGATTTAGCAAGGCCATTAGCTTGGGGATAATAATTAGATGAAAATTTCAAAGTAATGCCATATGCAAATGCCCAGTTAGAGAAATTTAATGAAGTGAATGTAGGGCCATTGTCACATACCAGTGCATATGGAATGACGAATCTGGTGATAATGTTATCCTCTAGGAACTTGATCACGACGTTTGTTGTGCACAATTTACTACATGCAAGTTCAGTCCACCTGGTACAATAATCAGTGACAGTCAAGACATACCTGCGTCTGGCTGATGATGAAGTATTAATTAGTCTGATGAAGTCCATTCCCCACTATGTGAATGGAGATATCTCCATTAGTGGTTGCAATGGCTAGGATGCATACCTTTCTCTATTTATGGTGACCTAACATGTGTGAAAGTGTTTGATATGTTCAATAGTATCTTTGAATATAGCTGGCCAATAGTACCCAACTTTGAGAATTTAGTGTGTAGTGGCTAAATACGACCCATGGGCCATTCCAAACTTGTCATGTAATTCTTGTAAGACTTTGCTTGCTTCTTGTTGATTAAGACATCTCAGATATATGCCTTCATGATTCTTTTGAAGAGGATTCCTCCTTTAATCATGTATCCTTGGGCATTGATTCTCAAGGCTCTTCTTTGTGATTCTCTCAAGTGTGATGGACATCTATTTATGATTAAGGTAATGTGTGATGTTTGACTACCAATTGTCTTGCTCACTAGAGTTGACTGCATATTGTTGGATCACCAAACTATGATATATTTCAGGGATCATCTGCATCAGAGCTTTTCCTCTAACTAACTTCAAAGGTGTAATGTGTAGATCATACTCTTGTAGGATGGTGATCCATTTAGCTCATCGTTCCCCTAGTTTGTTTTACATCAGGAGCATCTTGACTTCTGAGTCAGGCACAATAACAATCACTTGACTTCTTAGGATGTAATGGCTAAATTTCTTAACTGCTCTAACCAAGGCTAGAGCTTGTCGTTCAATGTCTAGGTATTTCAACTTAGCATCCTTAAATGGGTTGCTCATAAAAGAAATAGGTTTCTCATCCTTTGCATCATTTCTTTGTGTTAAGACTATGGCACATGTGTGATCAGATGCAAATGAATATATGTAAAAGGATCTGGAGTAATTAGGAATATTCAACACAGGAGCATTGGTGATGGCCTTCTTGATGTCTTCAAATGTAGCCTTAGCTTTAGTTGTTCATTCTATCTTAGCGTCTTTCTTCAACATCGCATTGAGTGGCCTTACTATCTCAACAAAACCAGTTATAAACTTCTCGATGAAGTTTATCTTGCCAAAGTATGACTTTAAATCTTTCTTACTATTTGGCAATTGGAGTTTCATGATGGAACTAATCCAGTCTGGATCAATGGATATCCCATTCTCTGATATGAGATGTCCTAAAATTTTTCCCATAGTGACTCCAAAGATGTATTTCTTTGGGTTAAGAGAGATAACATATTACTCACATCTTCGTAATAATTTCCTTAAATCTGCAATGTGATCTCCTCTATCTTTGGAGAATACCATCAAGTCATCCATATAGATGTCCATAGCACACTGAAAATTTGCTCCTGCATTAATTAGGCCAAATGGTATTCTTTTGTAGGTGAAAATTCCCCACTTTGTAGTGAAAGATGTTTTCAATATATCTATTTTATCAACCATGACTTGGTTGTAGCCTGAAAATCCATCCAGAAAGGACATCATCCGGGCTCTATTGACCATTTGAAGTACCTCATATAATAAGGGAAGAGGATAATTGTCCTTTTCAGATGCTTTGTTTAGATTTTAGAAGTCTACATGTAACTGGATATCTCCATTTTTCTTCCTAACTAGCACCATACTGGCCACCCATGTCGAATGTCTGATAGGGAAAATGATATGTGTTGCCAATAATTTATTAACTTCTTAAAAAATGAAAGGTTCTAGTAAGGCATTTATTGGCCTTTGTTTCTACCTAAATGGCTTCACGTCTGGATTTAGTGGAATGGTGTGTGATAATTGACGTATCATATGTTTTGAGCTCATCATATGACCAAGCGATCACATGTATGGAATCCTTCAGGGCTTGAGTTATCCCTTCTCATTCTTCCTGAGTGCAAACCTTTCCAATGAGAACTTTTTTGAGTTCTAAATCTTCACTTAAAGTCACAAGTTCATAATCACCTCCATCCATTTTAGGGATATCCTTTTGTTTCACCATGTTATCTACGTCAAACAATCTTTCGAGTTCAATCATCCTTTTGGGGATTTTATTATCCTTTAGATAAATGATAGATTCTTCATCCCACTCTAGATTTTCATGATACTGCTCATCAATCACTTGAGCTTCAAAAAATCATGATTGGAAATGAAATCTAGGAAATGTTGATCATCATCGAAAACTTAGAAATTGGTAACATTATCTAGTATCGATAGAATGGACACCAACTTTACACATTATTGAACACAAAGAATACTAAGAGGGGTGGTGGATCAGTATTCTACAAAACCACTTCTTGTGTTGTTCTTTAATCCAATTACCAAATTCAATAACATGAAAGTAGAATAAACATAAGAACAACAACCATAAAGACATAACACATAGACACTAGGATTTTATGTGGAAAACCCAAAAGGGGAAAAACCATGGTGAGTGTTAGCTCACAATATATTATGATAACAATACCAGATTACATAAGGCTCATTGCCCAAAGAAATGCTCACTGTAGGTGGATTCACTGTCCAAGTGGACTCACTTTCCACTGAGAAAGAAAGATAGAAGAGAGAAGAAAATTGTCTCACTGCCAGTAGTGAACTATTGCAAATGCATCTACCATATGTTGGATTTCAGTTCCATTGAAAGCTCAATACATAGATTCAAAAGTCTTCATTATTTTTGCCCTTCTTTTTTGCTCTACTACATATACTTTATTTTTTGCCCTTATTGTCTTTTTCTACTCTGCAAACTACTTTAGATCATGCACACATCGAATTTGCACTCTATTCACATACATCCCTTTTTCCAATACCAAAATTCATTAAATATATAAATATCTGCAATAAGATTCATCTCACAATCAGGTCAGCCAAATAGACATGAAACATGTATACAAGTGTTATGCCTTGTTGGATTGATCTTGTACACAAATAGGAATGCGGACCCAAACAATCATACAATAATCTTCATATAGGCCGGTGCCAATCATTCAACCACTTAGATTGATTGTTCAAACAATATGTCTTCTCCACATGTAGATCTAACTTTCCTGTTAGCTTATCTCTTAAGTATACACTTGATCAATTCAACTGTCACATCATAACTTCTACTGCAGACCATATGAGACTCTAAAAATCATATCTAACGTTCATCATTGAACTCTTAGCATACCTTCAGAATTATAAGCCAAAATATGCCACAGCGAAGAAATGTAGACCCTTTTACTTAGGTACTGTGCACTATTCCTGACTTGACTCTATTCACCCGGACTTAGGTATTTTACAATATGACTTCCGGAGGAGATCAAGATTTGAGCATTAGAACATATGATCATCAAATAGCTATGAACAACATACCTAAACTATATATAATCTTCTTCAACTACGGAGGCCTACTGACCCAAACACTGTCATCTACGCCATATAAAGCATACTGCCCATACTTAGTCATTTATCCTTCTGGAGTAAAGTCTCTTTTCCATGCTAGTGGAATCTCTTTTCTTTTCAATCATCAGAGCAGTGTCTCTTGCCAACAATCTCCCCCTTTGGCATTGATGGAAACACTTAGTGAAACATGCTCAGCTCCCCCTTACTATATGAACTCTATTTTTCTTCTCCCCCTTAGGTTTTTGCCCATTTTTCATTGTTTTTCTTGTCCCCCTTTGACAAAAATGGTAAAGGTGTGTGTATAGGAGTCAAAATTGTGTCAAAAATGCAAAAACTGTCATGCTATGCTGCATATGTATAGGTACAATCTTCAACTTAATTTGTTGTGGGTTGTAGGATGTCATTAAAAATGTTCTTGATTTGAACTAACTCCCTATCCCAACTCTTATTAGCATTGTCCAAAATTTGAATATGGCCACTTATTAGGAAGACTAATTTCTCTGCTTTTTGTATATCAGAAGGTGTGTCAATTAGTGCACTTACCTATAGTGCTTCTGCTACAAGATTTGACATTGAGTCAAGCTTGGGACTTATTAGTCCTCTCAATTGACACATTCTATTTTTCATTTTATCCCTCTTATTTACCAGATTACTTAAGTCATTATGGATATTGATCACTTGTATCTCTTTGCTGCTTACTAACTCAACTGTCGGATCAAATGACCTAGAAATATTTGTCAGCTACAATTTTAGATCCTTGATCTTTTCCTCTAACTCCTCTGTGGCTTCTAGCCATGACAAACAAAATTTGTACAAATCACAAGATTCTTTAATGGTACTCTGTATCCCTCTTATTCCATTGTCTAACATATTTTTATCATTTGCTAACATGGTCTTCAATTCAGCTAATCTTTTCTCATCAAACTCTTTTCTGACTTTTATTTCTACAGATTTTTTAAAGGATTCAAAATGATTGTTGAATGATTTTATCATACCTTTAAGTTGACCAGTTGATGATAATGATGTATCTTTCTGGTATTCATGCATCAACTTCTCCAATACATCAGATTCTGCACAAATGAGCTCATTGTCATGTATGTGTGTTTTCATCATCTCTTCTAGTGCCTTTGTTTAAACAATTGACACCAGTTAGAAGTTTTGTATAGGAGACATTAAGTCCAAATTTATTGATCCCGGCAAGAATTCAAGCTCATCTAAGACTTGTTTTTCTCTTTCCAAGAATTCCTTGATAGACTTCATAGTGTCTTTTTCTATACTAGAGACTTCTTCTTCTTGGTTTTGTTCTGGAGGATCTAGATCCATATCCTCATTCACATCAACATTTTCTTCGGTGTAGGGCTCTTCTCATCTTGTTCTTCTTCTTGATTGTCAGCTTTGTTCTGCTCATCAGTTTGCTGATTAGGAGGAGGGCTTGTCTCAGTTTGATCTTTGTTAGTTGTATCTAGACCATTAGTAGCAGGGGCCTAACCTTTCTTCTTTAACTCTTCATCATTTTTATCCAACCCTTGATCCATGCTGACTTCCAAAATACCTGTGTCATCTCCAACACCTATTTCTTCATTATCATCTATTGTTGGAAGATGAAATTCTTTCAACACTTTCAGAGTGATTTTCTCAGTCTCCTTGACTACCTTCTTAATGTCATCTGACATGAGAGTATTCATCCTCTTCTTTGTTTTAAATTCTTTATGCAACACTTTAGAGAATTTTGCTTTTTCTTCTAGTGTGATCTCTGGACATAACTTTATCAGTGCATGCTCTCTAAGTTCAACATCCTTAGCCATAGCAACTTCCTTTCTTGTAGACATTATACTTCCCAAATTGTTAGGGAGATCAGTAATTATCTCAATGAGAGCTTTATTATATATATCCAAGTATTTGAGAACAACATTCTCAATGATCCTTTTATCTACATCATTATAATCATCATACAATTGGGCAATAGGCTTTAGATTTCCATCAATTGTAATAGCCCTTAAGACTTCCTCTAAGCTCATTGTAGCTTGGTCTTCTACAGGTGCTACCATCTTAGCCTTCTTTCTCTCTTTACTTTTACTAGAGGTCTTCCCTTTTGTGGCACTGGAGGGTTTGCCTTGCTGAGAACTGGAAGGTGGTGCACTTTGTGCCTTCATCTTCTTCACATCTTCATCAGTCTCAGTTTCCTCATCATCAACTGCATCAATACTGACATAGCTCTCTAACCTTTGGTCTTCTTCCTCTTGCTTGTTTTCTATTCTACAATTGTTGTGGATGGAATACCAAAGGATTTAGTTACTATTCTAGAGGAACTTGCACCTCTTGTTCTTCTTCTTGGTGCAATAAGTGCCTCTTGTTGCACCTCTTAAACTTGCAGAGCTTTATTAGCTTCCTTTTCTTGTTCCTTTTTTTTTCTTTAGCTGCTCTTTTTGCTGGTGCCTTTTCTCTTATTTCTCTGACTTGTTCTTTGGTAAAACTCTCTTTTAGGGCATAATCTTCTACTATCTTCTGGGCCTTCTTTGAAATCTCAGGTTTTCTTACTTCCACATGGGCTTTTGCAGACAGCTCCTCATAAGTCCCAAATCTTTCTTCTTTGGGATCCATGGGTTTACTTAACATGTGTTTGGCATAACTATCTAATACATCTGCATCCACTTCATACCCCATTGGCATAATCAAAACTATTCTAGGCTCAACAACTTCCATCATGCATTGATCTTTATTTACAATAAAACAAATGTCATTTTTGTATTTTTTAAGAATTATTTCAGGGATTCTTTCCTTGGATTGCATTACCCTTTGGAAGTTCTTGAAATAGCCCTATAGAGCTGTAGTTTGAGCATCATAACTTCCAATACTATTTAATTGATTTCTAATTTGTACCGCAATAGGTTTGTCTTCAATCCAAAATGGATTTTTCATACCAGGTAATTCTTCCATAAAGTAGAAGAACAAACACATAATTAACATACCAAATTTAAAGGGATATTTGTTTTCTTTTTGTCTTCTTTAGGTTCTCCATTAGCTTCTATCGAAACAGTTCACACAGGTCATACTTTGCATCTTTCTTAACCATTTGATAGGCATTATATATGGTAGTACTGGAGACAGAGTTCTCACAGTTTGTGAAGTAGACCTTGTAGCTGATCACCATGGAAGAAAACCTAACTGCATGATCTTCAATATCACTAATTGTCAATGCTCTTTTGTTAAATTTGGCTCCTGTGGCTTTCATCACTGTATCGTTTTTCACAGCCTTCAATATAGGCACTATAATGGTAGAGTTTAATCCTATGACAGCCCTTACGGCATCTTTGGTGATCTTGAATGTAGAGTTAAGCCACATAAACTCATCATGAATTCGGCTTAAAACATACCAGACTCATTCTTCTTCTGCAAAAACTAGACAATCTATATACTGAGTGAGTTTCTTCTCCTCCAATGCATTGTATTCTTCTTTTAGGTCAAATGTATCACCACTTAGATGTTCTAGATAAAGGTCTGTGAGTTGACTATTTCCATGTTCCTCTAGGGCAACATGAATATAAGCCCTAGTATCTTCCATATGCATCACACTGAATGAAATTTCTAAAAATGCACCATTTGGATCAATCTCTGTTGATTTGAATGGATGCTTCTTGAATTTTTTCTAGGCTCTCTCTGTTATATCAATCACTTGTGGTGTTTCCATATTCACATAGGTTCAAATAAATTCACAGTAGGGTTTCAAATCTGAAAAATACCTCTTTTGTCGATTTAGGGTTTTGCTTGATCTTGCCTTGAATTGCTTTGAAAATCACTATAGTCACTAGGAATTTTTCTTCAGTTTGCCTTAGTCACTTGAGAGATTGAATGCAAAGTGAATTATATGTTGAATGAGTTCCTTTTTAACTCTTGATATGAAAACCTTAGTCATCATAAATGCAGTCCTTCAAAAAGCTATTAAAGACTTCTCAGTCAATCAAGATTGCTCCACAATGTTCTGTATTTGATTCTTTTCTTCTAGAATTACTTTCAAAAGATATGTCATATGAAGATTCACATCATATCTTTGTGCTAGATCTTAGCACTGACTATCTCACTAGGGGATTTAGATTTTCAATACAGCTCCCCCTGAGCCAGAGCTCCCAATCTACTTCCCAGAGGAAGTATCTACACCAGAAACTAGTGCAAATTCATTCCTAACCTCATTTACATCCTTCTTAATCTAGACCTTACTCATTTCCTTCTTGATTTCCACTAGATCAATCTTGTTCTTTCCTTTATCTCCTCTCTGCTCTATTTTCCTCTTCTCTGTAGGATAGTCTGTCTTCTCATTCTTGCTTCTGCAGAATCTTGCAATATGTCCAAACTTATTGCAATTGTAGCATACCGCATTCCTCTGTCCCTAACTCCTTTTGTTGATTGGATTCATTCTTGATCTGTATTGATTGGCCATATGCCCAAATCTATTGCAAGAAAAACACTTTCCATTAAAGGATTGAGTATTCCTTGCATTGTTAAAGCCATTCCTTACTAGACTTCTACATTCATTTGATCTATGACCAATTTTCTTGCAATTGAAACAATGACCAGAGAATGATGGAACATTCCAATTCATTCTACTGCTACACTGAGTAGCCTTATGACCAAACTTATTGCAATTAAAATAATGGCCATTGAAAGATGGGTACCTTTGAGCATTTGGCTATCTGACTGGAGGTCTTCTAGGTCTACTTCTTTGATTTCAGAACTGGCTACCTTTGTATTACTTCATCTCAGTGTTTGCTTGACCTGATTTTGAACTTTCTCCTTTCTCAAATCCCAAGCCTTGCTTGTCATTTGAACTCTTTTGACTAGCAATCATCTCATCAAGCTTTGCAGAACTTATCTTAAACTTTTCTTCATAGCTTTTAGCCTTCTCTAGATCTAATTTGCTTACAACTTCTTTTTCAAGTTTATCACATTCTTCTAATTTGCTTTTTACCAACAGATTTATATCTTCTTCTGTTTTAGCTCTTTCCACAACTTCCACTTTCAAATCATCCAAGGTTTCATTTGCTGATATCAATTATTCAGTAACCTCTATGTATTTTTCTTTGAACTTCTTAACTTGTTCTTTTAGCTTTAGAATGCATTCATCAGCTTCGTGTATGTTATCCTTCAGATCCCTAATTTGTGCTTTAGATTTTTCAAGATCTTCAAGAGCAAATTGTAAATCATCATTTCTTTCATATGAGGTTTTAGGAGAAGTGAAATATCTTCTAGCTGCCATGTGTACACCTTCCCAGATCTTCCTTAAGCTACTAAGCTTCTTCCAAGGAACCTTGCTCTGATACCAATTGTTGAACACAAAGAATACTGAGAGGGGGTGGTGAATCAGTAATCTACAAAACCACTTCTTGTGTTGTTCTTTAATCCAATTACCAAATTCAATAACATGAAAGTAAAATAAACATAAGAAGACCAACCATAAAGACATAACACATAGACACCAGGATTTTACATGGAAAACCCCAAAATGGAAAAACCAGGGTGAGTGTTAGCTCACAATATATTATGATAACAATACCAGATTACATAAGGCACATTGCCATGGGGCTCACTGCCCAAAGAAATGCTAACTCCAGGTGGACTCACTACCCAAGTGGACTCACTGTCCACTGAGAGAGAAAGATAGAAGATGTGTATAGGAAAAATCAAGAGATTTGAATGATAAAATCAAAAAGTAATGCTAATAACAACTCAATTGCCCATAACATCAAAAGATCTATCTAAGCAATAACCAAATCAATGAATAAATCAAATTACAAACAAAGAAGATATCACCTATATTGTTTGGATCTCTTGGTTGAATGTAGATTGCTCTTCAAATTGTGAAACCATGTTTGCAACAAGCAGATGTAGATTGTGTTTGTGCCCAAAAAGGTAGAAGTGTGCTCAACGATGCGATGAATGCTCCAAGTGCTAGAATGCCGTTGAATAAATGATCGAAGAGATTCAATGATTAAAGATGATTTGTTATGGAGATGAGGGGGATTTATATAGGTTTCAATAAAGATTGATCAATGGTGCAGATAATTCAATGGAATCAACAGATGAGATAAATCTAGAATTCTTGATGAATGTGCACCTAACATGTGTCACACAAAAAGCTATTTTTGTTTGAGTTAATTTCTTTTTTATAAAGATAGTATTTGATTTCATAAATTAGAATGTTTTTTTTTCTAATTTAAGAGTTGTTGATAAAAACAAGATTGATTAAGTCAATTAACTCAACTTGTAATTTGCTTTTTTTTTCATGATTTGAGATAAATTAAATAATAAATTATTTAATTTTATGTGCATGATGAACAAGATTTATTTTTAGAGGATTTGGAAAATAAAAAAGAAAATTAAATAAATAAATTTATTTAATTGTTTGTGCATGATTTGAAGAATAAATAAAATATTTGATTATATTTTATTTTTAGAGATTGAGATAATTTAAATAAATTTGCATGATTTATTTAAATTTGGAAGAACAATTGATTTAATTAAATAATTTAGAAATTATTTAATTATAGATAAGAGGATTTTGAAGATAAATTAATTAAATAATTAATTTATTCAATTGATGTGGATTTGATTTTTAGAAGACGATAATGATTTAATTAAATAATTGAAATTATTTAATTTTTGGAAGAATAAAGTTGATTTTGCTGAAATTAATTAAATAAAGAGGATTTATTTAATTAATGTTGAATTTAGGAGATTTGGAAGAATTTGATGATTTTGATGAAATTAATTAAATAATTTGATTATTTAATTAACATTGAAATGCAGTGATTAGACAGATTTGATAAAATGCAAGTGATTCAAAGGCATGGTCATTTTAGGGTGTCTACATTTTGCCCCTCTTTGATGCAATGCAATTTATAGCATTGTTTCATAGAAAACAATTGTTGAAGATATGATATAATTTTTGATGCCCCTGTGTAGCTGGTGTAGGCTATGATAAGATCAAAAAGTAATGATAATAATAATTCAATTACCCATAACATCAAAAGATCTATCTAAGCAATAACTAAATCAATGAATAAATCAAATTACGAACAAAGAAGCTATCACCTAGATTGTTTGGATCTCTTGGTTGAATGTAGATTACCCTTCAAATTGTGAAACCATGTTTGCAACAAGCGGATGTAGATTGTGTTTGTGCTCAAAAGGTAGAAGTGTGCTCAATGATGCGATGAATGCTCCAAGTGCTAGAATGCCTGTGAATACATGATCGAAGAGGATTTGTTATGGAGATGAGGGGGTTTATATAGGTTTAGATAAAGATCGATCAACGGTCCAGATAATTCAATGGAATCAATGGATGAGATAAATCTAGAATTCATGATGAATGTGCACCTAATATGTGTCACACGAAAAGCTATTTTTGTTTGAGTTAATTTCTTTTTGATAAAGATAGGATTTGATTTCATAAATTAGAATGCTTTTTTTTCTAATTTAAGAGTTGTTGATAAAAACAAGATTGATTAAGTCAATCAACTCAACTTGTAATTTTCTTTTTTTGCATGATTTGAGATAAATTAAATAATAAATTATTTAATTTTGTGTGCATGATGAACAAGATTTATTTTTAGAGGATTTGGAAAATAAAAAAGAAATTAAATAAATAAATTTATTTAATTGTTTGTGCATGATTTGAAGAATAAACAAAATATTTGATTATATTTTATGTTTAGAGATTGAGATAATTTAAATAAATTTGCATGATTTATTTAAATTTGGAAAAACAATTGATTTAATTAAATAATTTAGAAATTATTTAATTATAGATAAGAGGATTTTGAAGATAAATTAATTAAATAATTAATTTATTCAATTGATGTGGATTTGATTTTTGGAAGACGATAATGATTTAATTAAATAATTGAAATTATTTAATTTTTGGAAGAATAACGTTGATTTTGCTAAAATTAATTAAATAAAGAGGATTTATTTAATTAATGTTGAATTTAGGAGATTTGGAAGAAGTTGATGATTTTGATGAAATTAATTAAATAATTTGATTGTTTAATTAACGTTGAAATGTAGGTGATTAGACAGATTTGATAAAATGCAAGTGATTCAAAGACATGGTCATTTTAGGGTGTCTACGTTTTGCCCCTTTTTGATGCAATGCAATTTATAGTGTTGTTTCAAAGAAAATGATTGTTGAAGATATGATATAATTTTTGATGACCTAGTGTAGCTATCTGCCCCAGTGTAGCTGGCGTAGGATGCCCCCTCGAGAGGAAAGACAAGGAAGTGACAGAAGGACTGGGTTGACGCTCGACTAGATGTTTGTGTTTGAGTTAGATGAGGTTGGATAGATGATAGATAGAAGAAAGTGGAGATAGAATAGAACATGATAGAAAGACTATTGATCAATCTTTGCTTGAAAAACTATATAATGACATGGATAAATGGATGGGTAAATGGATAAGCTTGTTGCATTGGTTTCACAAATGTTTATAAAGAGCAATCCTTATTTTGATATAGCACATAGATAGTTTGCCACCAAGGTATAAAAGACCAAGGTGCTATGATATCCTAGTGAGTAGACGTTGACTCTGCAAGCAAGCGGTTTGAAATTAGATCCCTTAGACATAATATAACCTTGTTGGATATGTGAATGAGCCATAGTCTTGAACATAAAATAAAATTCAATACATAAATGCAAGAAGAATATTAATATGTAAGATGCTAGGTCATAACACACAAGATAAATATGATGCTAAGAAAGATGCTAAAGATCATTGCTCAAACATGGCACACAAAAGCAATGACTATGCCCCCAATCCATACTGCATCACAACATACTAAGATATAGATAAATCAAGGTAGTCTTGAATAAATAATGGGAAAGGAAAAAAAAAAAAAAAAAGAAAATTGACTGACTTACAAAGTAAACTTACAACCAACATATTCTCTTGCCAAAGAGGTTACTCGGGATAAATTGGATTGGTTGGGAAGATAACAGCCTTATCATAGGAATGATGTGTCCATTAAAGGGGGTTATCTGTTGAAAGGATAATGTCTAGTTTAAGGAAATGAAACATGTTGTATAAGACGCCTGGTCTGGTTTCCATCATGGAACATTTTGTATAAGACAAGTGTGTTGATCTATTTCTTGGTTTAAGATTGGTTTAACTGATGTTGGTAATCGATATGGAGGACATCAGATGGCTCTATAAGTAAGTTGCTTTGCTTCAGGTTTGTTTAAGGACTTTTTCTTTGAAAGGATGCATTTGTTTGTTGTTTTGCTGCTTGAGTTAGTCAAGTTGAGGTGAATGGATTGTGATAAATGGAAGACTAGAAAGATGACATGTTAATGGATTGAGGTGGGTGAAGAATGATGAATTGTATGTGCCTGAGTACTAGATACTTCCTTCATATTCTAGACTACTTACATACCCTATATCCATGGGATCAAGGCACATTACGATGAAAGATGAAATGATAATATGTAGTTTTGGATAGACTGATAAGTGGGTCAAGGTGTTTGAGCTTGGGTAGATGAAATGATGATATCTTATGTACCCGAGTACTGGAAACTTCCTTTGTATTCCAGACTGCCTACATACCCATATCCATGGGATCAAGGTACCTTAAGATTGAGATGAGGTGATATGTAGTTCTAGTTTGTGTGATGATGTAGGATATTGTTGGGTAGATAACAACCTTATTGTAGGAATGATGTGTCCTTTAAAGGGTGTTATCTGTTGAAAGGATAATGTCTAGTTTCAGGAAATGAAACATGTTGTATAACACGCCTAGTCTAGTTTTGATCATGGAACATTCTATATAAGACAGTTGATAGGGTTGATTGGTTTGGTTTGGTGTGTTTGTGTGGTCATGTATTTGTTTTTGTTTTGGTTTTGAAGTCTTTTTTTCTTGTTTGTGCTTTTCTTTGAAGGATGAAGTGTTCTAAGTGTTTGTTTTTTCGTAAACCATGAACAAGAATCCACTCCTAGACCTAGGGGAAGAAAAGGGTTGCCCACATTTAGGTAGCGGTGTTACAATGGATAACATGACATAGGATAGCTATGGGTGATAGGAAGACATAAAATGAGTGACATTGACTAATTTCCAATCTATACTAGATAGGGAGATGGAAATACAAATAAGGTCAATGGTTTTATTATGGATGGATGGATGAAGTTTATTATGAAAGAGACATGGAATGAACAAAACTCGATAGATGATGGGTGCCGACTCTACACATAGCACTTGTTTGCCAAGTTTTCACTATGGTACTTATCTAGGGCACTTGTTTACCAGGTTTTCACCAGAGGACAGATTATTTTTGTTTTTGTGTTTTGTTTTTTATTTTTAATTTTTGACACTGTTGAGTGGCTCATCTAGAGGAATGCCTTTAGGTGTGGCTAAAGTATAAGCTCCTGATCCATATGCTGCTATGACAATAAAGGGTCCTAACCAATTAGGGTTGAACTAGCCCTTCTTTTCTCAATCTGCTGGATTTCTCTGATTTTATTTGAAGACAAGATCACCAACTTGAAACCATCTTTCTTTGATCTTCTTGTTATAATTATGCCAAAGGTAGTTTTGATAGACATAGAGATGATTAAGCACGGCAAGGTGCCTCTCATCTAGTAGTTCTAGCTCAGCTAATATAGAAGTGTGATACTCCTCTGCATCAATCAGGTTTTGCATGGATACTCTGAGGGATGGGATCTCGACCTCTATAGGTAAAATGGCTTCAGAGCCATAGACCAAGGCATAAGGTGTGGCACCAGTGGGTTTTTTGATACTAGTGTGGTAGGCCCATAGGGCGGGATTGAGTTGCAAGTGCTAATCATGACCAGCTTCATTGATTGTTTTCCTGAGGATTTTGAGAATGGTTTTGTTTGAAGCCGCAGCTTGGCCATTACTCTGCAGATAATAGGGAGTGGAAAAGTGATGTTGGATATTGTATTGGGTGCACAAGGCACAAACATCTTGATTCTTGAATGATCTCCCATTATTAGTGACAATGGCTCAGGGAATACCATACTAGCAAATGAGGTAGTTAAGGATTAACTTGGCTATTTGCTTACTGGTGATATAGGTCATGGGAATGGCTTCGACACACTTCATGAAATACTCAGTGGCGGTAATGATAGACAAACCTAAATTTTGGAACAAAAATAAAAACATGGTCAATGATGGTGTGGTAGATTTTAAACATGTCCAAACACTGCAAACACCCCTTCATCTTTCATCAAAACCAAGGCAACCTCCACCTCAACAAAACCAACAAAAACAAAGACAACCAAATCAAAACCAACAACAATGACAACAAGAGCAACCTCAACAAGATTACCCTCTGCGACGTCAATTCACTCCCTTGGGAGAGCCTATAAAGTCTGTTCTACAGAAACTTATACACAATGGACTCGTCACTTTACCAGATGCTCCTCCATATGGAGAACCTATTTACAAAACCACATGGTACAAAGATAATGAGTATTGTGAATACCATAGGACCAAAGGACACTAAACCATAGCATGCATGAAACTCAAACACCTGATTCAAAATCTTATCGACAGAAAATAAATCACGTTTGATGTTGAACCACCAACTCAAAACACTAATAAGGATCTCAACATGTATAAGGAGCCATTCCCAAACCATGGGCAAGTTACACCTCTAGATAAAGGTAAATGTGTTAACAAAGCTTCAACTTCCTATGCCTCTATTGTGGGTCATTTTGAAGGGAGTCGGGTGTCTACCATCACAATCAAAGGCAAATATAAGGATTGTGCAGTAACAACTCATCATGGTTGTGTCACCCTACGTGGTCCTACACCAAGTCTCCCAACCCAATCTGATTACAATCTTGTCGAACATCTAGGGAAAACCCCTACACAGATCTCTATTTTAGACCTTCTATGGTCATCACCCACACATAAAGCTGTGCTAGAAAAAGCCCTACAAGAGTCTTCGGTTCCTAATGACATAGATATCATAGATTTCCAAGCTATTATAGGTAACATTGCCTCACCCTACAATGTGGTCTTCTTTGAAAAATACCTCCCATCTCATGGTCCATGTCACAATGATGCCCTTCACATTGAGGTTCTCATCCATAAACACAAGATCAAACACATACTTATAGATGGTGGTGCTGGTCTCAATATTTGTTCTCTAAAGTTACTCAAAGAATTGGGATACTCTGAGGATCATGTCAATATTGGTCAATCCATTACAATCAAGGGGTATGATGATGTTGAGCATCGTTCAGAAGGTGTTATCCACTTACCTATACAAGTAGGCCCTGTCAAGCTTGAAACTAGATGCCAAGTCCTTGACGTTGAGCTACCTTACAACATTATCCTAGGACCTCCATTGATCTGTGCCATGAAAGTTGTTCCCTCAACATACCATCAGTCTCTCAAGTTCTCATTCAATGGTACAAAGATCACTATTCCTAGAGATCCTAATCCCTTTGAATTTTGTCGTGTCTTGCAAGGAAATTATAAGAATAGAAACCAAGTGCCCAATAATGACAAAGCCCATGAACCCCCATTATATGTCAATTCTGAAAGTCTGACAAAAGCCTCTACAACTGAACCTAATCCTCATCCTATTCCTGAAATCAAAGCTCACATCCATGATATAGGCTTTGGAGAATATGATATTTCAAAATCTTTTTGTGTAGCGTAGATGCCCTTATCCCCTAAATCTTATGGCCAACCACCCATAGCCAAAGCAACTAAGAAAGTGGCTATTCCTCCCCCAGCATCCTTAGCTCAATTCCAAGAGGGAAAATTATTTGTACAGGAAACTATTGAAGACATCTCTTCTTGGCTCTACAAGGAGAAAGAACCAGTCACAATACTAGTCAATTTGTTTGTTGTTTTGCTTCTTGAGTTAGTCAAGTTGAGGTGAATGGATTGTGATAAACGGAAGACTAGAAAGATGACATGTCACTGGATTGAGGTGGGTGAAGAATGATGAATCGTATGTGTCTGAGTACTGGATACTTCCTTCATATTCCAAACTGCCTACATACCTTGTATCCACGGGCTCAAGGCACATTATGATGAAAGATGAAATGATAATATGTAGTTCCAGATAGAGTGATAAGTGGGTCAAGGTGTTTGAGCTTGGATAGATGAAATAATGATATCTTATGTACCTAAGTACTGGAAACTTTCTTTGTATTCTAGACTGCCTACATACCCATATCCATGGGATCAAGGTACCTTAAGATTGAGATGAGGTGATATGTAGTTTTAGTTTGTGTGTGATGATGTAGGATAGTGTTGGGTAGATAACAACCTTATTGTAGGAACAATGTGTCCATTAAAGGGTGTTATCTATTAACAGGATAATGTCTAGTTTTAGGAAATGAAACATGTCATATAAGACACCTGGTCTAGTTTCAATCATGGAACATTCTATATAAGACAGTTGATATGGTTGATTGGTTTGGTTTGGTGTGTTTGTGTGGTCATGTATTTGTTTTTGTTTTTGTTTTGAAGTGTTTTTGTTCTTGTTTGTGCTTTTCTTTGAAGGATGAAGTGTTTGAAGTGTTTGTATTTTTGAAGTGTTGGAAGTGTTTGTGTTTTTGTGAACCACGAACAAGGATCCACTCCTAGACCTAGGGGAATGAAAGGGTTACCCACATTTAGGTAGCAGTGTTACAATGGATAATGTGACATAGGATAGCTATGGGTAATAGGAAGACATAGAATGAGTGACATTGACTAATTTCCAAGCTATACTAGATAGGGAGATGGAAATGAAAACAAGGTCAATGGTTTTATTATGGATGGATGGATGAAGTTTATTATGAAAGAGACATGGAATGAACAAAACTTGATAGATGATGGGTGCTGACTCTACACATAGTACCTATTTACCAGGTTTTCACTATGATACTTATCGAAGGCGCCTATTTACCAGGTTTTCACCAAAGGATGGATTATTTTTTATTTTGTTTTTATTTTTGTGTTTTTTTTGACATGGATACTCTGAGGATCAGGCATAGAACTTCTTGAGATGAACACTATTGAGTGGCTCATCTAGAGGAATTCCTTTAGGTGTGGCTAAAGTATAAGCTCCTGATCCATATGCTGATATGAAAATAAAGGGTCCTAACCAATTAGGCTTGAACTTGCCCTTCTTTTCTCAATCTACTTGATTTCTCTAATTTTCTTTTAAGACAAGACCACCAACTTGAAATCCTCTTTCCTTGATCTTCTTGTTATAATTACACCAAAGGTAGTTTTGATAGACATGGAGATGATTAAGCGCGGCAAGGCACCTCTCATCTAGTAGTTCTAGTTCAGCTAATCTGGAAGTGCGATACTCCTCTCCATCAATTAGGTTCTACATGGATACTCTGAGGAATGGGATCTCAACCTCTATAGGTAAAATGGCTTCAGAGCCATAGACAAAGGTGTAGGGTGTGGTACTAGTGGGTGTTCTGATACTAGTGTGGTAGGCCCATAGGGTAAGATTAAGTTGCAAGTGTGAATCACGACCAGCTTCATTGACTATTTTCTTGAGGATTTTGAGAGTGGTTTTGTTTGAAGCCTCAGCTTGGCCATGACTCTATGGATAATAGGGAGTGGAAAAGCAATGTTGGATATTGTATTGGGTGCACAAGGCATAGACATCTTGATTCTTGAATGGTCTCCCATTATCAGTGACAATGTCTCAGGGAATTGTTGGCAAGAGACACTATGTGGCTTCATGAGTGTTGTCATTGATGGCAACAAAGTCTATCCCACACATCTGCAACACATAGTATGCCTATACTGGAAGTCAGATTGAAGAGTGTTTTGGTCTGATGAACAAGAACAGAGCATGTAGCAAGGTTTGACAATCAGGTCCAGATCTCTTAGATGGTGTAACTCAACAAGTTGTAGACTTGGACAAGTCAAGAGGAGTATCATGACTACTATATTCCAGAGTTTGAGCCTTCAGTGATTAAACATGGAAAAGATATGAGCATCTGAGTGTTGGGTTACTAATAGGCAGAGCAGACTGAGGAAGAACTGACCGACAGAGTATCAGACTTCAATCCAGATGAAAAATTGATGTTGATCAAACTATTTGAGGGATCATACAATATTTCTCAACATGATTGATGACTTCAATATCTATGATTTTGATACACATCACATATCAAACATGGATTCAGTCGACAGATCATTAATTTGTAAATATCTTGAGTATTTTGGTTGTCGACTAGAAAGTTGTTGAAATCCTTGGTGCGGATATATATACCAGATGGATTCCAGTATGAAGGTGTGTGTGTGTGATGAAATAGTGTGTGAGGAAAGGTAGAGATAAGTGTGGAAGGAGAAATACAAGTCCGGTATGTGACAGAACAGCAGCACTAGAGTAGAGGAAGAATGAAGTGCATTAGATTAGTATATTGAGCCTAACCGGAACTGAACTTCAACATTTGTAGATGCCTCTCATTAGTTCAAACACTTGGTTACCTTCTATAAACTTTGTAGATAGTTAGTCTCTTGTAGGTAGTGTGCCTCTTGTGAGCAGTATACTCGGGCAGTGAACCCTAATTGGCAAGTGTCATTTTGTACTTCTTATTCTTTCAATAGAGAATACAATCTTGGGTTAGTCACCTCATGGTTTTTCCCTTAATAGGTTTTTCCACGTAAATATCCTTGTGTTATGTGTGTTGATTTTATTTCTTCTCTCATGATTATGTATGCTTATATGTTTTGATGCTGCACTAATTATTAAAGGAGAAAAGAAAGTTAAGATATTTGAGATAACTAATTCACCCCCCTCCCTCTTAGTTATCTACCATGTTTCCAACAATTGGTATCAGAGCTAATTTCCTCTAAACAGAGCCTAACAGCATGAGGAAGATCTAGGAATCTCAATGGATATGTATGGTATGAAAGAACAACTTCATTCTGCCCTAGATGATCTTGAACAGTCCCACTTTGAAGTCAATAACTTAAGAGAAAGACTCAAACAAGCTGATGATTTCATAAATGAGCTAAAAGAAAAACTGAGTATCTCTGTGAAAAAGAGAAAGGAACTACTTCAAAAATTAGCAAGTCAAAGTGAAGCCAATGTGAGAAAAACAAGCTATGTGAGAAGCTATCAAAAGAGGTCATTATGGTAAGGTATGAGATGGAATCAAGGGTTATGAGATTCACCCAAGAAATTGAAGAGAAAAGGAAAATTGAAGATAATCTAAACAAATCTCTCAAGGAGAAGATAGAGGACTGCTACAAAATGGATAGAATAATCAGGCATCTTGAATCTGATCTTGAAGGAGCTAGAGATAATGAAGAACAACTTGAGAATCAGATAGACACTCTTAAACAAGATCTTCAAACAACAAATGAATACAAAGATAAATTCAAGATAAGTTCAGCTCAACTTGAAGTTCTTCTTGAAAGCCAAAAGAGGGTAGATGACAAGCATGGCTTGGGATATGAGAAAGGCGAAAGCTCTGGATCTAGTCAGAAGAACTCTGGATCAAGAAATCAAAGAAACAGGCCTAGAAGAACTCTGGTAAGGCAACCAAATGCTCAAAGATATCCATCGTTCAATGGATACTACTACAATTGCAACAACTTCGGTCATAAAGCAACTCAGTACAAAAGAAGAATGAATCAGACTAATCCATCCTTCTCCAGACAATGTTTCAACTGCAAAAGGTATGGTCACAAATCTCATGAATGCAGAAATATGTAAATAAACAATTCATTCAATGATAGATGATTTGCATGCAATAGAATGGGACATATGGCTAATCAATGCAGATCAAGAGGATATCAGTCAAATATTCAAAGAAATGTTGTTTGCTATAATTGCAATAGATCTGGTCATATTGCCAAATTCTGCAGAAGTAAGAATCAGGATAAAAAGGGTCAGGTGCATCATAATCAAAATCAAGATAAAGGAAAAGGCAAAGTGAATGCAGATGAAGTTCAAAGGGAGATGAACAAGATTTGGGTGAAGAAGAGTACAAAAAATGTTGGGGATGGATCCACACCAGAATCTGGAGCTGATATTCCTTTCAGAAACTAAATAGATGAGCTTTGGCTTAGGGGGAGTCACAAAGAAAATAAATCCCCCCAGCCAGTCAATTGGTGCCTAAATTTGGCACATGAAATGTTGCTGATTAAAGGGTTCTCAAAAAATTATCTAAATAACCCTTAGTGAAAATATGAAAGATCTGCATGGAGTTTTTCAAGAATTTAATCATCCAAGATTGATCCAGTTTGACAACCATTCGGTAAAGCAAGATTTTCACAGACACATCCGGTATGATTCAAAATTGAGATATCTTGATCTGTAGATCCATGGGATGATTGGAGGAAAGAAGATACATTATTAATTATCACTGAAAATGATTCTAAGTGCAACACAGTGATTCAAAAAGATCTCTCTCAAAACAAGGCAACCAGATAACTTAAGTTGTACATTTATTGCAAAAGGAAATTAGGGTTTGCAAACAAATAAAAGGGTTCTTTCACTCATTATTTGCACATTTGCATTCGAGAAGAAGAAAAAAAGAGCTTTGCATCAAGTTTCTACAACTCTCTTAGAGATCAACCGCAAAATCCAATTCAACCAGCGATTTGTTCCGGCTCTTATTTTGAACCCTAAAAGCACAAAAAGGTATTTCCATTCTGAATATCTCTCTCTGAATCTTTTGCAAAAATGGCTACTTCAATGGTTGTTAAGATCACTGATAGGCTACGCCCTAAGTTCAAGAAACACCCCTACAAATCCCTAGAAGTTGATCCCTTAGGCACTTTTTCTAGCATTCCACATGGGGTATTGCACGTAGAAGATGTTAGGGTTTACATCCACGGCAATATTGAGGAATTTGGCGAATCTAAGTTGATGGACATCTACCATAAACAATTAATAGATGAAAGTTTTGAACTCAAACCTCATTACAAGGCCCTCCAGGATAAACACTTTGGACATTGCATCCACTTTCCCTGTTTTACAGAAGATGATTGGGTCCGGTATGTTCTTAGCATAATACATGACAATTTCATATGGTTAATGAAGCCCTTCAAGATAACAAAAGATGCCATTATGGCAGTAACTGGATTGCACTCATCTGGTGGGTTACCTGCACTCAAATTTGTCAGGAACTAGACAGTAAGTGAAGCTACCAGATCTAAGTTTGACAAGAGAGTAATGACCATAGAAGACATCACAGATCCGGATATCAAATTTGCCTCTATGATAATTGGATACAAGATCTATCATTCCAGCAGGGAGAATTTTGTGTCTGGGACTACAATATATACAACATATCAGATGTTAACAGAAAATGCAGATTATGATCTATGCGACCTTCTCTTGAATCAATTATTAGAAAACTTGCAAAAGATCAAAAAGGACATGAAGAATTCCTTCAAATATGGTTGTCTAATACTATGTCTGTTCTTTTACTATATGAATGAGCTACCCGGATCAAGTGGTTGGGTATGGAAAAATGACGGATGGGTTGCAATATAGATTAGAGACTATATGTATGGACTTGGTGATAATAAGGCTCCAAGAATAGCACTTTGGGGATACTTTAAGAACATCCAAAGTATGATGCAAGCTAGAGAAAGAATTCCTTAATCCATAGTTGAAAAATACAAGGACACAGTGTGCTTCATGGTTGACACTGATCAATGCCTAATGGAGGCAATTGAGCCCAAAACAGTATGGATAATGCCAATGGGTTGCGAGTAGATGAGAAAATCTTAGAGCTACACATTCAACACCTGTTGAGCCAGCCAAAGGACCCTAAGGCAGAAAGGTTTGGAACCTTTCAAGAATTAAGTGTAAAGATACATGTTGAGCTGAGACAACTGGAGATAAAAAGGAAAGTTAGAAGGGAAGTAGAGGAAATTGCCAAAAGATATGGCATATCAAAAGAGGCAGTTGATGCAAACAGAGAGAAAATAGAAAGAGGTGAGAAAGAGAAACAAGAAGCAGAAAAAGAAAGTGTTCTGGTACAAGCCTCCTCCTGGACTAGATCCTCTAAGAGCTCTACACCTGCCACTCCTAAGAGCTCAAGAGTCTCCAAACCGGAAGTCAAGACATTCATAAAAGAAGAAAAGAGAATGAAAACAAAAGTCACAAGGTCTTACATAAGTCAAAAGGATGATGAAGAAACAGAGTCTAATGAGGAAGTTAAGAAAATGAAGAAGAAGAAGAAAACATCTGGGGAACCCTCTACCAATAAAAACAAAGAAGAAGAGGTAGAAGAATTTGTTGAAAAGCCCACTCTTTCTATTGATGATATCATCAAGGAAGTCACTGTGGATGGGAACCTGTAACCAGTCACAAAATTCTATGATGAATATAATGATGCTGACAAGAGGATCTTGGAAGATACTACAGTTAGGTACCTAAATATTTATAATAAAGCATTCATTGAAATCATTTCATTAATTCCCAAAAGTCTAGAGAAGGTACTTGAACTTAGAAAAGAGAATGCCAAGGCAAAAGACTTAGAGATCTGAGAATAGATTGTAATTCAACTCTATCCTTCTATTACTCCAAAGCAAATGAACATGATCTTTAAGGACTGCAAGGATGAATTCCAGAGCAAAGCAAGAATGAATAAACTTATGCTTGGAGAAACTAATCAGGTAGCAAGAGAAATAGAAGACATCCTCTGGAATGCCTTCAAAAGATTCAATCTTTCTATTATAGAGGAAATAGATAAAGAATCTTCTAACATGGATGTCGAAGGATTAAATGCATCAAATGAAGAATCTACTAACAAAAATGTAGAAGGGTTACAAGAGACAGATGAGGAGAAGTCTAAGGACTTAGATTCCTCTATTCTAGAAGAGGAAGTTCATAAAGAAGTTAACATCTCTCCTTCGGATCCCACTGCAAACATTCCAGACTCAGGAACTGAAGGAGAAGGAAGAAAAGAGGAGAAAATGAGTCAAGAAGAGGAGGTAAAGGGAAGAGAAGAAGAACAAACAGAGAAGATCTCTGATGATAGTTCAGAGATTCCAAAAGAAAAGAAGACTCAGTCTCCGGCAAGAGACACTGTAGAGGTAGTGAAGAATTTTTTGAATAAAGAGCTGATGGAGATAGATGAACGAGAACTTTTCCAAGGACCACTAAATTTTGATTCCCTCTCTTTGGTCTAGACAATGAAAATAGCATCTTTTGCCCAAGATAAAGCAAAATAAAAACTTCTGAAATCCCATATGGAAGACTGTGAGTTGTTAGAGATTGCATCTAGGATGCTGGAGAAAATCATGCCATCCTTTCAAAAGGATCCTTCAGCCTCTCCATCCAGTAACTTGAAATCTCTAATAAACTCTGTTAGCACCCATTTTGATTCTTTAGAGAAATCGATAGAAGAAAAAGTTCAGAAAGAGTATTTGGGAAAGAGATTCATTGAAGTATAGGGACTCATAGCTAATGATAGGAGGACCATGGATATTGGGATAAAAAGCCTTGAAAATGCTCTTAAAGATGGTGGGGACATTTACAAATTTTGTCAATCTTGGTCTAAAGTGATAGAGGATATTGAAAAGAAGGTGAAAGAACAAGAAGGTAAACTGTCAAGTTTATCTCAGAATTTTGATCCCCTCACTACATCCATAATGAATCAAGAATGCCAGGCTATTGCCATTATAAATGAAATAAAGAAGTTGGACAAAGAGAAGAAGAATATAATAAGAAAGATGAGTGAACTTAGAGGGATAATTATCCCTAAGTTAGAGGCAATTCATGAGGCCTTAAGAGATGCTCAGACCACAGCCCAGACCAGTGATCCGGTAGACTTAAGAAGGGCAGAAGCATATGCATTTTTGTTGAGTGGTCACATCTCCATTTTGGACAGGATGAAGCAGAATTGGGCATAAAAATTTGTACAGTTGAAGGCCAATTTTGTGGATATACTTAAGTATATGTAAGTATAACATGTATATATACTTATGCGGCTATGTATAGGTTAATTTTTGTAAATTTGGGTGTGTGGATTCTGCCCTTTTCCATTGATGTCAAAGCAGAAGTGAGGAGTAGTGAAAAATGAGGAATCTAGCTAAGGGGGAGCTTTGGTAAAACAGTACACAAGATAGAGCATCAGCCAAGGGGGAGTTTACTGTGACACTTAGTCATTTTTCACTAAGTGTTGCCATCAATGCCAAAGGAGGAGATTGTTGGCAAGAGACATTGTGTGGCTTCATGAGTATTGTCATTGATAGCAACAAACTCTATCCCACACATCTGCAGCACATAGTATGCCTATAGCAGAAGTCAGATTGAAGAGTGTTTTGGTCCGGTGAACAAGAATAGAGCATGCAGCAAGGTCCAACAATTAGGTCTAGATCTCTCAAATGGTGTAACTCAATAAGTTGTAGACTTGGACAAGTCAAGAGGAGTATCATGACTACTATATTCCAGAGTTTGAGCCTCTGGTGATTAAACATGGAAAAGATATGAGCATCTGAGTGTTGGGTTACTGACAGGCAGAGCCGACTGAAGAAGAACTAACTGACAGAGTATCAGACTTCAATCCAGATGAGTAATTGATGTTGATCAAACTATTTGAGGGATCATACAATATTGCCCAACATGATTGATGACTTCAATATCTATGATTTTGATATGCTTCACATATCAAGCATGGATTCAGCTGACAAATCAGTAATTTGTAAATATCTTGAGTATTCTGGTTGCTGACTAGAAAGTTGTTGAAATCCTTGGTGTGGATATATATACCAGATGGATTCTAGTATGAAGGTGTGTGTGTGTGATGAAATAGTGTGTGAGGAAAGGTAGAGATAGGTGTGGAAGCAGCAATACAAGTCTGGTATGTGACAGAAAAGTAGCACTAGAGTAGAGGAAGAATGAAGTGCATTAGATCAGTATATTAAGCCTAATCAGAAATAAACTTTAGCATTTACAGATGCCTCTCATTAGTTCAAACACTTGGTTACCTTCTATAAACTTTGTAGACAATGAGTCTCTTGTAGGCAGTGTGCCTCTTGTGAGCAGTGTGCTCAGGCAGTGAGCCCTAATTGGCAAGTGCCATTTTATACTTCTTATTCTTTTAACAGAGAATACAATCTTGGGTTAGTCACCCTGTGGTTTTTCCCTTAATAGGGTTTTCCACGTAAATATCCTTGTGTTATTTGTGTTGATTTTATTTCTTCTCATGATTATGGATGCTTATATGTTTTGATGCTACACTAATTATTAAAGGAGAAAAGAAAATTAAGATATTTGAGATAACTGATTCACCCCCCCTCTCAGTTATCTACCTTGTTTCCAACAGGAATACCATACTAGAAAATGAGGTAGTTAAGGATAAACTTGGCCATTTCCTTACCAGTGATATAGGTCATTGGAATGGCTTCAACCCACTTCGTGAAATACTCAGTGGCGGTATTGATAAATTTGTGGCCATTCGATGAGGATGGGTGAATTTGTCCTACAAGGTCGAGACCCCATTATGCAAAAGGCCATGGGGTAGTCACAAGTTGTTGTTCGTGAAATGGTGCATGAATCAAATCTCCATGCTATTGGCATTGTAGACACTTAGCAAATTGCATTGCATCTTGTTCCATTGTAGGCCAATAATACCCTGTGTGGAGTATCTTCTTAGTGAGGTTAAGACTAGAAGAATGTGCACCACAGACACCTTCGTGTATGTCTTATAAGGTCACATCATCTTCTTTTTCATTAATACATTGTAAGAGGATACAATCGAGGCTCCTACGATATAGTGTATCACCCAGAATAGTGTAACTAGAGGATTGATGGATAAAGGTTTTGTGTTGGGTGGTAGATAGATCACAAGGAAAGGTACCATGTTTAAGGTATTCATAGATATCTTTTTACCATGGGGAATTGGGACCAACAAGTTCATAAATGATTTTAGTAGTCGAAACATCGACGACTGGTATCAACAATTGCTCGATCAAGAATTCACATTTCTGTGTGTTTGCAGGCATGTCTATTAGTGACCCCATAGAACCCATAGAATATGTAGCTTTGTTTTACTCTCTAGGAATCTACTCAAAAGTGATGCTAGAAAAGTGTCATTTGAGGCATCCACTAATTGCTTGTAAGGGACTAGCTTTTCATCTTTTTTTTGATACTCATCTGTGACTTGTCGAATGACTAGTTGTGAGTCTCCATATACCTGTATTTCTTTGATTTCCTAGTGCACTACTATATTAAGATCTATGAGGAGTGCTTCATACTCAGCTATGTTGTTAGTACAAGGAAATTCAAGCCGATGTGACTTTGGGATATAGTCATTTTATGGTGTGATAAAAAGTATGCCAGCCCCTGATCCATGTTGTGTGTAGGAACCATCAAAATATAAGTTCCACATTACTGAGGTAGAAAGAGTGAAGAGATTCTCATCTAGAAATTCAAATACCATAGGATGTACATCTGTCATGGGTGCTTATACTAGTTGATTTGCTAAGGTTTGTCCCTTGATTGCCTTATAGTCCACATACTCAATGTCAAACTCACTATGGATCATGACCCATTTAGCTAGTCTACCTATGAGAGCTGCTTTTGCTAGTAGATACTTTAATGGATCAATTTTGGCTATTAGATTTGTGTGTTGGTTTAACATGTAATGCCACAACTTTTGGGAAGTGAACACTAAGACTAAACAAGCTCTTTCCATAGGTGACTAATTGAGTTCATAACCCACCAAGGTTTGACTGATGTAATAGATTGCATGCTCTTTTCCTAACTCATCATGTTGTGCTAGAAGAGCCCCTAGGGCTGCAGTTGTAGTTGAGATGTACAAGATCAAAGGCCTATCGGCGACGGGTGGTACCAAGATAGGAGGTGTAGCTAGATATTCTTTGAGCTAATCAAATGTTGCTTGACACTTATCATCCCATCAAAATGAGACATCCTTTCAAAGCAAGTCTTGAAATGGTTGACATTTATCCGCTAGCTGTGAGATAAATCACCTAATGGATTGTAACCTCCCTTGAAGGCTCCTTAATTCTTTCAGATTTTTTGGTGGAGACATCTCCACTATAGCCTTGAATTTCAGTGGATCTACTTCAATTCCTCTAGGAGATATAATGTATCCCAACCATTTTCCTAAGGTTACCCCATAGACACATTTCTTTGGATTGAGTCTTACTTGATACTTTTCGAGTTTGTCAAAGATTTGTCCTAGAACCTGTATGTGATCAGCCCTACAAGATTTGGCTAGTATATTATCAACAAAGTCCTCCATGATGTGATGAAAAAGATCATGGAATATCACTGTCATTGTTCTTTGATAAGTTTCACCTGCATTTTTAAGACCAAATGGCATGACGCACCAACAATAGGTATCCCAAGGATAAGTGACCGCAATTTTATGTTGATCTTCTTCTACTATCATTATCTAATTGTAGCTGGAAAATCCATCCATTAGAGAAAGCATTTCATGACCAGCAGTCAAGTCTACTATGACATCAATGTTTGGCAATGGAAAGTCATCTTTGGGACATGCTTTGTTAAGATTTCTAAAGTCGGAACACATGCAGATGTCCCCATTTGGTTTAGCCATAGGTACAATGTTGGAGACCCAATCTAGATAATCAATAGGCTTGATAAATTTTGCATCTAGCAACTTCTATATTTCAACTTTCACCAAGAGAGTGATTTGTGGATGCATCTTTCTCAGTTTCTACTTGATTGGATCAACCGTGAGATAGTGAACTACTAGTGAAGGGTCCAACCCTGGCATATCAGCATAGGTCCATGCAAAGTTGATGGTTCACTGTAAGAAGAACTTGGTAAGATTTTTGTGCTCTTGTTCTGATAGTGATGCTGCAAGGAATGTGGTCTTAGGATTTTGCTCTGTGCCAAGATTTATCTCTGTAGAATCTTCCACTAGGAGAACTGATTTCTCTTGATACATAGATGGTAGGGGAATGTCAAATCTGATGGAGTTAGGTTGTCATTGATGTCAAAAAGGTGTCCTCAGTTTGTTTGATGTCAAAAAGGTGTCATCAGGACTTGGTTGATCAGGTTTGGCCTTCAATGTGTTTTCTTATAAAGTCACAAGGTGATTTGTTTAGGGTTGTCAAATGTTGACAAATGTTTATCATTTATGTTTGGACATAATATGCTTAGAAGTCATCTCAGGATGTGTTCATCTATGTTGTTAGGAGTTCCTCAAGGCATGCTGGTTATTGCATAACAAAGGACATGACATTATATGATGATGATGCTTGTGAGAAAAGGTCATTTTCATTTTTGATGAAATCAGGAATTGTTTGATGTCTTCAGGACTTCTTCATGTTGATAAAGTGTGATGAGAACATATTAGTAGATGATTGCCTTCAAGATATTCATTTACATTATCAAGGCATGAGTCCTTGATTATCTAGAGTCGAACCACTCTAATCTCTTCATAATCATACTAGTTCAATGTCAGTGGCAGAATGCTAATTATGGTCAGATGTGATTCATTTGCTTCAGTAGGTGCTTGTCAATTGGAGTGCTTGTTTATATGTCAATTTGAGTGCTTTCTAAGTTGTTTTCCTAAGTCTCTAAAGACTTTCACTCTACATATTCTGCCCTTGCAATGATAGTTATACTTTATGTTCTAAACTCACACTGACCTGTGATAGAAGGTCATTTCATTAAACATGACCTGCAGGAGGGTTCTTACACCATATGCAACCGGCCCCCTTGACATGAAATACCTATCTTCACTTACCATGAGCGGCGGGAAAGAAACAAATGAAATTGCTTTGAAGAGCCCGCGGTATATTTTAAAATGGAAGGTTTGAATCTTTCAAAGATAATGAGAGCCTGATGCCTTTTTAAATAGTTTAAAAGCTTCACATGATGATTTTTTAAAGGGGCAACAAATATGTAGGAGCACGACTTTAGAAGGTATATATTATATTTTTTTAAAGTTTTCTTATAAGGAAAAAGCATCCATTCGGTGGAAAGTTTTTATAAAGCATGGAATGCAAGGTATGATTCATGGGTAATAAATAAAAAAAAAACACTATTGAATATTAAATTGGAGACTATGTTAAGGAGCATGTTTTGTATAGAGCATCAAATGCTTTATAATTAGAAATTTTCTAATTCCTATGGAGAAGATAAAGAGTTTTAATAAGGAGGTTTTTATTGCTTTTTCTAAATGAGAAAAATCTTTATGAAGAGATTTTTTGAGTGAAGTAAAGGGCAAAAAATGCTTTTAATAATTTTTGTCTCTGAGTATGAATCCAAACATGAAGAGAAATTGGGAGAGATTATTTTTGTTGCAGATTGGATAAAGTTTTTTTATTTTGCAGGAGATTATTTTTGAAGAAAAATTTGAAGAGGTTAATGAAAAATTTGTTTGAAGGAAAGATAATCAGATTGAAGTTTTTTTTGTGTTTTGGAGAATATGAAACATCATGCAGAGATTGTAGATATGAAAAGGTTTTAATGGAGATAATTTGTCTTGTTGAAGATTTATTATGAGAGAATGTTTTTGCAAGAATATGAATAAAAAATTGAAGAGTTTATTTGTAGGAGAAAAGCAAATGTGTTTTTGCAGAGAAGTGAAATTTCAAAAGTCTTGTTGCGAAATTTATGTGATCTGAAGGAGAAATTTATGAAGGAATGTGAAAGGTTCCAAGGCAGTGAAAAGACATTCATCTTGTATAAATTTTGTTTCCAGGTGCATTGATGAAGGTATTAAGAAGGATAGAGATGAAACATACAGTGTTGTGAAGTGTTGGATTAGAATATAGATTTGATATGCAGTGTTGTTGAATGGATTAGAATGCAGTGTTGATTGGATCAGAATAAAGGATTGTTGAGTATATCCGGATGTCAGATTGAATAGAATGGGTATTTGACAGATATATATTTGTATTGAATGAAACAGAGTATCCCTCTGATTTGCTTATTACATTTGTTGGTAATTTGGTTTGCCAGTGAGGCACAATATGTCAGTGTGGCTTGTGGTCAGTGAGACCATTCTATGCTAGTGAAGCTTGTGGTCAGTGAGACCTTAATATTTGTCAGTGAGACAATTTGTATTGCCAGTGAGGCATGTTTTTTAGTTAAGCCAGTGAGGCACTTCATGAGTGGTTTTTCTACCCCCGAGGGTTTTCCACTCGGTAAAAAGGTTGTGTCTTAATTTCTTCTATGTGTGTGCATATTATTGGTTTGATCATGTTTTGTTTACATCTGTTATTGTAAGTCTTGTGCATATAAACTCAACAAATCATTAATGTATTCCTTTCCATCTGTTCTGTAAGAGAAAGCTTTTAAAAAGTTGTAAAATGTTTGAAAATTAATACAACACTGATTCACCCCCCTCTCAGTGTTGTCCGGACTCCTACAATTGGTATCAGAGCCAGTTTCCCTTTTGCAGCTTAATCAGCTTGGGTAGGTCCTGTGTGTGGAGTTCAATGGGTAAGTGCAGGAGAAATAAGAACATGAGAAATGCTAAGATTCATTCTGATCAAAAGACATCATCCATATCAAATCCAAACTCAGTTAATAATGATGTTCTTCATGTTGATCCTGATATTGTATTAGAAGAAAAAATTTCAGGAGTTCCTTAGTTTAATGGTTCAAATTTTTCAGTTTGGTATGTTAGAATGCAAGTGTTTTTATCCTCTTTAGGATATGATGTTTTAATGTCTATTGAGAATGGATATTCTAACTCTGCAAATAACAAAGAAGTCCTTGAATGTAATCAGATTGCAAAGAAGGCCATATTGTCTGCTCTATCTAATGATGTTACTTGTAAAGTTATGGATTGTGTTACAGCTCAGGACATGTGGAGGAGATTGATAAAAATTTATCAAGGTAGTACACCTGAAGAAGAAAACAACTCATTATCTGAGAAGAGTAACAATGATGAAAATTTTTCACATGAAGGAGATGAGACTCAATCAGATTTTGAAGAAGATCAGATTATTAGTGATGAAGAACAAGAATGTGAAATAGATATGGAAGGAGAGCTTATATATGCTTTGAGTGAACTCAAGAAGTATAAGAGAGAGAATCAGAAACTAAATTTGTTGCTGCAACAAGAAAGAGAATCTAAAGATAATGTACATTCAGAACTTGAAATTGTATCTACAGATCTTGAAGAGGCCAGATGTCAAATTATAAGTTTAAAAACATACATTGATGACTCAGATAAACTAGTTGCTAGATTAAAGATAGAAATTGAAGAAGCTAAGAGGATAGCTGATGTCTCAATTTCTAACCTTGAAGTTTCAAGGATTGAGAATCTAAAACTGGAAGGTGAAATTATCAATCTGAGAAAAGAGTATGATGGTCTTAAGAAGTATAAGGAATTTGAAGAAAGCACAAGCAAGCTACAAAAACTATATGGAAACACTACTGGACTTGGTTTTGAAGAAGGAGAATGTTCAAAAGCAAGAGAGACTCCTAGAAGGAAAATTGATTCAAGTCATCATGTTGTTACCAGAGAAAGTAAAAGGAAGAATGAAACAGAACAGAAAACCAGAGATGAATTTGTGCACAATCAAAGAAGAAATTTTAGAAAAAGTGCTCCTGTTAGACAACCATACATGTACAGGTATAACTATTCATTTAATGGTTATTGTTATACTTGTAATCAATTTGGACACAAATCAGTTAATTGCGGAAGGAATACTAATATTGTATGTTTCAAGTGCAATAATGCTGGTCACATTCAAAGAAACTGCAAAATGAATAGAAGGTATGATACTGCTTGGAAGCATAATATAAATACTCAATCATTTGATTATGATTACAGAGTAATTTTTTATAATTGCAATTCTCCTGGTCACAAAGCATTTAGTTGCAGAAAAGTATCACCTGATTTGATAGGTTAGAAATGCAAAGAGGCAGAAAAGGTTTGGAGGAAGAAAGCACTTGTGAAAATTTGGAAGCAGAAAGAAGGTAAAGAGAAGTTAGAATCTAAGCTTGTGCATCTTGCACAAGTCATTTCATCTGTTGCATAACAGATAACATGAAGTGAGGGGAAGTTGTTCATGTGCTATCATTTGACCCCAAGAAGTTTCAGGAAGGAGATCATTTGAATGGTGATCTTGTCTTGTTTATCATATTTTCCAATCTTGTGAGATAGTTGTTGAAGATGCTGCTAACTAAGTTGATTTTTAGTGTATATCAGTGATGCAGGAAGAGCTTATTAATGTAGTTGGTATGCAAAATTGATGGACTGGATGCTCATATGGAAGTGCTCTTGATGTAATAATCTCACATGGTTCTTTGATATTTTTTTTATCAGTAATATGTTTCAGGGTAGTATGTACAAATTGTATGATTCAAGTGGTATCAGGTGTCCATGATCAATGACATGTTCAGTGAATGCAAGGTGTTGATAAGTTGTTAAAGGATTTAATGCTCAAAGAGTTTGGTGATGTTGTGACTTGATCCTATTTTGTGTATTAATGGTTGAGTTGTCATCAAGGAACTCTCACCTGCATTTGATTTTGCAATGTGGTTATACTAGGTTTGACATTGTGATTGCAAAAGGTATCTTGTGCAGGAGGATGATCCTCACTCTTTGTTGCAGAATGAATGTTCATTTAGAAGTGATCATTGGGATAATAATTTGACATGTTCTTCCTCATTAAAATGATTCAGAAAGGTATGAGAAAATTGTGTGCCTCTTGTTTTGAAGTGGTAAGGTATGTATGTCAAGCCATGACATCTAGAGTTGCTTATAAAATTGATGGAGTATGACAGTGATACAGGTGTTCATTGGCTTATTATGATTTCAAGGTATTGAAAAATGTTTCAGGAGTTCAAAATGCACAAATTGTTCAGGTTGAATTATCATGGTATTGCAATCCAAAGTGTTTTGGAAAGTGTTGTTGCAATAATATCTTGTTTTGAATGATGAAGTCAAGAGGCAAGAGTTTTTGTTGATTTCAGTATGTTTCAGATATGATTATGTATATATCAGTTTCTGCCAGAGTGTTGTATATCAGATTTGACAGTATAATATGTGCAGGAACAGCAAGATGGTCTATCAAGAAAAGGTGTCAGAATATGTAGGATGATAATTCATATCAGGAAATTAGTTTGATGATTATATCTATTGCTTTGTTGAGTTATGTTTATGACATGTACATTGGAGCTTTTAGAAAGGTTTGTTCAAATTGTGTGATGAGGGGTCTACATGTTTTGTGCCTGCAAAATTGTTCATCAAAGAGTATTGGTATGTTTATGATTTTCTTTGCAAAAGTGTTCAGAAGGTTGACTGTCAGTAAATGGATGGTATACTTCAGGTTGATATGTTGTTTCAGGACTAATTCAGGAAGTGGATAAGTGTTGAGTTGAGTTGAGTTATGTTGGTTAGTCTTGTCAGTGTTTACCAATGATATTTTTGAGTAGTAATTTGTTTGTGATCTTTAATACATGAAAGATCTTGGAGATTTGTTATTTCAGGTCAAAAAGGTTGTTGATTAAAGAAGAACTGTTTGTTTTGAAAGTTTGTGATGTTATCAAGAAGGAGTGTGTCAGTCTTCATTTTCACAGTGTTATTATCATCAGATTTAAGTTTCATGAAAGACAAATGGCTTCAAAGATTTTGGTAAGTGGTTCAAAGATAACAAAAGTTTATGTTTTCAAAGTTCTCATATTGCAGGGTGATTGCAATTATCAAGCTATAACATCTTTTCAGTGGAGTTGTTCTCAGGGGGAGATAATAGTCTTTGTCATCCGATGTCAAAAAGGGGGAGAAAGTAAAATACGCATCAGGTGATTTTGCCATCAATGACAAAGGGGGAGATTGATGGAGTTAGGTTGTCATTGATGTCAAAAAGGTGTCCTCAGTTTGTTTGATGTCAAAAAGGTGTCATCAGGACTTGGTTGATCAGGTTTGGCCTTCAATGTGTTTTCTTATAAAGTCACAAGGTGATTTGTTTAGGGTTGTCAAATGTTGACAAATGTTTATCATTTATGTTTGGACATAATATGCTTAGAAGTCATCTCAGGATGTGTTCATCTATGTTGTTAGGAGTTCCTCAAGGCATGCTGGTTATTGCATAACAAAGGACATGACATTATATGATGATGATGCTTGTGAGAAAAGGTCATTTTCATTTTTGATGAAATCAGGAATTGTTTGATGTCTTCAGGACTTCTTCATGTTGATAAAGTGTGATGAGAACATATTAGTAGATGATTGCCTTCAAGATATTCATTTACATTATCAAGGCATGAGTCCTTGATTATCTAGAGTCGAACCACTCTAATCTCTTCATAATCATACTAGTTCAATGTCAGTGGCAGAATGCTAATTATGGTCAGATGTGATCCATTTGCTTTAGTAGGTGCTTGTCAATTGGAGTGCTTGTTTATATGTCAATTTGAGTGCTTTCTAAGTTGTTTTCCTAAGTCTCTAAAGACTTTCACTCTACATATTCTGCCCTTGCAATGATAGTTATACTTTATGTTCTAAACTCACACTGACCTGTGATAGAAGGTCATTTCATTAAACATGACCTGCAGGAGGGTTCTTACACCATATGCAACCGGCCCCCTTGACATGAAATACTGGTCTTCACTTACCATGAGCGGCGGGAAAGAAACAAATGAAATTGCTTTGAAGAGCCCGCGGTATATTTTAAAATGGAAGGTTTGAATCTTTCAAAGATAATGAGAGCCCGATGCCTTTTTAAATAGTTTAAAAGCTTCACATGATGATTTTTTAAAGGGGCAACAAATATGTAGGAGCACGACTTTAGAAGGTATATATTATATTTTTTTAAAGTTTTCTTATAAGGAAAAAGCATCCATTCGGTGGAAAGTTTTTATAAAGCATGGAATGCAAGGTATGATTCATGGGTAATAAATAAAAAAAAAACACTATTGAATATTAAATTGGAGACTATGTTAAGGAGCATGTTTTGTATAGAGCATCAAATGCTTTATAATTAGAAATTTTCTAATTCCTATGGAGAAGATAAAGAGTTTTAATAAGGAGATTTTTATTGCTTTTTCTAAATGAGAAAAATCTTTATGAAGAGATTTTTGAGTGAAGTAAAGGGCAAAAAATGCTTTTAATAATTTTTGTCTCTGAGTATGAATCCAAACATGAAGAGAAATTGGGAGAGATTATTTTTGTTGCAGATTGGATAAAGTTTTTTTATTTTGCAGGAGATTATTTTTGAAGAAAAATTTGAAGAGGTTAATGAAAAATTTGTTTGAAGGAAAGATAATCAGATTGAAGTTTTTTTTTGTGTTTTGGAGAATATGAAACATCATGCAGAGATTGTAGATATGAAAAGGTTTTAATGGAGATAATTTGTCTTGTTGAAGATTTATTATGAGAGAATGTTTTTGTAGGAATATGAATAAAAAATTGAAGAGTTTATTTGTAGGAGAAAAGCAAATGTGTTTTTGTAGAGAAGTGAAATTTCAAAAGTCTTGTTGCGAAATTTATGTGATCTGAAGGAGAAATTTATGAAGGAATGTGAAAGGTTCCAAGGCAGTGAAAAGACATTCATCTTGTATAAATTTTGTTTCCAGGTGCATTGATGAAGGTATTAAGAAGGATAGAGATGAAACATACAGTGTTGTGAAGTGTTGGATTAGAATACAGATTTGATATGCAGTGTTGTTGAATGGATTAGAATGCAGTGTTGATTGGATCAGAATAAAGGATTGTTGAGTATATCCGGATGTCAGATTGAATAGAATGGGTATTTGACAGATATATATTTGTATTGAATGAAACAGAGTATCCCTCTGATTTGCTTATTACATTTGTTGGTAATTTGGTTTGCCAGTGAGGCACAATATGTCAGTGTGGCTTGTGGTCAGTGAGACCATTCTATGCTAGTGAAGCTTGTGGTCAGTGAGACCTTAATATTTGTTAGTGAGACAATTTGTATTGCCAGTGAGGCATGTTTTTCAGTTAAGCCAGTGAGGCACTTCATGAGTGGTTTTTCTACCCCCGAGGGTTTTCCACTCGATAAAAAGGTTGTGTCTTAATTTCTTCTATGTGTGTGCATATTATTGGTTTGATCATGTTTTGTTTACATCTATTATTGTAAGTCTTGTGCATATAAACTCAACAAATCATTAATGTATTCCTTTCCATCTGTTCTGTAAGAGAAAGCTTTTAAAAAGTTGTAAAATGTTTGAAAATTAATACAACACTGATTCACCCCCCCTCTCAGTGTTGTCCGGACTCCTACAAAATCCTCCATCCTCAGGTACCACAATTTAGTTTTCACCTTTGGATATGTCCTTTATTTTTACTATTTTATGATCGAGAGGTGCCATAGTGTGGTTTTCACCTAGAGATCTTTCTTTAATTTTACTTTTGTGATTGGAGGATTTGGCATTCTCACCAAAATAAGCAATTTGCTCTAGTTCCATTACAAAACCAACTTTGTGATCGCCAAGAGGGATACCATCCTAGAGTCCCATGAACTTAGCAATAGCTTCGTCAATCTGAAATACATGTAGAATGGGGGCCCCTTGTTGGTCCCAATCAATAAGTTTAGGGTAGACAAGTGTTACAATCTGGGTGTTGGTTGTGGATGTTAAGGATATGGATGATAGCATAATTATGGAGGATTCAATGAATAGGTTAGTCATATGGAGGTAAGAGTCATCAATGATATCCTCTTTAGATGTCGAATCTATGGGAGAAGTTTGTGCTACCTTGTCGAGAATACCCTCGATGTCCAAGGTGCGTGGTACCTTCCTACCAAATCCTAACCCCTTCTTGTCTAGTTTGTTCTTCACAATAATGGGTTCCATTTCACCTTGATTATTTTTCCCAAGGCCCCTTGTTCCTTTGTAGCCCATGTTTTTGACAATTCTTAGGCCATTGCCATATTGTTTAACTGGTATTGTGACTGGTTCTTTCTCCTTGTAAAGCCAAGAAGAGATGTCTTCAATAGTTTCCTTTGCCAATAATTTTTCCTCTTGGAATTGAGTTAGGGATGCTAGGGGAGGAATAGCTACTTTCTTAGTTGCTTTGGCTATGGGCGGTTGGCCGTAAGATTTAGGGAATAAGGGCATCCACCCTACACAATAAGATTTTGAAATATCATATTCTCTAAAGCCTATATCATGAATGTGAGCTTTGATTTCAGGAATAGGATGAGGATCAGGTTCAGTTGTAAAGGCTTTTGTCAGACTTTCATAATTGACATATAATGGGAATTCATGGGCTTTGTCATTATTGGGAAATTGGTTTCTATTCTTATAACTGCCTTGCAAGACATAGCAGAATTCAAAGGGATTACGATCTCTAGGGATAGTGATCTTTGTACCATTGAACATGAACTTGAGAGACTGATGGTACATTGAGGGAACAACTTTCATGGCATGGATCCATGGGCATCCTAGGATAATATTGTAAGGTAGCTCAATGTCAAGGACTTGGCACCTAGTTTCAAGCATGACAGGGCCTACTTGTATAGGTAAGTGGATAACACCTTATGAATGGCGCTCAACATCATCATACCCCTTGATTGTAATGGATTGATCAATGTTGACATGATCCTCAGAGTATCCCAATTGTTTGAGTAGCTTTAGAAAATAGATATTGAGACTAGCACCACCATCTATAAGTATGTGTTTGATCTTGCGTTAATGGATGAGAACCTCAATGTGAAGGGCATTGTTGTGACATGGATCATGAGATGGGAGGTCTTTTTCAAAGAAGACCACATTGTAGGGTGAGGCAATGTTACCTATAATAGCTTGGAAATCTATGATGGCTATGTCATTAGGATCTGAAGACTCTTGTAGGGATTTTTCTAGCATAGCTTTATGTGTAGGTGATGACCGTAGAAGGTCCAAAATAGAGATTTGTGTAGGGGTTTTCCATAGATGTTCGACAAGATTGTAATCAAATTGGGTTGGGAGACTTGGTGTAGGACCACACAGGGTGACACAACCATGACGAGTTGTAACTTCACAATCTATAGATTTGCCTTTGATTGTGAGGGTAGACACCTGACTCCCTTCAAAATGACGCACAATAGAGTCATAGGAAGTTGAAGCTTTTTAACACCTTTACCTTTATATAGAGGTGGACCTTGACCATGGTTAGGGAATGGCTCCTTGTACATGTTGAGATCCTTATTGATGTTTTGAGTTGGTGGTTCATCATCAAACATGATTTGTTTTCTGTTGATAAGATTGTGGATCAGGTGTTTGAGTTTCATGCATGCTATGGTTCGGTGTCCTTTGGTCCTGTGGTATTTACAATACTTGTTATCTTTGTACCATGTGGTTTTGTAAATAGGTTCACCATATGGGGGAGCATTTGGTAAGGTGATGAGTCCATTGTGTATAAGTTTCTATAGAATAGACTCTATAGGCTCTCCCAAGGGAGTGAATTGACATTGCGGAAGGTAATTTTGTTGAGGTTGCTCTTGTTGTCGTTGTTGTTGGTTTTGGTTTGGTTGTCTTTATTGTTGTTGGTTTTGTTGAGGTGGAAGTTGACTTGGTTTTGATGAAAGATGAAGGGGTATTTGCAGTGTTTGGACATGTTTAGAATCTACCACACTATCATTGACCACGTTTTTATTTTTGTTCCAAAATTTAGGTTTGTCATTTGATTGTTGTTGGGGAGCATTGTCTTTGTTGTCTTTGAAGATTTTTACCATGCCTTTAGCGATGAGGGCCTTTTCAATGTTGATGCCCTTGTAGGTAATTTTGTCGAAGGTTGTAGCACTTAGAATTTGCAAATGGAAACCCAATTCTCAGTTAAAGTTTTGCACAAATATGCTAACAAGCTACTTTTCAGGTATCTTAAATGGGAATTTACTAGCCATTTGTCTCCATCTTTGAAGGAAGGAGATGAGAGTTTCCCCATTTTATATTTATTGTTGCATAGGTTGGTCATAGAGACCTCATGTTCGGTGTTGTAGGAGAAATGGGTGGAAAATTTCTTAGCAATCTTGTTAAAAATTTGATATTCGTGGGTAGGTGCGAGAACCATTCTATAGCTTGACCTCCAAGTCTACGAGGAAAGAGGCGCATAAGATATGTGTTGTTATGTAAGACCTCGAAGAAAGAAAGATAGAATTCTCTAAGATGGTCTTTTGGGTCTCCTTTTCCTTTGTATTTATCAAACTTTGGAATAGTGAAATTGTGAGGAAAAGGGATCATGGGTAATGACCGATCAAATGGATAAGGACAAACTTCTTCCAAAGAGAAGGTTTTCTTAGTGTGGCCAAATGTAAGATCAAATAGTTGTTGTTGAACCTCTACAAGTTTTAGCTCCATAGTTGTGGAAGGGGTTGGAAACATCTCCTGTTGTCCTAGAGGTGGTTGTTGTTGCCCATATGTAAGATTGTAGTCGAAGCCATGGGAATTAGTGTTATAAGGGTCGTATGATTGGTTAGGGTCGTATGTGTTGTATGTTGGGTTTGGATTGGGTTGTTTTTGGGTGTTTTGATTTTGGGGAGGTGGGGGTGGTGATAGGTAAGAATGTAGGCTTTGTGACGGTTGAAGATAAGAGTTCTTTTGTTGGTATTGCAGAGGTGGTTTGAAGAAAGAATTATGTGGCAGAAAGCTAAAGTTTGTTGGGTTTAGTTGTGGTGGTGGAACATAGCTTTGGTTTCAAGAGTTTTAAGGGTTGAGATAGGTGTGGGTTAGGTTGAGAGTGGAAGATCATTGTGGTGGAGAGACATAGGTAGATGGGTTTTGTGAGGGTGGAGGTTGATTGAGATATGTGTTGAAAAAGTTTAGTGTAGATGATCGTTGTGGCAGAGGGACATAGGTAGATGGGTTTTGTGATGGTTGGGGTTGACTAAGATGAGGATAGGTATGATTGAGTGTAGAAGAATGTTGTGGTGGAGGGACATAGGTTGTGTTGACGTTTTGTGATGGTTGGGGTTGCATGACATTATTTGGGTTAATGATATGGAAGGTTGATGATGTTGGGGGTGGTGTTTGATGAGACCCTTGTTGCATGGCTACATAAATGTTTCCTAGATTGTAATTTGGTGGGAAACCTTCTCATGATGGGGTAGCTAATATTCCACTTGTGATTGGTGTGGATATTTTAGGAGGTAGTTGTGTGTTTGATTTTGCTAGAGCGGCCCATCTTTCTAGTTCTGCTTGACGATGTAGAGTCTCTTGTTGGTGTTTGTAGATCTCCATAGGAGTCATAAGTGGTGATATGGGTCTCTTTGCCATTGGATTTTGATAAAGAGGATTCACATATTGAGCAGAAAAAGGTGTAGGCATTCTCCCTTGTGAGCTTTGTTTGGGTATGGGAGTGGTCATGGCTGACATAGTTTGGATTGCTATTATAACATCATGGGTTTTATTTGGCTCCTTGAGTCTGGATAGATCAAAATCTTGAGGTAATTTGGCTCCTTGTTTGGCTAGTAAGTGGAGGAAATGATCTTGGTTTTCACTAAGGATTTTATCAAAGGTGGCTATGGATCTAGGATCTTGCATGATTTCATCAAGGTCATGTCTATCTTCCTAAGAGGATTGAACTTCTTCAAAGTATCACTCTTCTTGAGATGGGACTTGAACTGTGGTATAACTAGGTGTAGTAAAATCATGAGGCATGCCGGTAGTGAATTGAGTTACATCTACCAAAGGAACATTACCTTCTTGAGGATTGGTTGGTTGGTCATGTTGTGGCCTATTTTGAGAGTTGGTTGGTCTTTCCATTGGTGTTTTTGGAGTACCCTTTGGAGTCATGTTGGTTTGGTTTGGTTGAGGTGTATGAGGAGGTGATTTGCACTTCCTTGGGGCAACTTGTTTAGTATTCATAGTTTTCTAGAGTCTAGTGGTTACCATGGGATGCACTAGGACAATGTTTTTGAGTTTTTGCTAGGATTTTGCTATGTTTTTGTCGAGATAGTTTGAAAAAACAATTTTCTGGACAGAGGTGCTCTACTGTACTACAAAGGCACAATACTGTTATAGAAAAAGTGCGGTACTGTAGTGCCAAAGGCGCTGGGCTACAATACCAGAAGCATTGGACTACATTGCAAAAACACTGGACTGCTATACTAGAGGTGCTTAGATAGTGTCAGTGATGTTTTAAAAGGTAAATTTTGATATATTTGGATTTGATTTTGATTGGATTTGCTTTGTCAAGAGAAAACACATCAAACAAAGTACCAAAGAGGACTGACACAACAGATAGTGTATGTTCGAGGCTCACAAAAAAGCCTAATGTTTCCACAAGTATAAGACAATTGCAAACAATTCAAGCACTTTTTATCCCTAGAGACATGGTTTCATTGCAGTAGATTAGCTCACAACTTAATTCTCTATCGACCAAGTGTCATTCCATATAGGTCTCATAGATTTGTATCTTTGCGAGAGACAATAGGTAGGGATATTCCACCCTCCCCTTAGAAAGCTCAAGTGGGTCATAAGAGCTTTATGGCTGAGAGAATACTATCTCTTCTCAAGGGAGGCAATGGTTAGTATCTTGGGGGCTTGAATCAATTCCCCTTGCACTGATGATTACCGCAACATTCCAAGGTGAAACAGGTAGTCACTATCTAGATTGGTTCTTAGTAGCTTTGAGGGACCAACGCCTTACGAGCAATGTGACAAGCTACTAAAATCTTTGACCAATCCTACTAAGAGTATGAAACACTTCACACAATGTGAAAATCATTTCCACAAAGTGCTAGAACACCTCTTTTTGATTTGGCACCACAAGGTAAGGCTGACGCTAGTTAGGACTTGGCTTTCACCTTATCCCTTTTATATAGTAGTTCAAAAGAAAACTCTACTTAGGGTCATCCCTTTTGGATGAAATGCAATCCAAAAGCAGGCCCTTCTAAAGGAATAACTAAAAAATAAGATCAAACACGTCAAAGAAAGGTTCAATTGTCCTGTTATAAGAAAAATAAGGTGCAACTAGATTAGGCACACACACAATTATAGTTGTCAATTGTCCTTTATGAAATTGAAATGTTTGGCATTCATGTCCATTGTCCCTTAAGAAAGCAATATGTTCCTAAGAATTAGATTGCGAAAGATGATTTGTTCAGTTGTCCCTTAAGAAAGTAATATGTTCCTAAGATTGAAAAAGATAATTGGTTCAATTATCCCTTAAGAAAGTAATATGTTTCTAAGACTTAGTGTGATAAGTTTTCAATTCTTCAATGCTCGTCTTGCATGAACATGTTAGGAAAACCCATTTGCTTTGTTTGAGTAATAAGATGCTGCAAAAATTTGATTAGTTCTACCAAAGACTCAATAGTTAGTAAAAAAAATCAACTGACCAAAAGTACTTAACTTGTTAGGTAAAAAATGAGAAATCTGAAAAAAATCTAATAATAATAATAATTAGCTAAAGCAGATTAGATATTATGATCGGATTCTATGCAAAATTCTATGCAATTTCAAAAAATATTTCATGAAAATTAAATAAATTTTGCACAAGTTATGACCATTTGAAGTTTACAAAGAAAGGTTGACTTTGACTGAGTGTACCTAATAAATCTAATAAAATTACCTAAAAATTATTTCACCAAAGAAATGTTTGGAGAACTAGCTTTCCAACACCACTGGTTTCATGAATATCTGACTCCGTATGCAAAAGATATACCCAATTTTGTGAAACTGCTCTGAAAAAGCAAAAAACAAAAACAAGCATGGGCTAAAAATAGGGACACGGATTGGGATCTATTTTCTTCAAAATCCTTGCACTTCCTGCAAAAAATAAGAGATACCCAAATAGAATTTCAATGCTTCCGACAAAACCCAAAAATCCTTTGAGCTAAGGTTACATAGATATGCCTGATTTCATGAGATTGCTCTGAAAAAGAAAAAAAAAAGCAAGCATGGGCTAAAAATAGATATGCAAATTTGTGATCTAGTTTTTCTTGAAATCCATGCACTTCCTACAAAAAGTAAGAGATACCCAAATAGGATTTCGATGCTTTTGACAAAACCCATAAATATTTTGAGCTAAGGTTACACTGTTTGAATGTTCAACGCCTATTCTTTCAAACTAGTGAACAAGGATCTTCAGATCTGTGTTGTGATTTACACTTTTCCATACCTAGCTTAAAAAAAAAATTCTTAAAAAAAAATAAGGTTAGTGAGTCCCACCAGGCGTGCCAGAATATGTATAGGAAAAATCAAGAGGTTTGAATGATAAGATCAAAAAGTAATGCTAATAACAACTCAATTACCCATAACATCAAAAGATCTATCTAAGCAATAACCAAATCAATACATAAATCAAATTATGAACAAAGAAGCTATCACCTAGATTGTTTGGATCTCTTGGTCGAATGTAGATTGCTCTTTAAATTGTGAAACCATGTTTGCAATAAGCGGATGTAGATTGTGTTTGCACTCAAAAGGTAGAAGTATGCTCAACGATGTGATGAATGCTCCAAGTGCTAGAATGCTTGTGAATAAATGATTGAAGAGGATTTGTTATGGAGATGAGGGGGGTTTATATAAGTTTCAATAAAGATCAATCAATAGTCCAGATAATGCAATGGAATCAATGGATGAGATAAATCTAGAATTCATGATGAATGTGGACCTAACATGTGTCATACAAAACTATTTTTGTTTGAGTTAATTACTTTTTGATAAAGATAGGATTTGATTTCATAAATTAGAATGATTTTTTTTTTTCTAATTTAAGAGTTGTTGATAAAAACAAGATTGATTAAGTCAATTAACTCAACTTGTAATTTGTTTTTTTTGCATGATTTGAGATAAATTAAATTATAAATTATTTAATTTTATGTGCATAATGAACAAAATTTATTTTTAGAGGATTTGGAAAATAGAAAAGCAAATTAAATAAATAAATTTATTTAATTGTTTGTGTATGATTTGAAGAATAAATAAAATGTGTGATTATATTTTATATTTAGAGATTGAGATAATTTAAATAAATTTGCATGATTTATTTAAATTTGGAAGAACAATTGATTTAATTAAATAATTTAGAAATTATTTAATTATAGATAAGAGGAATTTGAAGATAAATTAATTAAATAATTAATTTATTCAATTGATGTGGATTTAAGTTTTGGAAGACGATAATGATTTAATTAAATAATTAAAATTATTTAATTTTTGGAAGAATAAAGTTGATTTTGCTAAAATTAATTAAATAAAGAGGATTTATTTAATTAATGTTGAATTTAGGAGATTTGGAAGATTTTGATGATTTTGATGAAATTAATTAAATAATTTGATTATTTAATTAATGTTGAAATGCAGGTGATTAGACAGAATTGATAAAATGCAAGTGATTCAAAGACATGGTTATTTTAGGGTGTCTAAAGAAGAGAGAAGAAAATTGACTCACTGCCAGTAGTGAACTATTGCAAATGCATCTACTATATGTTGGATTACAATTCCATTGAAGGCTCAATACACAGATTTAAAAGTCTTCATTATTTCTACCCCACTTTTCTACTCTACTACATATACTCTGTTTTCTACCCTTATTGTCTTTTTCTACTCTGCAAACTACTTTAGATCATGCACACATTGAATTCACACTCTATTCACATACATCCCTTTTTCCAATACCGAAATTGATCGAATATATATATCTGAAATAAGATTCATCTCACAATTAGGTCAGCCAGACAGACATGCAATATGTATACAAGTGTTATGCCTTGTTGGCTTGATCTTGTGCACAAACATGAATTCGGACTGAAACAGTCATACAATAATCTTCATATAGGTTAGTGTCAATCATTGAACCACTTAGATTGATTGTTCAATCAATATGTCTTCTCCACATGTAGATCTAACTTTCTTGTCGGCTTATCTCTTAAGTATACACTTAACCAATTCAATTGTCACATCATAACTTCTACTGCGGACCATATGAGACTCTAAAAATTATATCTAACATTCATCATTGACCTCTTAGAATACCTTCATAACCGTAAGCCAAAATATGCCACAGCAGAGGAATGTGGACCCTTTTACTTAGGTACTGTGCACTATTCCTGACTTGACTCTATTCACCCAGACTTAGGTATTTCACAATATGACTTCCAGAGGAGATTAGGATTTGAACATTGGAACATATGATCATCAAATAGCTATAAATAACATACTTGAACTATATATAATGTTCTTCAACTGCGGAGGCCTACTGCTGACCCAAACACTGTCATCTATACCATATAAAGCATACTGCCCATAGTCATTTATCATTCTAGAGTAAAGTCTCTTTTCCATGCCGGTGAAATCTCTTTTCTTTGTTTCCATCAATGACAACATTTGATCAATCATCAAGGCAGTGTCTCTTGCCAACAACACACAACCTTTTCAATCCTAATAATATTAGTTGCTCCAAAGTGCTAGTAGATGTAGCCAACACGTCAACCCTATGATTTAATTTTCTTTGTACATGAATAATATTGAAGGCATCCAAACCTTCGATCAAGTCCCACACCTAATGTCTGTAGTTAGATAATCACTTATAATTGCAGGTGTACTTTTTTCTTATTTACTTGATCACCAGTTTGGAATCTCCAAATACATGGAGTATCCTGACCTTCTTCTTTAGTGCTAAGAGAAGTCCATGGATCATTGCTTCATATTCTACAACATTGTTAGTGCAGTGGAACTACAACCTGTATGTGGCCAGGAATGACTTCCCTTGCGGGCTCACCAAGTTAATTCCAACTCCAACACCTTGTTTGGATTTTGATCCATCAAACTTCAGTGTCCATCAATGATCATTCTTAATGTCTTTCTTAAGACCTCTCTTCTTCTTAGCATTCCTTGGGGAACCTTTCTCTGTGGCAACCTTTGACTCTCATGATACCATCTATTCTTTCACCATTTGGTTTGGGGTAATACAAGCATTCAAGCCTTTATTGTTACAAGTATGTGCCTAATCAGTGTTGTCATTGGTGTCAACTATATCTTATTCTATTACTTGTTTAGAATACTTGTATGCTAAGGATATTGAGAAAATTAGCCTCTCCGGAAGAAACAAGTGAGCTACAGAGAAGTGTTGTACAGACAGTGAGTTATATGTTGAAGAATAGTCTGGTAAACTACTCCTCATTTATTTCTACTTGAAGATCATGGTTTGTAGATTGGAAGTAAGTTAGAGGTATGACTAAGGATGCTACATTCTGGGTTTGAGCCTTCTGCATAAAGATCTGAGTGAGTTGTGTTCACCAGAGTGACACCTATTTTTTTTGTAAGTTTAGTTTAGACAGGAAGAAAGTATTATGCTCTGCATTCTTCTGTAATAAAGTATTTTTCTTTGTAGTTCTAGAAGGAAGTCTGGGATGATGATAAGTGCCTACAGTTACAATGTTTCATGGTTTGGTGGTCTGCAAGCTATCTTTCTTTTATGATAGTTGAAGACAGTGAAGTTCTTGTGTTCCGGTGAGAGGATTCCTCTAGATAAAGTGGTTAAGGTTCGTGCGATTACTCCTGATGATTATAGCATGCTTGTGGATGTCTCCTAATCATGTTCCTATCTTGATATTACTCCGCATTAAGGATTTGAGATCATGTTCGAAGATTGTTCCCAGATAGTGTAACATGTAACCAGTTTTGGCCGACCTAGTTAATCCCAGTGATTACAGATATCTCTGGAAGATTGTGGAAGTGTGTTGTGGCATGGAAGATCATGTTTGAATACCAACTAAGGCATGATGTGATCCACATTTCATTTCCTTTGCATAATGTTGTAATAGGTCAGGACCTATTTTGTAAATGTTTGTAATACCAACCTTGGAGATTGTTCCAATGGTTAATGATTGTGATGCCGACCTTAATGATCATTCCAAGGTTGATGAAGTGTATAAATACTTGTAGTTGAGATGTATAAAAGGTGTCCTTGAGTAGAAATGAAAAGATATTAAGAAAGGTCCAAAAGGAAGAGCAGAGAAGAGGCAAAGGAAAGAAGAGGAAGAAAAGAGCAGAGGAAGAGTAGAGCAGAGGAATTATTTTACTTTAGTCACAAATATAGAAAGGTGTTGATCATGGCAGAGAGACTGGCAGTGAGCCACCAGTAGGGTTTAACAACTCTTATTGTAATCTTGTTAGGTTTAGGGTTGAGGCAGTGAGCCTACTAGACCTAGTTGTTCTTCATGGCAGTAAGCCAGTATGTTTAGGCCCATGGAGTGACCAAGCCTAAACATCATTATTTCACGATTGCAATATATATTGAGAGCTAATCCTCTCCATAGTTTTTCCCCACCTTGGGTTTTTCCATGTAAAATCTAGTGTCTCTTGTGTTTGATGTTGTATATGTGGTTAAGTTTCTAATTTCATGCACTAATTGTTAAATCATAATAATTGTGGACAAGTGATGAATTTTTAATTGTAGAAAGTGTTTAACTTTTTGAGACAAATGATTCACCCCCCCTCTCAGTTATCCGGCACATATCAACAATTAGTATCAGAGCCACGTCCCTTTGCAAAAGAGTCTAACAACTCAAGGGAGATCCTAATGGAAGGAAAACAGATACTCTCTGATGCACCTGAATGCTCATCAAGAGATATCAAGAATAGATTGTCCAAGGATGTGATTCATGAAGAATAGAATGTCAACCATCGACCATGCTCTAAAGCTTGTACCAGTGATGAAGACTATTGGGTTATTGATAGTAGCTGCTCAAACCACATGATTGGTGACGGGGGTAAGTTTGTTAGTCTAGAAGAATACAATGAAGGGCTAGTCAGGTTTGGAGATGACTACACTACTGAAGTTTGTAGAATAGGATTGACAAATTTTGGCATTAGACAAATTTCTAAAGATGTTCTTTATATAAAAGGTTTGAAACAAAATATCTTAAGTGTCAGATAGTTATGCAAGAAGGGATTCAAGTTTGTGTTTGAGAATGATTCTCTTGAAATCAAACAAAAATATGGAGGTACAATAGCAATTACAAAAAGAACAGAAAGGAATCTCTATCATCTCAGAAAAAGTGACTTTCTTGGATACACATCTCAGACCAATGAAAGTTGGGTTTGGGATAGAAGACTTTGCCATACAAACCTTGATGATTTAACAAACTTAGTTCAGATTGTGAAGGACCTACCAGAGATTGATTACTCAAGCAACATTAGTTGTAGGAAATGTCAAAGATGGTCAAGAAAAGCATGGCAAGATAAAGAAAGATCATCCACTAAATGATTGGAATTGATCCATACAAACTTTTGCGGTCCTACAAGAATACCAAGCCTCCATGATCATAAATACTTTATGTTTTTTTATTGATGACTTTTCTAGAATGACTTGGGTGAGTTTTTTAAAAGATAAATCAGAGATTCTAGAGGCACTCAAAATTTTTAAAGAAACCCTTGAAAATGAGCTAAGCATGAACATCAAAGGCCTAAGAATTCGAAAAGAAGAAGAACTTATCTCTAATGATTTCAATATATTTTGTGAAACTTATGGGATAAAAAAACAACTCTCTGCAAAAAATAAGATAATGGAAGAAGCAAGTAGAACTATTTAGGAGAATGCAAAATTAGTGATGGAAGAAGCAAATTTACCAGATATATTTTGGAAGGAGGCAATTCAAACCACTGTCTATACATTAAATAGAGTTCAGGTTGTATACACCTAAAAATGACAGGACTTTGTCTAAATAAATATTTCTAATAATTATTTCAGTGTAATTCCTCTATCAGTAAATAAATAAATCAATTTATTTATTTGATTCACATTCCTCCACAAAATTAAATAAAATCGTTTATTTAATTAAATCCTTCATATTCCTCCAAATTATTTAGTTAAAATCCTCCAAGTTCTTCTAAATTAAATAATACCAAATTATTTAATTAATTCTTCCAAAATTCCTCTAAATTAAATAATGTCAAATTATTTAATTACCTCTTCTAAATTCTAAAGTCATCCTAAATTAAATAATGTCCAATTATTTAATTAGTTCTTCTAAACTTAACATCCTCTATATTTAAATAAATCAAAACATTTATTTAAATTATCTATTTCCTCTTAAAAATAGATTAACACCAAAATTAATCCATGCAAATCCATGTGCACACTTAATTAAATATTTTAAATATTTAATTATTTGTTCCCTCACCCACATGTCCTATTTCTCCTCTAGTTCCAACTAGTTAACCCATAAATCAAATCAGTTAACTAGTTAGTCAATTCTGTTAACTGATTAATCAATTTAGTTAACTCTTCAATCTATTTATGTTAACTCCTCTATTGCATGAAGGAGCGGGGCACTTGTCCTCTTCCTATTCGTGCACATTCTCTCAAGTTTCCTCAACCGTTGATCTTCTTATTCATTCTACACCATTGATCTTCTCTCTCACGAGTCTATAAATACAACCCTAATTCCTCCATTTCAATAATCCAAGCTTTTAGTAAACTTACTCTGTAGAATTCACAGCTTGCCTTTGGCACCCCAAATCCATATCCATAGCATGTGATCACCATTTTTATTGTATTGAAGCTCATCTTCATTACAAGAAGTATCATAGCCATTTCTCTATTGCCATCTTGAAGAACAAAGCAAGGAAGTGCTTTTTCTAAGGGCTTCATTCATACAAAAGATCGATTGAGACTAGGCAAACAATGGAAGCTGCGAGGTAATAAGGTTTGTGAGGTATTGTTCTTTGTTTTAAATCTTGTTTATTTCCATTTTCATTGAGTTATTGGGTTATTATTAATCATTGATATTATTCCACATTTTCTCGATACATTTTTGGTGCACACCATGGGGCCTTGCCCCAATTTGACCTTAATTTGAGTTTTTGTGTTAGAATTATGTACACAGGACGTTTTGGTGCATCTGAGCACTGTTCTGGTGCATTTACTCTCTAAAATCACGCATTTGTCCAATTTGCACATTTCTTCATTTTTTCTGCGCATTTGTTCATTCTTTCAACACATCTGTCCAATCTGCACATTTGTTCATTCTTTTAATGCATCTGTCCAATCTGTGCATTTGTTCATTCATTTTGCACATTTTTTCATTCTTTTAATGCATCTATTTCTGCACATTTGTTCATTCTTTCAACGCATCTATTCATTCTTTCAACACATCTGTTTCTGTGCATTTGTTCATTCTTTCAACGCATATGTTTCTATGCATTTATGCTCTGTTTGTACACATACACTCTCTGAAACCACGCATCTATTTCTACGCATCTATTCTTTGTATATGTGCATGTATTCTCTATAATTGCGCGTTTGTCTTGACAGGGACCTTGATTTATTTCTTGTGATTTTTCGCTAACACTAACATCTCTCGCAGGAATATTCTCATATCTATCTATAGGTTAGGAGCTAGTTAGTCATTATAGCTGCATTGTTAACTCACATTTAGATCTAATTAGCTATGGAAGTAAATTGAATTGTTCATGCAAATCTCATCTAGATCTAACTAGGAAGGGAGTAACTTGATCTTGTTGCATCAACAACTTGTACGTAGTCCCAATACTAGGAAGGCTAAAATTCAACAAGTGCTTCTTGCTTTCAAAGTTAACAAATCTTATGTGTGCTCAAATAGCTTAACTCATTTAGTCTTTTTATTTGAAATAGGAGGAAAGAATCATTGTTTTTCATGTATTTGGAATGATAATAGGCCTATGATCTCCCCTTTCTTGGGTGATCAAAATGCCAAACCTATCACTTCACATGTGTTTCCTTTAGAGAGGCCTGCCCTTGGATATCCTTCCATCCAAGTGGGAATGACCTTAAGTGGTAACAAGCTAAATCCAAGCTCTTCCTAGCCACTATAAATAAATTGTACTTAAGGCAAAAGCTTCATGCAATGAGTGCTGATTGGTTATACCGATAGCCAACCTCCCCCAAAACCCACCAAGGCGCAACCCTTGAAGGCTAGGAGACTCCATAACAGAGAGTAGTGTTGCCACACGTATAACCACTTGAATGGTTTCTATTACTATTTATCCATTGTTTTAGAGGCCAAAATCCCCTATAAACTGATGTTGGAAAGAGTGATTATCATCTTCCTAAGATGACTCATGTTCTTACGATTCAATAGTAGAGATAACAGGGAAATCCTAAGGTTTGTGAGCCTTGGGAACCCAGAACTTGGTGTACCTAAGAAGTTTGTGCACTTGTAAGGGGGAGCCTATGTCCCAAGTTCCTAAGTTATCCACTCTGAATAGCGTAGATGGTGTAAAAACCAAGTGAGAATTCAGTTTATATTGCCCCTACCATCCTAGGATTTGTAATTGTTTTTAGTCAAAAAAGTTTTAAAAAAAAAAATCATGAAAATATTCTTTGTGTTTGCTGTGTCTTGTTGCCATAGTTGAAAAATCAAATCAAAAACAACAACTTTCAGCTAAAGAAAACCAAAAACATCAAAAAACGTGCCAAAACATTGAAAAATTAGTCAAAAAACTACCAAAAACATAGAGTTGTGCATATATTCATTCCTGCTGAGAATTTGTTCAATCTTGCTGAGCATCTATCCTTTGCTGCAAATTCATTCAATCCTATTATGCTTTTGACTAGTTCTACTGTGCATACATATTTTACCAGAACTGCGCATTTAAACTATGTTCCTATGCATGCACTTTTTACCAGTCTGGTGCTTTTGTTATTTGTTGTTGTGCATTTGTCTTCTATTAATATGCTTCTGTTCTTGAGCATCCATCATAGTGAGCACTTCCAGACCTTTTGTGAGAAAAATATCAACCTTTCTGGGTACCCATTTCAGCTTTGTTTCAGTTTCCCAGATCAGATTAACCGTGCAAAACACTTATCTTATTCATTTCCACAACATACTCACTTTCCCAACACTCACCTCGTCCAACACTTCACAAAAATTCCAAAATCAAACCAAGTATCAAAACCAGGTTAATGCAAAGCAATTCTAGATCATATCAACCTCAAACAACCCTAGTAAGTCTCCACTATCAAGGATATATCATCCTTCTCTCTCAGAACTTAACTAGAGGCTTGTGCAAAAACTACTATATATCAAGTAATCAAATTCCAATCATCCTTACTTTTGGCTACCATTTTGTATCAACCAACTTGTTTGACACCATTGGTCTAAGGAAACCCTTGTTTGAACCTCATCACCACAAGCATCCCCTTCACTGCAACCTCCTAGCACACCTAGTCAAAGCTTCCAATCTCACACCACCACATCCCAAGTCACATTGCATGGTCCTAACTAGATCCCAAAAACAAAAACAACTTGAAATGGTGGGCACATCTGACAAAATTGTCCCATCCCCTCATGACAGTGATGAGGAGATATCTCATGAGGACATTCTACAAGCTCAACAAGACCAAAAGTTCCAATGCATGATGGACAAAATGCTCAATCAAGACCCTAGCAAATTATTTCTTTATCTAGAAAACCAAGGAGTTAAGCTCCCCAAAGACTTTGATGTCAACGCATTAAAGGAAACTGAAGAAGAAAGAATCCTTGAGGAAAGCACATGAGAGGAAAGAACCATAGACAAAAGCAAGATGACCATTGACTCTACAAACCCTCTAGGCTTATTGACTCAACAAATCCAAGCCTTGCAACAACAGTTTGCAGACATTCAAACCAGAGCATCAACAAAACACTATTCTCTAGAGGAAATTTCACCATATCCTTTTGATAAGAACTTGATCATGATACCTTTCCCCTCAAAGTTTGAGGTACCAAAATTTGACAAATATCATAGAAAGGGTGATCCAAGAGAGCACATCAGAGAATTTAGCACAACATGCCTTGAAGTCACCCACAATGACACCTATCTCATGCGACTATTCCCAAGGAGCTTGGGAGGACAAGGTATGGAGTGGTTCTCTCGACTACCTCCCAGCATTCGAACCTTCAACGGACTAGTGGATAAGTTTGTTATGCAATTCTCCTACAACATTAAGCATGACATCTCACTATTAGATCTTTGTAACACTAAACAAAAGGGTGGAGAATCTTTCACCTCTTTCTTACAAAGATGGAGACAATTGGCAAGTAAATGTCCACATCAAATACTAGAAAAATAAATGCTTGAAATGTTTGTCCACAACCTACACGCTGACCTAAGCTACCAAATTTAAATCCAATGCCCTACTTCTTTTAGCAAGGTCATTGAGATGGGTTTACTCATTGAAAAGGATTTGATAGAAAAAGGACAAATCAAACTTTACAAGGACACTCCTAGTGCAAATGTCCACACAGATAAACTGTGATTTTGGACTAAAAACAAGAACATAGTCAATGATGGTGTGGTTGATGCTAAAGTAGCTGCTCCTAAACAACCAATTTTCAATCTCTCAGGAACCTTAAACAACGCAACATCAAGCAAACTTGCGTCAAACGAACCAAGACAACGGTACAACTATCCTCCTAGATGAAAATTTACATCACTAGGAGAGTCATATTAGTTCGCATTGAGAAAGTTGTTGGCAAACAATGAGATCACCCTTCCCACCACAAGCGACTATGAACCTCAAGTCAAACCTCCTTGGTGGAAGGATGCCAATTTCTATGAGTACCATAGGGGAAAAGGACATAAAACCAATAATTGTATTCATCTGAAAAATGTCATACAAGACTTGTTAGACCAAAATCGTGTCGGCACAAAAGACCACCCATCTAACTAAGCAGATGTGGTGTACAAGGATCCACTTCTTAACCATGACATGCAGAACAATCACAACAACAACAACAACCAACAAAATTGCAATAATGGAAAAAATGATGGAAATTACACAAACATACCTTTTGAGTACACCCTTAATCGCATATCAGAGCATATCCCACAAATCAATGTGCCCACGTCTAACACACAATCAGATTCCAACACTCACTTTGATTGCCCTATCACCACCAGTAGCAAAAAAATCACCTTGCACACACTCCCTCCAAGGCCATCACCTTCACCGTCTACCATTATTCTCCATATGTTGTATTGTTCATCTACCCATATACTCATGAAGGATGTGATCCAATGGTTGTTAGCAAGGAATCAACCATGCCCATATCATAAAACAATTGATGAAGACCCTATACATCAAGAGCCTATCCGTCAAGAGCCTATCGCAGAGCCTCCAAACATGCCCATTGCCCCAACCCCATCATATAATCCGCAACCCCTTAAGCTTATTAAAGAACCTCCTACCATGAACCAAAGTGAAGGTCCATCATACCTTCATGTTGTTGACCATCTAGAAGATATCAAACTTATCCAAGTCTCTCCCACTTCCACTTCCCTTCAAGGAAATCAAGATCTATATCAAGAGTATAATCTAAAACATGTGGACTACACCATCAGTCCACCAATCTTAGAACTCAAAGATCCAGGGTTCTTCTTTGACTTATGACAGATGCCTTCTGAGGTAGAATTAATACAAGGAAACCCTGCGTTATACCTGCAAGTGTGGATCTATGATACATGTATCAAACGGACCTTAATCGATGATGGGGCAGTAGTTAACATAGTTCCTTTCTCCCTCTTTGAGAGGATGGGCTATGGGCACACTAACATCACCACTTCACAAGATACTCTACGTAGGTATGATAATCTACAGACCGTCACCATCAGCAAGATTACCCTCTCGGTAATCTTGGGACCTAAGACCATTCCTACCACATTCTACATCATTGACAAAGACACAGGATATAACATTCTCCTAGGTAGATCATGGATACACAGGATGAAAGCTGTACCCTCCACATTATTTCAAGAAGCTCGATTCCTCCATTTAGGGAAAATATATGTCGCCAAGGGGGATCCAGAACCTTTTAGCATAATTAAGACCCCAAACACCGCAGAAATCAAAACCCTCAAAGACAAGCCATTACCAAAATAGAGAGTTATGGTCTCCAAGGATAAGACTATCGAGATCATGGAATTGATTAAGCAAGATGAACCACACCAATCCCCCTTAGAAGTACTGATGATCAACAACAAAGAATCTTACAAACTCTTCCCTTGCATAGGAGAGGTTCCACACAGAGCTGAAGGTCCATTGTTTGAAACCACCATGTTAGATCTGAGAAATGCAGACCCACATGCCTTCTTAAATGCTAAGGAGGACATATTAGAAGTTTACACACCATTGTCACCATTAAATGATCATGCCTCCCTAAAACAACAGAAGAAACAAAATCATCTGAACCAATATGTCCATGGAAGAGGTGCATTCTATTGATAGCGAATCAACCAATGTCATAGGAATGCTACCACGGATGTTCATGGTATCCAAACCATGAGAAGAACCAACCACCCCTACCTCGGTGCAATCAAATGAACTCAATGAATGGGAAGCACCTCAGGTACAATTGAAATGGTCAAAAGACTTCCCAATGAGGACGAAGAAAGCAAAGGCCTCTTTCACACAGAATGGAAGATATGAGTGACAGTCAGTTTTGACGACCCTATCATCTTTGAACTCCCACATAGTTACATAGGATATGCCATGGACTTAAGACTTGAGCCCAATGGGAGGACAAGTATAAGCTTTCTCCCTCCTGACGAATAAAGGGAGCTACAAACTCCTCTTGAACTATTCCAATTCTTACAAAGAATCTGTTGACATTTCTTCTGAATCAGCATTAGGGTTTGCCACTTCTAATGCACAGGCAGATTCAGGCCAACTGAATACAGGAGGTTGCGTGAGCTCCTCCCCTTCACTTCTGGTTCTACCGCACCAAGGGGGGTATCCCTATAACTCAAGATGTAACCTTGACTAGCTCAAAGATAGAAAAATCTAACTTGACAACAACAGGCAGAATACTCTCATGTATGGACCAAGATCTACATGATAGATCACAAGGCTGGCAACATTCTTGGACATGATGTCTGGTTGGGTATGAGAGCATGCAGGGGGTTCCTAATCCTACTCCTACAACTAACAGGTGGAGGTATGAAATGTTTTGATATGAATTTGGATGCAAAGCTGGACATGGTGTATAACACAAGAACACAGCATGATTGGTGCCTATCCAGGGCTTGGAGTCGGTAGACATACACCTGTGAATGATCAGCATGAATAGCTAAAACTGGATTTCAGGGGGATACACATGATATCTGCCTTACAGATATCTCCCAATATAGAGTGTTGAGCTATCTCTACTTATGGCATCCCTACTGCAGTATACCCTTCCCAATGTTCAACCTGAAAACAGTTTAATCTGCCCCTTGAGCAGAGGTTCAAAGATCAGACATTCAACATAGGAATTCTATGCTCTAGAATCTAAACATAAGCAAACATCCAGATCCAGAAGAAGGATACATGCAATACTGGAGACAGAATTAACACAACACATGCTAAGACAGCATTACTCATACAAGATCAACCATGAAATCAGTGGATTCATGCCAAGTCCTACAACAGGAGATACATAAACTCACAAGATAAACTGTACAGAGCAACCAGATCAGCTGGTTTTGGATTACAGAGCCAAAAATCTACAACTTTCAACAACCTTGAATGAATAACATCGTCTGCATTATATAGCAGGAGGATGTATTCAGCATTAACTACCAGGTTGACCAAAACTCCCGCCAGATATACAGTATCATAGAAATGGCGCTCAAACATTAATGCAGCAGGTAGGGGAGGAGACAGGAAGATTTCTCGAGCCCTGCGCCACTGCCTAGGGATCCAGATCTTCAATCAGGTACTACATCAGCCCACGCCATCGCCCATACCTCTGCAACAATCGCCATTGATGGCGCACCAACTCGCGGCCTCGGGAAGAACATCAGACAGTTTATCGCAACCACTTCCCGCCGAGACTCATCATCATGATATTTCAAAAATGCAGGATAACATTATCCCACATGCACCCCGCGATGACCTCCTTAACACTTTATATACTAGGTCATGAGCATATATCATGTCGGTGCTTTTGCTCCTGACGACGCTAGTATAAGACTTCATCATCATCATCCTCCAGCAGCATGATATCCTGTTGCCTGAAATATCACCCTGACGTCATCATCATATTCGCAATACAAACTACATGATATTCGCCTTCATCGGCACAACCGGATCCATCGGAGGAACATCCTCCTGCTGAGCTTATACCAAAAGTCTGGCCGATGAACATCCTGATGATGTCATCATCATATCCTGCTGACGTCATCATCATATCTGCCTACTGCGCACCTCCTCATATCCGGATGACGTCATCATCATGTTTGCAAATATCGGGGGATCTCCACAAGATGATCTGTGTTAGAAATATGACCCCCCCGGGACCTTGATGATGTCATCATCATATTAACATCAGGATGATATTCGGAAGACAACCGGATATTTGGAAATATCATCCTGATGCACAAACATCATGTTGCACTGTAGCTCCTCTGTAAGATCGGGGCGATAGATGAATATGATGATGCTCGAAAAGATCACCCCCACTAGATAGCACACGAAGCCGGCAGGCGGATATCTCCTTGATATCAGCATCATCATGATGCTGGAACAAACACACACTCGAGTGATATGAAAATATCACCCCCTCCTTCGGAAATATCATGATGCAGATAGGCAGAAAGAACCGGATATCACCCTGATATATGGATGACGTCAGCATCATCAGGATGACAAAGCAATCGAACAAGAAGTGATACAACATCATCAGGATGATATTGACTAAGATCATCCTGACGTTCAAAATATGATGACCCCAGTGAATATCAGGTCGCACTTAGAATTCTTCAACAACATCATCAGGATGATCATAACCAAGATCACCCGATGATAGAAATATCACCCCGGCGAGATATCATGATGCAGAAAATATGATGACCCTCGCAAGCAACACGGTGATAACTGAAAATATGATGATGATGATGACGACCCTTAAGAAAAAACAAGTTAGGTCGAACAACTCAAAGAATAACCCCTTCAGAATAACGGGGCAACATCATCATCATGTCTGGGCAAGGTGATAAATGGAAGATCACCGGAGACTTGAAAAATCACCTCCGCCAGCAAATCGGGGCGCACTGTAGCTCATCAGCATCATCAGGATAATAACCAAACATCACCCCATACTTCAATATGATGATGACGATGAGAAAACGGTCGACGGAGAACATGATGATGCTGACCCTCATCGAAACAAACATGATGATGATGACCTCCTCCTCAAGAAAATATGATGATGCAGCTGAAAAATGCTGAGGAGGTCCATCACTTAGAACATTTTTTGGATACTTAGGGAGAGTGCCTGAATGAAAAATGCTCAAAAAACTACCAGTCAATTCAGGCACTAACAGAATCCAAGAGAGATCTGAAATAAATGCAAGCACGATTTGATCTGTTGATAGAATTACTCAAAGGTGAAGGAGTTCTATATTGGACCCCCTCCCATCAGCATGCCTTTCAGGATTTACTGCGTCTCACAATGCCAAGGGAAACCACTGAGTTGGCACCAATGGATTCAAGTGATGAACCCTATAGAATAGGAGAATTGGTCTTGAGAAGAGGTAGCACAAAAAACAAGAAAAATAGATGAAAAAGAGTCTTTTCAGAATACTGGAAAGCCCCCTACATGGTTAAAGCAAATATAAAAAATGGTGCTTATCTCTTGTGCACAATGGTGGGAGAGGAATTTGGCAAAGTGGTCAATGCCTTTCACCTTAGGAAGTATTATGTCTAAAAAGGCCAAAAAAACAAAAAAGAGAAAAAAAAATCATAACACATGAAAAACACAAAAAGAATTTTCTTGCACTTTAGTTTCATTCTATTCATCATGCATTACAGTTCTTGACTTGGTCTTATACTATTTTCATTGTAGTAAGGAGTCTAAGGTTGCCTGGATATACGTCATCCTTTCAAGACCTCGAGATCCCTCATCTTTCACAATCACCATTATCCCCCTTCATTCCCAATGATTCTAGTCAAAGCCTAGCTCTTAGCTTTACACTAATCCTAGTCTTAATGAGTCAAGATTTTAGGTCTAAACGGTGTTAGTATTCAAACCTATAGTGTTCAAAGGAAGCTTGCAAGTAGACCTTCCTATTTCTTCCCTAGTAGTCGAGAAGTCTGACCAGATTACAAAAACTTTAGGTGGTGCTCAGCACCTTATCTCTCTTGGCCAAAAACGTCAGGAAGATCAAAACTCTGAAGGAAGCAATCTAAGATACAAGTGAATAAAAAAATGAATGATCAAAATAAGAGTGTCAAAAAGTGACAATTGAGAGATCAAAGTCTTGCATATCAAAGTTCCAGAAAGCATTCATTTCTTGAAAAAAATCAAAATCCAAAAAAATGAGAAAAGTCAAGTGAGAAAAATATAAAAAAAAAGTTAAAAGCAAAAAAAGGAGAGATACAAAAAAAAAGAGTGAATGAGAGAAGATTGTTGAATGTCCATACTCTTGGGTGGAGATCAGTCTAAGCTCGAAGTCTCAAAAGTGACTTCTAATAGAGAAAGAAAGGTACTAAGCACACACATACCCTATCTGAGCTAAACCAACAAGTCTAGTAGTCTCTAGGATCATCTTCTATCTAGGGACCCTTGTTCTTTCCTAGATATCCTTTACCCCAGGTCTATCTTGCTTGCCATCTATGATCTAAGTCCAATGAACATCAATAAAATTTGTTACTTGTCTAATTTGAAAGCTTGTTAGATTGTCTTATCTAGATGAGGATCAATGTTTAGCCTTTAGCACAAGCCTAAAAATTAGAAACACTCTGTAATTCATTTCACTCCGCACTTGAGTTTTCCCTAAATCCTATCTCACAGCCTTGAATAGTTCTCTTGTATCAAGACAACCCGCCATCCCTTGAATTAACAATTGTATTTAAGAGCAGTCATTTTGTTTGTTCCACATTCCATTCATGCCTAAATTGTAAAGCATCTCAAAGCAATAAAGTTTAGTGTCGTGTATCGTGGCATTTAGTACAAGTACACATTGCCTACCATCATCCATCATTTGATCGTATCTATTTTGCCAAACCACCTAGCGATAACCTATCATGGCTTGATACTCTATCGACATTGTTGCCTTAACTACCTAAGGTTTATCTAGTATCCTATCAATAGTGTCAGCCTATCATAGCATCCATCGTTAGTATCTTATCTTGTCAAACTATGTCGCATATGAGTTATCACGTAGGCAAGGCCATGTTGTATTGATGCGCCCCTGAGGCTCGCTCCTTTCCCCCTCTGTTCTGCACCCCTTTTCACCCATCCATTGGTCCATTTGTATCTGCACCATTTCCCATCGCCTAGATCATAGGTCCACCAAGTTCACCCTGAACTACATTGCCTCTGCATTGTCACATAGGCAAGGCCAATTAGCAATGTGCCCCCGAGGCACTAGGTCAGTCCCTTAGGGCCTGTTTCTTCATATCTATTGTTAGTTTATCCATAATAAATCAATCCTTTGCTTGCCTGGGGGCAACTCCTTGACCTAGTTTTGGAGTTGGATCCTGCAATGCCACATGTTCTAAGAGGACACTAATAAAGATTGTGATACAAACACAAACACAACAAAGCCCACTTCCAAAATAGAACTCTTCACGTAAGATTTCAACCTATCCAAAGAAAAACAAACAAGTATCTAAACATTCAAAATGATTTTACCTAAATTATGGCAATAAAACACATCTAATGCAAGAATGTTTTGTGTTTGTGATCAGGTTCAATTACATGGTCTTGATTTTTTTTATCATGTCTTTCTATGCTACTCAAGGATGTCAAAAACTAGAGATGCTATGATGGGGGTATGATTATCTTCTTTGTTTGCTATTTGTGGATTAATCTTTAGTAATGTGACAACTTTTGTCTAATGACATGATCAGCCAAAGATCATCGAGGACTTCAGATGTCTAAACATGAAAAGGGGCAATCCTTGTTTGTTGAAATGTAAGAAATACTCAGGTCATCTAGATTCAATTTTGACTAGATGCTTGTATTAACTTGCTATATCAAAATCCATGTAAGTAATACTCAGGTAATCCTAGTTTAATTATACCTAGATGCTTGTATTTTCTTACAACATTTCAAAAGAGAAAAGAAAAAAAAAGTGCCCAATGATGAAATGAGCACTTCAAAATACTTGCAATATCAAGATGACAAATATCCGCATCTATAATACATCCATAAATACATCCATTTACATTTCACATACCATCCATCAATAAAGATTTTGTTCATAGTGTCAGAGTTTACAAAGGCTTGTGATTCCTTCATTTCACATTTCTTCTATCAACCTACTTTATATCCATCATTGTGTCTTTCATCGTTGTGCAGTCAATCCAAGTAGTAATCCAAATGCAAGTCCATCCTTAATCCATACCAATCGAGTAAAGTCAATCTTGTGAAATTATCCAATCACAATCAGTGGTATTGATCCTAATCTTGTCATAAACCAACTCAATCAATCATAATTATCAGTGGGATATATCTTTCCCACACCTATCATGTTGTTATAGGGATATATCATTCCCCACAATGACAACACTATCATCAATCATTATCGATTAATCATTGGTTTACCACTCGACAGAGGGCAATGCCTTGTTTGTTCTTGTATCATTTGTGCATACTTGCTTGCTTGCTTGTGTGTGCTATCATTTTATCTTACATCACGTATCATTTATCTCTTTCTTCATCCCTTATCTTATGTCCCCCATTTTCTTCACCCTATCCTAATTATTCAACCTTCTTCATCATGAGATTGTCCGTCTCATGCCCTCAAAATTTTCTTCCCATCCAATCTCCCAAGGGGGCATCCTAGCATCTTAAACCTAAACTAGGGGCAAACTGGGGCATGTATCATTATCAGAATTTTTTTATTCTTTGAAACAATGTGATAAAACACATTGCATCAAAGAGGGGTAAAATGTATACACCTAAAAATGACACGACTCTATCTAAATAAATATTTCTAATATATATTTCAGTCTAATTCCTCTATCAATAAATACATAAATCAATTTATTTATTTGATTCACATTCCTCCACAAAATTAAATAAAATCATTTATTTAATTAAATCCTTCATATTCCTCCAAATTATTTAATTAAAATCCTCCAAGTTCTTCTAAATTAAATAATACCAAATTATTTAATTAATTCTTCCAAAATTCCTCTAAATTAAATAATGTCAAATTATTTAATTACCTCTTCTAAATGCTAAAGTCATCCTAAATTAAATAATGTCCAATTATTTAATTAGTTCTTCTAAACTTAACATCCTCTATATTTAAATAAATCAAAACATTTATTTAAATTATCTATTTCCTCTTAAAAATTGATTAACACCAAAATTAATCCATGCAAATCCATGTGCACACTTAATTAAATATTTTAAATATTTAATTATTTGTTCCCTCATCCACATGTCCTATTTCTCCTCTAGTTTCAATTAGTTAACTCGTAAATCAAATCAGTTAACTAGTTAGTCAATTCTGTTAACTGATTAATCAATTCAATTAACTCTTCAATCTATTTTTGTTAACCCCCCTGTTGCATGAAGGAGCAGGACACTTGTCCTCTTCCTATTCGCACACATCCTTTCAAGTTTCCTCAACCGGTTATCTTCTTATTCATTCTACACCATTGATCTTCTCTCTCACGAGTCTATAAATACAACCCAAACTCCTCCATTTCAATCATCCAAGCTTTTAGTAAGATTACTCTGCAGAATTCATAGCTCACCTTTGGCACCCCAGATTTATATCCATAGCTTGTGATCACCATTTTTATTGTATTGAAGCTCATCTTCATTACAAGAAGTATCATAGCCATTTCTCTATTGCCATCTTGAAGAATAAAACAAGGAAGTGTACTTTCTAAGGGCTTCATTCATATCAAAGATCGATAGAGACTAGGTGAACAATGGAAGCCACAAGGTAATAAGGTTTGTGAGGTTTCATTCTTTGTTTTAGATCTTGTTTATTTGTATTTTCATTGAGTTATTGGGTTATTATTAATCATTGATATTATTCCACATTTTCCCAATACATAGGTAACAACCAAAGAAGGAAAGACCCCTGTTGAGTTATGGTGTGGATCAATACCCACTATGAAATATTTTAAAATATTTGCAAGCAAATGCCTCATCGGAATGGAAAAGGACAATTCTAAGTATGTGGATGGCATTTTTCTTGGATACTCATCTTGGACCAAAGCCTACCAGTGTTACAACAATAGATTGGGAAGGATCATGGAAATTACAAATGTTAAGGTTATTGAGAACATCTAGGAGAATTCAGTCTCAACAAATAAGGATTTGCAAATTGAAGAACAAGAAGGTTCTTAGACCACCAAATGTGATGTGGAAGATCACAAAGCTACTGTGAATCAAATGAATATGTGCCTAATTGCCAGTATTGACAGAGATAACTCAAGAATTGCAAATGAAGACATGGATTTAAAAGAAGATTTAAGAAGGCAAATCAGACAGTTACAATAAACTATAAAAGAGAACAAAGAAGAAAGGACAAAAATTAAGAATTGTGTGAAAGACAAAATTAAAGTCTGCATGAAGCTTGAAGAAGAAATTGAAGATTTGAAAACTGATTTGAAATATGTGCGGGCTCAAAGAGATCAATTCAGTGTGAATGCTTCCAGATATGATAGGCCAATGGTAGAATAGAAAATGATGATGAAAAAGAAGGCATAAAATTTGGAAAAGACAAAGGATTCAGAGCAAGTCAAGAAGAGGACAAAATTAGATAGATTCTGAATCAAAGAAGTAGAAGACTATCAATTAGGTAGCCAAATGCTCAAAGGTATTCTTCTTTCAATGATTACTGCAATTTATGTAACAAATTTGGTCACAAGGCTAATTGGTGTAGAAATAGGGTGAATCAAAATACCCCATCATTCTCTAGTCAGAATTCCATTAGATGCTTTGCTTGCTATAGAATGGGACACAGAGCTAATGAGTGTAGAAGTCAAGTGAGAAAAGGCTATGGGACAAATAGGATAATGGAATCCTTTAGTGGCCATTGTTATACATACAATAATTTTAGGCATAAGGCTAACCTAGGCAAGTCAAGGATGAATGGAAGAAATATTGATAAGAAAAATACTATGTGCTTCAATTGCAACAAGCTTGGACACATTGCAAAATACTGTAGAAATAAGAAGGATAACCAATCAGAATCAAGGGAACCGGTTGAAAAAGTTGATCCAGTACAAATCAAGGAAGAGATGAATAAGGTTTGGGTTAGGAAGGAAAGAAATGAAGGAAGAGATGAGTCTTCCCTAGGCTCCGGAGTAGCTACTTCCTCCGAGAAGTAGATTGTGAATCATGGCTCAGGGGGAGCTGTATTGAAGATTCTAAATCCCCTAGCTAGATAGTCATGCTGAGATTCGACATAAAGATATGATGTGAAGATTTATATAGAATATTTCTTGAAAGGAACTCTGTAGATCAAGGCATAAAATGATTCTAGTCCTGAAACCCAAAATGACTAAAGTATGAGTAGTATATAAAGTAAGTAACAAAGATTGGATTAGTATGCCTCCGCAATTGAAGATCATTATATATGGTTCAGGTATGTTGAGAGGTCAATGATGATTGTTGGACATGAACTCTAGAGTCTCATATGGTCCACATTAGAAGTTATGATGTGACAGATGAATTGGTCAAGTATGTACTTAAGGGACAACCTGACAGGTCATGAATTTTGGCTAAGTATCTAACCAATAAAATCAAGTGATAGGGCTCTAGTATTCTAGTCCTCTTGGCTCTACCATTGAAGATAATGTTTTGCAATTATGGCATATGGTTATTGATCAGTTATTACATCTACATCCATAGGTTTGTCTGATCTTTAGGATTGTTTTTAGTACATAGTAGTTTACTTTGGAAATGGTTTGAAAATTTGTAGGCAATGATTGGGAATGAGATACAACTGAGGATCTAATGCTTAAGATCTGATAGTGGAGGTGAGTTCACATCAAATGAATTCAATATTTTTTGTAAAGAACAAGGGATAAAGAGACAATTATCTGCTAGGATCCTTAGTAGAATGAAGTTGTTGAAAGGAAGTATAGGATAATCCAAGAGGCTACTAGATCAATGATGAAGGAAGCTGACTTACGGGATGTGTACTAGAGAAAAGATATACATACTGCTATCTATAGACAAAACAGAGTTCAAGTCAAAAGTACTACAATAAGAGTCTGGGAAAGACCATTATGAGTGCTAATGTGAAGGTTGATCAAATTTGAGTAGCTATGAATCAAATGGACATGTTGAACAAGAAGACAGTCAAGTTGAAGAAGTTTTGGAAAGAATTCCTGAGATCCCTAGAGATTGTGCAGAAGTACCACACTAAAGACCAGTTCTTTGCTAAAAAGAGCTAAAGTGCATTGACAAAGAAAAAGAAATGTAGATGAATAGGTTGAAGAAGACATTATTTCAACTAGATTGATGATAAAGGAAGCCCGTAGAAGAAAACTTGCAGACAGAGTCAAGTCTGAAGCTTTAAGATAAGATATGTTACTCTGGAAGTGATAGCATGTGAAGGTTCTAATGTGAGCTAGACATGGTCTGATGTGTACTCCCAAGGGGGAGTAGTCAGAAAAATAAAAAGAAAAAGGTGTAGTAGTGCAGGTAGTAATCAGAGATGGTTGTTGAAGTCAAGAGGATTATAAAGTTATCTCTCAGGGGAAGCAGGTCGATGACGTTGATTCTAATAAAGAGCAGTGAGTACTACAGTGTTGTTGACAGAGGAAATAATACAATAGCAGCAAAATTGTAAGGTAAGAATTGACAAACAAAGAAGAAGAGAAGTTCACATGAAGAACCAAAGTTGTAGTTAGGGAAAGCATCAAGTAAGGGGGAGCAGTCAGTTGAAGAAAGTTTAGAAGAAAGATTAGATCATAGCAGAAGAGTGCAAGTATGTGCCCTTTGCCATTGATGTCAAAGGGGGAGAGAAGTCATGTGAAAAACTTAGAATGTAGATGTGTAAGAGAAAAGGGGAGAATTTTGGAGAAAGAAAGAGTACCGATGTGAAAAGAGAAAGGGGGAGAATCTTATCTTGATGGTTGTTGTAGTTTTTCATATCATATGTTGCCATCAATGACAAAGGGGGAGATTGTTGCAAGTATGTGCCTAATCAATGTTGCCATTGATGTCAACATATCCTTGTTGTCATTGGTGTCAACTATATCTTATTCTATCACTTGTTTATAAGACTTGTATGTTGAGGATATTGAGAAAATTAGCCTCTCTGGAAGAAACAAGTGAGCTACAGAGAAGTGTAGTATAGACAGTGAGTTGTATGTTGAAGAACAGTTTGGTAAATTGCTCCGCATTTATTTTTGGTTGAAGATCATGGTTTGTGGATTGGAAGTAAGTTAGAGGTATGACAAAGTATGCTACATTCTAGGTTTGAGCATTCTACATAAAGATCTGAGTGAGTTGTGTTCACCAAAGTGAAACCTACTTTTTCTATGAGTTCAGTTGAGATAGGAAGAAAGTATTATGCTTTACATTCCTCCGCAATAAAGTATTTTGTTCTATGGTTCTACAAGGAAGTCTGAGATGATGATAAGTGCCTACAATTGCAATGGTTCATGGTTTGGTGGTCCGTAAGCGATCTTTCTTTTATGACAGTTGAAGACAGTGAAGTTCATGTGTTTCGGTGAGAAGATTCCTATGGATAAAGTGGTTAAGGTTCATACAGTTTCTCTTGATAATTATAATGTGCTTGTGGATGTCTCATAATCATGTTCCTATCTTAATATTGGTCTACATTAAGGATTTGAGATCGTGTTCGAAGATTGTTCCTAGATAGTGTAACGTGTAACCAGTTTTGGCTGACTTGGTTAATCTCAGTGATTGCAAAGATCTCTGGAATATTGTGGAAGTGTGTTGTGGCATGGAAGATCATCTTTGAATCCCAACTAAGGAATGGCATGATTTGCATTTCATTTCCTTTGCATAATGTTGTAATAGGTCAGGACCTATTTTATAAATGTTTGTAATATCGACCTTGGAGATTGTTCTAATGGTTGATGATTGTGATGCTGACCTTGATGATCATTCCAAGGTTAATGAAGTGTATAAATACTTGTAGTTGAGTCATGGAAAAGGTGTCCTTGAGCGGAAATGAAAAGATATTAAGAAAGGTCCAAAAGGCATAACAGAGAAGAGGCAGAGGAAAGAAGAGGAAGAAAAGAGAAGAGGAAGAGTAGAGAAGAGGAATTATTGTACTTTAGTCACAAATATAGAAAGGTGTAGAAAGGTGTTGATCATGGCAGAGAGCCTAGTAGTGAGCCACCAGTAGGGTTTAACAGCCCTCAAGGTTTAACATCCCTTATTGTAATCTTGCTAGGTTTAGGGTTGAGGTAGTGAGCCTATTAGACCTAGTTGTTTTTCATGGCAATAAGCTAGTATGTTTAGGCCTGTGGAGTGACCAAGCCTGAACATCATTATTTCAAGATTGCAATATATATTGAGAGCTAATCCTCTCCATGGTTTTTCCCCACCTTGGAGTTTTCCACATAAAATCTGGTGTCTCTTGTGTTTGATGTTGTATCTATGGTTAAGTTTCTGATTTCATGCACTCATAGTTAAATCATAATAATTGTGGATAAGTGATGAATGTTTAATTGCAAAAAGTGTTTAACTTTTTGAGACACCTGATTCACCCCCCCTCTTAGTTGTCTGGTGCATATCAACATTTATCACATATGTCATCTGGCTCGGTGCTTTTAAATGATTTTTCTTTTGTACCCTCTGTTATAGGGAAAATGGGATAATAATTAAATGAATATAAACCCAATAACACAATAGAATTTTCAAATAACAAAAGCTTTAAACAAAGAAATGATACTTACAACCTTAGTTCCCTCTCGATTTCCATTGCTCACCTATTCTCAATCAATCTTTGTTGTGAAGAATATGGCCCTCAAGAAACGTAATTCCTTGCACTTCTTCAAGATGGTGATAGAGAGGTGGCTAGGATACTTTTTGTATAGAAGATGAGCTTCAATACAATGAATAATGGATATGAGCTATGTGATGGTGTAGGTACCAAAGGCACGCTATGGATTCTGCAGTGTAAGTTTACTTGAAAGAATGTGTTGTAGAAATGGAAGAAGAGGGTTGTATTTATAGACTCACGAGAGAGAGGATCAACGGTGTAGAAGAAATAAGAAGATCAATGGGGGAGAAGACGTGAGAGGATGTGCACGAGTAGAAAGAAGACAAGTGTCATAGAAAAAGCTATTCTCTTTGAGTTAATTGCTTTCATGACAAAGATAAGATTTGCTTTCACAAATTAGAATGATTTATTCTAATTTAAGAGTTTGTTGATAAAAACAAGGTTATTTTAAATCAATAACTCAACTTTTGCTTTTGCATGACAAGGAATATTTATTTTTAGAAGATTTGGAAGATAAGAAAGTGAATTAAATAAATAAATTTATTTAATTATTTGCACATGATTTGTAAGAATAAATAAAATATTTAATTATATTTTATTTTTGGAGAGAGAGGATTTAAATAAATTTAAATGATTTATTTAAAATTGGAGGAATAGACTTGACTTAATTAAATAATTTAGAATTATTTAATTGCTTGGAAGAATTTAATTAAACAAAGGATTTTATTTAATTTTGACTTTAGAAGAGATAATTAAATATTTTGATATTTAATTAACTTAGAGGAATATGAATTGAATAAATAAATTTAATTATTTATTTATTGATAGAGGAAGGTAGACTTAAATAAATATTAAAATTATTTATTTAGACAAAGTCATGTCATTTTTAGGTGTATACATTTTGTCCCTCTTTGATGCAATGTGTTTTATGACGTTTCAAAGAATAAGATTGCCTGAAAATGATACATGCCCCAGTTTGCCCCTGGTACAAGTTTAGCGATGATAGGATGCCCCCTTAGGAGATTGGATGGGAAGAAGGAAGAAGGTGTGAGACGGACAATCTCACGAAGAAGGTGGAAGGTAGGCTAGGATGAAGAAAAAAATGGTTTGAAGAAAGAGCCAAATGATACATGATGCAAGATAAAATGATAACACACACAAGCAAGTAAGCAAGTATGCACAAATGATACAAGAACAAACAAGGTATTGCCCCTGTCAAGCGGTAAACCACTGATAAATCAATATAGATTGACAATAGTGTTGTCATGGCGGGGAATGATATATCCCTAGACCAACATGGCAGGTGTGTTGTCATGGCGGGGAATGATAGATCCCTAGAGCAACATGAAGGATAGTGTCTGGTTTTAGGAAGCATGTCGTGTAAGATATGTGTATTGGTTTGATTTTGACAATGCTACATTCTGTATAAGACAAATGTTTGATTATAAATGATTGAGTTGGTTTATGACCAGACAAGGATCAAGACCACTGATTGTGATTGGATCATTTGACAATATTGACTTGACTTGATTGGTATGGATTTAAGGATAGACTTGCATTTTGATCACTACTCAGATTGACAACTAGAACTGTTGACGAGAGATATGAAGACAGATAGAAATTTGATCGATAGAAGTGTTGGTTTCCAAATCAACAGAGGGTTTACCAGCTCCAATGCATAGGCAGATTCGGCCAACAGATACAGGAGGTTGTGTGAGCTGCCTCCCCTTCACTTCTGGTTCTGCCGCACCAAGGGGGTATCCCTATAACTAAAAATGTAACATTGACTAGCCCAATGACAAAAATATTTAGCTTGACAACAATAGGTAGAATACTCTCATGTGTGGACCAAGATGTTCATGATACATCACAAGGTTGGCAACATTCTTGGACATATTTATCTAGTTGTGGATGAGAGTATGTAGGGGTCCTAATCCTACTCATACAAACTAATAGGATGGAAGTATTGAAAAGATGGATTTTATATTTTGGATGCAAGACAAGGAGTTTTGGATCATAACTACTAACCTAGGAGCAGACCAGTGCCTATCTTAGGGCAAGGAGTCAACTAGATGTATACAAGAGAATGAATTGCATTTTGGATTCAAGTTTCAAGGGGTTAGATTGATGCATGCATTACAAACATCACCCAAGAATAGGTATCTAGCTGCCTCTACTTACATATATCCCAGCTGACATACAACCTTCTCCATACTTCACCTAAAAAAATTTAATCCACTCCTTGAATGGAAGTTAGAGATGAAACATGTGATACAAAAATCCGTACCCTAGAACCTAAGAAACCTTAGCAGCCAGATTCAAAAGAAGGAAAATCATGCAACACATGATAACAAGTAGCTAAACACATGCATAAGAGCATTTTTCAAAAAGAATAACAATGAAACTGAAGATATCTACAATGTACATTCATAATGCAACTCATAAACTCCAAAAATGAGATAAACCAGCAAGGAAATGCCCTATTTTTCGCTATTCACACAAAAATGCCCAGGTCTTCAACCTCAACAAATGAGTAACACCATCTTCTATATACAGCAAGGAAGGTGTACTCAGAATTAATCACATGGCAATTCAAAATTTGCCATATATAGTGCATCATGAGAAAATGGCGCTCAACACATTGAATGCAGCAAGTAGAAGAGGAGACAGGGTGGTTGAACTTGAGCCCTGCACCGCCGCCTAGGGATTCACATCTTCAATTAGGTACTTGATCTGTCCATGCCTTTGCGCATACCCTGTAACATCTTCTATTAAAGGTATACCAACCCGCAGCCTTGGGAAATGTAGTAGACTGTGCGCTTTGAAATTTTCCCACCAAGAATCATGACTTGACTTTTCAAATCATGTGGGAACTAATTATCCCACATTCACCCCACAATGACCTCCTTAATACTTTATAAACTAGGTCGTGAGCACATATGATGTCACGCAATTTTACCTTACATGACCAATGAACCATCTACTAAGACCCCATCATCATGACCCGCGCCATCGGCGAACCTCCTGCATGACATCCATGATATGAAATATCACCTTGTGGGAAACATCACCCCAATATGAAAAATATCACCTGATAGTCAAAACTAGCCTGATGACCACCCCCATCGGCACAACCTGATGCATTGGAGAAAAATCCTCCTCATCATATTCATAGCAAATACTTCACCGATGATCCTTCTGTACTTGCTCATGTCCTCATCGGCGATCGGCGGGACCCCCACATATTTGCTGATAATATCATGCTAGAGACCACATGATGCATCCCACTGGGTCCTGATGACATCATTGTCATATTGACAAAATAGGGTGATATTCGTAAGATGTTTGATGTTTGGAATATCACCCCCCACAAGAAAATTAGGTCGCAAGATAGACAGATACCAACCCTTATGTAAAATTGACGTCCACACCTCGGGATGATCTTGTAAGATGACTTGATATTTGAAACATGACCCCCCCATGGAAAATGATGAAGCCATTAGATAGGCACTTTGTGGATCAAGTGATTGTGAGGTGATAAAGCAACATTGGGGTGATATCGCAACATCAAGGTGATCTTCACTAAGATGACAGATATTCGAAATATCACCCCCCCCTCAGAATATCAGGTCATATTGAAACTTTGCAATAGCATCGGGGTGATCATCCTTAAGATGACTGATATTTAAAACATCACCCTCCAAGCGGAAGATCAGCTCATATATGAAATATGACCCCCCGCAAGAATATCAGGGTGATAGAAACCCTGACTTAGAACTTTTTTGGATTTTTTGGGAAGGTGCCTACAAAATTAATTGCTTGAAACCTGAATGTTCATGCAGGCACCAACATTGGCTCTGTCTAAAGATGCATGCCTCCTACAGGCATGGCAAGAACCTTAAATCTCTAGGATGCAGACCAGCCCCTTATCCATTGGGTACAAAGTCATGAAGCTGCACTGACCTGCATCACAGATCACACTTGGTGGCCCAAGGCCACCAAGAAAGGAAAAACTTGTATCTCCCTTTGTCAAATACCCTGTTTTCATCTGATATCACTGGATCAAGCCTAAAGATGCTGCCATGATTCATCCACAAAAAACCCTTGTCATTTGCATAGTCAACCATCTTATTTAGCTTGTCACTATCAACCTTATGCAAACAACCATCAGCATCAAGCAACATGTGAATGTTATATTTATCAAACAATGCAATCTCGTATGGCATATAGCACTTATCATCATCTATATCAGTAACATGCATTGTAAAATGATCTCCCTGCTGGACTGAAAACTGAAAGCATTCAAAGTCCACCATGTAGCTAGAAGCATCAGGCCTCATTGTATCATAAGCAGGCATATCAAAGAAAAAGATTTCAAATTCACAATTGTGTACATCATGCACACAACCATCAGCTGCACCAAGCTGGAAAGGATCAAGCTCTGGCACCTCTCTACAATAACCCTCATGATGTATGTTGGTTTCTCCTTCATCAGGATGAGAAACAAAATCCATATCAATAACAGAGCCTTGACTTTCACCATACTCAAACAGATCCTCATCACTATATGTGTAAAAAATATTGATCCAAGTGTTTCAGCTTCATTCTGGTATGCCACTAGTTCATGGGCAGCAGAACATGCATTTTCATTACCAATGAACTCCTTGTGTGGAGGAGTATCAACCTGTGTACCATAAGCAAAACTAAAATCAAACAAAGAACAATCATGCTCAACACTAGCACTTGTTTCAATCCCTGATTGATCTTCATCATCTCCATGTGTTTGAATAAAAGGCAGTGATTCAAACATGGGATTACTCCTCTATTTGCTTATTTCTTCTCTATCTTGAGCACAATACTCACAATTATCTCCACAAATCCACTCAAACAAGTATTCTTTACTGTCCATAACCTCATCATTGTTTTCAAAACCAGACACCTCAACCTTGCAATGGGAGTCATCATTGATCCTTTCACTGGCATCCTTCATTGGTGAATTTTCATTTTCATCTTTATCTTCACAAGATGCCATGATCACTTGGTCATTTGCAGCTACACAACTGTTATTCACACCAAAGCTTGTGGATAGAGAATTCAGCATGTGCTCATTTCTCATTTTTTCTATACTTTCTAAAAACTTGTATGCCATCTGCATACTTGTTATCTTGAATTCCCTCAACAATGCACTAGAGCCCTCCTCAAAACCTTCAAAATATATGCCAATGCAAGCTAGAGTATCAGGTCTGAAGTCTTTAGGGATCTGTAAAAGGGCTACTACAAATCTATGACTGAAATCAGTATAGGGCTCTTCATCTTGTTTTTTGATTTCCATTAATCTTGCAACAAAATCAGTAGGTTCTCTTGCAAATTCTTCTCTAAAATAGTCAACAAGTTCATCCCAATAGGCAAAGGACCTCTTTGGATAGCTCAAATACTAATCTCTAGCTCTAGCACCAAAGGATCTAACAAAAAATCTCATCCACATATCCTCATCTCTAAATTAATGTTTCTCCATGAAGCTATGAAAATTTTGGATAAGTGTACCCCCATCACACACACTGTGTCCATTAAATCTAGGCATCTGATAATAGATCTGAGTAGGCATACTTTCAACTTCATAATCAACCCATGACAAATCTAGTTGGTCATACAAAGGATCAAAAGGGCTAACAAGAGGTTGAGCATTCCGGCTGGTAGACATAACAGGGTTACTATTATTTAATTGAGCTTGCCTAGCCTCTAAGGATATCAACCTATTTTTTATCTCTTCCATTCTTTTACACAACATTTCATCCCCCTCTTGACTGAGTATGGGTGAATACATATTTGGATTCATATAAATTTCACTCTTAGGCATCATATATTTGCCTAAGACCTAAGGCTTCCCCTTGGCATCTAACTTATGCAATAAAACAACAAATATAAATGGGAAGGAGCTAGGTACCTTTTCTCATCCAGATGCTGAAACCATGATCAAAACATTCTTTTATCACAACAACATACATCAACCTTTCATGTGCACTTAAATATTATTTGCAGAGTCGCCACCTCTCCAAAGAGGATAAAATTTTCAAACAACTGAAAGCTCATCAAATATTTTCTGAGTTCATTCCATGAGTAGAGCACCACTTTGTTAGTGACTCAGATGGGCCACAAGATATTACTTTACATCAACTCCCTAGCAGAGTCACCAAATCTGTTGGTGACTCGGATGGGCAAAACTTCACCAAAGACTGGAGGATAATACTTTCAAATCACCTCCCCAGTAGAGTCACCAAATATGTTGGTTTCTGAATCAACAGAGGGTTTGCCAGGTCCAATGCATAGGCAGATTTGGCCAATAGATATAGCAGGTTGCGTGAGCTGCCTCCCCTTCACTTCTGGTTCCGCCACACCAAGGGGGTATCCCTATAGCTAAAGATGTAACATTGACTAGCCCAATGACAAAAAGTTTTAGCTTGACAACAACAGGCATAATACTCTCATGTGTGGACCAAGATGTGCATGATACATCACAAGGTTGGCAACATTCTTGTACATATTTATCTGGTTGTTGATGAGAGTATGTAGGGGTTCTAATCCTACTCCTACAAACTAATAGGATGGAAGATATGAAAAGATTTGTTTTTTATGTTTGGAGTTACAGGATTTTCCCAGACCCTTTGAACAGATAGATTCCCAGACCAGTACCTTATCTAGGCAGCAGAGTCAAATCCATGAATGCAAATGTTTCCCTATGACAACATAAATTCATATCCAGAGGACCGAGGAAAAGTATTACTGCCTAACAGTAATATATCCAAGAAAAGGTATTATCTATGATCATGCTTAACAATCCTATGATGCAATCCATTTCCCTTTGTATCTGATCAAAGCCTATTTAATCCACCCCTTGAGTAGATGCCAGAACTAGACACATAATACAGCAAGTATATACTGACAAGCTTGGAAGCCCTTGACAACCTTGCTTGAAAGGAAAACAAGTAACATACAAGAGACAGTCATAAATAACACACACACAAGGGGTTTTTCATTTAAATTCAATCTACATAAAAGATCATCATATAGGAATTTATCATTTACAAACAAGAAAGACTGACACACCAGACCAAGGACCAAATCTGAAACAAGAAAATGCCTTTCAAAATGTGAACATCTTGTGTTCAGAGTTAGAGCAGAAAACCCAAAAAACATCCAACCCTTACAAATGAGCAACACATTCTGCTATATACAATAGGAAGGTGTACTCAGCATTGAAAGTACATGGTTGACTCAAAATCCGCTAGATACAGTGCATCATGAGAAAATGACACTCAACACATTGAATGCAGTAGGTAGAGGAGGAGACAAGGTGGTTGAACTCGAGCCCTGCACCGCCGCCTGCGGATTCACATCTTCAATCGGGTACTTGATCCATCCATGCCTTCGCCCATACTCTGTAACATCTACCATTAAAGGCATACCAACCCGCAGCCTTGGGAAATGTAGTAGACTGTACGCTTTGAAATTTTCCCACCAAGAATCATGACCTGACTTTTCAAATCATGTGAGAACTAATTATCCCACATTCACCCTGCAACGACCTCCTCAATACTTTATAAACTAGGTCATGAGCACATATGATGTTGCACAATTTTACCTTGCGTGACCAACAAACCATCCGCTAAGACCCCATCATCATGACCCGCGCCATTGGCAAACCTCCTGCATGACATCCCTGATATGAAATATCACCTTGCGGGAAACATCACCCCGATATGAAAAATATCATCCGATATTCAAAACTAGCCTGATGACCACCCCCATCGGTGCAACCTGATGCATTGGAGAAAAATCCTCCTGATCATATTCATACCAAATACTTCACCAATGATCCTTTCATACTTGCTCATGTCCTCATAGGCGATCGGTGGGACCCCCACATATCTGCTGATAATATCATGCCAGAGACCACATGATGCATCCCACTGGGTCCTGATGATGTCATCGTCATATTGACAAAATAGGGTGATATTCGTAAGATGACTAATGTTTGGAATATCACCCCCCACAAGAAAATTAGGTCGCAAGACAGGCAGATACCAACCCTTATGTAAAATTGACGTTCGCACCTCAGGGTGATCTTGTAAGATGAGATGATATTTGAAACATGACCCCCCCCGCGGAAAATGATGAAGCCGTTAGATAGGCACTTCACGGATCAAGTGATTGCGAGGTGATAAAGCAACATCGGGGTGATATCGCAACATCAGGGTGATCTTCACTAAGATGACAGATATTCGAAATATCACCCCCCCTCGGAATATTAGGTCATATTGAAACTTTGCAGCAGCATTGGGGTGATCATCCTTAAGATGATTGATATTTAAAACATCACCCCCCGAGCGGAAGATCAGGTCATATATGAAATATGACCCCCCGCAAGAATATCAAGGTGATAGAAACCCTGACTTAGAACTTTTTTGGATTTTTTGGGAAGGTTCCTGCAAAATTAATTGCTTGAAACCTGAATGTTCATGCAAGCACCAACAAGAAGAATGACTCGATAGAAGAAATCACAAGCTTTTATTTGTAACCATTGATTCTCTGCATAGAATTTTATTGTATGGGATATGGATATGGATATGGATAAGGAATACTTTCTAGATATGTTATGGATATGGATATTTGCCATCTTGATATTGCAAGTATTTTGAAGTGCTTATTTCATCATTGGGCATTTATTATGTTGTAAGAAAATACAAGCATCTAGGTATAATTAAACCAAGATGACCTGAGTATGACTTACATGGATTTTGATATAGCAAGTTAATACAAGCATCTAGTCAAAGTTGAATCTAGATGACCTGAGTATTTCTTGCATTTCAACAGACAAGGATTGCCCCTTTTCATATTTAGACCTCTAAATTCCTCGATGATCTTTTACTAATCATGTCGTTAGACAAAAGTTGTCACATTACTAAAGATTAACCCACAAACAGTAGAGAAAGAAAAATGATTATGCCCCCATCATAGCATCTCTAGCTTTTGGCATCCTTGAGTAGCATAGAAAGACATAATAACGAAAATCAAGACCCTTTAAGTTAACCCTTTCACAAAACATTCTTGCATTAGATGTGCTTTCTTGCCATAGTATTGATAAAATCATTTTGATGGTTTTGGTCTTTGTTTGTTTTGCTTTGGATAGGTTGATGTTTTTGTGTCAAGATTTTTGTTTGGAAGTGTGTTTTGCTGTGTGCGCTTGCATCTAGTGAAAGAGTATCACAATCCTTATTAGTGTTCTCTTAGAAGAAGTGGCATTCAAGAATCCAATTCTGTAACTAGGTCAAGGACTTGCCCCTAGTCAATTAAATGATTGACTATATTGTGGATGAACTGACAAACAGAGATAAATAAACAGGCCTTAAGGAATTGACCTAGTGCCTCAGGGGTGCATTGCTAAATGGCCTTGCCTATGTGACGACGCAGAGGCAACGTAGTTCAGGAAGAACCCTGATGGACGTAAGATATGGATTGGATGAGACACGATATGGAACAAATATGTATCAGATATGGAATAGATATGGATCAAATATGGAACAAATAACACTGATGATAGAGGCTATGCTAGGCTAACACTGTGGATAGGATATTGGATAAGAATTTTAGATAGCCTTAATGCTAGATACTGATGACAAGGGAAACACCATTGATAGGTAGATGTATGGGTGATAAAGAATGGAACGGGTATGTATGGGGATGGGCAATAGTGGATAGAAGGAATCAAGGATGTGATCTCCAAGGACTATGTCACATAGGAATAACTCAAAGCTTACAATGAAGGACGATGAGAGGATAATGAAGGATTTGTGTGGTTTTGGAGGGATAAGGTATGTCAAGAGACATCTAAAACATTTGTCAACATTTTTCCCCCAATCTTTATCAAGATCAAGAAATAGAGGAATGGAAGATCAGAATGGATAGACTTGACAGTATAGGTGTGTAGTGGATAGAGGAATAGGATAGGAAATGGTACGGAAGGAAACTGGTAGGAGAAAAGTGATATGCCAATGAGACAAGGTGCCCCCAAGTGTAGGTGGCATAGAAGACCAACTTACACATGACACCTGTTTGCCATGTTTTCATCATGGTACTTATCCAAGGCACCTGTTTGCCAGATTTTCACCATTAGATGAAGGGATTTTTCTTTACTTTTTTTGATTTTTTTTTTTGAAACATTCAGATGGGAGAATGTGGATATGGAAAAGGAGAGACTCAAGTATCTAGTTCCTTGAAAGGTGATAGCCCCACTAGATGGATGTTGTTGCACGGACCATGTCTAGTGTGCTCATAGATGTTGGTAGGGGATTGCATGAAAGTGAGATGGAGAATGATAGATATTGGATTATGGAAGGGTATGATAGTGGACATTGATGTAGATATATGGATTGGAAAGCTTATGCAAAAGCATGGACCATGGGAGTAGGATGGGGAAGATATGTAGGATAGTAGTGGAAGGGAGGGGAGATGGAGTTATATGGAAGTGCTGTGGAATGGAAGGGAACTATGACCAACGGTTGCACATACTATGATAAACATTGAAGCTTATGATAGGTAGGTGGTGTGGGAAGCAATGGAGATTTTTGCTTGGTGGATGAATGATTTAGGAATTTCGGGATCCACATAGACTTAGTATTTTTCTAATTTTTGCTTGTCTTGTGGGATGGAGGAATTGGATACTTTTGGATGGAATGGGAGAAAGTGAATGGTTGGAATTCTTGAGAGGTGGATGCCTCATGTAACTTTAGGGCTTTTTTCTTGGGTACCCAAACCATTTTGCTTTTAGATTTTACCTTTGAAGGTATGGTATATGTGGCGTTTGTGCAGTTTCAGAGGTAATTAGTTGTTGCTTGGGGACCCACAATGCAGTTTTTGAGATGGATAATTCTTTGATTCTTGTCTTGTGTATCCTAGGTCATGAGGACTCTTAGGATTTTTGATTTTATAGGTAGAGGCATCCAAATTTTTTCTATTGAATTCTCTTGGGATGGTGGAAGTGGGGTAGGTGGAAGCTCTTTGTTTAGAGAACATGTGCATTTGTTGGCCATGATTGGGATTGTTAGAGGATTTATAGATGGATGAATAAGGTGTTGGAAGAAGTGGTGGTAGGATGCATGGAGGGCTATTAGGTGTTAGAAGTAGTGGAGGTAGATTGGATGGTGGAAGGTGTATGGTCACATGCTTTTGACAATTGTAGGATGATGGAGGTGGAATGGTGACATATGTTTTGGGGATATGATACGGTTTGCGATGGAAAGTGGTAGACTTAGGAGGAGTAGAGGAAGTACCAACATCTTGAGATTTCTCACCTTGGGGTATGTATCCAAGTCCATATGAAGGTGGAGGAACATTGACATGGATAGGCTCTAAAATACCTTGTTCATGAAGGCCTAAGCCTTTACCTTGATAGTTTAGATTCTGGAATATACGGTGGACCATGGGATTATGTATAGGTGCACTAGTAGCGAGTTCCCTATTGGATGAGGAAGGCAAGATAGTGGATAATGGTTGTTGGTGTTCTAAGGAAGAACATTCATGCATGAAGGTAGTAAGCCCAAGGATATAAGACAACAAATTTGTAGCTTGGTCAATAATGGATGGTGAAGGATCACTAAAAGCTTTAACATCATTATGCTCTTTAGGATCTAAGTTATTGGGTTGATCATTCATGTGCACTTGGGAGGCAAGTGTCTTATTAGAGGAAGTGAAAGTTGTTGGATCATGGATGGGATTAGATGGAAGAGGGATAGAAGTAATGGAGGTTTCTTGCTCACGGATGGGTATGGGATCAAGTTGTTCAAGGACATCTTCTTCATAGGGAATATCTTGATCATAGAATAGATAAAGGTTATGGATGGGTTGGAGTTGGATTTCCTTCTCATGTATGAGATCAAGTTACTCATGGATATCTTCTTCATCAAAGCTAGTATCTTGATCATAGAAAAGATAAAGGTTATGAATGGGTTGAATGGGGATTTATTTTTCATGTATAGTTGTTGGGAGATGGATAGGATCAAGTGGCTCATGGAGAGGTTCATTATTATGGATATCATCTTGATCATGGAAAAGATACATGTTATGGATAGGTTGCATGAAAGTGATTTGATCTTGACTTAGACTAGGGCTTAATGTTTCCACATGCTCTAATGTGTGCTCTTGACATAACTCTTGGGTTGTTTAAATGAAAGTGGATAGCTTTTGACATCAGTTCATGGTAGAAGACTCTTTGATAAGCTCAAGGGGTTGACGATCACATGAAAGGGTTGTAGGATTTGACATGTTATTGGAAGAATCTTTTGTAAGGTCAAGGATCGGATTTTGTAGACATGGTTGACTCTCTGCTAGTAGTCCTTGGATCACATGCTTCGTAGGGGTATGGGTAGGTGAATGAGGTAATGGATGAGTGGATTTGGCTTTCTCCATAGCTTTTCTTTTGCTATATAAATTTGGAAAACATTTTTCCCACCACTCATCTGATTCTTTTTTGGTTGTCCATTTAGAGTTTGAGGAACTAGATGACGGTGTTGGTGTAGAACTAGTATGCTTTGGGATATGTGTCTTAGAAGATAGTGAAGGAGCACTAGTAGATAGGGTGGTATATGATTTCTGACTTGAGGTGGTGCTTGCCTTCTCAAAAGTTTCATTCAGACAGGAAAAGAAGGTATGATTTTGATGCGAGGTGTAGCTTGTACTAGTATGTTCAGCTTGCAAGATTGCCATTTCTTGTTGTAAGACTTGGATTTGTTGAGTAATTGCTATAAAATCTTGGGGTGAGGGACCTAAGTTTATTTGCAATTATAGATATTGGAGTGTTTGAGCAATATATTCTAATTGGTTTGCCATCTCTACAGAAATTGACACAAGACCGGAAAAGCTTACTGTGATAGATGCGTAGCTACAAATGAGCGGTTTCAGAAGGTAAATGCGCTATAGGTCAAAGTAGATACGTAGTTCTGGTAGAGAATAAATGCACAGGAACAGGTAGAAAAAGCATAGGAAGTTGGTACAAATGTGCAGTAGGTCGAGATATATGCGCAGCTTCATAATGTATATGCACAACTCTGGTTTTCTGAATGCTTTTGTAAAATGTTTGACACATTTTGCATTTTTTTTGTTTTTTTGGTTGTAGGTTGGTCTTTTTTATCTAATTTTATCAATTATAGCAAGAAGACATAGCAAACACAAAATAATTTCATGGTTTTTTATTTTTTTGGTAATTTTTGGACTCTTTTTTACTAAAGAAAACAGTTACAAACCTAGGATAGTAAGGATAGTATTGGTCGGATCCCCTAGCTGTGCATATTTAAAGTAGATAGCTTCAAGATCTTGGTAGCACCAGCTCCTCTCCACAGTACACACTTCTCATGAATACCAAGATCCAGGTTTCCCAAGGCTCGTACCCCCACCGAACCTTAGGATTGTCCCTACTATCTCTACTAAGAACCACATGAATCAGGGCAACTTCAAAGGTCCCACCTTTTGTGCCAACAAATAGAAGGATTTGGGCTACTAAAACAATGGTTCATAGTGGGGGACCAGCACCTTACAAGCATCCAACAAACCACTTAAGGCTCCAACCAACCCTACTAGGAGTTTAATATACACAAAGGTATGCCTCCTTTCAAGCTAGCACTGTATGGTGAGTTCTCATACCACTTAGACTTGGCTTTCACCTTATCATCAATTTACATATAGTAGACCAGATGAAAGTACTGCTTGGGGTCGCCAATGAGTTCTCCGTACAGATGTGTCTCAAGGGCAGACCCACGTCCTAAAAAAGAAGAGAATAGAACTGTTTCTCTTACACCCAAGATCCTTTTGAAGGCGAGGGGAGAGGATACTTCAATTCTAATCCTTGGGTAACACAAAGTGTACAAGTGGACCAAACACGACAAACAAGTACTAATGTTACAGGGAAAATGGGATGATAATTAAATGAATATAAACCCAATAGCACAATAGAATTTGCAAATAACAAAAGCTTTAAACAAAGAAATGATACTTACAACCTCTATTACCTCATAGTTTCCATTGCTCACCTAGTCTCAATCGATCTTTGTTGTGAAGAATATGGCCCTCAAGAAATGCAATTCCTTGCACTTCTTCAAGATGGTGATAGAGAGGTGGCTAGGATACTTTTTGTATAGAAGATGAGCTTCAATACAATGAATAATGGATATGAGCTATGTGATGGTGTAGGTGCCAAAGGTACGCTATGGATTTTGTAGTGTAAGTTTACTTGAAAGCATGTATTGTAGAAATGGAAGAAGAGGGTTGTATTTATAGACTCATGAGAGACAGGATCAACGGTGTAGAAGAAATAAGAAGATCAACGGGGGAGAAGACTTGAGAGGATGTGCACAACTAGAAAGAAGACAAGTGTCATAAAAAAAGCTATTCTCTTTAAGTTAATTGCTTTCATGACAAAGATAAGATTTGCTTTCACAAATTAGAATGATTTATTCTAATTTAAGAGTTTGTTGATAAAAACAAGGCTGTTTTAAATCAATAACTCAACTTTTGCTTTTGCATGACAAGGAATATTTATTTTTAGAAGATTTGGAAGATAAGAAAGCGAATTAAATAAATAAATTTATTTAATTACTTGCACATGATTTGGAAGAATAAATAAAATATTTAATTATATTTTATTTTTGGAGAGTGAGAGGATTTAAATAAATTTAAATGATTTATTTAAATTTGGAGGAATAGACTTGACTTAATTAAATAATTTAGAATTATTTAATTGCTTGGTAGAATTTAATTAAATAAAGGATTTTATTTAATTTTGACTTTAGAAGAGATAATTAAATATTTTGATATTTAATTAACTTAGAGGAATATGAATCGCATAAATAAATTTAATTATTTATTTATTGATAGAGGAAGGTAGACTTAAATAAATATTAAAAATATTTATTTAGATAGAGTCGTGTCATTTTTAGGTGTATACACCCTCTGTATCACCCAGACCTTTGATCCTTGAGAGAATGACATCTTCTGAGGTTGATTTGGATACCCCTAGTTCATCTTTAGGTACATCTAGATCTTTGTCTGTTTCAGATACATCCGAACCTTTATATGTTTTGTATGAATTCTCTTATTGAATATGCACATGTGACTATGCACATATGTATGAATTCTCTTATCTAGGATTCTCATATGTAACTTTAGTTTCTTTTGTGAATATGCACATTCTTCTTTGTCGACTATGTCCAAACATAAGGCACAAGTAGTCTCATCATGTCGAGCCTGGTGTAGCCTACAACTTCCTTCCAGTAAAACTTCTCTCAAGGGAATTTCTTGTGGTATACATTTATGCATTTCCTTGGACAAATGTCTCTCGAAGTCACACAAATGACTTTCTTCATCATCTTCTGAATAATCATGATCTGATTCTATCAAGATGCTAGTTCCTGGTGTAACCTTACTTATTGCATTAATTTCATGTGCTTGAGTACACATCAATACTTCTTCTACTCAAACATCTGGAGTCTTAACATGATATACTCCTTTCTCTACTTTTGTATATAGCACCTTATTGTTCTGATGATACTCCATGATCATGTGCTTCATTCAAGGATCTATCTCTATACAAATTTGGTTTGGAATTCCTCTCCAAAGTAACCACATATGGGAGAAATTTGTTTCCATATATCCATTTAATGTTTTTGACCAATCCCTACTCAATAACATACTGTATGTGTCTAGAATGTCTACCACTTGAGTGTCAATGAAGTATTAAACTCTAGGATCGGAAGCCAATAGCATATGGATATGAGTTAATTCTCCTATGACACTTACCTCATACTTGTCCAACTGAGTGACTTTCTTCAAAGCCTTAGTGGGAGATAAACCTAGGATTTGACAGACTAACAAAGGCATAACATTGGTTCTTGCTCCTGAGTCTACTAAACAATTATGTAGGTTCTTACCAAAAATTCTCAATGTTAAGAGGAATAAGGGAGATTCAATTTTCTCTTTGTATTCCAAAATCTATGTATCAACAGTGTGGACTTGATCTTTGTCTCTAGGCTTAAGGGGTCATCCTTGTTTGGAGATTCTCTAGTCTGGACACTACTAGAAGCACTTTCCTTTTGTGATGGTTCCTCCAAGGACTTGAGGAAATCTCTTTTAATAACTGGAGTGTTAAGTAACTCAAATAAGGACAAGCTTAGTTTCATTTTCTCAATTTCTTTAGCTAATTAATTAACCAACTTATCTAATTGAGAAAGTTGGGACATACCTCTAGCTGTGGCTGAAAGTGAAGCAGAATGTTGCTAACTCACCTTTGGGAGTGAATGATTGTCACTAGATGACACATCTAGAGATGTATTGAAGTTATTTGGTGGAATAGAACTTGACAAAGGTCCTAATGGTCAGTTATTATTGTTGTTTCTTAGGTTGTAGTTATGGCCTCTTTGGAACTACTGGAAGGCATGGATCTCATCCACCTCTTGTTCAATTTCATTGTCACCTTCAAAAGGGAAGGTATAAGATTCCAATGCTAAGGATGACTTGACATATGAGTGCATTTTTCATGAACTGTATTCAACTTTTCCTCTGGGAACATGAATCTTTCTAGCATCATTGTTGACTCATATCCAAGGGGAACAATCTCATTTCCTTCTAGAAAGTTTTTTTCTCTTTTAGTGTTTTGTACTTCTACTTGGAAAATACTTGCAGCAATTCTAAATTGTGGACAATCTAGTTCAGTATGAGCAGTAGTGTTATGAATCATGCACCAATTATTTAGTACAACTTTAGCTAGATTAACTCTAGTTGTCTATTTTGGCTCGGTAGGAACCTAATTTTATAGAGGTGAAGGAAGAATTCCATTATTTGGTCTGGTGTTCCAGACTCTTGGAGGTTGAGGTACATTATATCCTCTATTTTTTTGATTTTGACTATTATTTTGAGCTTAGAAGCTCTGATTTATCAATCGAGTTACTTTGGTCATCAACCTTTTCAACTAAGCTATGATTTCTTTCATATCTTCCTTTTCTTCCTTAACTTTTGTTATTACATTATCCCAAGTAGGAAGAAAAATGAATTGCTATTTCCATTTGGGAAGACCTCGGTAAAGGTAGGTCCAAGATGCACAACCATCTGATTGTTCCCTTATGGCTGAAAAGCATTGATCAGTGGAATAAACAGAGGGTTCATCAAAGGAGCATGGTTCATCAGGGCTCCATTTATTTACTGCATTTGATTAGGTACAAAAAGATGTCCTATACTTTGTAAAGGACCATATCCTAGCTATTTCATTTCAATATTCACTTTTATTTCCTTAGCATATGCACTTTTAGTTCTACTCTCCTTACGAACATTGTAGTCAGTGGATCTAGTGTAGAGTAATATACTAGTAGAGCTGCAACTTCAGAAATATTGTAAGGATCCATCAATCTAGAAGATACTCTTTGGAATCTATCATTGAAGGTTGTTATGAATTCATCTTCTCCTCTTTTAATCTCAATAAATCGATGGTACATCATTTTCGAATCAACTAAAACTCTGAACCTAGATTTGAAGGCTTGTTCCATCAATGACCAGGTAGTAATGGAATTCTATGAAAAATTGACATAGTGACAGTATGCTTCTTCTCCAAGAGTATGGAAATAATCTGTAGACAACATCCTCATGCTAAATTCTTGCTCTAAAGAAAGCTTCATTAAAGGTTCTAAGGTAATCTTCAACATCCTAATGAAAATGATATTTGGGACAACTTTTCTAGATTGTTAGGCATGTCATGGTATGTAACAAAGCTAATAGGTGATTCAATGTTAAAGAATGCCATCAAGACTTGTAGTGGAACTACTGGGATGATAGGGATAGGATGTCTCAATTGAGCACTAACTGAACGAGCTCTTTGCCTTACATTAGGCGGTTCACCAAAAGGATCACTAGATTGGGACCTTGTGATAGGTTGAATGAGCCAGCTTGAGAGATTAAGATGAATTTTGAAGTTTAGGACTGGATCTTTGCAAAGTCACGTCCAGATGGCCAAATTCTAAAGACGTTTGTAGTGAACTTACTAAAGAGAAGGAGTATTTGACAAGATCTTCAAAGAACAACCAACTCAAAGTCAGGAGTTTCCCTCCTTCTAAAGCCAAAAACTATTGATGTGGTTTTTAGTCACACTCACATAGATAATAGTTTACACAATAAACCCCTATCTATCTTGAAGGGCTTCAAGATCCATAAGGATTCGAAGTCCTAAGTCTCTAGTTGTCAAGTCTTGACTGTCTAGTCCTCACTCATGGTTTGTTGTGTTTTGTTATTTCCATTTTGGGGCCTTACATAACCTTAAGTCATCTTCTTCTAGATATGGTTAAACTTCACAAAATATCATGTATGTCCTATGTAATCTACACATCTCTTTAAAAACTTATCTAAAATTCACCAATGGATTATCAAACTTTGAGTTGATTACCATGAATTAGGCATAACTTTGATCAATTCTTCTAAATTATGTTCAATTAACTGATCTTTACATATATACTTTGAATTCATTTAAGGATTTTCTTTAAATTATGAAATTCATCAATATTTACGATTACTTGCTCTGGATTTATCATTCTTTACAATTATTTACTAAGATTTGTGGAATAAAAGGTAAAATATAAGGTTGAAAAGGAAAAAGTTCTAAGAAATTAATGTTGTTAGTGATTACACACAGATCTCTAGACACTTTCATGAAATGAAGCTAATCTAGTTATACTTCACCAAGAATTCCACAATTATGTATAAAAGGTGTGAATCTTCAAAGGAAAGTTGACAACAGTAAGTAATCATTCAAACACACTCCAAAAGGATGCATCAATTTGACATTCCATACCAGAAATCAACCAAAGATTACTCATAATTTATGATTTAACTATAATCTGCATCTTTAATTGCATTATGTGCTCAAAAGATACACAAATGTTCCTCTGACTGAGAAAGAACCATGAGCTAAGTCACAAAGTTGTAACAAATACAGACTCGATGCTTAGTAAAGTTCACCAATTCAGTCTCCTTGTTTACAAATGATCTGGATCCTTTTATAGAACAAGGATTTGAAATCAGTTACAATAATTAATAGTTAGGATCCTCTCACAAAAAATCAACAGTCATAAAATAGAGCATGTGATTGCGTGTTGGCAATCAAGGAATGGATGACAACTTGCACTTGGTCTATTCTTCAACATCTTCAAAGTGCATCTAGATTATTCCCACTAGATCTGCCACTATGTGTGTGTCACCAATCACCAGGATATTTGCCTTGATATGCATCCATCATACTGATATCGTGCTACTGTAAAATTCAACCTCCAGACATTAAACTACTCTGTATCTGACCTTGTAAGCACCAAAATCATGCACAGCCTTCACGAGGACCCCGATGATGATTCATAATCCTTGTCACATACATGCAAGTATTAAATAACATCATCTCAATAGTAATTCTCTTGGTAAAATGTGTTTTCTTTCTCCTTATATTATTTCCCCTTTGTCATTTTATCTATTTCTTTGCTTTTGACACTTTTTGACACTTGTTGATTTTCATTTCCTATTCTTGCAACTTCATCCCTAAGCCTTGTATTCACCCATTTGTTGTGTTTATTGAAGGCACAACACAACTAAGAGGGGGGGGGTGTGTGAATCAGTTGTATCAAAACTTTAACCATAATTGATCAATTTCACAATCACATTAACTTGCTTTACTCACTTAATCTGATATGAAGAATAAACATGTAATGAAACAACTTGCACAATATCTGAATATAATAGTAAATATGCTGAAAATACTTGATAATAATATGCCACTTCGAGGGGGCAACCTCCTAATCCACTTCGAGGGGGATACCTCCAACAGTCTTCAATGAGAACACAATACTCAATATGATATGAAATGAGACTCACTACCCCTATATATACCTATTTATGCCTAGGATATCACCCAGGCCGACTTAGATAGACCTATAGAAGCCTTAGGCCGACCTAAACAACTAAATAACAATATAATAATGATAATATGACTTAATTAGGAGTTAAGATAGCCACAAGCCGACTATTCATAACCCTATGTACACCAATATTAAGGGCGTAGCATGCCCCCCTTCTTCAAAGAAGCATTGTCCTCAATGCTAACCAAGTGTGGATTCTTTTGAATGAACTCCTCATCCTCCCATGTGGCCTCTTCAACTAGTAAATTCTTCCATTGGATAAGATACTGAGTGAGGGTTCTATTCCTCAGCTTCTTTGTGCGAGTTTGAAGAATGACCTCTGGTTCCAAAATTATTCTTCCTTCTTCATCGAGTTCTGGTAGTACTGTTTGAGTAGGAATATTCTGCCCAATTACCTTCTTCAAACAAGAAACATGAAAAACTGGATGTATCTTTGTTGTTGGTGGCAACTCTAGCTTGTAGGCAACACTACCAATCTTTTGCATGATTTGGTATGGCCCATAATATCTTGGAGACAACTTATTAGTCTTTTTGTGTTGCTTTATTGAGATTTGTTTATAAGGCTGCAGTCTCAAGAAGACCCAATCCCCAACTTCAAAATTTCTTTCACTACGATGTTGGTCCGCTTGTTGTTTCATTCGATTTTGTGCCATAGCTAAATTCTCCTTGAGTCCTGAAAGTACCTGTTGTTGATGATGCAAGTGGTCCTCTACTGCCTGAACTCTTGGTGACACCTTTAATGATGATGTGATGGAAGGAGGATGATATCCATAAAGTGCCAAAAATGGAGACATTTTTGATGAGCTATGAAAAGAAGTGTTATACCACCATTCTGCCAGTGGTAGCCAATCTACCCATTGAGATTGCTTTTCTGAAGTGAAACAACGTAGATATCCTTCCAAACATTTATTAACAACCTCAGTTTGCCCATCTGATTGAGGATGGTATGAAGAACTATGAGCCAATTGAGTACCCAAACATGAGAATAAATCTTTCCAAAAGTGACTAGTAAAGATAGGATCACGATCACTGACAATAACCTTAGGTGTACCATGTAGCTTTTGGATATTCTCCAAGAAAACTTTTGCCACTGCACTTGCTGTAAAAGGATGTGATAATGCAATGAAATGTGCATATTTAGTGAGGCGATCAACTACTACCATGATGACATTATGACCTTTAGATTTGGGAAGCCCTGTGATGAAGTCCATGGATACCTCTTCCCAACGCTGGCTAGGAATAGATAAGGGCTGCAAGAGACCTGGTGTCTTAATTGTCTCCCCCTTATTTCTTTGACAAACCAAACATTCAGCCACAAATTTTTGAACATCACCTTTTAACCCTTCCCAAAAAAAATCTTGCTTGACCCGATGATATGTCTTCAAAAATCCTGAATGACCACCAACTGGGGACTCATGTAGCTCTGTGAGAATCTTGTGTTTAAGAGTGGAATTCTTGCAGAGATACAAATGCTCTTTATACCAAAGAATATCTCCCTTCAAACAAAACTTATCTGAACTACTAGGATCACTTTTTAATTGTTGGATGAGATTACTTGTTGCAACATCATTTTGCCATTCTGCTTTGGCTTCTTCCACCCAATTTGCTTGTAATATTGAAAGGGCACACAATAAGGCTTCATCTTTCTCATCCTTCCTAGAAAGTGCATCAGCCACAATATTTTCCTTCCCTTTCTTATATACAATCTCAAAGTCATATCCCAACATCTTAGTGACCCATTTTTGTTGCTCTTCAGAGGATAGTCTTTGTTCCAAAAAATATTTTAGGCTATCATGATCTGTCTTAACCTTTAAGTGTCGACCCATTAAATAAGGCCTCCATTGTTTAACTGCGTGAAGGATTGCTAGCATTTCCTTCTCATAAATAGGTTTGAGCTGATTTTTACCCTTTAATTGACGACTCTCAAAAGCAATTGGTCGACCTTCTTGCATGAGAACTGCTCCTATCCCATTTCCAGAAGCATCACATTCCACAATGAATTCCTTGGTGAAGTCCGGAGTGGCAAGCACTGGAGTTGTACACATAGCCTCCTTCAATTGCTCAAATGCTACATTAGCAGACTCATTCCAATGAAAAGAATCCTTCTTCAAGAGAGTGGTGAGGGGTGCTGCTATACGACCATAATTCTTCACAAATCTTCTATAGTACCCTGTCAATCCCAAGAAACCCCTCAGTTTCTTAATGGTTTTTGGAATAGGCCATTCCATGATAGCCTTAATTTTGTTAGGGTCCACCTTTACTCCTTCATGTGAAACTATGTGTCCCAAATACTCCACCTCCTTAAGACCAAAAGCACACTTGGATGGCTTAGCATAGAGTTGATGATCTTTGAGTAATTGTAATGCTTGATCTACATGCTGCAAATGTTCTTCCCAAGTCTTGCTATAAATCAATATATCATCAAAGAACACTAACACAAACTTTCTCAAGAACTTCTTAAAAATGGAATTCATCAAACTTTGGAATGTAGATGGTGCATTGGTAAGGCCAAATGGCATCACCAAAAATTCATAATGACCCTCATGAGTTCGGAATGCTGTCTTACAAATATCTTCCTCCTTAATCCGAATTTGATGATAACCAGATCTAAGATCTAACTTGGTAAAATACATAGCTCCATTCAATTCATCTAGCAAATCATCAATGACTGGAATAGGAAACTTATCTTTAATGGTGTACATGTTGAGCACTCTATAATCTGGACACATGCGCCAAGTTTCATCCTTCTTACGCACCATCACCACAGGCGAGGAGTAAGCACTTTGGCTATGCCTGATAATTCCTGCCTCTAGCATCTCCTCAACAATTTTTTCTATCTCACTTTTTTGTATGTGTGGGTACCTATAAGGCCTGATGTTTGGTGGTTGGCTCCCTGGAACTAGTTGTATGGCATGGTCATGATCCCTCTTAGGAGGAAGTCCTTTAGGCATATCTCCAAGAACCACTGAGTGACGATCAATTATTGCTTGTAAATCTGGATGAGTAGGAGCATTAGATTGAGAGACTTCTAATGAACATAGCTGGGCCACAAATCCATCTGCTCCTTTCTTAAGCAACTTTTGCATTTGATGAGAGCTTACCATCTGTGGGGATTTTACCTTCAACCCCCTTAGCTCCACTACCTTTCCTTCTGATTGAAATCTCATGAATAGTTCTTGGAAGTTGATCTCAATTGTTCCCAATGTAGTAAGCCATTGTACTCCCAAAACAATATCTGCTGCACCCATGGATATTGCATACATTGGGGTATCAAGTTGATAATCTCCCATGGATAATTTAATGCTATGACACTTCCCCGAACAAATAACTGTACCCCCATCTGCAATCAAAACCTGAAACTCTGGGGCTGGATATATAAAACAATTTAGACGAGTTGCCAACTTTTTGTTGATGAAATTATGAGTACTACCTGAGTCGATCAACACTGTTACTTTCTGCTTCTTTAAGAAACCCACTACCTTGAGAGTTTGTGGTGCACTGAAACCTGAGAGTGCATGACAAGAAATGATTGGCTGAGCATCATGTGATTCCTCACTTGACTCCCTATCCTCCTCTAATATGGGTTCCTCCTCTTCTTCCTCACTTGGACCTTCAATATAGAACAATTTCTTTTCACTACATTTATGTCCTCGACTGTATTTGCTATCACAATTGAAACACAACCCTTTTGCTCTTTTCTCCTCAATTTGCTGGGGAGTCAACCTAGTAGGTTGAGGAAGAGAAGGTGTTGAATATCCTTTCTCTCTTGTCATATTAGCCCCTTGCTTTCTAGGAATCAAATATTTCTCCTCTACCCTGCGTGCCAAGATAAAAGACTCATTTAATGAGCTAGGACTAAACATACGTACCTCATGTTGAATGTAATCCTTGAGACCACCCAAGAATAAATCATTCAAGTTCTCTTCTGTAATTGTATCCACTCTTAATGATAGATTTTGGAATTTTTGAATATAATCCTTAACTGATCCTGTTTGTTGAAGTTTAGCAAGCTGGCTGAAGAAGTTGTCTGTCACACTATTGCTATATTGTGCTTGGAGTTCTTCTGTAAAAATTGACCATGAGACGGTGAGACCCTTTTTTCTCCGATGAGTACAAAGCCAACGATACCAAATGAATTGATCTGGTTCTAGATATAGGGAAGCCATCGTGACCTTTTGTCCATATGGGATTTGATGTACTTCAAAAAAATTCTCCATTTGGTTAATCCATGTTAGAGGATCCTTACCATCGAACTTGCGCATATCCACCTTAGGAAAGAAATTCCTAGATCCCATAGGAGTATTAAAATTTGTATCATTATTAGCTGACTTGAAGGTTTCACCTTGGTTGCTTGAGAACTCCTTTCTTGGTTCATTCATATAGGCGCTGAACATGCTTCGTAGATCTGATATATCTCCTCTTAGGTCACACATATCCCTCTTAATTGAGGACACATCTTCTTTGACCTTACTCATTTCCTCATTGGGATTACTATCCTCTATTATTTCCTCATCCTTATCAGAGGATTTCCCCGGTGTGGCAGCATTCTTTTTGCCTCTTGTTGCAGGCCCCGTCATGATGGAAACCAATATTTTTGAAATAAATCACACAAATGAAATGTAAATTTTCTGAAATTTTTCCTGTAACTTACTAAGGCCAAGATACCACTTACCCAGAAAAAAATCCAAAAAATTAGCAAATTTGCTGCCTTGAGAGCGAATTTGTTGGAAACCCTAATTTTGCAATAACTCGCTTATTTTTGCTTCAATTCCTCTGAAATCTGGACTGTATCTTCTTTAATATGGTCTTCAAAAACCCTTTAAAAATCTTTAAAAAATTCGATAAAATCTGAAAGTTATGCTCTTCCCAAAATCGCCTCCAATGTTGAGAAAAAATCTTGCCTCTACGGTGCCAAGATCATGCTCTGATACCACTTGTAATGAAACAACTTGCACAATATCTGAATATAATAGTAAATATGCTGAAAATACTTGATAATAATATGCCACTTCGAGGGGGCAACCTCCTAATCCACTTCGAGGGGGATACCTCCAACAGTCTTCAATGAGAACACAATACTCAATATGATATGAAATGAGACTCACTACCCCTATATATACCTATTTATGCCTAGGATATCACCCAGGCCGACTTAGATAGACCTATAGAAGCCTTAGGCCGACCTAAACAACTAAATAACAATATAATAATGATAATATGACTTAATTAGGAGTTAAGATAGCCACAAGCCGACTATTCATAACCCTATGTACACCAATATTAAGGGCGTAGCAAAACATGAAAAGCAGAAACAAAACTTAAGCACATCAACACTATTCACACATGAACACCAAATTTTTATGTGGAAAACCCTTAAAAAGGGAAAAACCATGGTGAGTGTTAGCTCACAATATAATGTAGTAACAGTACCAAACATCAAAGAGGCTCACTGCCAAGAGGGCTCACTTCCCAGGGCTCACTACCCAAAATAAATGCTCACTACAAGAGGGGCTTACTACCCAAAAGAAATGCTCACTACAAGAGGGGTTCACTACTAATAGGGTGGCTCACTACTGATGGGTGGTTCACTGCCAAGGGTTGAACTGATATAATAGCATCTAGAACATGCTTGAGTTTAGATCCATTGAGGCATAATATATCTCTTCTACTTTGTTCTTTTAATCACACACTTTTTCTTTGCATCTTCACACACACATTTTTTCTTGACTTCATTACATGTATTTATACCTATCATCAACCTTGGAATGTACATCAAGGTTGGCATTACAATCTTCAACCTGTGGAACTTTCTCCAAGGTTGGCATACATACAAAATTTCAAAATAGGACTGGACCTAAACAAACTTGTGGAGGAAAAGAACACATCGCATCTTAGCTCAGGCCCAAATACATCTTCACATACTTAGACATGCTTCTACAATCCATGAATCATCTCTACAACAATTGTGACTAACTAGGTTGACCAGATTGAGTGCACAACATCAAGAACACTCAGTCACATGCTTCCAAGAACTTCATTATGGCTTGTGGATCAATTACATGCCTTCACAACATTTTGGAAACATCATTGAATCATCTAGAGACCAACAGATCCAACCACAGTAGATCTCACTTGAAGATTACAATCGTCTTTTGAAAAACAAGTCACAGTCTGCTCACCACAATCTCTGTCTAACTCTAGTAATTAGAAACTTGCCTTCTAGAGTACCAAATCACAAAACCTTTGGAATGAAGAAAGCTAAGAACCTTGTAAGATTAAGTCCAGAACTACAAGACCACAGAAGATACTGTGGAGGAATACGAAGCAAAATACTTCCTCCCTGTCACATTGCAAAGCTTTGTCAGGCACAATCTTCAAATTGGTGAATAGAAAATTTTCTACACAATGATTTGAACCACCAAATTTTGGATTTAGCATCTTCAGACACTTTTCTAAAATATATCCAAATCTCATACTCTGGTCTTAAATACTAAGGAAATGCGGAGCAAAACTCAGACAGTTATTCTATAAGCCAAAATACTCTGCAACACACTGTTTCCACTTGGAGAGAAAATTTTCTCAAAAGCACTTGGAAACTCAGTATCAAGAATATCTTCTCATCATCTTCAACACTTATATAAGACAATACAAAGAAACTAACTCATCACAAAAAATCATCAAAACAAGAGCATAGTTGACACCAATGACAACACAGATATGTTGACATCAATGACACCATTGGTTAGCACATACTTGCAACAATCTCCCCCTTTGTCATTGATGGCAACATATGATGTGAAAAACCATCAAGACAAGAATCTACATTTATCACCATCTCCCCCTTTCTCTATACACATCTGAAACACTTTCTCCCCTTGAGTTTTTCACATGATTTCTCTCCCCCTTTGACATTAATGGCAAAGGACATCATATTTCTTCTACTGCACATACTTACATGCTTCTATTCTAATCAACTAGAATTATTCTTTCACTCCCCCTGACTGCAATAATCAACTCAGATAACTCTTTTCTCCCCCTAAAGGGTAGCCTCCTAAATTAGTCTAGAAAGAAATATTCTTTGAAGTAAATTGGACTGATGCATCTCATTATGCACCTAGTTCAATGAAGGAGGGGCAATAACCCCTAACCTTTCTTGGAGATACTCAAATGTGTCCTTTGGAAGAGACTTGGTGAATATATCAATAACTTGATACTTTGTAGGTGTAGCACATTTCATAGTTGAGTATATCAAGATGTCAGGATGTTGTCTTTTCATTGATGTCAAAATATCAGGATATCAGGATGTTGCATTTCACAGTTTTCACAAGATGCAATTGACAGGTATATATCATGTTTGGTTATGCAATCAGTGTTGTGAAGTTTCAATCACATGACATTTCAGAAGGATTTTTCATAAGACAGTTTAAGTCATGCTAAGGTTGGCTTTATGAGTGGTCTTCATGCAATTATGATCACAGTGATTTGGTATCATCTCAGTTTTGATCTATAATGACATCAGTGCATGGTTTTTCAGATCTCTTGGTTTTTGATAAGTGGCATTCATTGCATATTATCAATTTTTGAATTAGGGCAAGGGCTTGCATCATTTGACAAAAGTTAAATTGCATTATATTAACTCCATCTACATTGGGTTCATAACAGTGGCAGATCTGATGAAGCATGGTGTTTCATTTCAGTGCTATAGTATTTGAAGTATGTGAAATTTGTCAAGGTATATAGTATTTGAAATGGTAAGTGTGTTTGTTTAATAATTGACTAAGTCTTATACATTGTTCTCAACATTTATATTGTTTAACCCTATTGCCCGTCATCACACTATGCACTTTATGTTATAATTTCAAAGTGACCGGTTGAGGAGGTCATCGGGCTTTAAGTAACAACATAAGGGTATGAGACTCGTTAGTCTTACAGGCCCCGTTGCCTAGGGTGCCCGGTAACCAATCAATGGGTTGTGTGCTCCGCGGGAAACGCCAAATCAACGACCATCTTTGAATCCTCATGTGGCGGGCACCGCAGATTGGAGGGTTAGATTTTAAATGGAAAGTTTAGTCAAACGGTTAGTTCATGCCCTTAAAGTTGACATCCTCCATTGTTAAAAAAGGCAATAAAATTGTTTTTTCTTGACCTATCTCACCGAATTTCAAGGGCCACTGAAGTTGTTTTTTTTGTGAAGGAAAGAGTAAGATTTAGCAGGTTTCTAATTAATAAGAAGATGAAAAGGCAGAATTCTTCGAAGGAGTTTCATTTTTCTTGTTTTGTGTTTTTTGATTTTGATTAGAGAGAAGATGATAAGTTTGAGAAGAAATATAATGTTGAAGATAGTTAAAGGTTGATTGCAAAGAATTTATTTTGTTTGTCTTAAAAGGGAGAAATAAGGTTTTGTTTTTATTGAAACAGGGAAATCCCCTGAGTTATAATTTTTCATTGAATGTGATGTTGTAATGTCAGTGAGACATGCAGACAAGTACAATATGCCAGTGAGGCAGAATTGTAATGTCAGTGAGACAATTGTAATAAAAAATTTGAGTTAAGCCAGTGAGGCAGTTGAGTGGTTTTTATACCCCAGGAGGGTTTTCCACTCGGGAAATTTCTTGTGTCAAGTTTTTTTTGATACTCTGCATATTTTTCTTTGTTCTATCTGAAGAATTCTACATTTGTGAATTTAAATTAAGAAAAGGAGTAAAAAGTGTTAAAATTGTTAACAACACTGATTCACCCCCCCTCTCAGTGTTGAGTGTATTCCTACAGTAGGCACATACTCAAGCTTCACTACATTCTCTACAACTTTCTCTCTCAAAAAGTGATACTTAATTGAAATATGTTTTGTTTTTGAATGTATCACTGGATTCTTTGAAATGTTTATGGCACTTGTGTTATCACATAGAATAGGGATCGTCTCCTCATACTCAAATTTGATATCCTTCAAGGTTTGTTTCATCCACAGCACCTGAGTGCAACATGTTACTGCAACAATATATTATGCCTCTGCAGTAGATAAGGAGATTGATTCTTGTTTCTTACTATGCTAGGACACTGCCCTATCTCCAAGGAAGAATACACCTCCACTTTTGCTTTTCCTTTCATCAACACAACTGGCCCAATTTGCATCTGTATAGGAACATAGGGAGAAGTCATTATTATTTGGATACCAGAGACCATGATCTAGAGTACCTTTCAAGTACCTAAAAATTCTTTTCACTACCACAACATGTGATTCTTTGGGATCTAGTTGAAATCTAGCCACAAGACAAACTACATGCATGATATCCGGTTTGGTGGCAGTCAGATAAAGTAGTCCTCCAATTATTGATCTATACTTGCTCTAATCAACCTTAGGAGATTCATCATTTTTGTTCAACTTACATCTAGTAATCATTGGAGTGCTCACCGGTTTAGAGTCTTCCATTCCAAACTTCTTTAATAACTCTTTGAGATACTTTGATTGAGAAATGAAGATATCTTTGTCTGTCTGATTGATTTACAATCCAAGGAAGAAATTCATCTCACCACACATGGACATCTCAAACTCCTTCTGCATCTCATCTACAAAATTCTTACACATTCCTTCATTTCCACTAAATATAATATCATCCACATAGACTTCAACAATCAGGATTTGATCTTTGCTTGCCTTGAGATAATAATTGTTATCTACAAACCCTTTTTTGAAACCCTGCTATAGTATATACTTATCCAGTCTTGCATACCAAGCTCTGGGAGCTTTCTTTAATCCATATAGAGCCTTCTTCAACTTGCACACCATATCTAGTTGGTCTGATAACTGGAATCCATCCAGTTTCTCTATGTATACCTCTACTTCTAACTCACCATTTAGAAAGGTAGATTTCACATCCATTTGATACACCTTGAAATCTTTATGTGCAACAAAGGCCAAAAATAGTTTGATTGTTTCCAATCTAGCCACCAGAGCATAAGTCTCCTCATAGTCTATCCCTTACACTTGTGAGTAGCCTTTGCACACAAGTCTTGCTTTATTTCTCACAACTTCTCCAACCTCATTCAGTTTGTTCCAAAAAACCCACTTTGTTCCAATCAGATTCTTGTTTGCAGGTCTAGGGACAAGTTCCCAAGTCTTGTTCTTCTCAATCTGCATTAATTCTTCTTCCATTGCCTTAACCCAATGTTCATGATTGCAAGCTTCATTTATTGTCTTAGGTTCCACCTTTGAAAGTAAATAGAGATTTACTTGTTCTTCTGCAGCTCTCCTTTTTATCAATACACCTTTCTTTTTATCACATATAATCTAATCTTTAGAATGATCTCTTTCCACATGCTTGGGAGTCTTTGGAATTATTTTAGGAGCATCTTCTTGAATTTCTTCTTCTTCATGGGAAACTTGTACTTTAGTCTGAATATCCTTTTCTTTACATTTTTCTACCTTCTCTGTGACAACAGGTACATCTAATTCATATCCATCCAATTGAAGATCTTCATCTACCTTTACATATGCACTTTTAATGCTCTTATTTAGTCTTTTATTATAGGACTGGTAAGCCTTGCTCTTGGTTAAGTAACCTAGGAATATGCCTTCATCACATCTAGCATCAAACTTCCCTATTTCTTCATCTCTTCTGATATAACATTTGCTTCCAAAAACTTTGAAATATTTGACTATAGGAGTCTTACCATACTATAGTTCATAAGGTGTCTTGGTCTCTTTTACTCTGACCTACACTCTATTCTAAATATAAACAATAATGTGTATTGCTTCTTTCCAGTACACTTCCGGTAGGTCTCCTTCCTTGATCATTGTTCTAGCAGCTTCTTGAACAATTCTATTCTTTCTTTCAACCACTCCATTTTACTGAGGAGTCCGGGGGGCAGACAAATGTTTCTTTATTCCATGTTCTTTACAGAAGGCATTGAACTCATTTGAAGTAAATTCACTTCCTTTGTAAGACCTTAAGCACTTGACTTTTAAATCTAATTCATTTTCAACCATGGCTTTGAAAGTTTTGAACGTATCTAGGGCTTCTTATTTTTCTCTAAGAAAAGTAACCCAAGCCATTCTTGAATAATCATCAATAAGAAGCATGAAGTACCTATCACCTTGCAGACTCCTTACTCTTGTAGGACCAAAAAAGTCTATATGCACCAACTCCAATAGACAGGAAGAGAATTTTTCTTTGCTTTTGAAGGTGGTCTTTGTCATCTTCCCCAATTGACAATCTTTACATGTAACATTGGTAGGATTTACAATCTGAGTAGTACTTATTTTCACCAGATTATCAAAGTTGATGTGACCCATTCTCCTATGCCATAGCCAAATTTCATCTATCTTAGCCAAAAAACAATAGTTGTTAGTACCTTTCAAGTGAAAGACATTTCCATGAGTCTTTTTACTAGCAACAATTATAGTTCCGGAGCTTTTTCTTATCTCACATCCTTTGTCCTTGAACACAAGATTATATCCTTTGTTACACATTTGTCCAACACTTAGAAGGTTATGCTTCAAGCCCTTGACATAAAGAACATCATCTATATTATGCTTGCCATCAAAAGTAATTGATCCTTTTCCACAAATTTTACCAGCTGCATCATCACCAAATCAAACCAGTCCTCCATCATACTTTTCAAACTTGATAAACTTACTTTTGTCTCTAGTCATGTGGTTTGAACATCCACTATCAATGATCCATTCATCTTCCTTCTCAGCATGAAATGCAGACAACTCTCCTAAACTTCCATCCTTCACACAACTAGCAAGGTTAGCAGAAATAGGTTCTTCTCTAAGTGCAATAAACAAGCATTCACTACTATTGCCATCATTAGAATTAGATTCATCATCAGTTACACCATCATCATCTCTAACATAGTAACTCTTTCTTACCATCTTTCCTTTACTTTCATTGAATTTCAAAGCTTTGTTAGGACATATTGAAGCATAGTGACCATTTTTTCCACAATTGAAACATTTGAAGGGTGACTTACCTTTGAAATTTCCTTTGCCACCTCTTTTTATTCTGCTTGCAAATTTTTCCTTAAGTTCTGCAAAATCTTCTTCATCTGAATCCACAACATACTTCTCTAATCTAGAAGTCTTTTCTTCCTTGGCCTTGAAGGCAATCTCAATTTTCATAGGACCATCAGTAGTACTAAATTCCCTATTTCAAAGGCAATTAGTTTACCAAGCAATTGATCTTTTGTAAGTTTACCCTACTCAAGAAATTCTTCAATGGTAGATACCTTGTGACTATAGGACTTTGGAAGAGTTCTGAGTATTTTATCATTAACATCTTCATCTTCTAACTTTCCACAAAGTGCCTTGATGATGCTAACAACATCATCAATCTTCTGTATGTAATTTGTTATGTTATCATCCTCAAACATTCGCATGGTTTCATATGTGGTCTTTAAATTTTGCAATTTAGCTTTCCTAATAAATGCATCACCTTCATAAACATTCTTCATTTTCTCCCCAATTTCATGAGCAGTTGCAAGATCCACAACTTTTTCTATTTCAACATTTGATAAAGCATTCAATAAAGCATTTTTAGCTTTGTGATTCAACTCAAACTCCTTGATTTCTTCTTTAGTATTTGGACCATTTTTAGGTATTTCATATTTACTTTTAACTATCATACAGACACTGTCACTTATAGAAATAAGATAACTTTCTTGTGTGCCATCTCAAATCTTCCTCAAGTTTTTAGGCTTCTCACAAGGAACCTTGCTCTGATACCAATTGTTGAATGCACAACACAACTGAGAGGGGGGGTGAATCAGTTGTATCAAAAATTTAACCTTAATTGATCAATTTCACAATCACATTAACTTGCTTTAATCACTTAATCTGATATGAAGAATAAACATGAAAAGCAGAAACAAAACTTAAGCACATCAACACCATTCACACATGAACACCAGATTTTTACGTAGAAAACCCTTAGAAAGGGAAAAACCATGGTGAGTGTTAGCTCACAATATAATGTAGTAACAATACTGAATATCAAAGAGACTCACTTCCAAGAGGGCTCATTGTGCAGGGCTCACTACCCAAAAGAAATGGTCACTACAAGAGGGGCTTACTACCAATAGGGTGGCTCGCTGCTGGTGGGTCACTCACTGCCAAGGGTTGAACTGATATAGTAGCATCTACAACATGCTTGAGTTCAATTCCATTGAGGCACAATATATCTCCTCTACTCTATTCTTTTAATCACACACTTTTTATTCACATCTTCACACACACACACACACACACACACACACACACACACACACACTCTTTCATGACTTCATCACATGTATTTATACCTATCATCAACCTTGGAATGTACATCAAGGTCAGCATTACAATCTTCAACCATTGGAACTTTCTCTAAGGTCGGCATACATACAAAATTTCAAAATAGGACTAGACCTAAATAAAATTGCGACGGAAAAGAATGAAGGATGAACACATCACAGCTTAGCGCGAACCTAAATACATCTTCACATGTTTGGACATGCTTCTACAATCCATGAATCATCTCTGTAATAATTGTGATTAACTAGGTCAGCTAGAGCAAGTACACAACATCAAGAACACTTAATCACATGCTTCCAAGAACTTCATTATGGATTGTGGATCAATTACATGCCTTCAAAACATTTTGGAAATATCATTGAATCATCTGGAGACCAATAGATCCAACCACAATAGATCTCACTTGAAGATTACAATCATGTTTTGAAAAACAAGTCACAGTCTGCTCACCACAATCTCTGTCTAACTCTGCTAATTACAAACTTGCCTTTCAGAGCAGTAAATCACAAAACTATTAGAATGAAGAAAGCTAGGAACCTTGTAAGCTTAAGTCCAAAACAGCAAGATCAAAGAACATACTACAGAGGAATGCGAAGCAAAATACTTCCTCCCTGTCACACTGCAAACTCTGTCAGGCACAGTCTTCAAACTGGTGAATAGAACTTTTTTGGCACAGTAATCTGGACAACCAAATTTTGGATTTAGCATCTTTAAACACTTTTCTTTAACATATCCAAATCTCATACTCTAGTCTTCAATACCGAGGAAATGTGGAGCAAAATGCAGATAGTTATTCTGCAAGCCAAAATACTCTACAACACATTGTTTCCACTTGGAGAGAAAATTTTCTCAAAAGCACTTGGAAACTCAGTAGAAGGAATATCTTCTCATCATCTTTAGCACTTATATAAGACAATACAAATCAATTGGCTCATCACAAACAAGCATCAAAACAAGAGCACAGTTGACACCAATGACAACACAGATATGTTGACATCAATGACAACACCAGTTAATACATACTTGCAACAGTGTTTTCCCCTTTACCCAGTGATTTTCATCCATTCCAACCCCTAGAGGCCTTCTAGAGGTCCTCCCAATCAATCTTCCACTTTTATTTTTTAGTTTCACTCAACCAATCCAAATCTCCCCTTAATTTTTCCAAATATCCCTTGGGAGATCCTACGTTTGCAATTGGAGATTTGGATTTTGACCCCTGATTTACCTATTTCCAGAGGTAGATCCTCTTCTTTTCTCCTCCCCTTCCATCTCCCATCATGTACTTCCACCAAGGTGTCCCCTTTTTTGGGTCTCCCCTAGGTGACCTTGATTGGTGAAAAGGGTGACCCTATCATGTTTTATAGCCGTGAGTTCGCTTGAGTTTCTAGCTCAAAATAGCTCTATTTTCACCCATTTTTTTTCCTATTTGCATGGAATTTCATGCCAAAGATAGAGTTAACTATTTTATGCATCCACCCATGAATATTTAGGTTATTTTTATCTTTAATTATCAACCCATGCATTCCCATGCATTCTTTTACTTCACTTCTTCTTGAGTGATAAGTTATTATTGGGTAGATCACTCCAATTTTAGCCTAGATCAGTCTTGTGTCTTGTAAGTTAACTCTTCAATCAAATTGAGTTAACTCTTTTTCTTCTTCAGCTCTCATGCCTTCTTCAAACCTATAAATACCTCTCACCTCTTCATTATTTTTTGAGTTGGAAAGTTGGAGTATGCTTGTCCCTCCTTCACAAGCTTTTTCAAGCTTCTTCATAGGCCTTTGAGTCTCTTTATTCATTTCTTTCTTTAGTTTTTCAAAGCTTTCATTGTTGTCAAGCTTCAAAGCACCCCCTTTAGGGAGGAACTTTTATTTGTGCACACAGTTCTTTCAGGTTATTTCTCTCCAAATCAAGCATCCATATGCTCACACAAGACATTAGAGCCTTTTGATTTTATTTGTTATTCCATCTAGCTTTCCTAAAAGCTCATTTTACATTGATACACTACTCACATCACAAGCCATAGTGCTCATCAAGCTCTCATTGAGCTCATTTCAAAGATTCAAAAGATTCTTTTGCTTCTCCTTTCTTATTATTGCCAAGAGGATTACCCCACTGCTACAAGAGAATTAGAGGTTGCCATACAAGGATTTCTAAGGGTAGTGGAGGCTCACGTGCCTTCTTTTATTCTAGTTCCTTCATTCTTTTTTTCATTTCATAGTAATTAGATAATCAAAACTTTTCTCTTGGGAATAGTAAATACATGTTGATTTTTCCTTGATAGGCTAAGTAGATCTCCATTGTTAAAGTAGTTCCCCTTTCAAAATTTCATATATTAAAAGCAATTTCCTTTTCCTAGATTAAATCGATCCACTTATTTAGAAAATCAAACCAAAAACATAGATTCAATTGCATTAGATAATCTCATACTAGTTTGCATAGATTTTCTAATTTCTAGAATAGAAAAAAACTTTTTCATTTCTATAAATAGAAAAAGCACAAAAATGTTTTGCACTCATATAGGCTTACATGCATACAAAAACAAAAAAGAACAAAAACATTAGTAGCGTAGAAGGATTACAAGCCCTTGGTCCCAACACAAGGTCAAATTTAGTCAATGTTAGTCAAAACCCTTGGTTTCATCACAAGGTCAAACAAAGTCAATAAATTCAAAACGTTAGGTCACACAAACCCTATGTCAAAACCTTAGGTCAAGTCAAGGTTAGCTTAAACCATCTCTCTCTTGTTTAGGCTCACAAATGTGCCCTGGACTTAGAGGTGAATGGGTGAAGGCAATCCTCGATGAGATAGAGGAGATCCACCCTAGACAACAACAAGACCAACTAGTAATTCAACAACAATAGGAAAGACTCAGAGAACTTCAAATACAAGAAATCATCCAACAACATGAATGATAATGCCAACTTGAACAAAGCATCAACAAGAACAACAATCAACCCACATAATGCTGGAATATTCGAAACCCAAATAGGATAATGGTGACTAGTGACCCTTTGGGTCATATAGTTATCTTTACAACAACGGTCACAAAATACCACATTCAAACAAATGTACAACAACATGGGCCCTAAGATTGGCCAACCACTCTCCATGAAGTCCATCTCTCAAATGAGACAGACTACCCCCATGTCTTGCCTCCTCTCAACTAGATACTTCCATGAGAGTGAGAGTGACATGGAGGTTCACTCTGTGGCAAGGAGAGAGGGTCTGTGTGCGCGCCAAAGTTGACTCAACCGCCCTAGGCCACCAAGTCATGATTTTGAGCGTACAGATCCTACGTCCTCCTCAACCAACATTGCTTCTAATTCCAGGGTCTTATTCTGATCATAGGCTGCAATTGTCTTCCTTATATCAGCCTTATCAAAATTCTAGGCCTTGACTTTGGCATACTCATGCATCTGTAACTACTAGCCCACTGATATCCATTTTTTTGTGCAGATATCTAACTTCTCCTTGTAGGCCTTTATTTTCTTTGATAAATCCATGACTTCATCAATAGTGTTTTTTGAGAAGTGCCCAATGTCAAAATTGGCTCAAATTTAGCCTCAAATGCTCCAACAGAAGCCTATTCTGCATACATTCATTTTTCATCTACCATGGTTCTGAGGAGTTCCTCCATAATTTCTATCTCATCTGTCAACATATCATGTGCTTTGTTACTAATATCCATGTCTTTGTGCCCGCATCCTTTCAAAATGTCTGCCTCAAACTTTAGGTCCTTTATCCATATGGATATCTTTGGCATCATTTGGACTATCATGATGTTCTTGCTTGACAAAACCTTGTCTTGTAAGTTCCGGATGAGCTTCAATTTGCTAAGCTCTTGATTATTCTTATCCAGCCTTGTAGCACACTCAACCTTCAAGGCATCATCCTTGCCCTTGATGAATGCCAAGATATCCCAATTTGACAATGTAGTTTGGATTACTGCCTCCCCATCCTTCAGGAATTTATGGAACCATCCTTGTATCACATGTGCCTGATGCTTCTTTGCATCTAGGTCACTTATCTCCTCCTCCATTACCAACACTACATTGGTTGGGACCTCTGCTATTTGTACGTTGGGAGTTAATAACCTCTTAATGAAATTTTTGAGTTGGGTAATGCGCTCTTTTAGATCCCACTTCTTTATCTTATCCTTGTAGATACTAGCTACTGTGGCCTCCACACTACCCTTGATCTCATCTATTTCTTGCTCAGTGGTGGTATGTCCCAGGTCTAAAGTGGTGATCTAGTATTCATTAGCAGTGATCACACCCTTTGCCTTATCAATTGTAGGCACATCCAAATGGGTTATCCTATGACCTATTGCATCCCTCTTGATGGTAGATACTGCCCTTGCCTTTTTCCTGGGCTTCATTCCTTCTACTAGAAAATAATGAATAAAAATTGAAAGGAATCAACTTAATGGGAGGCTCAATTGCCTCCGAGGCTAACCATTCTAGGACGTCAGGTGTGAGTCCTTCCTAACTAGATTGTTCAATGTGAACATCTTTAATTCCCATCTCTATATTCTTGTCTAGACCTTCCCTTGGTTGCCAAGATTCTTCTTGGAGAAGTTCCTATTGTGGTACCTTCTATTATGGAATTTCATATTAAGGAACCTCTTGCTATGAAGCTTCCATGTTCACTTTCATAGGCTTATGCTTGGGATTCTTTGCCTCGGGCCTTGGTTCCTCTACTCTCTTGTCCTATTGACCTTCATCAAGTGTCAATGTAAGCTGCATTTCTTCATCTAGGATCTTCTCCACTTCTCTAATTTGTTGGATGTCTCCCTCCTGTGGTGCATCCTGAGGAGCTTCCTCTTATTCCTTTGGAAGGGTAGTGTCCTCAACTAAATACTCCATCTCCACTTGGTGAGTTGGACCTACCTCTTCCTATGTTTTTGTACCTATACTTGGGAAATCTTGTTGATCTGTTGGCATATTTAGAGATCCTGGTACTTAAATATCAGAAATCTCCTCTATCTCTAGAATTTGAGCCTTTGGAATGTCCAAAGTTTCTATCTCTTTTATTTCGACATCCACTTGTTGTGATTCATGTGGGGGCGATATCAGATGTGCCAGTAAGGAAGAGACCAGATCATTGGTCACTGCATGAGTCACCTCATCGTCAGTTATGTCCACAAATTGACTTAAGGGTAGCTACATTTCTTTGACCCTTACTTGTTCTTGTGCTTTCACTACTTCAGCTAGCTCTTGTTTGACCTGAATAATTTTCTGAATTATCTAGCCTCTCTGAAGCTCCATGACTTGGCCCCTAGTATGGACTTGATAGGTTGCCACCTGCTCAACTAAATGTGCCTAAATTGTAGCTTGTGGTGATGGGACTTTTGTATCAGGTTGAGTGAATGCAAACATAAGTTCCATCTATGTTGGTCTTGATGCCTCTACCTGAGTGTGAATTGGTTTATTGATGGACCTGCTCATGGGTATGGGTGGCATCTTTCTCTCTTACTTGGGGATCTCAACCCCCTCCAAAATATCCTTAGCTGGTGGCTCTTCTGGCACTGCGACTGTGATGGGAATGGCATGCACCAGCTATTCCCTTGGAGGTGATGGTCTGGTGGCCACACTGATGCCTTTTGTAGTTAGGACCTCACCAGATGTTGATGTTCCCTGTTGGGCTAACTTAGCCTCCATTATTGATGCCTTTTGGAAATCATCGTAGTCTATATCTCCTCAGTCTTTTCTCTTCCTCTTCTTCTTGTATGTTAGACTTACACCCTTATCTTTTAGCTCATTTATATTCTCATTGACCCACCTCTAGGTGGCAGTCATGACATTCTTTGTGATGACATGAATTGATGTCACTTCTAGCTAGGTCCATTCTAGGAGAGACAGGGTCTCCTTGTATATCTATTTCTCATTATAGTCTAGGTCAAGAGTTTGACAATCATTAGACTTCACCTATGGAGGCACCTCCATACATCCTAAAGTTTGGATCTAGTTCAGGGTCAACCTTTGGTATACCCTCTTCCTACTGTCCTCCTCATCATTACAATCTACCTAGTAATCCTCCAGATGAGGAATATGTTGTAGCTTCTTATTGATGTACTTCTCCATCCTATTATAGGGATCAAAGGTATGCAGAAGGGGAAAAGGTTACAGATTGAGCATTTGCAGCTTTGCTTCTGATAACTTGGAGTCCTTGAACTCCAGACACCTATAACATCTAATATCCAATCAAACTTTAATGGTACCTTAATGATGCTTCTTAATATATGCCTCATAGGAGGGGATAATATGCCTAGTTATCTCCAAGAGTAGAATCCTATCAATTGTATACCAAGGCAACATGAAGGGGTGACCTTAAAATGCTTCCATCCTGATGTAGGTGAATGTCAGGAACTAGATAAACTAGGACCCATGTGTAGTGATGACCCTTTGGGCATCCCTTGAAATCCTTTTGGCTTGGTCCCCTTCCATTAACTGGACCAAACACATCATGAAGCAGTCATTAACCCTCCTATAGTGCACAATTGACTGTTTCTTCTCTAGTTGTGGGTAATATTCCCACACCAATTGTTCTCCCTACTTGCTACCAGTCTTTCCAATTGTGTAAAGTCCATCAAATTGGGACCAATATGTGTAGGACTACACTACATAAGAGGTCATGAAGAACCTCCACTTCTTCTTCTTCCATGCAATCATCCCATCATGCAGGGAGTTGCTAATTAATTTCCTCAATGTACTACATCGCCTACATCCTTCATAAAGAGGATGAGGCCGAACATCCATAAGTCTAATCAACCAGAATCCTCCTTACCAACCATTCGGTTCAGTAGGGTGATCATATATTGGACTTTGGGGTTGAAGTCAGATTTGTATAGATTTTGTGGCATCTTGGAGATTAGCTTCGGCCTAGTCACCAGATCCATCCAAGAAGTGTGCATAATCTTGCTGCATCCCACAACATTGGAGTTGTATTTTGTATATAGGGTATTCAGATCTACTTCAAAGACATTTTGAATCTATGGGAATCTAAAAGTCTTTAAAATTCCCTTGGCTGAGAAATCTGCATAAACCCTACCTTGGTGTTCCACCCTCTTGCTAATAGGATTATATTTCTACACACACTCTATCACTAGTTCTATGGCATCCATGGCATATGAGAAGCCTACTGCATGATACATTCCATCGGTAACTATATTCTTGAGTGTGGGTTCATCTTCACGGGCTTGAACCCTCACTTGGAAAGCTTCCAAATCCACCTTCCCGCAATGGGTGGCCAATGCTTGTCTGAAGTTACTCCATACCCCAGTAGGAGCAGGATGCATTGGTGTTTTGAACTCATCATCACGTTGATTTTTTCTTTTCATCATTTTATTCTACACGATGCAAAAACCTATAATTAGTTCCTACATTGGAAATTAGGGCATGCAAATTAATCTTAGCTATGCATAGTAATTTGAAATCATTTATAGTGAGATGAATCCATGAATTTACCTCAGGTAAAAGAGATTAACCTTCAGTAAAGAAGAATTATTGTAACCATCAATGAAGAGGGATTTTGTCATATACGTACTTTAAAAATGGGATATCAACTTGGTTACATTGTGTGGAGAATGTTTGTTTACTAATGTGCTTTCCATTTGCTTAGATGATTGATTCATCTTAAGTTATGTAAATTCATCCTTCAAAGGTAATTCTTTGCAATTGTGCTTTTTAGATCTATTAAAATGCTTTTATGATTTAACAAATGTGTTGAAAATCACTTTTAAACTTCATGAAATTCCTTAAATGTAGAAATGCATTGAATGTTCATTGAAGTTGGTCAGCAATTACTATTTAAGGGCGGGGAAAAATGATAGCTTGGCAAAAGTTGATATTTTAAATTTAAAATTCCAATGGCAAAAAAGCACCTCGCATATTGGGAATTTAATGCTAAGGACCAGATGGACATTTGAATCTCTAATATCCTATTCACAATGTCTGGTGCAAATGTTCGGTTGAAATGTCTTTTTGAATTTGACCAAAGTGAGGCAAAAATCATAGTGGCAACTCCATCGGGTGATGTCATTAGCATCATAGTCAAACTTTGTTGACCAAAGCAATGGATGACTGTGGTGCAGGAGCACCCCTACAAGACAGGATATAGGTTCATTGTCCCCATGACAGGACATTAGTCTATTTTTAGCATGTTTGACTTCATAATGTAATAAGGTCCATTGGACCAATGCATATGTATTAGATCAGCCTAGGAGAGTGTGCAGGTAGTTAGAGCTAGTGATCAGGTTGTCTGAGCTATCTTCTCCCAGCCGCTTGGAAGCTCCCAGCCGCTGGGAATCGAGTTGGTAGTACTTGTAGGATATTGCTATAAATAACTCAGATCAGTAGGGTTTGAGATCATATCAGAGCATATCATATCAGATAGAGAAGAGAGTAGTAGTTATGTTATGTTGTACTGGTGATTGATATCAGAGAGTAGTAGTTATGTTATGTTGTACTGGTGATTGAGTGAAATCCAGAGATCAGTCCAGACATTGTGAAACATTATTGTAGAAACAGGACATTTGTGTTTCATCTAAATAAGATCTCATCAATTGCATTATCTGGTTTATTAGCTGTTTATGTTCTGAATTTCTGTTCTGATTACAGGTTAATGGATACTTTCAACCCTTCCACCGGTTGATTCTGTGAATCGGTGGAATGGTCATGTATGATAGTTTAGTTTGCATTTTAGTTTTCTGTTTATGCATTTCATTGTGTGAGAGATCAGTTGGTCGCATGCTGTGAATCAACCTAGCATCCTCACATGCTAGGTTTAGGAAGATAAACTGTTAAGTTTTGATCTGAAGGTGATCCGTCCCGATCATCATATTTTCTTTGTAAAATTGTGCGGTTCTATGAGTTTGCATGCAGCTGACGGATATACAAGGATCTGCATGTGCTTTTCCAGACGGAGTGAATCGCATCGTCATCTGTGAGTAAATCGCTATCCGGATCGGGTTATGAAGCTGACGAAGTTTGCATGTTTCAAGTGCATCAGGATGATATAGGTTGGATATATACTTAGTGTATATATCACCGTTAGGATCATCTTTCGTGTGTATCCATCATCCGCATATCGCTATCATATGCGGAAGTGAAAAATCATTTTTTTGGCTAAGGACAGGAGGTTCTTAAAAGTCGTCATTAGGATCTTAAAGGTCATCATCAGGATATGTATAATATCACCCGACATTTTATTATCATGCTGCGGAGGATGTAAGAGTCTTATAACCGGGTGACATCATCATCAGGTGCATGTGACGTCATCGTCATCAGGATATTGCGAATATCACCCGATGCAGATTTATCCTGCTGACGTTAAGCGTTTCGGCATCAGTAGGAGTAATAGCGTCGGGGTGACCTTTTTCGGCCTGGCTGATAGAAGAAGTGTTGCCGATAGGCAACCTGATCGATGAAAAGAAATATCGGAGTGATATCAGACATCGGGATAGAGTGTTGGAGTCCGGCCGATAAGCCAAGTCTGGCCGATCGGTATACGACCGATATATTCATCGGGGTGACATTGGTCATCGGGGGTAAGACATTTCCCCTTGGCCGATGAACCATCTCTCACCGATAGGCGATAAGGAAGTGAACAGTGGTCAGCAGGAGGATATTTCATGCCTCTTTGAAATATGATGATGCTGTCTGTGTTAGCAAGAAATATGATGATGATGATAAGCCGATAGGATTTTAACATGCTGGTTGTATTAATGACTCCTCCTTCCCATTTGTAAGCTTCTGTTGCGTTTTACCTCTGCATCATAGTGGTATCAGAGCGAAGGAAGGATCTTCTGGAAAAGATCAGGATATAGCAGGATGTCAGGTGACGAAGGAACATCTGAGATGCCAGCAAGGATGACCAATGTTGAGTTGGCAGTTCTGGTAAAGAAACAGATTGCAGAGAGCAAGGCCGTGAAGGCTCAGAATCAGGAATTGAAGGATGAGTTAGCGAAGTTGAGGAACATAGTAGGTTCTGGTAGAGAAGAAGATAGGGAAGAAGAAGAGATCCCTAGTTGGAACAAGGAGGTCGTTCCTGCAGACCAGAGACCACTGTTGAACGCCCTCAAGGCCATGGAGAGGAGAACCATGGATGTGAAACTGGATTTGCCAGTGTTTACAGGAAAGATGGAGCCTAATTCAGTGATGGAGTGGATAGACTCCTTGAACAATTTCTTTGAAACAGAGGAGATACTAGAACAACAGAGGGTGAAAATAGCCCAGTCAAAAATGAAAGAAGCTGCCTTGACATGGTGGAATTTCGTCCAAGATGATAGAGTACAGGAAGGAAAGCGTAGAGTCGCTACATGGAAGAAAATGATGGCATTAGTAAAGGAAGCTTATGTCCCATTGGATTACAGTATCCAATTACACAAGAGGAAGCAAAACCTGAAGCAGAAGGAGCTAGATGTCAGCTCATATACAGAAGAATTCATGAAACTTTGTATGAAAACAAAGGTAAAGGAAAGTGAAGAAGAGAAGGTAGCCAGATACCTTAATGGATTAAGGTTCAACATTTAGGAAGATTTAAGTCTGCATAATCCAGATACAGTTCAGAAATGCTTTCAGTTGGCATTGAAAGTGGAAGAGAAGTTAAAGAGAAAACAAGAACAACACAATAGAGGAAGAGGAAGACAACAAAAGGGTGGAAGAGGTCCTTTTAGAGGTAGAGGACATGGACATGGATATCAAGGAGAATCCAGTCATGACAATAGTAAGGGAAACAATAGTCAGAACCAGGGGGAAAACTATAGTCAACAAGGAAACTTCAGGGGTAGAAGACCTTTCAGAGGAAGATCCCAGGGCAGAGGATCCATCAGATGTTATAACTGTAACAAAGAAGGCCATATAGCCAGCAGATGTCCAGAAAAGGCCACAAGCTCAACAGGAGAAAGGAGAACAAATCTGATCCAAGAACCTGATAATCAAAGTATGACAGGCTCTAATGATTTTCAGAGTGTGAATGCTCCTGATAATTTAGGATACCCAGAAAGTGGAGAGTCTCTAATGATGAGAAGAACAATGACTACCATGAAGGTACCTGACAAAGAATCCCCTCAAAGAAAGTCTCTTTTAAGGACTATTTGCAAAGCAGGAGGTAAGGCATGTAAAGTTTTGATTGATTCTGGTTCTACTGAAAATTTTGTGTCTGAAGAAATGGTGACAAAGCTTAAGCTTAGGAGATTGCCTCACCCATCCCCATATAAAGTCTCATGGCTTACCCAAGGTCAGCAGACAACTGTAGAAGAGCAGGCTTGGGTAGAATTTCAGATTGGAGCATATAAGGATAAGTTGTTGTTTGATATTACCATGATGGATGCTTGCAATCTTTTATTTGGTAGACCATGGCAGTATGATTTGAAGGCACAACATGATGGTATTAGAAACACCTATACAATCACTAAAGATGGTAAGGATATAAAGTTACTACCATTGACAGAGAAGGAGGAGAAATCTAAAGGAAAAGAGGTGAAGGTAATGCTGATGGAAGGTAAACAGTTCATGAAAGAAGTAGCAGCAGAAGGTGCAGTTGCATATGCCCTAATCCCATGTATGAGGATGAATAAAGAATAGCAGCAAGAAGTCAAGGAAGAGAAAAAGCAAAGGTTCATAGACCCAGCTATCCAAGAGCTATTGGATAAGTACAAAGGTATCATCTCAGAGGGAATGCCAAGATCCCTACCACCTGTCAGGGATATTAGTCACTGCATAGACTTAATTCCAGGGTCAACACTTCCAAACAAAGCAGCCTATAAGCTAACTCCAGAACAGAATGCAGAAGTAGCCAGACAAATTGAAGAATTATTGGATTCAGGTCTGATTGGGAAAAGTTTAAGTCCATGTGCAGTACCAGCTGTACTAGCACCAAAGAAGGAAGGTACTTGGAGGCTTTGCACAGATTCCAGAGCTATTAACAAGATCACAATCAGGTATAGGTTTCCAATCCCTAGGATAGAGGATTTACTTGACTGTTTGGGAGGTGCTAAGTATTTTACAAAAATAGATTTGAAGAGTGGATATCATCAGATCAGGATTAGGCCAGGAGATGAATGGAAAACAACATTCAAAACTAATGAAGGGTTATATGAGTGGAAGGTTATGCCTTTTGGTTTATCTAATGCACCTAGTACTTTTATGGGGTTGATGAATGAGATTTTGAAAGAGTTCATTGGTAAGTTTGTCATAGTATATCTAGATGACATTCTGATTTTCAGCAACACAAAAGAAGAACATCTCAGACACATAGATTTGGTTCTTAAGAGGTTACATGAAGAGCAGCTGATGATAAATTTAGACAAGTGTTTGTTCATGCAAGAGGAGATCCCATATTTGGGTTTTGTCATTTCACAAGGAAAGTTACAAATGGATAAGGAGAAGGTCAGTGCCATATTGTCTTGGCCAACCCCAAAGACTATGAATGATGTCAGAAGTTTCCATGGGTTAGCAACCTTCTACAGGAAGTTTATAAGAGGGTTTAGTCATATTTGTGCACCCATGCTTGATACCATCAAAGGAGGACAGAAGTGCAGATTTGTTTGGACTCAAAGAGCAGATGATTCTTTTGAAACATTGAAGAAGAAGGTGGCACAGTAGCCAGTCCTTGCACTTCCAGACTTTAACAAAATCTTTCAGGTAGAATGTGATGCCAGTCACATGGCCATTGGAGCAGTACTCAGCCAAGAAGGTAGACCTATTGCATTTTTCAGTGAGAAGCTCAATGATGCTAAAAAGAGGTATTCCTCATATGATTTGGAAATGTATGCTTTAGTCCAGTCACTCAAGAAATGGAGGCATTAGTTGATGCCAAAGGAATTCATAGTATTCACAGATAACCAGGCTCTGAGTTTCATAAACAGCCAGAAAAAGCTGAACCACAGACACATGAAGTGGGTAGAAACCTTACAAGCTTTTACTTTTACATTGAAGCATAAGAAAGGAGTCAAGAATAAAGTTGCAGATGCTTTGAGCAGGAGAGTTCTAACAGTCAACCAGATTCAGTTAGAAAGTGTTGGCATTGATTCACTAAAGACCATGTGTTGGTCCTGATGTTAGTCATTCACAAACATAGAATAAAAGTTACACAACAACCTTTACTCATCTTGAAAGATACGATGAATTCAAAGAATTCATGATCCCAAGTCTCCGTTGATTAGGTCTTAATCTACTGACGTTACTCAGTGGTTGATGTGTGTTGCTGTTTTCCATTCAGGGGCCTTACGTGTTTCTGCACTGTTCATCATCATCATCTTCAAATATCCTGCTCTGGATGTTCGCTCTGCATAAGTCTCCAACAATTCTACCTCTGCACTGTAAATTTAGTCAAATAATGTGCATACAGGCTGATATTTGCATGATTTCTACCATTATTTATGATTCTTTGCATGATATTTTCAATACTACATGCATTTAACCAAATATGCTAAGGATCTTCAGTTACCTACGAGATTTCAGCATATTTCACTGTTTCTGCTTGTTATTTATCATGATTTGCAGTTATGGTGATGAATTAATGAAATTAAAAAAAGGAAAAGGGGTAGAGAGTGAGATTCCTAAAATTACTGGACTTAGATCACTGATTCACATACAAGCTCCCATACTTGCAATGAAAAGAAGGAAAACTAGAAATCATACTTCACCAGGACATTCCACAAATCCGCATGATCTAGTGCAAAGCTTCAAAGGAAAGTTGACAACAACATGTAATGAAATGAAAGCGCTTCCAGTTGAACACAGCATTCACCAGTACATATCCAGAAATCAACAGAAAGATTACGTAAAATTTACAATCAGGATGTAATCTGGAACTTCATATTCATTCAGTATGCTCCAGAACAGGTACATTTACAGTGATCTGAAGAAAGAACCTTGACATTTCAACAATTCTATCCTCATTAGTCTCAGTAATCTGATCTCCTAACTTATTCTACAGTAATTGACTCTTTGCGCCAGATGCGTCTGTGTATTCTAATGTATTCCTCCTTTTAAAATGACAAGCTCTGGATGTTATATAGAACAACTGCCAGAAAACGGTTACAATGATCCAAGGATCAGGATCCTCTCATAACAAACAATGGCCCAGATGAAAAGCACATGCTTCGTCAGTTAGCAAATGTACGGCTGGCACAGAATATTCCAGCATCTTCAAATTGATTCGGCCTCCAGCTGGCGAACAACATATTTGACAATATCCTCCTCATTTCTGGCTCATGTTGACTCCACGCGCAACTTTGTAATGCTCAGCTTCAGCAGCATCATCATGATTTCAACGTTCAGCTTCAGCAGCATCATGACTTCAACGTTCAGCTTCAGCAGCATCATGACTTCAATGTTCAGCTTCAGCAGCATCATGACTTCTTGCAAGTAAACAGACAAACATTAAGTTCATCATCATCATGCTAAACAACAGGAAATAAACGCTTTATTAAACAAGTCCCCAAAATGTGCAGCATACGATTTTCAAATCACTGGAAATTTATGCACTAAATGCATAAACAGCATAAAAACAATCAGGTCAACCATCGTTGACCAAACATCAGGCAGTCGGCCCTTTCGAATTTCCATCGCTTCATGCTTTCCCGCCCATTTTCATGTGTATCGGGCTCAAAATATGATGATGATGACCCCAAATTATACAAAGAAATAATCGCCTTTCAACCATCCTTAGAATCCGGCTTTGCATCATCATCATATTTGCATCGGTGTGACTACATATGATCAGGGTGACAATTTTACCTTAGGCCGACGGCAACAGTTATAACGACGCCAAAAATCGTGATGATGACCAACTATATGCCTTCTGTCTGTCCGCAGGATATCACAAAATATGATGATCCTCCTTTCCTAATGCTCTGATGAAAAGCACATTAGGATGTTTTGTTCTTGCACATTCGGGAAAGAAAGACATCGTCATCATCATCATGATGAAGACAAACAGGAGGACTTGGAAAATGATCCTGCCGCTGAGGAAAATCATGATGACGTCATCGTCATCATCAGGCCTCAATAAAATGCAAAGGGATGACGTCACCGTCATGTTTCGTTAAAATCAGGAGGTAAATGGAATATCGGGTTCCCTCTAAGGAAGATGATCAGGCCATGAAAGCAGTATGACCCTTTTTTTGGCCAAGGCAATCCGCTCGAAAGGTCAGGATGATTAACATCATCATCATCATATACGTACTGGGTGATCAAAAAAATGATCCTGCCGAAAGTCCTGATGACGTCATCAGGATATCCGGGGCTTGTGTTAATCTTCGAACATGACATCATCGTCATCATCATATTGGTGAAATGGATCACGCCTTGGAAAATATCTTGCCGAAGGACAAAGGTGATGGTGACGTCATCGTCATCATCATATTTGCAAAAGGTTATACTCGTCGGCAGGATGATATTACAAACTGTTGGGAGAGACGAACAAGATCATGATGATCTTGTTCAACATGACTTAAGAAATGAAAATCACCCTCTGCTTCGAAAGATAAGGTGATCATCATGATCACGCAAAAGGAGGTCAGGAGGATATTAGGAAATGTCGGGTCTCGAAATATCATGATGATGTTGATCACCAAGACTGTCGTGCGCTCGCAAATTATGCAGATGGCAGATTTCTCTAAGTAAGGTGATATTATAATATCAGCATGATATTATAATATCGGGTGATGTTGGAATATCATGATGAAGATGATGTTCCCAGGGTCGCTTGACGGGAAAAGTTCACTAGCACTTAAGATTGACGTCCGGATGTTTCGGGACTGCATGATATTCACCAGGTGATAGAGTAAGATCATGATGATGACCATTGGCGATATAAAAGACCGCCCGACGGGAAAAGATTACTACGACTTAAACTTGACGTCTGGATATTTCGACCTCAGGATATTATCGGGGGGCTTTCCAAATATCATGATGATGATGTTCATATAGCAATTATCAGGTTTGACCAAAACTTTGACTGCTCACAACTCCCTCATACGGACGAATTTTCAAGTGATGCAAAAGGCAAACCTGCATGGAATTTCAAGCTCTTTCTAACCATGAAGTCATAGAAACAAAATATGAACTTTGACAAACTAACCTCATGATGATGACCTACCTCATCCTGACCTTCATGATGATGATGCACCTGACTTAATTTTTACCAAAACCACCAGAAACAGACAACACAAGCCAAAACAAAAGCTGGGTCCCTGTTTTGCCAAGTCAAAATGGGGCGTGTTGTGTAACCACACAACAACTTGCCACCAAAGAAAACAACAAAATTCAAATGATTCAAGTGATGTGATCACATTCATCTATAGTGTTCTAATTCTGTCTAAGTAAATCATCATGATCTTTGAATGATAAAATTTCATTATGGTGATAAAACTAACAAAGGATCAGGTGTGTGCAGATGATTAATTATCCTCATCTTGAAAGCAAGTTGAAAACATAAGTAACTGGTGTTAAACTACATAGTTGGAGATCATCCCTCATAGCCAACCTGGATAGAGCCTTGCTGCCAGCAGGTGTCTATAACCCCGGCAAGGTTATCTATACAATCTCCCTAAGTAGAGCCCCACTGCCAGCAGGCGTCCATAGCCCCGGTAGAGTTACTTAGATGGCCCAATTTTATTTTGTTTCTGATTTTCCTTTAAAAATTTAAATTTGATATCATCATGTCTGCTCATTTGTACAAGGTGTAGTCACTTGCAGCTTTAGGTTGGAGATTGTATTGGTAGCAAGGGAGTCCCTTTAGATTTTTCACTTAACACCTATACTCATATCTTCAACAAACCCAAGGCTGTTAGGTGTTTCATTGTGTTTGATTCACTTTGGACAAGAAAAGGCACCTTGATGAAAAGACATCATAAACCTGATCATGAGTATTTATCAGAATGAATTACAATCTATATCTAAATCTGATCTCATCACTTGAATCCTAACAATTTAGTTATTTTCTTAGGTGATGAAGTGCATCATCCTGACTTACCAGAACAAGGTCCCAACCAACAAAACAACAACAACAACAAGCAAACACTGTACAAACAACTACTAGGCAAACAAAATCCAGAAAAAGACCTAAGGACACCTGTATTTGCATACTTCTTTTGATTGTGCAGGAGCATCAGGGTATTAGTTATGGTTCTCAACCTAGCAAATTTATCTTTATATTCTGAAGAATATTCTGGTATTCTGAATTCACTGTATTCAACAGAACAACTCTTGATGATCAGCAACTGAGGACGCTCATCATGTTCATGATTAATCCATATGCATGTCTTATCTTCTGAATTTCCATAATTAAAATAATATTCAACATTATTTACTGTGGAAAGGAGAAATACAACCTGGTGTATTTCTGGCTTTGCTGGACATGCTTCTTCATTGGCAGTTGGTCTTTCATTTGTCATTATATTTTCACTGCTTGGCTCAGTGCCTGGTCCCTCCTCAAATTAAAGGATGTATGACTCTTGATGTATTGATTCTTCATCTTTATCCAGCCTTATCCCTTCATTATGGATGTTCAGTTTATCCTCCAGTTCAGGAAACTTCTCAATATTTTCTTCAATTTCCTGCACATCAGCATCTAGATAAGTATCTTTATTATCACAATCTGATATACAGAAATTTATTATTTCTAAATCATTTGACTGTAAAGGAGAAACAACTTTCACTTGGTGAGGACACTCCCCTGTTTCATTTTCAAAATATTTCTGGAGTGACATCTGATTATGCATAACAACTCCAAAGTCTTCTACATCTTCATTTTTCAGGAATTGTTCATTAAATAATTCACATTTTCTATCTATTAGAGGATCTGGTTCCTTTAACCTGCAACATTCTTGCATTTGATCATTTAATTCAAAGAAGTCAGGTAATAAATCAGCATTTATTTTCTTCTCTGTGACTCCCTGAGTTACCATCATAGGAACTTCATCATCAGGAGTGCATTTAAATTGCTCTAGCATCTGTTTACACTTCTCTTTACCATAGAATGACTCCAGGAAAGATGTTTCATCTTCTTTATCAAAAGTATTAGGATCAGAATCAAAACTATTATCCTGATGAGTGATTTCTTCTCTAAAATTTTCACAAGATTCATACCTGCATACTGACTGATCCTTACTTGTATTAGGAAGTAGAGAACTCCTATCAATCCCAGCATAAAATGAATCCAGGAAAGATGTTTCATCTTCATTACCTTCTGAAACTGCCTCAGCTATTGTATTTTCTAGAATCTTTTTCAACATGACCAAGCAAGGGTAACAATCTTTTTCTGAATGCTCTTCATCATGTAATCTGCACCAGCTTTCAATCAAGACATCATCAATGGGCAAACCTAATATTTGACTACGCTGTATATTTCTAGACAAATATAATTCAAAATCTTCAGAATGATCTACTTCAGTGTCTGGACAATTAATAACTTCTGGTGCTGCATCTGCTTGTTGCTCCTTTCCTTTATCTGATGAGCCTGATGGCTTTCCTCTTTTCTCTTCCATCCTAGCAGGAAGATGATGTTCAGCACATACAGTTGCATGCTTCTTCAAAATGTGTAAGCACAGTGAGCAAGTGGTTTCTGAGTGAGGCGCCTCATGCAGCCTACACCAACTTTTAATTAAAACCTCCCGTGGAGATCTACACTGTTGTGTCATTTTTTTTATTTCTTTGACCAGAAATTCTTCGAACTTCGTCAGGTCACTGCCTTTATCCTCATTAGACAGCTCGTAATCCGGTTCCATGAAGCAATCACTACCAGGAGTGATCTTTTCCTTTCTCGCATCATTTGTCTGATTGGACACCAGGATCTCTTCTGTTTTTCGGATATGATCCTCATCAGGATCCGTCGACTCTTCTGTTCCTGCAGAAGACAAATAAAAATTAGTATCATCATCATCATCAGATGTAGCACTCACCTTGGAATATGATGATGATGCTTCACTATACGTCTGCTCCAGCATGATCATGTCTAAGCATGGTTCGCAAGTCTTTTCCGAGTGTGCCTCGCCATGCAATCTGCACCATCCGTCGATCAAAATATCATTAGCAGGTATATTTAATAATTGACAACGTTTTATCTGAGTAGATAAATGCATCTGAAAATCCCTGAAGCGATCTATTTCATTCTCATTATCAGGATCATTATTAAGTTCTACGACTGGCATATCCTCATGATAATCATCATCATGATGATGATGAACATCAAGCATCAGGACCTCTTCTATTTGGACAGTTTGCGGCCTGATGTGATAAACTCCAGGTTCTACGTTTACATACATGATCTCATTTGTTCTGTTATATTCCGTGATCATATGTTTCATCCTAGGCTCAGCATCAATCCTGATCTGATTGGGTATACCTTTCCATGGCAACCACATGTGACTAAAGTCTGTGGACATGTATCCGTTAAGCGTTTTAGACCAGTCCCGGCTAAGCAACATCCCATATGTATCAGGTATGTCAACTACCTGAATGTCAATGTAATACTGGATCCTAGGATCAGACGCTAGCTGCATGTGAATATGAGTGAGTTCTCCTACGACACTTACTTCTGTCTTGTCCAGTTGAGTGACCTTCTTTAATGATTTAGCAGGATGCAGTCCTAATGCATTGCATATTGACAAAGGCACAACATTAGTTGAGGCTCCTGAATCAACTAAGCAGTTGTGCAAATTCTTACTGAACATTCTTATGGTGAGGAGAAACGGTGGTGATTCAGTTTTATCTCTGTACAAGGTCATGTGAGAGGTTTCAGCAGCTTGGACTGTGGCTGACACTTTGGGCTTGACAGTGTTATCTTTAGCAGTATGGCCTCTGCTATTGGATTGACTCGAAAGGTGATTATCCTCTTTAGAAGCAGGATCATCCAGCGACTTCATGAATGCCTTTTTGATGGCAGGAGTTTTCAGTAACTCAGATAGGGACAGGCTGATCTTGATTTTCTTCATTTCATCAGCCAAATAGCTGACTAACTTGTCAGACTCATGAGGTGCATTTGCAACTTTTGTTACTGTGTTTTGAGGAGACAAGTATTGAGCATTCACCTTAGGGAACCCAGGGTTATTGCTAGCCTTAGGATCAGGAGGTGTGTTGAAGTTGTTTGGAGGTAGAGATGATGTCAATGGACCGGCAGGTCTGTTGGCATTACTCCTCAGGTTATAATTGTGCTTACCAGGGTATTGCTGCTGGTATGCATGTACTTCCTCATGCTCTCTTGTAGGTTCATTTTCATCCTCAAAAGGGAAGACATAATTTGCTTCAAAGGTTAAGGCAGATTCTTCACAGGTCTGATTATAATCCTGATGAGGCTGATTAGTGTAGGTTTCCAGCACAAAAGCTGAATCATATCCACAAGGAACTATTTCATTTCCTTCTGCCTGAGGTGGACTTCCAGAAGTATTAGACACTTCAGTCTGAAAAATGCTGGCAGCAATCCTAAATTGTGGACAATCTAATTCTGCATGTGCATTGGTGTTGTGAATCCTGCACCAATTGGTAAGGGCTGCCTCAGCAAGATTGACTCTAGTAGTCTGTTTGGCTTCACCAGGAGGCTGATTGTCTAGGGGTGATGGTAATGAACCATTATTTGGCCTGGAGTTCCACACTCTGGGCTGCCTAGGAGGATTATTGTTATTTGCAGCATTACTGTTGAAGTTATTGTTGTATCCTCTATCAGGGTAATTTGGTCTGTCATTGGAATAACTCCTATTCTGACCTGACTGTGAATAAAACCCTTGATTTCTCAAGTGTGTTACTTCTGTGGTGAGCTTTCTCAACTGAGCAGACATTTCTTTGATTTCCTCTTTCTCCTCTTGAGCTTTGGCCACTACATTTTCAGGCTGAGGCTGGAAAAAGGAAGATCCATGGTTATTATGAGATAGATCTGTACCCTGAGGTGTCTGAGTATGTGCAGGATATTGTGACAATTGGCCATTTCCATTAGGAGGAGGCATGATACTCAATGGAGGTACTTGCAAAGGTGCAGGCATGATTGCTGGGGTAATCACTGCTCCATTTGGATATTGTGCAGGATATTGCGAAGGATAAGCTACAGGATACTATGCTGGATATTGTGACTGCATGCCAGGCAAAGCAGGGAATGCTATATTTGGAGTAGGAGCAGGTATCAGCTGTTGATTTACCTTGATAGCTTCTTGAAAAGCTCCTGTCAATGTGGTGATCGCAGGATGTGTTCTCCTGATGAACATGGCGGTTAACGGATCCAGGGCTGAATAATAAATACTTCTGGCAGCATCATCAGCCACCACATATGGGGTAACTAGCTTGGACAACATTTTCTGGAACCTAGCATTGAAATTTGCAATAGGTTCATGCTCCAATCTCTTAATTGTGGCAAACAGGTGGTAATTCATGGATGGATCAATAGGGACCTTGAATCTGTCAAGAAAGGCCTTCTCTAAGACAGCCCACGAACCTACAGAAGATTGACCAAGACTGATGAACCAATTATAAGCCTCTTCCCCTAAGGAAAAAGGGAATAATCTGCACACCACATCCTGATGTTCTATTCTGGCTCTGCAGCAAGCTTCTTTAAACGTCCTGATATGATCATCCGCATCCTGATAAGGATGGTATTTTGGACAAAGCTTGTCCGGATACTTTGGTAACTCATGATACCCAGTAAAGGTCAATGGTGATTCTGCTGCAAAGAACGACATTGCAACCTGAGGGGGCTGAACTGGTGGTGCAGTTGGCTGAGGTTGGACTAAAGGTATACCCTGAGGTTGAACAGGAGGTGTCACGGGTATACCGGAAGGTATTTGCAAACCAACAGGAGTTACAGGAGGAGGTCCTGATGAAGCTCTGGACGTACTAGACTCTGGAGTATGGTGGACGTCTACAGTCTTAGGTCTAAAACCTCTAACAGGCAATTCTTCGAAAATTTCACTATGTCTAGACCTGGTATTTATCCTGTGAGCCAGGATTTCTCGATTTGGAGGCCAATTAGCTGAAACTTTGCAAATATTGGCTGGATTCCACCGGACGAGGTGATATTTGCGGTCAACTTGCAAATCAGACTGAATATTTACGCGATATTTGCGAAGATACTGCAAATATGACAGGATATTGGGATATTCCAACCAGTAGCACCAGATCTCACGTGTCTAAGGCTCAAATTCTCAAAGCTTGAACAAATTTATGCATCTTTGGCCAATATTTAGTGAATTTAAAGAAATCTACTGTAAAGCTTGCAATATTTATGTGAAATTTGGAAATCTTTACACAGAATGTGCAAATACAAACTTGTCGCAGCAAATATTTATGCAGTTTGATGAAATTCACAAATGATCTGAAGTTACCTTACTCTGAGCGTCATCAAACCTGAAAGTACTGATGATGAACGTGATCTTTCTCCTGCCCTCCTTCTAGCGCCAATTTATGTTGGTCATGATGTTAGTCATTCACAAACATAGAATAAAAGTTGCACAACAACCTTTACTCATCTTGAAAGATACGATGAATTCAAAGAATTCATGATCCCAAGTCTCCGTTGATTAGGTCTTAATCTACTGACGTTACTCAGTGGTTGATGTGTGTTGCTGTTTTCCATTCAGGGGCCTTACGTGTTTCTGCACTGTTCATCATCATCATCTTCAAATATCCTGCTCTGGATGTTCGCTCTGCATAAGTCTCCAACAATTCTACCTCTGCACTGTAAATTTAGTCAAATAATGTGCATACAGGCTGATATTTGCATGATTTCTACCATTATTTATGATTCTTTGTATGATATTTTCAATACTACATGCATTTAACCAAATATGCTAAGGATCTTCAATTACCTACGAGATTTCAGCATATTTCACTGTTTCTGCTTGTTATTTATCATGATTTGCAGTTATGGTGATGAATTAATGAAATTAAAAAAAGGAAAAGGGGTAGAGAGTGAGATTCCTAAAATTACTGGACTTAGATCACTGATTCACATACAAGCTCCCATACTTGCAATGAAAAGAAGGAAAACTAGAAATCATACTTCACCAGGACATTCCACAAATCCGCATGATCTAGTGCAAAGCTTCAAAGGAAAGTTGACAACATGTAATGAAATGAAAGCGCTTCCAGTTGAACACAGCATTCACCAGTACATATCCAAAAATCAACAGAAAGATTACGTAAAATTTACAATCAGGATGTAATCTGGAACTTCATATTCATTCAGTATGCTCCAGAACAGGTACATTTACAGTGATCTGAAGAAAGAACCTTGACATTTCAACAATTCTATCCTCATTAGTCTCAGTAATCCGATCTCCTAACTTATTCTACAGTAATTGACTCTTTGCGCCAGATGCGTCTGTGTATTCTAATGTATTCCTCCTTTTAAAATGACAAGCTCTGGATGTTATATAGAACAACTGCCAGAAAACGGTTACAATGATCCAAGGATCAGGATCCTCTCATAACAAACAACGGCCCAGATGAAAAGCACATGCTTCGTCAGTTAGCAAATGTACGGCTGGCACAGAATATTCCAGCATCTTCAAATTGATTCGGCCTCCAGCTGGCGAACAGCATATTTGACAATATCCTCCTCATTTCTGGCTCATGTTGACTCCACGCGCAACTTTGTAATGCTCAGCTTCAGCAGCATCATCATGATTTCAACGTTCAGCTTCAGCAGCATCATGACTTCAACGTTCAGCTTCAGCAGCATCATGACTTCAATGTTCAGCTTCAGCAGCATCATGACTTCTTGCAAGTAAACAGACAAACATTAAGTTCATCATCATCATGCTAAACAACAGGAAATAAACGCTTTATTAAACAAGTCCCCAAAATGTGCAGCATACGATTTTCAAATCACTGGAAATTTATGCACTAAATGCATAAACAGCATAAAAACAATCAGGTCAACCATCGTTGACCAAACATCAGGCAGTCGGCCCTTTCGAATTTCCATCGCTTCATGCTTTCCCGCCCATTTTCATGTGTATCGGGCTCAAAATATGATGATGATGACCCCAAATTATACAAAGAAATAATCGCCTTTCAACCATCCTTAGAATCCGGCTTTGCATCATCATCATATTTGCATCGGCGTGACTACATATGATCAGGGTGACAATTTTACCTTAGGCCGACGGCAACAGTTATAACGACGCCAAAAATCGTGATGATGACCAACTATATGCCTTCTGTCTGTCCGCAGGATATCACAAAATATGATGATCCTCCTTTCCTAATGCTCTGATGAAAAGCACATCAGGATGTTTTGTTCTTGCACATTCGGGAAAGAAAGACATCGTCATCATCATCATGATGAAGACAAACAGGAGGACTTGGAAAATGATCCTGCCGCTGAGGAAAATCATGATGACATCATCGTCATCATCAGGCCTCAATAAAATGCAAAGGGATGACGTCACCGTCATGTTTCGTTAAAATCAGGAGGTAAATGGAATATCGGGTTCCCTCTAAGGAAGATGATCAGGCCATGAAAGCAGTATGACCCTTTTTTCAGCCAAGGCAATCCGCTCGAAAGGTCAGGATGATGAACATCATCATCATCATATACGTACTGGGTGATCAAAAAAATGATCCTGCCGAAAGTCCTGATGACGTCATCAGGATATCCGGGGCTTGTGTTAATCTTCGAACATGACGTCATCGTCATCATCATATTGGTGAAATGGATCACGCCTTGGAAAATATCTTGCCGAAGGACAAAGGTGATGGTGACGTCATCGTCATCATCATATTTGCAAAAGGTTATACTCGTCGGCAGGATGATATTACGAACTGTTGGGAGAGACGAACAAGATCATGATGATCTTGTTCAACATGACTTAAGAAATGAAAATCACCCTCCGCTTCGAAAGATAAGGTGATCATCATGATCACGCAAAAGGAGGTCAGGAGGATATTAGGAAATGTCGGGTCTCGAAATATCATGATGATGTTGATCACCAAGACTGTCGTGTGCTCGCAAATTATGCAGATGGCAGATTTCTCTAAGTAAGGTGATATTATAATATCAGCATGATATTATAATATCGGGTGATGTTGGAATATCATGATGAAGATGATGTTCCCAGGGTCGCTTGACGGGAAAAGTTCACTAGCACTTAAGATTGACATCCGGATGTTTCGGGACTGCATGATATTCACCAGGTGATAGAGTAAGATCATGATGATGACCATTGGCGATATAAAAGACCGCCCGACGAGAAAAGATTACTACGACTTAAACTTGACGTCTGGATATTTCGACCTCAGGATATTATCGGGGGGCTTTCCAAATATCATGATGATGATGTTCATATAGCAATTATCAGGTTTGACCAAAACTTTGACTGCTCACAACTCCCTCATACGGACGAATTTTCAAGTGATGCAAAAGGCAAACCTGCATGGAATTTCAAGCTCTTTCTAACCATGAAGTCATAGAAACAAAATATGAACTTTGACAAACTAACCTCATGATGATGACCTACCTCATCCTGACCTTCATGATGATGATGCACCTGACTTAATTTTTACCAAAACCGCCAGAAACAGACAACACAAGCCAAAACAAAAGCTGGGTCCCTGTTTTGCCAAGTCAAAATGGGGCGTGTTGTGTAACCACACAACACCATGTATGAGACTGATGAAGATTTTGGGGAGATATATCATGTATGTACTTCTTTTGGAGAAAACTATCATGCTGAATTCTCTGAATTTTTGATTCAGGATGGATTGTTGTTCAAAGGTGGACAGTTATGTATTCCAAGGTGTTCTATGAGGTTAAACATCATTAAGGAGAAACATTGTGGAGCTATGGCAGGTTATTTTGGTCTAGATAAGACTCTTGATTTGGTCCGAAGACATTACTTTTGGCCTAAGTTACAATCAGATGTCAGAAAGTTTGTAGAGACATGTGTGATATGTCAGAAAGCTAAAGGCAGGTCGACTAATGCAGGTTTATATCAGCCCTTACCCATTCCTTCTAGACCATGGGAAAGCATAAGTATGGATTTTGTCTTGGGTTTACCAAGGACAAGGAAAGGGTTTGACAGTGTTTTTGTTGTAGTGGATAGATTCAGTAAAATGGCACATTTCTTGCCATGCAAAACCACTGCTGATGCTTCACACATTGCAGATTTGTTTTTCAGGGAGATTGTCAGGATCCATGGATTGCCATTGAGCATAGTGTCAGATAGAGATGTGAAGTTTATTGGTCACTTCTGGAGAACTCTTTGGAAGAAACTTGGAACAAATTTGTCTTTTTCCTCTGCATATCATCCTCAAACGGATGGACAGACTGAAGTAGTGAACCGTTCCTTAGGAAATTTGCTTAGATGTTTGACAAAACAACATGGAGAAAAGTGGGATAATATTCTATCTCAAGCTGAATTTTCCTATAATGATACTGTCAATAGGAGCACAGGGAAATCACCTTTTCAGATAGTTTATGGTATGCATCCAAGAGGAATTTTGGAATTGAGAGATCTACCTACAGTAGACCCTATTAGTGCAGAAGGAGACGCTTTTGCAGAAGCCATCAAAGAGGTTCATGATCAAGTCAAGACCCAACTGCAGCAAACCACCTTGAAGTATAAGGAATATGCTGATAAAAAGAAGAAGGATGTTCAGTTTGATGTTGGAGATTTGGTCTGGGTTCATTTGAAGAAGGACAGACTTCCTAAGGGAAAATATAGTAAACTTATGCAGAGAAAAGTTGGACCATGTTAGATCTTGCACAAGCATGGCCAGAATGCTTATGAGATACAATTCCCCCCTGATCTTGGTTTGTCCCCTATATTCAATGTATGTGATTTAACTCCATACAAGTCTTATCCAGATGCAGATCAGGAACTCCTACAGGATACAGTCCATGATAACATTCCCAAGCATGATCCTCCACAGTTGCAGAAGGTTTTGGACACTAGAGTGGTCAAACAGACCTGGAACAAACAGTACTTGGAGTATCTAGTCTCTTGGAAGGGAAAACCGAATTCTGAAGCAGTATGGATGACTAAAGAGTAGATCCAGAAACATGGTGCAGATCTTCATACTCTCATCTCAATTGGACTTGAGATTTCTTCTTCTGGGGAGTATGGTGCAGGAGCACCCCTACAAGACAGGATATAGGTTCATTGTCCCCATGACAGGACATTAGTCTATTTTTAGCATGTTTGACTTCATAATGTAATAAGGTCCATTGGACCAATGCATATGTATTAGATCAGCCTAGGAGAGTGTGCAGGTAGTTAGAGCTCGTGATCAGGTTGTCTGAGCTATCTTCTCCCAGCCGCTTGGAAGCTCCCAGCCGCTGGGAATCGAGTTGGTAGTACTCATAGGATATTGCTATAAATAACTCAGATCAGTAGGGTTTGAGATCATATCAGAGCATATCATATCAGATAGAGAAGAGAGTAGTAGTTATGTTATGTTGTACTGGTGATTGATATCAGAGAGTAGTAGTTATGTTATGTTGTACTGGTGATTGAGTGAAATCCAGAGATCAGTCCAGACATTGTGAAACATTATTGTAGAAACAGGACATTTGTGTTTCATCTAAATAAGATCTCATCAATTGCATTATCTGGTTTATCAGCTGTTTATGTTCTGAATTTCTGTTCTGATTACAGGTTAATGGATACTTTCAACCCTTCCACTGGTTGATTTTGTGAATCGGTGGAATGGTCATGTATGATAGTTTAGTTTGCATTTTAGTTTTCTGTTTATGCATTTCATTGTGTGAGAGATCAGTTGGTCGCATGCTGTGAATCAACCTAGCATCCTCATGTGCTAGGTTTAGGAAGATAAACTGTTAAGTTTTGATCTGAAGGTGATCCGGCCCGATCATCATATTTTCTTTGTAAAATTGTGCGGTTCTGTGAGTTTGCATGCAGCTGACGGATATACAGGGATCTGCATGTGCTTTTCCAGACGGAGTGAATCGCATCGTCATCTGTGAGTAAATCGCTATCCGGATCGGGTTATGAAGCTGACGAAGTTTGCATGTTTCAAGTGCATCAGGATGATATAGGTTGGATATATACTCAGTGTATATATCATCGTCAGGATCATCTTTCGTGTGTATCCATCATCTGCATATCGCTATCGTATGCGGAAGTGAAAAATCATTTTTTTGGCTAAGGACAGGAGGTTCTTAAAAGTCGTCATTAGGATCTTAAAGGTCATCATCAGGATATGTATAATATCACCCGACATTTTATTATCATGCTGCGGAGGATGTAAGAGTCTTATAACCAGGTGACATCATCATCAGGTGCATGTGACGTCATCGTCATCAGGATATTGCGAATATCACCTGATGCAATTTATCCTGCTGACGTTAAGCGTTTCGGCATCGGTAGGAGTAATAGCGTCGGGGAGACCTTTTTCGGCCTGGCTGATAGAAGAAGTGTTACCGATAGGCAACCTGACCGATGAAAAGAAATATCAGGGTGATATCGGACATCGGGACAGAGTGTTGGAGTCCGGCCGATAAGCCAAGTCTGGCCGATCGGTATACGACCGATATATTCATCGGGGTGACATTGGTCATCGGGGGTAAGACATTTCCCCTTGGCCGATGAACCATCTCTCGCCGATAGGCGATAAGGAAGTGAACAGTGGTCAGCAGGAGGATATTTCATGCCTCTTTGAAATATGATGATGTTGTCTGTGTTAGCAAGAAATATGATGATGATGATAAGCCGATAGGATTTTAACATGCTGGTTGTATTAATGACTCCTCCTTCCCATTTGTAAGCTTCTGTTGCGTTTACCTCTGCATCATAGTCAAAATTTGTTGACCAAAGCAATGGATGACTGGATCTTCATATTTCAACATAAAGGTCAGGAAATTTAGGAATGTCCATTGCAAAAATGTCTAGTTGAAAAGTCAACAGGCTATGGGCATGTGCTTGGCTTATAATGCTTCAGATAGGATATGGACGTTTATTCTACATGATGGAAAAACCTATAATTAGTTCCTACATTGGAAATTAGGGCATGCAAATTAATCTTAGCTATGCATAGTAATTTGAAATCATTTATAGTGAGATGAATCCATGAATTTACCTCAGGTAAAAGAGATTAACCTTCAGTAAAGAAGAATTATTGTAACCATCAATGAAGAGGGATTTTGTCATATACGTACTTTAAAAATGGGATATCAACTTGGTTACATTGTGTGGAGAATGTTTGTTTACTAATGTGCTTTCCATTTGCTTAGATGATTGATTCATCTTAAGTTATGTAAATTCATCCTTCAAAGGTAATTCGTTGCAATTGTGCTTTTTAGATCTATTAAAATGCTTTTATGATTTAACAAATGTGTTGAAAATCACTTTTAAACTTCATGAAATTCCTTAAATGTAGAAATGCATTGAATGTTCATTGAAGTTGGTGAGCAATTACTATTTAAGGGCGGGGAAAAATGATAGCCTGGCAAAAGTTGATATTTTAAATTTAAAATTCCAATGGCAAAAAAGCACCTCGCATATTGGGAATTTAATGCTAAGGACCAGATGGACATTTGAATCTCTAATATCCTATTCACAATGTCTGGTGCAAATGTTCGGTTGAAATGTCTTTTTGAATTTGACCAAAGTGAGGCAAAAATCATAGTGGCAACTCCATCGGGTGATGTCATTACCATCATAGTCAAACTTTGTTGACCAAAGCAATGGATGACTGGATCTTCATATTTCAACATAAAGGTCAGGAAATTTAGGAATGTCCATTGCAAAAATGTCTAGTTGAAAAGTCAACAGGCTATGGGCATGTGCTTGGCTTATAATGCTTCAGATAGGATATGGACGTTTATTCTACACGATGCAAAAACCTATAATTAGTTCCTACATTGGAAATTAGGGCATGCAAATTAATCTTAGCTATGCATAGTAATTTGAAATCATTTATAGTAAGATGAATCCATGAATTTACCTCAGGTAAAAGAGATTAACCTTCAGTAAAGAAGAATTATTGTAACCATCAATGAAGAGGGATTTTGTCATATACGTACTTTAAAAATGGGATATCAACTTGGTTACATTGTGTGGAGAATGTTTGTTTACTAATGTGCTTTCCATTTGCTTAGATGATTGATTCATCTTAAGTTATGTAAATTCATCCTTCAAAGGTAATTCTTTGCAATTGTGCTTTTTAGATCTATTAAAATGCTTTTATGATTTAACAAATGTGTTGAAAATCACTTTTAAACTTCATGAAATTCCTTAAATGTAGAAATGCATTGAATGTTCATTGAAGTTGGTGAGCAATTACTATTTAAGGGCGGGGAAAAATGATAGCTTGGCAAAAGTTGATATTTTAAATTTAAAATTCCAATGGCAAAAAAGCACCTCGCATATTGGGAATTTAATGCTAAGGACCAGATGGACATTTGAATCTCTAATATCCTATTCACAATGTTTGGTGCAAATGTTCGGTTGAAATGTCTTTTTGAATTTGACCAAAGTGAGGCAAAAATCATAGTGGCAACTCCATCGGGTGATGTCATTACCATCATAGTCAAACTTTGTTGACCAAAGCAATGGATGACTGGATCTTCATATTTCAACATAAAGGTCAGGAAATTTAGGAATGTCCATTGCAAAAATGTCTAGTTGAAAAGTCAACAGGCTATGGGCATGTGCTTGGCTTATAATGCTTCAGATAGGATATGGACGTTGATATAGAAATGGACATGGAAATGTTTGATGCAAAATATCCGGTCCAATAGAACTTCTTTAGATCAGGGTAAATTTGATAACTTGCACTGGATATTTACTCACTTGATCATGTCAAGTTGAAATATCCTATGGGGTAGTAGTGTTCATGAATCACTAGGGTAAATTTGATGGTTTCAATAAGATCTGGACATGGATATGGATATTTCAGATGCGCTAATGTCTGGTCTAGTTGAACATCAAATGAGTCATATTTAATTTTTATTTCAGGTCCAATTGTTTTCTTAAAGGATTTGGAACCTGATATGGATACCGGACATGACATGGATGCTTCCTTAATGTCCATGTCTAGTTGAACAAAAATGTCCGGTTGACTAGAACTTCAAATGGGCATAACTTGTCCATTTTACAGAATTTTCACACGATTTAAGAGGAAAAATTGACTAGAATTTTGTCCCCTACCCATCCATGACCTTTATAGGGGATATTTTGCAACTTGAACTTTGGCTCGACTTTAGCTCTAAGGTGACATGACATTTTACTATTACCACTTGAGCGGACAATAGGCAAACTAGCAGAACAAAACAAATTGGGTCCTCATTTCTAGGACAAAAATGGGGCGTGTTGTGAGACTACACAACAAGATGCTAGATAATTCTAGTGTAAGTGGGTTAGTTAACACAAGATAAGATTTAGATGTCTACACTATGTACTTGCATATGCTTTCTTGGTGAACCTATGTTGAGATGTGGAGTTGGTGTGCTTGTCCAAACCTATATTTGGTGTGAGTGTGTTGGACTACCCAAGTTGGTTCTCTCCTAGTTTAAAGGGGTGCACCTAAGGGTTCCACATGGTTAGATGGTGTTAAAATATTGTTGGGGATTTGTAGATTCCTTGGAGTAGTTTGGAGAGTGTGTATGGTCTTCTCCATCTTGCTATTGTATCATGTTCTTTTCATGATTTTGTAAAAAAATCTATAGTTTAAAACCTTTGATGTCCACATTTGTAAATTGTATAATGTGTGAGGCTCACTTCTCCTCATGTTCACATATTATTTTGATAATATTTTTTATACTTATGACACTCATGGATATACTATTATACTTTGTTATGATCATAGACTATGTGGACACTGATACTATGTTTAGAATTGTAGTTAATTATTTTCTTAAATGATGAATTGATTAACTAATGATTGTGGACTTATTTATATTGTTTATATTCGAGTATAAAAATCATATTTATCTTGTAATTATGGATCAATTTTAGAATGGATTTAACTGTACATTGATGGATCTCAATGTAATTAGATAGATGCTATATGTTTTATGCGATTGTGTGTAAATGTGATTTTGATAGTGAATTAAACTTATTATTAGATTTTCATTATATTAGAATAATGTTGGTTAATTATAATTTATCTATAGTGTGTAAATTGATTTAATTGTAAATTTCACTTTGACTATCATCTTCGATATATTAACATTTGGGTGCAAGTGTGCACATTAATTTTCATGACCAATAGAAAATTAAGGATCTTCTATAAACCTATTGTTGTGATTCCATAGTATACCTAGGAATTATCCTAAGGGAGGACTAAGTTCATCTTGTGTAAATGTGTTGTGTGTGAAATTTTATTAATTAATTTTTAATTTATGATTTTTTAATTGATAAGTTGGGGTTTGTTTAAGTCCCCTTAAGTGTCAAATCTCAAATTTGAACTTAAGAGGAAATTTTAGAGGTCTTTTAATGTTATTTTTCTTATTACTTGAGTCAAATTAAACCCCTAAAGTGATGACTTATGAGATGGGTCCATGTTGAAGTGTTCAAAATATGTTTTAGAATACTCTAGAGCCTTGAAAAGTGTTTAGGAAGATAAGTGATGATATTTGGAGGAAAATCTATCTTGGGTGGCAAAGTCAATCTTTTCCCTAGATTCACTGTATCTAAACAATTGTTCTTTATTTAAATTTTTCTTGAAAATTTGTTTAGGGTTGAATTTTTTATTTTTAAATTTGTCACATTTTATTTTCAAGTTGTTTGGAGAAGAGAAGAATGGGACGATATGGAAAACTTTGGAGAAGATGAAGGATTGAAGAGATCATATTAAGATATTCTAAAATTTTGTTGAAGTATTAAGGTAGGCCCTTAAGCCATTTTATAGTGTATATTGTTGTTTCTTGTTGAAATGATTCTTGAAATTTTGCTAGTTTTCTATGAATATTCTTGTTGTTGCATGAAATCTTGTTATGTTGGTGTTGTATTTTGAAACTCATTTGGAGTGGGTGTGGATCTTACCAATTGGGTTGAGAGCCACCCATGTAATGGGGTTGAGAGATGTGGACCCTATTTTGAGAAAAAAACATACTCAATCTCTATTTATTTTAAGGAATGAGTGAATATTTGTGTGAACTATGTATCTCGATGATATAAGGAGTATTCATGTGGGGGTTGTAGTGTTTTAAGGAGATTGAGTGCCTTTGTATTTGATGTGTGATATCATGGGATGAGATAAAAATACTTTATGGATTTGTGGCCATGATGTTGTTGGAGTTGTGAATTAGTGATGGAGTATTATTATACATTTGTTTTGGTGTATGTGAATATTGGAAAAGAAAGGGGATTTGATGTCATTTCTATTTTTCCTTAAGAGGTCTGTGTGTCCCCTTGACTCCCCCTTTTTTATGAATCTTGAGGAGATTCATATATGTTGTGTTAACCCTTTGGTAATTTTTAGATTTATATATTTTTGTATTCCTTGTTTATGATAAACCTGGTTTCTTGAGGCCTCTTAGCTTAGAGGTGGACTTGTGAGTAAGTCCTATAGTTGGGAGGTGAGAAAACCTCTATTGGCTTGGATGTGAAGCTTTGTTTTTTTATATATTTGAGATGAATTAAAAGATGACAAACTTGTATTGATGAAGGTCTCATATGAGTTTTTAAACCCTCTCTTGAAGCCATTATACTATTGTAAATCCTATTTTGAAATGATGTGATTATTTTCACATTTGTGCATATATCACTCTAGATTTGTTTAGAAAAAAAGATTTATTTCTTCCTTATGCATGCGAGAGTTGTGAAATGAGATATCTACTTATATATCTATTTGATGGAAAATATATATATATTATCATCATTATACAAAAAAATATTGCATTTGGAATGATTTCTTTTATTCAACCATAATTACATGTGTATTATAAAAATAAAAGTCTATTCTTGTAACAAACAAAGAGGTTTATTTGTAGATACATTTATTATGGAGGAAAAGGAAATATAATTCACTTGAAATGTTACTTTAGATATACAAAGAAAATATGTATGCATCTATGTTTCTAAGTTCTTTAAGAAAGAAAAGATTTTTAAAATATGTATAATGTATATGTATATATTTTATATACATATAATTATATGTGTGAATTGATTTAAAATGTTGTAGAAAAAAATCCTCTCATAATTTTTTTTATTACAATCTGAAAAAATATACATAGAAAAATAGATTTAAATATTTTTATCTATTTGTTAAAATAGAATGTAATTTCCTCTCCTAGATTGCAAGATATGAATTTTTCTTTAAAAAGTGTGCATAAACTTTTTTGAAAAACAACATTTCTAAGAAAATTTCAAATCATCATATCTCCCTTAATATTATTCCAAATCTTTAATGTAACCACTTTTCAAAAAGATCTCAAAGTACATTTTCCAATTAATCCAAAATCTCTTTGTTTAAAGAGTTGTGTGAGACATACAACACTTTACAAGAAATTTGACCATTCTTTGTTATTGTAAATGTGCTTTTGGATGAAATTTATGTGGTTGCTCATGGAGTTATTCAAGATTCTAATAGCATGTGCCTACAAATTCTTCTCTCTTGAAATAGTTGAAGATGAGGATTGATTTATAAATGTGTAGATGATAAGATAGAGGGTTGAGATTTAATTAAAATGGATAGCTAAGATTGAATGAGGAGAATTAAGAAACTTTTAAGAATATCATTATGTGAATCATCAGGAATAAAAAATATGATGGGAAATGGATGTTGGAAATTGAAATAGATCTTTGACTTTTATGTATTTATAGTTAGTCATGTGAATTATTTATTTATTTATGGATGTGAAATGATTTAGAATGTAATTGTGTAATAAGTTATTATAGTTAATATTTTATATCATATTATATTTAATATTTATTGGTGATGTTGTAACATCTAATTTTGATTATTTATAATTTTAATTTTAATTATGTTAATTTTGGGATTAAATTAAATTGAACCTTGGGGGTTTTGATATAACTAAATTTAATTAAATATGTTTTACAAAAATAATATAGTGGTAAGTTATTAAAAGATTTAATCTTTTAAGACGGATGCTTAAATTGTAGCACATAGGGTTAGTAGAATTTAATAAATGTTGTTGATAATTTAATTAATCAAATTAAATTAAATTGGCCTTGTAATATGGCTTTGTTAGAAAATAGTTAAACATATAAAATAAATAAATAAATAATTAAACAAAATGTCTATATAAAAATGCTAGCTAGTTAATATCTTCTAAGCCTTTGTTGATAAATATTTTATGGTGAATAGAGTGAAGATGCCAAAAATTCTAACTTTGCCAAAGGATTACTGCTCTTGGGCTTTTGTGAAGATTGGTGATGGCTCCCCTATGGCTGCCTTGGACACAGATGACATTTCGATGACTACCGATGGTCTAGGATTACCAGACTAGTTGGATCCGTAGGGCAATTTGCGTGAAGCGCTTAGGGTTTTGGCCAAGGCCTCTAATTTGTTTTTTTATGCTTCAATTAGGGTTTCAAATCAATCTCCCTAGCATGCAGTGATGGCACACAATCTACTCGATGGGAAAGGCACTTCCCACTCTGTGATGGTTCTGCCTAAGAATATGAAAGAACATTCAGATTGCAGGATGGCTAGGGCTGTGAAATTGGATAGAGATTTGGGCATAGATAAAGCTTTACATGAGGGTAGAATTTCTATGTAGACCTCAATGAGGCTAGTCTACTCCACGACCCCGCTACTTGCTACCCAAGTTGATGCTTAGTCTGAGCTTGGGGGAGCATGTAGGATCTCACCTCCAAAGCAGGGGACAATGACAAATGTCACCACATGTTTGGATGCGATGAAGTCAGGTTCCCAAGCATCTCCAAGATCTCCATAGTCTTCAAAAAAATGCACAACCAATAGGAGAATCGTCGAGTTCTCTACAAAACCCTTAACACTTAACTTCGATGACACTCTATTAAAGGAGATGTGGGAAAATGTAGCCTTCTTCTCAGAGAGTAGTTTAATTGAAAGATTCAGCCACTTTTGGCCTAGCTTCCCAGATCTTCATGACTAGATAACAAAATCTTGGCTTCCCCTTATGGATGGAGGATTAGAGATTTACTCTAGCACAAGGGGCTCTTTCATTGTGGTCTTCGATGGTAAGAGAGACAAAAACACCATTCTTAATTATGTTTGGCAGTGGGAAGGAAATCTGCTACATGTAAAATCTTGGCACCCTGAGTTTGATCCATCTAAGGAATCATTTTTAGTTTTACTGATCTGGGTTCATGTCCCAAACCTACCCCTTCACTACTAGTTCGAATCATGTTTTGTTGCAATCAGGAACTCTTTGGGCAAATTTGTGTATACAGATGGAAACTCAAGAAATTTTATCCATACAACGTATGCTAGGATCCTGGTGGAATTGGACATCTCGAAGGATCTTCCGGCTAAAATTATCTTGAGGGATAATGGACAATGCTAGAATCAACCATTGGATTATGAAGGTTTGATCTACAAATGTAGAAAATGCTATCAAACCGGTCACATCACTTCTGAGTGCCCAACTATCAAGACACAGCCAAATCAAGTGGCTTCTTGGTGGAAGGATTCTTCCCCCAAGCATTATTCTATTTTGAACTCTCCCAAAGAGAATCTCTCCCCCATAAAATTAGATATCAAGAAACAAAATGTAGAGGTGGTGATGGAAAGATCTCTAGTGTCAAAGCCAGTTGACAAGATGTTCCAACCAAGTGACCCAAGTTGCCAGGAAGAGGCAAAAAGTTCTTTGAGACCCTTGATTACTGACTCTTCTGAACCAACAATTAACCAATCCTCAAGCTCTCCTACCTTGGTTGTGTGATCTTGAAATCTGGAAGCGTCACCAAAACCCTCAAATAGAGTGGATGGTGAAGGAAATCCAAATGAGAACAATTATTCTCAAGATCAAGGTTGGACGAAGGTCAAGAGGAGGAAATATATCCTTCCTCATAAGATGTCTCTCATGTCCTCCAAGAGGGGGACAAGATGGCAACATAATTCTCTTTTACAAGATTTTGGGTGGGTGGTTTTGTTCCAGCTCCAGCTTTGGCATAGGTGTTTTTGCTTTTTTCTTGTGCTTCGTTACTATAATTGGCAACAATAACTCTTTGTTTGCACCCCTTTTTAGGGTTGATGCGCCTTTCTCTTTTATTTTTTCATATATGGGAGTGGACCACATGTCCACAACTTCTTACGTATCAAAAAGAAAAACTTTTATGGTGAATTTTAACAATTAAAATGAGTTAGAATTTTTAATTTAATTTAACTTAATCCAAATGAGGTGTCTAGTTTAAGAGAAATAATTTAGATATGAGGTAATTAATTTTGTCAACATTTTTAATAACCAATGAATTAATTTGTTTTTATTTTTCAACTTTATTTTAAGATAATTAAATAGATAAGATGATAGATAAATAATTAGAATGAGATTAAGATTTTAACGTAAATTTAAATAAGCCTCAATTACACTCTAGTAAAATTAATTTTCTTTTGTGAAAATTTTTGATTAATCAAAAAAAAATTATTTCAAAATTAAACCGAATCAAAGTGTTAGAGGTGAAGAAGAGATCAAAATTTATTATGATTTAATTACTAAAATAATTAAATGATGCCATCTTATATTTATTTAGTGTTAAATTTATTTTTAGATAATTGACTTCCTTGTATGTTAGCTAAGGTGAAAGGTTGATACATGCAAGGTGACAAATGCTCTTGTGATAACTTTATAACTTTGATTTATTAATCATCATTTGAATAGATGAACTAGTTGTCAATTATTTGATAAGTTTGAATGAGGAATATTTAAGAAATTTTTTATAGTAGTTTAACAAGATTAAGAAAATTAATTCATTGTTTTATTAACCAGGTGGATTCTTCATCACCATAAACTTTGTGGGTCCTTCCCTTGTGTGATGCAACATACACATCATTGTGTGTATATGCTATGACATTGAGAGTGCATGTTGTGCTACCATATGTAGTGTGGTGAAGTCATAGTATAGTTGTTATTTTAGGAAAAGAATTTGGTGTCAGTGTTTGTGCCTATGAGAAAGTGTGGGCATGCCATAATTAGTTATCAACAATGGTCTATTGTATTGTATCCCACTCTAGAGGTGGTGTAAACTCTTATTTATTATGATGCACCTAACCTAAAAGTTAGATTATGTATGGTTGTCCTAATGGTTTTTTCATCTTGGATTAACTTAGAAAATATGACTATTAAGTATTCTTTCTTTGTCTTTTGGAGCTAGTCTTATCATAGCCTTATCAGGGGATTGACACCTCTTTTTATAATAATATATGATTCTATGATGTTTAGTAATGGTTCTATCATCTCTTATGACCATCTCTGTTGTGAACCTTGTCTCTTTCTTATAAGAATTATTCTTCAGAAGAGAGTTCCATCTTAGGGCTTAGTCTACTTTCTAAGGTATTTGAGAACTCCATTCTTGGAAAAGGTGGGGCCCACAATCATCTAAGTGTTTGGCTCAAATTATTTCTCACAACATGTAAAATGAGGGAGTTAGGCCTTGAAAATCCAAAAGTGAACGCTTGTTGTCCCTACCTTATAAATTTCCTACATAGTTGCAAATTGCAAGGTAGAGTGGTTTTAGCCTTAACACGAAGAAATGTAAGTAGAATGATTCATTTCAGACCTTGAAGTCTAAAATGTAAGTTAGTTTTCATTCAAACCTTCCACTCGAAATTGTAGTATTGTTAGTTATAAGTTAGGGGTTGAAGTTTGAAATGTAAGTTGCAAATCAAACTCTAAAGTTTGAGGTACAAGCTTAATTCATTTAGTCCTTTGACTAAAAAATGCATGTTGTAAAATGTGCATTGTTGGCAGAGTACAGGGCACCCAAGAGAACCTACCGTAGGTTACTACAATGGACATGTGGAGGATATAATTGACACACAAAGAGGTATTTTGGGAAAAGACACACCTCCATGTGGATATATATAGGATATACATGTAAGTAATGCAAAGTAAGAGTGTGTAAGAGAGAATGAGAGTGAAATAGATATGTATAAGGAAGAGACTCAGACTTGCCAGAATGAATGTATATGTACTAGGTGATTATGAATATATAAAGGAGATATAAGGGTTTTGATATGTGTATATGTGTCTTACGAATGCTTTACTTGACTTATATTATATTGTTAACTTATTTCCTTAATGTTTATCAATGATTCTCTCACTGTATGACCGGGGTATAAACTTGACTTTAGAGACTTGATTGAGGACCAGATCTCTGGACTAGTTTCCCTCCCATTTCTTGCCAATTTGGTTCCATTATCAGGACCCTAGAAAAGGACAGTGAAGAAAAAAAGAGGATAAATAGTAAAAAGGAAAAAGTGTGGAGTAGTGCAAAGTAAGGAAACTAGAGTGACGAGAAATTTTTTATGATCTGTAGAAGATTTTGAATTCTCTTAAGCTCTCTTACCCTTGTGAGAGGGGGGTAGACACTTAAGGGGATGATAAATGGAATAGGGGGAAGATCTGAAAGGATCTTTGAAAAGATGTAACTCTTCAAGATGAGCCAACCATGGGATACATAAGGATTAATATAATTCCAAATAAAAAACAACCATGGCAAAAGAGGATAACAAATGACTAAGGGAGATAAGTGAAATTATACTAACTAGAATGGAGATAAGCAAAGAGGAGAGACAAAAACAAACCCAAGAAAATTAGGAAAGGTACCACAAAAGGATGGAGAAGGAAGGAGAGGCAAGTAGAAAACATGAAATAGAAATTATAGAAGAAAATAATTAGTTGGATGAGCATGCCAATGAGGGTGTTGCTCAGCGTGCCAAGGTGGGTGCTACTGAAGAGAAGGATATAAAGAGAAAAGAAAGGATGGATGAAACAACCATAGAGGCTACAACAAATTTGATACAAAGAGATATAGAGAATATTGAGCCTATCATAATGTATATTGAATGGGCTACAAAACTTCTAAAAATTATAGGAGGAAGAATTGATGCATATGACTAGTTAATAAGTATGTGGAGGTAAGAACATAACCAAAACCTAGCCCTACCACAATATGTAAAACTCTAGAATTTCAACCTAATTTTGCTAATATTCAAATTAGAGTTGACAAACAATGGAAAGAATTACTAAATCCTATATGTAACCTCCAACCCTTAAATTTTGATGTGGATTACCTAGACCACTTAGTAAATCAAAGTATAATGAAGATTAGAGAAGACGTGGTATATACAAAAAGTAATTCTAGAAGTATAAGACAAAGTAGTGAAAGGTCACCTATTGAAAACATAATTTCATTTACAAATGAAAAAATATCCCTTAGAATGGAAAGACAATTTGAAGAGACACACCCCCTCGACCAGGAGTCACCCCAGGTGCCTTATAAAGAAAGAAGAATTTTAAGAAAGGATCAAGTAGACAATGAAAAAGAGAGAGAAGAAGAGATTAAAAAAGATTTTGAGGAAATATTGGGAAAAGAGTATTTTGACATCAAATTTTGGAAGGATAAAGGAAGTGAACATAAAACCCTAATAAAGTGGCCAAAACCTAAGGAGAAAATAAAGAAAACCACCACAAGATGCCAGAAGTTCTAGAAAAACAAAAGAAAGGAAAGATGGATGCCATCATTAAATTACTAGTATTTGAGAAAGATACAAGTGAAGCAGTAGAGCATGTTTTTTTTCTAGAATCAATTTAGAATCAAAATGACATAACCAAGGATAACACTAAATTATTTGAATTTATTGGGACATTGTGGAATGATGCTTTAAAATGGTATAGAAAGGCATGCCCTAGACATGAAAAATATGGGATGAAGTTAAGGAGTTCTTAGAAAATTTTGAAACTCCAGAGATACCTACTAAAGGAGTAAGTAAAATGAGAGAATTAATACAAAAAGAGGGAGAAACTATAAAGGAATTTGATAAAAGGTTCAAGGAAGCAGTCCATAAATTAGAGGAACCATTATCTAAAAAGCAGAAGATTGAATGGTTTACATCTAGGATAAGCCCAAATGTCAAAGCATATAGAATATTTGAAACATATGTAGAAGTAGTCATATTAGCCTACCACATTGAGTCAAAAACATGGCGCAAACAAGATAAAAATAAGGAAAGCAAGCAATTAGAAAGATTGAGGTTTGAGTTGGCACAGTTGAAACTAGATAGGAGATTTTGGAAAAATAGGAAGAAAAGAGGCCTAATATATGGTGTTCTTATTGCACAAAGGAAGAACACATCATGAATGAATTTTTGAAACTAAAAGGAGAAAGACAGTCAATTGTAATGAAAGAAGATATCAAAGCACTACCTACAAAGAATAATACAATATATTATGGATTATACATAGAATGGGATGATCATTAAAACACCATATTTCCCATCACAACTATTTAGGGTAAGAGAAGATGATGACAAAAGTGAATCATGGTATAATGAAAGTCATAAGAAGAAAGAAAAAAATAATACCATGGAATATGTAAAAGTCCTAGAGGAAAGGCCATTTTATATTCAGGATCAGGGTTACAAGCAACCTTCATAGAGAAATCAAAGAAACATGAACACTATTTAGAATACAAACCCTAATATGCCATATAGAAATAACTATAGTAATGATGATAGAGACCAATTTGGAGGTTATAGAGGAGGAGATGATGAGGCTGTGGTAGAGGTAGAAGAAGGAGAGATGAAGCTACCTGATATAAATGTAGAAAACCAAGGCATTTTTCTAATGAGGGTTGGGGAGAAAGAAGAAGATAATGCACATTCTATAATAACACAGAGCATGACCTTTTTATATGTGATAGAGCACAATAATACTTCCAAAATGCACCACAACAAGGAAAAAGTGATGACTTAGAAAAAAAAGGGACCAGAGTAATTTGAAGAGTCCCTAAAGAAGAAGGTTAGGTACAAAGAACCTGACAGAGAGATAAAGATGGCAACACAGATATATCCTCATCATAAACTTTAGAAGAAGAAAACTAAAATAAACTTGAGTCAAGGATGAAAAATCTAAAATTGATAAGAATAAAGGAAAATAAAAAGATGTAGTAGTTGTAAGATAGGATACAAATACTAGAGGACATGACATTACTAAAATAGAGAGAGAAGAAAGTGAGGAAGATATATTCTTCCCAGATAAGAGATAACATGATGATAGAGTGCAGAAAAAAAACAAATTGTGACACAAGAACAAGAGAAATAGAAACAAGGTAATCAATTATTCACAGAATAAGAAGTCACATCACTAATGCAACAACATAATCTTATGGAGAAATTTAAGCAATTTGTAAAATACTGGAACAAGGAGAAGATACTAGGAGATCAAATCTGACAATTGGGTAGAAATGAGACATTGGAAGAGAAAACCACTACTGGTGGATGCTTATATTAATCATAAAAAGGTCAAAATGCTATGATAGACTTAGGTGCAGATATAAATATGGTCACTAAGAATCTTTGGGAACAACTAGGAAGACCTAGATTGTCTCAAACACCTTACAATATTACTTTGACAGATGGATCTAGCATGTCAACTATTGGAACTTGGAAACAAGTAGAGGTAAACCTAATGGGCATAAAATAGATCATATACTTTGTGGTTGTCACCATGAAAGAACAGGGAGATTCATTTAATGCACTATTAGGATTGATGTGGTTTGTGGATGCAAATGGTATAGTGGACTCCTACAAAAAAGAATTGTCTTTTGCAGATAATAATGAAAGTGTATACATACCTTTAGGATTACCCATGGAAGAGGACTATATTGAAGAATCTAATTATGCAGAAGGAAATGATAACTATCCTAAGAACATATACTCAATATCAAAATTGGAAACAAATCAAATAGAATAATAATGAAATTCAGAAGGAGAAATAGAGGTGGAGAATGATAATGAAAGCACGAATAGTGTAGAAGTTCTAAAAGCATGGATTAGAAATGAAATGGAACTCAAAACCCAAAGAATGATAGTATTCAGGAGGATATGTATGGTTCAAACTAGTAAGGAAAACATACTGCAATCATCCACATAAAATGCAAATCCACCACAAAAAGTATGCATTATCAATAAAGATCAAAATACATAGGAGTCTAAGATATCTCACCATATTAATCATATTATGAGAGGAATTTCCCATATCAAACTACCTAAGTTCTCAAATGTGAAAGACCTACAATTATACTTGAATGAGATGGAGATAAACTTTTTAGAAGAAAAAATAAGGATAGAGGTAGTACAACATACATTAGTATTCAATGCAACAAACTAGTGGTCAACACATAAGGATTTAGTAAAATATTGGTCCACATTTAAGATTCTTATCAGTGTAAGATATTTACCAAACCAAGGAGAATACAAAGACATACCCAAGTATGAAGGACAAAATCCACCACAAAAACATTTAACTACTTGTGTAATAGGATGGGAAAGTAGAAAATAACATAGAAAGTCTATATACACCCATATATTCTGCTAGACATTGACACCAATAGCCAAAACTTGGTATATCAACCAAGAAAGAAGAAAATGAACTAGTAATTTGGAGGAAGTACAAAATGATTTAATACATACATTTTCTTTCCATAGTCCAGCGAAATCTATACATGATGCACTTTTGAAAATAAAGGATATAATTTTTCAACAAGTAATAAAGGAAGAAAAAGAAGAACCAGAGCACAATACACCACCACCAAGAATTGAAGGAATATGGAAATTGGTGGAATGGATAGACCAACAGTCAAGAAATATGGGTCAAAAATGCTATAAATCCATAAGAATGGATGATGAAGAGACTAAGGATCTAGAAATAGATTTACAAGGAGAAAGAGAGCTAGGAATATTAATAAAACCAAAAGATCAATATTACAATAAACCTCTTAAAATTAGAGAAGAGAATATTGCAAAAGAAGGTGACCCCAAACTAGCAAATATTAGAGACTACTAGGATGAGAAAGTGGTAGCGCAAGTAACTGAGATTCTTTCTGAGTTTGAGTACTTATTCCCAAGGACTTTTACTAAAATAAAAGGTATTAAAGAAGAAGCAGGGATGATGAAAATACAATTGAAAGAGGGAGTTAAACCTATTGGTGTTTTTAATTCCAACTTGATCTCAAAAATAACCTATGATTTAGCCATTTTCAATAATTAGTTATTTTGAGGGGTTGGCCAATGAATAGGTGAAAGTTAAACTAGCTTTCCCTCTGCACTTCAGGCTCTACAAAACCTAGGAGGGTGATCCCTAATAGTAATCATTAATATCCTATTCCAATTATCATAAATAGTGTGAATAATAGATATGTTCTATGTAGATTTGCTTGATGATTATAAAAATGAGAAGATTTGGCTTAAATCGATCAAGCTTTTTACATTTCCAAGACCATAGAAAAAATAAAACCTCAATTCAATAAACAATTACAACTAAATTTTAAGATTGAAAGTATTTTAGTGTTTTTGATCCTGAAGTTGAAGACTAGACATAGAGGCAAAAGATCGGCACCTTAACCTAGGGCAATGGAGTCAAACCATATGCAATTGAAATTCAATAATAATGTTTCATCTAAGCATTAATGAGCTCTATAATATTGCATTACAGTATTATACTCAAGCTTCCTAACCAATTCTACTTATCAGATCCTTGTATACATTCACACAAACCTATATTCCCATCAAATCGTTTAACCTATTCTTTGAATAAGAGCTTTAATAAAAAACATACATCCATAAGAAACTTCATGGAGACAAATTGAATAGTCCTTGACATATTCATTCATAATTTATGCAAACCATACATTAGGAGACAATTGGCTTCAGAATTTTTCCATTATATTTAATCAAATGCTAGTACTGCTATACAAGTTCATAAAAATAGATAGTTCAGACTCAATATCTTAGAAAAAGACTTGATTTCTATTCTATGCATTTCATTACAAAATTATCGAAAAGATCAACCCTTGTAAATGGCTGTGAAATCCCTTTTATAATGCAAGGGAGAAACAAGCTTTGGGCCATTTACACATGTCACCAATTCATTTGATATTACAATGTAGTTACAAAGAAAAGGACCATAACAACTTGTGAGCTGAATATTCCACAAGAGACAAAAGTAGTTATCATTTGCTGGAGAAGATATCTCGCCTTCCAAAAGGCACATTGTCAAAGTAGATAGTTGTTATAATGAACCAATATTCCCTTTGCCACATCTTCATCATCCTTTAATATCCTTAAGACCCAATGCATAGAATAGGAAAAGACAAAAGGTACTTCCACCTCAACAAATGACATGAACAATTCTCAAACATGGAGTAGACAACTTTAAACAATGTTAAATCAAAGGCTTAATCTATGAACTTTTCAAGCCATCTGTTGTATTCCTCCTCAGATGGCCATTGGACTTCAAATAATTTTTGCACCTTTGAATTGTGCACATTATATCTGGCATCCATTATGGCCCTAGATTCCTTCACAAATACATCCAAATCTATTTCCATTTTAAACAAATCATCTAAAGAATTGTTCAATTAAGCCAATTTTGGCTTTCCATCCTTATAAATAAAAGTAGAAAAAGATGGGACAATGCTCCCAAATTCATTTCTCCAATTATTGAAATCTTTGAGCTCCTTTGCCTCATTGAGTATTTAAGGCATCTCATTTTCTTCCATGTCTTTGAACATCTTTATTTTACTTTTAAACTACAAATCTAATTTGCTTTGGAATGTAGAAATCTTATTCAGTAATCCAATAACCTTTATCATTTGGGGTAGGTTATTAGGTGCCTCAGGATCACCTTCCACATTTTTCATTATTTCCTTAAAAGCATCAGCTCTTATGCTCCACTTGCTCCAGACATTTTGAAAGATCTCATGAATTTGAGAATGTTTCTTATAAGATATATGAATGTTTTTGTACACATTCCATACATTATTGAGCTTGTGGTATGCAAGGAATCCTATGGCCCAAGATGTCATCAATAATATCTATCACCACTCTTTTTGTTTCATCCTTGGCCTTTTTCTCATTTTCCCTCACCATCTACAACTCTTCTTTCAATTTTTTGAATTTGAGAGTCAATGTCTATTTATCTTGTGTAGAGAATTCTTGTGTGGAGGCAAGGGGTGGAAGGGATTTTACCATAGGTGCTGCAAGTCTCTCCTGAGGAGCATTGATCTTTATCTTATTGTACTCATCCTACAACCTATTAAAATTATCGAGAAGTTAATTATACTTCTCTTGCATCATCTCTGCAATATTTGCACTAAACATGTCAGCATGCATTTTTAACTTGGTTGCTTGTGTATGGGTGATCTCAAATGTTCTCTTTGCCATAACTTCGCCAGTTATTTCACTGATTGATTTGATCACCCTAGGCTTCCCTATATTTGGTCTCATGGACCAAATTGCCATCGTGTGTAATCTAGGGATGAAAGCAGTGCCAAAGACCTTATTGTCATATTGCTCTTCTGAAATGAATGCCTCAGCATCCCTCCTTATTGTGTCCAGAGAAATTGCAGAAGTTAAATCCCAGCCAAGCAACAATAGAATACCACTTTTCTTTACCATTAACCTTCCTTTAGTAGGGGAGATTCCTGAAATTTCCTTTTGAATTTTCTCCTCTTCCTATCTCATTGCTTCTTCATGTAATGAAGGATCAAATCCTTCCTTTGTTTTCTCAATCCTTTCCTTGAATTCATTGCATTTTATTTGAATAACAAACTCTTTAAACTCCTTTATTTGGACAAAGGATTCATCATCCAATAATTCCTTATAGGCACGTAGCTTGATATCCTCATCAATATCATTACCTTCATAAAAAACTATGGTGATAATCTTGCTAGCAAGAACAAAAGAATCCATGGCATCATTCACCTGAGGGGAGGGGAATCTTTGGTGTACATCCTCTTCTTTTGGAACATATTCAGCTGATTGTTCCTCTATAGCACTCTCTCCCTCAGTTTCTACTAAATAGTCCATAAGAGGTTTGGCAATTTGCATCCCTTCTATTTCCATTGGTTGTCTAGAAGGACCATGTGCACATGATTGAGTAGGCCTACTTCAAATTTTGGCCATATGCTCATCTTTCTTTATTCTTGCTGCCTCTTCTACTTGCTTTATTGGATCCATGAATGTGCCTTGCTTATAATCTTCTAACATCTTCATAGCCCTCTGGAAAGAATCCAGAATTTGTGCATAAGGGCTCACATACAATGGATTCTTTTTAATTATTACATACTCAACATCAGTCATATGTATCCATGCATGTTCTCTCTTTTCAACCTCTGTATTTGATGCTTAATTTCAAATCACATCTTCTATATATAGAAATTGATTATGGAAACCTGACCTACCCCTAATTTTCCTTTTCTTGTCAATAAATCCCTCAAGGTCACAATTCCTTAACTTCTCCACCTTCATCATGTAGGCCTTCAACATCTCAACAAAATTTGTTGCAAGTATGTGCTAATTGTTGTTGTCATTGATGTCAACATGCCTGTGTTGTCATTAGTGTCAACTTTGTCTTCTAATTAAGTTGTTGTTTTATTAAGTTGCCTTGTGTAACATTAGAAAATGTCCCCTTGGGGGCTTTTCCCTCATAAGGTTTAGCTCCCAGGTCTTTAGAGTACATTTAGGACATTTTAGTTCATATTTGAGCATCCCGATGGAATGAGACCTAAGTCCCATGGAAAATAGGACCTAGCAGGACCCCTTGAGCTATACCCTACCTAAAATAGGGGGGAGGACTTGGGCACCCGCACCATAGTCCTACCCTATTTTAGGTCAGCCCCACTTTGCGGGTGTCGGTTAGTGACCATTATTAGGTCCCTTTGCCAACACAGTAAGTTTGAATTTCAAATGTCTTGACGGGAGTGCTTGTAGATGAATATATAAACATATGTAGGCATTCATTTGTAGACTAGATTGTTATTATGAACTTTAGGCATTCTCAAGGTGATTCAAGGCTTTCTATTGTGTTGCAAGAGTAGACTTGTGTGTTTTGTGTGTTGATATTTGCAAATTTGAGCATCAATCTCCTCATGGCATGAAGAGCATCTTCCTCCATGAGAGCTTCACTACAAGGTGACTTATCATTATATTTTTATCATTGATTCCTTTAGTTTTTGGCCTCTACCTCACAAGGGAATGCCCTCTTTATCTGACAATGGTGTTTGGAGACTTAAGTGTCCTTCAAGGTTTGACTGAGGCAAACCTCTAAACACCACAACCCCCAAACCAAGTCTTGTGATTGTAGGTTACAGGTGTCGCACCCGAGAAAAGTTGAATTCCAAGAAGGCTGGGAAGACATCAGGGATTCAAGATCTAAAGAAAGAATGGACAAAAGAGCACTTCAGGGACTAGGGTGCTTGCTCTAGTGTCCTCTGTAGACTATTTTTGGGAAACAAAAGTTGTAGGGCTAATCAGTGTCTGAAGGAGGTCTAGATTCCCTGAAAATGTAGGTACCTTGGACTTGGGAACCCACTTCAGTGTCCCCAACTATTCTGCTTCAGAACCCCAAAAATAGGTACTCTATAATTCTACATTTTAATCCCATCTGCAAGAGCTTTTTCCACAATTCATTAATTTGTTATCGTATTTGCTTAATTAGGGTTTTAATGGTCAATTAGACATAGGAGAAGGAAAAATTGATAATTATTTCCCTAATACAAGTTTCTCTACATTTGAAAGTGACTCTAGGGTATGTTAGTGCTTGCCATTCGACCCTAGATCCTTCAATGTATAGTGGAGAGGCAGATTTTAACATCTAAACATCAAAAGATTAAAGAATCCATTTTTTTCCACTAAACATTTTGGTGAACCCATGTATTTGAACTTAAATTACAACTTGTTGAGTGTTTGTCTACAGATTTGGTGTTATATCATTCATTCATTTGGTCGTTTAATTTATTGCATTAAGAAAATTTTAAAAAAATTGAAAAAAATGGAAAAATACAAAAAAATTACATTGTTTGGCTTACTAAATTGTGTCAATTCTTCCTAAATTTTCCTAATTCATGATTTTTGCATCAGATCTGATATAAACTATATAAAAATACAAAAATTCAAAATCTTGCTTTGCATTTTCATCATTTAATTGCTAGGGTTTTGTGGAAATTTTGACAATTTTTAGATAACCTAGTAATTCCAAAATCTAGGGTTTGTAGGAAAAATATTTTATCAGATTTTTCTACTGATTTAGAGGATCATTCAAATTTTAATTTGGATGTAGTCTTGGATTTTAGTGTGAATTTGCATTTAAATTTAATTTATTTGCATTTTTGCATTGAAAATTTCAACAAAAACTAGCAATTTTGGTACATTTTCATTAAATTTGCATCAGAATTTTGCATGATTAATCTTGAAAATAATTTTCAGATCTGAAATTTTTTAATTTCCATCAAAAATCAGACCTCAAACCATTCACATGGTATTTTGTTCCAAAATCTCAAACCTAGGGCTTTGAAAACAACGATTTTCACCAATTTTGGCCTTATCGACTCTCTAAATTTGCATTATAGGTGTGTTGTGAAGGATATTTTGGCATTATTTTTCTGTTATCAGGGTAATAATTTTATTACCCTCATAAAAATATTCACAACACCCTTTTTACGGGGTCTTGTAGTGAAAATTTGGCAAAAAACTACACATTTTGATAATTTTTGCCCTAGGGTTTGACGTAGTTTGCACTCCAAGCGTGTTGTGATCAGTTTTATGGATTGAGGTGACTGATATTACTAACATTATTTTATTTCCATCATCATTTTCCTCACAACACCCTTTGTTATCCTCTTTTGCATTGAATTTCGATGACTATATTTTGACTTGGCATTATCTTGGATTTGCATCAAGAGTGTGTTGAGAGTGAAATTATTTCTATTTTGTACTGATATCAGACATATGACTTTCTTCCCTTGACAGAAATTCTCATAGCATCCTTTGTTTCATTCATTTGCATTTGAAAAGCATAAAAAAATCAAGCATTTTTGGCTACTTTTACTCTTACATTTTGCACTAATCTTGAAAAACTTACAAAACATGATTTGGAATTAGTTTGAGCATAAAATCATGGCCTCTAATCATAATAGCAACAATAGATTCCCTCCTAGACCTTACATGAAAAGAAAGGCTCTTGAACCTGAAATTGTGTTCACTCCTCATTATAGAACAATCGGTGATTCCGAAGGACCTCTTTACATTACCGTTCAGATAATGGGAAATACTATGGAGGGAACTTTGATTGATCCTAATTGCATGACTAATGTTGCCACTAAAAAATTCCTCTTTTCAAATCAATTAATACAAGGCCCTTATAGCCCTTCAAACTTGATGATTAAGACACATACATGAGCTTTAAAGAAACCACTGGGTAAGATATCATTGATAGCAACTGTATTCGAGAAGCATGTTGACCAATGGTTTGATATTACTCCTGATTCTGATTCCTTTGACATAAAACTTGGAATCCCTTGGTTAAAGGTTATGAAAGCAGTTCCTTCAATTATTTATAAATGTGTTAAATTTCCTTTGAATGGACAAGTGCATGCCATTCATCAAAATACATATAAACCTTCAATTACACAACAAAACTTCACATTGGATTACTTTTGTAACAAACATACTAGCGACAAATTAGAGCTAGGAATGGACTTTACATTCTTGAGCTATAGAAATTACAAGGCGAAACTATTACATCCAGTACCTAATCCTCCTACATGAGAAATGACAAAAGATAAACAACCCACATGTGAAGAGAACTTTAGACCAAAAGGACAAGGTCCCTATGCTGAGGTTCCTCCCCCAAAATCCTTACAAGGATCGGGAGATCATTATCAACAACAAAATATTCCACCATGACAAATGAGATTTGATCCTAGTGCTTCATCTTCTAATTTGCACAAGCCTATGAAAGAGGATAGCCCTATCTTACAAGAGATAAGTGGTAAAACAAAATGAAATAGAAAAGCAAGAGAAAGAAGGAGAAGAAGACAAGAATATGCCATAAACCTTGCCTCTCAACAAGAAAACATTGATCCTAACATTCAACCAAACAAAGACAATCCTAATGATGAACAACATGATGAACAAGATATAAATTTGGCTATGGTACCTTATGTCCCACTATCCTCCATCATTAGGGAATGGGACGATGATGACGATGATTTGCTTATAGACAATTTCTAGCCCAGAAGCGGCCCTACAGGTAAGTATCTCTAACCCTCTATCTCTCTCATGATGTGATTCCCCCATGATGTGTTATGTGTTGTTTAGGCCTCTTGGGATGACCTCAGATTCTCCCATAAGGTTTGGGATACCAAGAGACCGCCTCTATTGTGACCTTCTTCTATCTGTATCATCATTGTTCTAAATTGCCTCTCTTTGATTTCATTGTTGTGTGTTTTGTCTAATGAACATAGCGTCATGGTTGGTGACTTGGGGTACCCTCCTATGTGACTGTCCCTAAGACACTTGTTCGTCCTCTTTGATTTATTGTTTCCCTTCCTCTAGTGTTTCCACCGAGTGGGCAGATGATGACAAACATTTATACTGATGCGGACCTAATGTCCCTTTCGAGAGTAATAAAAAAAATGGACTATAGTTCCTAATATGACGATGGGGTTGTATATTTTATCTGACGCTTGGCTAGTGGAAGCACTCATGCTTTCTACATTGTGAATTTTATGATGTTTATGTCACATTTACAAACCTTAACAATATTGCTTCTCTATGTACCTTTGTTTTCCTTTGAATCTAGCCTTGGCGGTACTCGATTCAGAGAGCTTTGTGATATAGCCCTTGGTTATCCTTGAACTCCAAATTCATTGTATAACCTTGGTTCTTTGGGTGGTTAATCATATGCATTGATGTTATTGTTTATCACGATATTGTAGACACTAACATGTTTCTTACAGAGATGTGTTTGTGGGAACATCTAGCGATCGTAAAGTACATGTCACCTCCAGGGGCATGGGCTTTGTGAAAGTCAATGTTCCCTTGTGTGTTTTCTTCCTACCTTAACATGCTTGATATCAATAACTATTATCAACCACCTTAAGGTGGGGGCATATAAGACAAGCTATCTATTATAGATGTTAGCAAAGTGTTTGACCTCAGATGCATAGACCTGCACCGTAGTAGTGCATCATGCATCCTGAGTTTGTTTGTAATCAATCAATCAATCATATAAGCCCTCTATGGAGGTGGGATATCAAGCATATCCTTTTTATTAGGTCCTCTACGGAGGCGAGATATCAAGCATATCCTTTTTATTAAGCCCCTTGTAGATGCGGGGATGGTGTATTTCTCGGAGCAGATTGCATCATCCTGTCATTTTTAAAAGTCCTTTGCAGAGGTGGGGAGTGGTTATGTGACTAACTCAACCCTTAAACGTGTCTTCGATGGTTGTTTGGTGAAACCCAATCATTGATGTGTGCCTGTAATGTGCCTGAGATGGTGATGAGCCTAGAAATAGGGAACACACCATGGCTTGTCTGCCATGTTTTCTCTGTGTCTTCAAGTGTGTGTGTTTTGGCATGCTTGTTTTGTGTGGCGTGTTTGTTGCCACATATGCATAGACTAGCACCATTGAGTAGTGCTTCATGCATTTTGGGAGGTTTTGCGTGTATTGCATGTGTGTTGCTCCATATGCAGAGACTAGCACCATCGAGTAGTGCTTCCTACATTTTGGGAGGTTTGTTTACTTTCTAGTACTTGCATTTGCATTTCATATATATGAGAAAAAGAAGAGAAAAGATATCATTTATGTCTTCCATACATTAATGTGTCTTCTATGCATTAACTGTCTGCTCTGTGTTTTGTGTGACTGTAACTATCTTCTCTGTGTTTTGCGTGCCTGCTACTATCTTCTCTGTTATTGGCGTGTCTTCTCTGTGCTTGGTGTGTTTGTTGTGTTTGTGACCTTACTTTAATGCATGTATGGGCCTCATGTTCATACATACATTAAAGTGGAGGCTAAATGTAACATCAAAAAATGTCCCCTTGGGGGCTTTTCCCTCATAAGGTTTAGCTCTCGGGTCTTTAGAGTGCATTTAGGACATTTTAGTTCATATTTTAGCATCCCGATGGAATGAGATCTAAGTCCCATGGAAAATAGGACCTAGGAGGACCCCTTGAGATGTACCCTACCTAAAATAGAGGGGGAGGACTTGGGCACCCATGCCCTAGTTCTTCCCTATTTTAGGTCAGCACCACTTTGTGGGTGTCGGTTAGTGACCGTTATTAGGTCCCTTTGCCGACATGGTAAGTTTGAATTTCAAATGTCTTGGCGAGGGTGCTTGTAGATTCATATATAAACATATGTAGGCATTCATTTATAGACTAGATTGTTATTATGAACTCTAGGCATTCTCAAGGTGATTCAAGGCTTTCTATTGTGCTGCAAGAGCAAACTTGTGTGTTTTATGTGTTGATATTTGCAGATTTGAGTATCAATCTCCTCATGGTATGAAGAGCATCTTCCTCCATGAGAGCTTCACTACAAGGTGACTTATCATTGTGTTTTTATCATTGATTCCTTTGGTTTTTGGCCTCTGCCTCACAAGGGCATGCCCTCTATATCTGACAATGGTGTTTGGAGACTTAAGTGTCCTCTGAGGTTTGACTGAGGCAAACTTCTAAACACCACAACCCCAAACCAGGTCTTGTGATTGCAGGTTATAGGTGTCACACCAGGGAAAATTTGAATTGCAGGAAGGCTAGGAAGACATCAAGGATTTGGGATCTAAAGAAAAGATGGACAAAAGAGCACTTCTGGGACTAGGGCGCTCTCTCTAGTGTCCTCCGCAAACTATTTTCAGGAAACAAAAGTTGTAGGGTTGATCAGTGTCTGAAGGAGGTCCAGATTCCCTGAAAAAGTAGGTACCTAGGACTTGGGCACCTGCTCCAGTGTCCCAAAATGTTCTGCTTCAGAACCCTGAAAATAGGTACTCTGTAATTCTACATTTTACTCCCATCTGCAAGAGGTTTTTCTATAATTCATTAATTTGTTGTCATATTTTCTTAATTAGGGTTTTAATGGTCAATTAGACATAAGAGAAGGAAAAATTGATAATTATTTCCCTAATCCAAGTTTCTGTACATCTGAAAGTGACTCTAGGGTATGTTAGTGCTTTCCATTCGACCCTAGATCCTTCAATGTATAGTGGAGAGATGGATTTTAACATCTAAACATCAAAAGATTAAAGAATCCATTTTTTCCACTAAACACCTTGCTAAAGGTGGTTTGGTTACTATGTTGAAGTGCTGAATATGTTAAGGATATGCTTCTAATATTTAGTTTCCAAGTGCTTTTGAGAAAACTTAATTAATTATGGAAACAATGTGTTGAAGAAGTCTTCTGGCTTACATAGTACTATTCAAGTTTTTGCTCTGCATTTCTTTTGTGCTAATGATCTAAGTGTACAGCTTTGATATGTTGTTTATAAGTGTTTGAATATGACAAATCTAGAATTTGGTGCTATGGAATGCTGTGCAATGAAAGTTATGTTCACCAGTTTGAGAACAATATTTGACAGTGTTTCTCTAGGTATGCAGAGGTGTCTGGGAGAAAGTATTTTGCTTCGTATTTCTCTGCAGAATGGTTTTAGATGTTGTGGTTATAGATATATGTTTATAAGGAGCTTACCTATCTTCTATCCAAAATTTTTATGATTTGGTGCTCCGAAAAGCAAGTTCTTGTGTAGCATAGTTTGATAGTGTTGTTTGTAAGCAGACATTGAACCTTCTTCATGTGAAAGTTGTTGTGGATAAATTTTCTAATTTATAGGTGAATTCAAGATGTTCATGGATGTTTCTAGATTGTGTTAAGGCCCTATGTATGGTCTACAAGTTATGGTTGTGATCATGGAAGCGTGTGATGAAGAATTCCTTATGTTTACATTGTTTGGCTGACATTGAATGTTTGTACTGATTAAGGAGTTGATTTGATGATTATGTGAGTGTTGTATAGTGTGCCTAGATAGATTTGGGTCTAAGCTAAGGAATAGAGTGTTTTTCCTTCATTCCCTTGTGTTGTGGAATGTTTAGGTCCAGACTTAATTCAAACATTGTGTGTTTGCTGACCTTGGAGATTGTTTCAACGATTAAAGATTGTGTTGCCAACCTTGAAGATTGTTTCAAGGGGAATGATGGTATAAATAAGTTTCAAGGATTCATGGATGCATGTGTGCATGAGGGGGATTATGTAAAATTGATCAAGGAAATAAGAACTTTCATGTGTTAGGCTACTGGATGCAGTGAGCAGAAGGTGTCTACAATTTTTAGTGATGTTGTGAAGGTGTAGTTTGTGTTGAGGTGTATATTGAGCTTCATTAGAACTAAATTGTTGGCAAGAGACATTGCTAGGAATGATAGGTGTTGTCATTTATGGCAACTAAGATCATCCCAATCATCCACATAACATAATTTGTTCACACCGGAAGTCAAAATCAGAATTTGTCTAAGTCCGGGTAGTCAAGAACAAAATAGGTGACAAGGTCTGGTATCTTGGTCTGAATATCTCCGGTGGAAAGGAATCTTTTGTTGTAGATCTGAGTTAGTTGTAAGCATTGTCAAGACACTCTAAATCCATAGTTTCATCCTCCAGAGATGAAAGACTCAAAAGATATTAGCTTTTGAGTATCAGGTTTCAGTTTGACGGAACAAAGAGAAGAAGAACTAGCCAACCTTGTGAATGATCCTATTTTTGAATGTATAGAAGTTATCTATTGGGCAATTGGTGATGTTAAGTAGTGATAGCCAACATGATTTATGATTTACAAGTGCAAGTTTTAATCTGTATCTCATATTAACCATGGATCTAGCTGACAGAGTAGAGTACTCTACAAAGTTCTAAATGTTCTTGAAGCTGATTGGTAAAATGATTGTAGATCATGTTGCGGATATATATATATACCTGATGGAATTGGATGATTGTGGTGTGTGTGTGAATAAGATGTAATTGTGAGAAGAGCAAAAAATCTATGGAACAAATGAAGGAAAAGTAGAAAGAAGAGCAAGTAAAGATGAAATGTGTAAGATCAGTTTTTACACTTAACTGGAACTGAAACTCTTGCATGAGTAGATGCTATTTATCAGTTCAAAATATCTATTATTCTCTTGTAATCTTTCTATAGGCAGTGAGCCTCTAATTGAGCATTGAGCTCTGGGTAGTGAGCCCAAATGCATGTGCATTCTCCTTTGTAAGAATACTTTTAACAGGGTATTAATTTTTGTGGGTTAACCCCCACTATGGTTTTTCCCTTAACTGGGTTTACATGCCAAAAATCTTGGTGTCAAGTGTGTTATTTATGTTTCTGCTTATGTGTTATTGATTAATACTGAAATGTTTATATCATTAGTTTGATTATAAGTTGTAAAGGAAGATCAATGGTAGAAAAGATTAAAATATGTGACAACTGATTCACCCCCCTCTCAGTTGTCCTGACCTAAACCAACAATTGGTATCAGATCAAGGTTCCTTTTGAAAAGTTTAATAGCTTAAGGGAGATCTAGGAAGTCAGTAAAAATAGATGAATATAACCTTCAAAGGAAACTGAATCTTTCCCTAGATGATCTTGAGTAGTCCAAGGCAGAGGTCCAAGAGCTGCAAGATAACCTCAAAAATGCTGAAAACTTCATTGAGATTTTAAAAGAAAAATCGAGCAAATCTAATGCAAAAGGAAAGGAGAAACCTCTTCAACTAGAAGACAAGGCCCTGAAAGAAAAGACAAAGGAATGTGAAAAGTTAGCTAAAGAAGTTATTGTCTTAAAACATGAGATGGAAACTGGGGTAATGAGACTAACCAAGGAAATTGAAGATAGGAAGAAAACTGAAGAAGAAATGAAGCTAAATCTAAAGGAGAGAACTAAAGAATGTTGCAGATTGGATGGAATAGCCAGTCTCCTAGAATCAAATCTACAAGAGAGAAGAAACAATGAGAGAAAACTTGAGAGACAGATTATCACTCTCAGACATGACCTAGAAATTGCCAATGAGTATAAGGAGAAGTTCAAGATAAGCTCAGCTAAACTTGAAGCACTAATTGAAGAATAAAAAAAGGATGATGACAAGCATAATCTTAGATATGAGAAAGGTGAAAGGTCTGGATCCAGAAAAAGAAATTTTCAACCAAGGAATAAAAGAAACAAAACTAGAAAACCTTTGGTAAGATAGCCTAATGTTCAAAGATATCCATCATTTAAAGGAAATTGTTTCAATTGCAATAAATTTGGTCATAGAGCTACTCAGTGTAGAAGCAGAGTGAATCAAAATGGTCCATCCTTCTTTAGTCAATGCTTCAAGTGTAAGAGGTATGGTCATAGATCAAATGAATGCAGAAGTATGATAATGAATAATGCTAACAATAGAGGAATTGGCAATTCTTTCAATGGTTACTGTTTTGCTTGCAATAGGTTTGGACACATGGCTAATCAATGCATATCAAGAGTAAATCAAGTTCATAAGCAAGGAAATGTTGGGTGCTTTAATTGCAATAAATCTGGTCATATTGAAAGATTCTGCAGAAGTAGGAACAATGGAAGAAGAAGTCTGGTAAACATAAAACTAGATGAATAGAGACAAGACAAAGGCAAAAGAAAAATTGATGTGAATGAGATACATAGTGAAATGAACAAGATCTCGGTAAAGAAAGAAACAATAAACAACGATGATGGGTCCGCACTACAATCAGGTGCTGACAATTCCTCCAGGAATTAAGTTAGGAGCTCTGGCTGAGGGAGAGCAGCATTGAATATCAAAATCCCCTTGTCAGTAAGTGGGTGCCTGAATCTGGCATAATAAAAGAGAATATTCTAAATTGGTCTAGAACTTTTGGAAGGATTTTTGGAAGAAAAGATGTTGATATGAAATCTTGCGGAGTAATTCATGAAGAACTGTCAAAATAAAGTAACCAGATATAGTTAGGGCAACACATTTATTACAATGCCAAATTAGGTTTTGTAAAATATAAAAGGTCACTTGGTCACTCATTTGAATCACCTTGCATTCGAAGGAAACAAGAAGAAGAGCATTCGAACTGTAAATCCAGAGACTAAGGCAAAGAGCGAATTCAACCAGCAACTGATCAACCCTAACCTCATGAAAAGGTACCTCTCTATAAAGCTTTGAATCTGAAATCTATTAATATGCCTACTCCTCATGTTGTTGACATTATTGAAAGGCCTCGATCCAAATTTAAGAAGCATCCTCACAAATCAATTGAAGTTGACCCGTTATGTGGTTTTTCAAGTGTTCCATATGGTGTGCTGCATGTAGAAGACATTAGGGTTTATATTCATGCAAATATAGATGAGTTTAGAGATTCAAGGTATGTAGACTTGTTTGAGAAACAACTTAGGGACGAAAAATCATGAACTTAAACCCGAGTATAAGGCACTACAGGATAAACACTTTATTTAGATTATGGGGTTTCCAAGATTTGATGAGGATGAATGGGTCTGATAAATTTTGATTCAGATGCATGATGAATTCATTTGGTTGTTAAAACCATTCAAGATTACCAAGGATGCTATCAGAAATGTAATTGGCTTAAACTCAACCAGGGGATTGCCCATCCTGAAAGTCACGAAAAACCAAACAATGACTGATGCTACTAGTGCTAAGTTTGACAGAAGGGCAATGACCATTAATGACATTATAGAACCGGATCTCAAATTTGCCTCCATGGTGATTGGGTACAAGATCCACCACTTGAGCAGAGAAAATTCTATGTCTGAAATAGCCATATATGTTGCATACAAGATGCTAAAAGAAAACATTGATTATCACTTGTGTGAATTACTATAGAATCAATTGATTGAAAATTTAAATAAAATCAAGAAAGATAAGAAAAACACTTTCAAGTATGGTACATTCATTCTATGTTTGTTCTTTTACTTCATGAATGAGGTACTTGGGGTAAAAGGTGTGCACTGGACTAAGGATGATCCAATTACCATTTAGATTAGAGATCATCTTCGCAGCATTGGTGATTTCAAAGCTCAAAAAACTGTAATATGGGGTTACTTCAAGAAATTTTAGAGTATGATGCACCTAAGGGAAAGAATCCCTAAATCAATTGTTGAGAAGTACAAAAATGATATATGGTTCATGGTTGATACTGATCAGTGTCTAATGGAAGAAGTGGAACATAGAACTGCTTGGATCGTGCCCATGGGGTATGAAGTAGATGAAAAAATCCTAAATTTGTATGCTCAACATATTCTAAGCAAGCCTAAAGAATCAATGGTTGAAAGATTTGGAACTTATGAGGAGTTGAATTTAAAATTGCTTACTAAATTTAGAGAACCTGAAACTAATAGGAAAGCAAGAAAAGAAGTTGAGCAGTTAGCTAAAAATCTAGGCCTAACTAAGGAGGCTGTGAGAAAACACAGAGAAAGAACTGAAAAGGATGAGAAAGAGAAGCAAGATAAGAAATAAATAGATGCTCTGGTGGAACTCTCTTCCACTTCAAGAACTACTAGGAGCTTTGCTGCTACCCCTGTTCCTTCCAAGACTACAAAATCAGAAGCAAAATCATCTAGAAAATGGGAGAAAAGGAATAAAACAAAAGCAACCCAAACCTATGAAAGCATAAGAGAAGAAGAAGAATATATAGATTCTAACATTGAAATCAAGGAAATAAAGGCCACCGGAACAAAAGTTGCGAAAGTAACCAAAGAAAAGTCCTCTGAAAGAAAAAGGGCTATTAAAAGGCAAAAGATAGAAGCATATGAGGAATATGTTGAGAAACCCACACTTTCCCTGGGGGATGTGATAAAGTTAGTCACGGTAGATGGTAATCTAAAACCCATGATTGAATTCTATGATGAATACAGTGATGTGGATAAAAGGGTGTTGGAGGAAGCAACTGTCAGATATCTCAACATCTACAACAAGGCACTGATTGAGATAACTTCTGAGTTGCAACAAAGTTTGGCAAATATTTTGGAATTGAGAAAAGAAAATGCCAAGAGTAAGGACATGGAAATCAGGGAACATGAGCTAATGAATTTGTGTCCTCAGATTTTACCTGGTCAAATAGATATGATATTCAAGGAAGTCAAAGATGACTTTAGAAGCAAAAGGAGAATGAAGAAACTCATGCTTGGAGAAACAAGTGAAAGCTTTATAGAAACTCAAGAAATTCTTTTGAAAGCATTGGAAAAGTATAATTTTCTCATAGTCATAGAAGAAGTTCTAGATGGTGAAGAAGGGAACATCATCGAGCAGTAATCTGAGTTGGGTGAAGCCTCTATTCCAGAAGTGGAACAAGTAAATCAAGATGATACAAAAATGTTGGATAAAGTAGTTGATACAGGAGATACTCCTAATTCACCTGACCCATTAGGAAAAGAAGATAATATTACTACTTCGCAGAGCACTCTGGATTAGGTAGAAAGTGGTGAAAAAACAAAAAAGGGTCCCTCTATAGAGAACACATAAAAGTAAAGAAGAAAAAGAGGAAGAAAAAGGAAAGAAAGATGAAGCAGAAGAAGATGGTGCAAATGTTGAAGCACCTAAAGAAAATACTGAGAAATTTGATGAACCAAAGGATGGTTAAAAAAATGTTGCAAGAGACACTACAGATGCAGTGAAAAGTCTTCTTGAAAAAGAAATGATTGAGATTGATGAGCCTAAACTACTCCAAGGTCTAACCAATCCAAATACTCTCTCTCCAATTTAATTGATGAACATTACATCATTCACCCAAGTAAAGGCTAGAGAAAAGATGTTAAAGTTCGACATGGAGGATAATGAGCTACTGGGGCTTGCAATCAGGATTTTGGAAAAATTAATGCCTTCCTACTAGAAGAGTCCATCTAATTCACCCTTCGACCATCTGAAAAAACTTGTAAGTTCTGTAAATACTCATTTTGAGTCCTTTGAGAAGTTTGCAGAGACAAAAGTCAGAAATGAATTTTTGGATAAGAGATTTAGTGAAATTAAGAGTCTAATATGGTATGATAGGACTATACTTGCTATCAGTATAAAGAGTGTTCAAAATGCTCTAAGTGATGGAAGTGATGTATATAAATTTTGTCTATCCTGGCCCAAAGTAAATGAGGATATTGAGAAGAAGATAAAGGAACACGAACTGAAATTGTCAAATCTATCCAACAGTTTTAATCCTCTAAACATTTCACCCATAAGTCAAGAATGTCAAAGAGACTTGTTGAAGAGAAAAGCAACATTATGAAGAGAATGTGTGAGCTCCAGGGATTGATTGCCCCTAAGTCAGAGACAATATATAATGCCCTATCTGAGCTTAGACTGCAGTTCAAACTAGTGATCCATCAGATCTATCAAAGGCAAAAGCATACTCATTTTTGTTAAGTGGACACATCTCTATTTTGGATGGAATAAAGAGTACTTGGGTCTCTAAACTTGTGCAAATAAAAACCATCTTTGCAGACATTCCGAAGTTCATGTAAATTGTGAGGACCGCCCTTTTTACTTCTGTTGTTATGACTATTTACATTACTGTTATTATTACTTTTTCTATTTGTGGGATAGCAGTTCCCGGAATTGTCAAACTATTAAACTTTATTATGATTTCGGAAAAACTAATTGGGTGATGTTTGGATAAGTTTACATTTCAGAAAAATTAATTAGGTGATGATGGAAAATTGTAATATGATTTCATTTATGTTAATTAGTCCTATGTCATGATAATGCATGCTTTTAAGTTGCTTCGGCTATGATGATTTTATGTGGTTACTGATCTTGTAATTTAGTGTGCAGGAATTACTAATCGAACCACAGATTTCGGAGATCATTCCGCACCTTGTTATTTGTTATTCCTTGTTAAGCTGATCTGGTTCCACGAGGAACCAAGATCTCTTTGTGTTTGATGTAATGATGTAATGTGGTCTTTCGTATGGTCGAGTGGGTTATGCTACCCTCATGTAACATTATTTTATAATTTGTGTTGTAAAAAGGATTGAAATTGAATTTCCTTATTTTATTTAAATTTATGAGGCCTTTTCTTGTGCTTTACCTTGACCAGGGGTGTCTTGTATGAGTTAAAGTTGACCCTGGGTTATACCCCATGGGTCCAGGGGCCCATTTGGCATGGGTAACCCTTGAGTAACCTCCATCTAGTCATCTTAACTTCCCCCTGAAGTTAAGTGGCGAAAATTGGAGGTATGGAAGGGACATGATGGGTTGTACCAACACCCAACCCATCCCCTCTACAATCCCCAAGGTAAGAGATGACTACAAGCCCATCCATTATTGAAGGATTGACTTGAAGTCACCTTCTCCATTAGTGAGATTCCCCCATGTGAAGTGGGGCCACCCATGTGAAGGAGGGAAGAAGAGGCATGGGTCACCTGTCTTTTACTCCTTTAACTCCTTTTATTTCTCCCATGCGAAAGAGAAATGACAGGAGGAAAGGGATAATGAGTACTCTAGGGATGGGTGAGTGACATAAGCCACCAGGACAGAATAGTGGTTTTGGGGAAGGGTGAGGAGGTGACAAGTGTCACCTCCCCATTCCTCGAAACTGAAAAGAAATGGGGTTATTTGTTTCCAATTTTGGGAGGGGAGGAAGTTAGTGGAATTGTGAGGAAACTTTCATTCTGTTTTACAAAAAAAAATAGAAAAGTTAGCTTGCAGGAGAGAGAAGGGAGAGGGAGTTGGTGGCTAAGGTTGGAAGAGAACTCTGTGGGTTCTGCAACAGCTTCATTCCAGGAGGGCTTTGTAAGGTTGGTTTGATTTTTACCTTTGCTGAATGTGTATGTAAAGTGTGTGAATTTGTGTTTAGATTTAATTTCTGTGGGGTTTGTTGTCGGGTTGTTTGACAGAGCTTCTCCCACTTGGGAGAAATGCTCATCAAGTTTGGGGTAGGGGAGGAGAGATCCTCCTCGGGTGCATACCTGTTTCCATCTTTTGGGATGTTGAAAGCCTTGAGGGCATGTATCTGTGACCGTATCTTTGACTTGAGAGTCAAATACAGATTTCTTAAAAATTTGTGATCAAACTTGGTTTGAGACCAAGAGAAATTGTATTGGTTAACTTATCTGTCAGGGTGACACTCTGGAGTCGAGTGTGTCCACTCTCCTGCCCCTTATGAAACTCACTGTAGTTGAGTTTCCGTGTTGTGTAAATTACCCACGGGTGTTTGTGTGCTTTGGGATTGTTGTTGTTACTATTGTGAAGTGGAGTGTTTGAGTTACCCAGGTGTGAGTATGGTCTCCCTAGCTCAGGGGTGACCCTCTTGCGGGTCTACGGAAGGGAGGAGAGCTAGATGAGTGGTGTTTTCTTCTTTGTTTGTCTTTGATACGCAGGTTTTCTCTTGGAGCTTCTGGTTGGCTTGGGAGGAGTTATATTTATGAAGAAACAGTTATTCTTCCTTGTCATGAGAATTAGGCCACGATCATTCCATAAGAGTTGAAGAGAGCGCACCTCTCTTGATTTTACTGTAATTTATTGTTACCCTGGGAGTGAAGGAATTCACCTCCCTGATCTTGTTATTGATGGACTTTTTCTTGGATGTCACAAGCTATCAGTTGTATATTGTTTGGGAGAAGGAAGTTCATAACTAGGAAGTTAGTTGTTGTATCCATGGTTTAAAATTTATTCTCTTACTATTTATAGTGGAAGAGTTAACTTTTCTGTAATATGAATGTGGTAAACAAATATCTTCAATTTTCAAGTTTGTAAATAGAAATTTCATTACTCATTTGCTATCTAATCTGAGTTTATATATGTCATTATAAGTATAGAACTGCTAAATTAGTTGAAAGGTCAGTTTTATGGTTCATTGTTCTACTGGATAAATTAGTTTAAAATGATTAAGTTTTCTCCTTCATAAGTAATGGCTTTAGTTATTTTGTAAGTTTTAAAGAAAATCTATTATAATTACTTCTGGTTGTCTTAAGAGTTGAAATGGACATGTATTAATTGCCTAAATATACTGATTTAAAACTTCATTTTCTTAAGTGTAGATATATATATATATATATATATTCTTATCTAATTATTACTTGATTTTTTAACTAACTACAAGAAACTAAATAAAGTATTTAATTTGAGAAGATTATGAAATAAATAGATATATATATATATTTATAAATATATATATATATATAACAGTTGTTATTAATTATCATTTTGACAGAATATTGTTTGATTGAGAAAATGAAAAGATATTCTGAAACTGAAATATATATATATATATATATATATGAATTGATATTTAAATATCATCGAATAAGAATAAACTTGTTTTAAATTTTATGACCGCCGAACTAAAGGCGAAATGTGAAATCGCTGTGTAAAAACACAGTCAAGCTTGCACGGTGGGCGGTGGGGAGTATTCCCCACCGCAGTCTCCATTTTGTTTGTTAAGAGGTGTGGGGAGGGGCGGAGCCCCACCCACACCCCACATCGTGGGATGTGGGTTGGGCTCCGCCCCTCCCCACATCCCCCTTCCCTTATAACTCCCGCGGGGCACAGCTCTGCAGTGCCGCCTTTCCCTTCCCCTCTGCGGCCTACACAGGCCCTTCCCTCTGCGCGGCTGACCCTGTCTCCTCCGCTGGCTGCGGCCACCGCTGCCCATCTCCTCCGCTGGCTGTGGAAAACAAAACAAAAAAAAAATGTTAGGGCTTTTGGCCCTAACATATAAGTTGGTCAATTTGGAAATGAAATACATTAAGTTGCCATATATATAGACATATATAGATACTATATATGCCTATGTATATAGCAATATATAATGAAATAATTAATATATATCTATATATATATATATAAAAGGGGATTACGTGGAGTTTGTTAAACAAATTTAAGAGAACAATTTCGTCAACTACATATACATGAAAATATATATATATATATATCTATAGGAGTAGTTCTATGAGCCATTTTATTGGGCCCTCGTTTAAAATCTTGACAAAATGTGACACAGTAATATACAAAAAAAAATAAAACAAAAAAAAAATATATTTCCACAGTTAGGTTTTCTTAAGTGTTGAACAAAACAACCAAAGAATTTATGTTTCCATGATCAGGGTTTTATAAAGTGGAGAGCCTCCTACATGTATTAACAACGGTAAATGATTTACAATAAGAGTATTAATAATACTGATTAGTAATAATAACAACAGTAATTATAGATAAGAGAAAATAAAATTATAATTTAATGAGAGCATAAAGGAATATACTGTGTTACCCGGGAAGATTTTCTCGGAAGTTTCACTATCAACGCGGTTCAATAACCCGGAAAATGAAGAGGAAAATTACACGTCACCTTGCTTAAAAGGTCACTGGAAATAAACTTAAGGAGTCATCACAGAAATTCCATGTGAGGCCATTTTAATCTCAACTGTAGTAAACGTCCATATAAGTAAACCTGTAAGAGAGTCAGAAGAAGAAAAAGTAACATTGGAAAAACACAGAGGAGAAAATGCGCGACAATTCCCACATGGGATAAGAGAACTAAGTCGATGGACCCTCCAGCCAAAATTTGCTTAGGAACAAGTTTAAGTAAGATATACAAGAGAAGAAACCTAGATCGGAGAAGACTAGGAGACCGAGTCCAGCGAAGTAGTAAACCAGCCTATGTGACCTGGATCATCCAGATGTTAGGTTTAATATTAACAATAGAAACAGTGATAACCCTGATTGATGCCCAATATGAAGAAAGGAAAATGAAAGAGAGAGAGACCGAAATATAAACAAACTAAATTATCACAGAAATAGTTAAGGTGAGCGTGATAAAAATACAATCAAAATTAAGACCCAGAGAAAAGGGAAGAGAGAGCAAACAAACCGCCTTGTTGAGAATGCTAAGTCGTAGGAGGAGTATGTTTCAAGAAACAAGAGAGGAGACAGACAACCGTGCCTTGCTGAAAATTGACTAAATAGGGAGATCACTAGTCAGTTTAGTCGGAACAAGGCGTCGTGGGAAGTTGTTAATCTATCAGTGAACCACGTGCGTAAAAGAGTGCTGAGTAATTCCCACTAACGCCGTAAGGCGTTATGCTGCCGGAATTTGCCGAGGTTTAGATTTAGGAACTTTGGTAATCTCACTCTTGCAATGACGTTAGCGGCGTCGTAGAGATCCTCTTGTTGGTCTGCTTGCGTCTGGTTGCACGCAATTGTACTTATATCCCACCGAAAACTGTAGTGTTTTCACCATGAGAGAACACCGCCGAGCATGCTTACGCATGCGAGGGGGTTTTTAGGACAGTGTGAGAAAAGTTTTTCATATCTCATGTCATAACCACATAACAGATGTGGCTATGACACGTGTGATGTGTGTTGTGACCACAAGGAAAATGTGGGCATGACATTTGGTATCAGAGCCAAGTTTAAACACTAGGCGTATTTGGGCACGTTATTATTCCGCAACCTTGGCTAATTAGTTTCTACCTTGTTTTGTAGGATGCCTCCCCGATGTGTTCGACGAGCGCGATCATGCCACACAGCGTTAGTCGAGGTGCACAGTGATTCCTCAGCCGAGGGACTGACACCCGTAGTTACAGCCGCACCACCTGCACCACCTGTACCAAAAGCACCACTAGTACCACAGGCGACACCAGTAGTTACAGCCGCACCACCTGCACCACCTGTACCACAAGCACCACTAGTACCACAGGCGACACCAGTAGTTACAGCAGCACCACCTGTACCACCTGTACCACAAGCACCACTAGTACCACAGGTGACACCAGTATTGGATATAGGTCCACAGATCTTACAGGCACTACAGACTATGTTAGACAGGTTACCGCCAGTGATTCCTGAGCCACGTATAGAGCCTCGTGTTGATCCGCGAGAGGAGCCACGTGCCGAGTCACGTATTGAGCCACGTATGGAGCCCCGCGTTGATCCACTAGAGGTGCCACGTGTGGAGCCCTTCATTGAGATTCCTGACACAATAGTAGAGGAGGTAGGGTCAGCCTCCCAAGCACGGAGCAGGAGTCCTCCGAGACTTTTGAGACGAGATGAGATCCAGGGGGTAGAACAGGTTCAGCATGGATTATACGAGGATGGTGTGGAAGAGCCACTTGTGAGACTTAGAGACAGAGGGGACCCCATCAGAGATCTACTGAGGCTCAACCCACCCAATTTCGCAGGTGCTACAGAGGGAGCTGTGGCTGAGGCTTGGCTGATTAGCTTAGACAGGTGTTTTGCATTGCGACCATATGGAAGCAACACGAAAGCACGAGTGGCAGTCCATCTTCTTAGGGATGCAGCAGCCACTTGGTGGCGCACAGAGGAGTGCAAGCGCCGACTATCCATGGATACACTCACATGGGACATCTTCATTGAGAGCTTCAATGCGTGATATTTGTCTGAACATTATAGACAGCGCAGGATCGATGAGTTCCATGATTTACAGCAGAGGGGACTCACCGTTACTCAGTATGAGATCTGATTTATAGAGCTTTCTCGTTACGCGGAATACCTCCATGACGAGAAAATCTTAATACACAAATTCATCAGAGGGCTAAATCACGGGATAGCAGGACCAGTTCGTATGGCAAATCCCCATACCATGAGCGAGGCTATTGAAAAGGCCCTTATATCAGAGGAAATTCAGGGACGAGGGCAGAATTCACGCCTGCAGTACCAGGAACGTAATCCCCAACAACAGCAAAACTTCTGAAGGCCTCAAAATACAACACAGAGAGGAGGATATAATCCTTCATCATTACCTCCTAGGCCTCCACAGCAGCAGCAACATCAGCAAAAATCCAAATTTCAACAGAGGGGACAGGGAGGACAGAACCGTGGATGGCAGCAGCAGGGTTCACGCAGAGATCAGAGACAGCAGGGTTCATCGGCAGGACCCGCGAGGTCCCAGCAGTCTTACAGAGGCTCACAGGGATCCACTGGACGGACTGGGCAACAACAATCAGGTAGAACACAGTCAGGGCAGCTACAGGTTTGAGGACCATGTTATGTGTGTGGTGGGGCAGGGCATCTGGCTAGAGAGTGCCTGTAGGGATTTACTGCAGGGGGACAGCCCCGATCAAGAGGATCTGAGCAGACCGTAGGTGACGTGGGCAGAACCCACCACATGTTTGCAGCGGTTGATAACTGCCAGGCTGATTTCCAGGCTTCTGTCATCGAGGCAACAGGTACGATTGGAGACTTTTCCATTTCGATCCTTTTTGACTCAGGAGCTACTGACTCTTTTTTGTCTACATCGTTAGTGGAGCGTTGCAGGCTGGTGGCTTCTAGGCAAGACATTAGGTGGGAAGTTGAGTTGGCCTCAGGGGCCAGGATGTTAGTAGATACCTTGGTTAAAGACTGTGAGATCACATTGGGATCATTCACCACAACATGTGACCTTAGGATTATGCCATTAGGATCTTACGGAGTAGTTCTGGGTATGGATTGGCTTGCGGCACATAGAGCCAAGCTTGATTGTCGCCAGAGGATGATTAGCTGTTTAGACGATCATGGTTCGTCGGTTGAGATAGTGGGCATTCAAAAGCCCACGGCTGTTCGTATGATATCCGCTCAGCAGCTTAAGCGCTGTATGCGGAAGGGATGTCAGATGTTTGCCATCATGGTCAGTGATAGAGCAGAGGATGAACCTGAGGCTACTTTAGATGATCACCCTGTCCTTAGAGAGTTTGTCGATGTATTTCTGCCAGAATTACCAGGTATGCCTCCACGTAGAGAAGTGGACTTCCACATCGACTTGGTGCCAGGTGCAGAACCGATATCCCGTGCACTCTATAGGATGACTACACATGAACTCACTGAACTTAAACTGCAGTTAGAGGAATTACTTGAGAAGGGACACATTCGACCTAGCGTTTCACCATGGGGCGCACCGGTTATCTTCGTAAAGAAGAAGGATGGGTCTCTTCGATTATGCATGGACTATAGGCAGTTGAACAAGGTGACGGTGAAGAACCGTTATCCTCTGCCTAGGATTGACGACCTTTTTGATCAGATGCAGGGAGCCAGAGAGTTCTCAAAAATTGATCTAAAATCTGGGTATCACCAATTGCGCATCACAGAGGCGGATATTCATAAAACTGCTTTTCGAACCAGATATGGCCATTATGAATTCACAGTGGTACCTTTCGGGTTGACGAACGCTCCTGCAGTATTCATGAGTCTCATGAACGGGGTGTTCCGCACGTACCTAGATCGGTTCGTGATAATATTCCTAGATGACATTTTGATTTATTCACGGACTGAGGAGGAGCATGTGGAGCACTTGCGTCAAGTTTTGCAGTAATTACGAGAGCAGCAGCTTTATGGCAACTTGGCGAAGTGTGCCTTCTTCAAGACAGAGGTGCAGTATTTGGGACACATTTTATCAGGCGATGGCATCTCCATAGATCCATCTAAAATTAGAGCAATCCAGGAATGGCCGGCACCCACTAACGTGACAGAGGTCCGAAGCTTTATGGGGTTAGCTGGATATTATCGTCAGTTTGTCGAGGGCTTCTCCAGGATAGCACATCCCATTACTTCCCTTCAGCGAAAAGGGAAGGGTTTCAATTGGACCGAGCAGTGTGAAAAGGCCTTTGGAGTCCTCAAGGAGCATCTTACCAGTGCTCCTATTTTAGCGGTCCTAGATCCTACAGAGGAGTTTGTAGTTTGCACAGATGCATCATTAGAAGGATTGGGAGCCGTGCTTATGCAGGATGGTCGAGCGATCGCATACGAATCGCGGAAACTGAAGACACATGAGTTAAATTACCCTACTCATGACTTAGAGCTCGCAGCAGTCATTCATGCTTTGGTCTGCTGGAGGCACTTTCTCCTAGGTCGACGCTTTGAACTCCATTCGGATCATCATAGTTTGCAGTATATTTTTACACAACCTAATTTGAACGCCCGCCAACGGCGTTGGATGGAATTCCTATGTGAATATGACTTCGATGTCCACTATATCAAAGGGAAGGAGAACATGGTCACTGATGCTTTGAGTCGAAGGCACCACGAGATCCAGACCCTGACCTTGAAGGTGGACTTGAAGGATCGTATCTTACAGCATCTGCCGGAGGACGAATGGTTTCTTGAAGTGCAGCAGGCATTATTAAATCAGAAGGCCCTTGAGGGCAAATTTACAGGATATTCCCTTGAGTCTGATGGTATGCTTCGACATCGGCAGCGCATCTATGTACCCCTTGTGGGTAATCTTCGTACAATAATCCTATCAGAGGCTCATAGAGCACCCTATGCAGCACACCCAGGAGTGAAGAAGATGCATGCTGACTTACGACAGCTTTATCATTGGGCTGGGATGAGGCGTGACATTGCCGAATTTGTTGCTCGTTGCCTAGAATGTCAGAGGGTCAAGGCCAAACATCAGCATCCTGCGGGACTGTTGTACCCTCACGAGATACCCGAATGGAAATGGGACACCATTTCTATGGATTTTATCGTTGGTCTACCTATGTCATCACGTCGCCATGATGCTATTATGGTGACAGTTGACAAGCTGACCAAAGTGGCGCATTTTTCACCAATATGCACAACATACAATGCACCATCGGTGGCAAAGGTGTTTCTGGATCAGATTGTTAGACTTCATGGGGTACCTCGCCGCATTATATCTGATAGAGACTCTGTATTTATGTCATCGTTCTGGAGAGCTTTACATCAGGCGTTGGGCACACAGCTCAACTTCAGTTCAGCCTATCATCCGGAAACCGACGGACAAACAGAGAGAGTTAACCAGGTGTTAGAAGACATGCTTCGCATGTATGTGATGGACCATCAGTCTAGATGGGAGGAGTACCTATATCTAGTTGAGTTTGCCTACAATAATGGGCATCATAGCTCGTTGGGTATGCCTCCTTTCCAGGCTTTATATGGCCGACCATGCAGAACACCATTGAGTTGGGATCGGATAGAGGACAGAATGGTCATCGGTCCAGAGATAGTTCAGAATATGGAATAGCAGGTCAAACAGATTAGACAGAGACTTCAGGAAGCTCAGGACAGGCAGAAGAAATATGCTGATGCTAAGAGGACAGACCGAAGCTTCTCTGTGGGGGAAAGGGTATTTTTGAGAGTGCGACCGCACAAGAGTCCAATTCGTTACGGAAAAGGCTCTAAGCTCGCACCTCGATTTGTAGGACCTTTCAAAATTTTGGAGCGGATAGGACCAGTAGCCTATCGTCTAGCCTTGCCACCTAGCCTGTCACGTATCCATGATGTATTTCATGTATCAATTTTACGTCAATATATTTCTGACTTATCTCACGTGTTGGATTGGAGTGCTCTTCAGGTAGAGGCAGACGGACAGCTGGCGTTGGAGCCAATTCGCATATTGGCTCGCCGGACGCTGGCCCTTCGAGGTTGAGAGCTGGACAAGGTTAGAGTCCAGTGGGACCTATACGACGAAGTCACCGCGACTTGGGAAGATGCAGAGAGACTGAAGACCCTTTACCCTCACCTTTTTGACGACTTCCAGGGGGAAGTACCGTCTTAGGGGGAGAGGATGTGAGGACCGCCCTTTTTACTTCTGTTGTTATGACTATTTACATTACTGTTATTATTACTTTTTCTATTTGTGGGATAGCAGTTCCCGGAATTGTCAAACTATTAAACTTTATTATGATTTCGGAAAAACTAATTGGGTGATGTTTGGATAAGTTTACATTTCAGAAAAATTAATTAGGTGATGATGGAAAATTGTAATATGATTTCATTTATGTTAATTAGTCCTATGTCATGATAATGCATGCTTTTAAGTTGCTTCGGCTATGATGATTTTATGTGGTTACTGATCTTGTAATTTAGTGTGCAGGAATTACTAATCGAACCACAGATTTCGGAGATCATTCCGCACCTTGTTATTTGTTATTCCCTGTTAAGCCGATCTGGTTCCATGAGGAACCAAGATCTCTTTGTGTTTGATGTAATGATGTAATGTGGTCTTTCGTATGGTCGAGTGGGTTAGGCTACCCTCATGTAACATTATTTTATAATTTGTGTTGTAAAAAGGATTGAAATTGAATTTCCTTATTTTATTTAAATTTATGAGGCCTTTTCTTGTGCTTTACCTTGACCAGGGGTGTCTTGTATGAGTTAAAGTTGACCCTGGGTTATACCCCATGGGTCCAGGGGCCCATTTGGCATGGGTAACCCTTGAGTAACCTCCATCTAGTCATCTTAACTTGCCCCTGAAGTTAAGTGGCGAAAATTGGAGGTATGGAGGGGACATGATGGGTTGTACCAACACCCAACCCATCCCCTCTACAATCCCCAAGGTAAGAGATGACTACAAGCCCATCCATTATTGAAGGATTGACTTGAAGTCACCTTCTCCATTAGTGAGATTCCCCCATGTGAAGTGGGGCCACCCATGTGAAGGAGGGAAGAAGAGGCATGGGTCACCTGTCTTTTACTCCTTTAACTCCTTTTATTTCTCCCATGCGAAAGAGAAATGATAGGAGGAAAGGGATAAGGAGTACTCTAGGGATGGGTGAGTGACATAAGCCACCAGGACAGAATAGTGGTTTTGGGGAAGGGTGAGGAGGTGACAAGTGTCACCTCCCCATTCCTCGAAACTGAAAAGAAATGGGGTTATTTGTTTCCAATTTTGGGAGGGGAGGAAGTTAGTGGAATTGTGAGGAAACTTTCATTCTGTTTTACAAAAAAAAAATAGAAAAGTTAGCTTGCAGGAGAGAGAAGGGAGAGGGAGTTGGTGGCTAAGGTTGGAAGAGAACTCTGTGGGTTCTGCAACAGCTTCATTCCAAGAGGGCTTTGTAAGGTTGGTTTGATTTTTACCTTTGCTGAATGTGTATGTAAAGTGTGTGAATTTGTGTTTAGATTTATTTTCTGTGGGGTTTGTTGTCGGGTTGTTTGACAGAGCTTCTCCCACTTGGGAGAAATGCTCATCAAGTTTGGGGTAGGGGAGGAGAGATCCTCCTCGGGTGCATACCTGTTTCCATCTTTTGGGATGTTGAAAGCCTTGAGGGCATGTATCTGTGACTGTATCTTTGACTTGAGAGTCAAATACAGATTTCTTAAAAATTTGTGATCAAACTTGGTTTGAGACCAAGAGAAATTGTATTGGTTAACTTATCTATCAGGGTGACACTCTGGAGTCGAGTGTGTCCACTCTCTTGCCCCTTATGAAACTGACTGTAGTTGAGTTTCCGTGTTGTGTAAATTACCCATGGGTGTTTGTGTGCTTTGGGATTGTTGTTGTTACTGTTGTGAAGTGGAGTGTTTGAGTTACCCAGGTGTGAGTATGGTCTCCCTAGCTCGGGGGTGACCCTCTTGCGGGTCTACGGAAGGCAGGAGAGCTAGATGAGTGGTGTTTTCTTCTTTGTTTGTCTTTGATATGCAGGTTTTCTCTTGGAGCATCTGGTTGGCTTGGGAGGAGTTATATTTATGAAGAAACAGTTATTCTTCCTTGTCATGAGAATTAGGCCAGGATCATTCCATAAGAGTTGAAGAGAGAGCACCTCTCTTGATTTTACTGTAATTTATTGTTACCCTGGGAGTGAAGGAATTCACCTCCCTAATCTTGTTATTGATGGACTTTTTCTTGGATGTCACAAGCTATCAGTTGTATATTGTTTGGGAGAAGGAAGTTCATAACTAGGAAGTTAGTTGTTGTATCCATGGTTTAAAATTTATTCTCTTGCTATTTATAGTGGAAGAGTTAAATTTTCTGTAATATGAATGTGGTAAACAAATATCTTCAATTTTCAAGTTTGTAAATAGAAATTTCATTACACATTTGCTATCTAATCTGAGTTTATATATGTCATTATAAGTATAGAACTGCTAAATTAGTTGAAAGGTCAGTTTTATGGTTCATTGTTCTACTGGATAAATTAGTTTAAAATGATTAAGTTTTCTCCTTCATAAGTAATGGCTTTAGTTATTTTGTAAGTTTTAAAGAAAATCTATTATAATTACTTCTGGTTGTCTTAAGAGTTGAAATGGACATGTATTAATTGCCTAAATATACTGATTTAAAACTTCATTTTCTTAAGTGTAGATATATATATATATATATATATTCTTTTCTAATTATTACTTGATTTTTTAACTAACTACAAGAAACTAAATAAAGTATTTAATTTGAGAAGATTATGAAATAAATAGATATATATATATATAACAATTGTTATTAATTATCATTTTGACAGAATATTGTTTGATTGAGAAAATGAAAAGATATTCTGAAACTGAAATATATGTATATATATATATATATATATATATATATATGAATTGATATTTAAATATCATCGAATAAGAATAAACTTGTTTTAAATTTTATGACCGCCGAACTAAAGGCGAAATGTGAAATCGCTGTGTAAAAACATAGTCAAGCTTGCACGGTGGGCGGTGGGGAGTATTCCCCACCGCAGTCTCCATTTTGTTTGTTAAGAGGTGTGGGGAGGGGCGGAGCCCCACGCACACCCCACATCGTGGGATGTGGGTGGGGCTCCGCCCCTCCCCACATCCCCCTTCCCTTATAACTCCTGCGGGGCACGGCTCTGCAGTGCCGCCTTTCCCTTCCCCTCCGCGGCCTACATAGGCCCTTCCCTCTGCGTGGCCGACCCTGTCTCCTCCGCTGGCTGCGGCCACCGCCGCCCATCTCCTCCGCTGGCTGTGGAAAACAAAACAAAAAAAAAATGTTAGGGCTTTTGGCCCTAACATATAAGTTGGTCAATTTGGAAATGAAATACATTAAGTTGCCATATATATAGACATATATAGATACTATATATGCCTATGTATATAGTAATATATAATGAAATAATTAATATATATCTATATATATATATAAGGGGATTACGTGGAGTTTGTTAAACAAATTTAAGAGAACAATTTCGTCAACTACATATACATGAAAATATATATATATAGGAGTAGTTCTATGAGCCATTTTATTGGGCCCTCGTTTAAAATCTTGACAAAATGTGACACAGTAATATACAAAAAAAAATAAAACAAAAAAAAATATATTTCCACAGTTAGGTTTTCTTAAGTGTTGAACAAAACAACCAAAGAATTTATGTTTCCATGATCAGGGTTTTATAAAGTGGAGAGCCTCCTACATGTATTAACAACGGTAAATGATTTACAATAAGAGTATTAATAATACTGATTAGTAATAATAACAACAGTAATTATAGATAAGAGAAAATAAAATTATAATTTAATGAGAGCATAAATTAAAGGAATATACTGTGTTACCCGGGAAGAGTTTCTCGGAAGTTTCACTATCAATGTGGTTCAATAACCCAGAAAATGAAGAGGAAAATTACACGTCACCTTGCTTAAAAGGTCACTGGAAATAAACTTAAGGAGTCATCACAGAAATTCCATGTGAGGCCATTTTAATCTCAACTGTAGTAAACATCCATATAAGTAAACCTGTAAGAGAGTCAGAAGAAGAAAAAGTAACATTGGAAAAACACAGAGGAGAAAATGCGTGACAATTCCCACATGGGATAAGAGAACTAAGTCGATGGACCCTCCAGCCAAAATTTGCTTAGGAACAAGTTTAAGTAAGATATACAAGAGAAGAAACCTAGATCGGAGAAGACTAGGAGACCGAGTCCAGCGAAGTAGTAAACCAGCCTATGTGACCTGGATCATCCAGATGTTAGGTTTAATATTAACAATAGAAACAGTGATAACCCTGATTGATGCCCAATATGAAGAAAGGAAAATGAAAGAGAGAGAGACCGAAATATAAACAAACTAAATTATCACAGAAATAGTTAAGGTGAGCGCGATAAAAATACAATCAAAATTAAGACCTAGAGAAAAGGGAAGAGAGAGCAAACAAACCGCCTTGTTGAGAATGCTAAGTCGTAGGAGGAGTATGTTTCAGGAAACAAGAGAGGAGACAGACAACCGTGCCTTGCTGAAAATTGACTAAATAGGGAGATCACTAGTCGGTTTAGTCGGAACAAGGCATCGTGGGAAGTTGTTAATCTATCATCGAACCACATGCGTAAAAGAGTGCTGAGTAATTCCCACTAACGCCGTAAGGCGTTATGCTGCCGGAATTTGCCGAGGTTTAGATTCAGGAACTTTGGTAATCTCACTCTTGCAATGACGTTAGCGGCGTCATAGAGATCCTCTTGTTGGTCTGCTTGCGTCTGGTTGCATGCAATTGTACTTATATCCCACTGAAAACTGTAGTGTTTTCGCCATGAGAGAACACCGCCGAGCATGCTTACGCATGCGAGGGGGTTTTTAGGACAGTGTGAGAAAAGTTTTTCATATCTCGTGTCATAACCACATAACAGATGTGGCTATGACACGTGTGATGTGTGTTGTGACCACAAGGAAAATGTGGGCATGACATAAATAGAACTTAATGATTAGTTGTACATATGCGGTCCTATATACAAATTTTTGGACAATTTTGACTTGCGGACCCCAGCCTTTGCCATTGATGTCAAAGGGAGAGTGAAGATTAGTAAAAAATGAGGAATCTAGCTAAGGGGGAGTACCAGAAAGTAGTGTGAACAACAGTATGGAGCACAAGCTAAGGGGGAGTTATTCCAACACTTAGTCATTTTTCACTAAGTGTTACCATCAATGCCAAAGGGGGAGATTTTTGGCAAGAGACACTACTAGGTATGATAGGTGTTGTCATTGATGCCAACTAAGATCATCCCAATCATTCGCATAACACAATTTGTTCACACCGAAAGTTAGAATCAAAATTTGTCTACGTCTGGGCAGTCAGGAACAGAGCAGGTGACAGGGTCTGGTATCTTGGTCCAAATCTCTCCGATGGAAAGGTATGGTTTGCTATAGATCTAAGGTAGTTATAAGCATTGACAAGACACTCTAAATCTAGAGTTTTGTCCTCTGGAGATGAAAGACTCAAAAGATATTAGCTTCTGAGTATCAGGTTTCAGTTTGATAGAACAAATAGAAGAAGAACTAGATGACCTTGTGAATGATCCTATTTTTGGATGTATAGAAGTTATCTATTGGGCAATTGGTGATGATAAGTAGTGATATCTAACATGATTGATGATTTACAAGTGTAAATTTTAATTCGAATCTGATATTATGTATGGATCTAGCTAACAGAGTAGAGTACTCTACAAAGTTCTAAATGTTCTTGAAGCTGACTGGTAAAATGATTGTAGATCATGTTGCAGATATATATATACCTAATGGAATTGGATGGTTGTGGTGTGTGTGAGAATAAGGTGTAATTGTGAGAAGAGCTGAAAATGTAAGGAGTGAATGAAGGTAGAGCAGTAAGAAGAGCAAGTAAAGATGAAATGTGTAAGATCAATTTTTACACTTAATTGGAACTAAAACTCTTGCATGAGTAGATGCTATTTTTCAATTCAAAATCTCTGTTATTCTCTTGTAATCTTTTTGTAGGCAGTGAGCTCTGGGTAGTGAGCCTGAGTGCATGTGCATTCTCCTTTGTAAAAATACTTTTAACAGGGTATTAATTTTTGTGGGTTAACCCCCACCGTGGTTTTTCCCTTAACTGGGTTTCCATGTCAAAAATCTTGGTGTCAAGTGTGTTATTTATGTTTCTACTCATGTGTTATTGATTAATGCTGAAATGTTTATATCATTAGTTTGATTATAAGTTGTAAAGGAAGATCAATGGTAGAAAAGATTAAAATATGTGACAACTGATTCACCTCCCCTCTCAGTTGTCCAGACCTAAACCAACATGAACTTCATGCATAGGAGTGGTGCAATTATATTAGTTCAAATCTTGGTAGTGAGACACCCTTATCTTCTTTCTTTCTTTCTTAGTGGGTAGAGAAACCACTTGGACAGTGAGTCCACCTACAGTGAGCCTCTTGTAATTTAGTATTGCTACTGCTTTATATTGTGAGGTAATCCCCACCATGGTTTTTCCCTTTTAGAGTTTTCCATGTAAAAATCTGGTGTTCTCTTTTGCATGGTGTTGATCTGTTTAAGTTTCTGTTATCTATTTTTCATATTTAATCTTCATAACAATTTAAGGGTTTAAGTGAACTGATGTGGATGTGATTATATTCATAAGTGTTTGAAGTTTTTGATACAACTGATTCACCCCCCTCTTAGTTGTCTTGTGCCTTCGATAATTGGTATCAGAGACAAGTTCCTTTGAAGAAAGCTTAATAGCTTGATGAAGATCCAGGATGGCACACAAGAAGGATACTCCCTTGTTTGATGGATGGGATTATGCACTCTGGAAGGTAAGGATGGAAGACTTTCTAATTTCTCTTGGTTACGAGGTCTAGAAATGCATCAAGTCTAATTACACTATACCCAAGAATGGTGTAAATACTAAAGATGAAATCAAAGTTGTCAAAATAGACAGTAAGTCAAAACATGCTCTCTTAAGTTGACTTACTAATTCTGATTTGGTGAAAGTTGTGAATTTGAGAACTACTAATGAGATTTGGAAAAGGTTGGAAAGTGTCTATGAAGGAGATGAGAAGGTTAAACAGGGTAAAATGCAGAATTTAAAGCTCACTTATGAGACCATGTGTATGTCTGAAGATGAAAACATTACAAGCTACTTACAAAAGGTGGATGAATTTGTCAATGGAATCAAGAGACTTGGTGGAAATATAGATGGTCAAGAAGTAATATTGAAGGTACTTAGAACTCTTCATAAACCTTACAGTCCTAAGGTTTATGCTATTGAAGAATTACAAAAATTGAGTAAATTTACCAAAGATTAGTTGCTTGGCACACTAATTGCTTTTGAAATAAGAAAAGATGAGACTACTTTTAAAGATAGTAAAATAGAAAAGACTGTTGAATTAGACCTAGAATAATTTGATAAAGTGGAAGATAACTTTGTGAGAAGGATGAAAAAGGGTACTAGTAAGTTCAGTGGTAAGTTGCCTTTTAAATGCTTCAGTTGTGGAAAAATAGGCCATTATGCTTCAAAGTGTCTAGATAGAGCTCTAAGAATTAAGAATAAGGAAAGCAGAGGAAGGATGCCCAAGAAAAAATACTATGGAAGAATTTCTAATGATGAATCTAATTTTGAGGATGATAATGATGATGAATGCTTATTTATTGCCATAAGAGATGAAACTGGTTCTGCTAACTCTAGAAGTTATGTGAAGGAAAAGAATCCAGAAGCATATACTAACCCTAAAGGCATTGTAATATCTGCTTTTCATTCTAGGAGTGAAAAGGATGACTGGGTCATTAATACTGGATGCTCAAATCATATGACAGGTGATAAGAGTTGATGGTGACTGATTGTCATTGATGTCAAAAAGGTGTAGTATAGTTTTCCATTGATATTTTTGTTCATGATGCAAGGTTGATTGATAAAGTGTGATGAGATTATTTACTTGGTTCTCTGATTCTCATGGATTTAATATTTAAAATAATGATCAGGAGTTTGGCAAGATGATATCACAAATTTGGATGGTATTATTGCAGGATGTTCTTGATGTCTGGTATCTTATTTTTGATAGGACTTGTTTGATCCTTGATATTGATACTAAATTTTTTGTGTTGGAGTTACTTTCTTCATACTCCAACATGAGGCATCACTTAAAGAAGATGGTTTAGAAATGTCCAAGTCTTATTCTATCAGTAATAATAATCAAGAGTTGCTTCATACAAGGATCTTAGTTGTGGTGAGGTGTTCTTCAGGTTGTCATGGATGTTGGTATGGTCTTCATGTCAGATGTTCATTATCAGGAGTTCAAGATATCATTCTTGTCCAAGAGTTTCTTTGTGATAATGATTCATATTTGAGTTGAAGACTGTTTGATACTTGATAAAGTTGTGGTTGATCTTGTGCATAGATCTTCAAGGTTGGTTCAGGTGACGGAGGTTTAATGTAGAGACAATATATTTTTTGTAATGCTAACTTGTTAGTGTTGGAGACAGTTGTTCTTGTTTGGCATATTGGTCTTCTCAGGATGTGCTCATCTCATGATATTTGTTGCAATAGAGTTGTTAGCATGATATAGAGGCATTGCTTTGATCTTTGATAACTTTATCTTGGTTCTAATGTTTTCTTGTTATGACTTATGACATGTGATATTATTGTCTCTTGTAAGTAACATACAGTGATATGGTCTTCATAGTGACAGTTGTGGCATGATCTTCATGGTTTTCATTTGATCTCAATGGCATTCTTTGCAACATGGCATCATGTATGGTCTTCATGTTGTCTAAGGCACAAAAGATGGTTTGTCTTTCATGATAGGTGGATGTTGGTCTTAGAGTTAACAATGTTATCAGTTATTGCTAAACTTTTATGGTTTAAGCTCAGAGGTAATTGTGATTTGTAGGAGTCATCTTTGGTATAATGGAAGGGATGAAAATTTAAGATTTATTCATCTAAACCCTCAGCAGTCTTTAAAATCTAACCGTCAGCTTTCTTGTGCACTTTATTTGTGTTTAGAAAGTGACTGTTGATTACAGGTTATTTCCACATAAGGTAACCTACTGGAGTACTGAGGGATCATGGGCAATCGGCCCTTTTCACCTTGTCTACCATCCACATTGGTCATTCCCTAAAGAGCTTGAGTGGGTAAAGCAAATCAATGGTTCTCTTTAAAAGTATGCAGAGCACGAATATATAATCCATGGACAGTATTTAAAATTAGTATCCCCATCAAGAGCTTGCTTTTTGATGATCATTCGAATGTCAAAGACTATTTTTAGTCTTTTAAAATGAGTCTTGAGAAGATTTTAAATGCAAATTTTAAGGAGTATTTGCAGGAGTTTTTTTATTCTATTTTTATCCTTTTAACTTCCGTGTGACAATGAAGTGTTTAAGAAGTTTTTTTATGAAGGTTGTTTCTATTTTAAAAAACTCAAATAGTTCTTCATATCTCGGAGTTTTAAGTTTTTTTTAGGAGAGTTTTTTTGGCAGAATGATTTTATTATTCTTCATGGATGAAGAAGTATGCAAGGAATATGAAGAAATTAGTGAAAAAAAATTTGTAAGTAAGATTTTTTTTAAGGAGAACTTGAAGAGATGAAGGTATAGAGAATTTGAAAAGTCATTTGTGTATTGCATAAGATATTATGGAATGAATTTTTTTTGAAGAATGCTTTTCTTTAGAGAAGTTGTTTTTGTCTTTTTGCAGGAGCATGTTAAAAAGATTTTTGAGATGAAATTTTTATAAAAGGGAATTTGAGCAAATTGAAGGCTCAAAATGTGAAAAGACTTATGCAGATGTTTCAGAGAAATAGAGGAAAGAGAATGGCCTTGAAAAAGATTGATTTTATTGCAAGATGGAAATGTTTATGTAGAGAAGAAGAAAATGAATAGTCATGGGAATGAAGAGAAAATTAATTTCTTTGGAGATGAAAAATGATTATGTAGAATGTGAAAGGTTTTTTAAATTGTATATAATGGTTTTTCAGGTACATTAACATGTGTGTGAATTGAAGATATCTTTGGAAAGATATAGATGGTTTTTGAAATCATGTTTTGCAGAGATTGAATCTTGAAGACAATGATGGTGTATCAAGTGAATAGTTATGTAGAAAAATCAGGTGATAATTGATCAAACAAAGATAATGAGACTAGTATGCAGAGTGATTTGAGTTGATGAGAAGTATGGTGATATGACAGACACATGTGAAAGAAGTGATTTGTATTGAAACAGAGAAACCCTCTGAATTCTTGATTTTAATTTGAGTATGAATTAGGGGTTAGTGCTCCTTGAATCTAGTCCTTCTAAATGAATTAGGGGTTGGTGCTCCTTGAAGTTGGTGCTTCTAAACATTGTAACCAGTGAGGTTTTTGCTTAAGCCAGTGAGGCAGTTTTGGAGTGATTTTTCTACCCCTGGAGGGTTTTCCACTTGTGCAAATTTTGTGTCATGATTCATATTGATCTTCTCTTTGTGTGTGTATGATTTACTTATGAGGTGTTGTTTATATCCTCTTTTATCAGTAGTCTTATGTATATGTGTTTAACAATGTCTTCCTCTTTTGTCTTGTAAGATAAAGTTTGCAAAAGGTTAAAATTTACACAACACTGATTCACCCCCCCTCTTAGTGTTGATTGTACTCCTACAATTGGTATCAGAGCCTAGGTTCCCTTTTGAAGCTTAATCAACTTGGGTAAGTCTTGTGTGTGGAGTACCATGGGTAAATGCAAAAGAAATAAGAGAAGAAAATTGTCAAGTCTCAAACAAGTCAAAACTCTTCGTCTTTATCAATTTCAAAGGTTGATATAGAACCTGTTGATATAAATGTTCCCCAAGTTGAATATGATATTGTATTAGAAGAAAAAGTTTTAGGAGTTCCTTAGTTTGATGGTTTAGATTTTTCAGTTTGGTATGTTAGAATGCAAGTGTATTTATCCTCTTTAGGATATGATGTTTTAATGTCAGTTGAGAATGGGTATTGTATTACTGCAAATAACAAAGAAGATATTAGATGTAATTATATTGCAAAGAAGGCCATATTGTCTGCTCTATCTAATGATGTTTCTTGTCAAGTTATACATTGTGAAATAGTTCAGGATATTTGGAAAGAATTGATAAGAATTTATCAAGGTAGTGATAAAGAAGAGGACAATTTGGTGTCTAATGAAAGTAACCATGAAAGAAGACAATCACATGAAGAAGTTGAAACCCAATCAGATTCAGAAGAAGCTAACATTATAAGTGATGATGATCAAGAATATGATGAACAAGATTGTGAGATTGATATGGAGGGAGAGCTCATATATGCTCTAACTGAACTCAAGAAATATAAGAGAGAGAATCAGAAACTAAAATTGCAGCTGCAACAAGAAAGAGAATCTAAAGACAAAGCACTTTCAGACCTTGAAAGTGTATCTTCAGACCTTGAAGAGGCCGGATGTCAGATTATGAGTTTAAGGACATATATTGATGATTCAGACAAATTAATTGTCAGATTAAAGACTAAATTTGAGGAAGCTAAGAGGATAGTTGATGTTTCAATATCTGACCTTGAAGTTAGAAGGATTGAGAATCTAAAACTAGAGGGTGAAATTATCAAACTTAGAAAAGATTATGATAGTCTCAAAGTTTTGTCAAAGAAGTATTAGGAATATGAGGAAAGTACATACAAGTTACATGCATTGTTGGGCAAACAAAAGCATCATAATGACACTACTGGTTTAGGATTTGAAGGAGAGTGTTCAAAATCTAGACAAACTCTTAGAAAGAAAATTGATCTTCATGCTAGTGCTCCTGAAGACAAAAAGAGGTCAGAAGATGAAATAAATATCAAAGATGAAATGCACAATCAAAGGAGAAGAAATTTTAGAAGAACTGCTCCAGTAAAACAAGCATACATGTACAGGTATAATTATTCATTTAATGGTTATTGTTATACTTGTAATCATTTTGGACATAAAGCAGTTGATTGCAGAAGGAATACTGATATTGTTTGTTACAAGTGCAATAATGTTGGTCACACACAAAGAAATTGCAAAATGTATGATCCTGCATGGAAGCATATCATAAATGCTCAAAGGATGTCAAAAAGGTATTATCAGTCATTTGATTATGATTACAACATAATTTTTTATAATTGCAATTCTCTTGGTCATAAAGCACACAGTTGCAAGAAAGCATCACATGATTTGAAAAAGTTTAAAGGTTTGGAGAAAGAAAGAACCTATAAAAGTATGGAAGCAGAAACAAAGTCATGAGAAGGCAAATCCTAAACTTGTGCATCTGGCACAAGTTACATCATCAGTTGAATAATAGATAGCATGATGTGAGGGGGAGTTGTTCTTGTCCTATCATTTATCCCCAAGAAGTTTTAGGAGGAGATGTTGATCTTGTCATGTTGAATCTTGAAATAAAATTTATGATGGTATTGCTAACTATGTTGATCTTCAGTGCTTTTTAGTGATACATGTGATCTTTGGTTCTATATGCAAACAAGATGTTGAAATAATGTTTAGGAGTTTAATGCTCAAAGATTTTGATGATATTGAATAACTTGGTTGAGTTGGTATGATGTTGCAGTTCAATGGGATCTTGATATTGTGAAGTATTTGTTGTCATGCCAAAGAGATTAAGATGTTTCCAAAAAGCTCTTATCAGATTTTAGCATGTGTTGGCTAAGGTGACTGAAAATGAAAAATTCAATTCATAGCACTTATGTATACATTTGATTTGTACAAAGTGTTGTTGCAGGAAGAACTTGTTAATGCAGATTGGTTTGAGTGTGCTCAGTGATGTCAAGTCATGCTTATATGGAAGTGTTCCTAATGTGATAATCTGACATGTTTCTTTGATGGTTCTCATCATTAATATGTTTCAGGGAGGTATGTTTAAATTGTGTGATTCTAGTTTTGAAGTGGTATCAGGTATGTGCTTCAAGCTATGACATCTAGAGATGCTTGTAAAATTGATGGTGGTGCCTTGTTCATTAGTTAATCAGAGACAAGTAAAGGTCTTGAATCAGTTGATAATGGTAATACTAGTTGGTATTGTGTCAAGAAGTGATATTATGTTGAGGTTGACATGCATGTTTCATTCTATCAGGACAGTGGTCAGTGTTGGTTATTCATGTCAATGTTTACTAGTGATATTTATGACTAGTGATTTGTTTGTGTACTTCAACATAGGGGGAGTAAATAGATTTGTGTCTTTGTCATCAAATGTCAAAAAGGGAGAGAAAGAACAATTGCATCAGGTAGTTTTGTCATCAATGACGAAAGGGGAGATTGATGGTGACTAATTGTCATTGATGTCAAAAAGGTGTAGTATAGTTTGCCATTGATGTTTTTGTTCATGATGGAAGGTTAATTTATAAAGTGTGATGAGGTTATTTACTTGGTTCTCTAATTCTCATGGTATTGATATTTGAAATAATGATCAGGAGTTTGGCAAGATGATATCACAAATTTGGATGTTATTGTTGGAGGATGTTCTTGATGTCTCAAATCTTGTTTTTTATAAGACATGTTTGATCCTTGATATTGATACTAAATTGTTTGTATTGGAATTACTTTCTTCATACTCCAACAGGAGGCATCACTTAAAGAAGATGGTTTAGAAATGTCCAAGTCTTATTCTGTCAGTAATAATAATCAAGAGCTACTTCATATAAGGATCTCAGTTGTGGTGAGGTGTTCTTCAGGTTGTCATGGATGTTGGTATGGTCTTCATGTTAGATGTTCATTATCAGGAGTTCAAGATATCATTCTTGTTCAAGAGTTTCTTTGTGATGATGATTCATATTTGAGTTGAAAAGTGTTTGATACTTGATAAAGTTCTAGTTGATCTTGTGCATAGATCTTCAAGGTTGGTTCAGGTGACAGAGGTTTAATGTAGAGACAATATATTGTTTGTAATGCTAACTTGTTAGTGTTGGAGATAGTTGTTCTTGTTTGGCATATTGGTCTTCTTAGGATGTGCTCATCTCATGATATTTGTTGCAATATAGTTGTTAGCATGATATAGAGGCATTGCTTTGATCTCTGATAACTTTATCTTGGTTCTAATGTCTTCTTGTTATGACTTATGACATGTGATATCATTGTCTCTTGTAAGTAACATACAATGATATGGTATTCCTAGTGACATTTGTGGCATGATCTTCATGGTTTTCATTTGATCTCAGTGGCATTCTTTGCAACATGGCATCATGTATGGTCTTCATGTTGTCTAAGGCACAAAAGATGGTTTGTCTTTCATGACAGGTGGATGTTGGTCTCAGAGTTAACAATGTTATTAGTTATTGCTAAACTTTTATGGTTTAAGCTCAGTGGTAATTGTGATTCGTAGGAGTCATCTTTGGTATAATGGAAGGGATGAAAATTTAAGATTTATTCATCTAAACCCTTAGCAGTCTTTAAAATCTAACTGTCAGCTTTCTTGTGCACTTTATTTAAGTTTAGAAGGTGACTGTTGATTACAGGTTATTTACACTTAAGGTAACCTACTAGAGTACTGAGGGGTCATGGGAAATCGGCCCTTTTCACCTTGTCTACCGTCCACATCGGTCATTCCATAAAGAGCTCGAGCGGGTAAATAAAATCAACGGTTCTCTTTAAAAGTATGCAGAGCGCAAAATATATAATCCGTGGACAGTATTTAAAATTAGTCTCCCCATCAAGAGCTTGCTTTTTGATGGTCATTCGAATGTCAAAGACTATTTTTAGTCTTTTAAAATGAGTCTTGAGAAGATTTTAAATGCAAATTTTAAGGAGTATTTGCAGGAGTTTTTTATTCTATTTTTATCCTTTTAACTTCCTTGTGATAGTGAAGTGTTTAAGAAGTTTTTTTATGAAGGTTTGTTTCTATTTTAAAAAACTCAAATAGTTCTTCATATCTTGGAGTTTTAAGTTTTTTTGAGGAGAGTTTTTTTGGCAGAATGATTTTATTATTCTTCACGGATGAAGAAGTATGCAAGGAATATGAATAAATTAGTGAAGTTTTTTTGTAAGTACGATTTTTTTTTAAGGAGAACTTGAAGAGATGAAGGTATAGAGAATTTGAAAAGTCATTTGTGTATTGCATAAGATATTATGGAATGAATTTTTTTTGAAGAATGCTTTTTCTTGGAGAAGTTGTTTTTGTCTTTTTGCAGGAGCATGTTGAAAAGATTTTTGAGATGAAATTTTTATAAAAGGGAATTTGAGCAAATGGAAGGCTCAAAATGTGAAAAGACTTATGGAGATGTTTTAGAGAAATAGAGGAACAGAATGGCCTTGAAAAAGATTGATTTTATTGCAGGATGGAAATATTTATGCAGAGAAGAAGAAAATGAATAGTCATGGGAATGAAGAGAAAATTAATTTCTTTACAGATAAAAAATGATTATGTAGAATGTGAAATGTTTTTCAAATTGTATATAATGGTTTTTCAAGTACATTGACATGTGTGTGAATTGAAGATATGTTTGAAAAGATACAGATGATTTTTGAAATCTTGTTTTGCAGAGATTGAATCTTGAAGACAATGATGGTGTATCAGGTGAATAGTTATGCAGAAAAATTAGGTGATAATTGATCAAACAAAGATAATGAGACTAGTATGTAGAGTGATTTGAGTTGATGAGAAGTATGGTGATATGATAGACACATGTGACAAAAGATGTGATTTGTATTGAAATAGAGAAACCCTCTGAATTCTTGATTTTAATTTGAGTATGAATTAGGGGTTGGTGCTCCTTGGAGTTAGTGCTTCTAAATGAATTAGGGGTTGGTGCTCCTTGAAGTTGGTGCTTCTAAACATTGTAACCAGTGAGGTTTTTACTTAAGCCAGTGGTGCAGTTTTGGAGTGGTTTTTCTACCCCTGGAGGGTTTTCCACTCATGCAAATTTTGTGTCATGATTCATATTGATCTTCTCTATGTGTGTATATGATTTACTTATGAGGTGTTGTTTATATCCTCTTTTATCAATAGTCTTATGTATATGTGTTTAACAATGTCTTCCTCTTTTGTCTTGTAAGATAAAGTTTGCAAAAGGTTAAAATTTACACAACACTGATTCACCCCCCCTCTCAGTGTTGATTGTACTCCTACAAGAGCAAGTTTATTAAACTTGAAAATTTTGATGGTGGATTAGTTAGGTTTGGTGGTGATGAAGCTGCTGAGATTTGTGGAAAAGGCTCAATCAGTTTTGATGGAAATCATAACACTGATGATGTTCTTTATGTCAAAGGTTTAAAGTATAATCCCTTGACTATTGGATAGATGTGTAGCAAGGGTTACAATCCTATGTTTCAGGATGATGTATGTGAGATTAGAAAAAGCTCTAGAAGAGTAATTGCTGCTAGAATGAAGATAGGTGGAAATGTTTATCATCTCAAAGGTGGTGTTAGTTATTTCCTTATGGCTTAGATCAATTAAAGTTGGCTATGGCATAGGAGATTGTGTCACATCAATTTTGATAGCCTGGTAAGGATAAATTTAGTCCAAGCCGTGAGAGATCTACCACAGTTAACAAAGCCTATTACTGCTATCTATACGGAATGTTAGTTTTGATAGAAAACAAGAAGAAGCTTCAAAAGAAAGGATCATTCATCTACCAGACTATTGGAGTTGGTGCATACAGACCTGTGTGGTCCTACCAGAGTAAGGATTTTTCAAGGTGACATGTATTTCATGTTATTTATTGATGATTGCTCTAGAATGACTTGGGTCACTTTTCTTAAAGAAAAATTAGAAGCCCTAGATAAGTTTAAAGATTTTAAAGCAATGGTTGATAATGAATTGGATATGGAAATCAAATGTTTGAGGTCTAATAGAGGTGGATAGTTTACTTCTAATGAGTTTAACATGTTTTGTGAGAATCATGGGATAAAGAGGCATCTATCTACTCCTAGAACTCCTCAGTAGAATGGAGTGGTTGAAAAGAAGAACATGACTATTCAAGAAACTATAACGACAATGATAAAGGAAGAAAACCTATCAGAAGTCTACTAGAGAGAAGTAATTCATACTATTGTCTACATAAAGAAAAAAGTACAGGTGAAAGTAAATGACATGAAGACTCCCTATGAGCTATGGTATGGAAGGATTCCCACTGCTAAATATTTTAAAGCTTTTGGAAGAAAATGTTATATAAGAAGAGATGAAGAACTAAGAAAGTTTGATGCAAGTTGTGATGAAGGTATTTTCCTTGGATACTCTAAAAAAAGCAAAGCTTACTGTTTTTATAATAAGAGTCTAAGAAAGATTGTTGAAAGTGCTAATGTTAAGGTTGACGAAGATATACAAATTTTTTTAGAGATTAATGGATATGAATCCGATGAGTCTTCTTGTGGAGAAAAAGAAGAAACTAAAGAAAAAAGAAGTACATGCTGAAGAATAAGAAGCTCTGGAAGGAGAAGTACAAGTTGAAGAATAAGAAGCTCTAGAAAAGTTCCTAAAACTCCTAAATATGTGCAGACGCATCACATTGAAGATTAGATAATTGGGGATAAGAGAAAAGGTGTATTAACAAGAAGTAGATTTGTTGAAGAATAGGTAAATCTATGTTTACTTTCCAAAGTTGAACCTAAAACAGTGGTTGAGAAATGCAAGGATGAGATTGGATTAAGGCTATGGAAGAAGAACTAACGTAGATTGAGAAGAATCAGACTTGGGAACTTGTCCCAACACTAGAGAATAAGAATATGATTGCATCCAAAATACTTTGAAAATTTTTGAGCTCTAAAGTGAAAGAACTAAGAAGAGATTAAACCCTAGCTGCCTAGTCGAGAAAAAGAAGAGATGGATACACCAGTACTCATTGATGTTATAGAGAATCCAAGGCCCAAATACAAGAAATTCCCATTCAAGGTGATGGAGGTAGACAAAGAAGGAGAGTTCTTTGGACTATCAGGAGATGTGGTGTACATAGAAGACATCAGAAAATACATCCATACTATGATCTTGGAGATAGATCACATGAAGTTTGAAGAATCAAGAGATACATTGCTTGGTGATACAAGGTACTTAACTAAATATCAAAACATTGCTGCTAAGAAACTTGATGTACATAAAAGATTATCCAGATTTCAGTGATGGCATGAGTGGGTTCAAATCATACTTAGCATAATTCATGATGAATTCATATATTTAAACAAACCCTACTAGATCACTAAGGTTGCAATTAGGGTTGTGACTAGACTCAACATAACAGGACCAGTATCGGCAATAAAGGCCATCAAAAATGATAAAGTCACTGAGCTTACAAGGGAAAAACTTAATGGGTAGATCCTAAGTGTTAAGGATATAATAGATCCAAGGGTTTAGTATGCAACAATGGGGATAGATTACAAAGTATTATACAAATAGAGAGGGATCTGCTACCGCCAATGCAATACACACAACATACCTGTTGGTGTTTCAATTCACACCTCTAGAATGTGAGTTGGAAATGGACAAATATGCATAGATAAATTGCTCTCCTATTGGAAGGGGGAGTTCCCTTTTTGCTTATGTTCGCTGAAAAGATAAATAAAACCAAAATTTGCCTATCTTATTTTTGATTCTCAGTTGCGAGCACAAGGTTATAAAACTCTAAATGCTGCAGAAGAGGTTTTTTCCTTTTTTAAAACTTCTACTACAACTAAGAAAAGACTAATGATGCTTTTAATCTCCTAAGTAAATTCAGAGAAAAGGAAATTAAAAGTGAACAAGGAATGATTGTTTAAACAAAAACTTATGCAATTTTCTCCCAGATTTACACAAGACTTATAGTACTTTAATGATGGAAACTGAAATGAAAGCTACAAAAGCCACACATCTGATGATGAAAACTTGATGAATTGAGATAGAATATCAGAGCAAAATAGGCATGAGACTTCTATTCAATATCACAAAGTTTGCACAACTCTAGGACAACAATACTGTAGCAAAAGGTAGGCATACAACAAGCGATCAAACACCAGAGAATAGATTACACAAAGTGAACAGACACTTGGAATATCAATATTTGCAGGCTAGAGTAGGCACAACAAATTTGCTATCACAATTACCATTACATACAATGGGCAAGGATGCCCTTATTTATACTAAAATCAAAGGAGTAGGGAACCCTAAAATCTCCTTGATTAACCCTAACTTGCCAACTCGCAAGATTTATTACTATTCTAAGACAAAGATACAATAAACAAATGCTTTAAAGCAATCTGCTTTAAAGCAAAAAAGATTCCAACTATCACAAAGTGATTTCTTTCTAAATATAGAATGGATGAGCTTAGGATGAAAGCAAATGCTTTAAAACAAAAAGCATCTATTTTAAAGCTGCTTTCTTTTGGAATGCATCCTCATCAACATTCTTGCTTTTTGGTGATGTCATCCGTTGATATTCTGAGAAACAATATCTTCTAAAAAGTGAGTGACTACATCTCTGCCAGGAACACTGATACTCTCTGGAATGATATTCTTATTCTCTAACATTTCTTCACCATTGGAAACCATCTAAAAAAATTCATGAACTTCACCCACAGCCTTGTCGAACTTCACTGTCATTGTGACAAAATGACCCATCTTGCTGGCACTGATATCATCATTAAAATTGCTGAGGATGAGAGTCTAGAACTCTGCTTGCACTTCCCTAAGATCATACAGGGTACCAACTTCTTTTTCATACGAACACGAGATCTAAGAAACAAAAGATCTGATGAACTTGAGGACATTGACTACCTTTTCTTTCCATTCTGTCAACTCTGAAATTATACTATCATAAGTTTTTACTATGAAAAGATATTACGCTTTTCAAGTAGAAATTATCTTCTTATCATCAGCAAAATCAACAGAATCAAGTGCTATCTTCAAGTTGGAGATAATGATCTCAAACACCGGTCTATTTCTGCCATGGTCTGCTGTAACCCCTGGATGCCTTAGCGTAAATCATGAGCGTTGTACTTTAATTGATAAAACTTTGAAAGTACAACTCTCCCTTTGGTCACAAATTCTTCCACCCAATTATTCATGTGCCTTCCATAGAGAACCAACTAACTGAACTATCGTTGATCAGCTGGTGATTCTAGATTTGGTGGAAGCAATAAATCAACCTATGATGTGCTGTGGAAAAGGTTGGAAATGTACTGTCGCAGCTGTCTAACTTTAGCCTTGAGAGCTGCATTGTCTTCTCCATCTTTCAACACCCTTTCCTTCAAATTATCCACTATAACCTTGAAGAGATTTACATCTGTATGGCGGGTGCTTCTACCAAGGTTAGCTTTGACAACCGTGAAGTCATCAACCTCGACATCATCAGCACATCTATTTTATGGCGGTGTTGCAGTTTCAAGGATTATTTCACCATCCACATTTTTCTCAATGTGAACTTGCTTCTTCAACTTCTTGTCTGGTGTGTCTTGATAGATGCTTTTAAGCTCTGTTAAATCTAGCTGATATGAGGGCTTTCTCCTCTTCCTTCCCAGAATGTTTTCAAGCCAGGATGAACCATCCTCTCTTGGAAAATTGGTTCTAACCTCATCAGCTCCTGATGAACCAATGTGTGCATCAGAGTTATGAACCGGTGAATCTGGCTCTGAATCTATGTGGATAGGAGAAGTGATCAGTGAAGAAGGTGGAGAGACATGATCTAGAGGTAACGCTTCAACATACAGCATTGGTTCAATAGGAACTTTTGATTCAACTGCTGGGTGTTCCTACTGGACGTGAGCTGGAGACTCATCCTTTTTCCTCTTTAACTTAGCCATTTTTGTTCCTTCTGGGAGAACACTCATAGCTTTTACCCTTTGTTTTGGCTTGGAAGTGGAAGGCTCTGATGATTGAACAACTGGCAGCTCTGCTAACAGAATATCATCCTTCCGCTTATTCTTCAAGAATATCAAACTGTTTTTAACCACATGACTTGTTCTTTCTTCAATGGAAGTGCTCTCTTTTACTGACCAATTAATAGGTGGCAATGGTTGTTGCTCAATTTGGTCTTTGAAATATGTGGGAAGTAGAATTTTACCACTCTTTGTCAAACCTTCTATATCTTCTGATAGGATATTAGGCATCTGCTAAAGAGTGAACCTGCTGTAACTGCATTCTTGCACTTCAAACTCATCAGCACAATTAACCCAGAAGTCTTCAACCGCATGCTTGTGTGTACAATTTTGACCAAGATGTGATGCAAAAATACCACGAGGATCATATGAAGACCTCTTGTCAAAAAACTTAAGACCATATCTGGATGATTCATTACTGATTGCCTTGGGATCTGCTCCAGATCTGCATCTATAAATACTCATCCCAAGTGGAAAATTGAAAGTTGCCTTGTGTCTGCTACACAAAAATGTATGAACTTCATAGGCTTTCCTCAAAAATTCCATAAATGCTATTTGATCTGTAGGATATCTCGGTAACATGGCTGGCTCTCCTGAGAAGCCATATACTCTGATGTAGGAAAAAGTGGGAAATTGGATAAACCAATCAGCCCATTATGCCATTGTTATTCTAGCATCTGTTGAAAACCGTATATGCAACTCATTATCCATATCTCGCACTGCATGCATTAGGAATGCATCTTTTACCCGCCTGTAATGTCGTTCAGTTTGAGAAATTTCTAACTGTGGGAAATGATGATAAACATGTTGAATACCTAGAGTTCCAACAACATTCAACCTCTGAATTGACCCTGAAAAGCCATCGAATACACAAGGTATGATATCATGTGGAATTCATGAGCCCTTTGAAAATCAATTATTTGTTGGTGGAGACTATCACTGATGAGTGCTGACCAATCATAGAATTTGGTTCCATCAACAATCTGGGACATGATGTAAAACATCCAAGGCTAGAACTTGTTAGCATCTTCTTGACCCGTGATCCTACTCAGCAGAGTAATCATTATTGCATGTTCCTCCTTGAATTCTCCACATCCAACGTTCTTTGGCATGACATTCTACTTCTCTTTTAACTACCTCTGACCAATCTTTTTCTGGTATTTTTCTTTATCATTATTCCAAACCCTCTTGCATTCTTCAATGGAAACAGTTAAGTTTTCTCTCCAAATTGGTATTGTAAAACACTTCTCAATATCGTTTGGCCTCAGGTTGCAAAGCACATGTCCATCTCTTGACTGGATTTCTCTTGTGACTAAATTGTAATGCATCATGCAAACAATTACAAATTCGATACTTTGCACTGTGATGGGAAAGGATGCCATTGCAAGCAAACTGGAGTGTCCTAGATTCCTGATAGCATTATTTTCTGCATCCTCCAAAGAACGTAAATTGATTACTGGAAGTACTTTATGCAAGTCCATTTAACAAGTTCTCAGGTAATCGTGAACCAATGTTGTTTTGGGCCTGATTTGTGTTGGAGAGTACTGCATACTGAAAGATTTGAAAATTGACTGTGAACACGCCTATGTCGGAAAAATCTTGGACAAATGGCTGAAATTTACTTGCTGATTTTTAGAAAAAAGAATAGTGTGAGCAAAAAAAATTAGCACATGGGTTTTGTAGGCAATTCTATTTTGAAGCAACCTAGATCATCAGATTTTGAAAAAGTGGAGATTTTCCCAAAAAAGAAGGAAAAAAGAAGATTCTTGAAAAAAAGTAAAACTCCAATCTTCAAGAGGATGATATTCTAGATGGACCCATCTTGATGAAAACTAAAAAAGCTTTGTTCGAATTTCTAAAAAATGATCCCCTTGAAAGAAGAACCCTGAAAAATAAAAATCTTTCCTCTAGATGCAACCTACAAAAGATAATGAAATAAAGAAGCCAAATGCTTGTTTTTATAGATCTTTAGGGCAAAAAAGTAGCTTTATTTGTGTGAGAATAAAACTTGGACGTCATCCATAAAGAAAGTAATTTTTAAAGCACAAATCCAAGTGGATGTCTCCGAATAGAAAGAATCCCTATTTTTTAGCTGCCTATGGCTTCATATGCAAGATGATGAAAAATATCTTCTTTTGCTGATGTCATCGAACATGTGAGTTGAAAGAAGTGCTGGCCAATTTTTCTTCATTTTCGACACTTCACTCGTTTTGACTTAAATATGGCCTGTCTCTGACTTCAACAAGGTGGAAAAATGTCACCATTGACTGAAAAAGCTGATTGATCCTAACATTTCAGAGACCTATCAACTTAGATTCCATTTCTGGCCTCCAACTGATGATTTGGCATCGTTTGACCAAGTCTGACCTCCCTAAAACTGCCCACGGGTGAAGATCAGGAACAAAGCTATCAGAAAACACTGCAGATCAAGAAAAAATCTATCTCTGAGCAAGTTGGGCGCCCCAAGTCACCTGGGGCGCCTAGTTTCACCAGACAACCATTTTTCTAAAAATTGCAACTTCTTCAATTTCTCGATTTGCGTGCACATTCCGTTGGCTGAGGACCCCTGTTTGACTGTCAATTTCTGCTAGCTGGGATAAAACTAAGTTTGATGATCTGGCAGATATGTAGGCCTGATGAAAACTGAGTTGACTATACTCTCTGTCTACCTCAGGAAACGTGCCAAACTGACCAACTCTGACTTGGACTAGGCTGACTGAGGGAGATTCATGTTTTTCAAGGAAAACTTAAAAAATAAACTAACTCTGATGAGTTTGGGCATCCCAAGTCACCTAGGGCACCTATCTTGCCATGCCTTAGAAATTTTTTTGAAAAACTCAAATTTTGTACCTTTTCTCATTTTCCATGCCCACAACCCCGATTTGATCTTCATTTTCAGTTGTTCTGACAACTGTTGAGGTGGGATAGAGGGTGATCTAAGCAGTGAACATATCTATGATGAAATCCTAGCTTTGACTAACTTTTGACCAATTTTGACCAACTAGAAATAGGCTGACGGAAGCATTTTTGACATTTCTTGAAAAACATGAAAAAAATCTAACACTTGAAAGGTTGGGCACCCCAAGTCACCTGGGATGCCTAGATTCTGAACACTTAGTCAAATTTCTGATTTTCCAACTTTTCATTCCACCTTGGATCCATCTTGTATTGTTTTGCGTGCCTCGTCGAGTCGACGACTGTTCATCAGTTCTGCATCATTGGAACAACATTAAAAACTCATCGACGAGCTCTGGTAGATGAACTTTCTCTATTGATGACTTCAAAGCTCATGCTTTTCCTTCTAAAAAAGTAGAAATGACCCAGAAGAGAAAACTCGATCTTTTGTGGATTCCGTCTGGACCGCGCTGATTGTGAAGCAAAATCGACCAATGAGAATCAAGCACGATGCCTGAGTTGGAGATTCTATTTTTTAGAAAATTTCTATTTTTAGAAAGTTTTGCCAGCATCCATATCTCAAGAAACCCAGATAACCTAATTTGACGTCTATTTTTAGAAATTTTGTTTTTTTGACTTTTTGACGAAAAATTTTCTAGACTTGTTCAAAATGCCTTAAGGAAGTAAAAATTTTGGTTGGGTACAACAATACCAAATGGTAAAAGATAGAAAAGACTTCAACCTCTATGAAGTGATGAGAGAAACTATTGGAGAATTTGAAGTAGACCAAGGAGTCTAACTACAATTTCTCGTTTGGTACCCTAATCATCCATCTAGTATTTTATTTCTTAAATGAACTATTGATATTCAAAGGGAAAGTATGGCAAAAACACCTCACAGTTGCCACACAAATCAAACAACACATTAGAAGATTCAGTGACAAAAAAACATTCAACACTATGTATTGGGGTTTCTTTAAGACATTACAATCATATATACAAGCTAGAGAAAGAATACCCTATGAAGCAGTGAGATAATACATGAATCACATAACTTTCATGGGAGAAAAAGGCTACACCTATATGGAGGTAGTGGAACCTAGAACATACTGGATTCCTAGGTTACCCTTTGAGGTCACAAGAAAAGAAATAAAGTCCTATGCAAAAAAATTTCTCAACAAACTTAAGGATGATATTGTACAAAGGTTTGACACATATAAAGAGATCATGGATAAAATGCACAAGAAGAATGCAGAGGAGAAGCTATAGAAAAACAAAGAAAATTACATAAAACATGGGAAATCCCACTGTAGGCAGGCACATCTTTACCACAAACTACATCATTTGTCTCACAAGCTAGTGTAGAGGCTCTCCAATCTACCTCATCAGCTCCACAAATGCCAACTTCACTGTACAATCCTAGGAGGTCAGGGAGAAGTGCATTTGCGGTAGTCAGTGTACAAGCTACACCACAACTAGCATCTTCAACACAAAAAATATCTATAGGAAGAAGAGTTGCATCGGGAGCATCGGTAAAATTAGGTATGGAGAAGAAAAAGCCACCTAGGAAAATGTAACAAAATAAATTAAATAAAAACCAATCTTCAGTGAAGGAGATAGAGGAGGAAGAAGGGGAAGAAGTATCTAAATTTCAAAAGAAAAAGAAATAAAAATAAAAAGAACAATAGATTCAACAAGAACCCTTGAGACTAGATGCAATATGGAATGGGATAGAATGCCATGAACTATCTCAAGAAGCAATAGGGTTATACAGTGAATTATCTATTGAGCATAAGAAAATAATTGAAAGAGCTATAATAAAGTATATGATAAAATCAAACAAAACAATGGATGAGATCTTGGGAAAACTACTAGAGAGATTAGTAGAATCCTTGAGGAAAAGAAGGGAAAAATCTCTGAAATTAAATGAAGATTATAGATAACATGCTATTGATGGAGTTGGTACCTCCATTTCTATAGAGGAAAATGACAAATTAGCCCAATTATAGCCTAAAGAGATTAGATCAAAACAAATGGTGGATACCCTTATGAACATGGACCAGGCTAATAGAGACAAGGTTCAATTAGAAACAGAGCAGATAACTAAGAAAATATATGATACTGTTAAGGAGAAAGAGAAAAATGTGGCACAATAGGAGACAAATCCTCTATAAAATCAAGAACAAAGGGTCTCTCCTCTGTATAACACAAATACAGATCAGGAAGACCAACAACTTGATGAAGAGGCTCCACATATAGTGGATAATCAGAAAGATACTCAAGATGCATCCTCCTCTACTTCCCCTATTCAATCCATCAAGGATTTTCTAGCATAGAAAAAACAAATACAATATATGGTGACACCACAAATGCTACAATTGCCAGTAATAGGAGGGGAAGTAAATTTTTCAAGTATATCACCTATTCATAAGTTACAGCTTGGTGATATCTTCCACTCCACAATGAGAAGAAATTTTGCAACACATAGAGGGTAATAAAATACTACTTAAGGCTATAAATATAATTCAGAATGAGATGCTAGAGGCTCAGAGTGATACAACCCTACCGCCAACACAAAAAATGAAAAAATGATGCAAAGCTTCAAAGCATACTCTAAATACTTAGAGAATAAGGTAGAAGAAAGAATAATTGAGAAAATGAATAAGAAAAGTCTAGCTGATGCATCGAAAAAATGTGCCAAGGCAAACAATAAACTACAAGCCCAAATAAAGAGCATCTAGCAAGGCATGGAGGAGGCAAAGGTACTATACCAATTTTGTTTACAGTGGCCCACTATCACTAAGAATATAAAGGATCAAATAGATGCACTAGAGACACAAATAATACAAGTAGCTAGTACTTATGATTCAATACAAGATACTAATGGTTCCATAAGGGTACAAGTAGAAACATTGCACTCCCAACTCTAGTAGTTCTAGGATCAAAGGGTACAAATCAAAGCATAGATCAAGCAGCTAAGAGAGGTGGTAAGCCTGAGGCTAGCATCCCTAACCAGATTGTTTACTGAGGCCAAATAGACTACATAAAAGATAAAGGTAGGTTAACTACATTGGTTGATGTAGATGATACATATATTTAGTTGGGGAAACAAATTCAAATTTTGACATCAAAAAAGAAACAATGGGACATAAATCTAACCCAAATCAGAGTGATATACAAAATAATCCTACCTTCAAATTAAACAAAACATGTCTTGAGGACAAGACATAGTTTTAAAAGGGGGAATGATGTTGATAGAGTACAGGGCACCCAACAGAACCTAATGCATGTTACTGCAAGGGGCATGCAGAGGATAGAGCTGACACACAAAGAGGTATTTTGGGAAAGGACACACCTTTATGTGGATATATAGGATATACATGTAAGTAATGTAATGTAAGAGTGTGTAAGAGAGTATGAGAGTGAAATAGAAAGGTATAAGGCAGAGACTCAGACCTGCTAGAATGAATGTATATGTACCAGTTGATTATGAATATATATAAAGGAGATATAAGGGTTCTGATATGTGTATATGTGTCTTATGAATGCCTTAATTTACTTAGATTATACCACAACTTTTTTCCTTAATATTTATCATATTATTCTCTCACTGTATGACTAGGGTATAAACTTGACTTTAGAGACTTGACTAAGGACCAGATCTCTAGACTGGTTTCCGTCATATTTCTTGCCAACATGCATCACACTCTAAAATTCAAGATGCACAATGTAGATCAGCCTCTAAGTTTTGTGATAAAGTTTTAGTTTCCCTCCAATTTCTTGCCAACATGCATCACACTCTAACATTCAAGATGCACAATGGATTAACCTCTAAGGTTTGAGATAACATTTTGGTGTTTGGCATTTGACATGAAACTAAAATTTTCCATGAAGTTAAATATGCCAATTGAATTTTGATATCTAAAGTATAAATTGTTGGTTGGACCCTAAAGTTTGATATCATGATAATTCAATTTGAAAGTTTGAGTTCTCTATGTCGGGTATAAACTATAGGGAAAACTCTAAAGTTTGATCTAGTTAGGGACTATGAAATTTATACTTTAAAGTCCAAATCTCTATAGTTTGGCCCCTAAAATACAAACTAGGGTAGATTATTCTACTTCTTCCCAAATCCTCAGATGCTTAAGGAGTGACTGATTAAATGATGTGTTTGGGTTTATCCTTTGGCATGGGAATCCTGACATTCCTTAAAATCTCTTTTCTTGAGTTAGTCATGGTGTTATAGGTCTATGGTGTAGTAAGTCTTCCACTTGTCTCACCATGCTTTGTGTATTGGTGTGTGTGCTCAATGTGTCATCATGTTATATCACGACACCTTGTACATGTAGAAGTGTAATGTGGCATGCTTGGTGTTGCATATGTATCATGAAATAATTGTTCATTTGATTTTTTTCCATTAATGTGTTAGGTGAAAGATTGGGGCATTATAGTATATATACACATACTTTTCTCTCTAAAAAACTTAAATTCATTATATAAATTATTTCTCTTGTACTCTATTATTTTGTGTGTCTTTAATGTATTATTATAGTATATAATTTAGTCTTTTGGCATATTTATTGTCTTTAATCTTTTTGTTGGAGAAACTTGAGTTTTTAGCCTCATCTGAGCCCAAAAAGACCCTTACAAGGGATCTCTTCCCATGGATTTATCATTGAGACCACTACTAGGGGGTCTTAGTCCCCAAGGCATTATCACCAAGTGCAAACCTGCAAGCTCATTGGCCCAACAAAAGCCTACAGCCTGCGAGCACAAAAGCCCAGTGAAGGCACATATCCTACGAGCACGTCAACCTAATGAAGGCACAAGGCTTGCAAGATCTTTGGCCCAACGGGGGTTTGAACCTTGTGTTGAACACACTAGGATACTAAGAGGGGGCTGAATCAGTATCTAATCAAACTTTGAGTTCTCTAGAGTAGATTAAAACTTAAGCATCACAACATCAACTTAAACATGAAATATTAACACAATGCATATCAACATATAACACCAGATATATATGGAAAACCCAAGAAGGGAAAAACCACGGTGAGGATTAACTCACAATATATGAAGCTCAAAATTACAACTTTGTTTTAGGGCTATGACCCAAGAAAGCCACTACTCCCTAAAAATTTTGATTTAGGGTCACTCCAAAGGAAACTACTACTCCCTGAAGACATTTTTTTAGGGTCACTCCCAATGAAGCTACTACCCCATGAATTAAGAACAAACTTACAAAAGATTACAGTATGATAGTCCTTTTACTGCCTAAAAACTGACATTGAAATCTACACCTTTGATGATTGCAATTCTACCTCTTCACACTTCCTTTTGATGATTAAATTAATTAGGCACACTCTACTCTTGATCACTATCATAGATATGTCTTCAAGATGAATTAGAACAACATCTACAACTTCTTCTCTTTCTCCTTCAGTTGCATATCATAATGCATTCATTTTGGTCCTTATCTTGCTTGCGAACCTTATCAATCACATTGCAATCACACTTTACCTAACTCAATTTGATTTATAATTTATGCATGATATTACATTGATTACATTGCTTTTTGGCTAGAGCCAACATGAAAAATACATTTACAAGTCAGCCAGACTACACACAACATGAAACGTGTAGAAGACAAGTCCTAAACAAGACTACACGCTACACCAGCATAAGACCCATTCCTTGCAGACATTAAAACTTGCTTAACTAGGTCCAAAACATTCTTCATAGCATCAAATATCAAGGAATTACATCTACACACTCTACTCATTTGAAAATAGGATAGTCTTAAGCAAAGACATATGAAACTTGAAGCATAATGGCCACAACAACTTGAAAACCTTATGCAATATTGAAAACAAGAAAGATCTTCATGAAACTCTTTGAGATGAGTCTACAAGACTCATTCAACATCTCCAAACACTCGTTTACCTCCACAAATCAAATATTTTATGCCACACATCTTCAACCATGAACTTTGAGAACAATCAGTCATCGAGAACACACTGCAACATACTATCATTTAAAAACTAAGCTTGTGGATCACTAAGAATCTTGATGTTACATGGAAAATATCTCCCTAGGAATTTTACCCTCCTATGTTTACCTCCTAAGTTATTTAGAAAGTATTTTTAACATGTTGCATATTCATGTTAACTCCCGATGAGAAAACCCTAAAGTTTTATGGAAAATAGGACCTAGGGGTGCTATGGAGACAAGTCTTAACTGAAATAGGGAGGGAGGACTTGGGTGCCCATGCCCTAGTCCTACCCTATTTTAGGCAGGACCTAAATTCAAATGTCAGTTATGTGACCATTAATTAGTTCTTATGCTGACACCTTAAGTTTGAATTATGAAATTCTTAGTAGGAATGTGTTTAGTTGCATATATAAGCATGTTTAGGGATTCATTTGTAAACTAGAGATGGATATTGCAAACTTGTGATCTTATACTAAAGTGATTCAAGGATTTCATTGTGTTGTAGAGCAGTATTGTGTTGTTATTGTGTTTGTTTGTTGCAGATTTGGCTTCATCAATCCATCTCCTCATGGCATGAAAGAGCATCTTCCTTCCATGAGAGCTACACCTCCAAGGTGACACTTATTTGTGTTTTCAATCATTTATCATTTGGATTTTGCCTCTATCCTGTAGGGATATGCACTCTTTATCTAGTAATAGTGTTTGAAAGACTTGAATGTCTCTCTGGAACTTGACCAAGGAAAGCCTCTAAACACCACAATCCCCAACCCCTTTTTTTCTATGATTGCAGGTTACTGGTTGCGGAAGTGAAAGGAGTGGAGTTGTAGGGAAGTAGAAAAGAGTATCAAAAGTGTAGATCAAAGCATAAAAGCAATGCCTAGACTAGGGTACCCACTCATTAGTCATCCGGATCTTGAAACATAAAAATCCCTAGAACAATAGTGTAAAGGGTAAAATTTGGATGTTTAGTTTTTGGTAGTTTTGTGTATGTATCCTCCTTTCACCCTTTCATTCAAGGACCTAGGGTCAAGTTGCAATGTACTATCCTACCCTAGGTCACTATGAGATGTAGGGAAACTTGGATTTTTATGATTTGATTGCCAATTATCTTCTTTTATCCTCAATTATATCTTAAAACCCTAATTATGCAAATATGACAACAAATGGATAAATATTAGAAAATACTGCTACAGAAAGATGTAAAATGACAAGTAACTATGCACCTATTTTCAAAGTTTGAAAGTGGAATAGTTAGGGACTAAAGAGCGGATACCCAAGTCCAAGGCCCTGCTTTTCATCAGGATCTACAAAGAAAATCTACAACCTATTCTTGTTATACCAAATGTTTTCCTGTCACAAAACTTCAAGGACTAATGAGTGGGCGCCCTAGTATAGGGAGCTATTTTCTTCTCTAATCTACAATTCTGACACTCTGTTGTACCCTCCTGCAACCTCACTTTGTTTGTATCTCCAACTTGTAACCTGCAATCATGAAAACTTTGGGAGGGGGTTGTGGTGTTTAGAGGCTTGCCTCAGTCAAGCCCCGGAGAGACATTCAAGTCTTTCGAACACTATTGTAGATAGAGAGTGCATGCCCTTGTGAGGCAGAGGCAAAAACCAAATGATAAATACTCAAAAACACAAATGATGTCACCTTGTAGTGAAGATCTCATGGGAGGAAGAAGCTCTTCATGCCATGAGGAGATGATTGCTCAAATCTACGAATACAAACACATAGACAACAAAAATCTACTCTTGCTACATAATGAATGCCTTGAATCACCTTCACATAAACTTGAGAATCTAAATTGCTAGCTAGTAATCATCTAGCTTACAAATGAATGCCTAAACATGCTTATATATGCAACTACAAACATCCCACCAAGAATTTCATAATTCAAACTTACCGTGTCAGCATAGGACCCAAATAACGCTCACAAGCCGACACACAAAATTTGGGACTGACCCAAAATAGGGTAGGAAAGGGCGCGAGTGCCCAAGTCCTCCCCCTTATTTTGGGTAGGGTTAGGTTCAAGGGGTCCCCCTAGGTCCCATTTGACATGATACCTAGGGTTCATTCCATCAAGATGTTAAAATATGATGCAAGATGTCCTAAATACAGCTAAGAGACCCGGGAGCTAAAACTTATGAGGGAAAAGCCCCCAAGGGGATATTTTCTGACGTTACATTTATCCCCCACTTTAATGTATGTATAAACATGAGGCCAATACATGCATTAAAGTATGGTCAACAAACACAACAAAAATGCCAAGCATAGAGAAGATACGCTAGACACATTGAAGACAATGACATGAATGCAAAACACGGAGAAGACAGTTACAGTCATGCAATACACGAAGAAGACAACAAATGCATAGAAGACACGTTAATGCATAGAAGACATGAATGATCTCTTTTATTTTCTTTTTCTCATATATATGAAATGTAGATGCAAGTACAAGGAAAGTAAACACACCTCCTATAATGTAGGATGCACTCATCGCGCAGGTCTTTAAACTACATATATGGGGCAACACACACACAAGACACACCAAACCTCCCATAATGTAGGATGTACTCATCGCGTAGGTCTTTAAATTACATATGGGGCAACAAACACACAAGACACACCAAACCTCCCACAATGCAGGATGCACTAATTGCACAAGTCTTTAAATTGCATATGGGGCAACAAACACGCCAAACAAAGCAAGCATGCCAAACACACACACTTTGAAGACATGGAGAAAACATGATAGACAAGTGATGGAGTGTTCCTATTTCTAGTTTCATCACCATCTCAGGCACATTATAGGCACACACCAACAATTGGGCTTCTCCACAACAATCGCCGAAGACATGCTTAAGGGTTGAGTTAGTCATAGAACTACTCCCTGCCTCTCGATGAGGACTTTTTGAAAATGACAGGATGGTGCAATCTACTTTGAGAAATACACCACCCCCACCTCCACAGAGGGATTAAAGTAAAAAGGATATACATGATATCCTACCTCTGTAGAGGGCTTAAATGATTGATTGATTGATTGCAAACAAACTCAAAGTACAAGAAGTACTCATCGCACTAGTATTTAAACTACACCTGAGGACAAGCACATTGCTAACATTTACAACAGACATCTTACCTTATATATGCCTCCACCTTAAGGTGGTTGATATCAGGTATCGATATCAAGCACGTTAAGGTAGGAAGAAAACACACAAGGGAACATAGACTTTTGCAAATCCCATGCCCTCCGGAGGTGACATGTACTTTACGATCTCCAAATGTTCCCACAAACACATCCCTGCAAGAAACATGTTAGTGTCTACATAATCATGATAAACAACAACATCAATGGATATGATTAACCACACAAAAAACCAAGGTTATACTACAAATTTGGAGTTCGAGGATAACCATGGGGCTATATCATGAAGATCTCTGAATCAAGTACCACCGAGGCTAGATTCAAAGACAAATAAAGTGCATGGAGTAGTAGTATTGTTATGTTTTGTAAGTGAGATAAAAACATCATCAAAATCACTACACAGAAAGCATGGAGTGCTTCTACTAGCCAAGCATCAGATAAGATATTACAACCACATCCTCATATTAGGAACTAAGTCTAATTATTAATTTCTTGCTAAAGGGATGCTAGGTCTGCATTAGTATAAATATTTTTTTGTCATCTGCCAGCTAGATAGAAACACTAGAGGAAGGGAAACAATAAATTAGTGAGGAGAAACAAGTGTCTTAGGGACAATCATGTAGGAGGGTGCCCCCAAGTCACCAACCACAATGCTATCTCCGTAAGACACAACACACAACAATGAAATCAGAGAGAGAGAGAGTCAATATAGAAGAATGATGATACAAATAGAGGGTCACAATAGAGGTGGTCTCCTGGTATCCCAGACCTTACAAGAGAATCAAGGGTCATCCGAGGAGGAATAAACAACATATAACACATCACGGGGGAAGCACATCACAAGAGAGATAAAGGGTTAGAGATACTTACCTATAGGGTCTTTGTGCTAAGTCTCATCATCAAGTAAATCATCGTCATCCTCCCACTCCCAAATGCTAGAGGAAAGTGGGAGATAAGGTACCATAGCCCAGTTCCCATTCTTGTCTTTAGATTGTTCATTGTTAGGATTGTCTTTGTTTGGTTCAATGTTTGGATCAATGTTTTCTTGTTGATTTGTATGCATTATGCTCTTGAGAGATGGAAGAAGGAATTTGGTTTGAGTGATTTTTGTTGCGATTATGTGCCTAATTGGTGTTGTCATTGATGTCAACATATTCTTGTTTTCATTGGTGTTAGCTGTATCCTATTACATTACTTGTTTAGAAGACTTGTATGTTGAGGATATTGAGAAAATTAGCCTCTCTGGAAGAAACAAGTAAGTCATAGAGAAGTGCAGTACAGATAGTGAGTTGTATGCTGAAGAACAGTCTGGTAAACTGATTAGCATTTATTCCTAATTAAAGATCATGGTCTGTAGATTGGAAATAAGTTAGAGGTATGTTTGAGGATGCTACATTTCATGTCTGAGCCATCCACATGAAGATCTGAGTGAGTTGTGTTCACTAGAGTGAAGCCTACTTTTTTTATAAGTTTAGTTGAGATAGAAAGATAGTATTTGGCTCTACATTCCTCCACAATAAAGTATTTTGCTCTATGGCTCTAGAGGGAAGTCTAAGATGATGATAAGTGCCTACAGTTGCAATGGTTTGTGGTTTGGTGGTCCGCAAGCTATCTTTCTTTTATAACAGTTGAAGACAGTAAAGTTCATGTACTCTGGTGAGAAGATTCCTATGAATAAAGTGGCTAAGGTTCATGCAGTTGCTCCTGATGATTATAGTGTGCTTGTGGATGTCTCTAATCATGTTCCTATCTAACCTTCGGTCCACGTTATGAAATTGAGATGGTATGTGAAGATTGTTCCTAGATAACATAGCGTGTAACCAGTCTTGGCCGACCTAGTTCATCCCAGTGATTGCAAAGATCTCTAAAATATTGTGGAAGCAAGTTGTGGCGTGGAAGATCATTTTTGAGTCCCAGCTAAGGCATGGCATGATATGCATTTCATTCCCTTTGCATGATATTGCAATAGGTCAGGACCTATTTTATAAATGTTTGTAATACCAACCTTGGAGATTATTCCAATGGTTGATGCTGACCTTGATGATCATTCCAAGGTTGATGTAGTGTATAAATACTTGTAGTTGAGTCATGGAAAAGTTGTCCTAGAGCAGAAATGAGAATATATTAAGAAAGGTCCAAAGGTAGAGTAGAGATGAGGTAAAGGAAAGAAGAGGAAGAGCAGAGTAGAGGAAGAGCATGACAGAGGAAGAGAAGAGCTAAGGAATTGTTTATTCACAATAAAGAAAGGTGTTGATCGTGGCAGTGAATCTGGCAGTAAACCACTAGTAGGGTTTAATGGCCCTTATTATAATCTTTCTAGGTTTAGGGTTGAGGCAGTGAGCCTGCTAGACCTAGTTGTTCTTCATGGCAGTAAGCCAGTATGTTAAGGCCCATGGGGTGACCAAGCCTGAACATCACTATTTCAAGATTGCAATATATATTGAGAGTTAATCCTCTCTATGGTTTTTCCCCACCTTAGGGTTTTCCATGTAAATCTAGTGTCTCTTATGTTTGATGTTGTTAAGTTTCTAATTTCATGCTCTCATTGTTAAATCATAATAATTGTGAATAAGTGATGGATGTTTAAATTGTAGAAAGTGTTTAAGTTTTTGTGACAACTAATTCACCCCCCTCTCAGTTGTTTGGCGCATATCAACAATTGGTATAAGAGCAAGGTTCCTCTGAAGAAAGTTTAATAGCTTCAGAAAGATCCAAAATGTCTTACAAGAAGGAAGTGCTACATTTTGATGGAACTAATTATGTTCTCTGGAAGGCTTGGATGAAAAGCCATCTTCTTTCTCTTGGTATCAAAGTTTGGAAAGTTGATGAAATAGAATACACCATACCTCAAAATGGTCTGACAATTGAAGACAAAATCAAAGAATATGAGATAGATATCAAGGCAAGGGATGCTCTACTAAGCTCTTTAACCAAATCAATACTGACGAAAGTGGTAGATCTTGAAACTATAAATAAGGTATGGGAAAATTTTAAAAATCTATATAAAGGAGATGACTCTGTGAAGGAAGCCAAGTTACAAAATCTAAAAGTGAAATATGAAAGCTTGAAGATGAACAATGATGAAAACATATTAGTGTTTATGCAAAGAGTTGATGAACTTGTTACAGGGATAAAATCCATAGGTGAAACTCTCGATGAAAAGGAAATTGTCACAAAAATACTTAGATCTCTGCCCAAGTCCTGTTGTCACAAGATGGCCGCGATTGAAGAATTCATGCAAGTAAAAATAGTTAATAGGGATCAATTGCTTGGTAAGATTACTACTTTTGAAATGAGGGAGTTAGATGATGCTCTAACAAAAGTTGAGACTGCCTTCAAAGCTAATACTCCTGAAAGTACTTCCAGATCAGAAAAGTATAAGGTAGAATTTGATGATGAGATAGATGAAGTTGAAGCCAACTTTGTGGACAGGCTGCAAAGAGGATCTGGTAAGTATAAAGGAAAAATACCTTTCAAATGTTTTTTCTATGGTAAAGTAGGTCATTTTACTTCCAGATGTCCTAAAAGAATTGAAAGAAATAGAAGAAGATATGAGAACAGGCCTAGGACCCAAAGGAAGTGTTATTATGTTGAAGACTTTGATGATGATGAAGGAGTATGAGATAATGGTGAACCAAATAATGCTAATTCCTCTATAAATGAATTCTTGTTCATTTCTATTAAGGAAGATCTTGTGTCTACTAATTCTTCTAGCTATATGAAGGAAGAAAAACCAGTGGAAAGTGCTTTGGCTGCTCAGGTCATCAAGGACAAAGATGAATGGGTTATTGATAGTAGTTTCTCTCACCACATGACTGGTGACAAAATTAAGTTTGTAAGTTTGGAAAGATATGATGGTGGACTGGTTAGATTTGGAGATGATACAAGTGGTATGATTCGTGGAAAAGGATCTATTTCTTTTGATGGCAAGCATAATACTGAAGATGTCTTGTATGTGAAAGGATTAAAGCACAATCTTCTGAGTGTGGGTTAGATGTGTGACAAGGGCTATGACTTGAGCTTCAAGGACAATGGATGTAAGATCAAGGAAAGATATGGAATAGTCATTGCAACTGGTAAGAAGACTAGAGGTAATAACTATCACTTGAAAGGAACTAAGAACTATTGCTTGTTGACTCAGATTGATGAAAGTTGGTTATGGCATAGAAGGTTGTGTCACATAAATTTTGATAATATTATGAAGATAAGTACTACATAAATTGTTAGAGATTTGCCTGAGCTTGTGAAGCCTACTAATCTGGTTTGCAAGGAGTGTCAATTTGGGAAACAAACAAGAACAAGTTTCAAAAGTAAGGATCAATCAGTTGGAGGACTACTTGAGCTAGTGCATACATATTTGTGTGGACCTACTAGAGTAAGAAGTTTGCAAGGAGACAAGTATTTCATGCTTCTCATTAATGATTATTCTAGAATGACTTGGGTCGCCTTCTTGAAAGAGAAAGCTAAAGCTCTAGATAAATTCAAGGCATTTAAGGCAATGGTTGAAAAATGAGATGGATTTGAAAATCAAATGTTTGAGATCTGATAGAGGAGGAGAGTTCACATCAAATGAATTCAATTTATTTTGTGAACAACATGGAATAAAGAGATAGTTATCTACGCCTAGAACTCCACAACAAAATGGAGTTCTTGAAAGGAAAAATAGAACAGTTCAAGAAGCTACTAGAACCATGATGAAGGAAGCTCATCTTCTGGAAGCATATTGGAGAGAGGCAATTCACATCGTAGTATATATCCTAAACAAAGTTCAAATAAAAGGTAATAGTTTAAAAACTCCCTATGAATTGTGGCATGGTAGAGTTCCTACTGTGAAATATTTCAAAGTCTTTGGTAGCAGATGTTATATCAAAAGAGAAGAAGATTTAGGCAATTTTGATGCTAGATGTGATGAAGGAATCTTCCTTGGTTACTCCACCAAGAGTAAGGCCTACCAGTGCTATAATAAGAGGCTAAATAAAATCATTGAAAGTACAAATGTGAAAGTTGATGAGTGTAAATAAAGGTCTTCTGAACCAAGTGGAGATGAATTAGATGATCCAGATGTTTTAGAAGTGGTACAACATGAAGACAACATAAATGAAGAAGAACAAGCTCCGGTAAGTGCTACCAAAACTCCAAGATATGTAAGAATCAGTCATTCTAAAAATCAAATCATAGGAGATAAGAGCAAAGGGATCTTAACCAGAAGAAAATCTACAGAAGAACAAGTAAATTTCTGTCTGATCTCTAAGATTGAACCTAAAACTATGGATGAGGCATGCAAAGATGAGAATTGATGCAGATAGAGAAGAATCAAACTTGGGATCTTTCTACCAAACTAGTCAACAAGAATGTAATTGGTACAAAGTGGGTCTTCAAAAACAAAATGAATGAGAATGGTGAAGTGGTAAGAAACAAAGCAAGATTGGTATGCAAAGGATACACTTAGGTTGAAGGAATACACTTTGAAGAAACTTTTACTCCAATAGCAAGGATTGAAGCAAGAAGGATGTTTCTAGATTTTGCAGCATACAAAGATTTCAAGGTTTATCAAATGGATGTGAAGTCTACCTTCTTAAATGGAGAGTTGGAAGAGGAAGTCTATATTGAACAACTGGAAGGATTTCAATCATCAGAACAAGGGGACATGGTATGCAAATTGAAGAAAGCACTATATGGATTGAACCAAGCTCCCAGGGCATGGAATGCATGGTTGGACAGATACCTGATATAGATAGGGTTCAGTAAAGGTATGACAAATAGTAATCTCTACTTTAAGATCAATGATGAAGAAACCTTGATTGTTGCAGTTTTTGTTGATGATATTATTTTTGGAGGTAATGAAGGTATGTGCTCTGTTTTTGTTGGAGAAATGCAAAGTGAATTTGAAATGTCTATGTTTGGGGAGATGAACTTATTTTTAGGTCTACAAATAAGTCAATTAGTTAAGGGTATCTTCATTTCCTCAATTCAAGTATGTGAAAGAGTTGTTAAAGAAATTTGGGATGGAAGACTCTAAACCAGTATGCATACCTATGATAACTAGTTGTAAGTTGAGCTAAGATGATAACTCACCCATGGCAGACCAGAAAAAGTATAGATCTATGATTGGAGGATTACTTTATCTAACTCAAACCAGACCTGACATAATGCATGCAATGTGTCTTGTGGAAAGATTTCAGGCAGAACCCAAGGAATCACATGTGATGGAAATCAAGAGAATTTTGAGATATTTAAAAGGCACAATAGATTATGGTTTGTGGTACCCCAAGGATAGTGACTTTGTTCTCAGTGCATATACTGATACAGATTGGGCCAGGGATGTGGATGATAGAAAAAGCACAAGTGGAGGTGCATTCTTCTTGGGAAAAAGATTCGTATCTTGGTTGAGCAAGAAACAAGATTCAATATCCCTGTCTACTATTGAAGTAGAATACATTACAGTAGCATGTAATTGCACTCAAGTGTTATAGATAAAATAGACTTTGAAGGACATTAGAGTTGTGTATGAAGATCCTATTACAATCTTTTGTGACAATACAAGTGCCATCAATATATCAAAGAATCTAGTGATGCATTCAAGGACAAAGCACATATCCATTAGGTATCATTTTTTGAGAGAAAAGGTGATAGAGAATGAAGTGAAGTTGGAGTATGTTTCGACCAAGGATCAAATTATAGACATTTTTACCAAGCCTTTGCCCAAGGATACTTTTGAGTATCTCAGAGAAAAGTTAGGGGTCATCACACCTCCTACTCTAAACTAAGATGCACAATGGTGCATCAGTCTAGAGGTGTTTAGAGGTCCAAATTGATGGTTTTTAGGGCTACTTCTAAGGGGGAGTAGTCAGAAAGTTCAGAGGAGAGATTAGATCAAAGTAGAAGAGTGCAAGTATGTGCCCTTTGCCATTGATGTCAAAGGGGAGAGAAGTTATGTGAAAAATTAGAGTGGATATGTGTAAGAGAAAGGGGAAGAATTTTAGAGAAAGACAAAGTGTAGGTGTGTAAGGAGAAAAGGGGAGAAACCTGTCTTGATGGTTGTTGAAATTTTTCACATCATATGTTGCCATCAATGACAAAGGGGGAGATTGTTGCAAGTATGTGCCTAATCAGTGTTGTCATTGATGTCAACATATTCTTGTTGTCATTGGTGCCAACTGTATCCTATTCCATTACTTGTTTAGAAGACTTGTATGTTGAGGATATTGAGAAAATTAGCCTCTCCGGAAGAAACAAGTAAGTCACAAAGAAGTGTAGTACAGACTATGAGTTGTATGCTAAAGAACAGTCCGGTAAATTGCTCCACATTTATTCCTACTTGAAGATCATGGTCTATGGATTGGAAGTAAGTTAGATGTATGCTTGAGGATGCTACATTTTAGGTCTAAGCCATCTGCATGAAGATCTAAGTGATTTGTGCTCACTAGAGTGAAGCCTACTTTTTCTATAAGTTCAGTTGAGACAGGAAGATAGTACTTGGCTTTACATTCCTCTACAAGAAAATATTTTGCTTTGCAGTTCTAGAGGGAAGTTTAGGATGATGATAAGTGCCTACATTTGCAATGGTTTGTGGTTTGGTGGTCCAAAATCTATCTTTCTTTTATAACAGTTGAAGACAGTAAAGTTCATGTACCCTAGTAAGAAAATTCCTATGAATAAAGTGGTGAAGGTTCATGTGGTTGCTCCTGATGATTATAGCATGCTTGTGGATGTCTCCTAATCATGTTCCTATCTATACTTTGGTCCACATTAAGAAATTGAGATGGTATGTGAAGATTGTTCCCAGATAACATAGCGTGTAACCAAACTTGGTTGACCTGGTTGATCCCAGTGATTGCGGAGATCTCTAAAAGATTATGGAAGCATGTTATGGTGTGGAAGATCATGTTTGACTCCCAGCTAAGGCATGGCGTGATCCGCATTTCATTCCCTTTGCATGATATTGCAATAGGTCAGGACCTATTTTGTAAATGTTTGTAATACCAACCTTGGAGATTATTCCAATGGTTGATGTTGACCTTGATGATCATTCCAAGGTTGATGTAGTGTATAAATACTTGTAGCTAAGTCGTGGAAAAGTTGTCTTGGAGCAGAAATAAGAATATATTAAGAAAGGTCCAAAGGAAGAGCAGAGATGAGGTAGAGGAAAGAAGAGGAAGGGCAGAGTAGAGGAAGAGTAGGGTAGAGGAAGAACAGAGCTGAGGAATTGTTTATTCATAATAAAGAAAGGTGTTGATCATGGTAGTGAATCTAGAAGTAAGCCACCAGTAGGGTTTAATAGCCCTTATTGCAATCTTGCTAGGTTTAGGGTTGAGGCAATGAGCCTGCTTTACCTAGTTGTTCTTTATGGCAATAAGCCAGTATGTTTAGGCCCATGGGGTGACCAAGCCTGAACATCACTATTTCAAGATTGCAATATATATTGAGAGTTAATCCTCTCCATGGTTTTTCCCCACCTTGGGGTTTTCCACGTAAATTTGGTGTCTCTTGTGTTTGATGTTGTTAAGTTTTTGATTTCATGCTCTCATTGTTAAATCATAATAATTATGAATAAGTGATGGATGTTTAAATTGCAGAAAGTGTTTAAGTTTTTGTGACAACTAATTCACCCCCCCTTCAGTTGTTTGACACATATCAACAATTTTAGTATCTATCCAAGAGAGTTTTAATGTAGGAGACCTTTCCTCATCCACTAGTGCTACATATTTTGAGAAAAGAGCATCAGAATGAGGGGAAGGTAAGGTGTTGTGAGGATAATTATCAATGTTTGTATATTTAGTGATGTTCAAAGAGGTAACTGATGTTTTTAAATCCTTAGTGATGTCCAAATGACTAGGAACAAGGTTGGTAGGATGATCCATAGAGGTTTCATGTATTATGATAGAGTTTTTAATGTTGTTAGATGAAAGCTCATTGTCTACCCTCATAATGTTCTTTGTTGAAGGGAGTTATTCATTCATTAATGCTTCCTCTTGGCTAGGGAGAGCATTGGAATGGAAAAGTGGTGATGGCTCTTCATTTTCTAATGCTTCATCTTGGCTAGAGTGAGCATTAGAATGAAGGGTTGGCGGTATGATGTTAAGAGATGTGTCAATGAAATCATCCTCTTGCATCAAAGTGTCCTCATGAGGAGGAACAACCTTGGGAGAGGGATCATAATGTAAACCAAAGTTATCATCACATGTTTTAGCAATAGGTACCATAGGGGAATTTGCCATAAAGTCATCTAAGGCTTCATCTAACATTTTGAGGTCATTACTAGTATATTTACTATTGATCATGAATTAAGTGAGATCATCTAATATCAAAGGATATATTCCCATTAGATTTGTGAAGCTATCAAAACCAGATATATAGCAAAGGATTTCATATGTGGAGCACATAGAGAGATCAACATCATGTATTTATGTTATTTGTTCCAAAACTTGAGGATGTTTTTCAGTGAATTTAGAGAAATGATCGATGTCTACGATGTATGCAAACAAATCTTCCAAATAAGTAGCCAGGATATATGTTTTTGAATCAATTCTGAATCATATTTTGAAATATTCTCAAAAGGTATGCAAAAGACAAGTTCAAAACTATGTGCAAAAATGAACTAAGATGTTTGATTTTTTTGTACTTTTTCAATGCAAATATATGAAAGAAAAAGTGTTGTAAGGAATTTGATTAGGGGCAGAAAATAATGTCTGATATTATTCCAATACACCAATAATATCCTTCATAACACACTTTTGATGCAAATCTAAGATGATGGCAAGTCAAAACCTAGTGAAAATACACTAAAATATGTGATTTTTTAACCAAATCTCAATGCAAAAGAGAATGAAAAAAGGTTTTTTGAGGAAAATTATGATGGAAATCAAATTATATCAGTAATAATAGCCACCTAATTCCAAAATATCTGTCACAACACACTTATAGTGCTACTCAAGATCAAACCCTAGTGAAAATATAGCAAAAATATGTAATTTTTCACAATTTTTCAACTCCAAGACCTAGAAAAATGGGTGTTGTAAATAATTTTAGGAGGTGAATCAAATAATATAAATTATATCAGTCACCTCAATCCATAAAATTTGTTACAACATGCTTAGGGTGCAAACTAGGCCAAACCCTAGGGCAAAAATAGCAAAAATACACAATTTTTCACCAAATTTTCAATACAAGGGGCCAATAACAAGGTGTTGTAAAGAATTTTAGGAGAGAAAGAAGATAATACCCCTTATACCAGTCAATTAGTGAAAAAATATTCATTACAACATGCCTATAGTGCAAATTTAGAGAGTCAATAAGGCCAAATCTAGTGAAAATCAATGTTTTTCAAGCCCTAGGTCTGAGATCTTGATGTAAAATGCTATATGAATGTTTTGAAAGCGCATATATGATTAAAGTTATATTCTCTAAGATCTGAAAATGATTTCCATGCTCTAATATGAAAAATGTAAGTGCAAATCTAATGAAAAATCAATGAAAATGCTAGTTTTTGTTGAAATTTTCTATGCAAAAATGCAAATTTTTGAAATCTAAATGCAAATTTGTTCTAAAATGAAAGACTACAGCCAAATGAAAATTTAAATGAGACTCTAAAATCAGTAGAAAAATCTAAAACAATATTTTACCTACAAACCTTAGATTTTGGAATTACTAGGTTATATGCACAATTCACAATTTTCAACAAAACTCTAGCAATTTTATGTTGAAAATGCAATGCAAACTAATGAATTTTTGTGATTTTCTGCAATTTAATTCAGATCTAATGCAAAAATTATAAATTTTATGAAATTCAAATTAATTGATGCAAAATAGAAACCCTAGCATGCAATTTTTTTTCCAAATTTTCTAATTTTTCAATTTTTTTGTAAGTTTTCCAATGCTATAAGATGAATGACTATATGAATGAATGAAATTACTATAAATATGAAGAAAAACACTTATAAAGGTGCAAAAAAGTCCAATAAAATGGGTTCACCAAAATGTAAAGGGTAAAATTTGGATGTTTAGTTTTTGGTAGTTTTGTATATGTATCTTCCTTTCATCTTTTCATTCAAGGACCTAGGGTTGAGTTGCAATGTACTATCCTACCCTAGGTCACTATGAGATGTAGGGAAACTTGGATTTTTATGATTTGATTGCCAATTATCTTCTCTTATGCTCAATCATATCTTAAAACTCCAATTATGCAAATACGACAGCAAACGGACAAATATCAAAAAATGCTGCTACAAAAAGATGTAAAATGACAAGTAACTATGCACTTGTTTTCAGGGTTCGAAAGTGGAATAGTCAGGGACTAAAGAGCAGGTGCCCAAACCCAAGGCCCTACTTTTTGTTAGGATCTACAAACAAAATCTGTAACCTGTTCCTGCTATATCGAAGGTTTTCTCATCACAAAACTTTTAGGACTAATGAGTGGGCGCCCTAGTCCAAGGAGCTATTTTCTTCTCTGATCTACAATTTTTACACTCTGTTGTACCCTCTAGAAACATCAGTTTGTCTCTAGCTCCAACCTGTAACCTGCAATCATGAAAACTTTGGGATGGGGTTGTGGTGTTTAGAGGCTTGCCTCAGTCAAGCCTCGGAGAGAGATTTAAGTCTTTTGAACACCGTTGTTCTAAAATGCAAGACTACAGCCAAATGAAAATTTAAATGAGACTCTAAAATTAGTAAAAAAATCTGAAACAATATTTTACCTACAAACCTTAGATTTTGGAATTACTAGGTTATATGCAAAATTCACAATTTTCAACAAAACTCTAGCAATTTTATGTTGAAAATGCAATGCAAACTAATGAATTTTTGTGATTTTCTGCAATTTAATTTAGATCTAATGCAAAAATCATAAATTTTATGAAATTCAAATTAATTGATGCAAAATAGAAACCCTAGCATGCAATTTTTTTTTTTCAAATGTTCTAATTTTTCAATTTTTTTGTAAGTTTTCCAATGCTATAAGATGAATGACTATATGAATGAATGAAATTACTATAAATATGAAGAAAAACACTTAGAAAGGTGCAAATAAGTCCAATAAAATGGGTTCACCAAAATGTAAAGGGTAAAATTTGGATGTTTAGTTTTTGGTAGTTTTGTGTATGTATCTTCCTTTCATCTTTTCATTCATGGACCTAGGGTTGAGTTGCAATGTACTATCCTACCCTAGGTCACTATGAGATGTAGGGAAACTTGGATTTTTATGATTTGATTGCCAATTATCTTCTCTTATGCTCAATCATATCTTAAAACTCCAATTATACAAATACGACAGCAAACGGACAAATATCAGAAAATGCTGCTACAAAAAGATGTAAAATGACAAGTAACTATGCACTTGTTTTCAGGGTTCAGAAGTGGAATAGTCAGGGACTAAAGAGCAGGTGCCCAAACCCAAGGCCCTACTTTTTGTCAGGATCTACAAACAAAATATGCAACCTGTTCCTGCTATATCGAAGGTTTTCTCATCACAAAACTTTAAGGACTAATGAGTGGGTGCCCTATTCCAAGGAGCTATTTTCTTCTCTGATCTACAATTTTTACACTCTGTTGTACCCTCTAGAAACATCAATTTGTCTCTAGCTCCAACCTGTAACCTGCAATCATGAAAACTTTGGGATGGGGTTGTGGTGTTTAGAGGCTTGCCTCAGTCAAGCCCCAGAGAGAGATTTAAGTCTTTCGAACACCGTTGTCAGATAGAGAGTGCGTGCCCTTGTGAGGCAGAGGAAAAAACCAAATGGTAAATGCTCAAAAACACAAATGATGTCACCTTGTAGTGAAGATCTCATGGGAGGAAGAAGCTCTTCATGCCATGAGGAGGTGATTGCTCAAATATGCAAATACAAACACATAGACAACACAAATCTACTCTTTCTACACAATGAATGCCATGAATCACCTTCACATAAACTTGAGAATCTAAATTGCTAGCTAGTAATCATCTAGTTTATAAATGAATACCTAAACATGCTTATATATGCAACTACAAACACTCTTTCCAAGAATTTCATAATTCAAACTTACCGTGTCAGCATAGGACCCAAATAATGGTCACAAGCTGACACACAAAATTTAGGACTGACCCAAAATAGGGTAGGACTAGGGCATGGGTACCCAAGTCCTCCCCCTATTTTGGGTAGGGTTAGGTTCAAGGGGTCCCCGTAGGTCCCATTTGACATGATACCCATGGTTCATTCTATCAGGATGTTAAAATATGATCCAAGATGTCCTAAATAGAGCTAAGAGACCCGAGAGCTAAACCTTATGAGGGAAAAGTCCCCAAGGGGACATTTTCTGACGTTATAAATAGAAATAGGTTGCAGATAATCTTCAGAGATCCCAATAGAAACTAGTACCTTGGACTAATTCACCCACTCATTAGTCACTAACTTTTCCATACACCGAATCTTGAAATCTAGTATGTATCTAATTGTCATTTGATATCTCTGTGTGCGAGCATTTGTCAAGATTCACCCGTTTGTTTATGATTTTGCGAAATTAGGGTTTCAAGCATAATTGGATTTTAATTAATCAATTAGTTAGCAAATTCCAAGTTTCCTCTTCATTCTAAGGGACACTAAATCTTTAGTAGATCCCTCTCGCAAGAGATTGTGGCTTCACTCGATTTATGTCCTTGAATGTTCGATGTGAAAGGAGGATTTAACCTTGAAATTGAAACCCCCTCTTTTTCTACAAAACATTTTGATGAACCCATGTTTATTTTAATTTTTCACCTTGCTAAGTGTTGTACTTTAGATTTGCATTCATTTCATTCATCATATTCTTATTGCATTTGAAAATTTACAAAAAAAATTGGAAAATTTGAAAAAATTGACATTTTTAGCTTGCATTTTCAAATAATTTGAATTAATTTACATTAAATTTAATTTAATTTCTATTATTTTCATTAGATTTGATTTAAATTCCAGAAATTCATCATTTATTATTCATTTACATTGCATTTTCATGCCTAATTTGTTAAAAATTGCTTGAAATTGTGTATTTTTCATAAAAACCTAGTTTTACATTAGCTAGGGTTTGTAGTTAAAATATTGTTTCAGATTTTACTACTATTTTAAACACTCATTTAGGACTGATTTCTAATTGTAGTGTTTCATCATAGTGTCTTTCCTGCAAAATTTCATGTCTAGGGTTTGAAAACCTTGCATTTTCACTAGATTTTGCCTTGTCATCTCTCTAGAATTACATTATAGGCATGTTGTGAAGTATATTGTTTCATTATTGAGTTGATATTGAGCTTATTATTTTCTTCCCCTCTTAAAATTCTTCACAACACCTCGTCTTCTAGTGATTTGCATTGAAAAATTGTGAAAAAGGTGAAAAATCAAGCATTTTGGATCTTAAGCATATCTTGTTCTTTGGGATTGTTTTATTAGTTTGTGAATTCAGTGTTGTATTCTTTTGTATGAGTCTTATAACCCGCTACCCTAATAAAAATATCCCTTTGAGGAGAAGTATTAGACTAATGGGATCTAGTGCTCTTGAAAGCGATAGCATTCGTACCTCTGAAAATCCATTAAACACCTTCTTTACAAAAGGAGAGACACAAATTTTGCAAGATATAATACCCCCTACAACTACAATGGAAGATCAAATATTTCATGATGTAGATAACACTATTGAGGTAGTAACACATGTACCTAATGAGAAAATAAACAAACTTGATAAAGAGCTAGCCAATTTTCAAGCATTTATGGAAAATGAAAGGATAGCAGAAGAAGCTATACATGTGATTCACAACATAAGAGAGATGATAAAAGAAGGACAAGATGGTGTTAATTTAATTTGAGGCTTAGCGTATATAGTACATAATAATGTTATGCCAATGGTTGAATGTTCAAATGTTATTAAAAATATGTCGTCACTGTCTCACACGCAAGTATTGGCACCTATACCGACTACTGTAATGTCTACATTTACATCAACAATTTTAACTACTAATGCAAATGCTTGTAGTAATGCTACCACTGGTATTGGAGTTTCTACTGGCACTAATTCACAAAATTACAAAGCTATGGGATTCAACTATCAGAACTTAGCACCTAAGGTGACCTCTTTCATGAATAATTATTCCCAACCACCTATCCATCCCACTTATTCTCAACCACCTCCTACATACAACTATTTGCAACCACCTTCCACCTACATTTACTCTCAACCACCTTTCATTTCCACTCATAATCAATCCCCTCAAAATGTCATGCACACGGCTTCAAATTCACAACCTACATCTCCTAATGATACCCTCTTAAATCAATTTTTGCAAGGCATGACTTCTTTACAAAAAAAGGTGACAAGATTGAAAAATTATTCGCAACCTAATATACCAACTTATCAGGCCCATAATCCCCTATCTTATGTAATCTTGAGAACTCCTATGCCTGAGAAGTTTGAAACTCCTTGCTTTGAAAAATATGGTGGAAAAGGTGATCCTAATACTCCTGTGGCAGCATTCACGGCTATGTGTAATGATTTTTACTTTGAGGAAGATTTGTTAGCAAAACTCTTCCCATGATCTCTTAAGGACATGGCTTTAGAATGGTTTTGCTCTTTACCTCTAAATTCAATACATTCTTTCTCACAGCTAGTTGATCAATTCTTACAACATTTTTGATGCAGTCAAGATAGGAGGTTCCGGTGAGGGACTATCCAACCTTGCAACCTACTCAACTAATCAACAGAATCATAATGGATATGAAACAAAAGCCAACAACTAATCAATAGAAAGATAACAAATATCCATGAACACATAACACAAGATATATCATGGGAAAATCCTAATAGCCTTCAAAGCTCATTCCTCATATATTATAACTTCAAATTGAATTACACATGCCTCAAGGGATTTACAGATGCTAGACCATAGCCCACAAATTACAAAAGATTCATACAATAATATTATTCCATGATTTCTTTCTTCTACATCTCAATTCTCCGCTCTGTAACTCCTTCTACTTCCTGCTCTGCCTTCTACTCTGTTCTATTACTCATTCAGATTAAAATAACTTAGGATCTTTCTTCATATCTTTATTCTATCAATCACCACTTACAAACAATCCTTTATCTCTTATTTATATCCTCCACAAGCTCTCTAAACATTAACAAGTCAGCCTAATTGCAACGGCTAATATGAACTGTGTGTACACGGATAGGTCAGGCCTAAACATAAGGTATTACTCCACTGGTACATAAAACTTTCCATGGATCTCCATGAAGGTTGGCCAAGTCCTATACTTCATTGAATAATGTTCCTTTAGGCTTCAAAAGTCACAGATTTGGTCTGCAAGCTGATTAGACTTCACTGAACACTGTCAACGTTGCTATGTGAAAACAAGTAAAAATAAGTAATCTTCTGATAGTGATATCTCTCCAGAATCAAACCCAAATTATCTAAATTTTAGATATGTTGTAGATGACCATGTATAGATGCTAAGTCCAACTCTGCAACTCCTGATATTCAAATGTACTAAAATGTGGTATTCTCCAAGGTTGCTTTCTCAATACTCTACAATTTCACTGGCAACTATCTCAATTGTTTTGAATGCTTCTGGATGCTCCTGCATTAGACTCTCAGGGTTAATTGTAAAGTGAGCCTCTTCACTTTGGTCTATATTATATCAAAATGAATGTTGTTTCTTTGAATAGATTCAACGGTCTATTTTCAGGTACTTGTAACTGCCTCAAGGTCGGCAGTATATTCAAGTCCACCCTGCAAAACTACCTCAAATTCTTCTAAGTTTGATGTTCTACTTGCAAACCTTGCACTACCTCAATGGTCAGCGGTCTAAGCAAGTCTTCTCTGTAAGTTGCCTCCATTTCTTCATCTTGTCTTGTCTAGGTTCGGTAGTCTACCTGTAAGCCTTGCATTGCCTCAATGATCGGTGGTCTGAACAAGTCTTCTTCGTAAGTTGCCTTAAGCTCTATGTCTGTTTCAATCAATACATACTTGCATCCTCTAAAACAATTAGTTACTTCCTTGATTCTGTCAATACACTTTCAAAATTTTCTCTGCAACACTATCTAATCTCTGATCCCAGATACCAATTCCTCTGCATGCATCAAGATCTTACAGCTTCCTCTTTGCATACACTTCTCCTATACTCTTCCTTGTTTCTTTGTCCATATTTACTTCACTCTAGTACATAAACTCTCTCTTCTGGTAGAATATTTTGTCATTCCCTCTTTCTCTACAACATGAATTTCCTTTCCCTGCTATGCTTCACACTTGTTCACACAAACTCTGCTTTCTCAAATGATTTTACATAAACTTTCTCTTGCACTGCTTTCTCATATGATTTTACACAAACTTTCTTTATTTTCTCAGGTGTTTAGTCTATAACACAATTCTCCTTAAGATCAATGCTTCACCTTCTTTTGGTTTCTCTATCAAATCTAATGTCTCAAAAGGTTCCTCTTCCTCTACATAAACTATCTTTGTATCAATAGGTTCTTCTCCTTCTACATAAATTATCTCTGTATTAACAAGCTCTTCTTCCTCTACACAAACTGTCTCTATATTATTGACTGCTTCTCCTTCATTAGCTTCTTTGGTAATAGGTTCTTGATGAATTTTAGTGCTTGATTCATTTCTCCTCCAAACTTGAAAATAGGTTCTTCTAAATGGTCTTCTATCAAATCCTCTTTCATCTCTTCTGTATCCTTCATTGTGATAAGACTTGTGACTCCTGTCATTTCTCCCTTTGTAGAATGAATTACTATCCTTGTTCTACTCTGCATAAGGTCTTCTTTCTCTACATGCTAATCCAACACATGAATACTTTAGTCTATACCTCTCTTTGAACATACAAGTAACACTTTTCTATTCCTATCAATCAATCCATCCATAATTCTTCTGTATAAAACCTGCCATAGATTTTCTCCTCCTCATTTTATCCCAACACATTCTATCAGAATGATTCCTTAATCCACAAAACTTACAAGGGTATAGATCCCAACATAATTCCTTTTCATGCCCATTTCTATTGCAATGTGAACAATACATACCTCTTCTTCCCTGATTTATTTTGTTTGAATTTGCAACAACATCCTTACCTCTGTCATATCTAAGACCTTCACTTCTTGATCATATTACTGATTCAATTGGTTCTATAATTCCTTGCTGATGCTTTCCCAATCCTTGTCCTTCATATCCAATTCTCTGCATGATTTTGAAACCAATTCCATCACCAACAATTACAGTTTTAGTTACATTGCCATCTTCAATCTCACTGTCTAAAGAAGCTTCTACATCATCACACAAATCATTAGTATCACAAGAAACATCACAAAGTTTATGTTTAGATCTTAGACTTTCATTCTCTTTTCTGCATTCTACTAGTAAATTCTCTAATTGATTGACTTGTTCCTTCAACCCTGATATTTCATTCTTCTACAAACTATTTTCCTTTTAAAATTCTTCCAAACCTTCTTCTAGATCTCTGTTCCCATTTTCCACCTTCCCAAACATCTTGAATCCTTCTTCTAATTATGTAAATCTCTTTTCAACATCTTCAAACAACTTCAGCTCTACCTCTAATTCCTCATTCCTTCTTCTTGCATCATTTATTTCTTCTTCAAGGGCATCATATTTATCTTCTCCTAGTTCTTTCATCCTTTCCAACAACTATGAATTACACCTTTTAATTTCACATAATTCTTCTTCCAAAATATCCTTTTCGCACATTAGGGTTTCATTTTCTTTCTTCATCCTCTTTCCAATCTTCCCCATTGAAACAAATTAGATAAACCACTTAATTTGAAAAGCTTACTGAATCTTTCTCAACAATGACACTTGTTACTTCTAGGGTTTCATACTTCTTTCAACACATTTATCAGATTCACCACCTTCTAATAGATTCACAACCAGCCCAGTAGATTCGAAACTAGCTCTGATACCACTTGATGCAGTCAAGATAGGAGGGTCTGGTGAGGGACTGTCCAACCTTACAGCCTACTCAACTGATCAACATAATCATAATGGATATGCAATGGAAGCCAACAACTAATCAATAGAAAGATAACATATATCCATGAACACATAACACAAGATATATCCTGGGAAAAATCCAGCCTTCAAAGCTCATTCCTCATATATTATAACTACAAATTGAATTCCACATGCTTCAAGGGATTTACAAATGCTAGGCCACAGCCCATGGATTACAAAAGATTCATACAACAATATTCTTCCATGATTTCTTTCTTCTACATCTCAATTCTCTGCTATGCAACTCCTTGTGCTTCCTACTCTGCCTTCTACTATGTTCTGTTATTCATTTGGATCAAAACAACTTAGGATCTTGCTTCATATCTGCGTGTTATCAATCACCACTTAGAAACAATCCTTTATCTCTAATTTATATCCTCCATAAGCTCCCTAAACATTAACAAGTCAGCCTAATTGCAACGACTAATATGGAATGTGTGTATAGAGAGGTCAGACCTAAACATAAGGTATTGCTTTGTTGGTAGATAAAACTTCACGTGGATCTCCATGAAGGTTGGTTAGGTCCTATACTTCATTGAATAATGTTCCTTTAGGCTCTGCAAATCACAAATTTGGTCTACAAGATGATTAGACTTCATTGAACATTGTCGGCTCTACTATGTGAAAACAGGTAAAAACAAGTAATCTTCTGATAGAGATATCTCTCCAGAATTGAACCCAAATGATCTGAATTTCAAATATGTTGTAGATGACCATGTCTAGATATTGAGTCTAGCTCTGTAGCTCCTAATATTCAAATGTGCTAAAATGTGGTATTCACCAAGGTCACTTTCTCAATACTCTGCAATTTCACTATCAACTGTCTCAATTGTTTTGAATGCTTTTGGATGCTCCTGCATCAATTTTCAAGCAAACATTGGACCTCAAATCTCTTTGATTGATCTAGTTCATTGTAAGAAAGGTCCAAAATAGAAGTTAACTAAGTTTATTAATCGGTATCAAGCTCTTTATGCACAATTTCAATATCAGATGAAGGATGAGGATGTTCAAAAGGTGTTTATTAAAAATCTACAACCTAACATCCATGAAAAGATTCTCTTGATGAAGTATAACTCTTTTCAACATTTATGCATAGCCCTTCATGATTACCATCTTTCATCTAGTCAATATGAAACTCAAAACTCATCAGCTCAAGTTGGTCAATCCATGGGTGGACCTTCACAAAACAACTTTAAGAGGAATAATAAGACTTTCATCGAGGTTAATGAATAGAATTCAAACAAATTTGTGCAAGTGTCTTCTATCACTAATCTGAAGAGGACACCATTTCAAAATAGACAACAACAACAATAATAGTTTACTCGAATATCTGAATCCTATCATTCTATCATGAATCAAGCTATGAGTAATAACCTCTTAAAGCTTCCTCTGATTAAACCATTGGATCCTAGTAGAATGCAAGGACCTTATTTTGATGCTAATGACAAGGACATGATATTGAATGATGTATGCATCTTAAACATGAAATACACGACCTCATCAACTCCAATGTTATACAAGTATCTAGTGTGAATGATAATGGAAATAAGTTGATTGCTCACCTGAATCAAAATTTACAGATATTTACTAATCCCTTTCCTAAGCATAATGATAACAACATGATGAAACAAAATATAGTAGAAGTAGAAGATGACTATCTGAACTATGATGAGATAATTTCTACAGTAGAGGTGGATAAGGAAAATACTGAAGTATTCCCTCACCTACGAAGGAATGGTATATATGTTGAGGTTCCTCCTCTGTTATCCCTTCAAGGATTGGGAGATAACCAAAATGCATTAGAAAGACAAACAGAACAACCAAAGAAAGAGATTTTAACAAAAGAAAAGATGGATACAATGCAAGATAGTCCTTCTCCCTATGATAGATGGAATCAACAAAATAAGAGAGCTAAAGATCAAAAAAGAGTAAGACAGTTATCATCAGTAGAAAATAACAATGGTTCTCCCCCTCATAAGAAACAAAAGATTTCAAATTTACAAGGATTTGGAAAACAAACACAACATGCACATTCTAAGAACAAAGAACAATCAAATATGAACCACTCAAAATTCACACAAAACTTGATGGAGCATCTCTCCAAGATGCTCGCAAGTTCCAAATTTTAGTATGGTTGTACTGGCAGGTAAGTATTTCTAACTGGTGCAGTCACGGTTAGGAGGGTCCACAGAATGAACTATCTAGGCCATGCAACAAGAGTAAAAACAACAGAAATAACTCAAAGATATAAACCAAATGTAGATTCAGTCATTCAATACATCATAGAATTCAAATACAAATTGATCGGTAGCATGCAAGCTTACAATTAGGGCTCACAAGCCTGATTTCACAATTACAGAATATGCACAAGATATATGCTTGAAGCTCCTTTGTGATAAATTCTAAACTATCAACTATCTCTATTTAATTCCCTACTTTCCTAGACATCTATTACATCGATTTATAACATCTCTAAAACATAAGATTCCTCTAAGTTAGCTAAGGAAGATCACAAACTCCAATGAAGAGATGTAATGTGTGTACACGGATAGGTTGGACCTAATCATGTAGAACTCCTCTTTAAATGAATGGAATGGTGTGTGGATATTAGGGAAGGTCAGCCACAAACCAAACAACATTGAATGATGTGTCATTTAGCTCTACAAGTCGTGAAATCCTGTGCAAGTCTTCTCCTTTAGCTAATTTTTTGAGACTGTCAGGGTGCTATATTATGAGAAAACAGTTGATCTTCTGATAGAGATATCTTACCAGTGCCTAATCCAAATGATCTAAGATTTGGATATGATGTGCATGCATGTGTCTAGATGCTAAGTCTAGCTCTACAAGGTCTAAGATGCAACTGTGGTAGAATGCGGATCAAAATACAGAAACTGCTACTAACTGAACTAACTATACTAAACTAGAAAATGAAAAGAAACAAACTAAAATGCAAATGTTTTTGGTTGATGCAAGATTACTCTTGAACCAAGGATTCTCCTTCATCAGACATCTACAATTATTGAAAAAGTGAGTCCCTCACTTTGTTCGGGCTAGAGGGAAACCACGACGGTCAACCTCAGCCTGAGAGATCCAAGATGAGTCTTCTTCCGATCTGGCTTTCCAATTCACAAGATATTCTTTGTATTGTCTACCTCTAGTGCTACATCCAACTTTGCTATCCAAGATGTCTTCAATCTAATCTGGTGCTTGTTGTGGTAACTACTTCTTCAAGTCTTCTTCAATTCTATCACTAAACTCTACTTCATGATACTGGTATAGGTCTGCAATGTTGAAAATAGGTGATATACCCAATGTCTCTGGTAACTCCACTTCATTTGCATTTCCTAAATCAAACTTTCTGAGTATCCTATATGGTCCAAACTTATTCATCTTCAACTTGTTATATGTCCCAACTAGAAATCTTTCTTTCTCAAATACACCATCACTTCATCTTCAACTGCAAATTCTTTGTGTCTTCTCTTCTCATCTTCTTGCTCCTTATACTTACCATTCATCTCCTCCAAATGCTTCTTAACCTAATTATGCACTGTCTCCATGTGTTCTGTGTATTCCTCTACTTCTACACTCCTTTTGTCTTCTATACTAATATCTCTTAACTTTGCTACTCCTCTAGGGTTAGTCCCTGTCACAATGTCAAATGGTGTTCTTCTGGTACTCCTATTTACTGAATTATTATATGCAAACTCTGCTTGTGATAGAATCAAATCCCAATTTCCTCCTTTCTCTCCAACCAAACATCTCAACAAGTTTCCCTAACTCCTATTCACTACCTCTATCTGTCCATCAGTCTATGGATGAAATGCTAAACTGATCTTCAAATCTGTCTTCATCTTCTTCCAAAGCGTCTTCCAAAAGTATCCAAGAAATCTTGTATCTCTGTCTGAAATTATGCTCTTAGGTAATCCATGCAATCTCACAATCTCCTTGAATAATACGTCAGCTCCATGCACTACATCAATTGTCTTCTTACAAGGTATGAAATGTGCCATCTTTGAAAATATGTCTACCACTACAAATATTGAATCATGTCCCCTTTGTGTCTTTGGCAATCTCATTATGAAATCCATACTTATGTCTTCCCAAGGTCTCTTTGGTACTATCAAAGGTTTATACAATCCAGTATTTTGACTACTCCCTTTTGCAAATTGACAAACTCTACAACTCTGCATAAAATTCCTAACATCCTTATGCATCTGAGGCCAAAAGTAGTTTTCACTCACTAGGGCCATTGTCTTATCAATGCCAAAATGTTCAGCCAATCTACCACTATGTTTATCCTCGATCAAATTGTCTCTCATTGAACTCCTAGGTATGCATAACTAATTTCCTCTGAACAACATATCTTCCTGAATGAAATAGTCCAACCACTTACTCCTATCTATCACAATAGGTTCCTAGCATGCTTTCCAATGTTCTACAAAATCAAGATCTTCCTCATACATGTTCTTCAGTTCTTCAAATCCCAACACTTCAACTCTCATCTCTATTAGCAAGTTCCTTCTCCTACTCAGTGCATTTGCAACATTGTTTGATTTTCCACTCTTATGCTTCAATACAAAAGTATAACTTTGCATGAACTCTACCCATCTCATATGTCTCTGATTCAACTTTCCTTGACTATTCAAATATTGCAAAGCTTGATGATCTGTATACAACACAAACTCCTTTGGCAACAAATAATGTCTCCACTTCTTCGAGGCTTGAATTATGGCATAGAACTCCTGATCATAAGCTGAATATCTTCTCCTTGCACCATTCAAATTCTCACTAAAATATGCTATAGGTCTACCTTCTTTACTTAACACCACTCTAATTGCATTCCCACTTGCATCACAATCTACTTTAAATACCTTATTCAAATCTGGTAATGCCAAAATAGGTTGTTTTGTCACTTTCTACTTCAACAATTCAAAACTTCTATCTACTCTTGATGTCCACTTAAAATCTTTTCTATCACCTCTCATTGTCTCTGTCATAGGGTTACAAATTGAACTGAAATTTTTGATGAACTTCTGGTAGAAACTAGCCAATCCATAAAATGATCTAACTTCTCCAATGCTCTCAGGTGTAGGCCATTCAACAATTGCTCTTACTTTCTTAGACTCCATCTTCAATCCTTCGTAGAAATCACAAATCACAAGTATACCAACTCTTCCTTCATGAAACTACATTTCTTGATGTTTATCAACAATTTCTCTTCTCCCAATCTTTGCAATACTTATCTTTGGTGCCATAAATGTTCTTATTTTGTCTTACTAAAAATTAGAATATCATCCAAATATACAATAACAAACTTACCCAAGAATTTCTTCAAGACCTCATTCATCAATCTCACAAAAGTACTTAGTGCATTTGTCAATCCAAAAGGCATCACTAACCACTCATACAATCCTCCATTTGTCTTAAAAGCAGTCTTCCATTCATCTCCTCTAATTATGATATGATGGTATCCACTCTTCAAGTCTATCTTTGTGAAATATTTTTCTCCACTCAAACAATCCATAATATCATCCATCCTAGGTAAAGGAAATCTATACTTAACTGTGATCTTGTTGATTGCTCTAGAGTCTATACACATTCTCCATTCTCCATTTTTCTTTGGTACTAACACTGCAGGTTCTGTATAAGGACTCAAACTTTCTCTGATCAAACCCTTCCTCAACAACTCATGTATCTGTCTATTCAGTTCTTCATTCTCTGCCGGTGTCATTCTATGTGCTTCTTTGTTAGGAAAACTAGCTCCAGGTATAAGATCCATGTGATGACTAATACTCCTAATTGGTGGCAATCCTTCAGGTACATTATCTGATATGATGTCTTCATACTCTGTTAGCAACTTAGTTATCTCATCTAGTTGTGATTCTTTAGTCTTTACGTTTTCAGGCTTCTTAGGAATCAAAGCATAGCACATTTTCTCATGTCTCAAACCATCCAAAAATTTTCTTCCATCTACCAAATAGATTCTAGCATTCCCACATACTTCACTCTTCGGATCATCTTCCAAAGGAATAAAAGTATTTCTCTTTCCATTTGATGTTATAGTATATGTATTCTTTCTTCCATCATGTATAGCCTTCCTATCATAGTGCCATGGTCTACCTAACAAAATATGACATACATCCATAGGCATAATATCAAACAATACTTCATCATGATAAGATCCAATATGAAATTTCACCAAACATTGTTCACTCACCAGTACCTTATGATCATCCTGAATCCATGCTATCTGATAGGGCTTAGGGTGTTTCAATCTTTCCAACTTCGGTTTAGTCACCATCTCCTTGGAAACTAAATTATCTAAACTACTACTATCAATTACAACTTTACAACATTTACCTCCTGATTTGCATCTAGTTCTAAACAAACTTTTCTTCTATGGTGGTTCCTCATGTGTCTCTACTTGAAATAGTGCTCTGCTCATGACAAGTGACTCTCCTTTCTCAGGTTTACCAAATGAACTAGGCAATCCAACAAGTTTTTCTTCCACATAGGCTGCTCTTCCACTATTCTCTATTCTCTTGCTTTTACTCCCTTGATTGCATTCAAATGCTTTGTGTCCTTCACCTCCACACTTGAAATAGGTTCCTTTGAATGTTCTCCTATCAGGTCCTCTTCCTTCTTTTCTATTTCCTTCACTCCAATATGGATTAGGGTTCCCTCTATGGTAGAAAGTTCTGTCATCTCTTCGGTAAGCATTATTATCTCTGTCCTCTTTCTTGAATGTGTTCTCTTGTCTATTCAACTTTGCATATGATCTCTCTCCTCTAGAAAATGTTCTACCTCTCTAAGATTTACCTCCTCTGCCTCTCTCTGATCATGTCTCTTGTTCAACTTTTCTTCAAGCTTCAGGGAAAACTGATATGCTTCTTCTAGTGTTGTCATCCTCACTAAAATAAGTTCTTCTTGAATGTTTGCTCTCAGTCCATTGATGTATCTATCCACTTTCTCCTTGCTTGCTTCACTATGTCCTATCCTTATGGTCATCTTATGAAATTCTTCAATGTATTCTTTCACAAATTTCTCCTTTTGTCTTAGGTTTTGCAATCTTTTCAATAGTTCCAACTCATAGTCAACAGGTCTAAACTGATTCTTCAATTTTGTCACCATTCTATCCCACTTTGTAATCTTTTCTTTTCCTCTTCTATTTTTATCCAACTAGACTTCTTTCCACCATATAGCAGCATGTTCTTTCAAATTTGTCTTTGCAAATTTCACCTTCTCTGGATCTTCAATTTCTTCATACTTAAAGTATTCTTCTAGGTCATTTATCCAGTCAATCAACTCTTCGGGATTCAAATTGCTAGTGTAATTCGGCACATCAACTCTAGGTCTTTTCCCAATCTTTGAAATAGATCGCAACATGTTGGCTTGATCCAATTCTTCTTCTTCATCATCTCCTAGGGTTTTGCCATTTTGATCAGCGGATTGAAATTCTTCATCATCATCACTTTCAATATTAGGTCGAGGTGTAAGTCCTCTTTGCCTATCCTCTTCAATAGCATCTAGGTAAACTCACTTGGTTTTCATCATCTCCATCATCTCATCCATTCTTCCAGCCATTGTTCCAACAGCAGGGATTCTCCTCGGTGACATTCTTCCTAGGATCAAGTGTAACTGCCTCAAATTCAAGGATTGGGCTACAAGGTGACAACTACCTCACAATTGGCAATCGGTTGCAACACAAGTAACCTACCTCAGATTTGGCAATCTATTCATAGTGAGATCTTATGGAATTTCTTTGCCTACTTTGGTCATTTCACTCCAAAGATTCAAACATTCACTTTGATACTACTTGGTGTAGTCACAGTTAGGAGGGTCCACAGAGTGAACTATCCAAGCCATGCAGCAAGAGTAAACATAATGGACACAACTCAAATATATAAAGCAAATGCAGATTCAGTCATTTAGTATATCATAGAATTCAAATACAAATTGGCCGACAACATGTAGGCTTACAATTAGGGCTCACAGGCCTGATTTCATAGTTACAAAATATGCACAAGATATATCCTTGAAGCTCCTTTGTGAGAAATTCCAAACTATCAACTATCTCTATGTAATTCCCTACTTTTCTAGACATCTATTACATCAATTTATATCATCTCCAAAACATAAGATTCCTCTGCGTCAGCCAAGGAAGATCACAAACTCCAATGAAGAGCTGTAATGTGTGTACATGGATAGTTTGGACCTAATCATGTAGAACTCCTTCACAAATGAATGGAATGGTGTGTGGATCTCAAGGAAGGTTGGCCACAAACCAAAAAACATTGAATGATGTGTCATTCAGCTCCACAATTCATGAAATGCTCCACAAGTCTTCTCCTTTAGCTGATTTTATGAGACTGTGAGGGTGCTATGTTATGAGAAAACTGTTGATCTTCTGATAGAGATATCCTACCGGTGCCTAATCCAAATGATCTAAGATGTGGATATGATGTGCATGCATGTGTCTAGATGCTAAGTCCAGCTCTGTAAGGTCTAAGATGCAACTGCGGTAGAATGCAAACCAACATACAGAAACTACTACTGACTGAACTGACTGTATTAAACTGGAAAATAAAAAGAAACAAACTGAAATGCAAATGTTTTTGGTTGATGCAAGATTGCTCTTGAACCAGGGATGCTCCTGTATCACTAACTCTTTGCCTCCATGTTGTGTTTCCCCTCTTATGTGTTATGTGTTGTTTAGGCCTCCTTGGATGACCCTTGATACTCTTGTAAGGTCAAGGATACCGAGAGACTACCTTTGTTGTGACCCTTCTTCTATTTGTATCATCATTCTTCTATATTTCATCTCCTCTATTTTCATTATTGTGTGTTGTGTCCTAGGGGCATAGCGTTGTAGTTGGTGACTTGGGGGCACCTTCCTATGTGATGACCCTAGGGCACTTGTTTCTCCTCTCTTGATTTATTGTTTACCATCGTCTAGTGGTTCTATCTAGCTAGTGGATGATGAAAAACAAATAAGAATGATACATACCAAGTGTCCCTTCAGCAAGTAAGATAAAATGGACCTAGTCCATATATGAACATGGGGTTGATATATATTATTCGAAACTTGGCTAGTAGAATCACTCTATGTGATACTTTGATGTTGTCTTATTGCACTAACAAACCATAACAATACATCTACTTCGTGCACTTTTTTTATCTTTAGATCTTGCCTTGTTTACTCTCAGTTTTGAGATTTCTATGGTATAGCCCCACAGTTATACTCAGTCTCCAAATCCATAGTATAGCCTTGGCTCTTTATGTGAATGATTACATGCATTATTGTTGATCATGATCATGTGGTTTCTAACACATCCCTTTCTTGCAAGAAATTGGGTGTTTGTGGGAACATTTGAAGATCGTAAAGTACATGTCACCTTTGTGGGCATGGACTTTGTGAAAGATCATGTTCCCTTGTGTGTTTTCTTCCTACCTTAACGTGCTTGATATTGGTACACGATATCAACCACCTTAAAGTGGGGGCACATATAAGGTAACCTATCTGATGATTTTGATATTGATAAAGCATGTTTGTAAGCCATCTTTGGAGGCAGGATGTTGTATCTCTGTGCGAGTGCACATCTTTATTTTATATTGCAATCATTAAGCCCTCTGTGGAGGCATGGATGGTATATCTCTTGAGCTAGTGAACATCTTTTTTATTTTAAAAAGTCCTCCGAGCAAGCGGGGTTGGTGTATCATCCCTTAAGGGTGTCTTTGGCAATTGTTGTGGCATAAGCGCAACTATCAAGTATACCTATAATGTGCCTGAGATGGTGGTGAACCTAGCAATAGGTTCCTTCCATCACTTGTTTGTCGTGTTTTAGACATATAGTATGTCTTTGGCATACTATATGGCACTCATGTTTTACATGTGTTTTCCCTCTTGTATGGTATGTTTGTTCCCAAGCATAGTCTAAAGACGTGTGGTGATGAGTCCCTCCTATGCTTTGGGATTTGTATGGCGTGTTTGTTCTCAAGTGTAGTATAAAGACATGTGGCGATGAGTCCCTCCTACACTTCGAGATTTGTATTGCATGTATGTTGCCCCATATGCAATATAAAGAAGTGTGACGATGAGTCCCTCCTACATTTTGGGTGGTGTGTTTACTTTCCATGTACTTGCATTTGCATTCATAAATGAGAAAATGAAAAAAGAAATAATCATTGCATTCACTGTATTCACTATGTTTTGTGTGTCTTCAATGTTTTCTTCTCCATGTTTTGTGTGCCTATTACTATCTTCTCTGTGTTTTACATGCCTATTACTATCTTCATTGTGTTTGGCATGTCTATGACATGTCTTCTCTAATCTCTACCTAAGACTGGGGGCTAGAAATAGTTCTTAATATTTGTGTATGCATTAGCTCTAAGTGCCTGACATATTTGTTGTGTTTGTTGACAGTACTTTAATGCATGTATGGGCCTTCATGCATACATTAAAGTGGGAGCTAAATGTTACATCAGAAAATGTCTCCCTAGGACTTTTTCCCTCCTATGTTTAGCTCCCAGGTGCTTTAGAAATCATTTCTATCATCTTGCATATTCATGTTAACTCCCGATGAGAAAACCCTAAAGTTTTATGGTAAATAGGACCTAAGGGTTCCTGTGGAGACAAGTACTGACTGAAATAGGGAGGGAGGACTTGGGCACCCATGCCCTAGTCCCACCCTATTTTAGGCAGGACCTAAATTCTAGTGTTGGTTATGTGAATGTTAATTAGGTCCTATGCTGACACCTTAAGTTTGAATTATGAAATTCTTAGCAGGATTGTGTTTAGTTGCATATAAGAGCATGTTTAAGGATTCATTTGTAAACTAGAGATGGATATTGTGAACTTGTGATCTTATACTAAAGTGATTCAAGGCTTTCATTGTGTTACAGAGTAGTATTTTGTTGTTATTGTGTTTGTTTGTTGTAGATTTGGCTTCATCAATCTATCTCCTCATGGTATGAAAGAGAATCTTCCTTCCATGTGAGCTACACCTTCAAGGTGACATTTATTTGTGTTTTCAATCATTTATCATTTGGATTTTGCTTCTATCCCATAGGGATACACACTCTTTATCTGACAATGGTGTTTGGAAGACTTGAATGTCTCTCCAGGGCTTGACTGAGGCAAGCCTCTAAACACCACAACCCCCAACCCCCTTTTCATGTGATTGTAGATTATAGGTTGTGGAAGCAGAAGGAGTGGAGTTGTAGGGAAGTAGAACAGAGTGTTAGAAGTGCAGATCAAAGAAGGATATGGACTAGGGTGCTTGTTCATTAGTCCTCTAGATTCTGAAACAAAGAAATATCTGGAATAGTAGAAATAGGTTGTAGACAATCTTTAGAGATCCCGACAGAAACTGGTACCTTGGACTAATTTGCCTACTCATTAGTCTTTGACTTTTCTGTACACTGAATCTCAAAATTTGGTATGTATCTAATTGTTGTTTGATATCTCTCTTTGTGAGTATTTGTCGAGATTCATCCGTTTGTTTATGATTTTGCAAAATTAGGGTTTTAAGCATAATTGGGCTTTAATTAATCAATTAGTTAGCAAATTCCAAGTTTCATCTTCATTCTAAGGGACACTAAATCTGTAACAGAGCCCTCTATCAAGAGATTGTGGCTTCACTCAATTTATGTCCTTGAATGTTAGATGTGAAAGGAGGATTTAACATGAAATTGAAACTGCTTCTTTTACACTAAAACACATGAAACTATAAGAGAGCAGGTACTGCACATCCATAGACATGTTCACAAAACCACAAATGCAAACATTCACATTCAGAGGAATGCAAAGCATTCTTAAAGGCCTTCATTACCACTTTACTCTACCAGAACACATGCCAGTACTCTATCATGCATATCTTTCATAGCAGAAGGACAAATGATCTGAAACTTTAGAATTATCACCTTCACTACACCCTAAACTTAGTTCTAGAATCACATAGCCATAACTACAAATGTGGAGGAATGTAGAGCATTACACCGCCCTACTAAGAACACCTTCATAGAAACACCACTATCTTTAGATTGTCAACAACAAAATACTCTTCCGATAATCCAATCATCATGAAACTTGGATCAGGCCACTAGTAACATCTTCCCAAGATCAGAAACACATCTAATCATCTTAGTGCTTCTAATTCCCATATTAATGTATCTTCATACTCAACTCTACATTGATCAAGGCATGACATCCAACCATGAACTTCAGTAACCTCATTATATTCAATATGACATCCAACAATGAACTATGTCTTCTTTGTTGAATAGGACATCACATCCAACCATGAATACCATCACACATCTAATATAGTGTTGACATCAATGCCAACCGTGTGATAGTGTCGACATCAATGACAACCTTAGGAACCATATGTGTAACAATCTCTCCCTTTGGCATTGATGGAAACACATACCTGCACATTCTCCCCCTTAGACATCAAGGATAAAGGGCAACTTCTTCATGCTTAGGGCATAACTTCTTCTTGTAGCAAACATACTCCCCCTATCATCAACAACCACTGCCTACTCACCCTGCGAGGTAGCTACCATCAGTCCAGGAAAAGATATAATAAGGAGGGGCAATTTCCCCTAACCTCTACCAGAGATCCTCAAAAGTGTCCTTTGTAAGAGCCTTTGTGAAGATATCTGCAATCTGATCCTTTTTTGGAACATATTTCAACTTTTCTTCCTTTTTTTCTACCTTCTCTCTCAAAAAGTGATACCTGATTGCTCTATGCTTGGTTCTAGATTCTTCTAAATATTGATAGCACTTGTATTGTCACACAAAATAGGAATGTGCTCATCATACAATACCTTGATATCCTTTAGGGTTTACTTCATCCACAACACTTGTGTACATCAGGATGCTACTACAATGTACTCTACCTTTGCAATTGATCAGGACACTGAATCTTGCTTCTTTCTTTGCCATGAAACCAATCTACTTCCTAAGAACAAAGCACCACCACTTGTACTTCTTCTATCATCAACACAACCAACCCAATCAACATTAGTGTAGGCACTCAAATCAAAGTCATTACCTCCTGGATACCATAAACCATAATCTGGAGTTCCTTTCAAGTATCTAAATATCCTTTTCACTACCTTCTCATGTGTTTTCTTGGGATTAGCTTGATATCTAGTAACCACACATACTACATGCATAATATCAAGTCTAGAAGTAGTTAGGTACAACAATCCTCCAATCATAGATCTATAGGTAGTCTGATCCACCTTCAAAGACTCATCATCCTTACTCAAGTGACATGCAGTGACCATGGGAGTACTCATTAGTTTTGAATCCTCCATACCAAACTTCTTCAACAACTCTTTTACATACTTAGCTTGAGAAATAAAGATACCACCTTCTAGCTAAGTAATTTGAACTCCAAGGAAGAAAGACATCTCAACAATCATAGACATCTCAAACTCTTTTTGCATCTCCTCTGCAAACCTCTTACACATATCATCATCCCCACCAAAGATGATGTCATCAATATATACTGCAACTATCAATATCATATCTCCTTCCTTGATGTAAAGATTGCTATCTGCAGTACCTTTCTTGAAGCCCTGCTAAAGTAAGTACTTGTCTATCCTAGCATACCAAGCCCTAGGTGATTTATTGAGACCATACAAAGCCTTCTTGAGTCTGCATACCATGTTTGGATCTTCTGATATTTGAAAACCATCTAGTTACTCAATATAAACCTCTTCCCCTAGATCACCATTCAAGAATGCTAACTTAACATCCAACTAATATAGCTTGAAGTTCTTATGAGCAGCAAGGGCAAGGAACATTTTGATTGCCTCCATCCTAGCTATCAAAGCAAAAGTCTCCTCAAAATCAATGCCTTCAACTTGTGAGTATCCTTTACATACCAACCTTGCTTTGTTCCTTACAACTTTAGCTTCTTCATTCAACTTGTTCTGGAACACTCACTTTGTTCCTACAACATTCTTATTGGTTGGTCTGGCAATCAATTCCCATGTCTAATTCTTCTCAATTTCATCCAATTCTTCTTCCATTGCCTTTATCCATCCATCATCTTTGCTAGCATCAGCAAAGGTTTTGGGTTCTACTTATGATAACAAACACAACTTCACTTGCTCTTGTGTCTTAGCAAACCTTCTCCTTGTCTGTACACCTTCATTCTTATCTCCAATGATCTAATCTACTAAGTGGTTCTTCTGAACACACTTTTCTAGAGTCTTAGACATTTGCTCTAGTTCTTGTTCCTTTTCTTCTTTCACCTCTTATTCTTCTTCATCTTTAATGCATGGAAATATATTCGATCCAAATTCCTCTGAATCTTGTGAGATTTGATACAGGTCTTCATCTACTTTGACATTTATGCTTTCAATAATCTTTCCCAACCTCTTGTTGTAGCATCTATAGGCCTTGCTTCTAGTTGAGTAACCAAGAAAGATCCCTTCATTACTTCTTGAATCAAAATTTCCTAGGTCTTCTTCATCTCTTTTGATATAGCATTTTCTGCCAAAGATCCTAAAGTATTTGATAGTGGGAGGTCATCCATACCATAACTCATAAGGGGTCTTAGTACTATTGACCCTCAATTGCACTTTGTTAATTAGATAGACAACAATGTGAACTACTTCCTTCCAGTACATATCAGAGATCTGCATCTTTCAACATTGCCCTAGACATCTCTTGCATAATCCCATTCTTCCTTTAAACTACCCCATTTTGCTAAGGGGTCCTAGGAGCTGACAGATATCTCCTAATACTATGGTCTTCATAAAACTTTTCAAATTCATTTGATATAAACTCACCTCCTCTATCAGACCTTAAACATTTGATCTTAGCATCCACTTCATTTTCAACCATATCTTTTAACACCTTAAATATATCATGGGCATCTAATTTTTCTCTTAAGAAAGTAACCCAATTCATTCTAGAATAATCATCAATAAGCAACATAAATACCTCTCACCTTGTTGACTCTTTAGTCTTGTAGCAGTGTGAATAAGCTCCAATGGCTTTGAAGAAGAATACTTCTTGCTTTTGAAACTTGTCTTTATCTTCTTTCCTATATGGCATTCCTTGCATACTATGTTTGCAGGCTTGATTATCTTGGGCATGTCTCTCACTAGATGAGTAGAGCTGATCCTTACCATATTATCAAAATTGTTGTGTCACATTCTTTTGTGCCACAACCAACATTCACTGGATTGAGACAACAAACATGTTCTTCCATTTACCTCCTTCAGATGATAGATATCACCATATGACTTGATACCTTCTACAACTAGTTTTTCAGACCTTGCCTTTCTAATTTCATAACCTTTGGCATGAAAGGTGAGATTTTAACCTTTACTGCACATTTGACTAACATTGAGAAGATTGTACTTTAGCCCTTTGACATAGAGGACATCCTCAGTCCTATTCTTCCCTTCAATAGTTATAGCATCATTTCCATAGATTTGTGCTGATTGATCACCACCAAACTTGATAGCACCACCATCCCAATTCTCAAAGCTAATAAACTTCTCCTTGTCACTAGCCATATGATTTGAGTAACCATTTTCAATTACCGAAGCCTTGGCTTCTTCTCTTGCATGAAAGGGAATCCACACAACCATTGATCTATCATTGTTTTGGTTTGTTTGCAAGGCATAAATCTTCTCACATTTTCCAACATCATCCTTTTTGCCATCAACACTCAAGGCCATGAAAAGTGTTTCATCATTTGAATCATCATGATCATCATCTTCTGAAGAACAACTTCTCTCTATAGAATATATACTTCTCTTGAACTTGTCTCTCTTGTTACTACCCCTTGATTCTTAAAAGGACATTTAGAAGAAAAGTGACCAACCTTTCCACAATTGAAACATTTGAAAGGTAACTTACCTTTGTACTTGCCAGTGCCTTTCTCCAGTCTTCTCATAAAATTTGCTTTAGCTTCATTAGAGCTCTTATCTTCATCAGTAATTTCATCCTTTGTCTACATACTAACTTTGAAAGAAACTTCTTTCTTTGGAGCATCACTACCAAACTCTCTCATTTCAAAAGCAGTAAGGGTACCAAACAATTTGTCTACAATATATGTTGATGGTGTTAGGTTGTCATTGATGTCAAAAGTGTTCAGGAGCATGAGAAATCATCTTACAGATATAGAGAATGGTTTTATACTTCACAAGTTTGATCTTACATCATCTTGTTTGTTGTTGATAGGAGCAGGAGCATGAGACATCATCTTGTGTTCATTCATGGTTTACTTGGTTCATACAATCAGTTGGAGAGATGTGTTCTTCACAATGTCATGATTTATCAGTGAACATGACATATTCTTGGTAGGCATGGTCTTCATTATTCATCAAGTTCTTGACAAGGTTGATGACATCAGTTGATTGGTATTCAACGGTTTGCAGTGTGTTGCATAGAATGTCAAAAGGTTGATAAGTGAGTTCATATGAAAGGATCAGGACATAAGGTTGGTTGTCACAAGTTGAATTGATGTTGATTGATGAGCTTTACAATGATGAGATTTAGGATGTGCTTCTTGGTTCATACATCTTCAATGTTGGTCATTGTTAGCATGATGGTGTTGATATCTAAGTTGGTCATTGATGAGCTTTATTTCTAAATCCCAAAGTCTTCAAACTTATTCCTAAAACCTTAGTGTCATTGTGGTATCCTAAAAACCTAAGTTCAATTCTTTTGCATCTATCATAAACAAAGTTTACTTTTGTTTTAATTTGATAGTGACCTGCGAGTGCAGGTTATTTCACTAATACCACCTGCCAGAGGGGTTTCTTGTCATAACTTATGACCGGTCCCTTCTTGTTCAAACCGACACCCTCGGTCTCTCCCACAAGTGTTTGGGCACATCAACGGATATGTTTAAAATGTTAAAAGTGCCAAAAGCATTTCAAAAGTTTATAAGGACATGGGACCCGATGCTTTTTTTAAGGAGAAGTTTTTTTAACTTAAAGTTTATAAAGTTTTTTTTGCTCGAAAAATAAGGTGAAGTCTTATGTGATAAGCCATAAGTCATATGCAAATATCTTTGGAGATTGAGTTAAAATTTCTTTCTAATTATTAAACTTTCTTAATCGGCCTATATCCATATTTTATAGATTTTTAAAACAGTAAGTCTTATTTCAAAAGGCTTTTTAATAGCTTTGTGGTGTTATCTTCTTAAATTAGAAAGTATTTCTTCTAATTTAACAAGTCCAAGAAATGATTTTTGAGGAAATTTTTTATGCAAAAGGAACATGATCTAGAGAGATCTTTTTTGGTAAATGAAGATGATTTTTAATGAGGGAGTTTCCTAAGGTAAATTGAGATTTCATTTAAGAAGCTACAAAGTTTTTTTTGTAGAGAATTTTGAAGAGGATTGAAGTTTGTTTTTTCCAGAGAAGATCAAGGTTTTTGAAAATGTGTTTTTGCAGAGACAAGAATGAGGGCAGATATGAAAGATGAACGGATTTCTTTTATGAAGAGAAAATAAATAGTGGAAATTATTCATGATTTCTTGTAGGAGAATGATGGAATTTGAAAGGTCTTTTGAAGATAAAATTGCACACAGAAGAATATCAAAGTTGATCATTTATTTTGTGAATAAGATTTTCTTCTCGTACATGGATTGGCATTTGGATTTCTTGATGTTTTTATTTTTGAAAATGAAAGGGTTTTTGATTTACAGAGAGAAGGTGAAATGATTTTGTTTGCAGAGAGAAGGTGAAATGATTATCTTGTATATAATGGCTTTGCAGGTAGATTGATGTAATATTGTGCAGATTGATGATGAACTGACAGGGATCAAATACAGAGATTGACAAGGTGATTAAAAGACAATATGCAATTGAAATGACAATCAGGTGCATGAATCATGAATTCGATTAATCAAGACATTGAGACTTGTAAGACAGAAATGAAATAGACAGAGTAAAGTAGTGTTGTTGTGCATATTGGAATACAGGATTGATATTCAGTGTTGTTGAATGGAGGATTAGAATACAAGATTGATATGCAGTGTTGTTGAATGGATCTGATTAATTTGCAGAGAAAATTGTTTATAGAGATTTGTATATGGAGCTTGTTATGATTTGAAAATCTAACAGGAGGTATAAGGTTGTATACAATGGTGCAAATCTGATTGAACAGCAATCATGTCTTGCACACGAAGTTTGATGTTTTGTTTATAGTGATTGTATTAGCCAGTGAGGCTTGTAGGTTAGTGAGACCTATTTGTTTACCAGTGAGGTATATCAGTGTTGGAAGTGGGTGCTTCTGTTTGGGATTGGAGTTGGTGCTCCATAAGGAGTTGGTGCTCCTAGATACAATTTGTATTGCCAGTGAGGCATGTTTTTCAGTTAAGCCAGTGAGGCAATTCTGGAGTGGTTTTTCTACCCCTGGAGGGTTTTCCACTCATGCAATTCTTGTGTCTTAATCATCTCTCTATGGTTGTATGTTTTACTCATGAGTTTTGTTTATGTGTTTGACAAAGTTATGTGCATAATTATTTGACAATTCAATGATAACTTTCTCTTCTTTGTGCTCTGCAAGTTAAATATTGAAAAAGATTTAAAAATTCACACAACACTGATTCACCCCCCCTCTCAGTGTTGTCCTTGATTCCTACAATTGGTATCATAGCCAAGTTTCCCTTCTACAGCTTAATCAGCTTGGGTAGGTCTTGTGTGTGGAGTTCAATGGGTAAGTGCAGGAGAAATAAGAACATGAGAAATGTTAAGATTCATTCTGGTCAAAAGACATCATCCATATCAAACTTAGGTGTTAATGTTCAAGCAGTTGATAAAGATGCTTCACAAGTTGAATCAATGAAAGAGTTTTCTGGAGTTCCTCTATTTAATGGTTCAGATTTTTCAGTTTGGTGTATTAGAATGCAAGTGTATTTATCCTCTTTAGGATATGATGTTTTAATGTCTGTTGAGAATGGATATTCTAACTCTGCAAATAACAAAGAAGCTGTCAAATGTAATCAGATTGCAAAGAAGGCTATTTTATCTGCTCTATCTAATGATGTTTCTTGTAAAATTATGGATTGTGTTACAGCTCAGGATATGTGGAGGAGATTGAAAAGAATTTACCAAGGTAATGATAAAGAAGAGGACACTCTGGTGTGTCAAGAAAGTGGCAATGAAAGGCAATCATATGAAGAAGTTGAGACCCAATCAAATTCAGAAGATGATGATGATCAGGATTATGATGAAGAAGATTGTGAGATTGATATAGAAGGAGAGCTTATATATGCCCTGAGTGAGCTCAAGAAGTATAAGAGAGAGAATCAGAAACTAAACTTGCAGCTGCAACAAGAAAGAGAATCAAAAGTCAATGCACTTTCAGAACTTAAAATTGTTTCTACAGATCTTGAAGAGGCCAGATGTCAGATTATTAGTTTAAAGACATATATTGATGATTCTAACAAACTAATTGCTAGATTGAAGACAGAAATTGAAGAAGCTAAGAGGATAGCTGATGTATCAATATCTGACCTTGAAGTTAGAAGGAATGAGAATCTAAAACTAGAGGGAGAAATTATCAAACTCAGAAAAGATTATGATAGTCTGAAGACTTTATCTAAGAAGTATCAGGAGTTTGAAGAAAGCACAAGCAAGTTACATGTGTTGTTGGGCAAACAGAAGCAGCATAATGACACAACTGGATTAGGATTTGAAGAAGGAGAATGTTCAAAAGTCAGAGAGACTCCCAGAGAGAAGATTGATTTGAATACTGCCACTGAAAACAAAATGCATAATCAAAGAAGAAGAAATTTCAGAAGAAGTGCTCCTGTTAGACAAGCATACATGTACAGGTATAACTATTCATTTAATGGTTACTGTTATACTTGTAATCATTTTGGTCATAAAGCAGTTGATTGCAAAAGGAATACTAACCTTGTATGTTACAAGTGCAATAATGTTGGACATATTCAAAGAAACTGCAAAATGAACAGAGTGTATGATCCTTCATGGAAGCTTAATATGAGTGCTCAAAGGTATTATCAGTCAATTGATTTTGATTACAACATAATTTGTTATAATTGCAACTCTCTTGGTCATAAAGCACACAGTTGCAGGAGAGCTCCACCTAATTTAAAAGGTTGGGAAAAGAAAAGGACAGAAAAGGTTTGGAGGAAGAAAGAGCCTATTAAAATTTGGAAGCAGAAAGAAAGTAAAGAGAAGCTAGATTTTAAGCTTGTGTATCCTACACAAGTCACTTCATCAGTTGCATAACAGATAGCATGAAGTGAGGGGGAGTTGTTCTTGTTCTATTTTTTTCCCCAAGAAGTTACAGGAGAAGATCAGTTGATCTTGTTTTTCTTGTCATGCTTTCCTGAAATGTTTGAAATGAAGTTTCTGATGTTTTTGAGTTTCAGTGTATGTTAGGTGATCAGTAATATGTTTCAAGGTAGTACTTGTGAGATTCTAGTGGTATCAGGTGTCCATGATCAATGACATGTTCAGTGAATGCAAGGTGTTGTTAAGAGGTTAAAAGATTTATTACTTTAAAGAGATTGATGATGTTGAATATCTTGTTCTATTCATATCATGTTGGTGCTCACAAAGGATTTTGGATAGATATTTTTCTTATGTTGCCTGAGGAGGTTGAAAAATGGAAGAAGTTAAATTCTTGTCTCTGCATTTGGTCTTACAATGTGTTGTTGCAGGAAGAATTTGGTGTGCAGTCTTGATGGGCTGATTTGAATTTCAAGGTTAAAAAGGGATCAATTCTTATGTTGTGAAAAGTGTCTTGTGCAGAATAGGAGGATAGTTCAGATGGTCTTCAGTCTTTGTTCAGATGGTCTTTAGTCTTTGTCATGTCAGAATCAGAAAAGGTGTCAGAACAGTTTGAGTGCAGGATGGTAGTTCATATCAGGAAATCAGTTTGGTGATTATATCTATTCTTTGTTGAGTTATGTTTTATGACATGTATCTTAAAGCTTTCAGGTGTCAAAAGAAGATGATAAACAAGAGATATTGAGGAGTTTTCTGAAGTAATAATTTTACATGTTCCATTAATGATCTTCCTCATTAATATGACTCAGAAAGGTATGTGCAAATTGTGTGCCTCCAGTTTTGAAGTGGTATGAGGTATGTGTTTCAAGCTATGACAATCTAGAGTCTCTTATGACATTGATGGTGAGTCTTGTATTTCATCAAATCAGAGGCAAGTAAAGGTCTTATAAAAATGGTCATCTTGGCATCTTGTGTTGGGAACTGTGTGATAAGGAGTCTTCATAATTTTTGCCTACAAATCTGTTTATCAGAGAGTATTGGTATGTTTATGATTTCTTTGCAAAAGTGTTCAGAAGGTTGAATATCAGTAATTGGATAGTATACTTCAGGTGGATATGTTGCTTCAGGACTAATTCAGGAAGTGGATAAGTGTTGAGTTGAGTTGAGTTATGTTGGTTAGTCTTGTCAAATGTTTACCAATGGTATTTCTGAGTAGTAATTTGTTTATGATCTCTAATACATGAAAGATCTTGGAGATTTGTTATTTCAGGTCAAAAAGGTTGTTGATTGAAGAAGAACTGTTTGTTTTGAAAGTTTGTGATGTTATCAGGAAGGAGTGTGTCAGTCTTCATCTTCACAGTGGTATTGTCATCAGATGTAAGTTTCATGAATGACAAATGGCTTCAAAGATTTTGTGGAGTTGTTCTCAGGGGGAGATAATGGTCTTTGTCATCCGATGTCAAAAAGGGGGAGAAAGAAAAATATACATCAGGTGGTTTTGTCATCAATGACAAAGGGGGAGATTGATGGTGTTAGGTTGTCATTGATGTCAAAAGTGTTCAGGAGCATGAGAAATCATCTTACAGATATAGAGAATGGTTTTATACTTCACAGGTTTGATCTTACATCATCTTGTTTGTTGTTGATAGGAGCAGGAGCATGAGACATCATCTTGTGTTCATTCATGGTTTACTTGGTTCATACAATCAGTTGGAGAGATGTGTTCTTCACAATGTCATGATTTATCAGTGAACATGCCATATTCTTGGTAGGCATGGTCTTCATTATTCATCAAGTTCTTGACAAGGTTGATGACATCAGTTGATTGGTATTCAACGGTTTGCAGTGTGTTGCATAGAATGTCAAAAGGTTGATAAGTGAGTTCATATGAAAGGATCAGGACATAAGGTTGGTTGTCACAAGTTGAATTGATGTTGATTGATGAGCTTTACAATGATGAGATTTAGGATGTGCTTCTTGGTTCATACATCTTCAATGTTGGTCATTGTTAGCATGATGGTGTTGATATCTAAGTTGGTCATTGATGAGCTTTATTTCTAAATCCCAAAGTCTTCAAACTTATTCCTAAAACCTTAGTGTCATTGTGGTATCCTAAAAACCTAAGTTCAATTCTTTTGCATCTATCATAAACAAAGTTTACTTTTGTTTTAATTTGATAGTGACCTGCGAGTGCAGGTTATTTCACTAATACCACCTGCCAGAGGGGTTTCTTGTCATAACTTATGACCGGTCCCTTCTTGTTCAAACCGACACCCTCGGTCTCTCCCACAAGTGTTTGGGCACATCAACGGATATGTTTAAAATGTTAAAAGCGCCAAAAGCATTTCAAAAGTTTATAAGGACATGGGACCCGATGCTTTTTTTAAGGAGAAGTTTTTTTAACTTAAAGTTTATAAAGTTTTTTTTGCTCGAAAAATAAGGTGAAGTCTTATGTGATAAGCCATAAGTCATATGCAAATATCTTTGGAGATTGAGTTAAAATTTCTTTCTAATTATTAAACTTTCTTAATCGGCCTATATCCATATTTTATAGATTTTTAAAATAGTAAGTCTTATTTCAAAAGGCTTTTTAATAGCTTTGTGGTGTTATCTTCTTAAATTAGAAAGTATTTCTTCTAATTTAACAAGTCCAAGAAATGATTTTTGAGGAAATTTTTTATGCAAAAGGAATATGATCTAGAGAGATCTTTTTTGGTAAATGAAGATGATTTTTAATGAGGGAGTTTCCTAAGGCAAATTGAGATTTCATTTAAGAAGCTACAAAGTTTTTTTTGCAGAGAATTTTGAAGAGGATTGAAGTTTGTTTTTTCCAGAGAAGATCAAGGTTTTTGAAAATGTGTTTTTGCAGAGACAAGAATGAGGGCAGATATGAAAGATGAACGGATTTCTTTTATGAAGAGAAAATAAATAGTGGAAATTATTCATGATTTCTTGCAGGAGAATGATGGAATTTGAAAGGTCTTTTGAAGATAAAATTGCACACAGAAGAATATCAAAGTTGATCATTTATTTTGTGAATAAGATTTTCTTCTCGTACATGGATTGGCATTTGGATTTCTTGATGTTTTTATTTTTGAAAATGAAAGGGTTTTTGATTTACAGAGAGAAGGTGAAATGATTTTGTTTGCAGAGAGAAGGTGAAATGATTATCTTGTATATAATGGCTTTGCAGGTAGATTGATGTAATATTGTGCAGATTGATGATGAACTGACAGGGATCAAATACAGAGATTGACAAGGTGATTAAAAGACAATATGCAATTGAAATGACAATCAGGTGCATGAATCATGAATTCGATTGATCAAGACATTGAGACTTGTAAGACAGAAATGAAATAGACAGAGTAAAGTAGTGTTGTTGTGCATATTGGAATACAGGATTGATATTCAGTGTTGTTGAATGGAGGATTAGAATACAAGATTGATATGCAATGTTGTTGAATGGATCTGATTAATTTGCAGAGAAAATTGTTTATAGAGATTTGTATATGGAGCTTGTTATGATTTGAAAATCTAACAGGAGGTATAAGGTTGTATATAATGGTGCAAATCTGATTGAACAACAATCATGTCTTGCACATGAAGTTTGATGTTTTGTTTATAGTGATTGTATTAGCCAGTGAGGCTTGTAGGTCAGTGAGACCTATTTGTTTACCAGTGAGGTATATCAGTGTTGGAAGTGGGTGCTTCTGTTTGGGATTGGAGTTGGTGCTCCATAAGGAGTTGGTGCTCCTAGATACAATTTGTATTGCCAGTGAGGCATGTTTTTCAGTTAAGCCAGTGAGGCAATTCTGGAGTGGTTTTTCTACCCCTGGAGGGTTTTCCACTCATGCAATTCTTGTGTCTTAATCATCTCTCTATGGTTGTATGTTTTACTCATGAGTTTTGTTTATGTGTTTGACAAAGTTATGTGCATAATTATTTGACAATTCAATGATAACTTTCTCTTCTTTGTGCTCTGCAAGTTAAATATTGAAAAAGATTTAAAAATTCACACAACACTGATTCACCCCCCCTCTCAGTGTTGTCCTTGATTCCTACATATGTATCCAAGTCTGCATTATCCTCAATAGTAGATACCCTATGACTGTAAGATTTGGGAAGAGATCTTACAACCTTCTTCACAATTTCATCCTCTTCCACTTTTCCACCAAGACCTATGATGCCATTGACCACTTCATTCACCTAGAGCATATATCCAACAATGTATTCATCCTCTCTCATTTTTAGGGTCTCAAATTTTCTTTTGAAGATTTGCATCTTTTCTTGCATTACTTTCTTATCTCCTTCATAAATGGTTTCAAGTTTAACCCAAACTTCTTTAGTAGAACTACAACTCATTACCTTTGAAAGTTCTAGATCGGCTAACCCACTCATGATAGTAAACTTTGCATTGGCATCATTATCATACAACTTAACTTCATCTGAGTCTATAGGAATAGTAGCAGGAACTTTGTAACTAGTCTTGATAGAGTCCTAAACACCACACCTAGGGAATTGATATAGGTTTCCATCCTTAGCTTCCAAAAAGAATAATTTGTTCCATCATACCTAGGTATCTTGTTGGATCCATTAAGTGTCATCCCTAACCTTCCTCAAGTGATTAAGCTTCTTTTAGAGGGACTTGGATTTGATAGCAATTGTTGAACACACCAGGATATTGAGAGGGGGGTGAATCAATATCTAATCAAACTTCAAGTTATCTAGAGCAGATTAAAACTTAAGAATTACAACATCAACTTAAACATGAAAGATTAACACAATGCATATCAACACATAACACCAGATATACATGGAAAATCCAAGAAGGGAAAAACTATAGTGAGGATTAACTCACAATATATGAAGCTTAAAATTACAACTTTGTTTTAAGGCTACAACCCAAGGAAGCTACTACTCCCTGAAAACTTTGATTTAGGGTCACTCCTAAGGAAACTACTACTCCCTAAAGACTTTGTTTTAGGGTCACTCCTAAGGAGGCTACTACTCCCTGAATTGAGAACAAACTTACAAAAGATTACAGTATGGCAGTCCTTCTACTGCTTGAAAACTGACATTGAAATCCACACCTCTGATGATTGCAATTCTGCATCTTAACACTTCCTTCTGATGATCAGATCATTTAGGTACACTCTACTCTTGATCACTATTATAGATATGTCTTCATGATGAATAAGGAAAGCATCTAGAACTTCTTCTCTTTCTCCTTCAATCACACATCATAATGCATTCATTCTTCTCCTTATCTTTCTTACGAACCTTATCAATCACATTGATATCACACATCACCTAACTCAATTTAATTTACAATTTATACATGATATTACATTGATTACATTTATTATCAATGAGAGGCAACATGATAAATACATTTACAAGTCAGCCAGACTACACACAACATGAAATGTGTAGAAGACAAGTCCTAAACAAGACTACACGCTACAATAGAAGAAGACCCATGCCTTGCAGACATTAACACTTGCCTAACCAGGTCCATAAAATTCTTCATAGCATCAAATATCAAGGAATTACATCCACACACTTTGTTCATTTGAAAATAGGATAGTCTTAAGCAAAGGCATATGAAACTTGAAGCATAATGTCCACATCAACTTGAAAACCTTGTGCAGTACTAGAAACAAGAAAGATCTTCATGAAACTCTTTTAGATGAGTCTACAAGACTCATAAAACATCTCTAAATAGTCTTTTACCTTTGCACATCAAATATTTTGTGCCACACATCTTTAACCATGAACTCTAGGAACAACCAGTCATCTAGAACACATTGCAACATATTGTCATTGAAAAACTAAGCTTGTGAATCACCAAGATCCTTAAAACTGCAAGAGAGCATGTAATGCACATCCATAGACATGTCTACAAAACTGCAAAGGAAAACATTCACATCTAGAGGAATGTAGAGCATTCCAACAGGCCTTCATCACCACTTTACTCTGCTAGAACACATGCTGGTACTCTATCATGCATATCTTTCATAGCAGAAGGACAGATGATTTGAAACTTTAGAGTTATCACCTTCACTGCATCCTGAAATTAGTTCCAGAACCACACATCCATAACTACAAATTCAGAGGAATGTGGAGCATTCCATTGCCCTACTAAGAACACCTTCATAGAAATAACATTGTCTTTAGACTGTCAACAACAAAACACTCTTCTGGGAATCCAATCATCATGAAACTTGGATCAGGCTACCAATAACATCTTCCCAACATCAAAAACACATCTGATCATGTTAGTGCTTCTAATTCCCATATTAATGTATCTTCACACTCAACTTTGTATTGATCAAGGCATGACATCCAACCATGAACTTTTGTAACCTTATTATATCCAACATGACATCCAACCATGAACTATGTCTTCTCTGCTAAATAGGACATGACATCTAACCATGAACTGTATCTTCTCTATCAGACATGACATCCAACCATGAACACCATCACACATCCAAGATAGTGTTGACATCAATGACAACCTTAGGAACCATATGTGTTTACACCTTGGTGGCTGCCATAATAACAGTGTGACTTGACCATTGAACCATGCCCTTATCGACTATTGTCTATAATTTTGAATGTAGTATTTATTATTTCAATTCTTCCTATCCTATTTTAAAGATTATATTTTTATAGGATTAAACTCACAATATCATCTTTTGAATTAGAATAGGAAATGATCCCATCTTCTAAATTTAGAATTCTTAATTCCAATGCTAACAATCCTAGAATATAGTCATTACCCATCAACTACACACCAATAGTTACAAACTACGTGTCTAAAGTTTTGTATTCAAGAACATCATCCTAAGATACTTTAATTAGGGATTATTTGCATCTTGCATTCACATATTTGATCACACACAACACCAATCTCAATCTGCATTACTATTCATCTCACTTTCTTTGTTTCAATCTTGTGAAGTCAACCTAGGGGCCTATCATTAAGGAAGTCAATCACTCTCCCCTCTTTACATAGCTAGTTCCCAAACATAATTCTTATGACCATCCTTTCTCATAGACATGTATACTCAATGAAAAATAGAACTTTGATCAACATGCACTCTAGATAGAATTATGAAACTTAGTCATGATTGCCTCAAGTGGACCATATCATAGGTGTGATATAGTTCTAGGTCACAGAAATCTCAAGTTATCTTCATCTCAATTCTCTAGTCCTAGACTCAATTCTAGATTTTAGTTCTCATCTTTTTTCCACAACATTTCAATAGTCAAAATCAATATCATATTAAATTTTAGGTAAACCCCAATCCATCTCAACATTTTGAATATATTTCTATTCTAATCATATACTTAGTTTAATCAATCTCCTATAATTAACTCAACTTATTTTAATTTAAGAACTAAAATTTATTTAATTTTATTTCCTTACAAGTGTAAAGATCTTAATGGATTTTTAAACTTTTAATGAGCAGGATCTCAATCATTAAATTGGTGTTTAGTTTAATGATGGTCTTTTTAATATATTTTATGAAAAAATATTATTAATTTTATGGTAAAATTTATGTGACATTATTTAAATTTATTTAAATTTATGTTTTTGATTAAAAAGGGGGTAAAACAAGTTTTGAAGGGGCCTTGAAACCCTTTACATCTAGTTAAGCATTGACAAAACATTAGCAAAACAACAGTAAAACAATAGCCAATTTGCAAAGAAAACCAAATAACATAGAAAACAAAACAACAACCACTAGACCCTAAAGATTTTTTAGAATTTCAGCAACTTCCAATTCTTGTTGAAATTTTTTTCATGTAGATGGATAAAGCCATGTAACTCTTTCTTCACTTCCTCATAATTCTTCTTCCTACTATTTCTTTTTCTAGCATTGGGTTTTATCTTTATAGCTTTACCTTTTACACTAGGATCTTCTAGGCCTTCAACATTTTCATTCAACTTCTCCATAAGGATCTTGATTCCCATGGAACTGTTCTAGATGGTGCATTTGTTGACTTTAATGAAATTCAACTCTTTTTCCAATACACCCAATCTGTTATTATGATTGTTGGAAATTGTGCCTCAAAGTTACTAGCTTGACTTTCATTGGTGACTGATAGTTCTTGTTTGAACTATTTCTCTATGTTCTTGGTTCCATATCAGCAAGAGTTGATCATCTCAGAGTGAGTGTTTTGTGTTCATTGTTTACATTGATGTGACAGAGCACTATCAGTGAGAGCATATATGACCTAGCGTTGTGATAGAACAATTCAGTGAAACCCTTATACTGTCTTGTCGATAGAACGGTTCACAGTGGTTTGTCATTTCGTATCGGCATGACCAATAGTATCGGCAAGGCTAAGAGATGTCTCTTTGATGTTCAGTATTACTCCAATGAAGTTTTCCTTCAGCGTGACTTTGCTCATTGGTGTGTCTTGAGGAAGTCTTCCTGGTATTGTCACTCCGATGAGGTTAGCGTATCTGTGGGACATGACTCTTCGGTAAGAGTCTCTTCGGTGGTCTCTGTTGCTCCGATGGAAGTTTAGTGTCAGCATGACTTAACACATAGGTGCAACTAGGAAATATCTCTTTGTTTCAATGAGGAGGGCCTAAGCATTTCGGAGGGAGTCTGTCCGATAGTTTAATATGTTTTGTATATAGTGGTTTTGGCGAGACTGACTGCATGACTTGTCGGTGTGACTCATTGTGCTATCTTTTTGATGGTCCAATACAATGTTGTGTTGTCTTGATAGAGCCCATTCAGACTTGAGATCGAAGCCGATTGGTTAACCTAGAATGTTGATAGTTGCATTTGATCAGTTTGACTATTTTGTCTGAGAACTAGAAATGTTTAGTTTTTTTAAAGGAACGAACTATTCCATAGGGAAGTTGAAACAATTCTGTACCCATGTGGATGTGCCAAATAAAAGAGGGTGAACATTCTGAAACATAATGAGTAGTGAACAAGGTAGAATGTAACAGAGAGTCAGAGAGGCTAATTAGAGAAATATTGTGTCATCCTGTGGATTGACATCTAAAAGTAGAGGACTATATCTTTGTATGTAAAACTTATCTTACTATAATACAAAGAGTTTATGCTTGGTGTGTGGGTTTTTCTCCCGTAATGGTTTTCCCACGTAAATCTGGTGTCCATCTTGTGTATGGTTTATTTATCTATTTTGGTATTTCATTTATGTGCATCTTGAATGTTTTGTATATTAAAATTGTAAAAGTACTTTTCTACACTTCTGTTCTATAAATTAGCATTCAGGAAGGCATTTCCACACTTTTCTTTCCTTACAACTGGTATCAAAGCCAGGCTAGTTGTGTTATCCTTGTGGGTGAGTCAGGTTCTTTTTGCTAATTTGGTTGAGTGGGAGTTTTATAGAGAGAAGTCAATTTGTCTGAATTGTAGATTTGAGATGGCAATCACATCCAAAAGAATAGAAATTGAAAAGTTTAGTGGTGGCAATTTTGAGTTGTGGAAACTCAAAATGGAAGACTTACTCATTGATCATGAGTTATGGACAGTAGTCTCCTCAACCAAACCTGCAGCAACCTTGCAAGATGATTGGGATGCAATGGACAAGAAATCTAGAGGTCTGATTAGACTATGCTTGGTTGATTATGTTCTCTTGAATGTCCATGAAGAGAAAATAGTGAAACTTCTGTGGAAGAAGCTTGTTAACATTTATCAAGGGAAATCTCTAGTAAATAAGTTATTTCTGAGGAAGAAACTGTGCTCTTTGACAATGGAGGAAGGAACATCTGTTGCTGATCACTTAAATACTTATAACATGATCATTTCTCAGTTAGTGTCTGTGAGTGTAAAGTTTGAAGATGAGGATCATTGTATGCTCCTATTGTCTTCGTTGCCTGACACATGGGATCACCTGGTAATGGCTATTGTAAGTACAACAACTACTTTCAGAAATGGAAGAGGTGGTTGCTTCATTGATGTCAAAGGAAATGTGAAGGAAATCTTCTGAGATGGCCAAGGAGGCCCTTCTTGTTCGAGGCCAGTTGAAGGAGAAAGGCAAGAAGAAAGATAAGAAGTCTAGATCCAAGTCTAAAGGGAGATCAAAGTCTCCTCGCAAAAAGTCCAAGGTGAAATGTTGGAATTGTGGGCAGAAAGGACATATCTGGAAAGACTACAAAGAGGAGAAAAAAAATAAGAAAAATAAGCCTTCTGATGATAAATCTTCTCAAAGTGATGTAGATGCCTTTATAGCAGCTTTGGTGACTTAGGCATTAGATGATGTCTGGATGATTGACTCATGTGCATATTTTCATAGGACATCTCATAGAGAATGGTTTTCAAAATATGAAGAATACAAAGGTGGAAGGGTGTATCTGGGTGATGATTCTCACCTTAATATAGTTAGCCGTGGAGAGTCAGAATCAAGTTTCCTGATGGTAGAATAAAAGGAATAAATGATGTGATGCACTCAAAATTTGTTGTCTGTTAGTAAGCTGAATGACATTAGTGTACAAGTTTCCTTTGTGAATGGTGGTTGTAAAATGATAAGAGGCTCAATTATGCTGGCAAAGGGTGCTTGCATTAGCACTCTATTCAAGCTAGATGCACATGTTGTTCAATGTAACAGCACCTCTAAAAAATCAGAAAGAACCATCATTGCTGAGAAGGAGAACGTAGTTCATCTGGGAGCAAAATCGTTGGAGGTGAAACTCCTAGTAGAGAAAACCATGCTCTGGCATAGCAGACTCAGACACATTGGGGAAAAAGGTTTAAAAGAATTGAAAAATAAAAACTTGGTAGAAGGACTAGATGATTGTAACCTTGAGTTTGAATTTTGCAAACACTGCATTTATGGAAAGCAACACCATGTTTCTTTTTACTTTAGTCCTCAGAAATCTTCTGGAATACTGGATTATGTGCATTTTGATGTTTTTAGTCTAGTTAATGTTCCTCTGTTATCAAAATCTAAGTATTATGTTTCTTTTATAGATGATTATTCAAGAAGGGCATTTGTGTATTTTCTAAAAAGTAAATCAGAAGTGTTCAGTCGGTTTAAGGAATTTAAAACCTTGGTTGAAAATTAGACTGGTAGAAAAAATTAAATGTTGGAGGATGGATAATGGTGGTGAATTTTTTTCTGCAGACTTCAAAAGGTATTGCAAAGACCATGGGATTAAAAGGCATAAAACTACACCTTACACTCCACAATAGAATGGAGTTGCTGAAAGGGTGAATAGGACACTGATGGAAAGGGCGAGAAGTATGTTGCGCAGCACTGGTCTAGAGCAGAAGTTCTGGGCTGAGGTTGTGTCTACAACATGTTACTTGGTAAATCGATCTCCCTCATTGGCTTTTGTTGACAAAACACCTTTGGAAGCATGGTCTAGTAAGAAACCTTCTTTGAGACATATTCGTGTCTTTGGCTGTGAGGCATATGCATATGTGCCAAATGAGAAAAGATCTAAATTGGAAAACAAGGTTGTAAAATGTATCTTTATAGGCTATGGCATTGGCATTAAGGGATACAAGCTTTAGAATCCTGTTACTGAAAAGGTATTGTACAATAGAAGTGTAATCTTTTGTGAGCTAAAACCTTCTTCAGTTCATCTACAACCAGAAGTAAAAGAAGACAAAAAGAAGGATGTTGTTGAATTTCCTCTTACTCTAGAGAAGGAAGAACAATGAATTCAAAGTGTACTTGAAAGTGAGGAGAGCTCTAGCAGCTCTGAAAGTTCTGAAGAAGAACCACAACCTCAGCCTCAGCCTTTAAGAAGGTCTACATGTGAAAAGCGGCAACCTGAAAGGTTTAGATTTTCTATGATTGATTGTGACTATGCTTATGCTTTGATTACAAATGCTAATGATCCTAGGACTTTAAAAGAGGCAATTAACATGTCTGATTTAGATTCCTGGTTGAAATCCATGAATGAAGAAATGGCATCATTGTACAAAAATGAAACCTGGGATTTGGTACCCTTGCCTGAAGGTCGAAAGCCCATTGGCTATAAATGGGTATTTAAAAATAAAATAGGTCTAGATGGCAGCATTGAAAAGTACAAAGCTAGGTTGGTCGTGAAAGGTTATTCCCAAGTAGAGGGAATTGATTATGGAGAAATATTCTCTCCTGTAGCTAAGTTGACGTCTGTAAGATTTCTTTTGTCACTTGCATCAGCATATGACTTAGAGATTGAGATAATGGATGTGACAACAACATTTCTTCATGGTGATTTGGATGAAGAAAATTACATGTCCCAGCTAGAGCATTTTGTTGAAAAAGGTAAAGAACATATGGTGTGTAAACTCAAGAAATCTCTTTATGGTTTGAAGCAATCACCTAGAATGTGGTATCAAAAATTTGATATGTATGTTTTATCTTTGGGATTTGTGAGGTCTAAATTAGATCATTGTGTTTATTATAAAGATGAAGGTGATCAAATTCTTATAATTGCATTATATGTAGATGATATGCTATTTATTGGCAATGGTAAGAGTATGATCTCAGTTTTCAAATCTTAGTTGTCCTTGAAGTTTGAAATAAAAGATTTTCAAAGTACATTTTGGGAATGTAAATTAGAAGGGATAGGACAAATAGAAAGCTTTGGCTCAGCCAGAGCAAGTATATTACCAATGTTCTTGATAAATTTAATATGTCTGATTGCAAATAGCTAGTTGTTCCAGTTTTGCAGGGAATGAAACTATCTGTTGAAGATTATCCAAAATCTCCTACTAAGATAGAAGATATGACTAGAGTTCCTTATGCAAGTGTTGTTGGTAGTTTAATGTATCTGATGGTCTGTACTAGGCCAGACATTGCCCAAGCAGTGGGAGTATTGAGTCAGTATATGGTAAATCTAAGAAGACCACATTGGGATGCTGTGAAAAGAGTTTTTAGATATTTAAAGGGTATTACTGAGTATGCCTTATGTTATCATGGTAAATCATCTAGATCTAGGAGTTTAGTTAGCATTCATGGATATGTGGATTCTGATTGGGTAGGGGACATTGACAGTAGAAGATCCACCAGTGGATATGTATTCATGTTATTTGGTGGTGTAATTAGTTGGATGAGCAAGCGGTAGGCTGTAGTTGCTTTGTCCACAACTGAGGCTAAGTATATGGCAGAAAATCATTCCTGTAAGGAAGACATTTGGCTTAGACGTTTGTGTTCTGATATTGGTTTTGATGTAGGTCAAATTACTATCTATTGTGCCAGTCAGAGTGCTATTTGTTTGGTGAAAAATCCCACTTTCCATGCTAGGACGAAGCATATTGATGTTCAGTATCATTTTGTTTGTGATATGGTGGAAGATGGAAAGGTTAAATTGGAAACAGTGGTTACTCTAGAAAATGTTGCTTATGCATTGACAAAACTTGTGAGTATAGATAAGTATAGATGGTGTGCTAGTTCAATGGGCCTTGGGTCCTATGATCTACAATAAAAAAAATTTAAAGTCTTGGAAGAAGCCAGTAAATTCTTTATCAAGTGGGAGCATGTTGGAAAATGTACCTCAAAGTTACTAGCTTGACTTTCATTGGTGACTGATAGTTCTTGTTTGAACTATTTCTCTATGTTCTTGATTCCATATCAGCAAGAGTTGATCATCTCAGAGTGAGTCTACTGTGTTAATTGTCTACATTGGTGTGACAAAGCACTATCAGTGAGAGCAGATATGACCTAGCGTTGTGATAGAGTAGTTTAGTGAGACCCTTATGATGTTGGTTTGTCATTTTGTATCGGCATGACCAACAGTATCGGCGAGGATAGGAGATGTCTCTCTAGTGTTAAGTGTTACTCCGATGAATTTTTTCTTTGGCATGACTTTACTCATTGGTGTGGCTTGAGGAAGTCTTCCCAGTATTAAGCGTCACTCTGATGAGGTCAGCATATCAACGGGACATGACTCTTTGGTAAGAGTCTCTTTGGTGGTCTATGTTGCTCTAATGGAAGTTTAGTGTCAGTATGACTTCACACATTGGTGCGACTAGGAAATATCTCTCTGTTTCGATGAGGAGGGCCTAGGTATTTTGGCAAGAGTTTGTCCAATAGTTCAATATGTTTTGTATACAGTGGTTTTGACAAGATCAACTGGATGACTTGTTGGTGTGACTTGTTGTGCTATCTTTCCAATGGTCTGATACAATGTCGTGGTGTCTTGATGGAGCTTAGTCAAACTTGAGACTGAAGCTGATTGGTTAACCTAGAATGTTGACAATTGCATTTGATCAGTTTGACCATTCTGTCTGAGAACTGGAAATGTTTAGTTTTCTAAAAGGAACGAACTATTCCATAGGGAAGTTGAAGCAGTTCTGTACCTATGTGGATGTCTCGAATAAAAGAGGGTAAACATTCTAAAACACAGTGAGTAATGAACAAGGTAGAATGTAACAAAGAGTCAGAGAGGCTAATTAGAGAAATGTTGTACCATCCTGTGGATTGACATCTAAAAGCAGAAGACTAAATATTTGTATGTAAAACTTATCTTACTATAATACAAAGAGTTTATGCTTGGTGTGTGGGTTTTTCTCCCGTAAGGGGTTTCCCACACAAATCTGGTGTTCATCCTGTGTATGGTTTATTTATCTATTCTGGTATTTCATTTATGTGTATCTTGAATGTTCTATATATTAAAATTGTAAAAGTACTTTTATGCACTTTTCTTCTATAAATTAGTGTTCAGGAAGGTGTTTCTGCATTTTGATTTCCTTACAATGATCCCTTAGCATTTTGGAAGATCCTAGCATCCTCCTCCCTCTGTATTTGAGTTTTCCCTCCCAACTTCTTCTCCATCAAAGGAAACTTAATATTGAGTCCATTAATTTATACAAAAAACCATTTAGTGAGGGAATGCTAGGCATTAATTACTTCTTGCATAGTCCCAAGAATATCAGATATCTTCTATAAATAAGAGGGTTAGAAATCAAGAGCAAGAATTTCTTATGTAAAGCTAGACAAGGATCAAGAATTCCCAGAAAGGACTCTCTAATAGAAGGTTCAAGGAAGGTTTTATCCTTCCCTTTATCCTTTGACCTTAGGCCCTCCAATTTCTTAGGATTATCCTATAGATAGTCATCTTTCTTCTTTACCTTGTCAAGAGGAACCTTGGGGGAATGGGTCTACCCTTTGAAAGGGTCATCTTTATTTCTATTATCCTCCCTACGATTGTCTAAACTAACCCTAGAGGTTTGGAATTACCTTTTACTAGGTTATCCTCTCTTTCTTTTTCCCTCCTAAGAACTAACAATTTCTCTACCAACTCATTTCCTCATAGTTTCCTCTTGAACCTTAGGACTCTCTCTAGATAGGGTTTCCTTAGTTTTAAATTCTATAGCAATCTCCTTTTCCATATTCTTCTAGGTATCATCCATGCAATCATCTAAAATCCTAGAAGAAGAAGAGTCAGAGTACTCCACAACAATTTTCATTTTTCATCTTTACTCTTAACTCCCTGGGTAAGAATCTTAGGGTTCTTAGCATTCATATAGTTCACAATGAGTAAAATAATCCTTTGATGGAGGAGAACCATACCTAGTGAACACTTACACTCCTTGATGGAGTTCTCCAAAGATGACAATAGGAAGAAAGGAAAAGGTACCTATTTTTATATCTAAAATGGTTTAAAAAAATAAAATGATAACCATAAATAGATTTGAACCTTCCTTCCAAACTAATATACCTCATTATGCAATGAAAAACCTCATGCCATGGGGGCTTTAACCAACTCTTCTTTAGGTTTCAAAAAATGGACATAATATCTTCCCTTGATAGCCTATCTTTGAAAATATTAGCCCCACCATTGAAACCCTGATGAGGGGGGTAAATCCTAGAACACACAACAACACAAATTGCTCACAAAAAAAGGAATATTCTTTTTAATGAACTAAAAACAAATTACATTATATAAACTAGGAGGATGAAATCCTCAATATACTGCAACACATTACAGCTTCTTGTCTCTAGATTCTTGAATCCTCTACCTTATGTAGCTTCAAATATACTAGGGTTTTATATTTTCTCACTTTTTTCATGAATCACCACTTTTCCCCTTTCTTTACCACCAAAATATTCCCCAAAAATTGTCATAAATTGCCCTTTTTTGCACCTTCCAACCACAATTTTGAAATTTGTAACTCCCTCCAAAAATAGCCCTACTTTTGGGAGCCATAACTTTTGATCTGAGTGTTTGATTGATGAACCATTTGATGTATTGGAAATCTTGTGAAGAGATATACACTCTTAGAATCCACTCTACCAATTCTACCCATTTTTGGGGCCATACGGGGCCTCTAAGTGCCTCATATTTGACTTTGAAACTTTTTCAGGGTTTTTTTAAGAAACAAAAAACTTTAATATCTTTCAACCCACAAATGATCTTTGACCAATTCCTTCACCAAATGTTTTATTTTTCAATTTCAAACCTTTGAGTAAATTTTTGTTTCCATACATGCTCAAATGAAAACTTTCTAAAAATAGTAGTTTGCTATTTTTAGCAGGTTAGAAAATTTGAAGGTTTGAAATCATTATTCTGGAAACTATATATCTAAAAATACCAAAATTCAAAAGAAAAGAAAATAAAATCATCATTTTTTTGGGTGATGCAAGATTGCCCTTACACCACTAGATGCTCCTACATCAAAGCCCCATAACCTGGGCCATAAATTCCATCATAATTTCAAATTCATGCCTTTATACCACAATATTCTTGTTGTTCCACCCCTTATAAAATTCAATAGCCAATGAATTATCATGCTTATTTAGTCTTTCAAGATAAGGGGTCAATCCCCCATTCAATATATTTTTCTAAATTCTCTAGTTTTGCTTAATGCCATTATAGCTTAGGGTTTTAACATGATTTCTGTATACCTTATCACTATCTCCTCTATCCCAAAAAATATAAATAGTTCTCATCTTTCCAAAAATAATTGAGGTGAGAAATTAAAAGAAGCTGCTAGAAGAACATCTCAAGTACACCATGCCATTATAATTGAGGTGATCTTACCTCATGTGGGTGATAAGCCAAATCCTCTAAAAGGAGTAGTAACTGTTAATGATTTTTAATATCACCATTCTTAAGACTAATGACCTCCACTAAGAATATGTCATATTTTGCCCAATCGGTGATCCCCTTATGCAAGACTCCCCAATTTGGAAAAAGATTAGCTATTCTATAAGCTTCCCTAAAAATATGAACAATATTAATCTTTCTAATGTTTTAAAATATGTCAATAGAATCCTTTATTAAACCATCAATGGTCCAAATTAGATGATTCTCTTTCTCAATTAGTTTATGATGTTCATTGAGTCCCCTTTGATGATTGAGGAATGAACACTTTCTTGTTGGTCCATCTTTAAGGAATTTTAAGATGCAACTACCTAAGTGAAATGATTAGTTTGATGACCTAAGTTGATTGCAAATGATGAAATCAAGTTACCTTTATCATCTTTGAGAACTCCTCCACCTCTTGTTGTTCCTAGATTTCCTTTAGAGGCCCCACCAAAATTTAACCTATACCAAGTAGGGGGAAGGGACTAGACAATATTATTCCTTTGGGATTTAGACTCCTTGAAGAGGGATGATACAACAAAATCCAACTTCCATGTAGAAGCAATCTTCAATTCAATCTTAGAAACCCCAATCTTAGGAGTTGATGAGATTTTCACTCTAATAGTAATAAGAAAGTTCCTCTTATTGCTAAACACATTCTATTAGCCACCCTACTCATTGGAGACTTTTTAGCATGAAAAATTCTATTGTTTCTCTCCTTCCACAAACCACAAGCAACATGGGGTAAGGAAATAGTTCACATGAGTTTTAAAGAGATTTTGAAAAGGAGATGACCATTTTTCTAGCAACCCTTGAGTATGGTTAGGGAAGGCCCAACTAACCTTGAAGAGGGAAAGTAAGAGACTCCAAATCTCTTGGGAGATGGACATTCTATTAGAAAATGGGGAATGTTTTCTTCAAATTCTTCACATGAGGAGCACCTATTAGGAAGAATAAATCCCATTTTAGCAAGGTTATCAATTGTAAGGATTTTATTCTATGCCATCAACCATAAAAAAAATATTTACTTTATGAATTAGTTGAGGCTACTATAATTTGGCCCAATAAGAAGGGACGTGTGTTGGCAAGAGACACTGTGTGGCTTCATGAGTGTTGTCATTGATGGAAACAAAGTCTATCCCACACATCCACAGTACATAGTATGCCTATACTAGAAGTCAGATTGAAGATTCTTTTGGTCCGATGAACAAGAATAGAGTATGCAACAAGGTCTGACAATCAGGTCCAGATCTCTCAGATGGTGTAACTCAGCAAGTTGCAGACTTGGATAAGTCAAGAGGGGTATCATGACTACTATATCCCAAAGATTTAGCCTCTAGTGATAAATCATGAAAAAGATGAGTATCTGAGTGTTGGGTTCCAGACAGATAGAGCAAACAGAGAAAGAACTGACCGATAGAGCATTAGACTTCAATCCGGATGAGTAAAAGGTGTTGATCAAGCTATTTGGGGGATTATACATTGTTGGATGACATGATTAATGACTTCTATGCCTATGCTTTTGATACGCATCACAAATCAAGCATGGATTTAGCCAATAGATCAGTAACTTGTAAATATCTTGAGTGTTCCTGTTGCTTACTAGAAAGTTGATGAAATTCTTGATGCGGATATATATACCAGATGGATTCCAGTATGTAGACATGTGAGAAACAAAAATTATAAAATAAAATGTGAAGAAAAGCAAGGACAAGTGTGAAAGCAGCAAATCAAGTTCAGTATGTGACAGAGCAACAATATTAAAATAGAGGAAGAATGAAGTGCATCAAATTAGTGTATTGTGCCTAACTAGAACTAAACTCTTACATTTGTAGATGCTTCTCATTAGTTCAAACATCTGATTACCTTATGTAAGTTCTTGTAGGCAGTGTGCCTCTTGTGAGTAGTGTGCTCAGGCAATGAGCCCTAATTGGCATGTGTCATATTGTACTCCTTTATTCTTTTAATAGAGAATACAATCTTGGGTTAGTCACCCTATGGTTTTTCCCTTAATAGGGTTTTCCATGAAAAATCCTTGTGTTATGTGTGTTGATTTTATTTCTGCTCTTATGTTCACATATGCTTATATGATTTAATGTTGCACTGATTATTAAGATAAAAAAAGAAAACAAAGTTAAGGAAATTTTAAGATAACTGATTCACCCCCCCTCTCAGTTATCTACCTTGTTTCCAACAACTTGATCCATATTCATATCAAATCCTAAAGCAATAGAGAAGACACTTGTGGGGTTAGCTACCCCAGTTTGTCCATTCTATCAGCTTGTGGAATATGGTAGGTGAGAAAAATGGATTGTAATCTAGAAAGAACCGTCATAGTAATAGAAGAAGTGCCATTCAAGTTCTTCCAACACTTCACACTATTTACTACTTCAATGTAATTTATCACTTTAGTCCTAATGGTATTTTTGCAAAAATCAGCAATAGGAATTCCCCAATCAACATCATTCAAAGGGTAGTTTATGTCATTCCCACATTTGCATGTGGACATCAAAACATGAACGAATATTTTTTTTTGAAAAGCACCATTTCACATAAGTATATACCATGTGCCCTATGATATCCTAACATGCACACCCAACTACATTGCACATGCAATGTTATGAAGAGCATGCCACACAAGTGGAGAAATAATTTCAAACTAGATGGGTGTAGAGAACACCATTCATACACCCTACGTAAATGGGGGTAACCTAATAGGGTTTGACATCATCCAACATGACGTTGCAATGGAATATTCTAGAAGATGATTCCCTCCTAGGTTTTTCTATGTGAATATGGGAATGACCCCACCTTAAAATCTTGAGGCCCAAATATTAGTAATTAAACTAAAACCCTAGTCATGCTAATGTTTAACTAACATTAAATTGATAATTACCTTCAAAAAAATTACCACTACAATAGGAACAATTAAAATAAATAATGCAATGAAAGGGGGTAAAAATATAATTTTAAGACATTTTATGCAAAATTATTTTACCATTACAGAAGGATAACAATTCAACTAACATTAAAGATTCTAAAGGATTGCATTTAAATTATGGCATTTAATATCAACTAGAATGCAACAAAAACTATTCAAACTACAAAATAATATTCAAATACGTGTGTTTTTTTTTTTGATATCTCAGAGGTTTCCAAATCTCAGCACACTATGGCAATATGAGCTCGAAGCACACTGATCAGGGCAAAACTGACTAGTCCTCTAGGCCAAGGTGATATCCTGGTAGTGAACCTACACTGCATCTAGCTAGGTTAGTCGGGGCTTGAACCTGGGTCGATTGTCCATGTCTTTCAATGGCTCAACCAACCGGTCTACACCCCAGGGTCCAAATACATGTGTTAATCCCATATGATGATTAAATTTAAACTACATATGTAATCTAAATTAATCAACACAAAATACATATTTTCAAGATTAATAGCATTCCTCTCTAAGCAATCATTCAATTTTAATTTAATATACGATTAAATCTTGAACCATAGGAATGAATAAAATGATTAAATTTATTATACCAAAACCATTTCTCTAATAAATTTATTTGCATAGAAAAACTAGATTAAATTCCCAACTACATTCTATTTAAATACACAATTAGTAAACTTACAACTAGGCACAAAATAAATTTACTTTGCATAAGGGAAACTAATTAACCTAAATCCCCACTTGACCCACTAATCTATTAGGGAAACCTCCATGATTCAAATCAAAGTTATAAAAGGAGTCATCTCTCCTCTATTAACCCACACTTTTAAGTTTAAGTTTGAGAAGAGGGAAAAGGGAGGAGAAGGAAATCAAGTTGTGAGGTGAATGAAAATAGATTTACTAAGTTTTGTTCTAGCTCCATCAGCTACTTGATTTTTTTCTCTACTTGTTTAATTTGCTCTTTCATTTTTCTAATTTGTTCAAATATTTTACTTTGTTTTCTAAATATTTATTTATCTACATGTTCAAAAATATGTTTTTCAGAAAAAATCCTTCATAGAAAAAAAGAGAGTAAAATTAGAATTTTGTTTCACACAATTTAGATTGTAGATCTCTATATATGCATTATACAAAATACATCCATTACACACTGTGTGTGTGTGTGTGTATATATATATATATATATATATATATTTGTTGTATATAAGAAAAATCTAGAATACATATATGTACACACACATATATATACAAATGTCTATATATACATAGATATATTTTAAAATAACACAAATAAAAAATAAAAAATAAAACATATAAAAGAAACAATGGCCGAATCAATGGATATAGGCATTAAAGAGGTGGTGGCCGATGACCCTGTGTAGGGTTGTCGCTCCATTAAAGGGCCTGTAAGGCTACACAGGCTATGACCTAGGGTGGGGTGAAGCCCTGCACCCATAATGCCTATGGGAATTGTGGGAACAAGTTTGTGATACCTTCCTCGCCCCCCATCTACCACCTCCATGGGTGACATGGAGTTTATAGGTTCGTGCCATAAAAGATGTTACTATATCTTTTTTTTTTATTATTATATTTTTTTAATGAAGAGCATTTCATCTTTAAATATTAATTCTTTGCTTTTGTTTTAACAAATCACACATTTATATATTTATCTATTTTTGTTTATATATATATGTCGCTCCATTAAAGGGCCTGCAAGCCTACACATGATGTGGCCTAGGGTGGGGCAGAGCCCCGCACCCATAATGCCTATGGGAATTGTGGGGATGAGTCTCTGATCCCTTCCTCACCCCCCATCTGCCACCTCCATGGGCGACATGGAGTTTATAGGTTCGTGCCATAAAAGATGTCACTATATCTTTTTTTTTATTATTATATTTTTTTAATGAAGAGCATTTCATCTTTAAATGTTAATTCTTTGCTTTTGTTTTAACAAATCACACACACACACACACACACACACACACACACACACACACACACACATATATATATTTCTATTTTAGTATGGAAATATTAAAAGGGGTTAACTCAATTCATTTACAAGTATATATTAATGGAATATATATATTAAGTGGGGTGTGTATATATATAATAATAATAAAATCACAACTTCACTTCTTTTTAATTAATACAAGTCGAAGTCATTATTTCATGATAAGACATAGGCCTCCTTAACAGGTTTTATAGAGGATTGTTGGGCATTTGGCTTACACACTAAGATCTTCTGGAGGTTTCTGCAAGACAATGGTGAGCGCTATATCAAATGGTAGAATTGGGTGAGCGTTCCAAGTTTGTTGTCAAGATGTCGATTGAGACACTGACCAATATCGTTGCGGACACTCCAATACAATTAGATAGTTTTGTCCAGGAGACGGCCTTCTGTGGTAGGGTTTCTGATCAATGGCTCAAGCGGATGAGGAAAATGACCCATTATCTCTTGCGGTGGTTAAAATGGTTTTGGGGGAAGCTTTCATCAGTAATGGGGAAGTCAAGTGGATAGACACCCATATCACTTCTAGATTCTTGGTTGTCTTATTAGAAATAAGAATGTCAAAGAAGGATGCAGAGGCATTAATGAAGTGGCTTTACTTTGCGGAGTTGATGGTCAGGCTAGAAAAAATCCTCACCATTGCAATTTCTGGGATGGGTGTGCCAAGGCCTCGTGACTTCCCTTCTTTCTACAAGCCTAGTGAAGTCGTGAAATGCTATCATTTTTTTCTTGATTTGAAGGGTATGACTTTGGTCAAACACAAATAGATTATGACAGTTGGAGCAAAATTTCTGTTACAGAATCTAAAGATGGAGCACTCCTTCGGCAACAGTGGGATCCCAGATTTCAAATCCTTCACCTTTTCCAATGGGTACCTAGGTTAAATTTTTTATATCTTAATTACTGTTAGTATATGTTTCGGCTTGGTTGTTAGTCTCTACTGAGGATTTAGGGTTTAGGTTGTGGGGAATTTTGTTTATGATACCCTATTTTGTCTCTTTAATTTGACCCTGCGTGGTCACTTTCTAGAAAGGAACTGTCAGCTGAATAGTTTTGGGTGGTTTTTAACCCCCTGTCATGATGGACACTATGCAATGTTTTTAATATTTTAATATAAAGCATAATATTACGAATAAAGAAAACAACTTCACTTCTTTTTAATAAAAACACAGCTACACCTCTTAAAGAAATATAAATTTATAGATTCAACATAATCATTATTAATTCATTCATTTTTATTTATTTTAGGATTTAGTTACATTTAGATATACAAGAAAAAAGAAACTATATAAACTAATATTTATTTACACTATTTGAACTATCACTTATTTATTTGGTTGTTATTAAATTTACACAATAGAAGTAGGATAGAGATTTAAATATTTATTTTTACAAACACACATTCAAATGTACAACCAAATATTTCAACATGAAATCATAAGTAAGAAGTCAAGACATTCATTTCGTCCATACACAAAATTGCTTTCTTTCTAGTGAATACTCAATACATTTATTAAAAGAAGAGTAGGAATAGAGATAGACATTTTTCTTTCCCCTACAATGCACACAAATATCTAGCAATAAGAATATCCAACTTTTAACTTAAGTAGGAAGGGAAAATGCATTCTTTGTCAACATTTACACATTTAATAGTATGAACACTATGATCTATAAATCTTCACAATTTGGTTTTCAAGACTCAACTATAATACAAGACTCAACAAGGCTCCTTCTTACACAATGTTTTCCTCATTCCATGAGGAACTAATACAACATATTTTTGACTTTCACTCCTTTACAAAAACAATTTATTCTTGAACAAGGTTCAACTTCACAATAGGAGACTCTTATCCTTTCTTATTCTACTTTCCCAAAACCTACAAAAACAAAGAAAAACTACAACCAAGGACAATTGGAGGTGCTCACCTCCCAATCTTAGGCTTCCTCACAAGCCACCCCCAAGCTAGGAGGCCATCTAGAAAACCAAGTTCACAACACAACACAAAAGTATTCATACAAATTTTCACACTCAACACAAAACTCCCAAGACTTGTACAAAACAATGGAATCCAAAAGGAACCATAAGTAGGGGGAGTAGAGTGGACAACTCTACCTTGGAGAAAATAATACCCATCTTCTACCAAAACATAGTCACATTTCCTTCACTTTCCTTACAAAGTACCAACACTTCTACACCCAAATCATCACATAACACAATCTATCACTTCTCATACTTCAAATGGAACTCATGCCAACAAATACATATGGCATTCATGCCAAAACTCTCTCTTAAGAGAGTCAAATTTCTGCAAGGAGGTTCCCACCTCTCTCAACCCCTAACATTGGTTGATCTCATCGATTAGGGGAACCAACCCATCACAAAAACACTTAATCCAACAAAAATAACAATACTTATACAACAAAATAGAGAAAAAAAGAATAACACCACAAACACAAGAGCTTGAAACAAATTCATCCATTCAATACATATTATTTAAAATTACTTACAAGAAGATGGGGAGCCTACCTTCAAAAGATATCCCAAGGTTGAAGTTGAGCTTTGTGAAATCCTCTAAAAATTTCTCCAAGCCTTCTTCTCCAATTCCTCAAGGCTCCAAAGCCAGGATTGTCCCAAAACAAGAAGTAAAAATTAAGTAAAGTCCCTTTCTCAAGTTGCAAGAGAGGTATATGTAATGAGTGACATGTCACACCTCCTCCCAAAGAGTGACTTGATCCCACATGGTTCTCACACATGTCTAAGACCTAGGGGAGAGGAGTGTACTTGTACACTCTTCTCCAAAACTATCCTAAGATTTTCTCCCACATGTGTGAAGCATTGGGGTGAGTGTGTACTCAATCCGACATTCATGCTTGACCCTAGGAAGGTGGGATGGGATAGTGACAAGTCCACCATCCCCCTTCCAAAAGCTTACCACATCACTTTTATTCCCAAGGAACTTGAGAGTATTCAAATGCTCCCAAAAAATTAAAAAACAAATCCCAAAAGGTCCCCAATCCCAAGGTATATAACCTATGGGTCCAAAAATACTAAAATATAAATGAAAATGATATTTTAAGGTTCTCTAAAATGACCCCAATTTTAAAATCCTAGATTGAACACATAGGATGGAAACTCATCCTTCAATCCAACTCGACATCCTACACACCAATTTAAAAATTAACTGAACATCACAAAATAAAACACATTACAACATTTCAAAAAAATTAAAGACTTTAGTCCCCATCATGGACTAAGTTCAATCTTCACTATGAATTCACATTGGGCTTTTAGACGACCTCTAAATTTTCATTGGACATGGAAGGTACTTGTAGAAAATAATTGTGCACGTCAATATGTCCAATATGCATATATAGTCGAAGCAACGTGAATACAATTCCAATCATAATCACATTCAATACAACATCTATTCTCCAAACAATAATCAAAATCCATATAGATATCAAATACATATCAATTCAATTTTAATATTCATTCCACAATATCTCTTAATTTCAACACATATGCATCGCACTAATCTACTAAACACATATATTCAATTTCAATTCACATCAACTTGTTTAATAGAATAATCCATAAAACATAATTAGAAAACATATATGATCAATTAAATCATACCTCCATCATATAAAATCAAACTATAATAAATATATCTCATAATTAGGTCACCATCATCATATGCAGATAAATAATTAATCTAATCAAAGGAACAATGTCTACTATAGTCTATCCAAATATCATAAATCTAAAATCAACTGCCTAATGTTTAGGTATCCCAATACTAATAAGTACAATATCCAGGTATAACAATCATAACATATCTAATAGTGCAACTAAGTATGCCATATATGAATGAGTCTCACATCCTCTCCCCTAAGATTAGGCTTCCTCCTAGAAGTCATCAAATAGGTGGGGATAGAGTGTCCTCATCTTGGTAGTGTCCTCCCATGTAGCTACAACCTCATCATAGTGGTTGAAGGGCACTTATCCAATGAGCCAAGATGTAAATGGTCTCCAAAGCCAACTACCCATCTGCCTCTACCTATAAAGCACACCAATCCAAGACATGTGAAACATCTAATACATATCTCCTAAAAATAGATACATGAAATGCATCATGGATATGTGATAGGTTAGGTGGCAAGGCTAAATGATAGGATACATGACCTATCCTCTCCAAAATATCAAAGGGATCCACAAATCTAGTGTGAGATTAGAACCCTTTCCATAATGGATTCAACTCTTATGTGGCTGCACTCTTAAAAAACCTTATCACCAACTAAGAAGGTCTAATCCAATCTCTTGGCATTAGCATACTTTATTTGGTAATCCTATGCCTCTTGGAGGTGATCTCTAATCAATACATGTCATTCCATGTCTTATACCATCTTAGAACCAATAGCCACGTTGGCCTCAATCTGATCCTAACTCAGAGGTGTTTTGCAAGGTCTACCATACAATGCCTAGAATGGTGCCATACCCAAAGAACTATGGTGACTATTATTATATGCAAACTCCAATAGATAGAGATAATCCTCCCATCTTAACTTTTGATCCATCACATACATCTACAACATATCCTCCAATACCTGATTCACCCTCTTTATCTGTCCATTTGTCTCAAGATGATATTCCATACTAAAATTAAGTTGTGTGCCTAATGCTTGCTATAATGCTGTCCAAAAGGCTAAAGTGAACACTGAATACCTATTTGAAATTATCCAACAAGGAATCCCATGAAGTCTAACAATATGATCCAAAAAGACTCTTGCCACTACAGGAGCATTATAAGTAGTCCACATAGGAGAGAAGTGTGCAACCTTGGTTAACTTGTCAACTGTCACCATGATGTCATCATGGCACTGAGATGACAAAGGTGACCAATTATGAAATCCATGGAAATGGTGTTCCATTTCCACTTAGGTATCTCATGGGGGTAAAGTAGTCCTACCAGATGCTGATGCTCAACCTTGACTCTTTAACACTCAAGGCATCGAGAAATGAACTCTGCAATGTCCCATCATATATCAACCCAATAATATATCTACCTAAGATTTACATGCATTTTTCACCCCTAGATGTATTGTATAAGGTGCTTTGTGGGCCTCTATCAATACCATGGTCTATAGATCCCCCAAAAGACATACATATATCTATCCTTAATGATGTAGTAGTCCATCTACATCTAATGAATATCTTGTAAACCTTCCCTTAAGGTCTCTCTAAGACTGTAACTCCTACTAAACCTCTTTGTACCACTCATCCTCTAGAAATTACTGGAGCATATGTTCTCTCAAATCTATAGCCAAGGTCATAGCCATGATCTAGTGTCATCTCCTACTAAGGGCATCTGCAAGTCCTTCTCCTTGCCTTTGATGTAATGCACATCAAAGTCGTACTCACATAGAAACTCCATCCAACATCACTAACGAGCATTTAGGTTTGATTGTGTGAATATATAATGAAGACTACATTGATCTGTATGTAACTCAAATCTATGTCCTAAAAGGAAGAGCCTCCATCTAGTCAAAGAAAAGACTACTACTGCAAGCTCCAAATCATGCATGGAGTAGTTCAACTCATGGGTCTTAAGATTTCATGACACATACATGATCACTTGACCCTCGTGCATAAGATATGTACCAATACCCTCTATAGAAGCATCCATACACACCACAAAATCTACCATCAGATCTGGTACTACTAAAATTGGTGCACTAGTGAGATACTCCTTGAGAGTCTAAAATGCTCTATCACACTACTTTGTCCACTCAAACCTCATCCCTTTTTGTTGAAGGGAAATGATGGGATGTGCAATCCTAGAAAAGCCCTCAACAAACCTATGATAATATCCTACCAAACCCATGAATCTCCTGACCTTACTCACACTAGTAGGTGCTAGCCAATCCATAATAACTCTTATCTTCAATGGATCTATTGAGATACCATTACCAGGCAAGATGTGACCCAAATACTGAACCTCTGATCTAAATAAGGCACACTTCACTAAGTTTCCATAAAGTTGGTACTCCCTCAAACACTACAAACCCTAGCCTAAGTGCTCCTCATGCTCCTCCTCTATTCGAGAGTAGATCAAAATATCACCCAAAAAGACCAATACAAACTCATCTAAAAAGGTGTAGAATAACCCATTCATGAAACTCATGAACACTGCAAGGCAATTTGTCAACCCAAATGGAACCACTATGAATTCATACTGCCCATACCTAGTTTGAAAAGCTATCTTATGGATATTTGCCTTTGCTATCCTCAACTGATGATAACAATACTAAATCTCTATCTTTAAGAACACTCTAGCACCCTACATCTAGTCAAATAAGTCATCAATCCTCAACAAAGGGTAGTGATTCTTCACTATTACTTTGTTTAATTATCTATAATCCACACAAATGCGAAGGGACCCATCCTTCTTATTAATGAAGATGACTATTTCACCCAAAGGAGAGATAATAGGATGAAAGTGAACCTTCTCTAATAACTCCTCCCACTATAGCTTGAGGTCGCTAAGCTTATGAATAGTCATCATGTAAGGTACTCTAGATATAGGCTCAACTCCTGGCACAAGTTCTATGTGAAAGTCTATCTCATGTTGAGGAGGCATCCCTGTAAGCTTCAAAGTAAATACATCTACAAACTCCCTAGGAATAGGGTGATCACCTAAAGTAGTTTTTGGTTCATCTTCTGATCTGTCACTCACTGATATGGAAAAAAAACTAACCCTTCTACATGCACTACTTCCACAAGCTCAACTAAAGCACCATGATAATCAACACACTCAATGGTCTTATGCTAACAATCTATCTTAGCCTGATGGGCATCTAGACAATCCATCCCCATAACCACTTTGTAAGGTCCAAAAGGAGTAACTTGAAGATCCATTGATGTCATGAAAGCTCTAAGTCCCAAGGCACAACCCCTAACCACTGAGTCTACTGACACTTTGGTCCCTTAAGTTAACTCAACCTCCCACCTATTTTCTTACCTAGATGCCACCAACCTACAATGCTCCACTATAGATGGGGAAATACAAGAATTAGAAGCTCCAGAATCAAATAAAATAGTGATAGGAAATCCACAAATAGTACTTGGGGCCTTTATAATTGTGGCCTAATGCTCAGCTTGGTAGTTCTCGACTGCTACAAAAACTCTATGGTATTTACCCACATCTCCTACTGTCTTCTTAGAACCACCCACACACTATCCTCCTGAAGCCAAAAATCCATGAGGGAACTCTCTACCCAAGTGTCCTACACCCCTACAAACATAGAAAGGTTCCCTAGTCTGAACCTATACTAACTATATCCTTCTAGACTATTGTGCTCTAGACCTACTAGAGCTAGCATAACCCCCTCTAAAAGACTATTGTGTACAAGTTGATCCCACACACTATGTTTGCAGGCACTAAACTCTGTGTTGGATTTATGCCTGCCAAGATCTAGAATGTCCACCCTATGCCCCTACTAAAGCCTAAGCCTCTGTCCCTGATTCTACTGCCACTATTGTGTAGGCCTTGAAGGTACAATAGTGGACCTAAATCATCCCTTCTATGAGAGTGGAGGCTTTCAGAAGCCCTAGTCCTACTGAAATTAATTGCGGTTATGAAAGTGGTCTTGGCTCTCCTGTGTCTTACCCTAAATCTCCTCTATATATAGGCCTTCTCCATAGCAACCCATAGGGTCTCATGATCAACCATATGCATAAGACCTGATATACTAGCATTCAAGCTCCTAATAAATCATTTGATGAGAAGCTTCTCATCCTGTAGGTAGTCCACATATTGGAGTAACTCTAAGAAGCATCTCTCATATTGTGCCACTATAAGTCCCCACTACTGCAAGTCATGGAACTTAACAATATGCCACTGTTAATAGTTCTCTAACAAATATCTCACTCTAAAGTGCTTTAGAAATATATCCCAAGATAAGGTGTCTAGTACCAAATGATACTTCTGCTCCTCCTAGCACCACTAGGTAGAAGCAGTACTACACAAAACATGAATAACCACACATGCTTTTAGGTTGCTGTCATATACACGCAACCCAAAGCACCTATCTAAATTAAGAAGCCATCACTCTACCTCAATGCCATTTGTCAATCCTAAAAATGTAGATGGTTGTAAATAAAGTAACTCCCTAATCTAATCCCCTACATTTCAAGGTGCTCATACTGCACCTCCTACATCCTATTGCTATACTTGAGGTGGTGGATTGAGATGAACCAACTCTCTACCATCTTATTCTAAAAACTCCACCCAAGCATGAGGACACCTACTACACTCTCTATGCTCTGACACATGCTCCCCCATAGAAGGTTGTGAATGCTTGGCATGTGAGGACTCCCCCGTAGGTGGTAACCACTTTTGGACAATGCCAATCAACTATTGTAGCACTTGAAGGATCTAGGGTTTGAGGTCCTATTGTGTCTATTGATGCATGGGCTCTAATGCAAGTGATGTTAAACGTATCTTCTAAGAATGTGGCTCCTCAGCAACACAATTGCTTCCATGTCTTCTCCTAGTCTTAGGTATCTTGCATATATAAGTTGTAAGTGTCAACGAATAATGTTATAATCCCATGTTCCCAAAGTCCCTATGTTGAACTAGCACTCTGATACCAAATGTCATGCCCACATTTACATGTGGACATGAAAACCCAAACCAACAATGTTTTATTTGAAAATCACTATTTCGCGTAAGCATATATTGTGTGCCCAATGATATCCTAACATGTGCACCCATATTTGTTGCACATTTAACATTATGAAGAACACACTGCACAAGCAGGGAAAGGATTTTGAATTAGACAGGTGTAGTGAACACAATTCATCCACCCTACATAAATGGGGGTAACCTAATAGGGTTGGACATCATCCAACATGATGCCGCAAGGGAATATTCTAGAATATTATTCCTTCCTAGGTTTTTCTATGTGAATATGGGAATAAACCTGCCTTAAAAGCGTAAGGCCCAAATATCAGTAATTAAACTAAACCCCTAGTCATGCTAATGTTTAACTAGCATTAAATAAATTATTACCTTTAAAAATATCACCATTCCAATAGCAACAATTAAATTAAATAACACAATGAAAGGGGTGCAAATCTAATTATAAGACATTTCATACAAAAGTAATTTACTATTATGGAAGGATAACAATTCAACTAATATTAAAGATTCTAAAGGATTGTATTTAAATTATGGCATTTAATATCAACTAGAATGTGACAAAAACTATTCAAACTACCAAATAATATTCAAATGCATCTGTTAATCCCATATGGAAGATTAAATTTAAAGTACATATGCAATCTAAATTAATCAACACAAAATACACATTTTCAACATCAATAGCATTCCTCTCTAAGAAATCATTCAATTTTAATTTAATATACGATGGAATCTTGAACCATAGGATTAAATAAAATGCTTAAATTTATTATACCAAAACCATTGCACTAATCAATTTATTTGCATACAAAAACTAGATTAAATTCCCAACTACATTCTATTTGAATACACAATTAGTTTAAAACCACAACTGAAGGTTTCATATAGTAAACTTACATCTAGGAACAAAATAAATTTACTTTGCCTAAAGGAATTTAATTAACCTAAATCCCCATTTGAGCCACTAATCTATTAGGGAAACCCCCAAGACTCAAATCAAAGTTATAAAAGCACTCATCTCTCCTCTCTTAACTCACACTAAGTTTCAAGTTTGAGAAGAGGGAAAAGGGAGGAGAAGGAAATCAAGTTGTGAGGTGAATGAAAATAGATTTGTTAAGTTTTGTTTTATCTTCATCACCTACTTGATTTGTTTTCTCTACTTGTTTAATTTGTTCTATATTTTTTCTAATTTGTACAAATAGTTTACTTTGTTTTTTTAATCTTTATTTATCTACATGTTCAAAATATGCTTTTCAGAAAAATAACTTCATTAAAAAAGAGAGTAAGATTTGTATTTTTTTCACACAATTCAGATTGTAGATCTCTATACATGTATTATACAGAATACATCCATTACACACACTATATATATAAAAATACATATGACATAGATTTAATACTTTGTTTATATATATAGATATTTGTTGTATATAAGAAAAAATTGGAATATATAAATAGAGTAATAAATCTATGTTATATGTATATATACACAGTTATATATATACTAGATATTTAAACTCTATTTATATATATAGATTTTTGTTGTATATAAGAAAAATCTAGAATATATATATATATATGTTTGTTTATATGTATGTATATATATAGATGTCTGTATATACACATATATAGACACATATACATAGATATAATTAAAAATAACACAAATAAAAAAATAAAAAATAAAACATATAAAAGAAACGATGGCCAAATGAATGGATATAGGCACTAAAGAGGCACGGGCTGATGACCCTATGGAGGGCTATGGACCCATGTAGGGCTACGACCCCATTTAAGGGCCCACATGCTAGGTACATAGATTGTAGCCTGGGGTGGGGTAGAACCCCACACCCAAAGTGCTTGTGGGCATTGTGGGCACAAGTCTCTAACACATTTCCCATCCCCCATCTTCCACCTCCATGGGTGGCATGGGGTTAAGAAGGTCGTTCCCTAAAAGACATCAATATCTCTTTTTTATTTTTATTTTTTATTATATTTTTTTATTTTTACAATTGGGGCTCAAAGGTTTGATTACATACATGTACAAGATAAAACCTTGAAGCTCCTTTGCATAAAAATCTAAACTAAGAATTATGAATCAATCACTAACTACTTTCCTAAGGATCTATTACATCAATATATATCATCTCCAGACCAAAATATGTTGCAAGTATGAGGTTAACTAGTGTTGTCATTGATGTCAACATACTCATATTGCATTGATAAGAAGGATTGGATGAGTTGTGTACTGAGGTTATTGAGGAAATTAGTCTCCATCAGGAATAGTGAAGAACAGTGATGAGAAGAAGGCAAAAGTACTCAATAGGTTGAGGATCAGAGGATGCGGTTTAAAGGGTTTGTAGATATGAGTCTTTAGATGTTCTAGTCAACATTTTAGAGGTCCGCATGAAGATATGAAGAAGTTATGATCACTCAAGTAGAACCAATTCCGGCAGGTGTTCAATGGTGACAGAGTGTCACAGATTGGTCCGGTGAGCTCTGGAATTACATTATCTCATTCTGCAGATTGGAGAGAGTGTTGAAGAAGTTCATGTGAAGTGACAACCAGATTTGTTCATGGTTTGGAGGTCCGGAAGCATCTTTTTCATTATGACAGTGATGACAAACTATGTTCTTGAAGTTCCAGATGAAGAATAGAAGAATTCGAGTAAGTTGATAAAGTGTGGATGTTCTTGATGACTCAGGAAAGGTTTTGGTGATCTTTGGATCGTGTTCTATTCTCGTTGGTGGTCTGCATTGAAATTAGAGTTTGCATTCAAAGAATAGTCACGGATATTGGTGTTCTTCTTAAGACTGGCCAACTGGATGTATTACACGTCTTGCGAATGATCTTGTAGGTGTTTGCCGACTTAGATGATTGTTCCTAAGTCGATGCCTTGTATAAATAAGGGTTTGTCAATTCATTTTGAAGTGGGTCTTGCGGTGATGAGAGTGATATAGTGAAGAGAAGTGCAAAAGGCAGAGTAGGAGTTTTTGGGCTTAAATGGAACTGATCCAGGCATGGTAAAGATGTCAATCTCCAATTCAAGTTTGTAATACTTGTTATCTTGTAGACAGTGTGTCTCTTGTAGGCAGTGTGCCTCCTTGTGAGTAGTGTGCTCGAGCAGTGAGCCCTAATTGGCATGTGCCATCTATTTTTCTTATTCTTCTAACAGAGAATAATCCTTGGGTTAATCACCCCGTGGTTTTTCCCTTGACTGGGTTTTCCACATCAAATCTTGGTGTCTAATGTGTTGATGTTTATCTACTCTGGTGTTTATGCTTTATGCTTTCATGAATGGTTAATTGATATACTATTAAATAACAAAGAAGGATCAAGTGTTTGAAGTGAAAGCAAGTTTTTGTACAACTGATTCACCCCCCCCTCTCAGTTGTGTGCCCTAGATCTAACAAAATATTCCTCCGCGTCCACCAAGGAAGGTCACAAATTCCAAAGAAGAGATGTAACATGTGTATACAGGTAGGTCAGGGCTAAATGCATAGAACACTTCCAGAAAATGAATGGAATGATATGCAGATCTCTTGGGAAGGTTGGCCATGAACCAGAGATCATTGAATGATGTGTCATTAGGCTCAAAAGATCAGGAAATGCTTCCACAAGTTTCTCCTTCAGCTGGTTGCCAGTGAATATCAGGATGCTTTGCTCTGAGAAATAGTCAACTTCTGATAGTGATATCTTTCCAGTATTGACATGCAGATCTCTGAATTCTAGATATGATGTAGATTAATGAATGTAGATGCTAAATATAGCTCCATAGGATCTAAAATGTAATTGTGGAGAAATGTCAGACAAAAGCAAGAATTGCTTCTAACTGAACTGCCTGAACTAAACTGGAAAGTGAAAAGAAACAAACTAAACTGCAAATGAACTAAAATGCAAATATTTTTGGTTGATACAAGATTGCTCTTGAACTAGGGATGCTCCTGCATTAGACATCTAGGGTTATTGAAAAAGTGAGTCCCTCACTTTGCTGGGGCTAGGGGAGAACCAAGACGATCCACCTTAGCCTGAGAAATCCATGATGAATCTTCTTCCGGACTGCCTTTCCACTTCACAAGATATTCTTTGTATTGTCTTCCTCTAGTGCTGCGTCCAACTCTGTTGTCTAATATGTCTTCAATCTGCTCTAGTGTTTGTTGTGGCAACTACTTCTTCAAGTCTTCTTCCATGTTGTTATTGAACTCTGCTTCATGATACTGATATAAGTCTACAGTGTTGAAAATAGGTGATATTCCCAATGTCTTCGGTAATTCTACTTCATATGTATTTCTTGAATCAAATTTCCTAAGTATCTTATAAGGTCCAAACTTCTTCATCTTCAACTTGTTAAATGTCCCAACTGGAAATCTTTCTTTTCACAAGTACACCACCACTTCATCTCCAACTTTAAATTCCTTATGTCTTCTCTCCTCATCTACCTTATCTTTGTACTTACTATTCATATTCTCCAAATGCTTCTTCACCTGATTATACATTTTCTTCAAATGATCTGTAAATTCTTCTGCTTCTGCACTCCTCTTTTTCTCTATACTGATATCTATCAATTCTATAACTCCTTTAGGATTCACTCCGATCACAATCTCAAAAGGTGTTCTTTCAGTACCCCTGTTTACTAAATTATTGTATGAAAACTCTACTTGTGAAAGAATCAAATCCCAACTTCTGGCTTTCTCTCCAACCAAATATCTCAACAAGTTTCCCAATCTCCTATTCACTACCTCTGTCTGTCCATATGTTTGTGGATGGAAAGCTGAACTGAATTTCAAATCTATCTTCATTTTCTTCCAAAGTATCTTCCAAAAGTATCCAACAAAATTGGTGTCTCTGTCTAAAACTATACTCTTAGGTAATCCATGTAATCTCACAATCTCCTTGAAAAATAGGTTAGCTACATGCACTGCATTAGTTGTCTTCTTACAAGGTATGAAATGAGCCATCTTTGAAAATCTATCAACCACTACAAATATTGAATCATGTCCTCTCTGTGTCTTAGGCAATTCCATCACAAAATCCATGCTATGTCTTCCCAAGGCCTCTCCGGTACTATCAAAGGTGCATACAATCTAGTGTTTTGACTATTCCCTTTTGCAACTTGACAAACTCTACAACTCTATACAATTCTCTGAACATCCTTATGTATCTAAGGCAAAAAGTAGTTTTCACTTACCAAAGCCACTATCTTATCAATGCCAAAGTGTCCTACCAATCCACCACTATGTTTCTCCTTGATTAAATTGTCTCTCATTGAACTTTTAGGTATGGACAACTAGTTTCCTTTGAACAACATATCTTTTTGAATGAAATAGTCCAACCACTTACTCCTATTTATCACAACAGGTTTCTTGTATGCTTTCCAAGTTTTTGTAAAATCAGTGTCCCCCTCATACATGTTCTTCAATTCATCAAAACCCAACACTTCAACTCTTATCTTTGTCAACAAGTTTCTTCTCCTACTCAAGGAATCAACAACTTTGTTTGATTTACCACTCCTATGCTTCAACACAAAAGTATAACTCTGCATGAACTCTACCCATCTCACATGTCTCTGATTCAACTTACCTTGACTATTCAAATATTGCAAAGCTTGATGATCTGTATACAACACAAACTCCTTAGGCAACAAGTAATGTCTCCGCTTCTTCAAGGCTTGAATTTTGGCATAGAACTCTTGATCATAAAATGAATATCTTCTCCTTGCATCATTCAACTTCTCACTAAAATAAGTTCCAGGTCTACCTTCTTGACTTAACACTGCTCCAATCGCATTTCCACTTGCACCACAATCAACTTGAAATACATTATTGAAATCTGGTAATGCCAAAACAGGTTGCCCTGTCACCTTCTGCTTCAACAACTCAAAACTTTTATCTACTCCAGATGTCCACTTAAAATCCTTTCTGTCAGCTCTCATTGTCTCTATGATAGGGTTACATACTGAACTAAAATTTCTGATGAACTTCTGGTAGAAACTAGCCAATCCATTAAATTATCTAACCTCTCCAATGCTCTCTGATGTAGGCCATTCAACAATTGCTCTTACTTTCTCAGGGTCCATCTTCAATCCTTCCACAAAAATCACATATCCCAAATATACTAGTTCTTCCTTCATGAAACTACACTTCTTGATGTTTATTAGCAATTTCTCTTCTCTCAGTCTCTGCAAAACTTGTCTAATATGCCACAAATGTTCCTCTTTTGTCTTGCTGAAAATCATAATATCATCCAAGTATACAATCACAAACTTACCCAAGAACTTCTTCAAGACTTCATTCATCAATCTCATGAAAGTACTCGGTTCATTTGTCAATCCAAAAGGCATCACTAACCAATCACACAATCCTTCATTTGTCTTAAAAGTAATCTTCCATTCATCTCCTTCTTTGATTCTGATCTGATGGTATCCACTTTTTAAATCTATCTTTGTGAAATGTCTTGCTCCACTCAAACAATCCATGATATCATCCATCCTAGGTAAAGGAAATCTATACTTAACTGTGATCTTGTTTATTGCTCTGGAATCAGTACACATTCTCCATTCTCCATCCTTCTTAGGTGCTAACACTGCAGGTATTACACAAGGACTTAAGCTTTCTTTGATCAAACCTTTCCTCAACAACTCTTGTATTTATCTATTCAATTCTTCATTTGCTCCCGGTATAAGATCCATGTGATGGATGATACTCCTTATAGGTGGTAATCCATCAGGTAAATTATCTGATATGATGTCTCCACATTCTATTAGTAACTCTCTTATCTCCTCCAGTTGTTGTTCTTCAGTTTCTTTCTTCAATGTTTTAGGCTTCTTAGGAATCAAAGCATAACACATATTATCATGTCTCAAACCATCCAGAAATTTTCTTCCATCTACCAAATAAATTCTAGCATTCCCACAAACCACATCTTTAGGATCATCCTCTAAAGGAATCAAAGTAATTCTCTTTCCATTTGATGTTATAGTATATGTATTCTTTCTCCCATCATGTATAGCTTTTCTATCATACTACTAAGGTCTACCCAACAAGATATGACATACATCCATAGGCATAATATCACACAAGACTTCATCATGATAAGATCCAATATGAAATTTCACCAAACATTGTTCACTCACCAATACCTTATGATCATCCTGAATCCATGCTATTTGATATGGCTTAGGGTATTTCAATCTCTCCAACTTTAGCTTAGTCACCATCTCCTCTGAAACTAGGTTATCTAAACTACCACTATCAATTACAACTTTACAACACTTACCTCCTGATTTGCATATTATCCTGAACAAACTCTTCCTTTGTGGTGGCTGCTCATTTATTTCTTCTTGAAATAGTGCTCTTCTCATCATAAACAACTCTCCTTTCTCTAGTTTACCAACTAAACTAGGTGATCCAACAGGTTCCTCTTCAACATAGGCTACTCTTCAACTGTTCTTTGTCCTCTTACTTGTCCTACCCTGATTACATTCAAATACTCTATGTCCTTCACCTCCACACTTGAAACAAGTACCTCTGAATGTTCTCTTATCCAATCCTTTTCCTTCTCTTCTATATCCTTCATTCTGATATGAATTATAGTTGCCTTTGGGATGAAAATTTCTGTCATTTCTCTGGTAAGCATTGTTATCTCTGTCATCCTTCTTAACTGGGATGTCAAACTTGTTCTACTCTGGAAATGATCTATCTCCACCAAAATAGGTCCTACTTGTCTAAAATTTACCTCCTCTACCTCTTTGTCTCTGATCCTATCTTTTATTCAGTTTCTCTTCAACTTTCAGGGCAAACTAGCATGCTTCCTCCAAAGATGTCATCCTTACCAATCTTAGCTCTTCTTAAATGTTCAATCTCAGTCCATTTATGTATCTAGCCACTTTCTCCTTGCTTTATTCACTATGTCCTATCCTTATGAAATTCTTCAGTATACTCCTTCACAGATTTCTCCTTTTATCTTGGGTTTTGCAATCTTTTCAACAGTTCCAACTCATAGTTAGTAGGTATAAACTAATTCTTCAACTTTATCACCATCTAGTCTCACTTTGTAATCTTTTCTTTCCCTCTTCTATTTCTTTCCAATTGAACTTCTTTTCACCATATAGTAGCATGTCCTTTCAATTTTGTCTTTGCAAACTTTACCTTCTCTAGATCTTCAACTTCTTCATATTCAAAGTATTCTTCCATATCATTTATCTAGTCAATCAATTCTTCAGGGTTTAAATTACCAGTATAGTTTAGTACATCAACTCTAGGTCTCTTTCTAATCTTTGAAATAGATCACAACATCTTTACTTGATCTAATTCTTCTTCTTCATCACCTCCTAGGGTTTCGCCAGTGTGTTCAATAGGTTGAGATTCTTCTTCGTCATCACTTTCAACATTAGATCTCAGTGTTAATCCTCTTCACCTATCTCCTTCAATAGCATCCAATTGAATTCACATTATTTTCATTATCTCCATCATCTCATCTATTCTACTAGCCATTGTTCCAATAGCAGCAACTCTCCTCGATGGCATTCTTCCTAGGATCAAGTGTAAACTACCTCGAGTTCGGTTATCAGGCTACAAGGTGACAAATGCCTCACAATCTGTGATCAGCTGCAACACAAGTAACCTACATCAATTCGGTGATCTATCCATAGCAAGATCTTATAGAATTCCCTCGCCAACTTTTCTCAATTCACTCCCAAAGATTTGAAAGTTTCATTCTAATACCACTTGGTGCAGTCACAGTGGGAGGGTTCATAGAATGAACCGTCGAGACCATGCAGCAAGAGTAAACACAATGGAAACAACTCAAATAAATGGAACAAATGTAGATTTAGTCATTTAGTATATCATAGAATTTGAATAGAGATCGATCGGCAACATGCGAGCTTACAATTGGGGCTTAGAGGCCTGATTACATACATGCACAAGATAAAACTTTGAAGCTCCTTCGTACAAAAATATAAACTAAGAATTATGAATCAATCGCTAACTTCTTTTCTAAGGATCTATTACATCACTATATATCATCTTCAGACCAAAAGATTCCTCTATGTCAGCTAAGGAAGGTCACAAATTCCAAAGCAGAGATGTAACGTGTGTATACAGGTAGGTTGGACCTAAATGCATAGAACACTTCTAGAAAATGAATGGAATGATATGTGGATCTCCTGGGAAGGTCAGCCATGAACCAAAGATCATTGAATGATGTGTCAATAGGCTCCAAAGATCTAGAAATGCTTCCACAAGTTTCTCCTTCAATTGGTTGCCAGTGAATATCAGGATGCTCTGCTCTGAGAAATAGTCAACTTCTAATAGTGATATCTTTCTGGTATTGACATGCGGATCTCTGAATTCTAAATATGATGTAGATGAATGAATGTAGATGCTAAATCTAGCTCCACAGGATCTGAAATGGAATTGTGGAGAAATGTCAGACCAAAAGTAGGAAATGCTTCTTACTGAACTGCAAATGAACTGAAATGCAAATGTTTTTGGTTGATGCAAGATTGCTCTTGAACCAGGGATGCTCCTGCATCAATTCTATTTTAATACAAAAATACTAAAAGGGATTAACTCAACTCATTTACAAGTATATATTAATGAAATGTATATTAAGTGGGGGTGTGTATAGTAGTAGTAATAATAATAATAATAATAGTAATAATAATTGTTAAGTATGAAAAAGGTGAATGATGACAACTAGAACACAAACTAGATCAAACCCTTTTCCATATAACATTCAAGGACAAGTCCAAGCCAAATCACTACCAAATGAAGGTGGACTCAACCATAGATCTTGTACTTAGGTATGCTATAGAGGAATCTAATTTAATTCAACCTTTCTATAAAACGGTAGGACAACAATGCATTGAACCCTAGTTTAACAATGATCATCTTATAATAGAAGATGTACAACAACAATCTAGAATCTAATTGCATAGGAATGATTAGGAAGATGATAGAACCTATGTCCTGGAAGTAGAGATGTCTGAGGACTATTTCGGGACTGCCCAAGTCCTGATAGGAGGAATCTGCATGAGGTCTAAGCTAGAAAGATGTTGTAGATGTTGTGTTGATGCCAGATCTAGAATTTGAAAGGGCATGAAGACTAGGGTGCCACCACCCAAGTCTTTCACAAAGGAATATTTTTGCAACTGTTGTCAAATCCTGAAACCCTGATCTTTACTCAGTCTTCTTGTATCTTTACATTCTCTGGATCTTGCTCTTGTAACCCGCACACAAGAAGATAAGAATGGGTTTGGGGGTTATGGTGTTTAGGGACTTGCCTCAGTCAAATCCTAGGATAGCATTCAAGCTTCTCAACACCATTGTTTAATAAAGAGTGCATGGCCTTGCAGGGTAGAGGCTAAACATAATAATGATATGTTGAATCAAATCATGATAAGCAACAATGATTAAAACCCTTAAGAGGATGAGGATCCTTCAACTCCTAAGGAGAGATAGATGATAAATTCAAAACCTACAACAACACACAATAACAACACATAAATCTACTCTAGAATCACAATGAATGCTCTTGCTTTCTTCACTTTAATATCTCAAGTTAGATTTACAAATGAATCCAAAAACACACTTATATATGCTTTCCTGCTTATAATCGTGAAATTAAACCAAAAGATCTAACAAAGAGAAACCTTTCAAAAGGTCCCATGCCAACATAATCTTGAATTTGCCCCAACTAATCAGGAGGGACTTGGGTGGTGGTGCCTAAGTCTTTGAGCTCCTTTTGGGTCTAGGATAAGATAAATGAAGGGCCCCTTATTCCAATTTTACATTGGTGTCAGCCAATTTTGCATTGGGATGAACATTTAGAATGTATAATATAATCACAGGGACCTAGGAGCTAAACAAGGAGGTAAAGAGACATGTGGACACTTTTTACTCCATAACATTTAGCACCCACTTTAATGTGTATATGATCTTATGATCAATACATGCATTAAAGTACCGTAAAAGCACATGAAGTACATCAGACACGAGAGAAAAACACACCCTAAGTTTGGAAGACCATTTCTAGCCCCAAGCTTAGGCAAACATAAGAAAACACTTGACAATCACACAAAAGATAGAGAAGACAATAAAGAAGCACATAATACATAGAGAAGACATGAACATAGTCATGCAATACAAGGTATACACATAGAGATGACATGATTAAACAATTATACAACCCTAACTAGGTGATGGGGGGAGCTCATTGTTACATGCATCCATAAGACACACAAGACACATGGCATGGGGGGAGGTCATCGCTACATGCCTCTACAAAACATGCAAGACACACGAAAAATACATAGAATACACATGGAATACACGAGCACCATAGAGTGTGTCATCGACCCACTATACATCTTATACAAAGCAAACACGAGCGACAGAGAGGAGCTCATCACTATGCTCCACCATCTAAAATGTGCTTATGGTTGAGGTATGCTACCACAAACACCAAAAACACACTTAAGGGTGAATAAATCAAGATCCAACCCCACCTCCATAGAGGACTTTTAAAAAAAGGATGTGCAACCTACTCAAGGGTATACATCATCCTTCCTTCTATAGAAGGGCTTTCAAAAGTATGCAATCCCATCTACATCACAAAGATGCCTTCCAATGAAAAAGAAGTATGCACATAAAGTATACGACCCCACCTGCATCGCAGAGATGCCTTATAGTGAAAAGGAAGTATACGCAAACAAACAAAAGAATGTATACTACCCCACCTATGTCGTGGAGATGCCTTATGCTGAAAAGGTAGTATATGCAACATTTTATCACAATATATGCCCCACCTTAAAGTGGTTGCTCCCACTTGCCAATAGCAATCACGTTTAAGGTAAGGTTGAAAACATGTGAGGGAACAAGAACTTTCGCAAAGCCCATGCTTGAAAGTGACAAATGCTTACAATCACCGAATTGTTTCCAACAATCATGATAGAAACACATCGATATCATTTTCTAACAACCATTGATCAATAATAAGCTTTGGTTAGAAAATCTATTCTAAGATAATAACCAAATCATTTCATGAAACAGATACAAAAATAAGGCAAACTGTTACTCAAACATGTTGGAAATATGTTTATCATTGATGTCAAAAGTGTTGTGTTCATGCTTATTGTTAATGCAAAGGTATGAAGTTTGCCATTGATGTCAAAGGTACAGTGTTGCATGATTTCAAGTTGATGGTGATGCTTAATGAGTTCATGCTTTAAGATACCATTCTTCAGGAGTTCACATGTGCTTCATTGTTCATGAGTTATTATGGTGAATCAGTTGGTATGATGTTCATGGTCAAGATCATCTTGTAAAGGATAGTAAGGCTTTATGCTTCATGATGCTCATACTCTCATTTCATGAGTTCAAACAGTGTTCAATTTGATGTCTTCATGTCAGGAAACTTCATCTAGATCTTCTGGTGTATATGGTGTTCATTCATATGCATAATGGTGTTCATTTTTTGGTGTTCATGTCATGATTGATGATAAGGACTTCATGATGACATTTTGTAGTAGAGGAATATTCTGTATTTGTAGTCAAGGAGCATCTACTTGTTTGAAAATTATTTTGAAGTGTTCCAATTTAAATAAAGGTTTCTTATTGGTGTTTGGGGCTCTAAACCCTAACATCTTAATATCTCCCTATATACTTTATTGTCCGTCATTTGGTGTATGCACTTTTTGATTTAAAATAGAGTTGACCTGCTACTACAGGTCAGTGTCACTTAAGTGACAACCTTAAGGGTATTGGCATCATTGGGCAACCAGTCCCTCCACCTAGTAGGACTGATACTCTCAGTCACTTCTTATGAGTGGTGGAACCAAAGATATATCAATGGCTTGTTTTTAAAACTTGATGGGTGTGCATACCTGATGCAGAGGCATCCACACTATAACCTTACAATACAGCATGGATGTCTGCAGCCCATCATCATCATCATCATCATCATCACCATCTTCATCATATTTTGCTTAACACTGTCAGCATCATCATCATATTTCACCTGCCGACCGATATCCTCCTGCAGACAAACCTTCGCACTTTCACCTCCCAACAGCATCACCTTACTCGATTATCGACAGCATCATCATGTTCGACCAGCGCGAACATCCTCCTGACGTCCACTGTTCATTTCAGCGACAACTTCGACCTTCACTACCTTCAGCATCATGATATTCAACATCATGATAATCAACAGGATAAAGAACATCCGGTTCCTTCCATTTATCCTGATGATGACCAACCTTCACTTCTCGCACCTTCCCTTTGATGCTGACGTCACCCGATATCCTGATGACGTATATCCTGATGACGATGACATCACCCGCAGCTCCTCAATATCCTGCTGTTCCGAAATATCCTGATGACGTATATCCTGATGATGATGACGTCATATCCTGCCGTTGGCCAGACTTAGCTTTTTCGGCCCTCGATCAACCCGATCTTCAACCTGATGCCGATACGCTCCTCCTCGGCTCTCCTGATGATGATCACCCCGACGCACCTTCACTTCATGCAATCAACTGCATCATGCTCTCCTCCACTTACCCGGATGACGATGCCCGAAGCTTCTGCAGGATATTCACCAAATTATCCTGATGATGTCGTCTTGACGAACTTTCAGCCTTAGCGGATTTTCACTGCGCTGATCCGCCGAACCTCCTGGGATGACTCGATCCACTCTCAGGGTGACCTTTCCACACTTTATCAGCTCGACCTAGCACATGCCCATGCTAGGGTCTTCAACACCTTTCAACGGCGATCCTGCACACCTGCATGCGAACAAACAAACTAACATCTACCCTACTATACATTACCATTCCACCGATCAGACAAATCAACCGGTGGAATGGATCAGTGAATCCATGAAACCACCCAAACCAGCAAATCGATTACACAAAGGAGATCAAACAGAAAATGAAAACAACAGGATCTCTTATTCGATTTCAAAAGATGCTATTACAATATTCAGTCGCTCTCCCTCTCAGTAAAGCCTGATCGATCATCTACAGTCAACCGATCCTCACGCTTAAATAGATTTGCCTTCGAGTACTACTGACCCGACTCCAAGTGGCTGGGAACTCTCCAGGCGGCTGGGAGATCCAACCGAACATACATCATGACAACTGTCCTAACAAACTGGCTAAAAATAGCAAAGCCTGGTCAGCATGATCTTATCATGACCAGCATGACCTTATTACATGCATTTGGTCTTATCAGACCTTCTTGGAAACATAAACAAGACCTAAAACAACTAACTGCCTCATGAAGGCCAGCTGTCAGGTAGGTGCTCCTGCACCAATACCTTTATCTATGGCTGACATTCAAATTTGATGACCCCATCGCCCTATTGCTTATTTGACAGGTCTGAAGCCATCAAAAGATATAAGACTATAGTGTTTTGGCTTTTTTAAGGCTATTTTTAGCCATTCTTTAAGGTAGATTCTTGTGGGATTTAAAAGCTCTATTTTTTAGGAGATTCCTTATAATTTTATTCTCCACACTCATGGAATTGAAGACAAAAAGGTGGAGTCTATTTGTTTTTTCCAAAGAGGGCAGATATTTGAGTGGTGAATTAATTTTTTTTTGAGAGTGGTGATTAAGGATTTTATTATTTCTTCTTTTGGTCTTCATGCAGATGGGTGAGTGGGTTCGAAGATGAAAATGATTTATTATTTCTTGATAGGGCAGATTGATTAAAAATTTATTGAAGATTTTTAATGTGATGTGATGGAAGCCATTTATGGTTTTTATTCTTGAAATGGGTGAAGATATATGCAGAGAAGAGGAAAATAAAAGGTCATTTTATTTTTAATGATTATTTTATTGCAGGTGCATTGTGAAATTGACTTGAGGACTAATATATGCAACATTGAAGACATTTTTTTGTGAGGTTTTTGAAGAGAAAATGGAGGTGAATTAGGTGATTAAAAAGGTGAATATTTTGTCTAAGAATTGAGAGATTTATGAGATGTTTTTGCATGGGTGAATCAAACATAGGATGAAGACATTATGCAATAAATTTGTAGAATGAATCATGTCCAGTATGAAGACAATATGTAGTTGATTGTGTAGAGATACTAAGAAGGAAATGGAGATTGAGTTGAGTGTGATTGCAAGGGGATATGCAATTTTAGTAATTTGTATGGAAACAGAGTAACCCTCTGTATTTTTAATTATCTTTCTGTACGCAGAGAGTGTGTAATGTCCCCTTCTTGATACATGGTTAGTCCATCATTGATTTTCTATGGACTAGTAGTTTGGTTAGGGAACTATGGTTAGTTTGGCCTTCGAGGTATTTGTCAGTGATGGAGACGTGGTTCACATTTAGTGGATCTAGTTGGCACGCTCAGGTTTGGCCCAGTTTGCTCTTGGTTGTTACTATTTTTAGTAAGTTTGGGCTTAGTGTTAGTTTGGGATTTTCAAAGTGGGGTCAAATTCATCTCGTCGAGAGCTTTCTGATGAGCTATAGATCATTTCATTCTGACACCGTCTTCATATTTATTTTAAAGTCTGAAGATTATTAATGTTATATTTAATATGGACTTTATAATATTTGAAGGAAAAGTGACTTAATGGGAAAATGAAGACTTAAGACAAGTTATGACCTTGGGCGCACATCCCTAGGAAATAAAATATTTTTTTAAATGATAAAGTTCCCTCTTGCAATCCAATACCCACCTTGGAGAGAAATATAAGGGAAAAAGTGAGCTCACTTGTACTATGCTATGTTTTATGATATTTCTCATTTGAGCTCTGCTAGGGTTTGTTCTTGTTGAGGGTTTGGAGATTCAAACCAGAGGCTCTTGGAGATGAAAACCTCCCTAGGTAATGGCATTCTATAGGTGTGGAAGATCACCCAAAGGTGCCATTGACGGTGGATGTATCCAGTATTCACATGTGTACTTCAATGGAGAATCGAAGATGAAGATTTAGAGCTAATTTGACATATCTTCTAACATATATTATTTATTCTAATTTTGTGAGGGACTTTAGTGGATGTTTGGAGTGATTGTGGGGCAGACAAAGGCAATTGTACACCTTGCTTTCTGGTCGTACCTCTTTGGAGTTGGTCATACCATATTTTGGGCTGATTGTGGAGTTTTTGGTGGCTGATTTCCTATTGTGCTTGGTCGCCCTTCCTTGGAGACTATTGCAGACTGATTTTAGAACATATTATGAGGATTACCAATAGTTTGGTTGCAGATTGTACCTCCATCCAAGGCCATACCAGTACCAGTGAGGGCGTGGGTCCTTGGGTGGTTCTTTTCTCTTCATTGTAGCTTCATACTTGAACTTAGAGTGGCATTTTAGGCCCTCTTCATTGCTTATAACATTTTTATTATCCATTCTTATCATTCCATGGAGTTTTGATGCATTTCTAGCCATACCCACTTGCTGGCCACTTCCGGTTGTTGTACCAAGTTGCATATCTGAACATGGGTATGTCATAGTAATTCATTATTGGCCATTTTACTATTTGGGTAGTCTATAGTTTCTTGATATCTCTTTTATATTTTCTGGGTTTCTATTGTATTCTCTAGCAACACATTTGCAGGAAAACTAAAAGCCCCTTCTACATTCTGCTCTCTAGTCTAAAAGATCACACAAAAAATAATAAAATAACATATAAAAAGATATTTAAAAAAAATACAAATAGTTACGACACATTATAGAGTGAGTGCTCCTGTTGATATTGGAGTTGGTGCTCTTATTGGTGTTCGTTTTGGTGCTCTTGTTTGTTATTGGATTTTGTGCTCCATAAGGAGTTGGTGCTCCTAGATACATTGTTGCTAGTGAGGCTTAATGAAGTGAATGTTTCAGAGTGGTTTTTTATCCCTATGAGAGTTTTCCACTCATAAATCCTATGTTATGTGTTGTCTTGATTGTGTATCAATTTGCATTTGATAAGTCTTTGTGGTTCAAGATTCTTGTACTGGTTGATATTACTATGATTCTCTCATCATTCAAAGTCTTATTGTTTGAAGTATCTTCATTCTTTTTATTCTATCTATCAAGTGGTTTAAAGGTTTAAAAAGTTTGAAAGATTATAGACCACTGATTCTCCCCCCCTCTTAGTAGTCCTATACTCCAACATGTGGTATCAGATCCTTGGGTTCCTTGTTCAAAGTTTAATCAACTTGGGTAGGTCCTATTAGTGGAGTACTATGGGAAAGTGTAAAAGAAATAGAGAAAAGAAAAATGCCATGCCACATACTAATCAAAAGGTATCGTCTATACCAAACTCAAATGGTGATCTAGAATCTATTGATAGAAATGTCTCACAAGTTGAGTTAGGTATAAAATTAGAGGAAGAGTTTTCTGGGGTTCCTTTCTTTGATGGTTCAGATTTCTCTATCTAGTATATTAGAATGCAATCCTATCTATCTTCTTTAGGGTATGATGTATGGATGTCAGTTGAGAATGGGTATTTTATTTCCTCTCAATCACCTAATAATACAAGTAACAAAGAGGCTTATGAATGCAATTAGATAGAAAAGAAGGCTATTCTGTCTAGATTATCTAATGAAGTTTCTTGTGAAGTTATGCACTATGAGACAACTCAGGATGTGTGGAAGGAGTTGATTAGAATCCATCAAAGTGATGCACTTGAAGGAGAGGACAACTTGGTGTCTGAGAAAAATGACAATGAAAGGAGACATTCACATGAAGGAGATCTCTTTGTAGGTGAAGATAACTATGAACAACAGTATGATGAACAGGAGTGTGAGGTTGATTTAGAAGGTGAACTCTTGTGTGCTTTGGCTATAATCAAGTAATTTAGAAAAGAGAATAAGAGACTAGAAGACCAAGTTCAACAAGAAAAAGATTTCAAAGACAAGGTATGTTCAAATTTTGTAAATGTTTCTTTAGAACTTGAAGAGGCAAGAAATCTGATTGTGGACTTAAAGAGTCAAGTTGATGAGTCTAACAAACTAATTATTAGTCTAAAAACTGAAGTTGAAGAAGCCAAAAGAGTAGATGATTTTACAAAATCTGATCTTGAAGTCAAAACTACGAATGCTTAATAGAAAATCTGATCTTGAGAAAGGAATTGGAAAAGGCATCTTCTAAGTTGCACAAGAATCTACAATTTGAAAAGAGTATTGAATGCTGAAATGACATGTTAAGCAAATAAAAGCATCATAACGACACTACAAGCCTAGGTTATGAAGGAGGAGAGTGTTCTAAAGTCAGAAATGCTCCTAGGAAGAAGATAGATTTGGGTCATCATGTTTCTACTCCTGTAGATAAGATAGAAGATAAATGTGTTGATAAAGGTAGAAGGACAAGTAGAACCTCAAGGCCTCCACCTGTCAGGCAATACCATTCAATAAGGTACAACTATTCTTAGTTTCATGGTTATTGCTATTCTTTTCATATCTATGGTCATAGAGCTAGAGATTGTAGGACTTGTGCTAGAAATGATGTTGAGTGGAATAAGAATAAAAGCCCTAGAATGACAAATACTTGAGTTATAATGTGATATGTCACAATTGTAACCAAGTTGGTTACATAGAAAGAGACTGTTGGATGCATGGAAGATATGATCATCAAAGTACTTTTGGCATGTAGAGATATGATTCCTTTACTCCTCTAATTGGTTATAATGTCACATGCTTTAAGTGTCGTAATATTGGGCATAACACATAGTTTTGTAGGAATAAATTGAAGACATCTAGAGCAGACACCTTGAGAAAAGAAAAGAAAAATCCTATACAGGTTTGGAGAAGAAAACAAAGTCAGGACAAGAAGGATCCTAAACTTGTGCATATTGCACAAGACATATCACCAATTGCTTGAAAAGTAACATGAAGTCAGGGGAAGTTATCAAATGTTCTATCTCTTAACCCAAAGAAGTTCTAGGAGGTTTTTTATTGTATGAAGAGAGTTTTGATGTTGGTCATCTCATGAGATTCAAATGATAGAATTCATATCCTTCATGTTTTTAGGAATTCATGCTTATAATGCACATAGTATGTTGTTCATGATCATCAGAAGTTCTATTTTTTTAATGACAGTTTGATGATAGTGACATAAGGCCATCTTGGTAATAATATAATGATAGGAAGTGGCATGATGTTTTCTTCCATTTGTTGACAATGATTGTTAAGTTGAGTTGATGTGCTCTTGTCAGATCAGGATGTTCCTATTAGAGTTGTTGATACACAGTCTACAATCATGCATAAGTGTCACAGTGATGTTTGGTTTGATGATACAGTGGTGCAGGAGCACCTACCTGACAGCTGGTCTCCATGAGGCAGTTAGTTAGTTTAAGTCTTGTTAATGTTTCCAAGAAGGTCTGATAAGACCAATGCATGTAATAAGGTCATGTTGACCATACTTTACTATTTTTAGCTAGTTTGTTAAGACAGCTGTTATGCTGTAGGTCCGGTTGGATCTCCCAGCCACCTGGAGAGATTTCCTAGCTGCTTGGAGTCGGGTCAGTAGTACTCGCAAGAGATCCTATTTATGCATGAGGATCGGTTGGTTTTAGATATAGATGTTGAGAAGCTAGGTTGGAGAGAGTGAGACAGAGTGAGACAGAATACTGTTTGCATCTTTTGAAATCAAATAAAGAGATCCTGTTTGTGTCTATTCTCTGTTTTGGATTCCATTGTGTGATTGATTTGCTATTTTGGTGGTTTCATGGATTCGCTGATCCATTCCACCGGTTGATTCATCGAATTGGTGGAATGGCTATGTACAGTAGTTTAGGGTTTAGTCTGCATTTTGTGTTTGTTTGCATGCAGGTGTGCAGGATCGCAATCAAGAGGTGTTGAGGACCCTAGCATGGGTATGTGCTAGGTCATGCTGGTAGTTAGAGTCTGGAAAGTTGCCCTGAAAGTAGATTGGGTCACCTCAGGGGGTTCGGCGGATCGAAATTCGCTAAGGTTGAAAATTCGTCACAACGGCATCATCAGGATATTTCTGTGTATATCCTGCAGTTACTTCGGGCGTCATCCGAGTAAGTGAAGATGAGCATGATGCAGTCGATTGCATAAAGTGAATGTGCGTCGGGGTGATCATCATCAGGTGTTGCCGAGGAGGAGCGTATCGGCATAAGGTAGAAGATCGGGTTGATAAAACCATCGCGGGCCGATAATGTTAAGTTTGGCCGACAGCAGGATATTGAAGGAGCTACATGTGACGTCATTGTCATCAGGATAATCGTCATCAGGATAATCGTCATCAGGATATTAGGGTGACGTAAGCATCGAAGGAAGGGTGCATGAGGTTGTCGTCATCATGATATATGGAGGGAACAGGATATTTTATATCCTGCTGATGAACATGATGTTGAACATCATGATGCTGAAGATAGAGGTTGGCGGTAAGATGAACAGTGAACATCAGGAGGATGTTTGTGCTTGCTGAATGTGATGATGCTGCCGATAGCTGAATATGATGATGCTGCTGACAGACGAAGAGTCGAAGGTTTGTCTGCAGGAGGATATCGGTCGGCAGAGAAAATATGATGATGCTGACAGTGTTAAGAGAAAATATGATGATGATGATGAAGGGTTGTAGACATACATGCTGTATGTCAAGGTTTTAGTGTGGATGCCTCTGCATCATACAGTGAGCAGGGCAGGTATATAAGGCAGTACTCATGATTGACTTGTCAACTTTTCTTGTGCTATCTTGTTGCAGGGGAATAATATATGCTCTTATTGTTGTCATTGTATGAATGGCTTGCTCTTTGTGCTCAATGATTTTAATAACTCTGTAGTGTTGTAATGATGGCAAAGATTGAATGGTAAAGTGAAGATTGTAGTTGCTATCTTTTTAAGGTGTATGCAAAATGTAGAAAGGACTGTTGATAGTGATATTTGTTTTGTTCATGTTGTGACACTTTTTTGTTCAGTGTTTAATCATGTTAATGATAGTGGTGTTTGAAGTTGCAAATGCATATGGCATAAAGACAATATTCTCTCTCTTGAAACATGATAAAATTCATTTAGCACTCTTTGCTTTGTGGTATCAAGCAAATGATTTGGTATAGTGACTGCAACAAGACTTTGTAGCCTTGACAGTGAAGTGGACATTCAAGAAAATGAAGTTGGCAAGTGTAAAGAATATGACAGTTCCAATGATCTTCTCTTAAAAGATAAAAGCAGACTTTGCAAAATCAGAAATTATAGATGGACATGTGTAATTTCAGACTCTATAACTTTTAGGATAGGGTATGGCATCAAAATCTATGTAAAATTAGTCATGACAGTCATGATATATTATTTTTGTAAGTAGAATTTATGAATGTTGCTGCACTTTTTGAAGCTTAGAAGTCATTTGCAAGAGGAGCTTATTTTCTACGCTTTGTCATTAGATTTCAAAGGGGGAGAAAGAAAGAGAGTGCTGAAGATTTTGCCATCAATGACAAAAGGGGAGTTTGTTGGAAATATGTTTGTCATTGATGTTAAAGGTGTTGTGTTCATGCTTGTTGTTAATGCAAAGGTATGAAGTTTGTCATTGATGTTAAAGGTACAGTGTTGCATGATTGAGTTGATGGTGATGCTTCATGAGTTCATGCTTCAAGATGCCATGCTTTAGGAGTTCACATGTGCTTGATGTCAAAGGTGTTGTGTTCATGCTTGTTGTTAATGCAAAGGTATGAAGTTTGTCATTGATGTCAAAGGTACAGTGTTGCATGATTGAGTTGATGGTGATGCTCCATGAGTTCATGCTTCAAGATGTCATGCTTCAAGAGTTCACATGTGCTTCATTGTTCATGAGTTATTATGGTGAATCAGTTGGTATGATGTTCATGGTCATGATCATCTTGTAAAGGACAATAAGGATTTATGCTTCATTATGCTCATGGTCTCATTTTAGGAGTTCAAACAGTGTTCAATTTGATGTCTTCATGTTAGGAAACTTCATCTAGATCTTTTGGTGTATATGGTGTTCATTCATACTCATAATGATGTTCATTTTTTGGTGTTCATGTCATGATTGATGATCAAGACTTCATGATGACATTCTGTATCAGAGGAATATTTTGTATTTGTAGTCAGGGAGCATCTACTTGTTTGAAAATTATTTTGAAGTGTTGCAATTTGAATAAAGGTTTTTTATTGGTGTTTGGGGCTCTAAACCCTAACATCTTAATATCTCCCTATACACTTCACTGTCCATCATTTGGTGTATGCACTTTTTGATTTAAAATAGAGTTGACCTGTACTGCAGGTCGGTGTCACTTAAGTGACAACCTTAAGGGTATTAGTGTCGTGGGGCAATCAACCCCTCCACCTTGTAGGACCGATACTCTCGGTCACTTCTTATGAGCAATGGCGCCAAAGATATATCAACAGTTTATTTTTAAAACTCAATGGACATGTAGACCTTTATCTATGGTCAACATTTAAATTTGATGACCCCGCTACCTGTTCCTCATTTGACGGGTTTGAGTCCATCAAAAGCTTTAAGACTATAGTGTTTTGGCTTTTTAAAGATATTTTTAGCCATTCTTTAAGGTAGATTCTTGTGGGATTTAAAATCTCTATTTTTTGGGAGATTCCTTCTAATTTTATTCTCCACACTCGTGGCATTGAAGACAAAAAGGTGGAGTCTATTTGTTTTTTCCAAAGAGGGTAGATATTTGAGTGGTGAATTAAATTCTTTTTGAGAGTGGTGATTAAGGATTTTGTTATTTCTTCTTTTGGTCTTCATGCAGATGGGTGAGTGGGTCCGAAGATGAAAATGATTTATTATTTCTTGACAGGGTAGATTGATTAAAAATTTATTGAAGATTTTTAATGTGATGTGATGGAAGCCATTTATGGTTTGTATTCTTGAAATGGGTGAAGATATATGCAGAGAAGAGGAAAATGAAAGGTCATTTTATTTTTAATGGTTATTTTATTGTAGGTGCATTATGAAATTGATTTGAGGACTAATATATGCAGCATTGAAGACATTTTTTTGTGAGGTTTTTGAAGAGAAAATGCAAGTGAATTAGGTGATTAAAAAGGTGAATATTTTGTTTGAGAATTGAGAGATGTATGAGATGTTTTTGCAGGGGTGAATCAACACAAGATGAAGACATTATGTAGCAAATTTATAGAATGAATCATGTCTAGTATGAAGACAATATGTAGCTGATTGTGCAGAGATACTGAGAAGGAAATGCAAATTGAGTTGAGTGTAATTGCAAGGGGATATGTAAGTTCAGTGATGTGTATGGAAACAAAGTAACCCTCTGTATTTGTAATTATCTTTCTGTATGTAGAGAGTGGGTACTCCTACAAACCTTTTTGCCAGTGAGGTTGTGTTAAGGAGTAGGTGCTCCTATTGATATTAGAGTTAGTGCTCTTGTTGATGTTCAAGTTGGTGCTCTTGTTTGTTATTGGAGTTGGTGCTCCATAAGCAGTTGGTGCTCCTAGATACATTGTTGCCAGTGAGGCTTTGTAACTAGTGAGGTTTTGTCTTGCCACTGAGGCTTAATGAAGTGAATGTTTCAAAGTGGTTTTTTTATCCCTATGAGGGTTTTCCACTCATAAATCATTTGTTTTGTGTTGTCTTGATTGTGTATCAAATTTCATTTGATAAGTCTTTGTGGTTCAAGTTTCTTGTACTAGTTGATATTACTGTGATTCTCTTATCATTCAAAGTCTACTTGTTTGAAGTATATTGATTCTTTCTATTCTATCAATCAAGTGGTTTAAAGGTGTACAATTTTTGAAAGATTATAGACCACTGATTCACCCCCCCTCTCAGTGGTCCTGTACTTGAACAAAACAAACCAAGGCTATACTTAGAGTTCAGAACCGAGTATAGCCATGAGTATATACTTCAAGTATATCAGAATTGAGTCCATCTACAAGATGAGAGAAAAGCATTTTAAATTGCATTAAAGTAGATTTAGAGTATTAAAATGGCTTGTTACAACAATTTCACAATATGATACATGATCACATCAGAACATAAAGTGATTCTACTAGTCAAACGTCAGTAAAAAATTACCCCCATATTCATATATGGACTAGGTTCATTTTTTTCTTGTTTAGGGACACACGGTCCTTATCAAAACTATAAATTTGTTGTCATCATATGCCGACTAGTAGAGCCACAAGTACAATGGAAGAATGAAATCATGAAAAATGAAAGAAGAGACAAAAGTGACTTAGGATTACTGTTGATGATGATGTTAGTCATAAACAAACATAGAATAAAAGTACACATTAACCTTTACTCATCTTGAAAGATATGATGAATTCAGGGAATTCATGATCCCAAGTCTCCATTGATTAGTTCTTAATCTTCTGACGTTACTCAGAGGTTGATGTGTGTTGTTGTTTCCATTTTGGGGCCTTACATAGATCTCATCAATAAGATGATGTTTCCTATAATGATGCTACACAGAGAATTATTTCTACACAAGATATACTTTAAATATTGTGTCTATCTTTAAATCTTTGCATGATATTTGTCATTTTGACATGCTTTAACCTCAAATATGCTGAATATGTTCAATTATCTACAGGATGTCTGCATATTTGTATTATTTGCTTAAGATTGTCAATTATTTGCAATTATGATGATGAAATGTTCTGAAATTAAAAGAAACTGAAACAAATACTTCAAATTAAAGTTGAACCTTCAGCTATTGAGCCACATATACATCAGATACAATCATGAAGAGGAGAAATCAAACCATATGTTCACCAGGACATTCCACAGCTAGATACAGTCGATGCTAACTTCAAAGGAAAGGTATGAAGACAACACATGCAAGATGATATGCACTCCAAGTGACGCAGTAGATCAAAGCATATATCAAGAATTCATACACTGATTACTCAAGATTTCTGATGGATTGTAATCAAAATAGTCTTCTCATTCATTAAGTATGCAAGAACATATATGTATACAACAACTTTGAAATGAGCCCTGAATGTTTCAGCAAATAGATTTCAATTAAGTTTTGAATGTTTTAAAATTAGGCATCCCTGCACCTTTTATAAAACAAGATGAGGGAGCGGTTACAATTGATCTACAGTCAAGATTTGTCTATTGAAATCTACGGTTTACATTTCATTGACTAGGTCAATCTTTCCACATGGCACAGGTTGCCAGCTGGCAACCATCTAAACAACTTATACTTTCATAAGCATTTGATGCATATATTCCCTTTTATGATGCATCCTCATCAGGTTCTTTGTCATCATCATCACTTTCACCGCTCTCGCTATCTTCATCATCATGATGATTGTCCTCTTGAATATGGACCTGCATAGCTGTCCTTATATTCTCATATGCTTGCATTATTTTCTCCAATTCTCTGCCATCTTGAGTTCTCGCTTTGGTGATGGCATGTTTATGCACCTAATATTTGTTCCAGAGAGATTCCAACTTACTCCTCCTACTGCTGGATGTTTCATTATAGTCTTCCACCTTGACCTTTATTCTCATTACTTTATCCAGCACTTCTTCTGTCAGGTGGTTGAGAGGGTCCTCAGCAACTAGTTAGAAATTACTATGTAGAGCCTTGATGACAAACTCTTCATCCTAATTTTCTATCTTGCCTTTTGCATCTCCTTCCAATATTTCCAAAACTTCAGCCTCATGGGACATCATATCATGTAACTTCATGCTGATATTCCTTAGTTTATTATTGCATCTTTTGAGTACATCACATTCAAATCTGACATCCTTATTCCAGATATCAATCAATAGGGTTGTGTTATTATTCAGTATTTGATTCTTTATTAGAATATGTGGATCAATCTTCTTCATTTCATCCAAAATGTTCATGATCTTTTCTAATTGAAATGACCTCCTGTCGATCTCCATCTGTAGTTTATCTACTTTTCTCCTAGAGGTGCCCAAAGAATTCCACCTCTTCAAAGAGGCCTTTGCCACTTATTCAACTCCATCGAGCACAGATGTCATCCATTTCAACATTATTGTTGATTCATGTTTCATGAGGTTTAACTTGTTAACCTCCTCCTAAGAAATAGCAGTCAATGGGACTGCATGATCAGTTGACGTATCGTCAAGGTTAACTAACCCTCTTATATATGCATTCAGCTGAGCAATGTGCTCTTTATGCTGCTTATTCTTCTCTTTCTCCCTTTTCACCCTTTGGGTTAATGAATCAATAATATCCTTACCTTCTTGGCCCTCTTGATCCTCATTAGCAAACCCAAGATCAACTGTGCTAATCTGGAATTCATCCAGAGCGATCTTACCCTTTTCTTTATCCATAGTAGGGAGTGCTAATTGTGCAATCCTCCTACCTGTCACAGGATCCCTTCTTATTGCAGAAGTTAATCTTTCCTTGCTCTTAGGCTTTATTAATGTTTCTGAAAACAATGTAGACACATCAAATTCTTGTGCCTCTATACTTGGTTTTGTACCAATTTCTTTCTTGAGCCACGAAGGAACTTGATCTTTTAGATGTTGGTCTCCATCACCATCATGATGATCACCCTGATCTCTAGTATCCACCATCATGTTCGATGGGGAGGGTGATCTCCTTATTTCTTCCTCATGATGTTCCTCATGAGGGTGATCTTTGAGTATATCCTCCTGTTGAGGAATTTCCTTTTCTAGAGGGTGATCCTGTTGATCATCTGCATGTTTATCATGATCTTGATCCTGTACTTCCTTCATGGGTATCTTATCTACCTTAGGTTCTTCCAGCTTATCTGCAACTATAACCTGCTCTAGACCTATATTAACTACCTCTTGAGCCTTATGGTCATCAAGACCTGATATTTCTTTATCTTCCTTGTCTCTTGGTGAGACGTCTACTGTCTTGGGCTCAGCTAATGTATCATGCTATTGCTGACCCATACTTGGAGCTTTCTTCTCCATTTCTTTATGTTTGATTTCTTCAATATTCTGTGTTTTCTCTAGTGCACCTACCATATCCTTAGGATCTACATCCTTTACATATGTCAGATCTATAACTGCAGGATTGGTTACCTGATCAACTAAGGTATCCAACCCTATTTACTGTACAATATGTTCTGGGCTCTTTTCTTTTTCTTGCTCTATTTGCTTCATCTCTTCTAATACTGCCTGAACTGATGGGATCTCATGTGGAGCTATCCGGGCACCTATAGCAAGTGTTTCCATTTTTTGTGAAGCTACATCCTTCACTACCTCATCATCAGATAAGTCAACTATCTCATCTAATGAAACTTGACCACTTTGTACTGCCTTAGAGGTCTCTTTCATTTGCTCTTCTGCTTGTTCTGTCTTGAACTTTACAATAGTGGGAAGTGGAACGTTGTGCTGCAATTCCTTGTTGAATGCTTCCCCACCTGCTCCCCTCAACATTATGGGAGTTTATCTTATTTCACCTCTCATAGAAGTCCTTGGTTTCTTAGGTGTAGTTGCTATCACTTGAGGTGCTTTTCTTTTCCTTGTGAAGGATATGGGGCCTTCCTCTTCTTCATATTCTTCTTCAAGAGGAATATCCTCTTCCATTTGTTTTTGTGAAGCTTGACCTTCTTCATAGGTCTCAGTAACCATCACATCAGCCTTTTGGATTTTCCTAGACTTTTGCTTATCCAATGGAGGAAGCACAAATGATGCTGAAGCCTGGCTTGCAGCTGATGCTTCTCCTGATGTTACCGCTTCCTTAGCTATGGCTATTATTCTCTCAATGGTGACCCCTTTGGGTTCCTCTGTAGTTTTCTTGCCTCTAGGAGGTCTTTTGCTCTATTTTTGCTGGGGTGGAAACTTGTCTGCCTTTGATTTCCTCTTCTCATTTAAGAAATCATCATACTCATCAGCAGAGAGATCTTGTCCTTTCTTTTTATTATCTACTGTGAGGGCCATACCTTTTTTCTTCAGTAGATCTACCTGCTCATCTACCCAAGCTTGGGTTAGCTATAATATCCTGCCTGTGAATGGATCCAAGGAGATGTCCTCCTACATTGTAAGATCCAGGGCTGATATGGTATCGTTGTATATCTTCTTCTCTTCATATTCATCTGCCATTATCCTTCCATCATCTTTCTTCAATTGTGTTGGGATGGAGATGCAATCAAAGGTCCTGATTTGGTTAAGTGTTAACCTTTGGTATCTTCTTCTTTGAGCTTCAGCCTCATCCTCGCAATCTGCCCAAAAATCCTCAAGATTCCTTTGGTGAATGGGTTGTCCCATGATCTTCTGCATCCTTCCATAAGGATCATATGGCCTTACTAATGGAAAAGGCTGGAAGTTCATCATATTGAAGCCAGCTATGGCTTTCTTAATATTTTCACTATCTGGGCACATATACCAGCCCATTGTTACTAGAAATAATACTGGAGGAAGCTTGTTATTAGCTTTATAAGCATCCAATATTGTTTCAACTTGCCTCATGAACTCCATTAACACTATAGCATCAGTTGGATATCGTGGGAGCATGAGAGGGTGCCCTGTAAATCCTTCAATCCTAATGTAAGAGAAAGTGGCAAATTGGATAAACCAGGCTCCATGCCTATAGATAACTTCCTGAGCTTCCATGCTCAGTCTCTTAGTTCTGTCCTCCTCCATGGTCCTTACTAGATGCATTAAGAACGCATCATTCACCAATTTATAATCCTGGAGGTAGTTAACTCTTTATAACTGGGAGTAGTGGTCCCAGATGTGTGCATCATTGGTAATGCCACCAATCTTCCCCTCTGTTGTCAATCCATTAAATGTACCCTTATAGGCACATGTGTAAATAATGTACGAGGTCATGTAAAAAGAACAATCCGGACCTCCTAAGTTCATCAGCTGCTCATCTAGAGCATCACTTATCATTTTAGCCCACATTGGCTTGCTATCTATGTAAAGACACATCAGGATGACTGTGTACATCTAGTCTTTGAAACTTCCAGCATCAGGTTGGCCTGTCACTCTGTTAAGTAGGGCTATCATGTATTGGTACTTGTCATCAAAGTCATACTTATATAAATGTACTAGAAGTTTAGCTACTACAGGATAGGGACTATTCTTCACCCTCCATTGATACATCTTCTTCCTGGCAGACTTCTTATTATTCTCGTACTCTACTTCTGATTTCTTCAGATCTATGTTGGCAACCTTCTTGCCCAGTGGCAAACCAAATGTAGCAGCAATACCCTTGATTGACAAGTCAGCATATATTCTGCCATGTTTCTCTATCCTCCTGGTTTCTGGGTTATAATTCCTCACACACTCAATGACCAGCTCAAGGGTTTCCATAGAATACGGGAAACCAGCAGCGCTCCACATTCCTGATACAAAGACTGCATCTAGTAGGGTGCTATTATTCTTTTCATCATTCATTTTGACTGACCAGGCAGCTAGATCTATATTCCCTTGGTGTGTATCGGTGATGGCACCATATTTGAATTGAACACCATCAGGACGAGCAAACATCGGCTTCAGGAATTCCGCCTCTGACTTAGCCAGCCGTTTATCTGCCATGGATGCCTGTAATTAACACAACCTGGTCTTACAATTGATACATATACAAGCATGCATATACATTACATATTCATTATTTATCATGCATACTACTATTCTTTCCATATTTCATTTATCCTGACAAGTATAATTTGAAATTTCAAACCAGAAGACTCCATGATACCTGGATATGCAGAATTTGACAACCAGATGGTTTCAATTACTTACATGACACGTTTATCTTCTTAATTATGTTGATATCTGTGAAAGGGACTCAATTATCAACAGTGCTCTCGTATCCTGTTCCGATTCAAGCTCTATGCATCCACAGGTAGCCTTATGAGGATTTGTAAGCTTGGAACTCTGTAAAAACTTGTTTTATCATAGGGTAAGTGTGAAATGGCTCTGTAAATCACTCTTAACCCCCTCCACTAAGGAAAATTAGGGCCACTTAGGGTGAATTAAATGCAACAGCTGATGTTCTCGTACGAAACTTCTAGATCCCGCCAAGTGTATGTATCAGGTTCATAATCGGCGAGAACCACCTACCATATCTATGTGCATTTAATGTTATGGCGGTGAAGCGCGGGGTGATCTCTGAATATTGGGCGATATTCTAAATATCAGGTGATATTCAAAATATGACCTCCTTGGTATAATATGATCATCCATTTAGGTAGAAAGACCGATGTCGAAACATTGGGTCGGGTTGAGAATATCGGGTGATATTCAAGATATCAGGGGATGTTCGGAATGTCTGGTGATGTTTATAATATCACCCCTTGGACTAAAGTGACCTCCTGTTGAAATATCAGGGTGACATCAACAGGATAAAGACTTGGTTCATCGTTGTCGCACTATGACGTCATCGTCATGTTATGTAGGAAGGGTCATGTTTGGAAATATACCTCCATGAGGTAAAAAGATGGTGACGTCATTGGTATGTTTATTTCTTTGATTATCATGTTTGGATGACATCAGCAGGACATTGGTGATATTTTGCGACAGGCAGATATTTCAAATATTGGGGTGATATTTAGGAATATGACCCTCGCGGAATACATGATGTTGGCATGTCGGGTAGATATCGATATCACATAAATTTGACGTCTGGATGTTCGGAGCAAATGACTTTATCGGGTGATAATATTAGATCAGGGTGATCTTTCGTAAGATAACTGATGTTGAGAAATATGATCCTCCCCTGAAATATTAGGTTTGACCAGATCTTTGACTCATCATAACTTTTGTTCCCTAAGGAATATCTGGATGATCCAAAAGGCAAACTTGCATGAAATTTTGTACTCAACCTACCCATGAGGTTATTGATATGAAAATTTAACTTTGAAAAATTGACCTCATCATGATGACTTACCTAGTCCCCATTATGCAAGATCATCAGCACTGTCCTACTTTTACCAGACCACCAACAAGCAAAGCTAAACAAAAGTTGGGTCCTTGTTTTGTCAAGTCAAAATGGGGCGTGTTGTGTAACCACACAATAGTTACAATGTGGGAAAATGCCCCAAAGACACCCTCCACAATGTTATGCGCCCAAGGAACCACACACAAAAATTGCAACAAGAGAAGTGTAGAAGAATAGAGAAACAAACAGAAATAATGTCACAATGGAGGCGGTCTCCTTGTATCCTTGACCTTACAAGAGTATCAAGGGTCATCTAAGGAGACCTAAACAAACATTTAACACTATGTGGGGGAACATAACACATCAAAATATATAATTAAGAGGAGGAGACCACCCTATCAAGTGTGGCTCAATGAGGGAGAAATATGTACCTGATTCATATGGGATATTTCCTGGTAGATAATATACACCTATCATCTCAAGATATATCAGATTTAGTGGTGGACTTGTTCATATTGTATTAACATTGAGAGTAAGATGATAGTAAGATTTGGTGGGATTCAAAGGATGGTATCCAATACCAAGTGAAGAGCTATGTGTAACAACTTCTAAGAGTACTTTGATTCCTTGTTTTATGCCACAACCATTACCTACATAGTTATAATTTTTGTAAAGGATTTGAAATCCATGACCATAGAGAGACTCCATCTTTTTAGAAGAAGGTGGGGCCTCATAAGTCTCATATTTAGTAGTATAAGTAAGAGGATTGTCTTTGTTTGCTAATAAATCTAAACCTTAGGTTCCTTAGGTATTTCAAAAGATTGCTTGGATGAGATCGAGGCAACTTTTGATGCTTCAGGATTAGGGTTATTAAGTTTATATTCCCCAATAAAGGAAGGAGTAAAATCTAATGAACCCCAAGCGTCACCAACAAGTGCATTTGATGGTGATTTAGAATCTTGCACAACATTATTTGCAGCAAGAGGTATTAATGAATCAACTTTTAAGTTATTGAGAATCTTGTATTGACAACTTACTTTTGTGCCTCAACTTGTAAAACACTTTTTGGATTTGGGTCATCTTCAATGTTTTGAAGCCTATTTGCATAAATAAACTTTATTGATCAATGAAGGGTAGACAGAACTACCCACGTGGCATGAATCCATGGTCTACCAAGAATGATGTTATATGAAAGCATACTGGGCATGACATGGATAAGGGTAGATAAGGTCATAGGTCTAGCCTTTACGGGTAAAGTTATGGTACCTAGTGCTTGTCTACCAATGTTATTAAAGCCAGAAATGTTAAGTTTATCTAGTTTGATTAAAGATGTGTCAACCTTGATTTTGTGTAGCACATCAATGCTACAAACATTAAGAGTGGATCCATTGTCAATCATAGTTCTCTTTATTAAATTTTTATTTATTATGATAGAGATTACAAGAGGATCATATTGGTTTTGAACTTCAATTGATGGTAATTCATGTTGTTGAAACAGAATATCCTTTTTTGTTGCATGCATACAATCTAACAGAGTTGCTACATCATTTGGCTTAATAGTAGGTGGGACAATCACCTTATGTAAAGCTTCTTGGAGCATTTTGTGCTATGTAGGTGATGTTTGTATGAGTTCCCAAAGAGAGATCTTAGTGGGATTAGTGTGAAGCTGCTCCACAAGATCATAATCTTGACCAACTTTATGAGTAAGACAAGGTGGTTGAGGAAGCATAGGTTGAGAAGATGGAAGAGAAACAGGCACATGCATTTCTTACTTACTTTCCTTGTTTTTACAGGTGTTATATGTGTGAGAAATCATGTGATACTGTGACACATATTGAACAACTTGATTTCCTTGAGCAATTTGTTTTGCATAATTGAGAGTGTAACCTGGGGGTCGAGGTGGTGTTGGAGTACCTTGAACCGTAATCCCCGGTTTGAATCAAATATGCACATTAGGTGCCTTATGCACAATGATTTTAGGTAGATTAGTACACTTATCCACTATCCCCTTAATGGGTTGAATAAGTCTATTAATGATGATTGAATTAACATTATTTTTACTTTGATTAAGCTCAACATCCATCTCAGAAGGATTTAATGTGAGAGACCTTTCTTCATCTACCAATGCTTTGTCTTTTGAAGGGAGAGCATTGGAACAAAGGGAAGGTAAAGTGTTGTTAAGAGAATTGTTGATAATTGTATCTTTAGTGATGTCCAAGGGGTTTGAATATGCAACCAAAGAAGAACTATTCATGGTTTTTGCATCTTTAGTGATGTCCAAAGTACTTGAACATTCAACCAAAGGAGGAAGATCAAGGGTCTTCACTTATTTAGTGATATCCAATGTACTTGAACATTAAACTAAAGGAGGAATATCAATAGGATGCCTCATGGGATCATCATCATCATATGTTTTAGATAGTAGATCCAAGACATTATCATGATTTGTAGTAGTAATAGAAGAAGAAGAAATTAAACAATCTTCTTTTTCATGAGTATTAATGGAGATGAATTCGGTTAAATCTTTTAATATCAAAGGATATACACCCATGAGTATTGTGAAGCTATCAAAATCATGTATATAACAAAGAAGTTGGAATTCATATGTGGAACATTTAGAAACATCAATATCATTCACAAATTCTATGTGTTTTAAAACATGAGGATGTTGAATATTGAGAGGGGGTGAATCGGTATTCTGAAAGTTAAACAATTAAACCAAATACCAACTTTAATAATCAGAAAGTAAAATAACCATAGAAATATAAGCCACATAAACATTACACATAGACACCAGTTTTTTATGTGGAAAACCCAAGAAAGGGAAAAACCACGGAGAGGATTAGCTCTCAATATATATTGCAATCTTTTACAAATGGTGATGTTTAGGCTTGGTCACTCCACGGGCCTGGAACATGCTGGCTTAATTCCATGAAGTACAACTAGGTCTAGCAGGCTCACTGCCTCAACCCTAAACCTAGAAATATTACAACAAGGGCTATTAAACCCTAATGGTTTCTTACAACCAGGCTCACTGCCAAGTACAAGTGAAATTATATAAGAAATATGAATACTACAACATCTATCAGTATGCTAGGGTGCAGTTATTTAGCAACTAAATACTGAATCCTGAGTCTTCATCATCACTAATCTTCTATCTCTACTCTTCTATTCTCATGCTCCCATCAATCACATCCACATCACTTACCCTTCAACCAAAATTCATCACTCTTTTATATCTGTATCGTGATTTAAACCATAATCAGGTCGACATTCAAAATATGAAACATGTACATTGAAGGATGTAGCTTGTCAGCTCAGTCCAATGCACTATATGCTATGCGAACTCAAATAACATTTGAATTGTATTCACATGTGTCGGCCTCAACTATTTAACAACTTAGGATTAAGTTCTAAACAATAAAACTTACCGCATACAATTCAGACTTATCATGTCGGCCTCTAACTCAGACTGCCACTGATACAATTCATCTATCAGACTACAAATTTTACTGTGGACCATAGGGCTTTCTCAAAATCCTACCAAAGACTCCTCAGACATCACCAATCATATCTTTAGAACCGCAGAGAAAAATGTTCTTTAGCAGCAAAATGTGGACCATCAGATCTCAGACTCTGTCACAGCCAAACTCTGTCAAACACTGTAGGGGTACTCAACATCTTACAACTATCATTCCGGTGGACTTTAGATCTTAGAATTCTAGATTTGGACACTTCATATAAGTGTTTACAACACCTCAAATCCATAGAACAAAACATGCACTTGCGAAGAAATGCAGATCATTTTACTTTGCACTCTACACTATCCCTATCTTACTTTTGTTCATCTAGACTTAGATATTTTCTTCAAATGACTTCTAGAGGAAGTCATGACTTGAACACTAGAGTATATCATCATCAAATAGCTATGAGTCATCATACCTGAATTGCATTTATAGGTCTTCATCTATGGAGGGATACTGATTCACTTTTTGTCCCTTACTCTGAATATTGTCCATACTTAGCCAATATGACTAAGTCTTCTTTACCAAATTACAAACTCTATTCCAACCTTGTTCCTTTTCTTGTTGCCATCGATGACAATACTTAATTATCCAACATAGTAGTGTCTCTTGCCAACAATCTCCCCCTTTGGCATTGATGGCAACACTTAGTAAAAAATCCTTGACTGCTTTGACTGCTCCTCCTTTCTATATACACTCTATATTTCTTCTCCCCCTAAGATATTTGCCCATTTTTTACTAATCTTCTTCTTCCCCTTTGACATCAATGGCAAAGGTATAGGTTCTAGAGTCAAAGATGAAGACTTAGGATTCAGTATTCAGTTGCTAAATGACTGCACCCTAGCATACTGATAGATGTTGTTGCAGTATTCATATTTCTTATATAATTTCACTTATACTTGGCAGTGAGCCTAGTTGTAAGCAACTATTAGGGTTTAATAGCCCTCATTTTAATCTTTCTAGGTTTCGGGTTGAGGCAGTGAGCCTACTAGACCTAGTTGTACTTCATGGCAGTGAGCCAGCATGCTCCAGGCCCATGGAGTGACCAAGCCTAAACATCACCATTTGTAAAAGATTGCAATATATATTGAGAGCTAATCCTCTTCATGTTTTTTCCCTTTCTTGGGTTTTCCACATAAAAATATGGTGTCTATGTGTCATGTTTATGTGGCTTATATTTATGTGGTTATTTTGCTTTCTGATTATTAAAGTTGGTATTTGGTTTAATTATTTAAATTTTAAAATACTAATTCACCCCCCCTCTCAGTATTTGACAATTGGTATTAGAGCAAGGTTCCTTGGAAGAAGTCTAATAGCTTGAGGAAGATCTGGGGTAGTGTAATCATGGCAGCAAGAAGATTTGGAAATTATGAAAGCAACAAGGAACTAGAAGCAACCCTTATTGATCTTGAAAAAGTTGAAGCAGAAATTAGGGAACTAAAAGCTAATATTTAAGAAGTTGATGATTGCATCCTAAAGCTAAGAGAGCAAGTTAGGAAGTTCAAAGAGAAAATCAAGGATCTAAATGATCAATTACATGAAGCACATGAGTTTCTAAATGGGTTGACACTGGAAGTTGAAAAGAAGGAAGAAATTGAAAGGCATCTGAATCAAGTTGTTAAGGATAAATCAGAGGAATGTGAAAAATTGGGCAAAGAAGTGCTACTTCTAAAATTTGATCTAGATGTAGCCAAGAGCTATGAAGAAAAGTTCAAACTAAGTTCTACAAAGCTTGATGAGGTGATTTCTAGTCAAAGGAGTGCTGATGATAAGAAAGGTTTGGGATTTGAGAAAGGAGAAAGTTCAAAATCTAGTCAAAAAAACACTAAGTTAAAGCAAAATGGAGGAAACTAGTTCAAAAATCAAAGAAGAAGACCTAGAAGACCTCTGGTCAGACAATCAAATGCTCAAAGGTATCCATCTTTCAATGGCCATTGTTTTATTTGCAATAAGTTTGGTCATAAAGCTACTCAGTGCAGGAGTAGAATAGACCAGAATCAAAATGTTCCATTCTTTTCTGGTAAATGTTTCAATTGTAAGAAAATTGGTCACAAATCAAATGAATGCAGAAATCTGGTAAGGAATGGTTCCTACAATGCAAGGAATAGTAAATCATTCAATGGAAAGTGTTTTTCTAGCAATAGATTTGGACATATGGTAATCAATGTAGATCAAATCCAATCAATAGAAGGAATCAAGGACAAAGGAATGTTGTGTGCTACAATTGCAACAAGTATGGACATATTGCAAGAGTCTACAAAAGCAAAAATGTGAAAAGAAACTACCTTACTGAAGAAAGGAAAATAGAGTAGTGGAATGATAAGGGAAAGGAAAAGGTTGATTCGGTTAAAACTCAGAAAGAAATGGACAAGATCTAGATCAAAAAAGAAGTAATTGAAATTAAGGATAGATCTACACCATCACTCGGTGCAAATACTTCCTCTAGGAAGTGAATTGAGAGCTTTGGCTCAAGGGGAGTAGTGTTGAAAATCCAAAACCCCTAGCCAGATAGTTAGTGTTGGAGTCTGGCATGAGGATATGTGGTGGAATGTGACTTGAAAAATCTTTTGAAAGAAGATCCGAAGGAAAATAAGTCAGTGTGGCACATTGCGGAGCAATTTTGATCGACTGTATCTATTAGAGAAAAGTCAGACAGCTTTTGAGAATGAGCATTTATGATGATTAAGTCAAGTGGAGAGGATAAAAAGAAACTCATTTGCATTCTAATTCACTTTGTATTCGAGCTTTCAGATATCGAAGAGAGATTGAAGTGAAATTTCAAGCATCAATAGAGATTCGAAGAACTTAGAGTGATCTAGGCGAAGAAAACCCTAATTCGGCATAACAAGGTATTTATCGTTGGAACTTTATTGAATCTTTGCAATGGCAAGCCCACAAGTTGTTGATGTTACTGAGCAACCAAGACCCAAATTCAAGAAACATCCCTTCAAAGAAACCAAAGTTGATCCAATGGGTGCTTTTTCAAAAATACCATACAAAGTTCTGTATGTGGAAGACATTATGGTGTATCCCTATGATGTTTTACCACCTACTTTAGCTCCTAGGTCCCCTTAATTTCATTATGCATGTTTAATTCTAATCCCAGAGCAATTTACCCCAAAACCCATGTCAAATGGAGCCTAGGGGTCCACTTTAATGCTTAATCATGACTCAAAATGCACCCCTGGACTTGGACACATGTACCCTAGTCTAGGCCATTTTGCCAGGACCTAAATTTAAGGATGTCAGCATTGGACCTTTAAAAGGTTTCCCTATGTTGGCCTTTTTAATTTGAATTATGAAAGTTAGTGGGAATGCTTATAAAAACATGTTTAGGATGTCATTTTACTCCTATTTGGTTAAGGCAAACTTATAGTTATCAAGTAAAGAGCATTCAAGGCATTCATTGTGTTGTAGAGTAGAATTGTGTTGTGTTTGTATGTGTTTGTATCAGATTTGGCTTCAATAACTCATTTCCTCATGACTTGAAGGCTCTTCATCTCTATGAGGGTTTCACCTCTAAGGTGACATCTATTTTTGTTTCAATCAATTTATCTTATCATTCAATTTGGCCTCTTCCCTACAAGGGCACACAATCTATCTAACAATGGTGTTTGAAGGCTTGAATGTCATTCCCAGGTTTGACCAAGGAAAACTCCTAAACACCACAACCCCCAAACCCCTCTCTTTATTATTGTAGGTTACAAGTGTGGGAGTTTGCAAAGTGGAGTTATAGAGAAGTAGAGCAGAAGATAGAGATTCAGGATATGAAGAAAAGTGTAAAGAATATTCACTGCTAGACTGGGGCACTCACCCCAGAGTCCTCCATTTTGGCATTTCTAGAAACTATGAAGCAGATTACAGTCTCATACATATCATTGTTCTAGATCTGTAGAAAAGTTTCCCTATCAGACTCGGGTGCCCACCCCCTTGCTCCCGAAGTTTCCACTTGTTATGTCGTAAAATGTCCCCCTAGGACTTTTACCTCCTAAATTTAGTTCTAGGTCCCCTTAGATTAATCATGCATGTGTAAAACTTGTCCCAGAGCAAAATCCCCTGAAACCCATGACAAATGGGTCTTAGGGGCCTATCTCAATTCTTAATATAGACCAAAAATAGGCCTCTAGACTTGGGTGCCCACACCCTAGTCCAGACCTATTTTGCCTTGACCCAAATTTTAAAGTGTTGGTTAATGACCACTAAAATGTTTCCCATTGTTGGCCTTTACAATTTGAATTACGAATGTTAGTGGGAATGCATATATAAACATGTTTAGAAATTCATTTTTAACCTAGATAGATAATGCAAACTTGTGATATTGAGCTAAAGACATTCAGGGCTTTCATTGTGTTGCAGAGTAGTATTGTGTTGTGTTTATACTTATTTGTTGCAAATTTGGCTTCATCAATCCATCTCCTCATGGTGGGAAAGATCTTCATGTCCTTGTGAAGGTTCACACCTACTAAGGTGATATCTTATTGTGTTTTAATTAATCTATCTTATCATTTGCATTTGCCTCGTGTTGTGTGGTTACACAAAACACCCCATTTTTCCCTAGAAAAATAGGGACCCAACCTTTTGCTTTTCCTTGGCTTGCTTGTTTCCTTTGCTTTTGGGTGGTAAAGTAAAAATCAATATCAGATGCATATCAGGATGTCATCCTGTGCATATCAGGACCTCAGGATAGAGGTCCAATTTTCAAAGTCAAAATTTGTCACCACAAACCCTATCAGATGAAATAATATAAAATTCTAAGTAGAATTGCTTTTTGAAGCACCCAAAAATTTGTTCAAACAAGGGAGTTTAACGTGACCAAAGTTTGGCCAGTAGGTCATGGGGATATTCTCCTAGTCACAACATCCAGATATTATTTTAATATCCTGACCTCCGTTAATATCTAGACATCAACTTTAATTTATTCAGTGGATCAAACTGTCATGCGCATGGACATTAGTTAAGAGCTGGATACTAACTTAATATCTAGACCTTAGTGGAATATCCATATCCAAGTCAATATGCCAATCTAGATGACATCATGTCATTTAAATTTCATGAAGACCCTTGATCCTGGTTATGTCACCCAGACATTAGAGCACATGGATATTAGCCTTACTAATCTCTTGATCTGATTTTAACATCTTGATCCAGATGATGTCATGTCATCCTAATCTTGTGAAGAATGCTAAACTTGCTTACATCATCTAGATATTAGTTAACATCCAAACATTAACTTAATATCCATACATTATCTTAAGATCCATAGATCCATATCCAAATGACGTCACAATCACCCGACGTGATACTAAGGATATACCCTACTTACGTCATCAGGATATTTAAGCTATGGGGATATTTTGCATTCTTATTGTCATGATCTTATATTAATATCCTGATCTTGATGACATCACTTATATTAAGCTACAATGAAGGAGTCCCCTCCTCTTGACATCATCTGGATATTTTGGTTGGATGGATATTTTGTGCTCGTAATGTCTAGATCTTAACTTAGTATCCATCCCCTCACTCAACCAATGATGCAATGCCATGTGTGCACATAGACATCTTGACTTACCATGAACACCATTAGAACCCGATGGTGAATCTTCGATCAATGATCGTTGACCCAACCCACGCTGACATCATCCAGATATCCATGAGCATATTCCTTGTAGGATATCCATCTTCACATCCCCACACTTTTATGCATTAAATGTTGAGAAAAGGTCATTAAATTTAAAATTTCAAAGTGTGCAAATAGATAATTGTATAAAAATCACACGATCCTATTGGGGAAGACTGTCAAATCTCCGAATACCATTAATAATCCCTAAAATTGAATTTGTTCAAAATAAAAGGGGATTTTTCTGTCTTAATTAGCACATTGCATTAAGAGAGCTCATATTCCCACATAGAAGAATTAAGAGTTTAACAAAGTTGCTACATTAAGCCTAAAACCAGATTTCTAACACAACGAAAGATTAGCTATAGGAGTTTCTAGTATTCACTTGCAATTATTTCAATTCAAGTTTTACAAACTAGGTACGTATGAGTATGAGCCCTAACTAGTTATTTTTATGGTGATGATCCATGATTATGAGCTAAAATGAACATAAAATGCTTAGATTAAGTCAATTTAGGGTTAAATTTGAATCAAATGTATATTTGAATGCTTTGTTTGCTAATCTCATAGATTTAAAATGCTAACCCTAGTATTATAGAATGTCTTGGTTAAGATATGTCCATGAAATTGTAGGAAGAGATGTCACAACCAAGGATGGATAAATGTGATGCCAAGTTCAAACAGAACATGTTTCCAAAATCACAGAGTGTCTGCAACAAACAGGGTTTTGCAGAGGACACCCACTCTAGAAATATGAACATTGAAGCACTCAGAGCTAGAATCAATGGCTAAGAAGATCATCCCATGCTAAAGAATATAGTAATGACAGGGATGTACTATGCGGTTGGGTTCCCTTATGCCGCAGAGGCTCTGGAACTTCTGATTGCATGTGTTCAGAGTTAGATTGTCGTCACCAGGAGAGTTGAGAAGCAAGGAAGGGTCTATGCAAGCATGTCTGTAGATGGAATAACTGAGGCATTTAATTTTCCAATAGCTAGAGGGATTTATGTGCCAGATATAGATGCATTGGCCAAAGAGTATGACCTCAACCAGAAAAATTGCAGGAAGGTGATATATCAAAGATGGAGAGATCTGGCCAACAAGGCCAAGGTAGTGGCTAAAATGCCACAACACCTTTATAAGTATGATTTTAGTGAGGAGGTCCAATATATGATTTTCTTGCTTAGAAGAATGAGCAGGAGGAAAAATTGTGGAACATTTGAATCCTCGATGTTTGGTTTGATTAAGATGGTTATTGAGAAGAAAGATGCAAAAATCTAGTGGGCTAGAATTATCAATGATGCCTTATATGACGAAATGATAAATTGGAGGAAAATGAAGGATAGGATTTTAAGAATGACTTCATATTTGGTAAATGCCTGTGCAACTAAAGGCACATTTAATGGCTTGCAAATAGTGGGAAATATGGGCAAATTGCCCCATGGGAAGACTCCCTTGGAGCATTACCCCCAGTTAGAGAGAACATAGTCAGTGCAACACTATAGGCTGGTGAATGACTATTTTATAATGCATATTGTTAAGCTCCTGGGAGGAGATAGAGCTAAAAGATTCTCAATAGGAGCTGCTAAATTGATTGATCCATATGGTTCTTGGTTTATACAAGCCAAGACCTACTCATATATCTAGATGGAAGGATTTAGTGGAAATTCATTCATGCTGCCAAGATATCCATCAGATAAGGTAGTCCTAATGGAGATGCTCAGACAACAGCTCCCTATATTTGAGTTGTCTAAAAAGAAAGAGGGGAAGCCGTATAGAAAGTTTCCTATACAAAGTGAATAGTTCTTGATAGCTTCCATAGATAATGTCAAGGATACTAAATCAGATTTGAAGAATTTGAACTTGCAGTTATTTCCATGGGCTAGAGACTATGATCCCTATTATAGGGTTGAGAAGAGGTTTGATAAGAAATACAAACATAGTGTGCACCTTGAAGACTATTGGGCTAACCATGATGATGAACATGAGGTGAGAAAAAGAGAATATCAAAGGCTAACCCTGTATCAAATGAGGACCATGGGGCAGCCCGAAGTGCCTCCACAAATTAAGAAGGATGATGGTGATGTCATGGATCCTAAATATGAAGAAAAGAAAGTATATAATGACACCATCTCTTCTCCAGATTTTACACAAGGTTATGAAACATCAATAGATGTCCTTAATTCCAAGGTCATGGAAAGGACTAAGAATTTGGTGGCTAAGAAGGTCTGTGAGTAGAAAGAAAATGGTGTTGTTGTCACCTATGATAAGAAGAGAAAAATGAAAGAAAGGGAAGAACCAGGATATGATGACTTCTTGGTATGAAAGAGGCAGGTCCTTGGGACCATACTAGTAGAGCCCATCTCATCAGGATCTATAGAGAAGCCTACAATAGAAGTGTCACTAGTATATGCACCACCTTCACCTCCCAAGGGTGCACCTATGGTTACTATTTGAATCACCAAGTCCAAGGCACCAATTATGGAAGAGGAAGATGAAGAACCTTTGGAAGAGGAAGGTCCTAGCCTGGTAGGGATCACCATGTAGGAAGATATAAATGATGAAGGGGGAGGTCAAGTCCTAATTGAGGCATTGCTTGGGATGGAGAAACATCTACTGCACGGAGTCAAGGTCCCTAGACAAAGCAGATATCAAAACCCTCACATGAGAGGAGCCATCACACCATGAGCAGCGGCATCAGGATCAACTGATCCAACTTTGAATGTAGTAAAAGAGCTATAGCACAATGTCCCTGCTGAGAGTATTATTAAGGTAAAGTCTGAAATGGCATGAGAGGCCATCAATAAATCATTAGAGAGAGAAATAAATAAGACTCTTCTAATGAGTGTAACAGTCAATTTGAATGATGATGATGTAGTCATAGTTGTGTCTAATCATCCAATTGAGACCCTATTCCACCACTTAGAATCTATAGTTTGGAGCAAAGATATAGAAATGAAAGATAAAAATACTAATAGGGAAGAGTCTCCAAAGGTGGAAATGCAAATGGGGACCCTAAATATTTTTATTGATACAGTCACAAGCCCTAAAGTAATTGATCTGACATATCAACCTAAGGATGGGGAGCAAGAAGAGGAAACTAATAAACATGACCAGGGACCATAATATAATATTCCTATAGATATTGATGACATAGATAAAGATGCCCAAACTGAATGGCTATAACAGAATATCCTGGGGGATAAATCTAAGCAAGGAATAGTGTCAGGGTCAGTCACCAATGTAGAAGATAAGACTGATGAGGGTGAAGAAGGACAACAACTGCAAACACCTCATCAGAAAGAAAGACACAAGGGCCTAAGAATATCTGAGCAGAAAAATACTCAAGAAGAAATGGCCTAGAATATGCATAGTGATAATAAGGTTTAGGAAGAACCAAAAGATACATCTCATTTGGAGCAGACCATGCCTAAAGAAGAAATGATCCAAGATGATGGTAGGACTAATTACGATAAGGATCAACAAATAGAAAGTCCTAAGGTCATCCCACCACATCAAGATTAGGATGGAAGACAATAGGAAAATGTACAGGATCCTATTGTTGAGGATTTAGTTAATAAGAACAAGAAGATGCAAGATGCTCAAATTGAGCAGCTAGATCAAGGAGGGTCACAATCAGATGCATTCTCATGGATGTCATCTAAAGTGGAACATCCACAAAAGGAGACCAAGCCCTTTGATTTTAAATCAGTGTTTACATTGGACCCAACTAGATACAAGAGGAGGGCAAGGATAATCTTGACAATAAAGTGAGATGCAGCTATAGGGAATAGGACAACACAAATAATTGTACCCATGATACACAAGGCCAAAGGAGAAATAAGGTTTGAGGAATTTTAGATAACCACCATTGATTTAGGTCATGCCATAGATGAACAAGAGATCTAAGGAATAATGGATCATATAGATGTCGTTGAAGATAGAATAAAGAAGGCTAATGCCAAGAAGCAGATGTATAAAGCACAAGTAGCCCAACTACAAGCTTTTGTGAGAGGGTTGGTTGAACCAACCAATATTCAGATTACAGAGGATGCATCATTGAGATAGCAGCTTTGGATGTGCGGAACCATAATGCACAAATAATGGACAATTGGTTCAATAAATTCTTGGCCGATGGCGAACAAATAATAAAGATTTCATTAGCCAACTGGGAGTTGCTGAGTTATTTGAAAGGGAAGGCAGAAAAAGTGAAGAGTGATGTCAGCCAAAGGCTAATAAAAAGTGACAAACATCTGGCCACCCTTAAGAGTATGAGGAAAATAGATACAAACATCCTCATGACAAAGAATGTCTTGACATCTTAGAAGTTGCCTCAGTTGGATGGCTGCTATGAAGATGTAAGATTTGAAGTAGACATCTTAAAGAGATCTAATTCTAAAGATATGGATATTAGTATGAAAATTCATGATCTACTAGCATAAGAGATTGAAATTTTGGAAGCCCTTGAGGGTGAAGTAGAAGGGAAAGTAGAGAACCAGGATGAGGACTTTGCTACAAAAGCATTCAGAGATAATTTCAACCTTGAAATAGAGGATCCTACTAAGCATTTTTTTGAGGCTACAATTGATAAGGCCATGAGAATGAAGGCCAAGATATAGAAGTATAAGGAAGAGCTGGATAGCCAGACACATTGGTGGATATCTCTACAAGAGCAACTAGAGGCATATGAACATGTAGCTAAAAGGGTTAAAGTGTCAGATATTGTAGAGATAGAGAAATCTATACAAGCATATGAACTCATCCAAGGAAAAAAGTGTAGAATAATAGAAGATACACTATCTACTGATGAGGAGTCTGACAAAGATGTAGAGTAGATATCCTATTGACCAAGTCAACAATTTTGAGGAATATTCTAGATGCTAGCCAGATACCACTAGACTGATTTCCAAATGCAATCATTTGCCACGTGTCCATCCTGATCATTGAGACTTTTGAAGTGATCCTGACCATTCAATCAGTTGTAACTACATCCTCTCCTTGTTCTATAAAAGGAGGTGGATTGCCATTTTATAAAATATTAGGAGATTAATTGAGACTGAATTGTTGAATGTCATGGTTCTCTCTCAAGGCTAATTGTAAATATGCATACTTTTGAATGTTGAATGAAATAGAGATTTAGATTACCAATTGATCACAAATTCTAGGTAATCTTTTGTAGATGTCTTCTTGATATTTCATTGTGATTTGTTGTGTCCCTTAGAGTGCATGTCAATTGGTGGATATTGTTGTCATCCAGTACCTTAGAAGATTAGCATCAATTGTGTGAAGTTGTGGAATGCCCTGGTAACACATGATTTGATTTCATCTCTATTTTATGAAATGTTAAATTGTGCATATGGACCAATTGTCAAAGACTCACTCATTTTAAACAATCTTAGAATTTCATTTCAATTACTTTAAATTTCATTAAATCATCATCAAACTACAAAATATTGAAAATGAAAAGCAGAACACTAAATATGCAGACATCCGTAGATACATGAATATCATATGCATATTTGAACAAATCACATGCAAAATTGAAAATATCATGCAAATAATCACAAATAATGGCAAAGATCATAGAAATATTTGTTTATAGGCACATTATTTAGAATAATTTGAAGTGTAGAAGCAAAATTAAGTGCTGATTAGTTTAAATTTGAGTAAATTGGAGATAGTTTCAGAAGAACTAATCAGAGTTATCAAAATAATCATGATCAATATTAACCAGATGGAAAATCAGAAGAATTGATCAAACTTAACATAAAATATGCATGATCTGGTTAAATATTATAAGATTTAACATTAGTTTGTTTATATTTACACATAACAGGTGGAAGAGAGAAAATATCTACATATCTAGATACATATACTTTAAATTCATTCGTAAGGACCCTAAAGGATTTAACAACAATTCACATCAAACCAACTAAGAGATTATCAGAAGATCATGTTCTGATCAACAGAGACTTGGAATCATCAGTTCATCCTGAATTGATCATATTTTTCAAGAAGTAAAGGTTTGCTTTGTGAATTTTTATCATTGTTGTTATAACTAACATCATCATCAACAGTTTTTGGTGCTAGAAAGAGGGCCAGAGCAACTTGATCTGAGGATTTGTCATCCCAATATCATTTCCTGTGCACTAGTGAGAAGAGATTTTCAAATTTCTTAGCAATACTCCTAATCTTGTATATTTGTGCAAAGATTCCTCTAATATCCAACAATTTGAGGAATTTGACCTCAAATACCCCATCCTTGTGGTTAATCATCTCGATATTTATAGACAATTGTCCCAAATTCCACATTTGAGTTGATAATTGCATTATCTACAAATATCCTACAAGTATCTTGTTATTTTGGACATATGTTCATAACTATCCACTCTAGAGGAGTAATTACCCACACATTTGCCAAGATTGTGTCAAAATATCCAAAGTCTATCTTGAACAGTGAAGCTCTAGCTCGTCGACCTAATACTAGATGAAGATCCTCTGGACCTTTAGAAGAATTATCTGTATTTAGACATAGACCACATTTTGCTAGTCAGCCCAGACCTACTCAAGCCAGACCTGCTATTGTCAGTCCACCAGTATCCCCAGCAGTAGCTGTAGTAATACCTCTGGCTCTTGCAATAATACCTCCGACACCTCTTGCAATGTCATTCTTTACTATTGAGTCACTGCTAAGTTCTTTACTACTTATAATACCTTACTTAAAAATATGGACAAGATTTGTCTGAAATATCATCCTTATCAAGACGTGGATGATCACATCTGAACTTATAAGAAAGCCTATTTCAGGGCTAGGATACAACATCAGGATGTTGTATGTAGGTTGTTTCCATATTCACTAGGACAAGAGGCATACAACTGGTATATCAACCTTCCTCAGTCTTCCATATATTCTTGGGATGATCTAGAGAGCTTTCAAGGGGAGATTCAAAATACCTATAGATGCAGCCATGATGTATCACCTCTTTGCCACAATTAAAAGAGCCGAAGGAGAGTTGATTTCAAACTTCAGTGCTAGATTCCAGAAGATGTAGTCCAAGCTGATAGCTCCTTATAATGTTGATGATGTAGTAGCTAGGTTAGTTTACTACTCAGCTCTAAATCCTTTGACATTTATGTTCATTAGGAGGACACATCTTGCCATCACATCCCTAACAAGTGCCTTTGAGGAAGCTATCAAAGTTAACCAATAGTTAACACTAGGCCTAACCCCTAACTTAGGATATCCTATATATCCTAATCATAGACCAGCTAGTGGAGCTCTAATGCCCCTTGCTAATCCATTGCAAGTGCCTCCACTTAGCATCACGCCTCCTCAGGGTAATGGTCAGATCATACCTCACCCTAGACATGCACCTCAGGATGCCGCACAAAATAATAATGTTAGTTCATTGTTCCAGCCACATCAAGACACTGTAGTAGCCAAAGTGCAGGAAGAAAATGATGACATCAAAGAGTTATTAGCTCAGTTAAGAAAGCTAACTACTGAGGTCACTCATCTGAGAAGTCAGAACTTTTACTCCTAGTCTAATTCTTAGAACCAGAATAGAGGATATCCTAATAGAGGATATGGAAACAATAATGAAAGATCTGGATATCCTGATAGGGGATATAATAATGAGAGAAACTTGAAAAATAGTGATAACAATGCCCCTAGGCCACTTAGAGTTTGGAACACCTGTCCTAATAATGGTTCCTTGCCATCACCCTTAGATAATCAACCCCCTGTTGAACCTAAGAAGACAACCAGAGTTAATATGGTAGAAGATGCACTTACCAACTAGTACAGGATGCACAATACCAATGTACATGCTATGTTGGAATGTCCTAAGTTTAAAATTGTAGCTAGCATATTCCAAGCTGAAGTATCAAACATTGTAGGAGATGCACATTTTCTTGAGGGAAATGATATTGTTCCCCTAGGATATGAGTCAGCCCTAGTGCTTGAGAGTTCTTTTGGTCATCAAGATCACCAGGCAAATACAATCCATGAGAACTATACCTTGGCATGTGAGGAGCCTACCCTAGCCTTTGAAACAAATTATGTTTTTCCCTTTGAGGATAAAAATTAATCTGAACAAGAAGCTGAGGAGGTTCATGTATATCAGAAATAGTATTAGGGAAGGCATAATTATAACCTGAGGAGTAATCCTAATTGCCCAGCTAGTCCCCTGACCACATCCATCCCTCCTAACAATTTTAACACGCCTATGGATCCTAAGGCTAGTAATAATCCATGACCTCCAAAGGTGAATACACAATACTTTACACCATAGACAATAGTAGCAAAAGATATGAGTCAGTTACCTAAATCTTACAATCTTGTTACTTACCTTGCTGAAGAGATGAAGAAGATAAAGATCAGCCTATCTTTATTAGATTTATTGAAAACTCCTGTCATCAAGAAAGCATTTCTGAAGTCACTAGATGAACCTACATGTAAGAAAGATGGTCCTAGTCATAATCCTAGTCATGTCCTGACTATTGATCCAACACCTAGAGATAATACTGTTAAACCAAAAGTGCAAGCCACAGTTCATACTGCTGATGTAACATAGATGACCTTATACAAGGATAAATTTGAGTCACCCCCTTTCTTACACACACTTAGGATCTTTGGTAAGAACCTACACAATTGTCTTGTAGATTTAGGTGCTTCCACCAATGTGATGCCCCTATCTATTTGTCTGACTTTAGGTCTACATCCAGCCAAATCTCGCAAGAAAGTAACCCAGCTAGACAAGTCTGAGGTAAGTGTAGTAGGAGAGTTGACTCACATACATATGTAGCTTGTATTTGATCCTAGGGTGAAATATTACATAGATATTCAAGTAGTGGACATACCTGATAGATATGGTATGCTCCTTAGCAAAGATTGGTCCAAGACCCTAAATGGTTACATGGATATAGACTTTTCCCATATGTGGCTGCCATGGAAAGGCATTCCTAATCAGCTCCAAATTGAAGCTGAACCTTGGATGAAACACATGATCACTAATTATAACCAAAACAATAAAATACTATACGTGGATGTTGAAACAGGGGTGTATGCATTGAGACCTTAGGGAGTCAGGATAGAGGAAGTGTTAATGGTGTCCTGTCATAGATAGGAATATAGTGACAAAGAAGAAATGATGCCAGAGGAAGGATTGATGATAGAATCTGATTATAGCTCAACTGATGAAGATGAGGTGGATCACTTTAATGAATTCAAGAAGTATCTGACCAACAGAATTTAGAGATGTCAATTGAATGAGACATCTATAGAAGATATACTGATGACCAGATGGTGTAGATTACATGAGGATGCACATTCATAAAACACATGTGAAGCATGTTTGGACAGGATTGAATTATAAAGAGTATGCATAGATAATAGATCATCATCACCTGAGGTAAGTGAAATGTTTGATGTTGATGATCATGGTCACTCATTATTTTCCTCAGATGTAGAGGGACATGAACAAGAAGTGCATCAGGTAAATACCTTGATGCCTAAAATAGAAGAAGTGTTGTTATGTGATGATACACATTCCAGTGATAAGATAAGTACTATCACTCCAGGGACTGATTGTCTCATTGAGTCAGATTATGAGTTATCAGACGAGGATAGAGGATGTCACTTGAAACAATTTGAGGAATTCTTGTCTAAGCAAATTTAGAGACATATTTTGCATGGAATTCCACTACATCATGTACTGATTGAAGGGTGGTGTAGGCTTCATGAGGCTCCACATTTAGAGACAACTTGTCCTCTATGTTTGCACATACTAAACAAAGAAGAGCATTTGTGCTCAAGTAATAAATTACATAAGGTCAGAGATATTCCTGAAGATACAAGAGAAGAAATTACAATACCTCCTAATGATGGATGTGATAACATCAAGTTTACAAAAAGGGAAGATATTCAACATGATGATGTTCGAAAGAAACATAAGGTGGAAGTTGTAGTCCCACCAAAACATTTGGATGTGGTGAGAGATGAACCACAAAAAATTAAGTGGATATCTGCAGGTGCAGCTGCATGTGCTAAGAAGAAAAGAGAAGGTCCTGATAAACCATTAACAGAAGACAAACCATGGATCCTGAGATTTGATGGCTCCAATTCAAAACAATGAGTTGGAGTAGGTATAGACCTGATAAATCCACAATGGAAGTCATTCTTGGCATCATACAGGCTGTAATTCCCCTGCACCAATAATGTGGCTGAATATGAAGCTCTGATACATGGCTTGTTGTTTTCTCTAAAAAAGAAAGTAAAGGTTTTGCATGTTTATGGAGATTCAAAACTAGTAGTGAAGAAAGTTAGAAATATATACACATGCAACTACAAGAGACTATCCAGTTATAGACATTGAGTCTGGGACTTAATAGAAAGATTTGATGCTTTCAATATCGTGCATGTTCCCAGGGAACTTAATCATCGAGCAGATGCACTTGCACAAGCTGCTAGTATGTTAGAACCTTTGTCCATATCAGGGATGAAGAGGTTCTCTGTAGAGTTGGTGTCAACACCATCCATTCCTGATAATGTCACCAACTTTCAGGTGTTCGAAGATGGTCAACACATTTTGGACTTCATTACCAATAGAGACATATTTGAAGCCTAGATAGTAGATGAGAAAAAATATGGAAGATCATATCTAAGATGAAGAGGATATAGTTGATCTTCCCAGTAACAAGATCCCCAAAGGAATAATTGAACTAGAAAGAGCCTTTGATCTAGATAACATGATCAAACAAAAAGATCTTCACAAGACAGATGGAGGGGAGTATGAACTAGTCAACATAGGACATGATGTAGAGAAGAGAAATGTTCTGATGGGTAAAGTCTACTCTGAAGAAAAAAGAGAAGGGATAACCTAGGCCTTAAAAGACTATATTCATGTCATTGCATGGACATATGGTGAGTTGAAAACTTACGACACATCTATTATAACTTATACAATTCCCTTAAAGCCTGATGAAAAGCCCTTCAGGTAGAAACAAAGACCAGTGAACACTCTGCTGGAACCCCTCATTTTTGAGAAAGTCAAGAAGTTGTTTGTGGCATGAATCATATTTCCAATCAAGCATTCAACTTAGGCTACTAACCTGGTTCCTATCAGGAAGAAAAATGGAGACATACGTTTGTGTGTAGACTTCAGGAACTTAAATAGAGCATCAGAGAAGGATAATTATCCTTTGCCTTCTCTAGATCAGGTTCTTCAGATGGTAAATAGTGCAAGAATGATGTCCTTTCTAGATGGTTTTTCATGATATAACTAGGTAACGGTGGATAAGATAGATAGATTAAAAACAACTTTCACCACTAAGTGGGGAATCTTCGTTTATAGATGCATGCCATTTGGCCTTATCAATGCTGGAGAAACTTTCCAACGTGCTATGGATATAGAATTTAGAGGACGGGTAGGTCAATGCATCGTAACATATATGGATGACTTGACAGTATTCTCAAAGTAGAGAGGTGATCACATAGAAGACCTCAAAAAAGCACTGAATAAATATGAGCAATATGGCATTTCCCTTAACCCAAAGAAATGCATTTTTGGGGTGACCACAGGTGAATTGCTTAGTCATGTCATATCTGAAAATGGGATAACTATTGACCATGCAAGGGTAGATTCAATTATGAAATTATAGCTTCCAGTAAGCAAGAAGGAACTGAAGTCTTACTTTGGTAAGATCAACTTCATCAAGAAGTTTATTACTAGGTTAGCAGAGATTGTGAGACCTCTTGATGCCATGCTAAAGAAGGATGCTAAGATCGAATGGACTCCAAAAGCAAAGGCAGCATTTGAAGACATAAAGAAAGCCATTGTAGATGCCCCAGTCCTAATTAGTCCACATTACACAAGAGATTTATACATCTACTCTTTTGCATCAGAACATACATGTGCAACAGTCTTAACTTAAAGGAGTGAGGCAGAAGAGGAGAAACCCATCATGTTCATGAGCTTCCCATTCAAAGATGCTAAGCTAAGGTATATGGATGTAGAAAGATAGGCTCTTTCCTTGGTCAAACCTATGAAGAAATTTAGGCATTATATCTTAAGAAGAAAAGTGATTGCAGTAATGCCAGATTCAGTAGTAAAGATGCTCCTCATGCAGAGTGAACTAGGAGAAAATAGAGCTAAGCAGATTACTATGCTACAAGAGTATGATATGGATATAACTCTAATGAAACTAGTCAGGGGACAAGCCCTTAGTCAAATGATAGCAGAGATAGATCCCAATCTGACAAGCCAACAATATGCAATAGTGTTGTGAGGTTACACAACATGCCCCATTTTTGACTTGACAAAATAGGGACCCAACTTTTTTGGCTTGTTCTATGCTTTCTGGCGGTTTGGTAAAAGTAAGTCATGCAGATCATCATGCAGGAAAGGCTGGGTAGGCCATCATTATGAGGTCAGTTTGTCAAATTTTGTATTTCATTCCAACAACCTCATATTTAGAAAGAGCATCAAATTTCATGCAGGTTTACCTTTTACATCATCCTGATATTCATTAGGATGTGAAAGTTATGAATGGTCAAAGTTTGAGTCAAACCTAATATTTCCAAGGGGAGGATCATATTTCATAACATCAGTCATATTTCAAAAGATCACCTCGATATATTTTATCACCTAATAAATCATGTGGTCTGAATATCCAAACGTCAATTTAAGGTCATAGTAGCCTTTACCCGTTGGTGGCCTTATGCATTTCATGAGAATCATATTTTTCAATGTAACCCGATATTTCTTAATATCCTCCTCCCGCAAAATATCCCCCTAAGCCAATATCCTGATGATGTCATTCAAGTCCTATAAATGAAGAAACTACATGATGATGACATCATCATCACATTTACCTCTCGGTAGGATATTCCATAAACATGATCTTGCTCATCTAACATGACGATGATGTCATGATGCCTTGCCGATACAATGAACGAATATCAAGATGACATCATCCTAACATTCCAAAAGGGAGAAGCATTAAGTTTATCTGGTCATCATCGTCTTTGAAACATCACCCGATGTATCGAAATATCCTCCTGATGTGCTAAACATAACCAAAGGGTGAGTTGATCACCCAATCTCGTCACGATAGTTATTCCTCTTGAAGAGGATGATCACATTATACTCGGGATGATATTTACGAATATCCTCCTATCATTTGAATATCATCCTGTTGTTTGAATATCACCCTGCTCCCGTTGCCGCCATTATCTTTTAATGCGCGCAGACATGGTAGGTAGTTCCCGCCGATTACAAGACCTGATGAAACAGCTGGCAAGATCCTGACTTTCCATGCAGAAAATTAACGAATAAGATCCAATCTGTTAGGGTTTGCCCTAATTTGACCCTAAGTGCATGGTTAAAAGGTGAATTCACTGTCATTTCATTTTTACCTTGCGATAAATTTGTTTTTACAGAGCACCAGCTTCCATATCCTCATATAGGTGATAGTCAGACGAACCGAGCTTATAAACGAGAGGAAGTACATGATCATCAGCAGAATTAAGAGAATTTTTTGAAAGTCTACTGGTATAAAGGCAATTTGCATATCCAGGTAAGTAAATGAAACCCTCATCCTGTTGTTTCTATAATAGTCAGGTATGGGCTGTTAATCTGAAGTTCTAGTTTATGCATCCACATGATAAGTTAATGTTGAATAAATACAGTAGGCATGATGATTAGTAGAGTTAATTGTTATATGCATGCATGGAATACCCATTATAAGAGAAGATTTTGTTAATTGCAGGCATCCCTAGCTGATAAGAGGTTGGCTAAGTGTGAGGCTGAATTCAGTAAGCCTATGTTTTCATCTCAGAGGGGCGTCCTGTTCAAATATGGCGCAATTACAAATACCCATCAGGGGAATACTAGTTTGGAAGCCTAGTCAGCTAGACTGAATGATGAGAAGAACAAGAGTCCTGTGCTAGATGCAGTTTTCATCTCTGGGATGTGGAATGCTGCCGGTTTCCCATACTCTATGGAATCTCTGAACCTGGTCATTGAGTGTGCCAGGAATTACAATCCAGAGACTAGGCAGGTGATGAAACATGGAAGGATATATGCAGACCTATCCATCAAGGGTCTCTCCTAGATGTTTGGACTGCCATTGGGCAGGAAGGTCAAAAGTGTGGACCTGAAGAAATTAGAGAAAGAATATGAAAACAACAAGAAACAAGCTAGGAAGAATATGTATCAATGGAGGGTTGAAAATAGTACATATCCTGCAGCCGCCAAACTTCCTGTGCATCTATTCAAATATGATTTTGCTGATGAGTATCAATACATGATTGCACTACTGAGTAGAGTAATAGGCTAGCCTGATGTTGGTAGTTTTAAGGATTGGATGTATGGTGTGATCATGATGTGCATATATTCAGATATCAAGCCATTGTGGGGCTAGCTAAGAAGTGATGCTCTGCATGAGCAGCTGATGAATCTAGGAGGTCCAAATTGTGCTTTCTATATGACCTCATACATCATCTACTCCTGTGCTTACAAAGGCACATTTGATGCACTGGTTATAGATGGCAAAGTCACAGGCACAATTAATGCTATGCATATTTGGGATCATCATCCCTAGCTGCAAAGAGCCAATTACCTCCAAGATTACAAACTGTTAAATGATGCATTCTCTATGCATCTAGTCAGAACCATGGAGGAGGACAGAACAAAACGATTGAGCATGGAGGCTCAAGAGATAATCTACAGGCATGGAGCCTGGTATATACAATTTGCCACATTTTCCTACATGAGGATTGAGGGTTTTGAAGGACCTCCCCTCATGCTACCAAGGTATCCCACTGATGCAGTGATACTTATGGAGTTCATAAGGTAGAGCTCCACAATGTTAAAAACATACAAGGATGCAAAGAAGTTGCCACCAATTTTGTTTCCAGTCACCATTGGTTGGTACATGTGCCCAGATTCAAAGAACATCAAGAAGGTGATGGTCACCTTGAATAAAATGAAGTTGTAGCCTTTTCCACTGATAAGACCATATGATCCTTATGGCAGGATGCAGAAAATAATAGGAAAGCCTATTCACCAAAGGCACCTAGAGGACTTCTGGGCTGACTGTGAAGATGAAGTAGAAGTAAGAAGAAGATATCAAAGGCTAACTCTGAATCAAGTCAAAACCTTTGATTACTTCCCCATTCCTCAACAATTGAAGAAGGATGATGGCAGGATAATTACAGATGAGTATGACTAGAAGAAAATATATAATGATACCATCTCTACACCTGACCTCACTATACAAGAGGACATATCCTTAGACCCCTTCATTGCCAGGACCATACAGCTAACCCAAGCCTGGGTGGATGAACAGATAGAGGCTTTGAAGAAGAAAGGTGTTGCCATTACGGTGGACAACAAAAAGAAGGGACAGGATATTCCTGATGGGGAGTATGATGACTTCATAAATGAGAAAAGAAAGTCTAAGGGAGATAGACTCCCTCCACAACAACAACAGAGCAAAAGACCCCCAAGGGGAAAGAAAATAGATAATGAACCCAAAGGGGTTATTATTGAAGGGTAGTGTTCATAGCTGAGGAGGCAACAGCATCAAGATCAGGATCCGCATCACCTCCACGAACAAGCAAAAGAAAGTCCAAGAAAGGAAAGACAGCAAAGGCTAGAATTACTGAGACCCAAGAAGAGGGTCAATCCTTAAAGAAACTAGATGAAGAGGATATCCTCATGGAGGAAGAGCCTAAGGAAGAAGAGGCTCCTTTATTATTCAAAAGGAAGAGGAGAGCTCCATATGTGGTGGTGTCTACCCCACTGAAGAGATCAAGAACCTCCATGAGAGGTGAAATAAGACAACCCCCTACATTGTTACAAGGGGCAGGTAGTGAAGTGCATAAGGAACTTCAGCATAATGTTCCACTTCCTACCATTGTCAAGTTTAAGACCGAGCTCGCAGAAGAGCAGAAAAAAGAAACCTCCCAGACACATGCAGAAGGTCATATCTCATTGGAGGAGACAATAAATTTGTCTGATGATGAAGTTGTGCAGGGAATGGCTTCACAAAATATGGAAACCCTTGCTGCAGGTACACACATGACCCCTCACAAGACTTCACCAGTTCAAACTGTACTGGAGGAGATAAAGCAAGTGGAAATAGAAAAGGAAAAAAGCCCAAAGAAGATAGCCCAAGAAATGGGGCTAGATACATTAATTGCATAGGTGACAAGTCCTGTAGTGGTAGACTTGACAGAGAAACAGGATGTGAATCCTGAACATCCAGCAGGATCACCTGATAAAGGGCAACCTATAGAAGAAGTAGAGATGGCAAAATCAAAGGGCCATACTTCAGAGATAAGTCAACAGGATACATCAGCAGAGCCTACTATAGTAGAAGTTCAAGAAAAGAAGGCTAATGAGGAAGAGGTAATAAAAGATCCTGTTGCTATAGTTTAAGAAATAAGTAGTATAGGTGCAGAACAAATTGTGGTTACAGAACCAGCACCAGCACCTAAGGAGACTTCCCAAGTATCCATGACTGAGAATGTTCCTCAACAGGAGGAAAAGTTGAAAGTGGATGAGGTGATAACAGAAAAGGATCATGCTCATCATGATCAACATTTAGATACATCACAAGATCCTCCACCTCAGGAAGATGCTCCTTCAGAGAAAGAAGTTCCTCTATAGGAGGATGTGCCACAAGATCAACAAAGTGAGCATCATGAAGAAGAACTAAGGAAATCACCTTCTCCATCACACCTGCTGACAGAAACAGGAGATAAAGGTGAACATCATGATGATGCAGAGAAACATGATCAGGTACCTCCGTGGTTAGAGAAAGAGGTAAATACAGAGGTAGAGTTTGAAATTCAAGAATTTGATGTGTCTACATTATTTTCTGAGAATATAATAAAACCAAAGAGGAAGGCTAGAATGACTTCAGCCATTAAGAGGGATCCAACAACTGGGAGAAGGACTGCACAAATTACAGTACCTACTGTAGAAAGAGAAAAAGGTAAAATTAGCTTAGATGAGTTTCAGATCAGCATAGTGGACTTAGGATTTGCCAATGAAGACCAAGAGGGTCAAGAGGGCAAAGATATTATTGATTCTTTAATTCAGAAGGTGAAAAGAGAGAAGGAGAAAAATAAGCAATACAAATAGCACATTGCTCAGTTGCATGCCTACATAGGAAGGCTGACCAATACTGAAGATACTTCGACTGAACATGCATTCCCATTAACTGCTATTTCTCAAGAGGAGGTGAATAAATTAGATCTCATGAAACATGAGGCATATGTACTAAGGAAATGGATGTTATCCACATTGGATGATGTGGAGGAAGTAGTAAAGGCCTCTTTGAAGAGGTGGAATACTCTCAGTGACTCTAGGACAAAGGTAGATAAATTACAGATGCAGACGGGCAAAAGGTCTTACAGATTGGAAAAGATACTAGACATCCTGGGAGAAATAAGGAGGATAAATCCTCAGTTGCTTATCAACAAATAGGTATTGAACAATAATACTGCCTTGTTGGTTGATATATGGTATAAGGACATTCAATTTGAATGTGGAGTACTTAGAAGATGCAATAATAAACTGAGAGATATCAGCATGAAGTTGCATGATTTAATGTCTGTTGAGGCAGAAATGTTGGAAACACTGGAAGGAAAAGTGGAAGGGAAAGTAGAAAATCAAGATAAAGAGTTTGCCATCAAAGCTTTACATGGCAACTTCCAATCAGTAGTTGATGATCCACTTGTTCACTTGACGGAAGAAGTCATAGATAAAATGATGAGAATCAAAGTCAAGATGGAAAATTACAATGAGACGCTGCAAAACAGGAAAGACAAACTAGACATCAGTAGACACAAGTACGAGGCACACAAGCATGCCATCATCAAAGCAAAGACTCAAGATGGTAGAGAAATAGATAGAATTGTGTAGTTACATGAGCAGATCTGGAGCAGCATGCAGCCTCATATGCGAAGTCATCATCATCAAGATGATGAGAGTTCGGGAAGTGATGCACATGAATTAGATAAGGTAGATGATGATGCAGCATAAAGTAAATATCAGCATCGGATACTTAGAGAAAATAAGTTTTTTTTAGATGGTTGTCAGCTGGCAACTTGTGCCATTTTGTAAGGTTGACATAGTCAAAGGGAAATCTAGACCATGGATACGCATAGATAAATCAAGATCGTTGATGTTTTGTAATAGATTCCTCACCTTGTTCTATAAAAGGTGCTAGAATGCCCCTTTTCTAATATTCGAAACTTAATTGAAATCTGTCTGCTGAAGTATTCAGGGCTCATTTCAAAGCTTTTTGTATACATCTATATCTTTGCATACTTAATGAATGAGAAGACTTGTTTGATTACAATTCATAGTAAATCTTGAGTAATCAGTGTGTGAATTCTGGATATATGTTGTGATTTGATGCGTCCCTTAGAGTGCATGTCTACTTGCATATGTTGCTTTCATACAAATTCTTTTGAAGTTAGTATCAACTGTATCTAGCTGTGGAATGTCCTGGTGAACATATGGTTTGGTTTTCTTCTCTTCATGACTGTATTTGATGTGCATGTGGTTCAAAAGCTAAAGGTTCAACATTAATTTGAAGCATTTCTTTCAATTTCTTTTAAATTTTAGAGCATTTCACTACCACAATTGCAAATAACTGATAATCTTAAGCAAATATTGAAAATATGTGGACATCTCGTAGATAATTGCAAATATTTAGCATATTTGGAGCTAAAGCATGTATAATTGGTAAATATCATGTAAAGGTTTGAATATAACTGCATCATTTGATCAAGCAATTGTGTAAAATGACCTCTCTGTGAAGAATCCTTTGCAGAAATAATGTCATGATGATGAACTTCATGTAAGGCCCCAAAATGGAAACAACAACACACATCAACCTCTGAGTAACGTCAGAAGATTAAGACCTAATCACCGGAGACTTGGGATCATGAATTCTCTAAATTCATCGTATCTTTCAAGATGAATAAAGGTTAATGTGTACTTTTATTCTATGCTTGTTTATGACTAACATCATGACCAACATAAATTGGCACTAGAAGGAGGGCATGAACTGGAAAAGACACCATTGCTTCAGTCGTCATACATTTTATGCAGGCTCCTCGTTCCTAACGCAACATAAATTGGTGCTAGAAGGAGGGCCTGATCTGAAAGACTACGCTCATCATCATTATTTTAAGGTGTGATGATGCAGAGAGTAAGGTAAGCCCAGTGCATTCATGAATTTCAAATATTGCTCAAATATTTACTATAACAGGCTTGTAAATGCTCATTCTATATAAAGTTCCCAAAATTATTCATAAATATCACAAGCTTTATAGTAGATCATCATGAATGCACAAATATTAGCCAGAGCTACACAAATTTTTTCAAGCTTTGAAGAATTTTGGCCTTAGAAACTTGATATCTTGTGGTAAGAGTCGTTATACCTTGTTAACACCTCATATCAGTCATCCAACCGCAAATATCACCTCAGCAGGTAAAATCTAGCCAATATTTGCAAAGTTCCAGCTAGTTTACCTCAAAATTGAGAAATCATGGCTCACAGGATAAATACTAGGTCAAGATCCACCGGACCTTTTGAAGAACTACCTGTTAGGGGTTTCAGACCTAGGACTGTTGATATTCATCACACTCTCGGTTCTAGTGCATCAGGTACACCTCCAGAGCATCCTCCTGTAACTCCTATTGGTTTTAATATACCTGCAGGATCTCCTCAGGGTGCACCTTTAGTCCAACCTCAACCAGTTATACCTCAGGCTCAACCTCCTCTGGTTGCAATGTCTTTCTTTGTGGCAGAATCACCTTTAACCTTCAATGCATATCATGAGTTACTGAAGAATCTGGACAAACTTTATCCAAAGTATCATCCTTATCAGGATGCTGATGATCATATCAGAACCTTCAAAGAGGCTTGTTGTAGAGCCATAATAGAACATCAAGATGTTGTATGCAGATTGTTTCCTTTTTCCTTAGGGGAAGAGGCTTATAATTATTTTATTAGTCTTGGTCAGGGTTCTGTTGGTTCATGGGCTATCCTAGAGAAAGCTTTCACAGATAGATTCAAGATACCAATTGATCCTTCAATGAACTATCACTTATTCGCCACTATCAAGTGGTTTGAGGGAGAACCTATTGCCAACTTTAATGCTAGGTTCCAGAAAATGCTATCCAAGTTAGTTGCTCCTTATGTAGTAACAGACGCTGTTGCTAGGAGTATTTATTACTCAGCTCTGGATCCATTGACTTCCATGTTCATCAGGAGAACACATCCTGAGATCACTACCTTGATAGGAGCTTTTCAAGAAGCTATCAAGGTGAATCAGCAGTTAGTTCCTGCTCCAACACCAAGTGTTGCATTCCCTACATTGCCTGGCATGTATCCATCATATCCTACACATCATCCTGCATCATATCCAGTACAGCAATATCCTAATGGAGCTATGATACCTCCACCAGTCATGCCTGCACCTTTGCAAATACATCCATTGAGTATCATGCCACCTCCTAATAGAAATGGCCAGATGTCACAATATCCTGCACAAACTCAGACACCTCAGGGTGCTGACCCGTCTAACAATAACCATGGATCTTCTTTCTTCAAGCCTCAAAGTGAAAATGTAGTAGCCAAAGCTCAAGAAGAGAAGAAGGAAATTAAAGAAATTTCTGCTCAGCTAAGAAAAATCACTACAGAAGTGACTCATTTGAGAAATCAAGGTTTCTATTCCTAGTCGAGTCAGAACAGGAGTTATTCTAATGACACCAAATTATCCTGACAGAGGATACAATAACAACAATAATTTCAATAATAGTGGTGGAAATAACAATAATCCTCAAAGATAGCCTAGAGTATGGAACTCCAGGCCAAATAATTGCTCATTACCATCACCCTTAGATAATCAGCCACCTGGTGAAGCCAAACAGACTACTAGAGTCAATCTTGCTGAGGCAGCCCTCACTAACTAGTGTAGAATCCACAACACAAATACTCATGCAGAGCTAGACTGTCCACAATTTCAAATTGCTGCCAGCATTTTTCAAACAGAAGTGTCTAATACTGCAGGACATCCACCTCAGGTGGAAGGTAATGAAATAGTTCCTTGTGGATATGATTCAGCCCTAGTGCTAGAAAGTTATACTGATCATCAAAATTATTCTTACACATGTGAAGAATCTGCTTTAGCCTTTGAATCAAACTATGTTTTCCCTTTTGAAGATGAGAATGAGCCTTCCACTGAACATGAGGAGGTGCATGCATACCAGCAGCAATATCCTAGCAAACATAACTATAACTTGAGAGGTAGCTCTAACAGACCTACTGGTCCATTGACCTCATCTCTACCTCAAAACAATTTCAACACACCTCCTGACCCCAAAGCTAGCAATAATCCTGGGTACCCCAAGGTAAATGCTTAATATCTGTCACCATAGAATACAGCATCAAAAGCTATTGCCTTACCTCAGGAGTCTGATAAACTTGTCACATACTTGGCAGATGAAATGAAAAAGATAAAGATCAGCCTGTCTTTGTCAGAATTGTTAAAGACTCCTGCAATTAAGAAAGCTTTTATGAAGTCACTAGATGATCCTGCTCCTAAAGAGGACATTCATTCTCTGGGTCATCTTAGCAATAAAGATCATGCTGCTAGAGATAATAATATCAAGCCTAAAATGTCAGCTACTGTCCAAGCTGCCGAAACATCACATATGACATTATACAGAGATAAGAGGGAGTCACCACCTTTCCTCCTTACCATAAGGATGTTTGGAAAGAATTTACACAACTGTTTAGTAGATTTAGGTGCATCTACAAATGTGATGCCCTTGTCCATATGCAATGCTTTAGGACTGCATCCTGCTAAATCCCTAAAAAAGGTGACACAATTAGATAAAACAGAAGTGAGTGTAATAGGAGAACTGACTCATATACACACGCAGCTAGCATCTGATCCCAGGATCCAATATTACATTGATATATAGGTAGTTGACATACCTGATACATATGGGATGCTACTTAGCAGAGACTGGTCAAAAACTTTGAATGGATATATGTCCACTGACTTCAATCACATGTGGTTACCTTGGAAAGGCATACCAAACCAGATAAGAATAGATGATGAACCCAGAATGAAGCACATGATAACCAAGTATAATAAAATGAATGAGATCATGTATGTCGACGTTGAGCCTGGAGTTTATGCCGTTAGACCACAGACTATCAGGATAGAAGAGATCCTGATGCTTGATTTTCATCATCAGCATGATGATGATCATCAAGAGGACATGTTGGTTGTAAAACCTGGTAGTAATTTTGAGAATGAGAGTGAAGTAGATCACTTCAGAAACTTTGAGATGCATCTATCCAAGCAAGTGAAACATTGTCAATTGTTAAATATACCTGCTAATGATATTTTGATTGATGGATGGTGCAGATTACACGACAAACCACATTTAGAAAAGAATTGCGAAACATGCTTAGACATGATGATGCTGGAGCAGACATGCAGTGAGGCATCATCATCATATTTTGAAGTAAGTTCTACATCTGGTGATGATGATGATATTGATTCTTGTTTGTCTTCTGCAGGAACTACAGAAAAGGTGATAGATCATGATGAAGGTCATGTACAGAGAACAGAAGAAATTCTGGTGTATAATCAGATAAATGTTAAGAAAAAAGAAAAGATCACCCCAAGGAGTGATTGTCTGATGGAGTCAGACTATGAACTATCTGATGAAGACAGAGGTAGTAACCTGACCAGATTCGAAGAGTTCTTATCAGGAGAAATCAAGAAAATGATAACACAAAAGAAACATCCACAAGATGCACTAACTGAAGGTTGGTGTGGCTACATGAGGCACCTCATTCAGAGACCGCCTGTTCGCTGTGTCTGCATATTTTGAAGAAACATACAGAGCCTGATCCAAAAGATCATCCTCCTGATGATGGAAAACAAGAAGAAAAATCAGCTTCTCAAAAGGAAGAAAAGATGAAGTCTGAGAAAGTTGACATTCCTAAGTTAAAATGGATATCAGGTGGAGCAGCTGCTAGAGCTACAAAGAAAAATAAAGGTTTAGCTAAACCTTATGCTAAAGATAAGTCTTGGATCCTTAGATTTGATGGATACAAATCCAAACAAGGAGCTGGAGTAGGGATTGATCTTATTGATCCATCAAGAAAATCCTACCTAGCTACATACAGATTACAATTCCCCTGTACTAATAATGTGACAGAGTATGAAGCTCTGATTCATGGGATACTGTTTTCTCTCAAGAAGAAGGTAAAAATTCTGCATGTCTTTGGAGACTCATAATTAGTTGTCAGACAAGTAAGAGGAATATACTCTTGCAATTATAAAAGATTGTCAAATTATAGACACAGAGTATGGGATTTGATTGAAGACTTTGATGCATTTAACATCACCCACATTCCTAGAGAACAGAATCATAGGGTAGATGCACTTGCCCAGGCTACCAGTACACTGGAGCCATTATCCATATCCAGTCTAAAGAGATTTTTAGTAGAACTTATATCTGTACCATCAGTACCTGATAATATTACTAATCTCCAGGTTTTTTATGATGATCAACATATTCTTGATTTCATCTCTAACAAGGATATATTTGATGCTTAGATCATAGATGAGAATAGAATGGAAGATCATGTCTGGGAAGAAGATGAAATATTAGAGTTGCCTAGCAACAAGATTCCCAAAGCTATGATTGAATTAGAAAGAGCCTTTGATTTGGATAATATGCTGAAGTAGAAGGATCTTCCGAAGGCTGATGGAGGTCAGTATTCACAAGTGAATATTGGACATGATGAAAACAAGAAAAATGTCTTGATAGGTAAAGTTTGCACACCAGAAGAGTTAGAAGGAATAACTTAGGCCCTTAAGGATTACATCCATGTGATTGCCTGGACTTATGATGAGCTAAAGACATATGATACATCAATCATAACTCACACTATACCCCTCAAGCCAGATGTTAAACCTTTCAGACAAAAACAAAGGCCAATCAATGCTTTGCTTGAACCAATAATATTTGAAGAAGTCAAGAAATTGTTAAATGCCAGGATTATCTTTCCTATGAGGCACTCCACTTGGGTGGCAAATCTAGTGCTAGTTAGGAAGAAGAATGGAGACATTAGGCTATGTGTAGACTTCAGGAACCTGAATAGAGCATCAGAAAAGGATAATTATCCTCTGCCATCACTAGATGAAGTTCTGCAGATTGTAAATGGAGCTAAGATGATGTCTTTCCTAGACGGTTTCTCGGGATACAACCAAGTGATGGTTGATAAAATTGATATATTGAAAACTGCTTTCACCACCAAGTGGGGGATATTTGCATATAGACGTATGCCATTCAGACTTATAAATGCTGGAGCTACATTCCAGCGAGCAATGGACATAGCTTTCAGAGGCTTAATAGGAAAGTGTATAGTCATCTACATGGATGACTTGACAGTATTCTCCAAAGAAAGGGGAAATCATGTAACAGACCTCAGAAATGTGCTGAAGAAATGTGAGGAGTATGGAATATCCTTGAACCCCAAGAAATGCATATTTGGGGCAACAATAGGCAAATTATTAGGCCATTTGATAACTGAAGATGGAATCATCATTGATCCTGACAGGGTGGAGTCTATCATGAAAATACAACTCCCAGGAAGCAAGAAAGAACTTAAGTCTTACTTTGGGAAGATAAACTTTGTGAGGAAGTTCATCGCTGGTTTTGCAGAAATAGTCAGACCACTAAATGCTATGCTGAAAAAAGATGCCAAGATTGAGTGGACAACAGAAGCTAAAGCTGATTTTGAAGACATAAAGAAAGCCATATCAGATGCTCCTGTCCTCATCAGTCCAGACTACACAAAAGATTTCTACATCTATTCATTTGCCTCAGAACATACCTCTACAGCAGTGTTGACTCAAAGGAATGAGGAAAAAGAAGAGAAACCAATAGCCTTCATGAGCTATCCTTTCAAGGATGCTGAGCTGAGATATGTAGATGTTGAAAGACAAGCACTTGCATTGGTCAGGGCAGTAAAGAAATTTAGGCATTATATACTAAGAAGCAAAGTGATTGCAGTAGTGCCTGATGCAGCAGTGAAGATGTTGCTAATGCAGAGTGAACCTGGTGAGAAAAGAGCCAAGTGGATTACTATATTACAAGAGTATGATATGGAGATTACACCAATGAAATTGGTAAGAGGACAAGCCTTAAGCCAAATGATATCTAAAATTGACCCAAACATCACAAGTCAGCAGTATGTTATCAATGATAAGAACAATAAAGAGTGGTATTTAGATATCAGGCACATCTTGACCACTGGAAGATGTCCTTCAAGACTGCATGCTTCACAAAGAAGAGCCTTGAAGATAAGGTCACAAAAGTATATGATAAAGGGAGGAACCCTATTCAAGAAGAATTATGAAGGAATATACCTAAGATGTTTAGAAAAACCAGAAGTAAATAAGGTTCTGTCAGAACTACATGACAATTTTGAAATTGCACACAGATCAACCTTGGCCACAACACATGCAATCCTTAGAGCAGGATATTATTGGCCCACAATTTTTAAAGACACAACTGAACATGTTAAATGTTGTCATGTATGTCAGGTTGCTGCCAACAGAGAGAAATATGCTGCTCAACCCTTGCAACCAGTGATGGAAGAGCGCCCATTTGCACAATGGGGAATGGACTTCATAGGACCAATCAATCCTCCATCATCCTCAGGCCATAGCTATGTCTTAACAATTACTGACTATTGTACTAGATGGACTGAGGCTGTCAGCAGCAAGACTTGTACTGCAGATGATGTCATTAAATTTTTGGAGAGCAACATTGTTACCAAGTATGGAACTCCTTATGCTTTGGTGAGTGATAATGGTTCTACCTTCACTTCAACTAAATTGTCAAGTTGGGCTTTTGATCATGGGATCATACTTAAGTTTTCATCCAACTACTATCCCCAAGGGAATGGATTAGCAGAATCCACCAACAAAAATTTGCTGAATATCATAAGAAAATTAATAGAAAAGAACCCTAGGGAATGGAACTCATTTCTGAAGTATGCCTTATGGGTAGACAGAACTAGAATGAAAATTGCACTAGGAAACTCACCTTTCCAACTAGTATATCAGATAGATCCTATCCTCCCTGTAAACTTGAAAATTCCTACTCTGCAGTTTGCCCAAGAGTACCTAGGCATTGATAATAGACAAGAGGTCAGGTTGCTTCAGTTGATGCACCTGGAAGAGAAAAGGAGTCAAGCAATTGACCAATTTGCAAAACATCAGGCTGTTGTCAAATGCTGGTTTGACAAGAGAGCCAAAGTTAAAGCTTTCAGGATATCTGATTTAGTTCTGATGTGGGATAAAGCCCATGAGAGGAAAGGTGACCATGGCAAATTTGACAGATTATGGATAGGTCCCTTTCAAATTTCTGAGATACTAGGAGACAACACTTATAGGCTTAAGAACTTGACAAGTGAGGATGTCCCATTGCCAGTCAATGGACAATTCCTCAAACATTATTTCCAGGCCTAAGTGACTTCATGATAGTCATGTGTATCATATTGTACATTTGTATAGTTGTTTGTACAGTTGCGTTTTGTTTGTTTTGTTTCGTTTTGGTTGAGCTTCTATTTTGGTTAGTCAAGATGATGCACCTCAACACCATAGAAAATAACTAAATTGTTAGGATTCAAGTGATGAGATTAGATTTAGACATAGGTTATGATTCATTCTAAGAGGTATTCATGATCAAGTCTGTGGTATCCTTTCATCAGGGTGCCTTTTCTTGATCAAAGTGAATCAATCACAATGAAACACCTAACAGCCTTGGGTTTGTTGAACACACAAGTATAGGTGTTAAGTGAAAAATCTAAAGGGACTCCCTTGCTACCAATACAATCTCCAACCTAAAGTTGCAAGTGACTGTACCTTGTATAAATGAGCTGACATGATTATATTAGATACAAATTTAAAAGAGAAAATTAGAAAAGAAATAAAATTAGGCCATCTAAGTAACTCTACCAGGGCTATAGACGCCTACTGGCAGTGGGGCTCTACTTAGGGAGATTGTATAGATAACCTTGCCGGGGCTATAGACGCCTGCTGGCAGCAAGGCTCTATCTAGGTTGGCTATGAGGGATGATCTCCAACTATGTAGTTTAACACCAGTTACTTATGTTTTCAACTTGCTTGCAAGATGAGGATAATTAATCATTTGCACACACCTGATCCTTTGTTAGCATTGTTATCATGATGAAATTTTATCATTCAGAAGATCATAATGCTTATGCTTAAAAAGAATTAGAATACTATGAAGAAATAGGATCACATCACTTGAATCATTGGAATTTGTTTGTTTTCTTTGGTGGCAAGTTGTTGTGAGGTTACACAACACGCCCCATTTTTGACTTGACAAAATAGGGACCCAACTTTTTTGGCTTGTTCTTTGCTTTCTGGCGATCTGGTAAAAGTAAGTCATGCAGATCATCATGCAGGAAAGGCTGGGTAGGCCATCATCATGAGGTTAGTTTGTCAAAGTTTGTATTTCATTCCAACAACCTCATATTTAGAAAGAGCATCAAATTTCATGCAGGTTTGCCTTTCACATCATCCTGATATTCATTACGATGTGAAAGTTATGAATGGTCAAAGTTTGAGTCAAACCTGATATTTCTAGGGGGAGGATCATATTTTGTAACATCAGTCATTTTTCAAAAGATCACCCCGATATAATTTATCACCCGATAAATCATGCGGTCCGAATATCCGGACGTCAATTTTAGGTGATAGTAGCCTTTACCCGTCGGCGGCCTTATGCATTTCGCGAGAATCATATTTTTCAATGTAACCTGATATTTCTTAATATCCTCCTGCCGTGAAATATCCCCCTAAGCCAATATCCTGATGATGTCATTCAAGTCTGATAAACAAAGAAACTACATGATGATGACATCATCATCACATTTACCTCTTGGCAGGATATTTCATTAACATGATCCTACTCATCTAACACGACGATGACGTCATGATGCCTTGCCGATACAATGAATGAATATCTGGATGACGTCATCCTGACATTCTGAAAGGGAGAAGCATTAAGTTTATCTGGTCATCATCATCTTTGAAACATCACCCGATGTATCGAAATATCCTCTTGATGTGCTAAACATAACCAAAGGGTGAGTTGATCACCTGATCTTGTTGCGATAGTTATTCCTCTCAAAGAGGATGATCACATTATACTCGGGATGATATTTGTGAATATCCTCCTATCATTTGAATATCATCCTGTCATTTGAATATCACCCCGCTCCCGTTGCCGCCATTATCATTTAATGCACGCAGACATGGTAGGTAGTTCCTGCCGATTACAAGACCCGATGAAACAGCTGGCGAGATCCTAACTTTCCGTGCAAAAAATTAATGAATAAGATCCAATCTGTTAGGGTTTGCCCTAATTTCACCCTAAGTGCAAGGTTAAAAGGTGAATTCACTGTCATTTCATTTTTGCGTTGTGATAAATTTGTTTTTACAGAGCACCAACTTCCATATCCTCATACGGGTGATAGTTAGACAAACTGAGCTTATAAATGAGAGGAAGTATGTGATCATTAGCAGAATTAAGAGCATTTTTTAGAAGTCTACCAGTATAAAGGCAATTTGCATATCCAGGTAAGTAAATGAAACCCTCATCCTGTTGTTTCTGTAATAGTCAGGTATGCGGTATTAATCTATAGTTCTGGTTTATGCATCTACATGATAAGTTGATGTTGAATAAATACAGTAGGCATGATGATTAGTAGAGTTAATTGTTATATGCATGCATGGAATACCCATTGTAAGACAAGATTTTGTTAATTGCAGGCATCCATGGCTGATAAGAAGTTGGCTAAGTGTGAGGCTGAATTCAGTAAGCCTATGTTTTCATCTCAGAGGGGCATCCTGTTCAAATATGGCGCAATTACAGATACCCATCAGGGGAATACTAGTTTGGAAACATGGTCAACTAGGCTAAATGATGAGAAGAATAGGAGTCTTGTGCTAGATGCAGTTTTTGTCTCTGGGATGTGGAATGCCACCGGTTTCCCGTACTCTATGGAATCTCTAGAGCTGGTCATTGAGTGTGCCAGGAATTACAATCCAGAGACCAGGCAGGTGATGAAACATGGAAGGATATATGCAAACCTGTCGATCAAGGGTCTCTCCCAGATGTTTGGACTACCATTGGACAGGAAGGTCAAAAGTGTGGACCTGAAGAAATCAGAGAAAGAATATGAAAACAACAAGAAACAAGCCAGGAAGAATATGTATCAATGAAGGGATGAAAATAGTACATATCCTGCAGCCGCCAAACTTCCTGTGCATCTATTCAAATATGATTTTGTTGATGAGTATCAATAGATGATTGCAGTACTGAGTAGAGTAACAGGCCAGCTTGATGCTGGTAGTTTTAAGGATTGGATGTATGGTGTGATCATGATGTGCATATATTTAGATATCAAGCCATTGTGGGGCCATCTAATAAGTGATGCTCTGCATGAGCAGCTGATGAACCTAGGAGGTTCAAATTGTGCTTTCTATATGACCTCATACATCATCTACTCCTATGCTTACAAAGGCACGTTTGATGCACTCGTTACAGATGGCAAAGTCACAGGCACAATTAATGTTGTGCATATTTGGGATCATCATCCCTAGCTGCAAAGAGCCAATTACCTCCAAGATTACAAATTGGTAAATGATACATTCTCTATGCATCTGGTCAGAACCATGGAGGAGGACAGAACAAAACGATTGAGCATGGAGGCTCAAGAGATAATCTACAGGCATGGAGCCTGGTATATACAATTTGCCACATTTTCCTAAATGAGGATTGAGGGTTTTGAAGGACCTCCCCTCATGCTACCAAGGTATCCCACTGATGCAGTGATACTTATGGAGTTCATAAGGCAGAGCTCCACAATGTTAAAAACATACAAGGATGCAAAGAAGTTGCCACCAATTTTGTTTCCAGTCACCATTAGCTGGTACATGTGCCCAGATTCAGAGAACATCAAGAAGGTGATGGTCACCTTGAATAAAATGAAGTTGTAGCCTTTTCCACTGATAAGACCATATAATCCTTATGGCAGGGTGCAGAAAATAATAGGAAAGCCTATTCACCAAAGGCATCTAGAGGACTTCTGGGCTGACTGTGAAGATGAAGCAGAAGCAAGAAGAAGAAGATATCAAAGGCTAACTCTGAATCAAGTCAGAACCTTTGATTGCTTCCCCATTCCTCAACAATTGAAGAAGGATGATGGCAGGATAATTGTAGATGAGTATGAGCAGAAGAAAATATATAATGATACCATCTCTGCACTTGACCTCACTATACAAGAGGACATATCCTTGGACCCCTTCATTGCCAGGACCATACAGCTAACCCAAACCTGGGTGGATGAACAGATAGAGGCTTTGAAGAAGAAAGGTGTTGCCATTACAGTGGACAACAGAAAGAAGGGGCAGGATATTCCTGATGGGGAGTATGATGACTTCATAAATGAGAAAAGAAAGTCTAAGGGAGATAGACTCCCTCCACAACAACAACAGAGCAAAAGACCCCCAAGGGGCAAGAAAATAGATAATGAACCCAAAGGGGTCATTATTGAACGGGCAGTGTTCATAGCTGAGGAGGCAGTAGCATCAGGATTAGGATCAGGATCAGGATCCGCATCACCTCCACGGACAAGCAAAAGAAAGTCCAAGAAAGGAAAGACAGCAGAGGCTGGAATTACTAAGACCCAAGAAGAGGGTCAATCCTCAAAGAAACCAAATGAAGAGGATATCCTCATGGAGGAAGAGCCTGAGGAAGAAGAGGCTCCTTTATTATTCAAAAGGAAGAGGAGAGCTCCACAGGTGGTGGTGTCTACCCCATCGAAGAGATCACGAACCTCCATGAGAGGTGAAATAAGACAACCCCCTACATTGTTACAAGGGGCATGTAGTGAAGTGCATAAGGAACTTTAGCATAATGTTCCACTTCCTACCATCGTCAAGTTTAAGACCAAGCTTGCAGAAGAGCAGAAAAAAGAAACCTCCCAGACACATGCAGAAGGTCATATCTCATTGGAGGAGACAATAAATTTGTCCGATGATGAAGTTGTGCAGGAAGTGGCTTCACAAAAGATGGAAACCCTTGCTGTAGGTACACACATGATCCCTCACAAGACTTCACCAGTTCAAATTGTACTGGAGGAGATAAAGCAAGTGGAAACAGAAAAGGAAAAAAGCCCAGAGAAGATAGCCCAAGAAATGGGGCTAGATATATTAATTGCACAGGTGACAAGTCTTGTAGTGGTAGACTTGACAAAGAAACAGGATGTGAATCCTAAACATCCAGCAGGATCACCTGATAAAGGGCAACCTACAGAAGAAGTAGAGATGGCAAAATCAAAGGGCCATACTTCAGAGATAAGTCAACAGGATACATCAGCAGAGTCTACTATAGTAGAAGTTCAAGAAAATAAGGCTGATGAGGAAGAGGTAATAAAAGATCATGTTGCTACAGTTCAAGAAATAAGTAGGATAGGTGCAGAATAAATTGTGGTTACAGAACTACCACTAGCACCTAAGGAGACTTCCCAAGTATCCACGACTGAGAATGTTCCTCAACAGGAGGAAAAGTCAAATGCGGATGAGGTGATAACAGAAAAGGATCATGATCAACATATAGATACATCACAAGATCCTCCACCTCAGGAAGATGCTCCTCCGGAGAAAGAAGTTCCTCTATAGGAGGATGTGCCACAGGATCAACAAAGTTAGCATCATGAAGAAGAACCAAAGAAATCACCTTCTCCATCACACCTGCTGACAGAAACAAGAGATAAAGGTGAACATCATGATGATGCAGAGAAACATGATCAGGTACCTCCATGGTTGGAGAAAGAGGTAAATATAGAGGTAGAGTTTGAAATTCAAGAATTTGATGTGTCTACATTATTTTTTGAGAATATAATAAAACCTAAGAGGAAGGCCAAAATGACTTCAGCCATTAAGAGGGATCCAACAACTGGGAGAAGGACTGCACAAATTGTAGTACCTACTGTGGACAGAGAAAAAGGTAAAATTACCTTAGATAAGTTTCAGATCAGCATAGTGGACTTAGGATTTGCCAATGAAGACCAAGAGGGTCAAGAGGGCAAAGATATTATTGATTCTTTAATTTAGAAGGTGAAAAGAGAGAAGGAGAAAAATAAGCAACACAAAGAGCACATTGCTCAGTTGCATGCCTACATAGGAAGGCTAACCAATACTGAAGATACTTCGACTGAACATGTAGTCCCATTGACTGCTATTTCTCAAGAGGAGGTGAATAAATTAGATCTCATGAAACATGAGGCATATGTACTAAGGAAATGGATGTTATCCACATTGGATGATGCGGAGGAAGTGTTGGTCATGATGTTAGTCATTCGCAAACATAGAATAAAAGTTACACAACAACCTTTACTCATCTTGAAAGATACGATGAATTCAAAGAATTCATGATCCCAAGTCTCCGTTGATTAGGTCTTAATCTACTGATGTTACTCAGTGGTTGATGTGTGCTGCTGTTTTCCATTCAGGGGCCTTACGTGTTTCTGCACTGTTCATCATCATCATCTTCAAATATCCTGCTCTGGATGTTCGCTCTGCATAAGTCTCCAACAATTCTACCTCTGCACTGTAAATTTAGTCAAATAATGTGCATACAGGCTGATATTCGCATGATTTCTATCATTATTTATGATTCTTTGCATGATACCTTCAATATTGCATGCATTTAACCCAAATATGCTAAGGATCTTCAGTTACCTACGGGATTTCAGCATATTTCACTGTTTCTGCTTGTTATTTATCATGATTTGCAGTTATGGTGATGAATTAATGAAATTGAAAAAAGGAAAGGGTTAGAGAGTGAGATTCCTAAAATTACTGGACTTAGATCACTGATTCACATACAAGCTCCCATACTTGCAATGAAAAGAAGGAAAACTAGAAATCATACTTCACCAGGACATTCCACAAATCCGCATGATCTAGTGCAAAGCTTCAAAGGAAAGTTGACAACAACATGTAATGAAATGAAAGCGCTTCCAGTTGAACACAGCATTCACCAGTACATATCCAGAAATCAACAGAAGATTACGTAAAATTTGCAATCAGGATGTAATCTGGAACTTCATATTCATTCAGTATGCTCAAGAATAGGTACATTTACAGTGATCTGAAGAAAGAACCTTGATATTTCAACAATTCTATCTTCATTAGTCTCAGTAATCCGATCTCCTAACTTATTCTACAGTAATTGACTCTTTTCGCCAGATGCGTCTGTATATTCTAATGTATTTTCTCCTTTTTTTAAAATGACAAGCTCTGGATGTTATATAGAGCAACTGCCAGAAAACGGTTACAATGATCCAAGGATCAGGATCCTCTCACAACAAACAACGGCCCAGATGAAAAGCACATGCTTCGTCAGTTAGCAAATGTACAGCTGGCACAGAATATTCCAGCATCTTCAACTTGATTCGGTCTCCAGCTGGCGAACAGCATATTTGACAATATCCTCCTCATTTCTGGTCCATGTTGACTCCACGCGCAACTTTGTAATGCCCAGCTTCAGCAGCATCATGATCTCAATGTTCAGCTTCAGCGGCATCATGACCTCAATGTTCAGCTTCAGCAGCATCATGATCTCAATGTTCAGCTTCAGCAGCATCATGATGATCTCCTGCAAGTAAACAGACAACATTAGGTTCATCATCATCATGATAAACAACAGGAAGTAAACACTTTATTAAACATACCTCCCCATGTGCAGCCACAGGCAAACAGGTCCTACCTGTGAAAAATATGCACTAAATGCATAAACAGCATAAAAACAACCAGGTCAACCCTCGTTGACCAAAAATCAGGTAGTCGGGCTCAAAATATCTATCGCCTCATGTTTTTGCCCATTTTAATGTATATCGGGCTCAAAATATGATGATGATGATCCCAGATTATGCAAAGAAATAATCGCCTTTCAACCATCCTTAGAAACCGGCCTTGCATCATCATCATATTTGCATCGGCGTGACCACCTATGATCAGGGTGACAATTTTATCTTAGGCCGACGGCAATAGTTATACCGACGCCAAAAATCATGATGATGACCAACTATATACTTCAAAGTGGCCGCAGGATATCACAAAATATGATGATCCTCCTTTCCTAATGCTCTGATGGAAAAGCACATCAGGATGTTTTGCTCTTGCACATTCGGGAAAGAAAGACATCGTCATCATCATCATGATGAAGACAAACAGGAGGACCCGGAAAATGATCCTGCCGCTGAGGAAAAATCATGATGACGTCATCGTCATCATCAGGCTTGGTTAAAATGCAAAGGGATGATGTCACCGTCATGTTTCGTTTAAGATCAGGAGGTAAAAGGAGTATCGGGTTCCCTCTAAGGAAGATGATCAGGTGGATGAAAGCAATATGACCCTTTTTTCAGCCAAGGCAATCCGCTCGAAAGGTCAGGATGATGAACCACATCATCATCATATTCGCACTGGGTGACTTAGAATATGATCCTGCTGAAAGTCCTGATGACGTCATCAGGATATCCGGGGCTTGTGTTAATCTTCGAAGATGACGTCATCGTCATCATCATATTGGCGAAATGGATCACGCCTTGGAAAATATCCTGCCGAAGGAGAAGGTGATGATGATGTCATCGTCATCATCATATTTGCAAAATGTTATACTTGTCGGCAGGATGATGTTACGAACCGTTGGGAGAGACGAACAAGATCACGATGATCATGTTCAACATGACTCAAGAAATGAAAAACACCCTCCGCTTCGAAAGATAAGGTGATCATCATGATCACGCAAAAGGAGGTCAGGAGGATATTAGGAAATGTCGGGTCTCGAAATATCATGATGATGTTGATCACCAAGACTTGGTCGTGCGCGCGCAAATTATGGAGATGGCAGATTTCTCTAAGTAAGGTGACGATGACCATCAGCATGATATTATCATATCGGGTGATTTTGGAATATCATGATGCTCGCGATGTTAGAATATCATGATGCTGACCTGACGGGCAAAACACACTAGCATTTAAGATTGACGTCCGGATGTTTCGGGACTGCATGATTTTTATCAGGTGATAGAGTAAGATCATGATGATGACCTTTGGCGATACAAAAGACCGCCCGACGGGAAGAACCTACTACGACTTAAACTTGACGTCCGGATGTTTTGACCTCAGGATATTATCGGGGGGGGGGTTTTCAAATATCATGATGATGATGTTCATATAGCAATTATCAGGTTTGACCAAAACTTTGACTGCTCACAACTCCCTCATATGGATGAATTTTCAAGTGATGCAAAAGGCAAACCTGCATGAAATTTCAAGCTCTTTCTAACCATGAAGTCATAGATACAAAATATGAACTTTGAGAAACTAACCTCATGATGATGACCTACCTCATCTTGACCTTCATGATGATGATGCTCCTGACCTATTTTTACCAAACCGCCAGAAACAGACAACACAAGCCAAAACAAAAGCTGGGTCCCTGTTTTGCCAAGTCAAAATGGGGCGTGTTGTGTAACCACACAACAACTTGCCACCAAAGAAAACAACAAAATTCAAATGATTCAAGTGATATGATCATATTCATCTATAGTGTTCTAATTCTATCTAAGTAAATCATCATGATCTTTGAATGATAAAATTTCATTATGGTGATAAAGCTATCAAAGGATCATGTGTGTGCAGGTGATTAATTATCCTCATCTTGAAAGCAAGTTGAAAACATAAGTAACTGGTGTTAAACTACATAGTTGGAGATCATCCCTCATAGCCAACCTGGATAGAGCCTTGCTGCCAGCAGGTGTCTATAACCCCGGCAAGGTTATCTATACAATCTCCCTAAGTAGAGCCCCACTGCCAGCAGGCGTCCATAGCCCCGGTAGAGTTACTTAGATGGCCTAATTTTATTTTGTTTCTAATTTTCCTTTAAAAATTTAAATTTGATATCATCATGTCTGCTCATTTGTACACGGTGTAGTCACTTGCAGCTTTAGGTTGGAGATTGTATTGGTAGCAAGGGAGTCCCTTTAGATTTTTCACTTAACACCTATACTCATATCTTCAACAAACCCAAGGCTGTTAGGTGTTTCATTGTGTTTGATTCACTTTGGACAAGAAAAGTACCCTCATGAAAAGACATCATAAACCTGATCATGAGTATTTATCAGAATGAATTACAATCTATATCTAAATCTGATCTCATCACTTGAGTCCTAACAATTTAGTTATCTTCTAAGGTGATGAAGTGCATCATCCTGACTTACCAGAACAAGGTCCCAACCAACAAAACAACAACAACAACAAGCAAACACTGTACAAACAACTATACAAATATACAATATGATACACAAGACTGCCATGAAGTCACTCAGGCCTGGAAATAATGTTTGAGGAATTGTCCATTGACTGGCAACGGGACATCCTCACCTGTCAGGTTCTTAAGCCTATAAGTGCTGTCTCCTAAAATTTCAGAAATCTGAAAGGGACCTATCCATAGTCTGTCAAACTTACCATGATCACCTTTCCTTTCATGGGCTTTATCCCACATCAGGACTAAATCTGATATCCTGAAAGCTTTAATTCTGGCTCTCTTGTCAAACCAGCGTTTGACAACAGCCTGATGTTTTGCAAATTGGCCAATTGCTTGGCTTCGTTTTTCTTCCAGATGCATCAACTGAAGCAACCTGACTTCTTGTTTATTATCTATGCCTAGATAGTCTTGGGCAAATTGCAGAGTAGGAATTTTCAAGTTTACAGGGAGGATAGGATCTACCCCATATACTAGCTGGAAAGGTGAGTTTCCTAATGCAATTTTCATTCTAGTTCTGTCTACCCATAAGGCATATTTCAGAAATGAATTCCATTCCCTGGGATTTTTCTCTATCAATTTTCTTATGATACTCAGTAAATTCTTATTGGTGGATTCTGCTAATCCATTTCCCTGGGGATAGTAATTGGATGAGAACTTAAGTATGATCCCATGATCAAAAGCCCAACTTGACAATTTAGTGGAAATGAAGGCAGAACCATTATCACTTACCAATGCATAAGGAGTTCCATACCTGGTGACAATGTTGCTTTCCAGAAATTTAATGACATCATCAGCAGTACAAGTTTTGCTGCTGATAGCCTCAGTCCATCTGGTACAATAATCAGTAATTGTTAGGACATACCTCTGGCCTGAAGAAGATGGAGGATTGATTGGTCCTATGAAATCCATGCCCCATTGTGCAAATGGGCGCTCTTCCATCACTGGCTGCAATGGTTGTGCAGCATATTTTTCTCTGTTGGCAGCAACCTGGCAAACATGACAACACTTAACATGATCAGCTGTATCTTTAAAAATTGTAGGCCAGTAATATCCTGCTCTGAGGATTGCATGCGTGGTGGCCAACGCTGATCCGTGGGCAGTTCCAAACTTGTCATGTAGCTCTGTCAAAACTTTATTGGCTTCTGGTTTCTCTAAGCATCTCAGGTATATCCCTTCATAATTCTTTTTAAACAGGGCTCCTCCCTTCATCATATATTTCTGGGATCTCATCTTTAAGGCTCTTCTCTGTGAAGCCTGCATCCTCAAAGGACATCTTCCAGTGATCAGGATGTGCCTGATGTCTGAATACCATTCTTTATTGTCTTTCTCATCTATCACATACTGTTGACTGATGATGTTTGGATCAGTTTCAGATATCATCTGGCTCAGAGCCTGTCCTCTTACTAGCTTCATGGGTGTGATCTCCATGTCATATTCTTGTAGTACCGTAATCCATTTGGCCCTTTTTTCACCAGGTTCACTCTGCATCAGCAGCATCTTTACTGCTGCATCTGGTACCACAGCAATCACTTTGCTCCTCAGTATATAATGTCTGAATTTTTTTACTGCTCTGACTAATGCAAGTGCCTGTCTTTCAACATCCACATATCTCAACTCAGCATCCCTGAAAGGACAGCTCATGAAGGCAATTGGTTTCTCTTCTTTATCTTCATTTCTTTGAGTTAACACTGCTGCAGAAGTATGTTCTGAAGCAAATGAGTAGATGTAGAAATCTTTTGTATAATCTGGACTAATGAGGACAGGAGCATCTGAAATGGCCTTCTTTATATCTTCAAAAGCAGCTCTGGCTTTTGGTGTCCAGTCAATTTGTGCATCTTTTTTCAACATGGCATTCAGTGGTCTGACAATCTCAGCAAAGCCAGTGATGAACTTCCTCACAAAATTTATCTTACCAAAATAAGATTTAAGCTCCTTTTTGCTTCCTGGAAGTGGTAATTTCATAATAGATTCCACCCTGTCAGGATCAATGATGATCCCATCCTCTGTGATCAGGTGGCCTAGTAACTTTCCTGTTGTGACCCCGAATATGCACTTCTTGGGATTCAGAGATATTCCATATTCTTCACACTTCTTTAGCACACTTCTGAGGTCGGCAACATGATTTCCCCTTTCTTTGGAGAACACTGTCAGGTCATCCATGTAGATGACTATACACTTTCCTATTAAGCCTCTGAAGGCTATGTCCATTGCTCGCTGGAATGTAGCTCCAGCATTTATCAATCCAAACGGCATACGTCTATATGCATATATCCCCCATTTTGTGGTGAAGGCAGTCTTTAATCTGTCAATTTTATCAACCATCACTTGGTTGTATCCTGAAAAACCGTCCAAGAAGGACATCATCTTGGCTCCATTTACCACCTGCAGAACCTCATCCAAAGAGGGCAAAGGATAGTTATCCTTTTCTGATGCTCTGTTCAGGTTCCTGAAATCCACACACAATCTGATGTCTCCATTCTTCTTCCTGACTGGTACCAGATTTGCCACCCAAGTGGAGTGCCTTACAGAAAAAATTATCCGGGCATTCAACAACTTCTTGACCTCCTCAAGGATGATGGGCTCAAGCAGAGCATTGACTGGCCTCTGCTTCTGTCTGAAAGGTTTTGCATCTGGCTTGAGGGGTATAGTATGAGTTATGACAGAAGTGTCATACGTCTTCAGCTCGTCATAAGTCCATGCAATTACATGTATATAATCCTTAAGGGCTTGAGTTATTCCATCTAACTCCTCAGGTGTACAAACCTTACCCAACAAGACATTCTTCTTGTCATCAGCTTGTCCAATATTCACCTGTGAATATTGACCTCCATCTGCCTTAGGCAGATCCTTATGTTTGAGCATATTATCCAGATCAAAAGCTCTTTCTAATTCAATCATACCTCTGGGAATTGTGTTGCCAGGCAACTCTAAAATCTCATCTTCTTCCCAGACATGATCTTCCATACCATTTTCATCTATGATCTGAGCTTCAAATACATCTCTGTTTGATATGAAGTCCAGGATGTGCTGATCATCATCAAACACTTGGAGATTAATCACATTGTCAGGTACCGAAGGTACTGACACCAATTCTACTGCAAATCTCTTCAGACCAGATATAGACAGTGGTTCCAGCGTACTGGCGGCCTGAGCAAGTGCATCTGCCCTTTGGTTCTGTTCTCTTGGCACGTGAACGATGTTCAAGGCATCAAAGTCTTCAATCAGGTCCCACACACGATGTCTGTAATTTGACAGCTTTCTGTAGTTACAAGAGTAGATTCCTCGTACTTGCCTCACAACTAGTTCTGAATCTCCAAAGACATGCAGGATCTTCACCTTCTTCTTATGTGCAAACAACAGTCCATGAATCAGAGCTTCATACTCTGTGACATTATTAGTGCAGGGGAACTGTAATCTGTAAGCTGCTAAATAAGATTTCCCTGAGGGATCAGTAAGGTCAATCCCTACTCCAGAACCTTGCTTGGATTTGGATCCATCAAACCTCAGGATCCAAGGCTTATCTTCAGCAGGATATTTATTTGAACTTTCCTTTTTCTTTGCAGCTCTGGCTGCTGCTCCGCCTGATATCCACCTTAGCTTAGGTATGTCATCCTCAAGCTTCTTCTTTCCTTTATCTGATGAGCCTGATGGCTTCTCTGTTTTCTCTTCAATCCTAGCAGGAGGATGATGCTCAGCACATACAACTGCATGCTTCTTCAAAATGTGCAAGCACAGTGAGCAAGTGGTTTCTGAGTGAGGTGCCTCATGCAGCCTACACCAACTTTTGATTAAAACCTCCTGGGGGGATCTACACTGTTGTGTCATTTTTTCTATTTCTTTGACCAGAAATTCTTCGAACTTCGTCAGGTCACTGCCTTTGTCCTCATCAGACAACTCGTAATCCGGTTCCATGAAGCAATCACTACCAGGAGTGATCTTTTCCTTTCTCGCATCTTTCGTCTGATTGGACACCAGGATCTCTTCTGTTTTTCGGATAGGATCCTCATCAGGATCCGTCGACTCTTCTGTTCCTGCAGAAGACAAATAAAAATTAGTATCATCATCATCATCAGATGTAGCACTCACCTCAGAATATGATGATGATGCTTCACTATACGTCTGCTCCAGCATGATCATGTCTAAGCATGATTCGCAAGTCTTTTCCGAGTGTGCTTCTCCATGCAATCTGCACCATCCGTCAATCAAAATATCATTAGCAGGTATATTTAATAATTGACAACGTTTTATCTGAGTAGATAAATGCATCTGAAAATCTCTGAAGCGATCTGTTTCATTCTCATTATCAGGATCATTATTAAGTTCGACAACTGGCAAATCCTCGTGATAATCATCATCATGATGATGATGAACATCAAGCATCAGGACCTCTTCTATTTGGACAGTTTGCGGCCTGATGTGATAAACTCCAGGTTCTACGTTTACATACATGATCTCATTTGTTCTGTTATATTCGGTGATCATATGTTTCATCCTAGGCTCAGCATCAATCCTGATCTGATTAGGTATACCTTTCCATGGCAACCACATGTGACTGAAGTCTGTGGACATGTATCCGTTAAGCGTTTTAGACCAGTCCCGGCTAAGCAACATCCCATATGTATCAGGTATGTCAACTACCTGAATGTCAATGTAATACTGGATCCTAGGATCAGACGCTAGCTGCATGTGAATATGAGTGAGTTCTCCTACGACACTTACTTCTGTCTTGTCCAGTTGAGTGACCTTCTTTAAGGATTTAGCAGGATGCAGTCCTAATGCGTTGCATATTGACAAAGGCATAACATTAGTTGAGGCTCCTGAATCAACTAAGCAGTTGTGCAAATTCTTACTGAACATCCTTATGGTGAGGAGAAACGGAGGTGACTCAGTTTTGTCTCTGTACAAGGTCATGTGAGAGGTTTCAGCAGCTTGGACTGTGGCTGACACTTTGGGCTTGACAGTGCTATCTTTAGCAGTATGGTCTCTGCTATTGGATTGACTCAAAAGGTGATTATCCTCTTTAGAAGCAGGATCATCCAGCGACTTCAGGAATGCCTTTTTGATGGCAGGAGTTTTCAGTAACTCAGATAGGGACAGGCTGATCTTGATTTTCTTCATTTCATCAGCCAAATAGCTGACTAACCTGTCAGATTCACGAGGTGCATTTGCAACTTTTGTTACTGTGTTTTGAGGAGACAAGTACTGAGCATTCACCTTAGGGAACCCAGGGTTATTGCTAGCCTTAGGATCAGGAGGTGTGTTGAAGTTATTTGGAGGTAGAGATGATGTCAATGGACCGGCAGGTCTGTTGGCACTACTCCTCAGGTTATAATTGTGCTTACCAGGGTATTGCTGCTGGTATGCATGTACTTCCTCATGCTCTCTTGTAGGTTCATTTTCATCCTCAAAAGGGAAGACATAATTTGCTTCAAAGGTTAAGGCAGATTCTTCACAAGTCTGATTATAATCCTGATGAGGCTGATTAGTGTAGGTTTCCAGCACAAAAGCTGAGTCATATCCACAAGGAACTATTTCATTTCCTTCTGCCTGAGGTGGATTTCCAGAAGTATTAGACACTTCAGTTTGAAAGATGCTGGCAGCAATCCTAAATTGTGGACAATCTAATTCTGCATGTGCATTGGTATTGTGAATCCTGCACCAATTGGTAAGGGCTGCTTCAGCAAGATTGACTCTAGTAGTCTGTTTGGCTTCACCAGGAGGCTGATTGTCTAGGGGTGATGGTAATGAACCATTATTTGGCCTGGAGTTCCACACTCTAGGCTGCCTAGGAGGATTATTGTTATTTGCAGCACTACTGTTGAAGTTATTGTTGTATCCTCTGTCAGGGTAATTTGGTCTGTCATTGGAATAACTCCTATTCTGGCCTGACTGTGAATAAAACCCTTGATTTCTCAAGTGTGTTACTTCTGTGGTGAGCTTTCTCAACTGAGCAGCAATTTCTTTGATTTCCTCTTTCTCCTCTTGAGCTTTGGCCACTACATTTTCAGGCTGAGGCTGGAAAAAGGAAGATCCATGGTTATTGTGGGATAGGTCTGTACCCTGAGGTGTCTGAGTATGTGCAGGATATTGTGGCAATTGGTCATTTCCATTAGGAGGAGGCATGATACTCAATGGAGGTACTTGCAAAGGTGCAGGCATGATTGCTGGGGGCATCACTGCTCCATTTGGATATTGTGCAGGATATTGCGAAGGATAAGCTGCAGGATACTGTGCTGGATATTGTGACTGCATGCCAAGCAAAGCAGGGAATGCTATATTTGGAGTAGGAGCATGTATCAGCTGTTAATTTACCTTGATAGCTTCTTGAAAAGCTCCTGTCAATGTGGTGATCGCAGGATGTGTTCTCCTGATGAACATGGCGGTTAATGGATCCAGGGCTGAATAATAAATACTTCTAGCAGCATCATCAGCCACCACATATGGGGTAACTAGCTTGGACAACATTTTCTGGAACCTAGCATTGAAATTTGCAATAGGTTCATGCTCCAATCTCTTGATTGTGGCAAACAGGTGGTAATTCATGGATGGATCAATAGGGACCTTAAATCTGTCAAGAAAGGCCTTCTCTAAGACAGCCCACGAACCTACAGAAGATTGACCAAGACTGATGAACCAATTATAAGCCTCTTCCCCTAAGGAAAAAGGGAATAATCTGCACACCACATCCTGATGCTCTATTCTGGCTCTGCAGCAAGCTTCTTTAAACGTCCTGATATGATCATCCGCATCCTGGTAAGGATGGTATTTTGGGCAAAGCTTGTCCGGATACTTTGGTAACTCATGATACGCAGTAAAAGTCAATGGTGATTCTGCTGCAAAGAACGACATTGCAACCTGAGGGGGCTGAACTGGTGGTGCAGTTGGCTGAGGTTGGACTAAAGGTATACCCTGAGGTTGAACAGGAGGTGTCACTGGTATACCGGAAGGTATTTGCAAACCAACAGGAGTTACAGGGGGAGGTCCTGGTGAAGTTCTGGACGTACTAGACTCTGGAGTATGGTGAACGTCTACAGTCTTAGGTCTAAAACCTCTAACAGGCAATTCTTCAAAAATTTCACTATGTCTAGACCTGGTATTTACCCTGTGAGCCAGGATTTCTCGATTTGGAGGCCAATTAGCTAAAACTTTGCAAATATTGGCTGGATTCCACCGGACGAGGTGATATTTACGGTCAACTTGCAAATCAGACTGAATATTTACGCGATATTTGCGAAGATACTGCAAATATGACAGGATATTGGGATATTTCGACCGGTAGCACCAGATCTCACGTGTCTAAGGCTCAAATCCTCAAAGCTTGAACAAATTTATGCATCTTTGGCCAATATTTAGTGAATTTAAAGAAATCTACTGTAAAGCTTGCAATATTTATGTGAAATTTGGAAATCTTTACACAGAATGTGCAAATACAAACTTGTCGCAGCAAATATTTACGCAATTTGATGAAATTCACAAATGATCTGAAGTTACCTTACTCTGAGCGTTATCAAACCTGGAAAGTACTGATGATGAAAGTGATCTTCAATCCTTGCCCTCCTTCTAGCGCCAATTTATGTTGGTCATGATGTTAGTCATTCGCAAACATAGAATAAAAGTTACACAACAACCTTTACTCATCTTGAAAGATACGATGAATTCAAAGAATTCATGATCCCAAGTCTCCGTTGATTAGGTCTTAATCTACTGACGTTACTCAGTGGTTGATGTGTGCTGCTGTTTTCCATTCAGGGGCCTTACGTGTTTCTGCACTGTTCATCATCATCATCTTCAAATATCCTGCTCTGGATGTTCGCTCTGCATAAGTCTCCAACAATTCTACCTCTGCACTGTAAATTTAGTCAAATAATGTGCATACAGGCTGATATTCGCATGATTTCTATCATTATTTATGATTCTTTGCATGATACCTTCAATATTGCATGCATTTAACCCAAATATGCTAAGGATCTTCAGTTACCTACGGGATTTCAGCATATTTCACTGTTTCTGCTTGTTATTTATCATGATTTGCAGTTATGGTGATGAATTAATGAAATTGAAAAAAGGAAAGGGTTAGAGAGTGAGATTCCTAAAATTACTGGACTTAGATCACTGATTCACATACAAGCTCCCATACTTGCAATGAAAAGAAGGAAAACTAGAAATCATACTTCACCAGGACATTCCACAAATCCGCATGATCTAGTGCAAAGCTTCAAAGGAAAGTTGACAACAACATGTAATGAAATGAAAGCGCTTCCAGTTGAACACAGCATTCACCAGTACATATCCAGAAATCAACAGAAGATTACGTAAAATTTGCAATCAGGATGTAATCTGGAACTTCATATTCATTCAGTATGCTCAAGAACAGGTACATTTACAGTGATCTGAAGAAAGAACCTTGATATTTCAACAATTCTATCTTCATTAGTCTCAGTAATCCGATCTCCTAACTTATTCTACAGTAATTGACTCTTTTCGCCAGATGCGTCTGTATATTCTAATGTATTTTCTCCTTTTTTTAAAATGACAAGCTCTAGATGTTATATAGAGCAACTGCCAGAAAACGGTTACAATGATCCAAGGATCAGGATCCTCTCACAACAAACAACGGCCCAGATGAAAAGCACATGCTTCGTCAGTTAGCAAATGTACAGCTGGCACAGAATATTCCAGCATCTTCAACTTGATTCGGTCTCCAGCTGGCGAACAGCATATTTGACAATATCCTCCTCATTTCTGGTCCATGTTGACTCCACGCGCAACTTTGTAATGCCCAGCTTCAGCAGCATCATGATCTCAATGTTCAGCTTCAGCGGCATCATGACCTCAATGTTCAGCTTCAGCAGCATCATGATCTCAATGTTCAGCTTCAGCAGCATCATGATGATCTCCTGCAAGTAAACAGACAACATTAGGTTCATCATCATCATGATAAACAACAGGAAGTAAACACTTTATTAAACATACCTCCCCATGTGCAGCCACAGGCAAACAGGTCCTACCTGTGAAAAATATGCACTAAATGCATAAACAGCATAAAAACAACCAGGTCAACCCTCGTTGACCAAAAATCAGGTAGTCGGGCTCAAAATATCTATCGCCTCATGTTTTTGCCCATTTTAATGTATATCGGGCTCAAAATATGATGATGATGATCCCAGATTATGCAAAGAAATAATCGCCTTTCAACCATCCTTAGAAACCGGCCTTGCATCATCATCATATTTGCATCGGCGTGACCACCTATGATCAGGGTGACAATTTTATCTTAGGCCGACGGCAATAGTTATACCGACGCCAAAAATCATGATGATGACCAACTATATACTTCAAAGTGGCCGCAGGATATCACAAAATATGATGATCCTCCTTTCCTAATGCTCTGATGGAAAAGCACATCAGGATGTTTTGCTCTTGCACATTCGGGAAAGAAAGACATCGTCATCATCATCATGATGAAGACAAACAGGAGGACCCGGAAAATGATCCTGCCGCTGAGGAAAAATCATGATGACGTCATCGTCATCATCAGGCTTGGTTAAAATGCAAAGGGATGACGTCACCGTCATGTTTCGTTTAAGATCAGGAGGTAAAAGGAGTATCGGGTTCCCTCTAAGGAAGATGATCAGGTGGATGAAAGCAATATGACCCTTTTTTCAGCCAAGGCAATCCGCTCGAAAGGTCAGGATGATGAACCACATCATCATCATATTCGCACTGGGTGACTTAGAATATGATCCTGCTGAAAGTCCTGATGACGTCATCAGGATATCCGGGGCTTGTGTTAATCTTCGAAGATGACGTCATCGTCATCATCATATTGGCGAAATGGATCACGCCTTGGAAAATATCCTGCCGAAGGAGAAGGTGATGATGACGTCATCGTCATCATCATATTTGCAAAATGTTATACTTGTCGGCAGGATGATGTTACGAACCGTTGGGAGAGACGAACAAGATCACGATGATCATGTTCAACATGACTCAAGAAATGAAAAACACCCTCCGCTTCGAAAGATAAGGTGATCATCATGATCACGCAAAAGGAGGTCAGGAGGATATTAGGAAATGTCGGGTCTCGAAATATCATGATGATGTTGATCACCAAGACTTGGTCGTGCGCGCGCAAATTATGCAGATGGCAGATTTCTCTAAGTAAGGTGACGATGACCATCAGCATGATATTATCATATCGGGTGATTTTGGAATATCATGATGCTCGCGATGTTAGAATATCATGATGCTGACCTGACGGGCAAAACACACTAGCATTTAAGATTGACGTCCGGATGTTTCGGGACTGCATGATTTTTATCAGGTGATAGAGTAAGATCATGATGATGACCTTTGGCGATACAAAAGACCGCCCGACGGGAAGAACCTACTACGACTTAAACTTGACGTCCGGATGTTTTGACCTCAGGATATTATCGGGGGGGGGGGTTTTCAAATATCATGATGATGATGTTCATATAGCAATTATCAGGTTTGACCAAAACTTTGACTGCTCACAACTCCCTCATATGGATGAATTTTCAAGTGATGCAAAAGGCAAACCTGCATGAAATTTCAAGCTCTTTCTAACCATGAAGTCATAGATACAAAATATGAACTTTGAGAAACTAACCTCATGATGATGACCTACCTCATCCTGACCTTCATGATGATGATGCTCCTGACCTATTTTTACCAAACCGCCAGAAACAGACAACACAAGCCAAAACAAAAGCTGGGTCCCTGTTTTGCCAAGTCAAAATGGGGCGTGTTGTGTAACCACACAACAGGAAGTGGTAAAGTCCTCTTTGAAGAGGTGGAATACTCTTAGTGACTCTAGGACAACGGTAGATAAATTGCAGATGCAGACAAGCAAAAGGTCTTACATATTGGAAAAGATACTAGACATCCTAGGAGAAATAAGAAGGATAAATCCTCAATTGCTTATCAACAAACAGGTATTGAACAATAATACTGCCTTGTTGGTTGATATATGGTATACGAACATTCAATTTGAATGTGGAGTACTTAGAAGATGCAATAATAAACTGAGAGATATCAGCATGAAGTTGCATGATTTAATGTCTGTTGAGGCAGAAATGTTGGAAACACTGGAAGGAAAAGTGGAAGGGAAAGTAGAAAATCAAGATGAAGAGTTTGCCATCAAAGCTTTACATGGCAACTTCCAATCAGTAGTTGATGATCCACTTGTTCACTTGACGGAAGAAGTCATAGATAAAATGATGAGAATCAAAGTCAAGATGGAAAATTACAATGAGACGCTGCAAAATAGGAAAGACAAACTGGACAGTAGTAGACACAAGTACGAGGCACACAAGCATGCCATCATCAAAGCAAAGACTCAAGATGGCAGAGAAATAGATAGAATTGTGCAGTTATATGAGCAGATCTAGAGTATCATGCAGCCTCATATGCGAAGTCATCATCATCAAGATGATGAGAGTTCAAGAAGTGATGCACATGATGATGATGCACATGAATCAGATAAGGTAGATGATGATGCAGCATAAAGTAAATATCAGCATCGGATACTTAGAGAAAATAAGTTTTTTTTTAGATGGTTGTCAGCTGGCAACTTGTGCCATTTTGTAAGGTTGACATAGTCAAAGGGAAATCTAGACTATGGATACGCATAGATAAATCAGGATCGTTGATCTTTTGTAATGGATTCCTCACCTTGTTCTATAAAAGGTGCTGGAATGCCCCTTTTCTAATATTCGAAACTTAATTGAAATCTATTTGCTAAAGTATTTAGGGCTCATTTCAGAGCTTTTTGTATACATCTATATCTTTGCATACTTAATGAATGAGAAGACTTGTTTGATTACAATTCATAGTAAATCTTGAGTAATCAGTGTGTGAATTCTGGATATATGCTGTGATTTGCTGCATCCCTTGGAGTGCATGTCTACTTGCATATGTTGCTTTCATACAAATTCCTTTGAAGTTAGCATCAACTGTATCTAGCTGTGGAATGTCCTGGTGAACATATGGTTTGGTTTTCTTCTCTTCATGACTGTATCTGATGTGCATGTGGTTCAAAAGCTAAAGGTTCAACATTAATTTGAAGCATTTCTTTCAATTTCTTTTAAATTTCAGAGCATTTCACTACCACAATTGCAAATAACTGATAATCTTAAGCAAATATTGAAAATATTTGGACATCTCATAAATAATTGCAAATATTTAGCATATTTGAAGCTAAAGCATGTATAATTGGTAAATATCATGCAAAGGTTTGAATATAACTACATCATTTGATCAAGCAACTGTGTAAAATGACCTCTCTATGAAGAATCCTTTGCAGAAATAATGTTATGATGATGAACTTCATGTAAGGCCCCAAAATGGAAACAGCAACACACATCAACCTCTGAGTAACATCAGAAGATTAAGACCTAATCATCGGAGACTTGGGATCATGAATTCTCTCAATTCATCGTGTCTTTCAAGATGAATAAAGGTTAATGTGTACTTTTATTCTATGCTTGTTTATGACTAACATCATGACCAACAAGTAGTTGCAAATGAACATGATGATTGGTACTTTGATATCAGGCATGTCTTGATCACTAGGAGATGTCCACCTAATATGCATGCATCCTAGAGAAGAGATCTGAGGATCAAGGCACATAAATTTATGATCAAAGGACAAGTCCTATTCAAAAGAAACTATGAGGGAATATACCTCAAGTGTTTGGATAAACAAGATGTTGTCAAAGTTCTCTTTGAGTTATATGATAAATTTGTCATAGCCAATGGATCACACCTAGCTACCACACATGCCATCTTAAGGGTAGGATTTAATTGTCCATCTATCTTTAAGAACACAACCAAACACATCAAATTCTATCACACATGTCAAACTGCTTCAAATAAAGAAAAATATGCATGTCAACCATTGCATCCTGTGATGGAGATGCACCTATTCACACAATGGGGCATGGATTTCATCGGTCGAATCAATCCTCCATCCTCCACAGGACACAATTATGTGCTGACCATTACAAATTACTACACTAGATGGACAGAAGCCATCAGTAGTAAGACTTGCACCTCAGATGATGTGATCAGGTTTCTAGAAAGAAACATCACCACCAGGTATGGAATCCCTTATGCTCTAGTTTGTGATAATGGACCTGCTTTTGCATCTCTTAAATTTTCAAGTTGGCCATTTGACTATGGGATAATTTTAAAGTTTTCATCTAACTACTATCCCCAGGGTAATGGCTTAGCTGAATCAACCAATAAGAACCTATTGAATATCATCAAAAAGTTATTTGAAAAGAACCCCAGGGAGTGGAACACTTTACTTAAATATGCCCTATGGGTGGATTGGACTAGAATTAAGACTGCCTTGGTAAATTATCCCTATCATTTGGTTTATGGGGTGAATCCCATCCTCCATGTTAACCTGAAGATCCCTACCCTACAATTTGCACAAGAGTACCTAGGCATTGATAATGAACAAGAAGTCAGGTTGTTATAATTGATGCACTTAGAAGAAAAATGAGACAGGGCAATTGATCAATTTGTTAAGCATCATGCTATTGTCAAACATTGGTTTGACAAAAGAGCCAGAGTAAAAGCCTTTAGGGTCTCAAACTTGGTCTTATCATGGGATAAAACCCACAAAAGGAAGGGTGATCATGGAAAATTTGATTAACTCTAGATTGGCCCCTTCCAAATATAAGAGATTTTAGGTAACATCACTTACAGGCTCAAAACTTTAATAGGTGAGGATGTTCCATTGCTAGGCAATGGACAATTCCTCAAACACTACTTTCATGCCTAGGTAGGTCATATTAGGATAATGTATTATATGTATATTTTGTATAGTTGTTTGTACAGCTTGCTTTGTGTGTTTACTTTGCTGGTGTTGTTGAGTCCCTGTTTTAATTAGGCAAGATAGTGCACCTTTCCACTTTAGGAACTAGTGAGATTGTTAGAATTCAAGAAATGAATACAAATTCTTACATGGGTTGTAGCTCCTATCAGTTTAGGTACTTCTAATTAGGTTTGTGATGTCTTATTCATTAGTGGTAACTCTTTTGTTCAAGGAGATCCTCACGGTGTACACCTAATAGCCTTAGATTTATTGAACATGCTAGTGCAGTGTTAAGTGAAAAATCTAAAGGTTTACCCTTGCTACCATTGCAATTCTCAACCTAAACCAGCAAGTGTCCACTCCTTGCAAATGTACTTACATGAACATATCTCATGAAAATTGAAAACAGAAAAGGAATATATTGAAAATAAAAAAGAGGAATACTTAGGCCATCCAAGTAACTCTACTGGGGCTATAGACGCCTATCTAGCAGTGGAGCTCTACTTGGGAGAATTGCAATGATAACCTTGCCAGGGCTATGGATGCCTGCTGGAAGCAAGGCTCTATCCAAGTTTGGCTATAAGGGTTAAATCCAACTATATAGCTTAACACCTATCACTAGTGTTTTCAACTTATTTTCAAGATGAAGGAAATGAATCACATGCACACACTTGATTCCTTCTCATTTTATTATTATATTGATGAACATGATATCATTCAGGAAGGTCAGGATGCTTATATTGATAAGAGTTAGAATGATATGTACTAATTTGTCTTCACTTCTTGAATTATTTGAATTTTAGTTGTTTTCTTTGGTGGCAAGTTGTTGTGTGGTTACACAACACGCCCCATTTTGCCCTAGCAAAATAGGAACCCAACCTTTTGATATTTCTTGGCTTGCTTGTTTCCTTTGCTTTTGGGTGGTAAGGTAAAAATTAGTATCAGATGCATATCAGGATGTCATATTGTGCATATTAGGACCTCAGGATATAGGTCC